>JAOWCC010001589.1:6577543-8020360 GCA_030867875.1 Actinernus sp. WN-2022
GTGAGCACAAATGTTTAACCTTGACACAACTTTTTGGTACTTAAGCTAAGCTAGATGATCAGAGCTTGAGGGATATACATGTACTAAATTTCTTTTAATTTATTACACTATACATGTATATGAGATCTACCTTTAACACTCTTGATACTTCGATCTTCTGCTAGCATTTCCTATCAGCCGTTTTTTTGGTACAGCTAGCATACATCGTTACAAAAAAAAAGTCCCATGCAAGTTTTATTCAGTACAGTTATAATTTTTATCAACTGGTATGAAAAACCAATATAACTAGTGGAATCTCTGAATGTATGTCGCAATTATCTAATAATATCATTATGTGACTTCTACTGCAAATTATAACTCATAAATCATTCTATTACAGAAGGTCATTAAAAACAGATTAGCTTTAAACAAATAATGCAAATATAACAAAATAAAATTGTGCATTACATGTAGATACAGGAGTTGATGAAGAATATATATCATATATAAGAAGAAGAGCATAATACAAAATTATAGAACCTAATATTACAACAAAGTGGATATAATTACATTTTTTATCAGGAGTGAGTGATGTTTTCAGGGTAGGAGAATAATGGTTTATTTTCAATTTTAATTTTTCTGATAACACATGGGTTTAGCCTGAGGCCACGGCCTGTCTGATACACAATTACAAACAGCTTCCTGCAAGTTACGAAATGCCAAACTACATGCATTGATTTAAACCACATGCTGAAACATTCCCAAGAATTTCCAGGTATATATCTGCAGGTCTTCAAGATACACATGGGTATAAAAATGAGAAAAGTAATGTTTTTCACCACTTACAGTATATTCAATTCTAATGAGTTTCAGATGAAAAGATGAAGTGGAGACAGTAACATATCTGTTAGATGAATATTTTTTTAAATGAAGTACGTACTGTATGCTGACAAAGGGATCTTAATTTTAAGCTGAATGTGTGCATGAACTAGCTGCCCAAGTAATACATATGAACATGGCTGTGTTAATTTCTTTACAGTTAGATTCAGCACTGGCTGGTATACTTGTGTAGGAGGTTGCAGTTCAAACCCAGGCCGGATCAACACTCAATCAGGGTCTTAAAATAACTGAGTAGAAAGTGCTGCATTTGTGAAATAAATTTGTTCTCAAACTGCAAATGGTTAGACCTTCACATCTTCTTGGATACGGATGTGTACAATGTCAAATTGTAGGTCTTGTGTCGGCCTTATATTAAGTTTATCAGTCTCACCAGACTGTCATGAGTTACTGACATTAAATAAGGTAGCCCCGGGGGGAGGGGGGGGGGGGGGGGGGGGGGGGGGGGGTACTTACATGAAAAATGGGTATGTATGTGAGGCCAAGAGGCTGAAACCCTGACCCTGTTTGACCCAATCCGAGCTCCAAACCCTGATTGCCCCCTTTTTGGGGAAAAAAAACCTGAATGCCCCTTCTTTAAATTGTTTTCAAAACAAGGTCGGATATATATCCCGGCCGGTATACCGCGTACTGGGATTGCATGCAAAATACGGAACATTTCAAGATGGGACGTGGCATTGGGTAAACAAATCAGCAGATGAAGTACATAGATAAGTACTGAAGTACGGGAACCTCAGTGCTTGCATGTGGGCAGGCGATCAAAATGCGGAAACAGAATGTCTTTTTTTTGACATAATATAGTAGCTAAAAAAAACCTAACTGCCTAAAAAATACTGAACCCCGACCCTGACTGCACCCAAATTATACTCAAATCCTGACCCTGATCTGCCCAAATCAGGCCCAAACCCTGACCCTACCTGCCCAAATGGAGCTCAAAACCCTGACCCACCCGGGCGGCACATACATAATACGTCACAAACAGGAGTAACCCCCCCCCCCCCCCCGGGAAGGTAGCTTTACTTTACTTCATGCTTGGCCTGAAAGAGCAGGACATATTAAGCTAGCAACTTTAATTTGTACTTTGTCTTACTTAATTGTTACTAAATGCGCACAACTTATATTAAGTCACTTTCAACGTCTGCATGAGACAGCTACTTTGAAAATTAATGAAACCCCTGCTACAGTCTAACTTTCTTGTAATCTAATGGCATTCCAGAAATATTTTTGTTATATTATTCCATTTGCAAATTAAGCAAACATTTCCTTAGATAAGCCTGCAGCTTCAATTCCCTACCTACAGTCCAAGTATGTATGACCACCCTTGGAGATGTACTGTAGTAGGTTATAAGCACTAGTTAAAAGTGAAATGTTGAAGTGGTCTGAATAATAGCCTGACTGGCCTGAGGGGATGCAGTGAGTGATATGTGATCTGCCCCACAGATAGCCTGCTGTCATAACACCTTAATCTCCTTTAATTTGTTCAGACTTAAATCTGCCCCTGGCAATCCCATACCACGAATGTCAAAAACTACCCACTCAAGAAGTTTTGAATATGCAAGTATTATATGAGCACTATATATACAAGCTACATGTAAGACTTCAACCTACAAATATAGTTCATTTATTTGATTCAAATCTCAGCTCCCTAGCTAGATATTTGTAAATTCTGTCATAAATGGTTATATAACCCCCTACTATAAATATTGTATGTAGCTTATCTACTTCAGGTACTTAGACTAATGACCATTCAAAATGCACTTAATATTACAATCTATATACTTCAAATAACAACCCAAGATCAAAGAAATAAATGTATATCCTAATGACAGTCGTTGTTTGGGTTAGATAAAGAACAATAATTTGTTGATAAGTCATGGAACTATTAATTTTGGTGCTCTAGAAGTGTTTAGAATTTTTTCACGCAACAGATAGAACAGATCAATCAAATACTATGAACATGTGGATTTTATAGACAAGTATATCAATAGATAAAGTTTATATGCTGATCATTTTTTAGTATTAAATTTAAGAAAAGAACAAACCACGATTATTAAATATGAAAGGATGAATAATGCCAAAAATACCAACAATAAAACGTATGTTTAATAAAATAAAAAAACATCTAGACTGTTTGGTTCAGTAATTAATCCCAGCCCTCACAAAATGGTCCATTTACTCCCATAGTTAAGAGAGTGCCCTTGGCTTGGGGGCCAGAATAACTATTCTTCCATCGACAAATATTGCACAATAACATCTCGATCTATCCTCGTGAGGTAAACATATTAAAATATGGGCCACTTGAAACCCCAAATAACAAAATCTACATCCAGTTTTGAGGTTAATGCCCAATAATGGCCGTCGATTAAGTCGATATTCGTTCGATTAATACTTGAAAGACCAGTTACCGCGCGAATAGGATTTCAGAACAGTATATTAGGCTCGAGGGGCATTTTTGACTGATAATCCGCAGAGAGCCATACAACAGAAAATTGCTTTAACAAGAAACGGGTTGGCCTTGAAGACTAAACATTTCGCCCGATTTGCATTGGTTATTTCAATATTTGTGAAAATTCTTAAGGCATATTTTAGCCAGATGTTTTCGTAATCGGTATTAAATCGCCAAGCTCTGCAAAGTAAATGGGGAATTAAAAGTGGCATTAGGGCGATACAATCGTAGCAACCGAAAAGAGAATTACAAAGCAATCAAGGCTGATATATATGCAGTATAACACAAAGCAGAAACGTGGAAATTTTCAATTACAATGCACGCGAGCAAAGTGGATTTTTCCTTTCAGACACTAAACTAATAACTTTAAATACACAAAACAACCTCGGGGGTTTTAGTATTGTTTGAATTCAATTCCACATAGAGGAAACCGCTAAATTAAGCATCCTTCCGAGAGAAATACTTCTTTGTCATTAGAATGCGGATCGTTGCCGGGTTAAAATGCAAAACTTCGATAATTCCCGAAGCTCCACGAATCGAATCCCATTTGATCAAACAAAAGTGGCGCGTTTGTAGAAACGTTTTATAATTCGGTACGATTTTGGAGGGCTGAAAAAACTCCGTTTGTTGATAACATATGCAAAGCTTTGATCAAATTCTGAGTGCTTTTATTGACGAGAAAGATTCGATCGCTTTTTACTGTTTTGAAGAAACGGCCGGCCTGTGAAATTTACACCAAGGCATAGCTATTTAAGTGCCGACTTTTCACACATTTCTCGATCACAATTCACACGCTATTCTCTCAAAACGAACTAAATACCTAACAAGTATCTGCTAATCCGTGGCGAGAACACTTTAGAAAAGGAAAACCATTCATTTCCTTGAGCTGAGCACATTGACAATAATTGCTTTCTCATTAGTCGATCAAAGATAGAAGAATCTATAGCTTAGTAAGGCGAGCGTTCGAAGTTCGCGAACGTCGACGCATTTTAATAAAAAACACAAGTTACCTTCGTTGTTAGAACTAGAAACTACTCTGGCATTACCAAAGACCGCTGTCATTGCCTCAATAAACTCAAGTACTCAACAATATTGTCTTCAGCATCAGCGACGAAATATTGCCCAAGTATATGTAATTGATGAAACAGGGCCAATTTACAAAATACATAAGGTAACTTTTGAGCACTTCAACTCTCAAGGACTTGAGTCTTGAGCTCCTTGAAATCAAACGCTCTTAATAGCAACTGAACCATCTGAGATTAAACAGGCCTGCTATAAATCTACTGACTTACCTCCTTTTGACTTCGGATGCCGTGGTTTTATGGAGTTTTGGCTTTCAACGCGGTTTACATAAATGCAGTTTACAAGGAAAAACAGCGCTAACAGAACTGTAACTCGCGAGCGCTGGCACAACAAGGCAATCATTTTACCACGTCCTGGCTAAGGTAGAAGATCCCGTGGGTCATTGAATGGCGAGTTTGTGCTCGAAGCAGCGATCGGAGAAATTCTATTTTGAGTTCGCCAGTTACCTTGGCCCATCATGCACCACGCATCAAGTGTGGGGACACAATACTAAGTGGGGAGGAGAGGGGCAACCCACGTTTACCGTATAAGGCCGCTTGCATGAGTTTCACCAGTTTGCGGTAGCTGGACTTCGTTAAACTGAAGAAAAGTTAGTTGGCTTGGGAATCAAATATTAGCCAAATATTGCCTGCTTCTAACTTTCAAACTACTTCATATTAAATTATGCTAGTTCTTAGTTATATTAGTGGTCATTAAAAACATTATTTGGTGAAAACCTAAGATGCAACGAAGTTTTCGGTTACAAAGCTGTTCGGGAGAGTAAGTTAGCCTAAAACTTTCGGATTTGAAAAAAATGTCCCTATTAAATTGTTTTCTGAAATACTGGCTAGAAAATTCGTTTTAAATCCCTAGAAAATTATAGAAGAAAAGGGAGACTAAAAGGTTTCCCCTAAAATATTCGTACGTCCCAATTCGTCTGAACAATTCGTCTGAATAACGATTCGTCTGAATAACGATCCGGGAAATAAAATATTAGTTGGAATGAAAAATAGATCCCACATAATTATTATCACAAATCATTTAGTGAAGCGGCCACCTCTAAAGTATTCGAGAACACATTTTCATTCCCTAAGAAATTCTGACATCTAAAATCCGAAAGAATAAACCTTAGCAAATGGAGGTCACCGAAAAGAATTGCCTAAAGGAAAAAAGAACCCCTAAAGAATTCGTACCTCCACAAAACTTTGCAACATGAAGTTACTTGGGCTAGAAAATTCTTGTTTATGTTCTAGGCTACTAACAAATTCGTAGGCCAGGAATATTTTGCCATAGTATTTTCGGTTGACGCAATTTCCACCTAGAAAATCCGAACAGCTAATAGCTTTCTAGAATACGCGTCAAAAGACATAGTAGGCGCCTTAAAATGGCTAGATGAGCTGCATACAACTGGTTTCAAACGAATTTCAAAAAGTACTCGTTGGGTGCCCTTGAAACTGGGTCAAGCGTTTCTCTGTAGTGCAAGAAATTATATGAAGTCAATTTTCGTAATTTGATGTCATTAATTCTCCATGTTAAAACGAAATTTGCAAAATTCAAAATAAGCACCAATCGAATTTTGATTGTATTTATGCACACAAAAAATCGAGCAAGGGTGAAACTTTGTTCATTAGCTGAATACTGAAATACTGAAATCGTGCAAGGGGCGTTCGATGCCCCCAAAAAACAATTCTTGCAGCGATAGGAGTCCTAAAAAAAATTCGAGCAAAATAAAAGGGTACCCCCCCCCCCCCCCCCAAATCAATTTTCAAATGGTCTGTCCCTAATTTGAATTTAGGCCTGCTCATTTTTAACTTTGCAAGTTTCATTTCAACAATGGAAATTTGAAACGAAGAATGATATCAAATTTCAAATATTGAACTCTCGGGAGGAACGCTTGACCTATTTCAACTGTAATTCTTCATAAAATCTTCATTTTCCCTATTTCTTAAAAATTCACCGAATTCCCCCACGGCTCAAATCTCCAAAAAAATCTAACAACTTTTATGTGGGACCTTGGGCTACAGGAGTATTATGCCATTTTTGCATTGTACTATAAAATCTCAAACGTAGTCAACGTTGCATTTTCCTGAAAGCCCCCTTAAACGCGGGAGGTCGCGAGTAGTTGAGTAGAAGGTGCTGCCTTTGTGAAATCACTGCAAATGGTTAGACCTTCACGTCTTCTCGGATAAGGACGTAAAATCGTAGGTCACTGACGGAGAAGCCTAGAAGGGACCTTGAGTCCTATTGTTTGTACGCTTGTGATCAGGTTCTGATCAGGTTGTGATCCGAACTGGTCTCAAATCAACACATTTAGTGTGTGTACACTCCTCACCTAAAAAAATAACTATCGATTGCTTTGCCAATGCAGAACTGATAATCCAAGCCTTATAATATATACTGCACCCACATTGGCCTAACTAATAAACTTGGTGCACTTGGTAATATATACAGTGATATCAGCGATTTCTCACAGAATATACCAGAAGATTAATGTTTTAAGTTATGCCAGGAAAATACAAAATGGGATAGTTGCTTTTGAGATAAAGACAGATTGATTGAGAGCAATTAAGAAAATGACTATAGACCCTTTGCACGTGACGTCATAGCCGCGGCATGTTGGTGTACAGTTAACAATAGATTCTTCGTTAGCTTCTTTTGTTCTGTACACCAACATGGCCGCCATGCCCTTTGTCATTTGAATCTCTGGTGATTGAGTGCAAACCATCTATTTCAGGGCCGGCCTTGATCAGTTTTGATTGTTCAAATATATGAGTTCGAGTTCAACCAGTTTTATGCCATCGTTTTTGTTGTCTTTCTGGTCCCCTGTTACCTCCAGTCTTTCGAAAATCTACAGACCAAAAACACAGATAATAAACTTTCCTAGGCCTAGTTTTAAACCCCGGGGGCGGGTGATACTAGCTCCCATATATAAGATATACGGGTAGTATGTGTCGGCCCCATAGGGAATGGTTTTCGAGCTGTTTTAGTCTATAATAGGGTAACACATCTCGCATTTTTAGTCTGGAATACGGTATGATTTTGACAGGGAAGTATGAGACCGCATATTTATTTCTCTCGTTATTAAATAGACTACAGGTCTTAAAAAGGATATAGCAAATCTTATATTTTGGTCTGTTATAGGACCCGAGCCGGGATACTCCCACCCAAAATCCCACCCCCCACCCCCTCCCCCTTCCCCACTCCGGGTTTTAAACTCAGCTCAACGTCTACGGGAAAAAGCTATTTAGGCCTTGTTATCATTTTAATCAATTTTTTGGTGGACTAAGTACCGAATGAGCACCTCAAACTATTTTGGTATAGAAAACGGATGTTTTCATGTTACTTTCCCTGTTTAATTCTGGGTGTGGGATAATGAATACATTTTATATTGGTCTTTTCAGCTGAGAAAAATAAGTTCAGTGGGGAGAAACCAAATATTTTTTAAAAAATAACCCACAAACGAAAATAGTCATGCACATTTTAATTACACCCCCAAGACACAGCATGTATTTATCGAAGATCAAACTGTAGCTCTTGGCACCGCCTTTTCTTTTAAGGTGGATAATTAAACTTTGCGCAGTATTGAGTCTACAAACACGACACAAATATTTTGTAATTTCCGTTTTCTTAGATCGAAAAGGCAGCGGGAGACGAGAAGTGGGCGATATCAAAAACAGTTAGGAGAGAATAATGAAATAGGGCGTAATCAGGTTTTACTTAGAGGAGAATTACTGAGTAATTTTCGAAGACTGTGTGTTCATCAATTGGCCTATTAGTTTAAGGACCGGGGCAATCTTAGCCTGATTTCCAGACGGTACGAGGTCCAAATAGGATGAGAAATAAGGAAGGATAAAAAAAGGAAAAAAGGAAATTTGGGACTGGTCAGAAATTAGCAGGTGTGGGAGGGTCATAATTTTTTGAACCCCCAGAAATGAAGAGTTATTAAAAATGGGCAACTGAAAAGAGTGGTTTTAGGGGAAAAGAGGCAAAAAGAGGGGGGGGGGGGGGAGGGATCAACATATCTAATACTTATAAAACATTTAAATTGCAGGCCCAATACTACGTTAAATATATGTATATTTATAATAGTACGATAGTACGCGCGCTCTGATTGGCTAAAAAGCCATGTTTTATCAGAGTATATAACATGGTTTGCTGTGTTTTATTGTTTTCAACTGGCGGTTTCCTTTCATCGCGCGCGTAAATCTATATTATAAAACGGATAAAGAAGCCTTAAATCCGCGCCTTCGGCTTGTGCTTTTACATTTCTCTCATGTTTTCAAATGCCCATCGTGTTTATGATAGTATAAAACATGGCTAAGGCTTCTTTATTTGTTAAATATAGGGTCGATTTAATTATGGTCAATATTTCGGCTACAAAATCTAGTCTTCTACAGGACCAAGCTGATGTAATGAGGGATATGGAATAGTTAAATACCGAGAACGGATGCAATAAGCCATATACATCCCGAGGCTTATTGCCGACGTTCGAGGTATTTAAGTCTCTTATTTCATACTTGACGAGGTTTTCGCAAAATTTTCATTGATGTAGCTCTTTTTAGGTAGATTTTGGGCGAGTACCAAGACGGAGAAAAGGTTCTAAATCATTATAGGGATATTTAGTAAGTTTGGCTGAAGCCAAGGTGAATGAATTCCTTGGAGAAAATAATAAGATAGAAACAACAAAATATCGTTGAATTGTATTGAATTGCTCATTATAAATGCAAGGATGTATGAGAAAGGTTCCCGGGATGTATCTGGATACAACCCGGGAACTTTTCTCATACATCCCTTGCATTTATAATGAGGTATGTATGGCAAATAAAGCCTCATGAAGAACAAAGAAAACTGTGTCAAGTATGAAATAAGTAAAAATAACGGTGCCTAAGTTTGAAAACGCATTAAATATACTTATTATCAGGGGAAGGTTATATATTTTTAGTCATTCTGATTTCATTCTCCACCCCGTCCCCCCTGCTAATTTCCGACCGCCTTAATGGACATTGAATTACATTTTGGCTTTAAAACCCAATACAGGCTAGCCGTACGCCCACTTCCGGTTTGACACCGCCTCCCGGTTAGCTCAGCTTCGGTCTGTTGAGCGGGAGGTCGCGGGTTCAAATTCCGATCCAACACTCGGGGTCTTAAAATAACTGAGTAAACGGGTGCTGCGTTTAGAAAAATCCAACAGTAAACGGTTAGACCTTCTCGTCTTCTCGGATAAGGACATAAAACCGTAGGCCTAAAGTAAATCCAGGGCCACGTGTTAGATTACCGAACTACATGGCTTAAACCCTCTATAAATAAGTGAATTTACTTTTTACTTTACGTTAACAGGGTCACATACAGGGCAAGTTCGCGGTTAATTCCGACATTTTGAAAGGGGTGCAAATATGGCGTGAAATACAATGTGTGTACGGGAAGCGATGCCAAATAATTTCCGTAAAATCGAATTTCTGAAATATTCACTGTCTGCAAACTGATACGAGGTAAACTATTAAAGTGCCTATAACCCCAAAAAAGTTACGCTTTCAGATCAAACTTAGAAGTATTCTATGCAACTTCCCGAAAAAATTAATGGTTTTAAAGCATTTCTCTTTTTTTTTACGGCTTTTCAAAGTTGAGAGCCGTGAACTTTTACCGTCATCTTAGCGACTTGGTGGGGTCTGGGACTAGTTACGTCATAGTAGGGAGACATGTCACGTGACAAAGGCTTCTCTCATATACTTTTGGTTCGTTCTTTCTTATTTGCGTCGTAAGTTCTGTAATTTTCTGCTGGACTTTTTGACAAAATGTCTTCGTCAGGCTCCGAATCTGAAGACAGTTGTTCATCGGACAATTCCGAGCTAAATTTTATCAACTATGAGCTTGAAGCAGAAGAATCTGCCGGCGAAGAGAGCGGACGGCGCGGTGAGCCACTCGCCGATGAAGAATGGGTTATAAGAGTACAGACGGAGACCTCCAGAATCGGTTCAGTGGAAGGCCTCGAAGCAAGGAAAAGCTGGTGAGTTAAACTGTCCAAAATTAAAATAAGTTATCATAGCCCTTCATGGGCTTCCCGTGGCCGCAAAAGAATCCAGTGATCCTTGCAATCGCAACAATCATATAAGCCTTTATTTACATGTACTTGTAAGAATCGCTATAAATGAAGATACGATAAACAGTTTCCTAATATCGTTTTTACAGGAACTAGTTGCCTATCGTATCCTAATATCGTAATTCCTCTTATATTTACCCTTTTCGGAATTTACTTTTTTGATAATATTTTACAGTTCGTGGAAATTCAGTGTGCACCATATTGGCCCTCTCAATTGAGAAACATGCACCAACTCTATATGTTTTAGCGGGAAACATCCCACAATGGCACATCCTAGATCCAACACTACATACTAATATGTAAGGAAAGATTTATACCAGGCATTAATAATGCTCAATAATGACCAAGGTATGAATTGAAATCAATGAACACAGTTCCGTATTTAGTCTGAGACCAGGAAAGTGGAAGGTTTATCAGAGTATTTTGATCTATCGTGCATGTTAATTAAAAATAGTAGCTCTCGTAATATAAGCAACCACACTGGGAATCAGGAAAAGGTGCTCATAACTAGTCAGAACTGGAATCAGGAGTAGTTGCTCGCTTATGAGAGCTTGCACACACCACACCCATGGGGATACATATATAGTGCGACTGATATCACAGTATACAATACTGTACTACTCTACTGTAACAGCATGAATGTCAGATATAATAAGAATATTGTTGCAAAATGCTAGTGCATATTTATATTTAGTTGACTCATTGCACAGTCTGGGATCATGTCTCTGGAGCGGTTACTTACAAGAGTTTAAAAACAAAGAAAAATTCCAAAGGTGGTGGTACGCGCGGTGGTCACTTATGAGAGTGGCTGGTTACTACAGAGCACAAGAGTGGTCTCTGAGGGGAGCTGGTCACCTACAAGGGCAGTTTCACAAAGGGCTTCAACTGTATCAAACAATTGGTACTAACATATAAACTTCTTTATTTACAGATTTCTACGAGTTGTCTCATACAGAGAGTACATCCAGTTAGTCTACGGTTATCTGGGCAACAATAGAATTCCTCTACTAGCATGTACATGTGACACAATCAGGACAAAATTCAATGCTGGGAAAGAAACCTTCACTGGATTTGAAGAAGATGAAGATGAAAGTACTTCATAACTTATATAAACTTTAAGGAGAACAACAATGAACAGTCAAACTTTCAGTGCCATTGGCCACTTTTGATAAATGCTTCACTGGTCACCTACAAATGATTCAATACATGTACAAGGCTCTGGAGAATAATGTGCAGTGATTAATGAAATAACAATAATGAATTTAATTATGCCCCAGAACTTTTGTGTGTGAGAAGTGAAGCAGAAATCGAATGTGGGCTATTAACCTACATGTATGTCCATATATGTCCATTCAGGCAACCTGTGAACAGGAATCACTACCCTGACAAGCGAAACTACTAGCCCTGGGCTATTGGAAAGCACTTGCATTGCACCCTGTGTTCCTTTCTATAATTTTACACAAATTTTGAAAATAGTATTATAATATTAAAATTTAAATGTTTGAGTAGTAAATTGGAAAACAGTAAAATCTGACTAACCCCTTTTACAAGATGGACATGTTTTCAATGCTCTGGCCTAACCTTAAAGGAACTGTGTCATGGTGAGAGACCATTACATTAGATGTCCGGGCCGGACACACTCATTATCAGAGATTCTCATATGAACTGACGAATCTCGCGCACGTGTGGGATGGTAAAAATCAAAGCAAATATTCAAAAATGACTAATAAACTGTGTAAATATACATTATTCAAGTAAAATAATGAACATACTTTCAATCCAGCATTGAAGGAGGGGGTTGAACTGTTTTAACCCACCAATCGAACACTGACTCCATACATGCATAGTACCGTGACATAGCCCCTTTAAGCCTCAAATTCAATTGCCCTATTTAATTATGGTGTCACATGATAGACACAGCTGCCATCTTAGGGGGTCAAAACACTCGTCTTTAACAACAGACATACAAAATAAAGCTGTTCTGCCATAGATTGCCTTCCTTCAAATTGGCTAATTTCCCCAATATAATAAGAATGGCGGCTTTCATCTATTTGTTTTGATGTCATGCCAATGAAATAGGGCAATCGATTTCACTGAGCTGGTCACAGGAGTGATTAGCCTATGGAAGTTGACAGTATAATATATTGCTACCTAGATTGTCCATTGATAAAATATCAAATCACTGAGATAGCTGGTAGACATTTCTGGTTCACTCTGTACTTATAAGGGGACAAGGGTTGTTCTTTGGACAATCAACAACACCTTTATGCTCTTTCATAGGTTTACACAATACAATACTTTATTTAACGAGGAGGACATACTTAGCTACAAGTTAGTTTTCAGAGTTCCACAAATAAATTCAAAAAAAGAAACAATATATAATTTAGAGATTAAAAAATTAATTAATTTAAATTTAATAGGTTTCTTGCACACTGAGCAATGGGTTTTGCCTTGGTTTTTGTGGGCCTTACAGCAAGTGGAACTGGAACTTCTGTCACTAAAATACAAAAATAACAATTATTATTAAGTTAGTTATGGGTATATATATATTGGTTTATGGTAAATAAAGCACTGGTTTCGTTTTAAATACAAACTTACAGTGTAATATTATACGTTTACAGCTGGTATTTTAATATTTTGTTTAGTCTCGAAAGACTAAACAAGCAGTATACCTTTATATTACATGTCCAACAGTTTGATACATGTAGGTGTATATGCACTGCTTGAGCAAGAGCTAGGTGTTATTGGAGGACAAACACAGAAGGTGTGATTAGCACAGACTCGATTTTGTTTGAATATTTTCAGAATTTGAATAGTTTCTTTTGTGCAAAAAATTTTTTTATACAAAACAATTTGAATTACCTGGAGCTGAAGGGGGAACATCTATAACAGTCATCCTTTGTTGTCTCTTCTGGGTTGCTTCTGCCCTTGGCTTAAGCATGGTGTCCTGTCCATAGGTGCAGGTGTCATCTAAAGAAAGTTGTCTGATTTATTCACGGTTATTTCCATCATACTAAATAACAATATAACATGCACTCTTAGTTTAATACACTTGTGGTGAAAACAATGTTCAGTACGTGGAACCCGGTCATAATGAAGTTTTCTTCCTTTCCCTAGGAACTTCTTTATACATGCAGGTTCCACTGTATTGCTAGCCTCGTATAGTAGCCGTTTTGTAGCGCTTCCATTTCACTCCATTCCGGGGAATGGAGTGAACGGAAGCGCTACATAACGGCTTATAGGACTAGGAGGCTACTGTATAAATCTGTATTGCCATGCAAACTAAATACAAAAGCACTTACCAAAATCGGAGAATGGCTTATCGGTTTCGATGGCATGGACTGATGGAATAGGAACAACTCCATATTCAACCGACTTCAGTCTTGGCGTAGAGTCCAGGACTAAAGAAAATCTTATAAAGTCTTCCGGCTTGGAGTGAACCAAACAAACGCTGGAATTCTTCGTCGATTCCCACTTCGCTCGCTTTGTTCGCACGAACCTCAACCACTGGCGTCTTCTCTTCTTTGCTTCTGGCCGATCATCGCTTAAAAACGGGACCTTGTGTTAGAGCTATCCTTTTTTGAGTCTTGCTCATTCCTACAGCCCCCAAATACACATCTGTTTGGCATTTCAAATCGAGTTATTAGCTCGGTTCGCTCTGTTTTTACTGTTTTTACTGTCTTTGTTGTTGGTCAGTTCGCTTTCTCTCACTACTATGACGTTGCTTTCCGGTTTCGTTCCCAGGCTACTACCAGACTCCAGCTGACGGCCATTTGGGACAGGGTGCCCAAATCGGGTTGTTTTACAATGTTTGACCCCAGAAATAAGGTCGAACTCTTACTTTTTTCCTTTTTTTCTCTTCGAATTATTGATAAGAAGGATGTAAAGAATTTATTAAAAATACTTCAAATTTGGGGTTATAGGCACTTTAACTGATCAATGAGGGACGTAGCTGTGCTGGGAAGCGTGCAATCGTGTTTTGAGTTTTCCATACATTGTCTGTAAATTTCCCGCGGACTTATTACAGAAACAGTAGACTTTCTCAAAGTCCTTCTTAGCCCCCCGCACGAAGGACTTTTCCCACTTGCAGTGCGCCAAATTTACCGGTTGATTTTTCAACCGGAGGCGTGGCTTATGACGTACTAAGATTTGACCAATCACAAAGCGTCAATTCTTCAGACATTGTATGTTGACGTGTCAAGTCAGTCGACGGTTGATGTGGTATTTACAATTTGAGTGTACTCATAAAAGAGTTTGTCAAAGGCGCGAAATATAAGCTCCGCTCCAGAAACGTGTTTTCGCGCCAAAACATAATCCCCCGATTCAATTTCCTGCAAGTGAAACAAGTCGAACTCGCCTCTCGCTGATTCTCGCGCTCGCGTTTTGATCCAGTAATCGCGCTTACCCAGTGACTCAGCGAGTTCGACTTGGAGCAAGTTTACAGAAACAGCTGTATATCGTTACCACTCCACGAGTAATAAGATGTGAGCATGCGTGTTAGACGCCAAGCCACGTTGCAACCCATGGCAAGCTGGCCTGCTTGCGGAAAACCCAAATGCATTCAATCAAAAATCTCCCAAAGTTCCCGCCGAATAATTTTGGCACATTCATTATCTTTATTGAGTTATTTTTTCGAAGTCAAATGCCATGCAGCTTAGCACTCTGCATTAAAACTGTTTATCTTATAAATTACTATTTATGACATCATACTTGTGCGCTGACGCACGCACATCTGAACATGACAGAAGCTTTTCAAGATTAACATACTCGGAATTTCCGGAAACATTGTCGGATGTTTCCGATGTTTGATCAACGTTACACCAAATTTCAATCCGGTAATCAGTCAACAAAGGAAACCATGCAATCGGGAATCCCAAATGCATTCAATCAGAACAGGGAGGTGATCAGATCAGAAGCATCACGAAGTTCGGCACTTAGCACCGAAGCGAAGCGCCGTGTCTAGACCACAGGTAGCCCAAGCTTGGGATCTGTATAATATTCAACAGCATTCGTATGGAATTTTTAGTTTTCCATGTACAACGTAAATCTTGAATAAAACTCGACAAAAACCTATACAATGTCTTCTTGTGTTCCTTAACTATGTCTGTACGATGTTACAGCGAATTTCAGCATTTTTTCCCCCTTAAAACCCTACCCCATACGAAGGAAAGACAAGGTAGGAGGCGAGACCGCTAAACTTACCTTCAAACTACTCCAATTCGGGGCGAATTTTTCTAGGTAAAACACATCCAATCGCCATTGGCCTTCACGGGGCATCGAAGTAATAGATTTACGATGTAAATATCCCAATCAATCTGAACCAGCCGCGTTTTTCGAGTCATCAGCCTCCTCCAAGTACGATAAATCCACTCCGTAGAACGCCATTTTATCCGTCGCCGGAATAAGTATGGACAGCGAAGCCGTTAAACACGCGGCCGAGCCTGAGACGAGCCTGAGATCGAGTTTATTTTAGATATCAATTCTAAATCGAGTGAATAGTAGAATGGTAAAATATATTTTGCTTTGAATGCTGTGCCGCTGAGTTAAAGTGCCTATGAACAATATTTTTTAATTTTAGATATCAATTCTAAATCAAGTGAATAGTAGAATGGTCAAATATATTTTGCTTTGAATGCTGTGCCGCTGAGTTAAGGAGGTTTTTTAAAATATCCAAAATGCTAATTAAATGACGTCAGGGGAGGCATCAATTATTATCAAGAGACCATCACCTCTTCAGTATTATACAATTTTTTTTGTTACAATTAAACAAATTTTTCAAATTATCAGTGTTATACCCATGGTTGAAATAAAATGTTAGAAATTTGTTTTCTTATATCAGTAGAAACGCCCATTCACAACCACTAAGAAGTGTTTGCAGATACCTCCCCTGACGTCATGTAATTAGCATTTTGGATATTAAAACCTCCTTAACTCAGCGGCACAGCATTCAAAGCAAAATATATTTTAACATTCTACTATTCACTTGATTTAGAATTGATATCTAAAATAAAAAAAATATTGCTCATAGGCACTTTAATTTCCTGAGCGTTAGTCGAAGAGCAGTAAATTACTATATCGTCGGACACCTCACAGCAATTAACACATGAGGATAAGGTGACACCGCGGCAAAACGGTATGCTCCGCTGGCCAAAAGAACGAAGGCGCTGCTATCAAATACAAATTACCGAGGGTTTCAACTTTTTTAGTAAATAATTTTATAACTTAGTAATCTCACAGTGAATTACAAATTAAGAAAACTTCAACCTGTTAAAGTCTTAGGCTTAGCTTTTAAGTAGTTTTCTTATTTTTTACAAAACAGTTCACATATAGATACTTTTAAGCAGAAATTTTAAAATTACGGGTATGTGCGTGTTGTTTCATTTCAGTTTTCGCGGGAAACTGGGGGCGGCCGCGCGCCGACAAGAAATAGCAAATACGCATGCGCGTAACGTTTTGCCGCGGTGTGGGATAAGGTGAGCTTCCCGAAAACAGACTGCCCAATCAGAACACTCGGTTCTCATGATCAAGAGTAACTTACTCATTAGTCGGGATTTCTGGAAATTCTCAAAGGGATGCCGATGTTTAACGTACGCAATCTGCTGCATATGTACCCACAAGGAACAAAGCGGGAAGTCCAGCGTTTCGCGCCGGTCGTGATGCAATGAACCACAGCATCAAGGCGATGTTATACGGACGATACAAATAAAAACATGGTCGACTTAACGTTACGTGAGCGAAAATTCGTATAATTTCTTGTTCTAATACAACAACAACAAAACATTTCTTTTTTTCAATTAACTTTATTTAGACACGGTAAACGGCTCAGCAGGGCTGCTTTTCAAACATGCCGTGTTTACAATATAATTTCTACTCATTACAAACTAATTAAGTTAATTTAAAACTTTACTTATAACAATAATATTTAAGCGGTATAATGATAAATATAGCACTTGTGATCACAGGCAGCCCAAGCTCTAATCTAGTAATACTGACAGCGTTTGTATGGGAATTTTAACGAGCTAGAAATACGAAAGAATTTATGAATAAAATGTCTTACAGCAAGTAATACACTATGGAAGCAAGGTAAGACATTTTATTCATAAATTCTTTCGTATTTCTAGCTCGTTAAAATTCCCATACAAACGCTGTCAGTATTACTAGATTAGAGCTTGGGCTGCCTGTGTTGTGATAAAAGTAACAATAACAATGGCACTTAATAATTTTAAAAGATCCCTTCATAATAATATGGGGCAATACTTGCATCTATCATAAGGAAAAATCGACAATAATCACTTGCAGTCTAAGGATTTTTTAAAAGCTGCCAACTGAACTAATCATTCGAAAGTTCGTTCCAGGCTACTGTGCCTCGGTAAGAGAAAGAACGCTTTAGAAAGTTAGTTTTTGGTTGTGGTAATTGTAGGTTGGATTTAGTACCTCTAAGATTGTAGTTATGTACTTCCGAGGTCATTTGAAATGAGTCTTGTAGATACGTTGGCGCTATTTTGTGAAATACTTTGAACATCATTATCCTTAAAGTTCTGCAATTTTTTTGTCTTTCATCTTCAGCTGCTTCAGTAAGTCATGTGACCTAACTGAGTAGTCAGCCCTTGTAACAATGCGAGCTGCTCTATTTTGAAGCCTTTGCAATTGATCAGCCCGTGTTTTGCAACAGTTGCCCCATACGATACTGCAATAATCAAAATAAGGTTGCACAAGTGAGCGATAAATTGACTTGAGCGTATCTTGGTCATCGGTGAAATTTCTTGCTTTATTTAGCATTCGCAGGCCATTTGATACTTTTGAGATTGTGCTTAATTTGATCATCCCAATTCATCAATTCATCTATATATGTGTACTCCTAAACGGGTTTTGTGAAGGCTTTACGTTCAACAGTCATATTGTTGATATATAGTCAGGAGTACCCAACGAGACATTTTTCAAAAATGATTTGCCGTTTTTCCAAACGATTAGTTGGCATTCACTGAAACGTTTTCGGTTAATTATCAACTGTCCTGGGAAAAATATATCCGCTCCGCACTGCCAGCTTGCTCTCAACTCTAAGAATGTATTTGCCAGCAAGGATATGTTTCGGGAATTATTTTCCCCAGTCAGGAAATGTATTTGAACCTATTTTTGTCAGCAAATAGATACTATTGAAAGCCCTCTCCCAGAGCTGACAACGTAACGATTTCGCAATTACGTTTTTATTTTGGTTACTTTAATGAGTGACAATAAACAACATGTAATACTATGGGCGCATTCTCTTGGGAAATGACAGAATACACGGAATACTAATTCCGCAGGTGCATGACCTGGGACCGCCTGATCGGAAGCGCGCGCGCCAGGTTCCCAGTCACAATGAATATCTGGCGCCGCATTTAACAACAACAAAAAAACTGACACCCGCAGAGGTTCCCGGTTGGTTATGGGCCTTTAGGCGGTTAGAAAAAAAAATCCCAGCAAGGATCTCTCAAATATTGAAATTCCCAGCCAGCTCAAGTTCAGCCTGCGGAGCGGATATTTTGTGGAGCGGTTCCGATGGGTACTCCTGTATAGTTCCATATTTTTAGATTTTGTAAGATTTTGTCTGGATCCTACTGTCATGTAGCTGGTTTTTGTAGTGTTACAACTTAATTTGTTCGTTTTCAGCCAGTTTTCTACAGCAGCTAGTTCTTCATTTAACATGTTCTCAATATGGGTAATATTTTTACTTGCCATTGTGATGTAAGTGTCATCAGCAAACATTAAGACATTAATACAGTTTGGAAAATCGTTAACGTAAATTATGAATGAGTGGGCCTAAGATGGATCTTTGGGGAATACCACAGTTTATGTATTCTTCCTTAGATAATGTCCCATTTACGTATTCTTCCTTAGATAATGTCCCATTTACGTAACACCTTTGGCTCCTGTTACTTAAGAATGACTCGAACAATTGCACAGCCCGGTTGACACTGTAGCAACAAAATATTATGGTCTACGGTATCAAAGGCTTTCTTTAGATCTATGAAAACATTGCCGTTCAAATTGCCATTGTCCATGTTTTTTAAGCCAGAGATCTGTTGCAGCTAGTAGAACTATGCAGGTTGAGTACATAGACCGAAAGCCAGATTGAAACTTCGTCAGACTTCGTTAAAAGGTTGTTTCGTTTGAGCTAAGAGTTGTGAGTGGACTATTCTTTCGGCAACTTTTGAAATAGCTGGTAGAATTGAAATAGGTTTATAGTTATCCGGTTTTTTTTCTCATTAGACTTATAAATTGGGGAGACTTTGGCTTTTTTCCATTCATCAGGAAATATACCTGTCTCAAACGTTTGGTTTATAATAGCAGAAAAATTTCGAAATCGCCATCTGAATTTTCAATATAGTCCTCTGGCAAGGAATTTGTTGCTCGAATTTCAGATGTCAATTTCTTTCCTAGTGAACAAAAATACAAGTTCATTTGATCCGCTATTTCTTGGTTATCAGTTAATTCCCTTCCAGAAAAAGACAATTCACTGATAACTGTTGTTTTGGATTTTCGACCTTGAGAATTATTAATAATTTTCCATGTTTCTTTAACGTTTCCACTATTTTCCTTAATGCCCTCATTGAAGTATTTAGATTTTTCTATTTTTATGCATGCGTTGACTTCATTTCTTGCCTGTTTATATTCCCTCCAATTGAGTTGGCAGCTTTCTTCTTTAAGTAATCTCGTTGTCTCATTTTTAGTTTTAATTCAGCATTTATGCAAGGCGAGTATTTGCTTCGCACTTTTCTTTGCCTAATTGGAGCATGTTTGTTTACAACTTCTAGAAAGAGCGTTTTCCAGATATCCCACATATCATTGGGGTCATCCACATTCCAGATAACCCACATATCATTGGGGTCAAATTGGAATGGCGTTTTTCCTAGATCTTCAATTAAGGCATTCGAGTCAAAATTCTGAAATTGTCTTGATTCTATTATCTTTGGTGCATTTTTTGATGAACTGTGCTTACGAACAGCATAGATCAGACTATGGTCTGAAATACCAATACGCACAGCACCATAATATGATCTATTAACGTGCACGAGTTGAGTGTTATTCTTGTCGCCTCCTCGATGATTTGAACATATTGATATGCTTCTACAAGAATTTTTAAGCAGCTAGCATTTTAATCCGAACTCTGGGACAATAAATTACAATTAAAATCACCTAGAACTATGCTCTCTTTCTCTTCTTTATCAAGATTCAGCAGGTATGTTTCGAAATTATCCAGTAATTCAATTTTGGAATCTGGAGGTCTGTACCAGGTTGAAACTAATAAAAGGTTTTGTTTTAGGCTTTTTGATTTCGACTGTTAAAATTTCTACTCTATTTGGATTAAGGTCATGTCTTGTTATATAATTCAGTGTATTTCTAATGTAAAATGCTACTCCTCCCCCGTGTCTATTTCTATCAAGTCTTAAAATATCATAACCCTCAATATCAACTTCGCAATCTCCTATTCTATTATCTAGTCTTGATTCATTTAGCGCCAAAATGTCGATTGCCTTATCAAGCATTAAGACAGACAATTCGTCATGGTGCTTTGGCCAACTGGCTATATCAAGAGCAGCAATTTTAAAGCCTCTTATTTTAGGTAAACGCTGGTATGTAATCAACTAAAGTCGATTGAGGTATGCTAACCGCCGTGGAGAGAGAGTAGCAGCTGACGTTTCGAGCTCTAGCCCTTCGTCAGAGCAAGAGGGAATTGTGGGTGGGGAAACGGTTTATATAGTGTTGAGTGCATGATTACCGCTGAGGAAACATATACTCGGATCAATTGGGATCAAAGAAAATTGCGCCAACAATAGAAATGCTAAGTTGTAACAGGAAGTGTTGATGAGTAAACAAATTTATTAATAGCACTACTTATTTTTAAGATAACAAGACTGGTTCCTCCTCTCCGAAATATATGTATCTATAATATTTATGGTATAATAGACTAAATAGGTAGAATTTTCTGTGTGTATCTGCGTGTGTTTAATTTCTCCGACTTAGTAATTTAATTCAGCCATGTAAACTGGCTCCCTGGCATTTTTAGCTTTCTAGTTATTTCAGGGTGCCAGTACCTTTACATTTCCAATTTCTTTTTTCTCTGTAAATACTATATGTAAGTAATAGGGTAAATAAAGTTGTTGTTGTTGTAAACACCAATATAAAATGTATCCGTTATCCCAAACCCAAAATTATACAGGAAAATTAACATGAAAACATACGTTTTCTATACCAAAATATGCGGTGCTCAATTGGTACTTAGTCCAAAATGTTGATGATAATGATGGAGAGTTTCAAGTCTACATCAACGCGTCATCTCTCTTAGATTGACCACTATCATCAATTGTCAAAATCGCTAGAATTGATAATCATCATCATTCTAAGACAAACCCTAACTACAAACCAAACCCTAACCATCGGACGAGTTCACGGGTAAACGACGGGTTCTCACTCACCTAGAGCTAGGGTTCACAGGTAAACAAGAAAGGAAGGTAAACGAGAGAGAAAATGTTTTTGAGCGCTCCTACTCGGGCTCGAACTCGTAGCTGTTTGCGTGTAGTGCTTGGTAGTACAGACGTCATGACCACTACACTAAGCGCGTCTACCGCCGTTCGGAATTCGACAATTATTTATCTTTATACTTGACTGGTTTTAACCTCGAGGTTAAATTGAGGATTATAATCAATTCTAGCGATTTTGACAATTGATGATAATAGTCAATCTAAGGAAGATACCGTGTTGGTTTACCACTGCGTAAGTCATTCTCGACTAAGGGCCCTTCTCTTTTGCGCACGTTCAAAAAGAAAGAGTGGGCTCTGGGTTCGAGAATGCGACGTTATCATAACAGAAACCTGAATGCAATACTATGATTCTCTTTATTAATATTTTTTCTATAGTTTAAATTTCCACATTCTTTGATGATCTGGTGTTACATTCAAAGATTAACCCTCTAATGGCTCCTACTCTGTAGTAAATAATAAATAATTGAAACACTGACTACTAGAAATAAAGTATTCTCCAGAGTGAAGTCAATAAACCTTCAAAAACCGTTGCACAACTTTGTTAGATGGATGATTATACCAGATACAACACACGCTCCCATTGGTTGATTTAGGGTCACATGACATGTAACAAACTGCTACCCGCTGACGTATCAGATAAGCAGACAATTTTGAAAACTATGACGTCAGAGGGTAACCATGCATTGTTGCCCGCTAGCGCACGTGATCAGAGCGTGACTAAGGGTAGCGTGATGTCGTGCTTTCTGGTTACGCAATTTGCTTTGCCTTTTTTCTCGACAATATGGAATATCATTCTTAGCTATACAACCAATGACTTAAAGTGCATATGAAGCGAAAATTAAGTTGATCTAATGTTAAAATGCTTTCGAAATGAGGAATAATGACATTTTCCGTTTGTCAACATCTCATCTCGTTTTTTGTAATATGCAAATGAGATGACCTATGACGTCATATTGTTTGCACAGCCTGGAGACAAATCACAAAATGAAGAATATCTCTGCAAATATTGAATAAAAATTACTGAACCTTTGCACATGTATGACACCATGGAAAGTGCACATCATTGTGTAAATTATGGTGTTGCCATGGAAACTCTCATGGACCCACGCACCTTTCACCTTGAACATAAAATTCCAATTTCTTTCCTTGTTACAAAAAATAAGTTGCTTAAACTACTCACATACAATGCCTACATTGTTCCAAATCTTATTTTAGCCCCACAACAAAAAAAATGTGTTTGACAAAGGAGAAATTAGGAAAGTTTGTGTTATTTGTAGTGGAAGCCTGGGGCCAGAGTGTTTCCATGGCAACATCATAATTTGCACAATGATGTCTATTTTCGATAGTACCACATATGTGTAAAGTTTCAATAGTTTTTATCCAATACTTGTAGAGATATTCTTCATTTTGCGATTTGTCTCCAAGGCTGTGCAAAGAATATGACGTTATAGGTCATCTGATTTGCATATTACAAAAACCTGAATATCTCTGAAACGAGATGAGATGTTGACAAATGGAAAATGTCATTATTCCTCATTTCGAAAGCATTTTAACATTAGCTCAACTTAATTTTCGCTTCATATGCACTTTAATGACTGGCCCTTCAGGAAAACAGTGTCTTTTATTTCCCTTGAATATCGATGTTTCCCTGGACTGTCTCGGGGAACGTCAAATATCTCGTTAAAAAAAAACCTCAGTTTCCCTCGGGATCAGTGTTTAATAGACGGCTTTTCGATGACATCATTGTTTACAATTTGCCATATTAGCTTAAGTAGGAATTCACTCAATAAACAAACAAGTATCATCAGTGGTAAAAGCAGATGAAAGTATACCATTTATAAGGATGCATATTGTTAGGCGGCAAGAATTGCCACAGACATACAAGCGCTTGTAAACGTAGCAGATTTTAAGGCCAGATTTCTCATTACATATTCAATTGACTGATCCCACACTTCCCACTTACTACAATGCGATAGCCTATCGATTTAGAGATGTTTTATGTTTCTCAGGTTGAGTGTAATTAACGTTAATTAATTCAAATGACACGAAACATTCCGTCTATCAATGTCAATAGGCCCTTTGCATGATACAGTCACGTGCTGATATAATACTTCGTTAACGATTGAATTGAGCTCGTGATCCCCATGGGAAAGGCGTTGCCATGGATGCTGGACAAGCTACCTTAGAAAGAACGCTGCCTTAGAAAGATCGACACTCGATTGGAGGTGGAAAATAGCATTTACAAACAGGTTTTGCTAATAACACTACCGATCTCGTACAAGTGCCTTTATGAAATAACATTTTGTTGTCACCCAGTACAACCATGGTTACATTCAGGACTTCAAAAGGCCCATTCACACATGGGCATGTCACGGCCGACATGGTCACGTCCGACATGGTCACGTCCGACATGGTCACGTCCGACATGGTCACGTCCGACATGGTCACGACAACTACATCAAGTACCATCTTCAAACAGTCCACGACATGGGATTTTAAAGGGAGCCTCCACTGAAAAACAATGTTTGCTCTCAAATGTGTGTTATGGATACCTAAATCTAATGCTGTATTTGTTATGGATATCTAAATCTAATGCTGTGTTTGTTATGGATATCTAAATCTAATGCTGTGTTTGTTATGGATATCTAAATCTAATGCTGTGTTTGTTATGGATATCCTGTGTTTGTTATGGATATCTAAATATAATGCTGTGTTTGTTATGGATATCTAAATCTAATGCTGCGTTTGTTATGGATATCTAAATCTATTGCTGTGTTTGCTATGGATATCTAAATCTAATGCTGTGTTTGTTATGGATATCTAAATCTAATGCTGTGTTTGTTATGGATATCTAAATCTAATGCTGTGTTTGTTATGGATGCCTAAATCTAATGCTGTGTTTGTTTTCTGTAAATTGTACACTTGATGTCAGTTATGGACCGATTTTCCTGTCCATAAAACTTATTTGAATTTTCCGGGCGCCACCATCTTGTATCTTATGACGCCATGCGGTTGCCTCCATTGTCAGAAAAAAAACATTTCCAGGTTTATCGAGTTCACACCAGAAACTAGTAATTTGATAGAAAGATTTCAGATGCAAGCGCTAACGCTATCACGGCACAAAATATGGACTAACATTGCACAACCTGTTGTTGTGACGTCACAGATCACGTGTTTTTTTGGGAGAAACGGACTGTGGCCAGAAGAGTTATTCCACGACATTGCATGCGAGGAAGAAATATGTATGGCAAATTTTCAGGAACATTAATATTCCAGACTTTAATATCGGTGTGCACGCATGCAGGAACGGTGCAGTGGGCAATCTCGTAGCCATAGCCCACGTACCTTCTGGTCAGCGTCGAGCATGCGCAGTAAGAAACAGGTCTGGGTACGAGATTGTGCACCAGGTGAAGTACATAATAGCGACAGTTAAGGCTGTAAGAGTGCAAGGGTAGAGCTCTAGTAGTTGTGATGTGGCAGATCGGCTCTCCATAGATCCTCGAGGACTTTGTCTTCGGCCGGGAAGCGAGTAACGAATGATTTGATCATCCCCGTGGGACTAGCTTCAAACTCAACCAGGGACACCTTGTCGTCTGAGGAAAAAAAGAAAGATAACACAGTCAACGAATACAAACTCAGTCTTGAAATTGCTTGACGAGGATAGACTCGATTAGCTAAATTTCAATTCGATCTGTGGATTAGCCGGGACCTGGCTTTGATCAGCCCGCATGGTTGTTACAATCTCGTTAAAAATTCAGAGTTTTTTTTAGAGGAGGGCTAAGCGCAAAGCAGTGATTATGTTTAAGATAAAACATAACTGTGCGCCATCCTGTCTTACGGAACTGTTTACAACAGTTGAAAACACAACACGTTATAATTTGAGGGGAGCTAGCACGAAATTACATATTCCTTGCCCCAATACAGAATTCATGAAAAAAGCTTTGACTATGACGGGGCTAAATTATGGAACAAGCTTCCTACAAAACTACATCAGACAGAGAATCTTGTTTCTTTTAAAGTGCCTATTAGCCCTAGCCAGTTATATTTGATTCAGTCCACTGAATCTTTTAAGGTGGCATTGCCTTGTAGTACTATACTGAGGCAGGGCACAACAAAAGCTGTGTCCAATAGCCCAGGGCCAGTGAATCTCATGTCTGGCTGGTAGATCAGTTTGATAACTTGCTTATGGACAAAGAGCCACAGTAGGCTTATTAGTGAAATGAGATATTCGGGCAAACTTCAATTTTCTTTTTCTTCTAACCCTGTGAGGTGCTGAGCTAAGCAAGACAACATTATATTGGGGGAGGAGGGATAGTAAATTGATGTGTCGTAAATTCTTCAAAACCAAAAGAGCTGTAGACGTTGCAGTTGTGGCTGCTAAAATCATGGACGCATGAAGAACACAGCACACACAATACCTTGACATGTGGTGTGTGCCTGGACAAACATGCGCCGTGGTGTCTTCCTGGACAGTACTATTTTTCTGTAGTCCAGGAACTCCTCATCCACGGCTGAGTAGCGATCATACAAGGCCTTGCCAGACTTGTAGTCCGCAGTGGACTTGAACACCTGAAAATAGGGAACAACACAAATTGTTATAGCCCCAAAGTCAAACGCATTTTTCCATTTGAAGAAAACGTATCACGTGACAAGCCCCAAACCATCATAACTCCCTAGTGAGTGAGGATCTCTGGGGAACAAAAAATGTTTCCCTCGGGGTCACTCACTGAGTGTTAAGTACTATTTCAAACACTCACTTGCGTTCCAAATACTGAAAAAACTGAATTTATTGTTTTCGCGGTGTTTAGAACCCATGCTCAAACACGTAAATGCGTGTTTGAAATGGCTTCTCATACGAATGACAATACCTGTATTCTTTGGTCTTTAGGAAGTATCGTTTGCCTGGTATTTTGTTGCATACAAAAACTGATAAGGTTATTTTCTCTTACTCATTACAACAAAAGTGTCTGATAGTGTAGTGGACAGGACAAGGGACTAGAAGTCGGGAGGTCGATAGTTCGAGACACACCCGTACGCAATTGTTTTTATTTCTATCTTTTCTTTACCTTCTCCTTGGGTAAAGCCATATCCGTGATTTGATCCCTGTTACTTAGTGTCAGGAATATTTAGATTAAGAAATAGTGTTAACTAGTGTTGGAAATCTGACCAAACACTAGTGCGTTCGAACCAGTGTTTCACCAGTGTATCTAAGCCAATACATGTGACGTTTTCCGCCCGTCGTTCACTAGCTGCCCTTGGGTCTACGAGGATGCAGAATACAGTGATTGACTAAAAATCTCACACGTCTGGCCTGATCCTTTTATCCTCCTCACGTTTATCAATCTATTTGATTAAGTAATGGTCCGCGCAAGAGGTAGGCATATGTTATACATGGAATGTAAAATGGTGCTAATTGTGGTATTGTTTCAATCTTTCACCTCATTGGCTTAGACATTAAATCTATCTAAATTTGAAGAAGAACATTTTCCCTCATTTTGTAAACAGATTTGAATTGCATCTAGTGAAAACTCTCATAACTTTCAATATGACGAACGTTCAATATGGGGAACATTTTTGAATTGAACGTTTTCTTGGTTATTGTTTTGCACTCTTCTGATTGGACAAAATGTTTTCACACAAAAGAACTCTACCTTTAAAATGCATTTTTAGTGGATATATTTTCAGAAATTTATGAGTTAAGGGTTGATGAGTTGTCAGTATGAAAAACAGAAAATACTAAAGTGGGGAAAGCAAATTGCATCTGAACAATAGAATTGTGCCTACCTCTTGCGCGGACTGTTACTTAAACATCCACTTACATCCGGCAGCGAGGTTGCATACATAATTTTGTGCAAGTCATTTTGTGTATAGAAAGTGGTCTGATAAAAAACGTAAACCTGAAATGACGTGACCGAAACTTGATCACAAATTAAATGAAAATGGCAAACACGTTTTTCCCGTCAATCATCTTCTTTTCTTGTTTGAACTTCTAACTGATAAGTGATTGGGGCTTATCATAATGCACGACTCCTAATTTGCATACTTTGGGAGATTTGTAGAGGGAAACTAACGCTACTAAATGGAAGATCACATTAAAATGAGTGACTGTGTTCAGTTTCAGAGCAAGACGTAGAATTGCTCTTGAAATACTAACAGAAAAAGCGAGGCTAGAAAGGCCTCCATTATTTTCTCATACAAATCCTTCCAATAGACTTATTTCAAACGGCCGTAACTTCATTGCTTTTTAAGCTACATCACTCAAATTTCACAACAAAACTACAGAAAATATCGTTATTACCATGTTGACATTACATGTGGACAAACTATTGAATCCGAAATACGCATTTATGAATTCGGTCTATAGCTGCTAAATGAAAGGGGCTATGTCATGGTACTTCGCAAATATCGAGTAATCGCTAGGTTGGTGGCTGTTAATTTGATACAACCAGTTAAACTTCCCTCCCTGAATGCTTGATTGAAAGGATTTTCAATGTTTTCCCTGGAGACGATTTATATACACTGTTGTTTGTTAGTCATTTTTGCATATTTGCTTTGATTTTAAGCATCCCACATAGCCGAGAGCTTCGTTAGGTCATATCAAAATCGGTGGAAATAGCTGTTTCCGGCCCGGAACGTAAAGTCTATTACCGTGACACAGCCCCTTGAAACAGCAACCTCTGATAGCAGATAAGTGAATAGACCTAGTCAGCTTGCCTGTTTGTTGCCCCATTTCAGACCACGCGATAGTTCTTCAGAGTATTCACAGCTTTGTTTTCCAATTATAGAAATTGGTACATTTCCTCTTGGAATACAGAAAAACAAAAACGCATTACTCAAGGGAAAAGTCACGTGGGCTGAAATGGGACAATAAACAGGCAAGCTCACTAAGTCTATTGAGTCATACCACAAGTCACGTTATACCTGCAGTTTCCTGAGGAATTCTCCAATCGCTGGTTTCCCCACAGACTCTATTTTACTACGATCTAGTGTAAGCAGAATATCTGGCTCGCCGTCTGAGCCCGTGGTATGCGTCAACTGGACCAGCTGCTGCCCTGTCTCCAGGAGCACGCGCAGAATGACGAATCGAGCTTGCATGTGGGCCTGCAGTTTGAAAAAAGAAAATATATCGTACGCGGCTTACACAGCTACGACACTTGCAATACATACTAGGTACCCATTGACGGCATGGGACCAGACGGGAAATATTTGTGTACGAATTGAGCGAGGTTGGGTCGAACGGGAAAATATTTGGCTCTAACTCAGTCAATGTGACCACTTTGTTTGTTTTAATAATGGCAAACAAATAGAGCAAAGCCGGACGGCTTTTTCCGGCCGTCCCACGTCAGACACGTACGGCCCCAATCACGTGACGTTTCTGCGCCAATCACGTGACATTTGGTTTTGAAAGGAAAGCGCGAGCAGTGCCGTATGGGTAATATGATAAATATAATTACGACAACAGCAACAATAACAACATGTTTGCAGATTTTGACAATTTACATTCCCAATTACATCTGTTAAATCTGACATTCTGAACTGCTGATTCTAGTAAGCAATCTGTCTTGAGTACAGTCTAGAGAACGAGTGCTTTCGCAAGTCTGAGGCAATTCAATGCACCCTTACCTGACGCCATTTGCCATTCTCTGGTGTGAAGAACTCTAAGCCCAGTAACCCCGCACGAACCATGTTCAGCCAGTTAATGTAGACGATATCCTCTCCTGCTTGTCCCTCGTGGCCAAATATCCTGATACAACAACAACACATATATTTAAATACTAAAAGTATTTTACAATAATACAAACCATATTCATAAATACTTATTTCTATTTCAATAGTTTATCCACATGTACAGAAAAGATTATCATTACTATGTGCAAGAGCATGTTGACATTAGCGATCTTGTTAAATTTGAGTGCTGTACCTTAAAAGGTTAAAAAGTAATTCACCAGTCATTTGAAACCCCCTCCCCCCCTCCCCCCTCGGGTATGACCGGGATATTCGCTTTTTACGCAAGTGAAAGACAGTGAAGTCCTCGGTCCCCGGAGCAAAAATACATGGCGAACTCCCCCGCCCCTGGAGATTCAACCCAAATCGCTCACTTATTCTTTAGAGTATCAAAGCTTTATTTTTGAAAAAAAAAACTATTTAAATCTGAAACACTTTGTAAAGATCCATTTTACTTCAAAATAGTGCTCAGTGGACAACAGAATACCTTGTACTGTATATTACGTCATAAAAGAAACAATGCTCGCATCAAATTAAAGTCCATCCAAAAAGCACAAAAGACTGAGTCATCGAACCGTATAAATGACGCATTATGTTTAGAAAAAAGGTTATTTTGGAGTCAATGATACTAACAAAGACTGATGTACACAATTTGGCACCAGTCATACATAAAAACTTACATAACTTCTTTAAAATGTTTTCAAATCATAACTGAAAACATGCCTCTACCTTTATTCACAGACTCTCCATGTCTTCGGCTACAACAACCTTTCTTGCTCCCCGGTACACCACTTTACAAAGCATTTATTTTTTTAATCCGACAAACCCTCCCACTTTAATATTTAACTTCAATGCCACACTCGAGGAAAGAAGGTAAATTATGCAAAATTACAAGACGGTGCGAAAATGCAACCGCTGACCATGCTGCTGGCGAAGACGTGACAGCAAGTGTATTCCCCGCCTACCGGGGAACCAAAAGGGAGTGACTGAAGTGAAAGTCCCCGCTTTGCCCCGGTCATGCCCGAGGGGGGAGGGGTTTCAAATAACTGGTGCATAATGAAGTTACAGCCATTTTAAATTAAAGAGATTTGTATGGGGAAAAAAACAACGGAGGTCTTTCCACCTCTCTGGAAACAACACTGATAAACACACTTTCCTCGCCTGATCACAGGCCTGTTAATAGTTCAGCTTGAAAAAAGCTCAAGAGAGCTTTATATGACTGTGACAAAGCATGGTCTGCAACTAGTTTGGTACAGACCACACCAAGGCAAAATGTTATGCTTAGCTGGCTGATAAGAATGAAGGCTGTGGAATTCAAATAAAAGTTTCCTTGGGCGTAAACGTTTTTAGTAAATAATTCTCTAACTAGTAAACTCACAGTGAATTACAAATTAAGAAAACTTAAACCTGTTAAAGTTTTAGGCTTAGCTTTAAAGTAGTTTTGTTGATTTTGGCGAAACATTTCACATACATACCTAAAATTAGAAACACGGGTGCTTGCTTCTGTTTTATTTCAGTTTGGGCGGGAAACTGGCAGCACGCGCGCGCTGGCCTCATCAAAAGCGCATGCGCGTGACATTTTGCAGCGGTGTGACGTAACGACCTTAAAATGGCTTCTCCACTTTGTTTACCTTTCTGAACCAATCAAACAGCACCATCGGCTCCAGGGTCTTAAAATAACTGAATAGAAGGTACTGCCTTGGTGAAACAATCTTGTTATCGAACTGTAAATGGTTAGACCTTCACGCCTACTCGGATAAGGACGTTAAACCGTAGCTCTCCCGTCGACCTCAAGTTGATCAGTCTCACCAGACTGTTACGAGCTACCGACGTTACAAAGGTCGCTTTATTCGAGTGAACAGCAAGAGAAAGGACATTCTATACTAACCTCAAGACTTCTTTATTCATGCACAGGTAGATACCAACGCATTCCGCACGGCACTCCTCGTACGACGAACTGAGCTCAGCGAACTTGGTGTACCAATTCTCTCCCTCAGTATACCAGCTAGAGATCTAAAATAATGTTTAAGACAACAATTGATGTGCTTAGCATAATGACACCTACATGTATATGGTTGCCAAGGGCGGGGCTGAAAAAAACACGTACATGTATAGCCCTCCAGCACTTGTCGCCCATTGACTCTTCTCACATGGCGGCGATGGTGAGTCACAGGAGGATAAAAAACCTTTGATATTCCTGGTCTAAACTTGTTCTGAAACTGCTCAGTTCGAGACTGACCTTGCAAAACCTATTGATGAGGGGGTGGGTGGGGGTGTCTGGTGCTCATAGGGATCTCCCAGGATCCAATAACTAAATGCCAATCAGATGTGAATGATACTCATAGACAATAATAGAAATGCTAATAGCCACAATACAATAAAGAGTGTTGACGAATAAAGTAATGAAACATGCTGATCTAAGTATGAATGCATACGCGAATTATGAAATCAAATGAATGAAAAGCGTTCATTAATGCTGTTAGGTGCCGAAAGTGCCTAATCTGAAAATAAAATTATGTTCTTGCTTTGATTTTAACCATGTACGCGAGGTTCGTCAGTTCATATGAAAATCCCTGAAAATAACTCAGTGAATGTAAAGGTCTCGCACCATGATACAGTCCCTTTAAAAGAGCTACTTCGAAACTAGTAATTTTGCCAAAAGGATGAGCTTGTAATATCATTTCAAACTCAATGACACGACGCTTAAACTGTGTATATTTTCTGTGCATCGATGTTCTTGTGATAGAAAGGCGCAATGGAGAATAATGCATTAACGAGACAACGTCTACCCAGGGATCGACCCACGCTTTTACTTACGCGGTCATGGGTCAGGAAAGATCAATTTTACACGATTTCAAACAAACGTAGAACAATGAGTATTCTCTGTAAGCCAAATCTTTCTTCACAGAAGTTCTCAAAACGTTTCGAAGGTTCATAGCTATAAAACTTGCAAGAAGGGTTATTGGCACTTTAAGTCTTACCTTCTCTCCTGTCTCAGCGTGTTTCACGTTTTCCGTATCAAAATTGAAGCTGCCATCAGCTTTCTGAGAAAGAGATCAAATAAATTAATAGAACTAATTCAGAGAAATCGGGGGAAACGAAGAAAAATTTAGTAGTCTGGTAACAGAACAATATATAATGTAATAATATATACATGTACTAGTGAATAGTGTTTTTCATGCGTTCGGTTGGCTACTCAAACTCGGAATATCCTGCATTAATATATACCACACCAGTGAATACTGCTTTTCCCTCGCTCTGATTGGCTACTCAGGAGGTGAATATCCTTTGCTATTCACCTCCGAGCGAAGCAGTGATCACCTCGCACAAATTTTTGTCCATTTGACAGAAAATAAAATAACTATTTAGTGCTGGGTATTCACTTGTGTGGTATATACTAAAACAATTATTCACCTCAGTATCAGCTCGGTAAATATCCACCACTATTCACCTCCACTTTGGTGAATAATTGTTAAATAGGAATGGTATAGCGTAGACAAGAAGCAATATTTTGAGTCAAATATATATGTTACCTTTTTAAATAGTTTTCCGCTGCCGTGACCAAGCAACTCGTGGAGACCAACTTGAACTTCAAATGAAGGAGCCTTTAGTCTGGTATACAATTCCTATTTACAATAATGAACACATTGTCAGTAATCCTTAAATATAATCCCTAATATGAGGACCACATTAGGAAGCTTACTGATTCTGTACCCAAGTCTACAAATACACTAGATCTGGCCAACAGTAGATACACCATACACCAGACGCTAGTAGAGGGATAGATTGATTTATGTATTTTTTTTACTTGGAGTGCTGCTTGATGGAAGGTGCAAAACAATATCAAGTATTGCAGCTCAAACCTTACCAAAGACGTTGTTTGCAGAAAAAAAAACTGGCCCCTGAAGCAAGGAGGATACTCTGCACTTTGATTAATCATTTAGAGTGTCTTTTTAACTTTAAAAGCTGGATTGGTTGACATTTTTCAGTTCAAAGTCTGCGGTCACAATGTATTAAATAGGTTAGGCTATGCACACCTCTACCAAGAACTTCCCTCTCCCCCCTCCTGGCCACCGATACATGTAGTTATCTGTTTAACAAGTTGATGTCATTCTGCCCTGCATCTGATCTCTTACGCAGTCGAATTGTTCTCGACGCGTTGTGACGTCATCTTTAAGAGGGCAGACCCACAGCAAAATGACATCTACTTGTTTATACTATATTATTAGCCAATGAGATGCAAGATGATTTTATCCAAAACGTGACGTCATCTGTGCATCTGTACTCTAATAACACGTGGCTATTGACCAATCAGAGCATGTGTTTCGCACTGTTTATTGTATAAATGTGATGTCATCTGTGCATCTGTACTCTAATAACACATTGCTATTGATCAATTAGAGCATGTGTTGCACCCTGTTTATTGTATAAATGTGACGTCATCTGTGTATCTGTACTGTAATAACACATCGCTATCGACCAATCAGAGCACACATTACACACTGTTTATTGTATCAATCCTATATGGTCTGCAGTTCAACCTACCGCATCCTGTTCATTCAGGTAGGTGATTTTCTGGTCTGCTGAGTGAGCGGCTAACACATTGCCTAGGGACACGTTCTTAAAGCCTTCTTCTTGACGAATCTCGTCATCTGTAACATATTTAATGTTTTAGATTCTATATCGCGTATTCTACTCCATTCTTTTTTACCATTGTTCTGGGTGTCGCCGTCCTATTCCTGTTTTACAAAGTCCCCAAAAGTGCCACACGTTGCAATACAATACACATTGCCGGCAACAGTGAAATTACAGCGTGTCTACTGCTGAAAGTGTTGTGTGCAATGTTGCAGGACACGTTGCAGTGTGTCTACTGCTGAAAGTGTTGCGTGAAATGTTGCAGAAGATGTTGCAGCGCATCTACTGCTGAAAGTGTTGTGTGTAATGTTGCAGTGTGTCTACTGCTGAAAGTGTTGCGTGCAATGTTGCAGGACATGTTGCAGCGTGTCTACTGCTGAAAGTGTTGTGTTTGTGTACAATGTTGCAGAAGATGTTGCAAGCTAAAAGAGAAAATGTCGAGCGACCTCGAGGGTTTCGAGAGCATGCCGGGCAGCAGCATCTACATTTCAGAAAGCTTGATTCAAGGGAGGAAAGACATCTTCAAAGCTGCTCTAGCTGTCAAGAAGAAGCTTAAGTACAAGTTTATCTCCACTGCTAATGGTCGAATATACTTATGCAAAGATAAGGAAAGTCGATCTATGTTAATTAGCTCAATCAGCGATCTGGCCAAGCTGAAGGCAGAAGACCAACAATACAGAGTACCATGAAGCTAAGTAAAGTCAGAAATAATGTAACAATTGCACAACCGACTGCGATTAGTGCTATAGTGTTAATACTATATTAATGGAGGCATCTTACTGTCCCAATTGTAGAAAAGTTGTGAAAGACAACTGCAGAGGCATTCAGTGTCATACATGTATACATGTACGTTTGAATTGGTTTCATCAGAAATAAACCGTTCTATCTATCAAAGAGTACAACTACTACTGTAGATCTAATGTTGCAGGACATGTTTCAGCGTGTCTACTGCTGAAAGTGTTGTCTGTAATGTTGCAGAAGATTTTGCAGCGGATCTACTGCTGAAAGTGTTGCGTGAAATATTGCAGGACATGTTGCAGCACATCTACTGCTGAAAGTCTTGTGTGTAATGTTGCGTGTCTACTGCTGAAAGCGTTGCGTGCAATGTTGCAGAACATGTTGCAGCGGATCTACTGCTGAAAGTGTTGCGTGAAATATTGCAGGACATGTTGCAGCGCATCTACTACTCAAAGTGTTGTGTGTAATGTTGCAGGTCCTGTTGCAGCGCATCTACTGCTGAAAGTGTTGTGTGCAATGTTGCAGAACATGTTGCAGCATGTCTACTGCTGAAAGTCTTGCGTGGAATGTTGCCGATGTTGCAGCATGTCTACTGCTGAAAGTGTTGCGTGCAATCTTGCAGTGTGTCTACTGCTGAAAGTGTTGCATGCAATGTTGCAGGATATGTTACAGTGTGTCTACTGCTGAAAGTGTTGCGTGCAATGTTGCAGGACATGTTGCAGTGTGTCTACTGCTGAAAGTGTTGTGGGCAATGTTGCAGGATATGTTGCAGGGTGTCTACTGCTGAAAGTGTTGCGTGCAATGTTGCAGTGTGTCTACTGCTGAAAGTGTTGCATGCAATGTTGCAGGATATGTTGCAGTGTGTCTACTGCTGCAAGTGTTGCGTGCTATGTTGCAGGATATGTTACAGTGTGTCTACTGCTGAAAGTGTTGAGTGCAATGTTGCAGGACATGTTGCAGTGTGTCTACTGCTGCAAGTGTTGCGTGCAATGTTGCAGGAGATGTTGCAGTGTGTCTACTGCTGCAAGTGTTGCGTGCAATGTTGCAGGACATGTTGCAGTGTGTCTACTGCTGCAAGTGTTGCGTGCAATGTTGCAGGACATGTTGCAGTGTGTCTACTGCTGCAAGTGTTGCATGCAATGTTGCAGGATATGTTGCAGTGTGTCTACTGCTGCAAGTGTTGCGTGCAATGTTGCAGGACATGTTGCAGTGTGTCTACTGCTGAAAGTGTTGTGTGCAATGTTGCAGGATATGTTGCAGGGTGTCTACTGCTGAAAGTGTTGCGTGCAATGTTGCAATGTTGCAGCGTGTCAACCCCATTTCAACACAATTGCCGGCAATGTTGCAAAAATAAATTGCAACATGCGTCTGTACCTTCATTTAGCAGGCATTAACTGCTGTACTTACAGTTTGGAATGTTGATTCCCGCTGGAATTCCACTGCTTCCATACCCCAGTATGTCCAAAGATGTGAAGTCTGGCCGAAGGAATGTATCCTTCTCGTATGTGGGTGGCCATGGCAGTGAGGGCAACAGCTTCTCTGCACTTGCAACAAGAGCAGCAAACTTGGCACTCATAGACTTGTTAACAACTGAGACAAAACCTGAGAACATCGAGTGTTATTAAAGTCATGTGCTGTGCATGTATAGAATCAATGTTCCAGTGTAGCTGTTACTTGACTACAACCCCCCCCCCCCCCCCCCCTCCACCCCCCTCCCCCAAGGGTAGGGGTGACCGTCAGAAAACCAGTCCCACCCTAAATGTACCTCATGGTCTAAAAATCACCCTGAAAAATGGATTTCATTTGGACAACCCCTAAAATATACTAAATCGCCGATTTCAAACTTTAAAGATACGACGATCACCCCTACCAGCCGAATATAGAAAGAACCCCCCCCCGGGCTGCTACACACTATTAAACTGCCCTACCTCAATGCTTGATTGAAATGATACACAATATTTTCATTGTAGACTGTGAGTGCTTATCATTTGCACAGAAAGACCGGTTGGGATGGAAAACATAATATTGAACAGTAAATCCCGCATGTACACCGCCATTTTGTTTAAGACATTAAAATCTGCTGGAAACCTGGCTGCAGACAGGACATGGAATGAGTAAATTTGTGCAAATGGTACACACATTTTCGGTCATTTCGGTTGGAATGGAAACAGAGAAATACCTTCGAAGGTATTCAGGACTTCCTTACCGAAAGCGTTCCAGTATTATGAACCGTTTATTTAAATTCCAACTGAAAATACTGGTTTTCGGTGCAAATGGTACATTGTAAGCGCTCTACATCTATACATTGTTCGTTAGTCATTTTTGCATATTTGAGTTGATTTTTACCCATTCCATATGTGTGCCACGTTCATCAGTTCATATGAAAAGTGCTGAAAATAACTGTGTAGCGCAGACAGCGAATATAAAGACTTCTCACCGTGACACAGCCACTTTAAAAGGGCCAGTCTAAACCATAAACAGATATCAATCACTTTCTCAAGGCCAAAAACAAATGTAATTACTCAGACACTGCTCAACTCATGTACAGAACCTACATGTAATTATCTTTCGTTTCATTTGGGATCTACATAGCCTCCTCTGCAGGCATCTCTCAGGGCACTTTCAATTTACGCGAACTTGCTGGTCAGATTGGCCAGTTCTTAAATAGAATGTGTACATGTCAGTCCTGAGAACTGGTCCAGTCAGTTCCTAGAACTGATGCGTTCCATTTAAGAACTGGCCCATCAGACCAGTGAGTTCGCGTAAATGGAAAGTGCCCTAAGAATAGGAAACAGATTACATGTGACTCAGAGAGAAGAGGAAGACTGGGGAGGGAATAGGAGGGGAGAAGAAGAGGACTGGGGAGGGAATAGGAGGGGAGAAGAGGAGGACTGGGGAGGGAATAGGAGGGGAGAAGAAGAGGACTGGGGAGGGAATAGGAGGGGAGAAGAAGAGGACTGGGGAGGGAATAGGAGGGGAGAAGAGGAGGACTGGGGAGGGAATAGGAGGGGAGAAGAGGAGGACTGGGGAGGGAATAGGAGGGGAGAAGAAGAGGACTGGGGAGGGAATAGGAGGGGAGAAGAAGAGGACTGGGGAGGGAATAGGAGGGGAGAAGAAGAGGACTGGGGAGGGAATAGGAGGGGAGAAGAGGAGGACTGGGGAGGGAATAGGAGGGGAGAAGAAGAGGACTGGGGAGGGAATAGGAGGGGAGAAGAAGAGGACTGGGGAGGGAATAGGAGGGGAGAAGAGGAGGACTGGGGAGGGAATAGGAGGGGAGAAGAAGAGGACTGGGGAGGGAATAGGAGTGGAGAAGAAGAGGACTGGGGAGGGAATAGGAGGGGAGAAGAGGAGGCCTGGGGAGGGAATAGGAGGGGAGAAGAAGAGGACTGGGGAGGGAATAGGAGGGGAGAAGAAGAGGACTGGGGAGGGAATAGGAGGGGAGAAGAGGAGGACTGGGGAGGGAATAGGAGGGGAGAAGAGGAGGACTGGGAGCCCAATTTGTTTCCACCATTTCTGATGCAGTTTTCAATACTTAGAGATGTCTACAGAGGAGGCTAGGAGCAGCACATGAACGGAGTATGAAAAGGGTCTAATCTTTCCAGGTATAATGAAAGTATATTTTAAAAATGCTGAATTTCTGATTGTGCTTAAAACAACCATGGGGGCTGATCAAAGTCAGGATCAGGCTAGTCCACAGATCAAATGGAATTTGGCATGTTGGTTTTTGTGGAGGGAGGAAAACCGGAGAAAAACCCTTGGAGCAAGGGTGAGATACAAATAAACTGAACTCACAAATGGCAGCCATGTCCAGGGATCGAACCTGGGACACAGAGGTGAGAGGAGCAGTGCTCAAGCACTACGCTAGCCCCCCAAGAAAGAAATTTATGAGAAACAATATACCTTCATATTCTGCACGAACTCCAAAGGGGTCCCTATATGTCTCAATGAATCCTATGTACCTGGAACAGAGAATGAATAAATTGACTCCAGATTATACATGTATTGCCCAGACCTTCATGTTCCCTTGAGCCCCAAATACTTCACTGAAGCAGTTTATACCCAAGTTTGTGTGCATGCTTAGTTATTAATTTTGGAACAAGCCTACCTAAAGCACCAAATATAAATCCATGAACGTGTAGCTGAAACAAAAATTGCATCCATTCCAAAAAGAAGTTCCTGATATTCAATTCTATTCAACTCGAAGTCCCTGCTTCCAAACAGAATGTATGTGCCTCATTTTCGGGTATGGTTGTCATGGTTATATGTTGTGTCAAAATGTATCAAAATGGCATGGGTTAGCAAGAAAATAAAAAGAAAGAAAAAACGACGAAAATATCAGTGTCTGTTCTGTTTCAAATTCCTTGCATACTTGCAAGAATTGCTTCTCTTCCAATAAGGTCCAAGTGTTCATCTTAGCAAGCCTCTTGGCTCTTGGCTCTTTTCTTTTCAGAAGAAACTGAAGTAGCCGCCATCTTGTCCTTCGTTTCCGGACACAATCTCGTTCCCAGAGCCCGCGATCTTTTGACCAGTGCCAAGATAACAACAAAACGTACGCATGACCCTGTTTATACGTGAGTTTTCGCTTCTTATCTTAGATGCGGCCTAGCTAAGAACAGCTCAAAACCATAGTCTAGAATAAGCCACGTCCTATGTTAGCCGCGGCTTGTGTTAGTCGCGAACAGAGGATCTGTACCTTTTATACGAGCAGGTTGCGTCTTACGTAGGCCGCGTCTTATTTCTCTCGTATAAATGGCCCTATTATTGTCTATACGAACAACTGTAAGTTTCACTTTTTTCCTCTCTTTTTTATCAATTTTTTTGTATATTTGCTTTGTAATTCGTAGTGTTTGTAATACATATCCCCACTGAGGGTGGTCCTGGCTAGATAAACCTGAGGTTTTTTCAGACCTACATGTACCAACTCAGAAATGTATATCATTTCGTATTGTTTTGCTACCTGTACATGTACATTTTGTAGCTCCTCCATCTTGAATGAAATAAAGACTATTTTTGTTGTTGGCTGAACAGTTACACAACCTGGGTCATCACATCACGAAAGTGTTTTTTAAACCCTTCATTCATAATTATTGGAGCACATTTAAAATTAATGTGTACTTTCCTGTCTTAAAAAACTGGACAATGGATAAGTGGGTAATTGGAATTCACTCTGTAGTAGTAGAATCGTTAACTTACGTTTCAACAATAGGTCCCTTATCCCTGATCCAGAAGCGGGAGCCATTTTTGTGTGCCTCAACGCATCCCGTATTAAAGCTATGGATGTAGTTTTCAAGCATGGAGACTTCATTCTCATTTGCTGCAAATTGCTAAAACAGGAAATACAGACATACTGTTATTGGAAATCTTCATGTCCAAATGGATTTCTATGGTATTGTGTTCCATCCTTGACACAAATACACTGCAAAAATTGCAGGGCTCAAAATTGCAGCCAATACAGTCATCACAAATGCAACTAAAACATTAAGGTTAGTACACATGAAGGGACAAGCTGTAGAAGAATACGAACAAACTTGTAAGTACTAACTAGTAAATATTCTTATCTTATATGCCAGTTACCAAATGTGAATGCTGAATTTCTCAACCCATATGTAATAAAAAAAAAGATTTCTTTGATGAAACTGTGTGCTAATTAATAATAATAATCTAAACTTATATAGCGCACTTTTCTAAAATTCAAAGGCACTTCACAAAGAATTAAAAACTAAATAATTAGTTAAACATAAGTTAATTAAGTTTACGCGTGTTGCCTGAAGTCCCTGGGACTTGTCCCCTCATCTGAACTAGGAAATATCTTGTTGCGGGGACAAAATGAAGTCCCAGAGACTTGTCCCTTCAAATCAAACTGACTTGAATTGAGAGACAAGTCCCGGAGACAAAATTTGATTGTCCCCTCATGTGAACTGTTCATGCAACATGTCTCCGGGACAAAATGAAAATAAACCAATCGTAAAGCGTCATTTTACTTTCCCACAAGCACTTACAAACTCTATTTCAAAATGGCATCTGCTAAAATCACAAATGTCCCTGCAACACATCCCCTTGTCTGAATACAACAAGGGATTTGTCCCGGGACATGTCCCTTCGTGTGTGCCGACCTTTATGTATGGCAATGAAAAGTTAACGATCAGTTGTGGCTTTGTCCAAATACTTTGGTCACAAAATGGCAATCAAGGCTTTATTTATTATTATTTCAAGGCCTGAATTGGACCTCTTCCATAAGCTATAGTATGGAAATATTCTAAAAATATGTTGGAAATTTAAATGCCAATAGTTTTTTGGGAAATATTCTAGAATACATAATTATTATATCTCCAGAAATATGGAGTTGTATACAGTGGAAGAAGTGGAAGATAAGTTTACCAGATTAATACAGCTCAAAACTCGATAAAAGAACAGCATAATTGGTTAGTGACAAATCATATTCTTATTTTCCTTTGTATGACTTGTGGGGAGAATTTAGAACTTGATCACAAGCCACTTACAGTACAGCATTTTTCAATATTATGTGGACTAGTAACTCAAAGGTTGATCAACATGTTGTATTTTTTGTTTTTCTCTGCCGTCAATCGTATCTAGGACGGTCACTGAATATTTATGAATGATGGCCATGGGAAGTATTTCAACATTGCAGGCACAGGATCAGACACTACACATGATCATCACTTGGAAATATTCAGTGAGCGTCGTAGTTATGATTGACTACAGCATAAAATGCAAAACGTTGGTAGACCTTTGAGTTCTCAGTCCATGTAAAAATCAAAAATTGCTGTAATATACTTTTCTTACACTAACCCAGGGCAGTCAATCAAGTTTTCAAGTTGCTGGACAACTGTGACAAACAATCAGGTTTATTTGTGCCATAAACAACATGCAACTCTGGTTTTTAAGTTTTCATTAAGTAGCCATCAATCATAATCATAGCTGCTGGTGATATTCACCAGTAGCCGGTTTCTAATGCCAGCCATGTTTCTTCATTATCATTTTGTTACTAAGTTGAGCTAAGCAGGAGTGGTCTCTTTAGGATACAACAAAGCAACTCAAAATGGTCTCAAAAGCATATCAGAACATTGACATGCCCTAATTGGGGTGTTGTTTTGTTCTTGAGAAACTTCAGGGTTCAATCTGAATGACAGTACAACAAAGGAATATTAACACACTGGTGCCTGACTACAAAATTCTCACTTTTGCCTTGTCTAGATTGTCTACTGTCCTCTTTAGCAATCCTGAGTAGTCCCCTCTAGTGATTGTGATTGTGGATCCTTTGTATTCATGTGACGTTAGCATGGGGACGACTGTGTCTTCTACATGTATATCACCAGGACCTGGACACAGATCAGCTAGAAAAGAACAGGAAAGAGATGCCAACCCAATTTCTGCATTAATTATTATTGTCATCGTCATCATAATCGTCGTCATCTTCACTACAATAAACTTTATTAACATGCCATTATGTTCAAGCATGTATGAACTAATTGGGGACACAACATAAAATAACACACTAAATAAACTAAAACAAGAGCCCATCTGGGCTTTCACTCGGGCCACATGAGATTGAAGATGAAATACACTTTCATTTGAGATCCTTTTAGTAATAACCGAAGGGAAGAATTATTAGCTGAATTTAGCAGTCTTTAGGAGTGGCCGGTAGTGCGGTGACATGCATTCTCTGCTCCCCTAGTATATATATTTCTCGTGTATGCAAATTAAAGAAGTTGACCTCTACTTATTCATGTACCGCACGCTTACATGAGTGTCTCAAATATATGTTTATATTTGTGACATATTATAAGTCGTATTCCTGTCCACCTATGATGGAGCTATCAAATGATATATTTCTCTACTGTTCATTCTACCCTGCGGCTCTTTATCGCAGCTCGCGTCCATATCAGGTATTTATTAACTGAAATGCCTGTTGGTTATATACCCTCATTCCCAAAACTGATCTGCTCATTATATTACAGAACTATAAAGGGAACTGTTGGAAGCCTTTAATTTCTCGAACCAAAACCTCGGCCGTGAGAGGATTCTTGTTTAAGTTGATATTGCTTCGCTCATCATAAATTATTCTGTTCTCCGGGGTATTTCTGACAGCCAAAAACACGCTCAAAATTATTTTAGTGCATGTTGGCCTACAGATCACGGTGTTTGAGCTGGTATGTATTATGACCGAGAGGCATAAAACCTACGAAATGTACCTCAAACAAGAATACCGTCCGATGGCAAAATCTATCAGCGCCACGAGGTCAACAAATCAACAAAGAAATGCATATCTATATAAACACGCAATGATTTCAACCTCACCGTACCTTAATTCATGACATGACAAGACACTGTTCAGTTTCACTTTCACTCTCAGCTTTGCTCTTGAGTTTGAGTTCGGCTTTGTTAAAGACTTCTTATTCAGTTGTATGGTATTGTGCAGTATATTTGAGTATACCAATCCACAGAGATTCCAATAACAAAGCCGTGGCGAAAGAGAAGCTTAAACGAGAAATATTTTGTCCTCCTAGAAAAACACAACATATTGCCCTTTCTATCGAAGAAGCCTTGGTTTCAGCAGAAAGGAAAACGCTAAATTCCAATTCGATATGTGTGGATCTTTGAGTCCGTCAGGTCCGGCGTCGTGTCGTACATCTATATAAAATCACAGGCCATCTGGGTAAAAAACGTGGTCCTTCGGCTCCGACAAGAGCGCCAGTTGCAATATCCTGAGCCTGTTGGAAGGCTTTCGCACGAGTGAAGTTAAATAAAACATTAAACTGCTTACATTTGAGAGATGGGACTCCAAATTTGAGAGAGATTTGCTCGCGGATCCACCATTTTGATTTACTGTATTAAATTATGTAAATAAATTAACCTGGCGAGTGTTACGTGACCAGCACAGTGCGATCTGATTGGTTTGAATTTGACCTTTAACGCTTGCGCAGAAGCCGTCTGACATGAAATAAAAATAATAAAAATAATAACGACTTGCATTTTAAGACTCGGTGCTGCCACAGGCAGCCCGAGTAATAACTAATTATGTATAAAAAAAATAATATCCCTAGTTCTAATTAAAATACAGGTAGTTCCTTCTCTTCAATTAACTGACAACATACACATACATGCAGGAGGCTGTCCTGAGTGACAGATAACTGCACACACAATGAATTTAGTTATTGCATGTGACTTTGTACTTACAATCTTACAGCTGTACTTACAGCTGTACTTCAATCTACACACTTTCTGTAACTTAGTACATACATGTACATGTAAGATGGATACAAAAAATCACAAAACATTCCACTTTATATGTGGTAAAAAGTGGAAACGTATTCCCCAGCTCAATGCAGGAGTCAGACTGCAAACTACCACAACTCTGTAACATAGTCAGCACAACTGACATAAATAAAGTTAATGGTGGAAAGAAATGTCTATAACTGTTGCAGTTAGGACTACGAATACCTAGTAATTACAACTGAAGCATCCTTATGATACTGTATATTCAAGTTCTCACCAAATCCACTGTCCATATATGGAATGTATCCACAGGGATACCAACATAGTCTTTTGGATAAGGAACTCATTTCTCTTTTCCTTTCATCCAAAGAGAAATACCATTTGTTCACTGCCAAGGCATAGGTTGCAGTTTTTACAACCACCTTTTTTGAAGGTACATGTAGTAACATCCTTGTTTCGTAATTACTTTCTTAAAGTTGACCAGTCTAGAGATGTGTCTCTCATCATGTGATAGTTTGGGCCATCACAGTGGTCCTAAGTATTTAATAGAGTAGTTACTGTGTGTGATAGCATTAAAGGGAGGTATCTTAAAGTCAGAATTCCTTAAGTTGTACATTTGTAACTACAGTGGAACCCCACTATCTCGAACTCTCAAGGGAAATGGAAAATAGTTCGAGATAGCGGGAGTTCAAGATAGCGGGGGTTCGAGATAGCAGGGTAGTGTCAAATATGAGAAAGTTATTATTAATTATTAACTCAATACAATTGCTACTAAAAAATAATTACATCAGAAGTACGATAAACCCCACTGAAATTCGTCTCTACAATAAACACGAATATCGAATTAATCATAACAACAGTTATTTCAAACGTACGCACTTCAATAATAAAGTGTTTGTTTTCTGTATCTACAATACTGTACATCAAATTCAGTTGATGATGCTTAACCGAGTGTTTGATAACAAACTCCCATTACATGTTATCGTCCACATCTACAACATCACGTCTAACAGATCCGGACGTTGTTGCTGTTGCCATGAAGAAAGGTTCAATCGTCTGCTGTTGTAGATTGCGTCTGATGGTCTTTTCAACGAAAAACAAAATTTTCTTCACTTTTCTTCAGATGTCTTTTGCGGCGCTTTCATTGAGAAAGAGCCTGAAGGTAGAGAGCGTGTCTATCGTTTGTCGTATCTCGTTTAATTGAATCGCATTAATTTCCTGTTAAAATTTAATTTAAATGATAAAGATTTGCACCATAACAGCTGTGATTTGTTATTTTTAGTGTTGTGTTGTTTGTCAATCGTCTTAGCAATTAGAGTTCGAGATAGCCAGGGTCGATTTGGGACAAGAGAAATCGCAAACAGTTCGAGATAGCAGGGAGTTCGAGATAACCGAGTTCGAGATAGCCCATAGTAAATGACTGAAATAACAGGGGCAAAACCAAGGGAAATGAGTTTTAGTTCGAGATAGCGAGGAGTTCGAGATAACCGAGTTCGAGATAGCGGGGTTCCACTGTATTATTTTCATTAGCACTACAGTAGAATAGCTCTTGTAAGTACATACTGTCATGTGCTTGTCAGAGGTACATGTACATGACTGTATAACAAAAAATTGATTTGATTTGATTTGAGACATTTGGATCAGAGCTAGTCTCCTTTGCAGCTGTTACAAGTGCGCTCGGTCACTAAATTTGAAAGACTCGCACGCTTTGCGAAACACTGAGCTTAGCTCCACGTCCACCATGTTGTTCCCGCGAAACTGATCATGCTGTGTTAGGGTCCAAGGTCCAGCTTTCCAGAAAATGGGGAGCGCGAATTAGATTGGTTAATTTGAGGAACGGAAAGCTGTTAGTGGGCTCCGAGCGTTGCATGACAGAGCGCACAACGGCTGCAAAGGAGACTAGATCAGAGCCTGTTCACAGGAGTACAAACAATAGGAACACAAGGTCCCTTCTAGGCCTGCCTCCATCAGTGGATCTACGATTATGATTGTACATGTATGTCCTTATTCGAGAATACGCAAAGGGCTAACCATTTGCAGTTGTTTCACAAAGGCAGCATACCTTCTATTCAGTTATTGTTGGTCGGCAGGGGTTTGAACCCGCAACCTCCTGCTCAACAGACCGGAGCTTAACCACTATGAGCTACACTTGACACACTGCCTACCACCTCCTGGTTGGAAGAACAGCTGCCTTAGAAAGCTGCAGTTTAGCACATTCAGATTTCTTAATCTTATAGGCACACTGACCTGTATACATGTACTAGCACTTTTTTTACAAACTTCACTAGTATGATCATTGATCATCTAAATATACACCTAACTAGTAGTTTAATTGTGTGGGATTGTTTTATTTGAATATTTCCAGCCTGTTTGTTCATTTCCTTGTTCTTTTCCTTGGTTCCCAGTACTGTGTGCAAAATGGGCGTAAGTGTCTCCTAATCACATTATAAATTCTCCTTCAATTTCTTTGTTTTCTAGGGGATAATTTAGAATGTGATCAAGAGTCACTAACGCCCTTTTTGCACACAGCCCTTCCATTGGTATTTATCAAATACCAATATTTATCAAATACCAATCAATAGTGATTCCCATCAACTCTTTTCCTCAACGATTAGGGGCGATTCATCAGTCACATATAACTGATGGTCATCAGCATACATAGATATACAGTCATGTACTTGAGTTGTTGACTTATCGTTGTTGCCATCAACATCATCATCACATACTATAGGCAATTCAAGTTTTCTAATTGCACGTAAAACAAGAATCAGACATCTTTTAAAATTGACTATTGACGTCTTACCTGTGGTGCATACTGCTGCTAAACGGATGTTGTATGTAGTGTGGTTCTTGTCATCCACTTCTTTGAAGAGCCTAGTGTTATATGCATCAAGTCTCTGTGCACAGAATAAAGCATCAAATATTACTTATAATTATGCCAGTATAATAATAGTAGTTGTTTCTTAACGAATATAAACGAACCGTCATGCTTTGCATGCTATGACCGCCATTTTCTCACAGAAGTTGAAAAGTCGGTTTTGCACGAGTTGTCTTTCAATCTTCTATAAACCGTTACAGTCCTGTTGTTATGTGTTACAGTTTCAATTTGAATCTGTTTCTGGAATTAAGTTTCTTTTGTTGTTTCCCTGTTTAGTTTGATAGACTGATTAACGAAGTCGAAATAAACAAAACTAAACTAAAAGCAACTAAACATCATGGTTGGGCCATATTCTTTAAGTTACACAAAAAATGAGGTAAATGAAGTGTAATAACTTCTTTGTTCCTCCACACTAACTGTCCTACTTGATCAATGCAGGGATCGATGTAAAAGTGTACACGTGAAGCAGATGTTGACATTAGCAGGTCTGTGATAGTTAAAAGGGGGTCCACAGATTTAGAAAGCATCAATTAAGCATGTACAATGTTACTATATTATTTGTTCTTTCAATTTTAAAAATAGCCAGTCCATAACAACATAACAGCCAGACAAACAGAACAAGGACTGGCTTCTCTCCATTCCTGTCTTGCATGTGACGTCATCAAAAATCAAAACTATAAGTGCTACAAAGCTGTTTTTTGTATATATTCTACAGTCAGATCAATAATAAAAGTTTACACAGAAAATTTCATGTCAATAGGGTGTTTTGTTTTAGCAGAACGGCCCAGCATGTTTTCCAAAAGGCATACAATTCCACATACTTGGGGCAATTTCTTTTTTTTAACTGGATGAATCTTTAAACATTGCATCAAGAGTTTTGAACAGAAACCCATTGATTTTGATGGGGAATAAAGCTTTATTTGTATCATAGTTGTATGGCTGCAGCTGCATACAAAGCTATTAAATTTGTCAATACATTAATTGACCCATCTCTCTCCATTAGGATATATTATAATGTCTCAAAATGTGGGTTATATATACAGTCATGTATTTTAATTTGTAGTTTACAAGAACCAACATTTTTTTATTACCATTTTCATTGAAGTGCAACTGTGAAAAATCAAGTCTCATTTGGAAAATTGCACTTACATGTAGTCGACCATCAATCAAACGAGTACTGCCTAGATTAAAGTCTAGTCCTTGAAACCAGACTCTGCATTCGACTGACGCTCAGCTAGATGCAATTTTCGAAACACGACTCAAACCTTTCAGGGTTGCACTTCAATGAAAACAGTAATAATTCATCAAGTCAAGTCAATTTTATTAGCCACAATTGCATGAGATATTACATAAGACATAGCTTACATAAAGCATGGCCAGGAAGCCCAAAAGAAACCCCAAGGCTTATAAAATTTGGGCTCCCTTTTTACATAGATATGGTAGAAGTACAAGGTGGCAGTCACTTCACTTTCACTTCACTTTTATTTCAATTCCACATTTAGCAAATGCTATAATTCGAGGTGGGGGGTTAGCAAATGTACAAGAGTCAATCGTATTAACAATTTTCAAGCAAAAGAAGAACGGAAACAGATCTCAGATTACAAAAAGAACTTACAAGCAGAACTGACTGCTTGTGGAGCAACACAAATATAAGATTGAGTAAAATAATAAAAGATTCAAGTAAATATTAATTAAGTTAAAAAAAGAGGATCAAATAAGTGAAAAAAGATAACTTTTTAATTTAGATTGAAAAGAGGTTAAGGGTAGACATGTTACGGATATCCAGGCTAAGAGTATTAAAACAAAGTTTTAGACCTAGGTCATTAACAGAGAATTATTTTATGTTAGTTCGGCAAAATTGAATCAAATTGAATGCAAACCAATGTTGCAATCAAGGTCATGTGTACACAACAGAATCACTAGAATGATGCTTTAGAAATTAGGTCATTCATACTAATTTAATAGCAAGCTTCCAACATACACTACAGTGCCCCTTTAACCAAGAGGTGTTAGCTCCTCCTCTTTTCACACCTTTGGACTTCTAAATTTGAAACTCAAGTTGCAAAGCAGCAAGTTTATCAGTTTGCTCCTGTTAGAATGCTAGATTTTTATGGTTTAAAATTATGGTTAAAAAGCCATAAAAAGGAAACAATGGGAAGATAGTTGTTCATTAACGACTGCCAGTGTTTACAAATGCAGCTGTAGTCTTTACTATGAAGTTTAACATTTATGACATTTGATTTGAATTTTGCACACTATTAAAGCAATCAGTATGGAGCACTCAAGCAGAGCATCAGAGATGTTCTCTGCACACAAAGGCTGAGTGAAAACTGAAGGTGTCCTAGCTATGGCCTTTTACACTGGAACTTCCTGTTTAAATAATTGAAGGGGTCCGTGCAAGAACAACGTAAGTGACTTCTGATCAAATTCCAAATTCTTCTTGATATTCTTTGTTTTCTAAGAGAGAATTTAGAACTTGATCAAAAGTCACTTACGTTGTTCTTGCACGGACCCCTTCAATTACAGCTAAATGACTGTTTGCATGTATGTTATACGATAATGGGAAATCAGTGCATACTTTTTCCTTCAGAAAACCTTGGACAAATTCTGCATCTTCCTTGTCACAGTTTCTGGAGTAATATGTCGATATTCCCTAAAGGGTTGTGAAAATGCAAGTCAGAAACAAATTACATTTTTACCATGGTTATTGAATCATTTGATTGGAACTGCTTTATACAATACTAAAATATGTGATACTATAATATTCCTCTATGGTTTCAAGCACACTGCAGCACACATAATTGCTGATCTAAAGTAAAAAGTGTGTTACTGAAAAGGCAGTAGTTTTTCTTTAAAGTTTCTCTCTTATGGGAGCATCCTAAGAATGTGTGATTTAATTGGCCAAAAGGCTTGAACTCATTTTCTGCATGCCATGGAAAATTTCTGTTTGGTTTTACTTGGATGTCATTTTTATAAATGCACACTCCAGCATGAGCAAAATCTAGACAACCATCAACCATATTGCTTTTGCATGAATGTACTGTACTTTCGCTGTCAACAGCATTGGCTTTCAGTTTCCCTCATCATCAAAGCTCTGCTCACTTGAATAAACTCTATTTCTTTAACATACATTGAATTTTATATTTTATATATAAAACATGGTTTACCTATGTGTCCTTGGATATCAAAAATGTATGAACTTTCTCTGTCTTGAAAATCTGCTGAATGTATGAGTGTTACACTTGTGCATCCACATAACTTTTTATATGACCTTATCTAGTTTGAGCATGCGTCATGTACACATGTAGAACCATCTTCTACTTGATAACTAAAGTATGGGAGGGGAGGGTGGGACAAGGATTGTCACAAGTACAAACCTGATGACCAAACCCCAGTTGTCTAAGTTTGGGTTTTAGTGAATACATTGATTCACCACAGTCATTCCATAGCTTTTCTACAGTTTTCGCATCATTGGCATAGGCTTTGCTGGAAAACAGGATGACTTGAAACTTTTCCTGCAAACAGCAAACAAAACATGATCGGCCATATTTAACATTATACATTGTATATTTACTTTAATATATAATTATCTATGAAATACCAGTGTACAGTACAGCATGGATGTATGTTAACATTTACACGCGTGTAACGCGCGTGTACAAAATTAATTTACTACACGCATTTGAGTGTATTACACGCGTGCACTACACTCGTGTATTACACGCAAAATGCGTGTAGTTTTCCTTTGTTATACAGTTATTGTCAAAAATCAATTCGGCATGAAATTGTTTGTAACCTGCAACTCCAGCGCCGTCTCTAGATCTTCGAGCGGTTTCAATTACCAATGGTTTCCGCCAAAACTTAATAAATTATGCTGAAGGAAACTTTTGATCGTATGCTCCGCATTCACTCTGCAATTCACGTAATAAACGTTCGAACAACTTGCCCTAAACATTCGAACGACTTGCCCTTACGTTCGAACAATTCAACATCACAAAGTGATGAAGTCAAAACTGCAAATGTTCGATGTGGTTCGTGTGATCTCACGCTAATTACAGACAACAAATTAAAACTAAATGGACTCAAACCATTTTTCGCACCAGGTGGAAACTGTTCGGATACGTAAATGAAGTAAAGTCTCTCTATTTCTAAAAGAAAATTTTATCCGTAGAGAATATTTGGTGCGACCTCAAAGCAAAACAAACACGGAGTCATTGATTATTCAAATCAGTTCGCGGAAAATGTCACACTTCTGTGTCGCGGAATTCAAGATTCGAAACTCATTACCTTTGAAAACGGATCCACATTAAATAAAAAGAACTCCAAAATGTTCTGTTTAGTAGACGTTATCATTTGCCAGCAAAGTTGAGAAGCTTTGTGGTGATTTATAAAACTACAATGCAATAAAATCACACTTCCCGTGAAGTTGGCGGCACTCTTGTTGTGTGAAAAACCAGACAATCAGTCTTCACGGCTGAAAGCACATGTCAACAAATTTTGAAGGATTGACAGATCTGAGTTGAAACTACAGTTCTAGCTTTTATCAGATGAACTAAAAACACCAAACCAGCGCTGGGACGGTGTTTCGTACAAATGTCAGGATTATCCGTTTATAGAACGTTTTTAGTTTTTAGTCCTTTGTGAAAGCTCCATCGGATTGAGTGCATCGTTCGAACGGTTGCTTGTATAACATGTAGCATTCGAACGGCCAAGTGATTGTTAGAACGGATTGAGTGGATCGTTGATGCGATTTTCACAAAACGTTTAAACGGGCTAGGAAAAATCCAAACGGTTTCGTAAAACGTTCGAACGATTTATAAAATCATTTAAACGGTTTCTCAAAACGTTCGAACGGACACCGAACGGTCTCTGAACGACTTTTTAGGCCGTTTGTTTTTCACACGAAGGTACGTTTTCCCGCGTGTGGTCACAATTAGCGTTTATGATATGACTAAAACACAGACTTAGCATTTACAATGTATTAAGCGCTTCGGTTCCTTGCTACGAACTTATTTTTGAAAAACATGTAGGAAGAATTGTCGTAAATCTCTGCCGAAGTTTTAGCTAAGGTTCTACACTTTAGTCCAATGCTAATTCGGCTAATTCAGTGTGGAAAACTTTAATTCGCGAACCGGTATCGTTGATCTACGGTATTCTTCAGCAGTTATTCTCTGGAGTTCAACGAGTTAATGAGGCACTGAGGTGCGTGTAGTTTCGTGCGTGTAGTACACAAAAGTGCGTGTAATTACACTCAGTTCGTGTAGTTACACTCAGTTGAGTGTAGTACACGCAAAATGTGTTAACATACATCCAGGCTGTACTGTATATTTCTTTCTAAAAAGTGATATTTTCACACATGAAGATATATTAATGATATCTTTACACGTGAAGACATTACTTTTGAAAATGTGACTGGTTTTCAAAGATTTATAGCCTTTTCAGTAAGAGATTGAAATTGGTATTACATCGATAATAATATATTAAACAGAACATTACATGGCCTCTTGCATAATATTGGAGATATGAATTTTATCTTCTCGTGTTGATGAAATATCAATGATCAACACTCAAAGATAAAATCTATATCTCTGCGTGGCCATGTAATATCCTCTATGTAATACATGGTCACAATATATAGCAAGTTTACCATAATTCCTTTAATTTACTTTTATTACTGTATGGAACTTAGCTGTCATTGACGCTAAGGCCTCAATCAACTTTACCAGTAGATAAATAAAATTGTTGTATTTGAATGTATTGTATAGTTATTGTATAATCTGAACAAACCTTCGGTAAATCAGGAATGAACTTGGTGTCTCCAAAGGACTTGTAGTTTCCCACATTCCCATAAAATGCAGCTGCATATGTTAGGAAACTCTGTTATAAGCAAGATAAACAAATGACTAAAATAATATAAGTAAACTGAAATTATTGTTCATATCATAATTTTTTTTACTACTGTAGTGTCTGAGCTTCATTCAGACCACAAAATTTACAGAACTCCTTTATTAATTAATAGCCCAACGGGATGGAAATTATACTCCTAATGGGAGGTAGTGGGAGTAATTGAAGAAAAAATTATGCATACAATCATGTACATCTTAGGCGAAATAAAAATGGATATTGTGCAGCCAAGTAAATACCCACATACATTGTATAGGCTGTACTTTTTTGGACAAAAACAAGGGTCAAAGTTGGGGTGTGGCTTATATGCGGGTACAAGCATACATTGGTTTTTTTTTGCTAATTTGTTTTCAGATTGGGCTACCTGTGGCACACGGTCAAGCTGGGGCGAGGAGAAAAGGAGGGGGGAGGGGAAGGGCATACCTTTTAGAGTTCTCCGTGTTCGTCCATGAACGCAGCTCTCCTATTGGCTAAAAGTGACAAGGGTCAATCAAGTGATCAAACTTGCATGGATCAGGTGGCCGACATTGGCTGAAGTTGGGAATGAGTGGCAGATATATTCACATCAGCTTGAAATCATAAGATAAGATATTTACATTGGTACCAGTCGTTTCACTCCCAACTTGTTATATTATGTGGAAGTTGTTGTTCTAAAATATCAGATATATTATTTAATTGGGGATGAAATGACTTGAACGAAACAACTGTATTCTTTACAATTTGATCCCGGTTGAATTCCTTTTGAGAACAGAATCCGATCGGCCATTTGCTTCGAGTCGCAGCTGGACTAACACAATTCTGGTTGCCTTCTTTATCACTCAGCAAGTTCCTTACACAAAGAAACAGCTCTGCAATTAACTTTCCGATTTTTTGTCCACAAGGATTACAAACATGGTCAAACAAACAGGATGATTTTCGGGATGATTTTGTGACGTTGAAGCCAACACTTCGCACAACGAAGCCAACACTCATCCAACGATTCCCCTCACGATTCAATGCTTTAAACAAATAGAAGGACGGCTAGAATTACCTGTACCGTACATGAAACAAGACTTACACAGGCTACAAATATAGTTTGCAGTGCAATAGTTTGGCTTCGAGACTTCTTTCTAGTTCGGATATCAATATACATGCAATTTTGAACAGGCATGTGTATTTACATTTAACTTTGCTACTATTGGTTGACTGTCTGATGGTTGACGTGTCACTGACGTGTGACGATCTTTCATCTCACCAGGGGTGGAACTCTAAAAGGTATGCCTTGCCTGCAGGCTCTTATTTCCTTTTCTCCCCTTCCCCTTTGACCGTGCGCCACAGGTAGCCCAATCCAAAACAAATTAGCAAAAAAATACCCACAAGAGTTGCTAGCAGGCTAATATCGTATCACAAACACTCGCCCCAGGCCCCTCCTTCCAAACCCAAGATGGCAGACCACAGACTCTTGTGTGTATGGCTTCACCAGAAAATATTTTCTCTTGTGCTTAAAGGAATGAGGTTCCTTGAAAATCTTGTCAGTTAATGGGGGAATAAAAGAAGACAAATTCTGGAGTGATTAAATGACAGAAAGGTTAAAATATACATGACAAAATGACAAGGAAAGACATAACTGTATTAAAAGTTGCGATGGCAGTTGGCATGACTTGGTCTAGGAATGACAACAATCTCTTCTGAAGAAGTTTTGCTTCAAGTACGAGCATTTATGAAGCTTCCAACTTTTACCCCAAAAAAGACATCTCAGTTTGAGGTGCAGTCTATATGCTGGTATATAAGGTATGTGGTTCCAGTTACCCGACTGAGACTAGACTTTCCCTGTCAACCCTAATATGATTTCCATCAATATTATTTTCATCTCCTAGCCTAATATTAGAGAAAAGTCCCATTTGCATGCTGGGTAGCCAGGTAAACATGGCGGAAAATACAATGTTTATATGAGAATCTAGTGTCAAATATTTTGCACAAAACCCTATTTTTGAAACGTTTTGAATCCCAAAACTAAAGAAGCAAGCTTTTGAAAATCACAAAAATAAGAGAGTTTGGTACAGTTTATGCTGCTCCTTTCCCTTTCTTCTCCCCATTCCCCCACCACTCCCCACCCCCCCCCCCCCCCCCCCCCCCCCCCCCCCCCCCCCAGGAGGTGGGGGGACTCCCTTATCTGAGGGGTCAAAATCATGAGTTTGGTACCACTTAGGGTATCCACGATCAAACACAGACATTTCTATGTAAAGCGGTACCTTTTAGGGGTCGGGTGTCACCGAATGCTAGAGAATAACAGCGCTTTTGAAAACAACAAGGAAGAATGTGCTTGATGATACAACATCAAGTAATAGCAATAAAAGGCATTGAAAGTTTAAAATGTTGGCATGTTTTTATCAGTACCTTTTAGGAGTCAAAATAAGCTTGAGCCACGCCCATTTTAGTACCTCTTAGGGGTCAAATCGAATCCCTACCCCTTTTATATGGGAGCCCCCCTCCCGGGCCCCCTCCTCCTGCGCTTGCCACGCAGAACTACCTGTGAACCAGCTTTACCTTAAATTCCTCTTCAGTTGGACCATTCTCAGCTATAATAGTGCTCTCTTTCAACTCCTCCGTCTCTTCCGCACTGAAAACTTTCTGAAATAAAAGAAAGATCCCCGGGGCCTCGGGTGACGTCTGTAGCAAACAAATTAAACCTCCGTCCCACGAGGCCTTGTACAAATAGTGAGCATAGGCCTTCTCTTTATCTGTCAGACCATCAAAAGCCGTCTTACAATCCAAGAAATTTATATTAGTATCGTTAGGGATGGTGTATTGAGAGAGATCGAGACTTTCGTCAGCCACAGTCGCCATCTTGGATCAGCACGTGCGCCTCAATAAAGGTCAGCGGAATATTGCAAATTAGTGATGCGTTATATCATTTGAGAGTAGCACACAGGTAGCCCAATCGTATACTGTACACTGTGGAAAGTGAGGTGCAAATCGCTGAAAATCTGTCCAGACATAGATAAGGAAACATTAGGATAAACTGTAAGAATTTTTGCCTTTTTTTCAATAGAAATTTTGAAGATTTTAAGACTCAATAAATAAATAGAAATAAATATAGCCATTTGTAGACTTGGGCTACCTGTGTTAGGAATTCAAGATGGCCGCTCGACCGGCGAGTGTTTGTGTTTTGAGTGGAAAGAGCAAAATCCGGGAAAGATTTCATCGCTGAGAAGTTGAGGAAGCTCTTGGGAGAAAATAACTGCGAGATTTTACGGCTATCTGCTCCACTTAAACGCGAATATGCACGAATACATGGATTGCAGTTTGAGAAATTGCTCGATTCATCTTGTTACAAAGAGAAATATCGAAAAGATATGATCAGATGGGGAGAGGACAAACGTAATTCCGAGCCTTCGTATTTTTGTGAACTTGCTGCTAAAATGGCTTATCGTGAAGTTCAACCGAACTGTGGGGTGGACGAAAAGCCTATGTTGCGCGTAACAAAACCTTATTGGGTGATTTCTGATGCTAGGCGCAAAACCGATTTGGAACATTTCCGGGAGAACTACCCACGTGTTGTTCACGTGCGAGTGACGGCAACTGATGAACTGCGCATGTCACGAGGGTGGAGCTTCACGTGTGGTGTGGATGATGCTGAATCAGAGTGTGGTCTGGATAATGAGTTGTTTGATGTTGTGATTGACAATAATGGTGATGACAATCAACTAATGGAGACGTTGCTGTCAATCAAAGTAAGTCTGCAGTGCTAGTGTACTGGATGTATGTCCTCTGGCTCTGTGTGAATGAAACTGTACATTGGTCATTGTACACCTATTGGATTCATCCAAGCCCAAATATATGGCAAAATATTTAAGACAAGACTTTCTACAAGTGTTTTATTATTCCGAACAAATAATCCTGCAATATAGCGCACTTCCGAGATATGCCTCACTTCCTACAAACAAATGAATCAATACAAGGCTCTGTTCATAATGCTGACAGTCATTCGTGACAAGACTACAGCACTTCTGTAGTCAGTTGTCACGAATGAGTGAGCATTGTGTAGGGAACCTTTGTTCTTGCATATACAAATTTATCCTGAAACCTCTAATGCCAGGCTGTGCATGCAAGGAGGCTTTCGTTATTTATTAGAGCGGGAGGTTAGGGGGTCAGCAAAATTGCTAGCTGTGTGCTCACTATCTTGCAGACCATCATGTTCCAAGGAGCATCCATTGAAATCTAGTCAAACTCTGAAATGATATTTACAGCGATCTGGATCTGCTTTTGGGTGGTGTGGGGTCTTGCATGCATGAGTCAGTACTATGAAACATTGCTTATCAAGGAATTTCAGATTTTTGGGATTCAATCTGAAAATCAATATCTTGGGCTGAAATAGGGTCAGGGTATTCGATTTGAGCCTGTGCTTGGCCATGAAATACAGTTGAATTTGACGATTGCCAACTGACCAAGAAACAACCAACAATAAGACAACACATTAGATCTCACACCCCATCAATTATTGCTCTTCAAAATAAATTGAGAAAGAGAATATTAAAGCACAAAGAAAAATGTCATGCCATATTATTATGGAATAGATAAAACAATTAAAGGCCACTTAAGTGTAGCCAGCAAACTGCATCCCCCTTCTCATGGGAAACTGGCAATTTCATTGTTGCTGATGAAACCGCTGGTCTCCCATCAATAGGGGGATGCTGTTTGCAGCCTAACTTCATTAAGTGGTGCATGAAATGAGTCTGAAATTGGGTCAGTTTTGAGACCCAGACATGATGGTACACCATAATTCAGGAAGTAATGTTGTTATTTTCAGACAATATAAGCATTATATAAACTTGTTCTTGCATTTTGTATCTGTTGTCAGCTATTTGTCACATGAAGCACTCTTCCCATTTTTAATCAACTCATTGCAAACAAACTGACATTTCAGCTATATATAATCGTCACACGTAAGTAACACTGACAGCCTCCACTATCATTCTAAGATACCAACTCAATGCTGTTTGGCAGATTTCCAAGCCTGATCTTGCCAGCAATAACCAAACTCAATGCCAATGTTTATGATGTGTCTAGTAAATTTACTCCAAGCTGTGATTCAACCAAACTGTTCTCCTAATAGTCCAATTTCGTATTCGAAAATTGCAGCTGAATGCAATGACTACAGATGCATTGATATAGGGTTGGCCTCATAAATACCAGCAAAATGACCTGTGCAAAACTACAATAATATGCAGAGTTGTGAATAGCCCACCTTCTTGCTGGTATTTATGAATGTTTAACTTTAGAACGAGGCTAACCCTGTTTAGATGCATCTGTAGTCCTTGCATTCAGCTGTAATTTTTGAATATGAAACTTGAGTATTCATTTCCGTCACTTGAACCAACCAGCGAGAATGCAAGCATGCCAAGAACCATTTTGCATCTTTGGAAATGCCTATATGTTGCTATCTAAGGTATGTTTCAGATGCTGCTGAACTCAATAGTTTCGCATAGTTTGCATAGTTTTGCATTAACTCGTTAACGAGACGTTGTCATCTTTTCTAAGCTGAATTAAGTAAAGGTTTTAACCTTAACCACATCCCCTCATTACGCTCAGTTTCTGTTAAACTCGGAGCCGCGTTTTTTTTATAGTCTAAGTCACGTGACACGTTTTACTGCACACAACCCACTTAAGGAAGTTAATAATGACGATATCTATTATCGTGAGAACCTTGGCGCACTTACCGTATTCGGATGTGCTCAAATAAGGAAAACAGTTTTTACCCGAAACCAGGCCTTAACATGCTTGAGTGGAATAGTCTCTGGAAATCACTTGTATTTTTGTACTGTAAGCTATAAATCTTACTGATATTATATGATACATTTAGTATTCCAGTGGCTAATCCCGATATAAGCAATTTGTAGTGATCATTCTGTGTATTCTTGTTCGGGATCGAACGAACCCTTTTTTTAACCAATAAGTTCTGATGATATAATCTGAAAACCTACCTTACAACTCCGCTATGTGGGTCATTCCACAGTATTCCGTCTGTCGCAGAGACTACAATCAGAGAATTAAATTTTGCGATTACCAGAAAACTTGGCTAGAAAGCAAATCAATTATGCACTGGTGTGATAGGTATCCACCAGAGCTTCAAAGGGAAGTACATAAATTTCACCTGAATTAAATAAATAGCAGCCCATAATATAATAAACAAGCGTTGCGGAGACTACACTGAATGTCACACACTTTTCAGGAGCCAAACTTTAATGCAGAACTCTCTGAAACCAGCATGAATTTCAAATGTCTGTCAACGTTATGTTGAAGTGTATTTCATCTGGTATGTCTGAAAGCCAAAATACATTTGGAATACTGCATGTTATTGTATCATTTTGGCACATTTCTAATGATGACACTGTCGCGGAGACTACGTCGCGGAGACTACAATAAGGTACTCCAAAATTTTTAACAGTAACAGCTTTGAAAACTAAAGCAGGTTGGTTGAATTATGGATCTGAATGGATTCTGCTTGCACCAGAAACATTTCTTATGAACATCAACAAGTAAATAATGCTATAAGCATAAAATGTATGTACCACAGGGTACCCAAAGCGTGAGTTTTGAGAAATCACTGTTTTAGCTCTACTGCTTTGGTGCAATACCAACACAAACTAATTGCTTTTCTTTGGAATAGATCTGAACACAGCTTCAAGCTCATCAAGATCTGCTATCTCAAAGGGGCCATTTCCCATTAAAACAACAGGGCCATAGAATACACATGAGCTGTGCACATTGTCCTTGTCGTCTCTCTTCGGCCAGTCAAATCTCTTCGCACCGACTTTGAATAAGAATTTGAAGGGACTAAAGTCTCTGCTATCAGATTCACTTAGGGCTCTTCCAACATAGTAGTTCTTTACATAATCAACAGCATAATACTGATCTGCAATGATGCCTGAGCCTAACAAGGGTAGGGAGGCCTGATTATGGAGCTCTATCACCATATGCTTTCTGAAGTCTGGGATGCTGTTGGGTTCCACCATGGCACCATTGACTAGCAAGCACTTGGCATACAGACAAACAAATACACCACAGTCCCATGTGTTATCTTGTTGTGGGAGGTCTTCTGGTGTATTCACAGCAATCTGCCATTGACTTATATCCAGTGCATTGTCAGCCCTCTTAAGTAAAGACAACATCTTCTGGATTGCTGATTGTGCTGATGGTTTGACATAAGATCCAGCTAGGCTGTCAAGTACTACTATGAGATGCTGGTGAGGGTACACTACCAAAAGAAACCAGTGCTGGCTTCCTATAGAATTGCATGGAACAACAATAATGTCCTGCTCTAGCAGCTTCCCTTTCGATAACAGCTTGATACTCAGCTTCTCAAATTCTTCCCATGAAAAGATCACAACTTTCAGACCATTAGCTGTTTCTCTGGCAATCTCTAAATAAGAGTCAATTACAAAGTTGGTCAAGTAATTATCTTCTGCTCTTTTGTGGCCACCATTAAGAGAATTCAAATCGCTGCTTGATATGACGCCTTTACCCTTAAAGTTAACTTGACCATTCAAGATAGCAGTAAGCAGAGAGGCTTCATGGTGTGGTTGAGTGTATGGTATGCAGCTCTTGAATTTTGCAGCAAATTGAGGTGGCAAACCATATCCTACAGTAGGGAAAGGTTTGGCTGCACTTTGTAGTGGGATGCTAGGCACCTGCAAATCTGCCTTAACACTTGTGTGTGCACCAGGTACTGTGCATGGATCTTGTACACCAGGTATAAGAATGTGCTTCGCACACTCATCCTTGTGAAGAAACTGTGAATTCTTAGATGTAAGCACAGTGGAATCATCTAATTTCACTACATAATGCACAGAGTGGGTGTTGGGAATGGGTTAAAATTTGCAAATGAGCCATTGATCTTGGAGTTTTCTGGCCACATCTTGAACTTGCTCTGCTGAGGCAAACAGGACATTAATCTTCTTACTGATGTTTTGAGCAGCTTCAAAAAATTCCTTGGCATCAGTGACCACAGAGTTGTTTTGAAGTATTGAGCGCCATACTGCCCTCTTAATTTCAGCTCCAACACCATCACAGGGTCCCTTTCCATGGGCAGTTTCAAAAAAGCTCCATGATGCCTCACATTCAAAGTCTTTCTGGTGATATAGAAGACATGACAGGTTATATCTATTCTTGAACTGGGAGCCAGCCCCATCACTCCAGTAGTGTACCTTGCTCACTGGTATCTCTTGTTTCACATGATCAAGTATGGCTGTGTTGAATGTATACACACTGGCTTTGTCGTGAGACATTTCATCACTGACGACAGCATACGACTTGTGCTGCAACTCTCCTTTTTGATCTCTATAATAGACCACTGCTGTAAATAGAGTGACCATCTCATTTGACCAGTGTGCAGCCATGATCTCTCGCTGATGTTTCAACTGAAAGTTCTCTGCAAAATCTTCATGGATTATTATTTCTCCCTCTGTTAGGTTTTGCTTTAGATATTTCAGCTCTTCAAATTGCCTTCTTATATTGTACACATGCCTTCCAAAGGGGAGCAACTGGGCTATGAGATCTTCTTTTGCATCAATAATCATGCAATCAACTCTACGTTTCACGACTTTCCCTTCTTCACTATCCCACTGATAATATGAGACTGGCAGGTTTTCATCATATTCTTGGAATAGCTCTTCAACTGCCTGGTCAACACCACACAATGCACACTCTCTGGACATGCACTTCACCTCTCTAGGATTGCATACAGTAGTGTTCAATATATCCTCTGCTGTCTTAGGGATAGTTGTTAAAAGTCTATGGAGCCCCTCAAGGAGTAGCTGGATGTTTTCATGGTACTTGCACATGCAAACCTCTTGATCACGCAAGCTCATAGGCACTACCTGTGGAGGTCTAAGGGAAGCAAATTTGGACATCCCAACATCTACTTTGGATTCTTGTTTAAAGATCTCATAGGCCTCAGATACATTGAGCAGGAGTAATCTCTTTTGCTTTTGCTCCCTCCCTGTTGGTGTTTTCACAGATATACACTCTTTTCTCCCTGCACACATTCTGCTTATATCATCTCTCATAAAGAATTCCTCAATCTCTTTCACATCTGCATCTGACAAAGCATCTGATCGTTTCTGGCGTGTATCTTCTTCAAGTTTTCTCCTTTTCACTTTGGCATCACAAATGTCAAGGACAATCTTTCTTTTCACAGGAGACATGTCTTGAACAACCTTTGCAATTACATGGGGAACTTTGGAAGGACTTTGTGGCAAGCTCTTTCTCACTTTTCTCACAGCCTTTCCAAAACTTTGTGGAGACTTAAAAGTGCTGTCTTTGCAGGGACTTACAGAGCTGCCTTTTATAGATTCTATTTGAGCTAGGATCTTTTCCTCTTTCTTCTTTGCTCTGAAAATCCTCTGTTTCTTTGTTTTTGCTGCTCTTTGCTTTAACTTCTGCTTCTCAGATATTTCAGATTTAGCTTTCTTATATGCCTTAACCTTTCTCTCTCTATCCTTTTTCCTGTATGCTTCCAATTTCTCTTCATCATCTTTTAGCTTTTCTCTAAACTTTCTAGTTCTCTCAGTACTACTAGACATTTTGCTTTCCAGCTATTTCTCCAAAGCACATGGCATAAAAAAATGGCATACTAAAATATTACCCACAATTCATTTAGAGCCTACTGCACATGCTCAAACACTACTAGTGCCAGTCTACTTGGGGACAATAGTTTAGAACTGCATTTTAGCAGTGCTTTTTGACAAAAACAATTCTTCACATAACAAACTGTTTTTACTGACATACATGTAGCTTTCATGTTTTGTGTAACAATTTTCCACAAAATGTGTGAGACCTTACTACTTTTTATCTAGTCTCAACAACAGAATAGGATATCAATATTATTCATAATAATACAATAACATATAACAATTTAATTGTAATTACAATAATTAGAACTGCAGTAATAATACACATGTATGTATCTATCTTTATCTATTTCTATTACTTTGTATTATTACTACATAACTATAAGAATAATCACAAAGTGCGTAGTAGTCTCCGCGACAGGTGGTAGTCTCCGCGACAGAAACTAATTTATTTTTTCTAGGCATGAGAGATAAAATTCAGAAACCAGTGATGTATCACAGGATACTACTTAATAAAAATTAGATGTTATCAAAGTTTGGACTGAAAACCCTCAATAACTCAGTTACCAGAAAAACTATTTGACATAAAACGTCGCGGAGACTACATTTTGAATTTGGAAAACAAATCAAACATATTTCCTAAAAGAAACTCAGTTTGATCTACCTGATATAGAATGAGCACCAGTAGGAGAGTAAGTCTACTGGAACTTCTAGAGGCCTCAGCTTTTTATTAGGAAAAAAATAAATAAAAGCATTTGTAGTCTCCGCGACGGCTATTTTGTCAATCTGTATAATTTATGCTAATTTATTCAAATTCAAAAGCATCCAAACTTAAAAAAATTGATGGAAAATCAAAATTTAGATCCTCTATTATAAGTTAGTCACAATTTCTAGCCAGTTAAAGACATTTTATAAAGTTGACATGAGGGTACTCAATACCGTGGAATGACCCATATGTACTGACGGCTATGTCAGGTATGGGGAAAAACGGCTTTGTCATGCTGTCCTGGCATGTCATTGAGCTATTATCACAGTTCCTCCATCTTGGATAAAACAATAGTTTTGGCCCTGGTAGCCTCGCACTGGTGTGTTTCAGAACGAGATTACCGGACGAAAACAAAGGTTTTTATTCTCCTGGTTCTCAACATGGCGCCGCGTGATGAAAGCCCATTGTAAAGCTACTAATTGCAAACCATTGTAAAGCTACTAATTGCAAACCATTGTGTTTTCTTTGTGCTGAACGTACAATATGGAAAAAATTGCACCGAATAGAGCAGCCACACAAGCTAGATTTATCAGTGGGGAATCCATTATTTTTCGAAACTTATTTTCTCTCCATAGACACGCAACACAGATATCAGTAAAATATCTTAGATCTTAGATCTTAGATCTTAGATTTTTACTTCCTTGGATAGTATACACTAATACCGGAAGGTGCATAAAATAATAAGAAAGCTTAAAGCTAGTTACAATACAATGGTGAAGTACAAAGTCAATAAAATAGTGCAAGTGCGGACAATAATAGTTAAATACAGGTATAATAAATAGTCATGTAAATGTAGCTATTTTAAATAAATAAATATATAAACAAATTATAAATGCCTCAGATATGGAGGAGGCTTCATGGACTTGATTGCAGGGCTTATTTCTTTCGAATACATCTTTGTTTGGTCGTTGGATTGATGTTAGGGTTCAGTTCTCCTGTAAAGGATCCCTATCAACCAGTGTGTATTGCGCACCGAAATGCCAGTGACGGCCATTTTGTAGGGCCCCGAAATTCAGATCTCGTTAAAATCTCGTGAAAGAAACAGAAGGTTTAAGACTCATTAGGCTTTATTTAGTACTGCTTAATATAAGTCGGGAACTTTGGAAACTGAAACTCAAATGTTTCCGGATCACTATACCAGATGCAATACCACAATACCAGATGCATGCAATGCGACCTCTTTGATGTGAAAAGCGATAAACAATAAACACACAATTTCACTGTTAATTTCGCGGAAAAAAACGCTATTTCCCGTCCGTCGTCACAGCTGTTGCCATCCTAGTTGAAGCGTAAGATCCCTAATATCTGTAGGAAAAGCTATATGAACCATCTTATTGCGTAACTGTCAGCTAATGTCTCTGCCGTAAAAAAACTAACGTTTTTCTGTCGAGGTATTAAAAATACACAAACCTAAACCCCAAAATAGTAAACACAGACAACGAGTAGTAAACACAGGTAGGTTGGGAGCAAGGTAACGAATGACCAGCGGTCTTTTTCGACGTGAGCTCAAGTTTTAAGTCGGTTGCCATGGTAATATCTACAACGCTCAGGTGACTGCACGTTTCGCACAACCTCAACCCCACTGACGTTCCCGCGAAATATCGACCAAGGTGAGCCCGCGTCGAAAAAGACCGCTGGTCACTCGTTACATCCAAAAAGCATGTCAGTCCTGTACAGCACCCGAAATGATCCCGTGCCCCAAATGATCCCGAACCCGAAATGATCCCCAAATCGTACCCGAAATGATCCCCAACCCGAAATGACTCCCATTAAGTACCTGAGATGATCCCGAAATAATTTTGGAAACGGACTTGGATTGAAGGGTAGAATTCCGGAATAGGTAAAACATTTTATACTTTCTTGAAAAGAAGACAAACAAAAGCAATATGACGTCATCGGTCACGTGATTCTGATGAAATTCGCTAATATCTCGTTCCAAATAAGCAATGTTTAGTACTGTTTACAGCTAGGAGTAGGAGCATTGCAAGAACATATTACTTCTAAAATAAGACTCAGTTTGTGAGTCAAGAAAAACGTGTGATTTTACTACAAGCCAAAAAACAGGTTAGCGGCTTTCCACAGAACAAACATTTTCCAAATTAGCGACGATCGTAATATGCTAATTTTTACCTTCAATTAATGAGATGACCCTCAAAACCGTCAAGACAATAGAGATAAACTGCCTCAGTTTTGAGAAAAAGATTCTCAAATATGACCTATTTGCACGTCAACGTGTCTTCTTTATAGTAGCAACAAACCAAGAGACCATGGTCTCTGGTAATAAACCCATGGGCTAAGAATAAAACTGCATTTGCATGCCGATCATTCCGTAGCACCACGAAAGGTAATGCACCAGTCAAAGTAAACCCCGACCCCCCCCCCCCCCCCCCCCCCCCCCCAACCGGGATACGTGGGGCTTTGGTGGGGATTTAGTACCTTTTTGGCACTAACTTTTGGCCCAACTATGTCGGGGATGCGTACGTTTTGTCAACCCCTCCCGTGGTATGTGGGGCTATGAGTGGGGATTGTTAGGCCATCCCTATTTTTTTTTCCGTTTCTCATCGGTGGGGTTTTCAAAAATTGGGTCGGTCGGTCGGGTGAGAAAAAAAAATTGTAATAAAAAATACGCGGAAAGACTGGAACTAATAAGGCGCGGTTGCATAGGCGAGGTTACAAACCAACATGGACGACGAAACCATCGATGTCGTCGTCCGTATACGCTACAAACATGGAATTACAAATGCACCGCCGAAACTATTGTGTAACCTACCCTCGAGCATGAGCTTCCAGGAGCTGCTCTAGGGTTTCTTCACCCCCACCCCTCCCCCCAATTTTTTTTTAATTTCTACAAAAAGCCACAAAAATGGGTCGGTCGGACGATGAGAAACGGAAAATAAAAAAGGGATTGCCTTAGTTGCACAAAAATTATCCAAAATGACGCCGTTTTTTTCATGCAAAGATTCTCTGGGTAGATATAAAGAATCCCGAGATAACGAACCCCTATTTAACGAAGTCCCCGGTATATTGTGAACGATATTCTTCAGCCTGGCCAAAGTTGTTACAGCCGCGACTTCAATGATAAGCTTGTACTGACTGATAGCCTATAAACTCTTTCACATTCAAATCAATCTGCATCCATCAATGTTATCCGCATCCATCCGGCCATGGATCCGCATCCATCCAGTTAGAAAGCATATGTTTAAGTTGGAAAAATGTTTAACTGAAATAATTGGAAAACATCTTCGAAACTTCACAATTTGACTAATAATTTTCAGCATCAAGATCAATTGTAAATTCGTTCACACCAACTAAACATGTTTAATTAAACTGGGTTCATTATCTCACCTCTATCGTAAATGTGTTTAGTTGTACAGGGTCAAAACTACCTTGAACTTATTTTTTTAGTTGAGAAATGTTAGTTTAAATATGGTTTAGCGCCCTGGAGCTTGTGGTGTAGGCAGGAGATTTTTTAACTTTGTTTAACTAAACAGCTTTTCAACATGTTTAAGCTTTGATGTGGACGGGGTATAAGCCACATTTTTGCCCAAGGGGGTGGGGCATTTACAGTTATTTTGAAGAAAATTTTGCCCCACATGTCACTTTTTGCAAGCTATCCAGAACCAATCCCCACTTCTATCCCGGGGTGGGGGCTCGGGGTTTACTTTGACTGGTGCATAAACATGTGCTTTGCATGCTTCATACCTCAAATAATATTAAATAATAACTCACCTTGATATTTTCTTTCTTGGGCCATTATCTCCATTATCTCCTCCTCTCACGATTACCGCGTGAAAACGCAGAAAAATACACAGAAGAGAGCAATTGAAATAAGCGTGTTACGACACATCGCGAAGTAAAAAATGGCTTCTCAAATGTTTGTTCTGTGGAAAGCCTGTCAATCATTCCAAATAAGGAAACCTTTTAAGTGTTTTTTGGCCTGTATAGTAAAATCACATGTTTTTCTTGACTCACAAACTGAGTCTTATTTTAGAAGTAATATGTTCTTGCAATGCTCCTACTCCTAGCTGTAAACAATACTAAACATTGCTTATTTGGAACGAGATATTAGCGAATTTCATCAGAATCACGTGACCGATGACGTCATATTGTTTTTGTTTGTGCTGTTTGTCTTCTTTTCAAGAAAGTATAAAATTGTTTTTGCCTATTCCGGAATTCTACCCTTCAATCCAAGTCCGTTTCCAAAATTATTTCGGGATCATCTCAGGTACTTAATGGGAGTCATTTCGGGTTGGGGATCATTTCGGGTACGATTTGGGGATCATTTCAGGTTCGGGATCATTTGGGGCACGGGATCATTTCGGGTGCTGTACAGACCTGACCTGTACTTTACACCCGCCGGCACAAACTTGTACAAACGTCTGTAAAAGTTTCCGAAATTTTCCGAATTTGCGGGCCTATAACTTTACTCCTTTTCAAGATATAACTCTCAAATTTGGGATTTTGACTAACTTCGAGGTGCTCTTTTCAGCAGTATTGACGGTTTTGCTGTTATATGTAGATATCAAAAGTTCAAAGAAACCGTGGAAGGGTCTATTTGTTTTGAAGTGTAGCGTTGTTACGCCTCACGTGATTGGTCTTGTTGTAGGCAGTAGTCAAGTAACATTATTTTGAGACCGGAATAATTCGAGAACATGTAAAAATAATTGCAACACACGAAAATTCAATGTAATACACAACAAAAATAATCACGCGCTGATATGAAAGACTATTTTCTTTACATACAATTAATTCGACTGTGCAATGTAAGAACATAATTATGAGAATTTTGACCAGAACAGCCTCCATAAATAACTGTTAAGTTGTGTTACACGATTAAATTTAAATGGCGTGAACTGCTGCAGAATATGTTTTCTTATAATTACTATTAATTTACATAATACTTAATAATCATTCACCGAAGTGAGGTGAATAGTGGTATATACATTGTACCACACAGGTGAATAGCCAGCACCAAAGTAGTTATTTTATTTTCTGTCAAATGCACAAAAACTCGCGCGAGGTGATCGCTGTTTCGCTCGGAGGAGAACAGCAAAGGATATGCCATGTTTGAGAAGCCAACTGAGAGAGCACGGAAAGCACTATATACTCACTGGTATGGTATATATATACTAAAAATGAATATCACAGTTGATTTGTTTTCCTTCTGCATAATTTGGTTAATTAACAAAGGTTTTCTTAGAAATAGCTCCAAATGACGTCACCTTTGTTTTTAGTTCACACGGGACTTCACCGTGACCTTGGATGCTCGGTATACAACCACTGAAGAGACAAACTCTCAGTAGATCAAGTCACAAACAAGGCAACATCGTTTGAAATGGGTTCAAAGCACTCGCCAAAACACCACTGAACATTTCATACCTTTGAAACTCGTATGTTAGTTAAGGTAAGTCATCTGTATCTCACGTATTTATGTTTTGCTCATGTAGCTTGTAGAGATCGAGCTAGAGATAGAGATGGAGCTAGAGATGGAGCTAGAGATGGAGAGCTGAATATCTGAGCCAGTCATGACGGAGTATACATACCGAACAAATTACTTTAAAGCTTGTATTTAATAAGCATTTTCTAATAGTTTCAACATTATTTTGTGTCTGTGGTTAATTGTCAGTTTTGCCAGCGCTTTAATAGATGAATCTGACCACTCTGCTTGTTAGTAGATGTAGTTGTGTGACAACAGCTGCATGCAGAATATTAAAATGTTATACTCAGGTACAGAACTCGTAATATAAATCCTTATGAGTATAGTACTGATAGCACACTTGTCTGTTTTCATACACACAACAACTGCATACAGAATATTACAATGTTATACTCAGGTACAGAACTCGTAATATAAATTCAGATGAGGATAGTACTCATAGCACACTTGTCTGTGTTCATACACACAACAACTGCATACAGAATATTAAAATGTTATACTCAGGTACAGAACTCGTAATATAAATTCAGATGAGGATAATTTTGCTATTTTGGATACCGCGGGAGAACAAAGAAAACCGAACCAAGTGGACACTAAAATACGATATTGCATTTTTTGAATTTCTTCCCTTTCGTTCGCCCTGATAAGAGAAAATGCTAAAACTGAGTCTCAAACGTTCGAATATAATCGATGCTGTAAAACAATCTACCATAACCTACTTGAAGCACTGACCGGAAACGCGGCCTAAACTCTCATGTTCGAAGGTTAATCTTCAAAAAACAAAATAAATGGTGAAAAAACACGTTGTCTTTCTTGAACTGATTTCCCTTTTTGTACTCCCATTTTCGAAATTGCTATAAAAATAGGAAAAACTCAGATTATATTCAAATGAGAGTCCGTGCCGCATTTGTATCTCGACCAGTCGCTTCATCACTCAGCACTCTTGGATGTCGGCTTTGTAGATGGGAAAATAAAACTTTATGAAAGCTTATTGAGCTTTGAAATTAAAACTGGAGCTATGGAAAACTTGTAGATGGCCTTTTCAATTTTATACGAAAGCCTGCAATAGATCAATAGACGTTTTAACAATGTCCTTATTTCACTTTCATTTGTGGTTTCGTGTGTTTATTTGACAGGTCGTTCTTGTACATTATTGGATGTTCGCGACGAAAGTATGCGAATACTTACAAGTGGTCGTAACATTCACGCGTCGCGCTGTAAGCCATCGGTGATATAATATCCCGCGGCGGTATTTTTTCGCAGTTGATTATTACCCGGGCTGCCTGTGGCAGAGCCCAATTTGAAAATGTGGCGTATTTTTCTTCCGACGCAATCTCGATTCTTGCGCAATCGTTACAATCAACCAATCAGATGGCTAGCACTGTGCACGTGAACACATATTTACTTGGAGTGGGATTCCACAAGTTGGCTGTAATACGAGCAAAGTTTTCGGCCATACTTACCCATTAATGTAGCTGAAACCAAAGGTTTCTTCGACTGAAATTGCAAGACGTTAGGTTTTCTAGGGCTGACAGGAACTTTACGGAATTTGGATCGAAATTTCTCACATTTGACGAAAGGAGATCTGGCGTTCACTGAAATGCATAGAATACTTAGAACCGGCATTTGTACGTAAACACAAAACTCACCACTCCCAGCTTGAAGTGTCGTTATTTATTCGTTCCAATCAAAAGTAATGGCTTCAAATGGAGTAGTCAATAGTCAGATTTATCAGTTCATGGATTTGACGTTATGCGAGTTCCAGCACTATCTCGGTCAGGAGTACTTTCAAAAATTCAGAAACGAAAATGTATCTCGCACATATGATCTCTTCGAACAGTAAAAGATAAATGACCCCAATGATCCAGATACCGAGTGGATTAATCGAATGTTTCTTAGTGGTCTGATGTTATAAATTTCAGTCTTCTGCAAGACGTGGGAATGAACACTGGCACTACTAGGAGTTTATATGTATCTGGGGATCATTCGACCAAATATGAGCCATTTAGAGAACTGTTTCGGTCATTTAAAGTGCCAATGAAATGAAAACATCGATCCCGTTTTTTTTTTATTTTATTAAATTCTAGGTTTCTCTAAGTCATTTTGTGCAATTAAACATCAATACCGAGAGCGCGAAAATATATTTTTTTCGTATCGAAGTTAGGCGGAATTGCCAAAATCAGGCGATACTTTTTATAACTATGAAGAAGCAAAGACCGATACAACGTAGAATTTTGAAATTAGTGGTACAATATTTCGGCTGGCCACACCAGCCTTCTTCAGGTACAATGAAGAAAATTTACATTGGCGTGTATTTTTGAACGTAATACTGAGCTGTCATAAAACAGATTACAATATGATAGACCGTGAAAAAATGTTAAGAAGGTGAAAATAGATATCTAGTATGACTCTCCCCGGATGTTAAGGCCATAAGGTTCGAGTGTTCTCGCCTGTGCGATTAAAAACGCTTCTCTGGCCTTACGTATAGAGTCTCTCTTAGAAAATATTTTTTCGATAGGAATAAGTTGCATGTCGTTGGCAGTGTGATTAGGAGAATTAAGAAAATGTTCGGCAACTGTTGTGGGTTTAGATTTGTTGTTAGAGTTATCTATCGTCCGACGGTGTTCGTTAAATCTGTCTTTTAAGCGTCGTTTAGTCTCACCTATATATTGTAGATTGCAGCGGTTACATTGAATCATGTAGATTAGATTTTTGGTGTTACAGTACAGGTCAGATTAAATTTGATAGAGCGCGTTTCACCGGTGGCAAAGAAAGTATAGTTAGTAAGTCCGTCAGAAATGTAAGGGCAAGTGGCGCAGTTCTTCTTACAACGGAACGAGCCAGGTGGGAGTTGGAGCTGGGAATTAGTCGAGTTAGAAGGGAGTTCAGCTTTAACGAGTAGGTCACGCAGGTTGGTGGTACGTCTAAAGGCTACCATGGGCAAGTGTTGAAAGGTTTCACATACGTGACGTCACTAGGCCTGCACATTTATATTCGTCTCCATAAATACTACAAAATAAGTGCATTTTTGGCCAGTTTTCAATTTAAATATGTAATACTTTGAGAAACCTTGAAGATGGCCATACTTTTTCTAATAGAAGCCTTGCAGTCGGCTTTGTGAATATAAATGTGCAGACCCCGTGACGTCACGTGATTACCATATTTTTAACGGCATAAATGTCGCCTGATTTTGGCAATTATGCCTGACTTCGATGCGAAATAAATTTATGTACGTGCTCTCAAAATTGATTTTTAATTGCATAAAAAGGCTAAGGGAAGCAACGGGATCGATTTTTTCATTTCATTGGCACTTAAACAGAAAACCGATGAAAACATACGATGACGTCACACGATTCCCACTGCTACAGGGAGCCCGGTCGCGGGTGGGCTGCCTGTGATTTCACGGCAACGGGTCACATTCGACAGAGTTTCCAAGGATTTCTTGTCAATGGTTAAAAACAAAGCAATTAAAAGAACATTTAAAAGTAAACTTGGCTTACTTTGTGAGTATTTTGTCCTTGTATAATGTCAGCTGTTCCTGGGCAGTTGTTTGAGCGAGATTAACGTGAATTTTCGGTTCCGTTTTCATTCACTGAATCAAATTTTCCTCGTCTGTCAACTCGAACACTTGGAAATCACTTTGAACATTTTCAAATCACCCCAATATTCCATTACCAGAAGCACAGATGATTAGTCTATTCATTTCAATACATTTCACTTCATTTCTATTCCAAACTCTTCAATTTTAGCCATCAAAAGCCAGGCTTGCTAGTTTGCTGCACCCGCTTGGCGACCTGCAACTGAGCTTCAAACCGGGAGGGCATCGCTTGCATAATAAGGGTAGGTATATGAGGTGTTGTATTCAGAGCCCGACCCGGTTTGAAAAAAAAAAGAGAATGTATTCTTATTAACCAGAATTTCCATGAAATTTATGAAAATCAACCCAAATTGATAGATGATTTGCTCCAAAACAAGACTTGGTTTGCGAAACCTAACCCTAACCTGGCCACGGTCCCGCCGCACATCTCACTTACGTCATGTACGTGAGTGCCCCCCGGAGTTTGAAATACCACTCCTTGGAGTTTGTAATTTCACTATGACGTTGAAATACCACTCCCCTTAGCCAATCAGATTGCAGAAATTTCTTAGGTCATGTTATAAATTTATTAATTATTCATTGCTCACTATTGCTCACTATTTGCTTACTTTTTAGGGGCCCCAACCATCGCTATGATACTACTGACATACCTCATCCGTCTTTAAAACAAAATCGGTCAATAGGCTATAGACGATATTAAAATTAAAACTAGAAGCCTTCTTGATTAATTAAATGCGAGTATTCAGTTTCAACATAATTAGAATAAGATAAGGATCTTCAGAAATACAGCCTGGGTTTCCGAGGAGGAAATTAATTATGTATTTTACCCAATCCTTGCTAATCCTTTCTTTTATTGATATACTGTAGAAGAAGAAACATACACGGATTTGACAACATTAGCCTGACTCACATACGGATGTATGAATGTAGTTTTGCATATGCTGTGCACCTCAAGGCCTACCCCGGGTCCTAAAGTTGCCATAATTTTGGGTAACTTAAGGCGACTTTAGGCGACTTAAGCAAAATCGAGGTAAAAAATGTGGAAACTTAAGGCGACTTGATGCGATTTAAGGCAACTTCAGGCAATTTTGGGCGACTTAAGGCAACTTAAGGCAACTTAAGGCCAACTTAAGGCCAACTTAAGGCAACTTAAGGCCAACTTAAGGCAACTTAAGGCAACTTAAGGCAACTTAAGGCAACTTAAGGCAACTTAAGGCGACTTAAGGCGACTTAAGGCAACTTTAGGACCCGGGGTAGGCCTACCTCAGCACTAACATTAGTGGACACTCGGTTTAGTAAACCTCTTCCTAAGGTTTGAATTTCACATTAGTCTATGGTTGAATGTGATTAAAAATTAGCTACGTGCTGAAAACGGCTTTCTGGTAATCGAACTCTAGTTTGTCATTGTATTTATAGAAGATACAAATCTAAAGTCTGTTTTCTTTAATTTTTAAAAGAGGAATCTTCAATAAAGGAATAAAACAGAAATGGATCTTGACAAACAGATGACATCTAGTGAGTGGCTTGCAAGATGCGATTCGTTGACAGACCTTTCAATAATACTGAGGGTTTCCATGGAGTACGCGCAGAGCAACAGTAACAAACACAAGGGTTATGAACTGATAGAATTATACAAAGTTTGTCACGAAATGGCTTCCTTACTGAAAGAACAATTGATGGAGAAAATAGTCTGTAATGAATTAGGTATACTGTCCTACAGGATCTCGCGGTTTAGTGACGCTGTTAAGTATTTCAAGGAAGCCTTGCGTATATGTCAAGACACAGGTGATATAACAGGGAAGGGAGTGTCGTATTGCAACATTGGTAACATGTATAACTTGCTTGGTCAATATCAGGAGGCAATGGAATATCACAAGAAACACTTGCGTATATGCCAAGACACAGGTGACATAGCAGGGGAGGGAACGTCGTATTGCAACATTGGTAATGTGTATTACTCGCTGGGTCAATATCAGGAGGCAATGGAATATCACAAGAAACACTTGCGTATATGCCAAGACACAGGTGATATAGCAGGGGAGGGAAAGGCGTATGGCAACATTGGTAACGTGTATTACTCGCTGGGTCAATATCAGGAGGCAATGGAATATCACAAGAAACACTTGCGTATATGCCAAGACACAGGTGACATAGCAGGGGAGGGAGCGTCGTATGGCAACATTGGCATTGTGTATAAGTCGCTGGGTCAATATCAGGAGGCAATGGAATATTACAAGAAACACTTGCGTATATGCCAAGACACAGGTGACATAGCAGGGGAGGGAGCGTCGTATGGCAACATTGGCATTGTGTATAAGTCGCTGGGTCAATATCAGGAGGCAATGGAATATTACAAGAAACACTTGCGTATATGCCAAGACACAGGTGACATAGTAGGGCAGGGAAAGGCGTATTGCAACATTGGCATTGTGTATAAGTCGCTGGGTCAATATCAGGAGGCAATGGAATATTACAAGAAAGACTTGCGTATATGCCAAGACACAGGTGATATAGCAGGGAAGGGAAGGAGGCGTCGTATAGCAACATTGGTAACGTGTATTAACTCGCTGGGTCATATCAGGAGGGCAATGGAATATCACAAGAAAGACTTGTGTATATGCCAAGACACAGGTGACATAGTAGGGCAGGAAAGGCGTATTGCAACATTGGCATTGTGTATAAGTCGCTGGGTCAATATCAGGAGGCAATGGAATATTACAAGAAAGACTTGCGTATATGCCAAGACACAGGTGATTATAGCAAGGGGAGGGAGCGTCGTATAGGCAACATTGGTAACGTGTATTTGCTGGGTCAATATCAGGAGGCAATGGAATATCACCAGAAACACTTGCGTATATGCCAAGACACAGGTGACATAGTAGGGCAGGGAAAGGCGTATTGCAACATTGGCAATGTGTATCGCTCGCTGGGTCAATATCAGGAGGCAATGGAATATCACAAGAAAGACTTGTGTATATGCCAAGACACAGGTGACATAGTAGGGGAGGGAAAGGCGTATGGCAGCATTGGTAATGTGTATCACTCGCTGGATCAATATAAGGAGGCAATGGAATATCACAATAAAGACTTGCGTATATGCCAAGACACAGGTGACATAGTAGGGCAGGGAAAGGCGTATAACAGGATTGGTGCGGTGTATGCCTCGCTCGGTCAATATCAGGAGGCAATGGAATATTACAAGAAAGACTTGTGTATATGCCAAGACACAGGTGACATAGTAGGGCAGGGAACTGCGTATTGCAACATTGGCAATGTGTATCAGGCGCTGGGTCAATATCAGGAGGCAATGGAATATAACAAGAAACACTTGCGTATATCCCAAGACACAGGTGACATAGTAGGGCAGGGACAGGCGTATTACAACATTGGTAGCGTGTGTTATAAGGTTGGTGACCTACATGAGGCGGAAAGTAATTCAAGAAAAAGCCTATGTTGCTTTGAAGAAGTATTTAAAGCACTTCAGCAAGAAGATGATTATAAAGTGTCCATTGTTGATACTTATATCATATCGTATCATTTGCTGACGTCTGTGCTAATGGCATCTGGAAAACAAGAAGAAGCTCTTCTTGTATCTGAACGAGGACGCTCACAAGCTCTAAAAGATTTGCTCATAATGAAATATGGATTGACAAAAAGTGAGAAAGACAGTGTTCTGTCCACCGAGGACATCAACTCTTTGGTTAGTAGCAGCGACTCTACTTTTCTTTTTTTCTCTCTCTCTAGAGATACACTATTAATATTTGTGATAGAGCAGGGAAAATATTTACGTATAAAGGAGCAGTCACGTGACTCGTTCGCATTTTGTAAGAGCACTGACTGTTTAAGCATAAAATTGCAAGACACTGTCAAGTCGTACTTGGAGAAAATTATGAAAGATGCGAATGAACATATCAGAGCCAATCCGAAGGAATTGATAGAGGACAGGTCGATTGGAGATGATCAAGATACGTATCACGATCAGCGTTTAGCTTTGGATGATTGTGCAGATGATATAGCAAGTGGTACCACAACCTGGGAAGAGGTTCTACATGAGAAGACGACCAGACGGATGTCGAGCTACAGAGGGAAACAAAACAGAGTACAGTGGTGAGAACAGCACAAGTGAACTCAAAGCTGAACAAATACAGACAACGCAGAGCAAGGCTGTGTTTGGCGCAACAACACCTGAGAGCAAAAATGAAGTGCAATCTGAATTCAGTAGACACGTGAACCTGAACAAACAGCTCAACGAAGATCAGAATAGAGATAATCTCTTTCACGATCTGTACCAAGTTTTGATTGCTCCAGTTGAAGAAGCACTCACTAAACCTGAAATTGTAATCATTCCAGATGGTCCATTATTCTTTGTAGCATTTGCAGCTCTAAAGAACAAAGGTCAGCCTTTTCTGTCAGAAACCAAGCGAATTCGAATTGCTCCATCACTCACTACTCTAAAGCTGCTGAAGGAATGTTCTGTTGAGAAGCACTACAAAAGAGGTGCGTTAATAGTTGGTGGCCCATTGCTGGAGACGTTTTGTTTAGAGGGAAAAGGAGAACTTTTAGTGATCTGCCATATGCGAGGCAAGAAGCGCGCATGATTGGGGAAATATTGGTTGAACATCCATTGACGGGGTCATCAGCAACAAAGGACGAAGTGATGAGGAGCTTGCAGGAGGGTGTCCGTATCATCCACATTGCCACCACGGTGATGCAACAACTGGTGAACTTGTTCTCGCTCCAGGGCCATGTGCTGGTAAAGAGATCCCTAACGAGGAGGATTACATGCTGACAGTAAAGGACATCTACTCATGTGGAATAAATGCACAGTTAGTTGTCCTTAGCTGCTGTCAGAGCGGACGCGGAGAAATCAAAGCAGAAGGAGTGGTGGGCTTGACTCGAGCTTTCCTTGCTGCAGGAGCCCGTTCAGTTCTGGCGTCATTGTGGGCATTGACGATGCAGCAACTTCGTACTTCATGCGACATTTCTATGAAAACCTGAAAAATGGAGAGAGCGCATGTGCAAGTCTGCAGCAGGCCATGGCAGAGATGAGGAAGACTCGTGAATGGAGTCACCGTATTACTGGGCGCCATTCTTTATCGTTGGTGATGACATCACAATTACTACGTAATGTAAGTATTAATGAAACAAATACCTTAGATTGTTGTGTATAATTAACAATTAGACCCGCAGCCCGAATGGGCTACGAGTCAATAGCCCATGAGGCGCAGCCGAATGGGCTATTTAACTCCTAGCCCATGAGGGCGAGAGGTCTAATTGTTTTAGTACAAACTAACTAGTCGGACAGTAGAAAATAATAGAGAAAAAGAAATTGAAGTTGAAAAACTGTTATTATTTTGTGAAAATGCGTGCGGTTTTCCTCTACCATGGGCTATCACAAATAGACCTATAGTAGGGTAGCCAATCAGAATCCAGGATTTGTAATAGTCCACTAGTTGGTTTATACTAATATATGTTATCCTAACAGTGCCCATGATCTATCAGATGATACACATTAGAAACAAATAATGATCTCTCTGTGGTTCTACACATCACCTTTCCATCACCCTCAAATAATAATTAACAAACTGAAGTAGCAACTGATCTGCTGCTAAAAGTTCCGAAATAGACGGACTAGAACATTGCTAGAGTTTAACGAATTTAATGATTATTAGCTCACAACAGTGGTGTAGTTGGTTTAGGGCGCTTTGGCTTAACAGAGAAAGATTGAAGATATGCTTTGAAGCATGCTCCATACACGAACACTGTATAAGGCAACACGCATTTTAGATTCATTTCCCTTTATTAGTTGACATTGTACATTTGAAAATTACTTACTGAACAATTACCTTTGTGTTTTCTACCTATGGTTACCAAGAATTTTTGTTTTCATTTTCTTCACTATTACGAAATAGGACACTATGATGATGAGGACCATTTGTTTACATCTTATTAGGAAATAGGAGACGAACTGCTGTGCTGGATATTGTGTAACTGAAGATTAAACTAAAGTGTTGTAAAGGGCAGGTAGTGGTTCATATCAAGTGGATACCAGAGAATTGTGCAGCTCACTGACACTCTCATTTTGGGGAAGGATATAGCAGTCAACAAAGAAAGACAACAATCAGATAAAACAAAATATTTTCATTTTAAATTAAGTAGTAAAGGGCAGGTAGTGATACCAAGTGGATACCAGAATATTGTACAACTCACTAACACCTTCAGACTGATGATCATCTTGGTAAGGAGATTAGCAGTTAACAAAGAAAGACAACAATCAGATGAAACAATAATATTTTCATTTTAAATTAAGTAGTAAAGGGCAGGTAGTGATACCAAGTGGATACCAGAATATTGTACAACTCACTTCACTCTTCAGACTGATGATCATCTTGGGTAAGGAGATTAGCAAAGAAAGAATTTTTACTACGCCGTAGTAGCGAAGTTATATCTCCTTGTGATTTGTAATCATTTCTGTGGTGCCTCACTGAAGCACCTTTTTTTGTAAGGAAAGAACTGGTGTTATCACTTTAGCATGTAGCCTTGATAGGACTATCTGAATGAAGTAATACTGCTGACTTTGTATCAGTTACAAAAATGAAGGGAGTGGGATGGGGGGGAGGGAAGGAAATAAGAGGCTACCCGAATGCCATTGTTTTTCACTCGTGGATGCGCGCAAGCGCAGGAACGAGATAATGGGACGGTTGGGGAAATCGTGTCCACCCACTCGTTCACTTGCTCGCTCACTCACCAGATGTTAGCAGAATGGAATGCTTGAAATGCAAATTGATAAGATAAAAATAATCGATATTTGATTTAATTAATAATTGAAGATCGATGTGGAACATTAATTGCTGTTGGAATTGACGTTGCTCAAGTCCTCATCACTGGTTCCCTTCTTGTTACTAATTGTATAGTTACCGCTACAGTATTTATAGGTGAGGGAGCCGCTGTGCTTAACCATTTTGGAGCTCTGCGTGCTCATTCACGTAGAAGATGTGTGTGCACATGCGCCAATAGTGACGTAAAGCTCTTGTACGGTTTCATGCCTAACTGGCTCAATATCAATGGAAGGTGACTCAAAATTTGACAGACATGTTTATTGGTTTCCCACGATTCACTTAGTGGTGATGACGTAACGATGAAGTCATCGGTCACGTGATTTTTAGTATATGCCCGTATATCCCTCAAACTTTGAGTCACCTGAGATTAGAAATGAACAGACATGGTATTGGGTTCCCATAAACCACTTAACGGTGATGTCGTAACGATGACGTCACCGGTCACGTGATTTTAACTACATTCCCTTATCTCCCTCATTTCTAATGCCAGGCGGCTTAAACTTGGGCAGACATGGTATTGGGTTTCCACGATTCACTTAGCGGTGATGACGTCTCGGTAACGTGATTATTAGTATATGCCCGTATCTCCGTCATTTTTAATGTCAGGCGACGTTATTTTAATTAAATGTCCATATCTCCTTCATTTATAATGGCAGACAGCTCAAACTTTGACTATCATGGTATTGGATCCCCATAATCACTTAGTGGTGATGTTGTAACGATGACGTCATCGGTTACGTGATTGTGCAGGCTACACAGGCTATCACAACAGCAATAATAACTTGAACCTTGAACAATTCCACATGTTCACCCTTGAGAACACACTAAAATACAATTTACATACACGAGTTCGCCATTGCGGTGCTATGTTCGGAGTATTTCGCCCACGAACACAAAATTCCCATTCGCTAGAAGGTGACAGATGTCAGAGGTTGACATGAAGCAGGGCTCATCGGTTTGCTTTGGCGTTGTTCGGGATTTGGAAATAATTTAGTTTTCCATTCTTTTTCACGGCCAAAGCAAAGTTGTAATTCGCCGGTAGACAAGAAGAAATTCTTGCAATCCTGGTAATATTGCCACTTGCCGGACTTGTAAAATACCAGGTGAAAGAGCAGCGTCGTTTGGCATCGACACCAGTCAAAAAAGAGGCCCTTCACCCCGTAATATAGACTCGCTGTTCCAGAACAGCCCACTGTTCGTACTACTATATACGGTGCTGTACCATTTTTCGACCAACATTTTCGGCCAACATTCTCCCATTTCGTATACACCCCCCATTTTCTGACCACATTTTTTTTGGCCCGTAGTATAGACTCGCTGTTCCAGAACCCCACCACTGTTCATACTACTATATACGGGGCTGTACCATTTTTTCGAGCTTCGAGTTTTCTCATTTCGTATACATTCATTTAGACAATAGCCCTACTAACAATATACAGAATGGAATGCGAAGCCTGTGCAGGACGTTAGTAGGAAGGGGAACTTGAAGCGCCATCTGGAGAAGGCGTAAGACTCCTTGCGTTAAAGTTCCGAAGCAATACATTTGCGAGAATTGCGGAGGAGAGCTAAGCTGTTACTTTGCTTTATGGAGACATAAGAAGAATAACTGCCCCACCTACCACCCAACGAAAATTAGTCGCATATTATATATACCATTTAAACAAATATCTCCACTATAATATACCGAATCAATATGGAAGAACAGCAACATCTTTACGTTTAAGCGAACCCCACGGGCTGTCGGTAAATATCTGCGCGGGTGGCAGATGGATGTCCCAGATGGTCACGAACTAGGTGTCGATCCAAGGGCCTTTCTAGAAGACGCGCGCCACGAGATTCATCAGAAGTTGGTGGAAGAAATCCAAGCCCTACACGGTGTGAAGTTTCAACTTGCTCTTAAGGTGCTGCTCAGGAAGGACCATCCAGACGGCAGCCAAGAGTCTACCGACCCTACTATGTACCATAAACAGAGGTTGTCATGCAGCCACACGAGATTCGTGAGACCCTAGACAGGGCTATCCCAACGATTCTAGAGGTTCTCGAGAGGTGGACGCATAGAGGCTCCGGATGAGTTGTTGACCGCATCATCCTGCTCTGGCTAAACATCGCCCTCTATCAACCTCTGAGAGGTGGATCCTACATCAAATACCTCCGGAAGTTGCGAAGAAGAAAGCCGTGAACAACTTAGAAAACAACGATGACAACTGTTTTCGTTGGACACTACTTGCAGCAATATTTCCAACTGCGGACCACCCACAAAGAACATCACAGTATCGAGGGAAAGGTAGGTTGAACTTAGATGGGATAAGCACACCAACACCAATCTCACAAATAACACGTGCGGAGAAGCAAAACAACCTTGCAATCAATGTTTTTGGATGGGAGAAAGGGGTGGTGGTGGTCTACAGGATTAGCAAGCAATGTGGGGACGTCAGCCGCATCAACATGTTGCTTATAGAGGAGTCCGGAAAGTATCACTACACTTGGATCAAGAACTTGAACCGCCTCCTCTACGATCATAGCAAACACCACGGAGGAAACACCTTTGTGAGCGATGCCTACATGGGTACTCCCGAGAAGACCTCCTGGAAGCCCATACGCCCGAGTGTCAAGGTATAGGGCAAAACGCGATTCGGTGGAAATGCCTAAAGAGGGTGAAAACAAGCTCTCCTTAATTCCAAAACCACCACAGACAGCTGCCAGCCCCATACATCAGATATGCAGATTTCGAGGCTTTGACAACGAAGATCGCAGGACCAGAGCCGGATCCCACAAAGAGCAACACTCAGAACACACAGCATCATGAGGCTTGCGGCTTTGGCTACGTTGTGGTGAGATGCGATGGCCCATACGGAGCCCCCAGTTATTTACAGAGGTCTGGAAGCTTAAGTATACGGAGTATTACCCCCCAAAAAGCGTTAAGTACGAGAGGTATATTCAAGTCCAAAACGTCTAAGTATATGAAGTATTCAAGTCTCAAATCCCACGAACGCTAAAGTATAAAACGTATTCAAGTTGAAAATCCTACGAACGCCAAAGTATATGAAGTATTCAAGTTTCAAATCCCACGAACGCTAAAGTATAAAACGTATGCAAGTTGAAAATCCCACGAACGCCAAAGTGTATGAAGTATTCGAGTCTAAAACCCCACGAACGCCGCTAAAGTATAAAACGTATTCAAGTTGAAAATCCCACGAACGCCAAAGTGTATGAAGTATTCGAGTCTAAAACCCCACGAACGCCTAAGTATTCGAGTCGCAAATCCCATGAACGCCAATCTAACCGAGTACCCCTCGTTATAACCTATAACCCTGCTTTACCTTCTTGTTCTCCTATTATGCACAAACATTTTAACATATTGTTGTCTTCTAATCGATGCAAAGATATATTTACATCTGTACCTCAAGTCGCTTATCGACGTAATAATAACCTTCGTGATATTTTAGTCAGCTCAACTAACAACTATATAACAAACCTAATAACGATCCTCCCGGTTCTTTTCGTTGTGGCACTAATTGTTTAACTTGTAAATACATTTACAATGGTCTAAAAAATTAAACTTTCCACTCTACTGGCGAATTTTAAAAGAGCTATTAAACACCACATTGACTGCAATTCCAAAAATGTAAACGCTGTAATGCTCAATATATCGGAGAAACCAAACACCGCCTTAATAAAGACCGGTTTAACGAACACCGCCGTACAGTACTGACAGTATATAGTCCTTCTAACACATCCAAACCTACTGCCGTTTCAGAACATTTTCTAACTAATAATCATTCACCTACTGATATGCAGTTAATTCCACTAGAACTTGTTTTTTCTCAGCAAGACAGTGCAGTATACGCAAAGCGCGAGAAGCTGATCTGATCGATAGAGGTCAAACTCTTGAACCTCTTGAACCACTAGGTATGAACTGAACGTGGTGAAACTTAACTTGTATTTCACAATCATCATCATGATCACGTCACTTTATTTTTATTTCATATTATATGTCACTCCACTTTCTTTTTATTGGTCTATATGTGTTTTATTTTAAGATTGTGTAATTCATAATTAATATATTATTGGTATTTTGGCTAGTATTTTTCGGGTACTTTTTTTAGATTGTCCGACAGTCATTCCTACGATTTTTACATTGAAGAACACCCCCCCCCCCCCCCCCCCCCCCACCGCGGGTCATAGGCACTCCTCCCCCTTCGCCCCTTTTTTGCCCGTCGCCCACTCACTGCCACTTGGTCAGTCCCATGATGACTTAATGATGACTTATATGTTGTGTTCACATTAGACCGAAACATGTGTCACTGATCACGAACGTAATCTGTTTCATTATAGAGAGCGTTCACACTCAATGATTCATTGCGCGAATTCATGTTTGAAACGTGGTTTTAAGTGTCCCTGAATGGGTTAACCCCAGAATACCTCTCGTCCAAATTCATACCTCGCAATGTACTGACAAACTATAATCTCAGATATTCTTCCAACAAGCTTGCTGTTCCACATACGCGTACAAATTACTGCAAACGAAGCTTTAGCTACCGCGGAGCGGTTTTATGGAACAGTCTTCCTTTCGACTTACGAAACGATAAATCTCTTTTGGCATTCAACAATAAAGTTAGCTGCTACGACTTCTCCAATTTCTCCTTGTAGCTATTTTTAGATTTTTAGATCACGTCGCTCATGGAAAGCAGGAACTTATTTGAAATATTATAGTTATAGTTAAAGAAATATTTGTAAATTTTAGTGATAGCCATGATAACATTTTTATAATATATTTTTAGTTTTGAAATTAGCATTTGTAACCTGACAGACCTGATTAGCCACACCGTGTCGAAATGAAGATTGATTGATTGATTGCTTGATTGATACTGAGCTTGATTGAAACTACCTCGCGAGATAGTTTCCATCTAAGCGACCGTCTGTTGAGCGGGAGGCCGACGACGGTTCAAACCCCGGCCGGACCAACACTCAGGGTCTTAAAATAACTGAGTAGAAGGTGGCTGCCTTTGTGAAACAAGTTCGTTCTTCTCGGATAAGGACGTTAAATCGTAGGCCCCGATCAGTGGATGAAAAGCCACCCTCGCGGATATGCCACTGATTAATCCATTATTATTAGTAGTAGTAGTAGTAGCAGCAGCAGCAGTAGTAGTAGTAGGTTGAACAGGTTATCATGCAATCAATTCTTTCGGTGTGTGTCAAATATGCAGTCTAAACCAATCATTTTAGTTATTTACGGGTTTGAGCCAGTTATGCCTACATCGTAACTCGTTTTCGTGATTTTCCCTGTATACTTTGCAGCAATGAAAAACCAATCTCCCAAACTGCTCAATATTACTTAGGGAGGAGGTCAAAACAATGGTACTCGATAGGGACCCATTTATTTTTCTAAAGGTTGGTGGGTCCCGGGTGATACCCCTCCACACACACACGTTGTTGGCGGTGGTGGCGGATACCCCCCCCCCCCCCCCAAAAAAAAAAGAATTCGTCTAGGGACCCATTTTTTAGCAGTGGTGGAGGTGGGGACGACACCCCTCTCCCATTTAGAGTCTAGGGACCCATTTTTTTTATTTGGTGGTGGTGGCGGCGGTGCCCCCCCCAAAAATATCGTCTAGTGTCCTTTTTTTTACAGTGGTGGTGGCGGCGGCACACCCCCCCCCCCCCCCCCCCCCGCCCCCTCTCCCCACAAACACACACAAAAACAAACTGGTAGTGGTAAATTGTAGCCTGATATACATACATACAGCCGCCTCCTCAACTCGTTCCAGGGTGGGCCCTGGAACGAGCTGAGGATTCGGCTGTATTTCAGGCTATGTAAATTGAATCATATTCACATTGCATTGATGACTCAAGCACGTTTGATGTATGGCGAAATATCGCGAAGAACATGCATATTTGAGTATGAAATAAACATGCATTTATTAGCTGCTGTGTTTTGTCCCGGTTTTGTCATTCACTCTTGAGTGAACTGAGCAAAGGCAAATCCTCTAAAATCGCTAAGATTTGTCGTTTCAGGCCACATGAATGACAAAACACACCAGGTAAGATAAATTTATGTTTATTCCGTATTCAAATATGCATGTTCTTTGTGATATTTTGCCAAACTTCAAACCTTTCGGTAATTCTCATTTCCTATAAAATTCAATGCAAACACGTTGTGTGGCTCCCTGTGGCGGAAAGAGTGGATAAAGGTCAAGCACAGGCAGCCCAAGCTCTAAATATCTAGCTAATTACTTACAGCGTTTGTATGGGGATTTCAACGAGCTAGAAATACGAAAGAATTAATGAATAAAATGCCTTACCTTGCCTCAATAGTGTATTACTTGCTGTCTGTGTAGTAACAAAGTTGATATGAAGCGATTTTAGCGAGTTTTCATTTCCTCTGCTCCCCTTCCTAAGAAAAAAGACAAGGCAGCACACTAGTTTCTCGAGGGCCCGTCACTTCCACCGAAATATTTCAGTTCAAAATATTGTGGCCGCCACAATTCCCTCCATAGAATCCCAGCAGAAAGGTTGCTCTTTCTTTTGAATGCGATTTCCACGCAATTCCAGCCTTGCGACGAGCACAAAGAAGCATTTTGTTTCTCCAAAGTGACGCTTATAAATTGGTAGAGAGCCTTGAACCAGCTGGGGTCGACTGCCCGGCCGTCAAAGGCTGCTGGGTAACCGTCGAAACGCTCCTGTGGTAACCAAGCCTTCAACCTAAAATTAAGCCGCGCGTTTTTTCCTTTTGCAACAGTATGCATCGATATGTATTCAAAACACGATCCTCTGAGATTTGATTGGTCGCTTTTTCTTGATTCGCTCTGTACATGCACTTCGTGGGGTCCCTGGTAGTAAATTTTGGAATTGGAATTGGAATTGCGTGGAAATCGCATTCAAAAGAAATAGCAACCTTTCTGCTGGGATTCTATGGAGGAATTGTGGCGGCCACAATATTTTGAACTGAAATATTTCGGTGGAAGTGACGTCTGTGTGGTAACAAGGTTGATATGAAGCGATTTTAGCTCGTTTTCTTAGGAAGGGGAGCAGAGGAAATGAAAACTCGCTAAAATCGCTTCATACCAACCTTGTTACCACACAGACAGCAAGTAATACACTATTGAGCAAGGTAAGGCATTTTATTCATTAATTCTTTCGTATTTCTAGCTCGTTGAAATCCCCATACAAACGCTGTAAGTATTAGCTAGATATTTAGAGCTTGGGCTGCCTGTGGGTCAAGATGTTGGATTTTCACTTTCAAACCCAAAGTGGGAAATTATGAACATAAGACAAATCCAAAGTCTTGAGAAGAAGTAGCCTTTTAAATTAATAGTTACACTCATATATCCATAGCACACTTTCAGTTATTTTTTAGCGGCCCGTAGCCCACAAAATAGTCAATTAATTCAACTAGCTAGTGACAGGCATGACTTCGACTTGTCACGTCGTAACGGAACAAAATGTGCCGCATCATGTTAACAGCACATAAAATCTCTTATCATACTTTTATAATAGAAGAAAAACGTTCAGTTCGATCTAAAAGTTGAATCTAATTTTGCCACAGGCTGTCAGTAAAAGGCATTGTACCGAACTCAAGCAGACGTTATATAAACACAGGCCGCCCAAGTTCTGACTGTATATCGAAGCAGTGAACTGATTACAGGGTTTGTATGGGAGTTCTTCCGATAACTCGGAATAATAACGCTATATTTACGTTATTATTCCGAGTTATTAGAGTTATCGCTGTTATCGGAAGAACTCCCATACAAACCTTGTAATTCACTGCATGCTTAGATATATACAGTCAGAACTTGGGCGGCCTGTGATAACAGCACTGAGGTTTACATGTTTTAAAATAGGTGTGAGCTAAAAAAATCACAAGTGAACCGGTTCTATACAGTAGTTCTGTGGACTGCTCGTACTTTCGTGGTGTAATGTATTAGCCTGCGACAGCAGACAGCCGACTTCTTTGCAATTTGCGAGCCAGGAAAACCCAACATTTACCCTGGTTCCAGAGGTTTCATTAGAGAGAACAGCCGCGGCCGAGAAAGAGCCGCGAAGTGGCGATCAGCGAGCTGCGAAAATCACTGATCTTCGCCGCGGGCTGTCGAGTCTCTCTTAAGAAAACCTCTGGAACCACAGGCAGCCCAAGCTCAAGTTACGAGCTCAAGTTACGAAAATATAAGGGTTTGTATGGCATGGGAGCGTAGCGAAGTCCGTTTACAAGCCAGAAATACTGTAAAATATTTGAATAAAATGACTTACCTTGCCACTGTAATGTCTTCTGTCGTGGTTCTCTCCTTGTTGGGTGGTTTTAAGCTGATTTCAGCCGGGTTTTTTTTTTCGGAGCTACTCCTCTCTATTTTCGTAACTTGAGCTCGTAACTTGAGCTTGGGCTGCCTGTGCTGGAACCAGGATAGTTCAACATTCCATTTTCTTCCTCTTATTACTCGGGCTGCCTGTGGCAGCGCGAGTATTAAAATGCAAGTCGTTATTTTTTATTATTTTTTAATTTCATGTCGCACGGGTTCTGCGCATGCGTTAAAGGTCAAATTCAAACCAATCAGATTGCACTGTGCTGGTCACGCAACAATCGCCAGGTTAATGTAATTACATAATTAAATACAGTAAATCAAGATGGTGGACGACGGCGCGAGGAATTTTCTCTCAAATTTGGAGTCCCATCTCTCAAATGTAGCCTTCCAACACTCCCAACAGGCTCAGGATATTTCAACTGGCGCTCTTGTTGGAGGTACGTTTCGTAGGTAATAAACACTCACTCGGCACAGAATATGATGACCGAAGCAGTTATTGAACTCTTACGGTAAACAAGACTCCTCTCACGGCCGAGATTTTGGTTCGAGAAATTAAAGGCTTCCAACAGTTCCCTTTATAGTTCTGTAATATAATGAGCAGACTGCAGTTTTGGGAAGGAGGGTAAAAGCTTTTAAATAGAGATAAACAAAACGGGCATTTCAGTTTATAATCTTTAGTCCAACAAATACCGATATGGACGCGATCAAAGAGCCGCAGGGTAGAAAGAACAGTAGAGAAATACAGTGATAGCTCCATCATAGGTGGACAGGATACAACTTATAATATGGGACAAATATAAACATAAATTTGAGACACTCATCTATTAGTACTCTGAACCTGCAAAACAGCAGACTAAATTAGGACCGAATTCGATTTTTTTTCGATAAAAAAAAAGAATCAATGCCTTCAGCTGCTTCAGTAAGATTCCTAGTCATATCAGTAATGGTGACTATACCAAGCATTGTTGCTGGGGGAGATGTAAGAGTGAATCCGGCGCTCAAAGAGATATGTCTCGGAGAATGAAGCATCGTTCAGTACACCGCTAGTAGATCAGGTTTCTCATCTTTTCTCGGCCTTTTTGATCACTCACAGGAGGAGCTTTTCTGTTCCAAAACCTTTACAGCAAATTCAGTGAGAAATGTCAGCAAACCTTATTAGTCAAAGCCTAAAGCCCAAGACCAAGGGCCAAGTTAATGGCAGCCAAAATTTTCAGGATCCAATCCGTATGCTTGTCAAAGCACTGAACCAATTCACGAGCTCAGGCAGTTAGGATCTGATAAGATTGATTCTCCTCTAGATCACTCCACAAGCGATATATCCCCATTAAATACTGATCTCCTAAAGGGAATGTCTGATACTAGAGGCTTTAAAATGGCAGCTCTTAATATTGCTAGCCTACCAGCCCATATTGATGAATTAAGAGTATATTTGTTCCCTAAATCTATCGATATCCTCGCGATAAACGAGTCATGTTTAGACAACACCGTTTGGCGTTTCTAGTGGTGAAATGTCAATTGCAGGCTATGTATTGGAAAGGAAGGATAGAACTAGGGATGGAGGAGGTGTGGCACTCTACATTCGAAATTCCTTAAATTATGAGCGATTGAACGATTTTGATGACGATAGGCTCGAATGGCTTGGTATAAAGGTAATTAAACCTAAAACAAAGCATTTTATTGTGGGGACCTGGTATAGACCTCCAGATTCTTGCACTGAAATAATGGAAGCCTTTGAGTCACTGCTTCACAGAATTGAGTCGCTAGGACTGGAGACAAATATTCTTGGGGATTTCAATGCTAATATGAGTGCCACCCCACGTGAATCACACACGAAAAAATTATTACAAATTTGTAATATGTACCAATACCATCAATTAATTAATGAGCCCACGCGCATAACAGAAAAAACTTCAACCACAATTGACTTGTTTATTACAAATAACAACAATCTCTATTCAAAATCTGGGGTCTGTCACATTGGAATCAGTGATCATTCTCTGATTTATGCTGTTAGAAAATTCTGCAGACCAAAGAGAACTCCATTGATAGTTGAAAGCCGGCAGTTTAGAAATTTTAACACAGAGTCTTTTCGCTTTGATCTTAGCCTAGCCCCATGGCATTTAATATATGATGAAGATAATCCTAATAATGCGTGGGAATTATGGGCAAATATGTATATGAAGATCTGTGATGCGCATGCTCCGAAGCGGAAAAGGAAAATCAAAAATACCCATGCACCCTGGTTAACTCCTGAGTTAAAGAAGATGATGTTTAATAGGGATAAATTGAAAAGGATTGCAAGTATAAATAAGTCTGAGAAGAATTGGGCGAATTATAAACAGGCACGAAATGAGATCAATATTGGTATCAAAAAGGCAAAAATAGCCTATTATAAGAAATATTTCGAAGAATGTCAGAGTGACATTAGAAAGACATGGAAGGGTGTGCAAACGATTTTGGGAAGAAACCCTCGCAACTCAGAGATTAACGGTATTCAAGTCGAGGATGTTACTTATTCTACCCCAACTGAAATCAGTCATGCGCTCAACACCCATTTTTCCAATATTGGTCCAAGGCTTGCCAGATCAATCCCACAAAGTTGTACTAACTTTGAAGATTATATCACCCCAACATCTTCTCGTTTTTCTCTTTGTGAAACGAATAATGATATGGTATCTGGATTAATTAATTCATTATCTCCAAATAAAGCCGCTGGTCTGGATGGCATTCCCACTAGGTTAGTAAAGGAAGCTTCCCCCGTGGTAGTGCCTTCCCTGACCTATATCATTAATTTATCTATTAGAAGCGGAATCTTCCCTGAAAAGTGGAAGATTGCCAAAGTTTTGCCAATTTACAAAGAGGATACGAAATCAGATCCCAATAATTATAGACCAATATCAATACTACCAGTTGTTAGTAAAATAATTGAAAAAATCATTTTCAATCAGCTTTACAGTTACCTCATTAGTAATGACCTTTTGGCAGTCTCCCAGCATGGTTTTAGGCCACAGCATTCAACTCTGACTGCTTTAATCGAAGCTACAAACGACTGGTATCTAAACATTGATATTGGCCTCCTAAACGGTGCTCTTTTCCTTGATTTAAAGAAGGCCTTCGACACTGTCGACCATCATATATTAATGAATAAGCTTAATTGCTATGGTCTCGACTGTCATGCGATCCAATGGTTCAAATCATATCTGTCTAACCGATGGCAACATACGTCTGTAAATGGCACGTTGTCTAGTGCTCTTCCAATTTCTTGCGGGGTTCCACAAGGGTCCGTACTTGGCCCCTTGTTGTTTCTTATTTATATCAATGATTTGCAAGAATCTGGTTTGACATCGACTGTAAGAGTGTATGCAGATGACACTAGTTTAACTGCCGTTGCAGAGGATCCCATGACACTTGAGGTCAAATTAAACACTGATCTTGAAAAGGTTCAAAATTGGCTTCGTGCTAATAAGCTTACATTGAACACAAAAAAGACCAAGTATGTTATCGTGGGCAGTCGGTATCGGCTAAACCATTTAAACCATAATTTTGATGTCAGTGTTGGTGACCAGCAACTCAAGAGAGAGACGAGCTATAGATATTTAGGCGTGGAGGTTGACGAGGCACTAAGTTGGCGGAGTCATACCGATACTATATGTAGAAAGGTGTCTGCTGGCTTAGGGGCCATAAAACGAATCCGCCACCTTGTGCCTCGCCAAACCCTGCTAAAAGTACATGAAGCTCTAATACTTCCCTACTTTGATTACTGCAGTGAGGTATGGGGTTGCATGGGTAAAGGCCAATGTGACAGACTCCAGAGGCTTCATAATAGGGCTGGTAGGCTCATTACTTCTTCTGATTACAATATTAGATCTGCCGATATTATACAGAGCCTCGACTGGGACACTCTTGAGATCAGACGCACAAAACAACTTGCAGTTAGTGTTTTTAAATCAATGAGAGGCCATTATCCTTCAGGAATTAGAGAGCTTTTTCAAGCTACATCCAGCATACATCACCATGGTAGTGATAATAATATGTTTATTCCAAGACCTCGCACTGAAGCTGCAAAGCGGGCTTTTAGTTATAGAGGGGCTGTTTTGTGGAGTGACCTACCGGATGATTCTAAATCCATGACGAATATAAATGCCTTTAAGGATACCTTGGACTTCAGATAAACAGCAGCTGTTGATTGTTGTATTGGATTACAGACTTTTTATTGAATTTATTAAAGTTATAGATTAGTTAGGGTGCTTTCCATAGTGTAGTAGTATGTAGTGGTTTTCCTTTGACGGCTCGCTGGAAGAGCATTGTAATTATTATAATGAATGCGATACTGTTATATTTAATAAAGCTTATGATGATGATGATGATGATTTGTACAAGAGACCTTAAAAGCACAGAACAACGAGACTAGGTCTGGCAATGAAACGTAAGTGGCTATAAAGTACTGAAACCCTGACTATGTATCCACCAGTAAACAATGAGAAGGAACTACTGTTCAACCATTAAGTTTACTTGAATTTATCAGTGGATTCTAAATAAATTTTGGAAGCAAAGCCTACATCTACAATGCTTTGATTTATTTTCTGAGCACAAATGAAGTTAATTTCTTTCGGAGCTGCAGGTATTAAATTTGAAAACTCGATAAATGCAAACAATAACATAATGGTTTGAAAGAGCACACCAACATAAGCAAGATTGCCGAATTTTAGGATGCTATCAGTTCATAGTTTTAATGTATATGCTCTTCCAGCCATAACAGCTTTGGTCTCCGATGAGTTTTATTGAAGAAGATGATTGCACTCGGCATGCGGCTACATTCTTTTGTTTTTGCCTTAATACAGGAAAACCTGACCTTTGTAACTTTTCAATGTTTAGGTGAAGTCTTACAACGATATTGCATGGGAAAAGATGAGTTTGGGATACAGTTTAAATAGGACTTGACAGTCTATATAGTAAGCATGTCTCGTTGGTTGGCCAGCGAAGATGCAAAACTCGCTTGACAAGATCAACGTTTGTCGCTTTGTTTCAATCCTCTGTATTTCAGCCAAAGTTTAAGCTGTTCGACAGTATAATCATCAGGTTCCCTTTCAAAATATGGTCCAGGTAAGCAGTCATTTCTGGTAGAATAGACAGAGGACGAACTGAAGTGCTAGTCAATTTGATACAAGAAAAGCGGTTTGTTTGTCTGAGTCTTGGCGGGGGGTCTAGACTTGTGACGTAATTACCGCGCTCTGCTATAAGCGTGCGTAACATGAACATGAATATTAAAGTAGAGGTCAACTTCTTTAATTTACATACACGAGAAAAACAAAAATATTAAATTACATATATATATATACTAGGGGAGCAGAGAATGAATGTCACCGCGCTACCAGCCACTCCTAAAGACTGCTAAATTCAGCTAATAATTCTTCCCTTCGGTTATTACTCGGGCCAGGCCTTTGGCCGGCTCGAGTCAGAAATCGCAAGTGTTTATATATTTTTTCCGTGTCGAGGAATTTCGCCCCCAACCAATCAGATTGCGCCTACTTTGGAAGTTCTTTTCACCACCGTACCAATCAGATTGCACTGTGCTGGTCACGTGAACAGTGGACAACTTTCCAGGTTTTTCAAGATGGCGGCGAGTGGGAGTTTTGACTTAGCAAAACCTTTAATATCAACTGTTTTTTTGTGTAAACCAAAGGTTCCTTCAAGTGCAATACCAAGATTTTTGTCTTTTATAAAGCTGAGAGGTGTTTTACGGGCTTTGGACGGGAATTTATCACATATTATGCGACATGCTTTAAGATACACTCGTGAGACGTGACAGCGGAGTCTGCGATCAACACTGACTCTATATGGACAACAGCTTGTAAATGTAAGTAGCCGCTAATCTGAACATGATAACCTTTATACCAATTGACTGTCGTTGTGTTGTTATTTATTGTTATTAACCTCTCGAAAGTGTAGTAGAAATGACCCGATTTCTCAGTTCTCTGACTGACAGGGCCCTTTTAAAAGAATTACAGTCGTTTCGCCCCCCATGCACATGTATTTAAATGTTTATAAATTCGGGAACGAAAATCCAGCATGCAGTGAGTGAGTATAAACTGAGTAAGTAATCCGAAATGAAGATTTTTTCAAACGAACGATAAATGACTCTGATGTGGAAATCGCATATTTATCTGTGGCGTGTTATTGTTGTTCTATTTCCCGGGTCTATTTACATCTGTCCTGTAGCTCTTTGTATTTGATTATTATCTCTTGGTTTAGGCATTCTACAGTGTATTTAATTTTTTTTTTTTTAGAACTGACATAATGATATTATGTATAGAGTAGTGTATTTATCATTATTGCAAGTTTATAACATCACATAACTAAATTTGGTCCAGAACTGAGAGTATACTTACATGCAAGTGGCACTCTTTCTTTCCCTTCCCCTTTCTTGGTACCATAATATATCCATGCAAGCTAGATCTTGTTTCAGTGTTTTCCATCTGAGCTGGTCCTGGCTTAAGATAACCCTAAGGTTACCTTAAGGACCTACCTTCTCATCATTGTATTTCTTATTATGCCTTATTACTCGTAAACATTTCCATCATCTTATGAGAAATTAAATGTAATTGTTGTTGTTGTTCCTCAGTTCTTGGCGTCAGCATCGTCACTTTCACTCGGTCATGATCAGGAGTACGAGTACTTTTACGAATTATTTGGGAATGAAAATTAATCTTGCTGCGACCCCTGAGTGAATGATATAAAAAGAGTGGACATTGCATGTTTATTTGTGGCCTGCCGTTATAAGTTTCAGTCTCCTTCAAGATGTAGAAAATGAGCACTAGCACAGTGGCAGCTCACTGATACTAGAACATGGTGGTCTGTAGTTTACGACCTCAATCGAAAATATTGTATTGAGAATGTAGCCTGAATGTCAGCCGTCTCCACTGGTTTGTTAATAATTGAGAATTACAAATAGATGACTTTATTTCACATGTAGAATTACATTACCTAACTATTCACAATGAATAGCCACATTATGTGGAATTTGTTGTTCTAAATTGCTTGATTTCTCATAGTTGTACTGCACCTGATATAATTACAATGCATCAAATTTGAGTGACTCAATATCGTGCAGACTACTCAAATAACCATTGCACTTCAATCAACAACACCCACACCAACTTTTTTTGTAATTCTAATGACCCTCAAGGAACAATAATATTGAAAAGAAAGTAATATTAAACTACAGAATTAAGGGAAATTGTGGCTGAAATGTACATGCACAGCATGTATACATGTATCATGTATGTATGTGTGTGTTGTGTGTGTATTATGGCTCTATCATTTCCAACCCCAACCCCCCCCCAGGCATACCCTAACCTAACCCCCCCCCCCCCCCCCCCCCGGAATACGTGGGGCACTTGCACATTGACATTTGACAGACAAGAGCATCAGCAGAGAACCAATTCTCTGACTCTGACTACTCTAGCACAAACCATGTTGACACAAAATTATGCTAGCACTCCATGCAGTACATGCTATAGATGGCCCGAGTTAAGGCCACTCAGGGCCTCTTGTTACTAGAGGATTTCAAATGAAAGTGTAATTTCATCTTCAATCTCATGTGGCCCGAGTGAAAGCCCAGATGGGCTCTTGTTCCGACAATAAAAACAGTGAAGTCTAACCGCGATTGCCTGCGAGCGCAAAGAAGTCAGCTTTTTTTTTGCAGGCTACTAGAAGGCCAGGTGTAAATTCGTAGCCTGGACTGTGGTACCGAGAAATTCATTCGCGAGCGGAAAACGTCCACGAAAGCGGGGAAAAACACTAGAAATGCCTGCATTACAGGCTAGGACTGTGGAAGAGAAGAAGATGGGGATCGGGAGATCCTGTAAAGATAAAGGTCAGCGGAATTTTGCAAATTAGTGATGCGTTATATCATTTGAGAGTATCACACAGGTAGCCCAATCGTATACTGTACACTGGGGAAAGTGAGGTGCAAATCGCTGAAAATCTGGCCAGACATAGCTAAGGAATATACTAGGATAACCAGTAACAATTTTTGACTTTTGTTCAATATTTATTTTGAAGAATATTAGACTCAATAAATATAAATAAATAAATAAATATAGCCATTTGAAGACTTGGGCTACCTGTGTTAGGAATTCAAGATGGCCGCTCGACCCGCGAGTGTTTGTGTTTTGAGTGGAAAGAGAAAATCCGGGAAATATTTCATCGCTGAGAAGTTGAGGAAGCTCTTGGGAGAAAATAACTGCGAGATTTTACGGCTATCTGCTCCACTTAAACGCGAATATGCACGAATACATGGATTGCAGTTTGAGAAGTTACTCGATTCATCTTGTTACAAAGAGAAATATCGAAAAGATATGATCAGATGGGGAGAGGACAAACGTAATTCCGAGCCTTCGTATTTTTGTGAACTTGCTGCTAAAATGGCTTATCGTGAAGTTCAACCGAACTAAAAGAAAACGATATTTTTGTCTCTGACTCTAATGATAAGGCTAAATTATTTAATGAGTTTTTTTGTTGCACACTTGGTCTACTCTGGACCCACAACACCCCGCTCCTCAACTAGTTGGTCAATTTTCTGATTCGTCGCTCTCTTTTGTTGTTGCTAGTCCTGATGAAGTTCTAAACCTTTTCAAAAATGTTGACATTTCCAAAGCATGTGGCTATGACGGGGTCGGGAATCGTTTGATTATACTTTGCGCCCAAGGCTTTTATTCTTCTTTTACTAAGTTAATCAATTTGTCTTTTTCTCTTGGTCAATTTCCCAAACAGTGGAAGCTAGCGAATGTTTTGCCCATATTTAAGAAAGACGAGCGCTATTTCAAGACTAATTACCGCCCTGTTTCCCTGTTACCTAGTTTGTCAAAAGTTTGTGAAAAAATCGCTTTTGTACGTCTCTATAACTTTTTGGTAGAAATTGGTTACTTACACCCTTTTCAATCCGGTTTCCGACCTGGTCACTCTACTGTTTTACAACTTATTTACATCGTCCACCAAATTTACCGCTGTTTAGATGAAGGGAAGGAAGTTAGAGCTGTTTTTTTAGATATTAGCAAAGCCTTTGATAAAGTGTGGCATGATGGTTTGATAAGTAAATTAAAGTATCTTGGAATCAAAGACCCTTTACTTAAATGGTTAGAAAGTTATCTCTCTGGTCGTTCTCAACGTGTAGTTATAGAAGGTGTCCACTCGAACTGGGAAAACGTATCCGCCGGCGTGCCTCAAGGTAGTGTGCTTGGACCTCTCTTGTTCCTCATCTATATTAACGATATTACTAACAATGTTCAATCTGAAGCTTTTTTATATGCCGACGATACTATGATTTTAGATATAGTCAATTCTCCGGTCGTATCCGCTACGAAACTTAATTCTGATCTTACTTCAATAGCTGATTGGGCTAATAAATGGATGGTTACCATGAACGCCACTAAATCTCGCTCCATGGTTTTTTCGGTTAAAACAGTCAAGCCAGATCATCCTCCCCTCTTTTTAAATCAGTCTAGTATACCCGAGGTCAACTCACATTGTCATTTAGGTGTCAATTTATCCAGTGATCTGTCCTGGCATAATCATATTAATATTATCTACGAAAAGGCGTCTAAGAGGCTTAATATGTTAAAGGGTTTAAAGTTCTTGTTGAATAGATCTACACTTAACACCATGTATCTTTCCTTGATTAGACCGCTGTTAGAGTATGCTGATTTGTTATGGGATGGTTGTATCCAGAAGTGTAGTGATGCTCTTGAGAGCATTCAATTTGATGCAGCTCGTTTAGTCACGGGCGCCATTAAAGGAACCAACCGCCAGTCCCTGTTAGATGAACTTGCCTGGGATACACTTAAAACAAGACGTCATATTCGTAAACTTTCGGTATTTTATAAAATTAAGAATAATTTGGTTCCTGACTATCTCTCCTCCCTCTTACCCGCGCCAGTTTCTCACAGATCTAGTTATTCACTCCGTAATAGCGAGAACATATCACTTATAAGTTGCTCCACATCTAGATTTCAAAACTCCTTTTTTCCTTCTTCTATTTCCGGATGGAATTCCCTGGCTCTCTATATAAGGAATTCTTCTTCCTCTTTTGCTAAATTCAAAAATTCAGTTAATAGGTTGTTGTCAAAAGGGAAGTGCCCCAAGCTCTTTGAAATTGGTACTAGGTATCCTTCTGTTCTGCAAACCAGACTTAGGTTGAAAAATAGCACCTTAAACGACGATCTTTTTCGCCATAATTGTATACCCTCTCCTGTATGCGAGTGTGGATACCAGCGGGAAACTATCAAACATTACCTGTTACATTGTCCCCGTTTCGAAGCCCATCGCTCTCGTTTGCTTACCTCGGCTGCAGAGTGCCTAACGAATTTCTGGTCTAATTCTAACGAATCTGACAAGCTAATGTTTTTACTTCGTGGATGTACCAATGTTGACTTTAATTCAAATTGTAAATTATTCCTTGCTGTTCAAGATTTTATTTCCGCTACATCTCGCTTTTCAGTTAATATGTAATGTTATTTATTTTCTGTTGTTTCTGTTTCGCTCCCGACTTCCTCTGTTGAAATGTGTGCAATAGTTGTACGAGAGCCTCCCAGATGAGCTTCTGCTCTTGGGGCAATTGTATGGAATAAATATGTTTAAATAAAAAAATAATTAAAAAAAAAACCGAGCTGTGGGGTGGACGAAAAGCCTATGTTGCGCGTAACAAAACCTTATTGGGTGATTTCTGATGCTAGGCGCAAAACCGATTTGGAACATTTCCGGGAGAACTACCCACGTGTTGTTCACGTGCGAGTGACGGCATCTGATGAACTGCGCATGTCACGAGGGTGGAGCTTCACGTGTGGTGTGGATGATGCTGAATCAGAGTGTGGTCTGGATAATGAGCTGTTTGATGTTGTGATTGACAATAATGGTGATGACAATCAACTGATGGAGACGTTGCTGTCAATCAAAGTAAGTCTGCAGTGTACTGGATGTATGTCCTCTGGCTCTGTGTGAATGAAACTGTACATTGGTCATTCTACACCTATTGGATTCATCCAAGCTCAAATATATGGCAAAATGTTTAAGACAAGACTTTCTACAAGTGTTTTATTATTCCGAACAAATAATCCTGCAATATAGCCCACTTCCGAGATATGCCTCACTTCCTACAAACAAATTAATCAATACGAGGCTCCGTGCATAATGCTGACAGTCATTCATGACAAGACTACAGCACTTCTGTAGTCTTGTCACGAACGAGTGAGCATTGTGCAGGGAACCTTTGTTCTTGTATATACAAGCTTATCCTGAAACCTCTAATGCCAGGCTGTGCATGCAAGGAGGCTTTCGTTATTTATTAGAGCGGGAGGTTAGGGGGTCAGCAAAATTGCTAGCTGTGTGCTCACTATCTTGCAGACCATCATGTTCCAAGGAGCATCCATATTTCCTATATAGGATTTTTTTTTGGAAATTTGAAATCTAGTCAAACTCTGAAATGATATTTACAGCAATCTGGATCTGCTTTTGGGTGGTGTGGGGTCTTGCATGCATGAGTCAGTACTAAGAAACATTGCTTATCAAGGAATTTCAGATTTTTGGGATTCAATCTGAAAATCAATATCTTGGGCTGAAATAGGGTCAGGATCTTGAGACCTGGGTATTCGATTTGAGCCTGTGCTTGGCCATGAAATATAGTTGAATTTGACGATTGCCAACTGACCAAGAAACAACCAACAATAAGACAACACATTAGATCTCACACCCCATCAATTATTGCTCTTCAAAATAAATTGAGAAAGAGAATATTAAAGCACAGAGAAAAATGTCATGCCATATTATTATGGAATAGATAAAACAATTAAAGGCCACTTAAGTGTAGCCAGCAAACTGCATCCCCCTTCTCATGGGAAACTGGCAATTTCATTGTTGCCGATGAAACCGCTGGTCTCCCATCAATAGGGGATGCTGTTTGCAGCCTAACTTCATTAAGTGGTGCATGAAATGAATCTGAAATTGGGTCAGTTTTGAGACCCAGACATGATGGCACACCATAATTCAGGGAGAAGTAATGTTGTTATTTTCAGACAATATAAGCATTATATAAACTTGTTCTTGCATTTTGTATCTGTTGTCAGCTATTTGTCACATGAAGCACTCTTCCCATTTTTAATCAACTCATTGCAAACAAACTGACATTTCAGCTATATAATCGTCACACGTAAGTAACACTGACAGCCTCCACTATCATTCTAAGATACCAACTCTCAATGCTGTTTGGCAGATTTCCAAGCCTGATCTTGCCAGCAATAACCAAACTCAATGCCAATGTTTATGATGTGTCTAGTAAATTTACTCCAAGCTGTGATTCAACCAAACTGTTCTCCTAATAGTCCAATTTCGTATTCGAAAATTGCAGCTGAATGCAATGACTACAGATGCATTGATATAGGGTTGGCCTCATAAATACCAGCAAAATGACCTGTGCAAAACTACAATAATATGCAGAGTTGTGAATAGCCCACCTTCTTGCTGGTATTTATGAATGTTTAACTTTAGAACGAGGCTAACCCTGTTTAGATGCATCTGTAGTCCTTGCATTCAGCTGTAATTTTTGAATATGAAACTTGAGTATTCATTTCCGTCACTTGAACCAACCAGCGAGAATGCAAGCATGCCAAGAACCATTTTGCATCTTTGGAAATGCCTATATGTTGCTATCTAAGGTATGTTTCAGATGCTGCTGAACTCAATAGTTTCGCATAGTTTTGCATTAACTCGTTAACGAGACGTTGTCATCTTTTCTAAGCTGAATTAAGTAAAGGTTTTAACCTTAACCACATCCCCTCATTACGCTCAGTTTCTGTTAAACTCGGAGCCGCGTTTTTTTATAGTCTAAGTCACGTGACACGTTTTACTGCACACAACCCACTTAAGGAAGTTAATAATGACGATATCTATTATCGTGAGAACCTTGGCGCACTTACCGTATTCGGATGTGATCAAATAAGGAAAACAGTTTTTACCCGAAACCAGGCCTTAACATGCTTGAGTGGAATAGTCTCTGGAAATCACTTGTATTTTTGTACTGTAAGCTATAAATCTTACTGATATTATATGATACATTTAGTATTCCAGTGGCTAATCCCGATATAAGCAATTTGTAGTGATCATTCTGTGTATTCTTGTTCGGGATCGAACGAACCCTTTTTTTAACCAATAAGTTCTGATGATATAATCTGAAAACCTACCTTACAACTCCGCTATGTACTGACGGCTATGTCAGGTATGGGGAAAAACGGCTTTGTCATGCTGTCCTGGCATGAGCTATTATCACAGTTCGTCCATCTTGGATAAAACAATAGTTTTGGCCCCGGTAGCCTCGCACTGGTGTGTTTCAGAACGAGTTTACCGGACGAAAACAAAGGTTTTTATTCTCCTGGTTCTCAACATGGTCGCCGCGTGATGAAAGCCCATTGTAAAGCTACTAATTGCAAACCATTGTGTTTTCTTTGTGCTGAACGTACGATATGGAAAAAATTGCACCGAACAGAGCAGCCACACAAGCTAGATTTATCAGTGGGGAATCCATTATTTTTCGAAACTTATTTTCTCTCCATAGACAGGCAACACAGATATCGGTAAAATATCAGGACTTATTTCTTTCGAATTCATCTTTGTTTGGTCGTTGGATTGATGTTAGGGTTCAGTTCAGTTCAGTTCAGTTGTAGGAAAAGCTATATGAACCATCTTATTGCGTAACTGTCAGCTAATGTCTCTGACGTAAAAAAACTAACGTTTTTCTGTCGAGGTATTAAAAATACACAAACCTAAACCCAAAAATAGTAAACCCAAAAATAGTAAACACAGACAACGAGTAGTAAACACAGGTAGGTTGGGGGCAAGGTAACGAATGACCAGCGGTCTTTTTCGACGTGAGCTCAAGTTTTAAGTCGGTTGCCATGGTAATATCTACAACGCTCAGGTGACTGCACGTTTCGCACAACCTCAACCCCACTGACGTTCCCGCGAAATATCGACCAAGGTGAGCCCGCGTCGAAAAAGACCGCTGGTCACTCGTTACATCCAAAAAGCATGTCAGTCCTCATTCCTGGTACGAAAATAAGGTAGAACAATAATAGACAAACAAATAGTAAACGACCAAAACTGTACCATACAAAGAGATGGAACTGCTGTCATGTTGGGGTGGTATTACCCTCTTTATCCCAAGGAGGTCCTTGGCGCTTTTTAAGTCCCCACCTTCGCTGGGCAAATTATATTTTTCTAAAAATAAGATATGTAATGATATAAATATTAATGAGTTATTAAAGCGGCTATGTGCTCAAAATTTGCACATAGCCAGATTAATCCAACTCAGTAATTTTGTGTTTTCTGTCCCGCAAATCGAGCTCAACATTGACAGCAAGTCCATCATATATAATCACAATTCAGGGAAGGACATAAATACTCTATACAGCGGTTCCAATAACCCAACATTACAACCTTTTCAATTGGCTTTCTATTTATTCTCACCAGGTGCGTACATGTAATGAAACAAATTCTGTAAATATGTCTAAATTATATTCCTATTCATAGATGTTCAAAGATTGAAAAATATCCGGTGAATCGCATGTTATCACCAGTGTTTGTTCAATTGGCTATATAATAATTTGGTAGAGGTAGAATGTCATCTATAACCATTAGGGTTGTTCATTTGCTATCTCCATGAGTCCTCGCCTAGAAAAAGAAAGAGAACAAAGTTTGAGCCTTCTGTTCATTCTGATTTACATTGTACGAGAAATTTAATTTTAGATTATCCCATACCAAAACCATATCAGCCAATCAAAGTTCATGGAATATAGCATGTAAGTAAATGAATCCAGGGGGAGTGCACTACATAAATATTTGTATCAGTAACCTCAATACATAGGGTGTATAACCTAAATGTTCGTATCAGAACAAAAGTATAGGTGTCATGAAAAAGCTACCGCATGTATGCGTAAGCATCAACATATGTCGGAAATCCATGATCCATGGCATATTTTTACGTTATGAATAACGCAATCCATGACATACTTTTACGTTATGAATAACGCAATCCATGACATACTTTTACGTTATGAATAACGCAATCCATGACATACTTTTACGTTATGAATGCCTTAATTCCCAGGGGAACCCCTAATTCCCAGGGAAACCCCTAATTCCCAGGGAAACCCCTAATTCCCAGGGAAACCCCTAATTCCCAGGGAAACCCCTAATTCCCAGGGAAACCCCTAATTCCCAGGGAAACCCCTAATTCCCAGGGGAACCCTTAATTCCCAGGGGAACCCTTAATTCCCAGGGGAACCCTGGGAACCCTTAATTCCCAGGGGAACCCTTAATTCCCAGGGGAACCCTTAATTCCCAGGGGACCAATAAAGCACTGTCATTAGCCAATCACCTGCTTGGATTATATACTGTGCACTGTCATTAGCCAATCACCTGCTTGGATTTTGTACTGCGTACGAAGTTGGAATATTAAACTCTAATAGATCATGTCTATTGACCAAGCATTTAAATAGCAGTACATTTCCTAAAAGTGTGCAAGCTGCAGTACAGTGTATAATATCCAGGGAACATTGCTCTTGCATTAAAGTGTGTATCAGGTCAAATATTTTTATCATTAACATCGATTCTACATCACGTGAATAGTTGAATATTTCTCCATTTGAGTGCTGCATCCTCGAGTTATAGAGGTTTCTATTTATAATATATCCAAGCCGGTGACGTAAATTCGGTCTTCATTTATTATACAAAAACATACTGGTTGAGATAAATGACCTGTTGTAAACATCTATGTTATATTTGTAGGTTATATCAATGATTCAACCAGTCCCACAAGTATTTTGTCAAAATCAGTAAACGGTTTCATTCACAAGGAAAAAGAAACGAAAGTAAATTCCCGAATACACGTCAAATTTACGTCACATCATTAGCATATCGTAAATAGAAACCTCCTGTGACGTCACATCATTAGCATATTGTAAATAGAAACCTCCTGTGACGTCACATCATTAGCATATCGTAAATAGAAACCGCTATAACTCATAGACGCAACACTCAAATCAAGAAATATTTTAATATTCAACTATTGACTTGATGTAGAATCGATATTAATGATAAAAATATTTGACCTGATATACACTTTAAGCTGCAGTACAGTGTATGATATCCAGGGAACATTGCTCAAGATTGCATTAAACATACCTGTTCCATCAGGCGTGTCGCAGTCCTTGCCGAACACACTAAGATGTGCTCGTTTACCTACAGCAACTTGAGTGATGAATGGAACAAGGTTGTTGGGGATTCCCTGTTAGAAAATATTAAGTTGATATATGAAGTCAGCATTAACGATATATTATGTGTAACCTTTTTTTAGTTAATCAAAGTTACGCTGGTTAGTTCTTATATCCGTTGTTACACCTCTACGACCACACCGCATGGCAAAACGTTATGCTCTGCTGGCCGAAAGAACGAAGGCTCTAGAGTTCAAATACAAGTTTCCGAGGGCTTACACTTTTTAAGACGGTAAACTCAGTGAATTACAAATAAAAAAAACTTTCAGTTTGGGCGGTAAACTGGTGGGACACATGCCAGCTGGGCTCAGTCATCAAAAGTGCTTGCGCGTGGCGTTTTGCCGTGGTGTGGATCGCACGACGCACTTTTTGTCTCGCCCCATTCTCCCGTACTCCGATCTTCCACAAAATACTCGGCTACACCAACAGGCTAAAAATACCAAGAGGAGAAGCTCTGGAGGTTTCTATCGGCTGATAGTTGGCAAGGGCGATAGAAATCAAGAGCGAGAAACTGTCTAATTGTTTCAGTATAGCCAAGCTACAGTTCTTTCCAACTTAGCTGTCGATTCATATATAGAGAAAAACCTGTGAAAAACTTCGAAAAATAAGCAAATATAATGTTCTAGTTGACTTTAAACTTTGCGCTTATTCTCCGGAAATTGTCCGTCTATCAATCTGTGTAGCCAATCAGATTTCAAATTGAAGATCACATGTTTATGGCTCCCGCCTCACTGGTTAGCTCAGTTGGTAGAGCATGGCTTAGAGTGCGGGAGGTCACAGGTTCACTGGTTAGCTCAGTTGGTAGAGCACGTTCTGGAAGGAGACAAGGCCAACAACTTGTACGTCCCTACTCAAGGACACAGGCCACAGGGTTTCGAACCCAGGACCTCCCGCACTCTACTTCTAATCAACATAAGGGGGACGTGAAATAACTCATGTTGTGCTATTTCATGAAATAGTAGGGGATTGTCTCCTGACACAACAGCCTGGAATTCTCGAGATACTAACAAACAGTCTTGATTGTAAACTGCACAGCAGCACTGCCCCATAACAGCAGTCCATATGTCAAGCTATATCAATGAAAACCTTTACCTTTTTTATTACTCCAAGGGGAAAATAATTATTATAAACAATTGATGCTTGGATAATTCCTAAAGTGCATTTAAGGAAGTAAGAATTAATCGTCGTCATTCTAAATACCTTGGGATCTTCTCCTATTTTGCCTGATTTGTATGCTCCAACTGGGTTGAAATATCGCAAAGATACCACGTTCCAGTCCTGAATAAAAATACAAAAAGAAAAGCATGGTCTCAATTAGAGTTAATGCACCTATGAATGTCAAGCCCGAGGGGAGGGGCTGTGGGCAAGGGGTGAGGATTTGAATTTTTGCCCCAAAAAATGTTGAAATCCAGTCTTGGGACAGTACCTTTGGTCAAAAGTATCAGAATTTCCCACCTCACTGCACTATCTTCCTTAGTTAACCTACAAATAACCCCACCCTGGGGCGTGCATACTATATTCAGACCCTCCCCCTCTGGGTAGCCAAGCCTGTCAGGTCCCCAGAAGTAACTGGAATAGAAGCTGCCTACTGCCAAGAGCTCTGAAAGTCACTCAACCTTGTCAATGTTCTTCAGAAGCTCAATGACCAGCGTTTTTTTTACTTGTGTTTAATAGGCAACTGAGAAATGTCTAAAGAACACTGCCTTGCACTAGTGTTGCCTAGAATGGAATTCGTATGAGTATAGATAATGTGTTGGTACAGGCAACTGAGAAATGTCTAGAGAACACTGCCTTGCACTAGTGTTGGCTAGAGCGTCTATCGTATGAGTGCGCAAGTTACGTGGGGTGACATTTATAGAAATGAAGTCTGGCTCTGAGATTTAAAGGTGCTGTGGATACTCCCATATAAAAGCTATATGGTTATGTGCCACTTGGTGCATGTGCTTGCGGACTATTTAATTGGCACATGGGGATGAGCCAGTTTTAAGCCCCTGTTTACATGAAGCAGATTGAGTGGTCGATCCAATCAAAACTCAAGCCGACTAAGATTTTCGGATCAACCCTGTAGTTTCTCTTTATAGTATTTACATGAAGCGGATTGAAATTTTTTCAATCCGATCGACTTCAAATTTCAAGTCAATCCTAAAGTCGAGCTGCTTGACTTGAGTTTGTGGTCAGATCAAATTTAAAATGTATGAGTACCTTCATGAAAACTCTTCAATAGGATTAGGTTTTCGATCGGATTGACCACTCAAACTGCTCCATGTAAACAGGGGCTACAATGTAAGTCTGAGATAGGGCTAACTTGTTCTGTTTGCTTTTTGAATGCAATGTTTTGGCATTTGCTTCTCTTATGTTCACCTAGTACTATTACTGTGGAAAGCATATCTCATAAAAAGGCTGTGCTCCAGCAGAACTGATAACAAACCAAAGCATTTTCCACACTCAAGTGAAAACTGCTCTAACCACCATATTCAATTATGTCTGATTAAAGATAAAGATGTGTAACACTATGACATAGCCCCTTTGCAGTGTGACTACTGTAAGCAGGGCCACTTAGACAACAAGAACTAAACATACATGTATTACAACTACAGTGACTACTGTAACCAGGGCCTGCACTTAGACAATGACAATTAAACGCATTACAACTTAAGTGTGACTACTGTACCAGGGCCACTTAGACAACAAGAACTAAACACATTGCAATATGAAATAAAGCATTTCAAAATACAAATCCTAGCATACTGCCATGTATCCATGAGATTTTCTTTATTCAAATAAATGAGCAAGTTGAATTGCTATTGTCTTGTACGCAACACTGATTGGCTCAAGTAACCATAAGTTGGGATGCTTTGTTTTCGTTCTGCAATGTGATTGGTTCTCGTTGTCTAAGTGGCCCCGGTTACAGTAGTCGTACTATAATGGTGGTGTAGCTGATTTATGCCCATCAAGATAACTTACCTCAACAACTATTTGCATCTCTAAAAGGCTGATGTAATCCTTGGTGCTGGCTGTCAGTTCTGTTAGTTGAGTGAAAGGTTGGAGGTGGTCTCTATAGGGAAGGGAACAAGGAGTATTTAAAAAATACCCCAGAACCAGCTTTGATATGGCTTCGATTACAGTAGCCGCACAATGTTGAACCATGCCTAAATGCCAACCTTCTCAGCATAGCACAAGTCTTTGAGCATTTCTTCAATAAAGTACTTTGTCTTGCCATAAGGGTTGGTGCAGCCACCCACAGGATGTTTCTCTGTTAGTGGAAGAAATTGTGGCACTCCATAGACTGTTGTAGATGACAAAAAGACAAAATGATGGACTCCATGCTCCTTCATGCACTGGAATACAAATGAGAAAAATACCAAAGTTGAGTCAAATATCCATTTTACCGGTACTTCCTTTTAGACACTTGACAGGCAATGCTGAAACTAGGCAATACAATGCAGTGTAGCACTGACAGTGTAATGCAATACAAAAGTTTGTGTGCCAGGCAGAATAGTTTTCAATTGAGTGACCAAAGTAATAAGGGACTGGTCATAAAGTATAAGGGGGGGGGGGCACTATTTTTCAACATGGGAAAAGGGGTGGGCCAAGAAAAATCATGCACTACATCAGGGGTGGGTCATGCTTCAAAGTGGTCCCAAAATGCAAGAAATGTCATTTCCAAATTTTTCGGGTGAATGAGAGATAATTATTTTGGTAGTTTACAGCCTACGTTTGGCTTTGAAAGAAGTCGCAACACATTTCTAATTTTTTACTCTAGGATGATATAAATGGTGGTTGTGTATGTGTGTGTGTGTGAGAGCTTCAAGGGTGGGCCACTGATAATTTTGCATGAATAAGGGAGTGGGCCATAAAAAAACGGGTTTTAAAAAGGAAGATTTGATTTTTCCAGCCCAACCCCTCCTATACTTTATGACCAGTCCCTAAGTGATATATATCTTGCTTTGGTTTTGTGTATATTTCGTTGTAGGTGCAGGTGTATGGTACACTGAGTTAGTGCACGGCACAGTGAGTACAAAAGGTCTCCTGAGTTAGAGCCACGACGAAAGAGCCGTGAAGCGGCGATCAGCGAGAAAAGAAAACCTCTGGTATCGATGGGTGCCAATCTCACTTTCATGTTTTGAAAACTGTCAAATATATTAACTGAGTAATTAATAAATCGACCAATCAGGAGAGAGATACCATGTGTGGGTCACATTATAATTTTGTTCAGTTGGGTAGCCAGAGTAAAAGAATTCCAGAAGTTTTCGGGTAGATATTACAATGTAATTTGTTTTCATGTCAAATGCATGCGATTCAGGATGTTTTCACAGCAGAGAACTCCCCGTAAAATTAAAACAGCACTCAAAGCCGTAAAATCTCAGTCGAACAAACAACCATTGCAGAGTTCGGCTTGTCAGTTTCAACTCGCTGCGATCGCTCGCGGCTTTCCCTCCCTCCCTCCCTTGTCCACTTTTTTGTGACCCAGTGTGCTGGGCTGTTCGGCTGCCAGGAGTTCCTGGTAATTTCATTCTTTACTCATAAATAAAAGTAAACAAATTGTGCTCTAGTTACCAGTGCTTTACTCATTCGCGGCGGCTCCGGTTTAAGTTTAGCTGGTTCCTTCAAAGTGGATTTATTGCACGCAATTTCATCTTATTAACTCAATACATGCAAATTGCGCACTTCTCATTCGCAGTGCTCATGTAAGTTAGTGGATTTATCGCAGGCAATTTTGACTTGGTGTCTCCTGCTATCTTGGTTTCCGTAATCGCAGTGGCTTATGAGGTTTGGCCGGTTTCACCCTAGATGGTTTTGTTACAGGCAAATTTAGCATTATTCTTGTCGAGGCTCATGTGTGGTACACATACTTCGGTTTGTTTTTTCTGCTTTCAAGGTGGACTTACCGGTTGTCTTGGTAGCTTCATTATGATTTTTTTGGGGGGTTGGCTTGGGGAGTCTTACGTTTGCTCCATGGATCAGGGTTGTTGTCCATTGGACTGACTGCAGTTTCTTGGCCTAGATGGCTTTTGAGTTGTAGATTGCCTAGCACCCCCAAGGCAGGACCCCATACTTGTTCTGTTGGTCAGTGGTCTCCCAAGAATCTACATGGCACAACCTGATGCAGCTGTTGAAGGCTTGCTGCTTCCTAGGCAAAATTGGCAAAATTCGATGTTCCAGATCCAGTGGCACTGGTCTAGTGATGTACATCAATCTACCCTTGGACATCTGGCTATGGAAGCAGAAGCTAGAAAGACCTTGGTTGAAGTATCTTACTGTTAAGGCCTGGTTCAGGGGTCAAATTTCGGGTAAAAAATGTTTTCCTTATTTCAACACAGCCGAGTATGGTAAGTACGCCAAGTTTCTCACGATAATAGGAATCGCCATTCTTGGCAACCTTAAGTGGTTTGTGTGTAGTAAAACGTGTCACGTGGTCTGTCACGTGACATAGAACACGAAATCAGTAAATCGAAAATGCGGCTCCGAGTTTAAAACAGCTAGGATGATGAGTGGATATGTTTAGTTAAAGTTGAAGCCTTTTACCTAAATCAACTTAGAAAAGATGACTACGATGTTTCGTTAACGAGTAATTAAGGCGAACTTATGCAAAATAGGTCACCTGACTTTTTGTATCCTTAATATCTCCTTAACTTTACATGATAGTCATGTTTTCTAAGCGTGATCTGAAACACTGTGGGAGGAGTAATGTTTTAGCAGGGTTACTTTATATTCAAATGTTATCGTCGCAGCCGCATTTCACTAAAACGATTTTATATAATTATGACGTCATCGATCACGTGATACGACAACCATCCACTTAACAAATTTAAGGAAGTTGATATTAGTATTATGGTGTAATTAGATTTTGTTTAAACTGTTATTTCTGTCAGAAAACATTTTTTAACGTACATCTATTTTCCGTTAAATGAACCAGGCCTTAACATGCTTGGGTTGCCAGTCTCTTTGCTGTCTTGTGTTGGATGAAGTTCTACTACTTATTTAGCAGCTTGGCATGGGCTGGCAAGTTTGGCAATCCCATTACCAGCCTACGTCATTGAACAATTCTTCTCCGGTCAGTTTAATTGTTCCTGTAATTTACATAGTTTTTTGCTACTGAGTTGGATGTTTTGTGCCCCACTTTCAGTTTTGCTTGCTGACAGGTACTTCAATGGTACAAGGTTCGTGTAAATGTTGGTCGGTCAGCAAGGGTCCAAGCTTCTCAGTGCTCTTTGTATGCTCTAACAAAATGTCAACAGTAGGATGTATTGCTCTCCTGCATTTAGTTTGTCTTGACAGGCAAGTACTGGTTGGTCAGCATGGGTCTGAGCTTCAATCGGCTCTTCATATGCTCTAAGGGACTAGGATCGTGCTTGGTAAATGTCAGCAGTCGGATCCCACATTTAGCATTGTCTTCAGTCAAGTAAGTCTGCTTGGTCAGCATGGGTCCAAGCCTCGGTAATTCACTTGGTTGTAACGTGCTAGGTAAATCCACATTTAGTATGGTTTTATGGCAGGTATGTGCTGTTTGGTCAGCATGGGTCCAAGCTCAGTCTTAGGGACTAAGGACATTCTTTTGGAGGTATCACCAGTCGGATATATCGGGCTCTCACGTTTAGCTTGTCTTCAGTCAGGTAAGTGCCGCTTGGTCAGCACAAGTCCGAACTTAACTGTTTACGTCTGCAAAGTGTGGTGCTCGGAGGATTCAGGTTTCAACTTGGGATACCAGGCTCCTTGTAACTCCAGCTGTGTTGGCTATTCTACGTCCAGTGCTGATTGGTCTCCCCAGGATGACATGTTCTGGGCATCTTCTGTTTGGCTTCCTCTGCCGTAGAGAGTTCACATTACCAAATGCAGAGTCATTCAACCCTTCCCTTCATCCTGTTGTGGACAATGTTGTGATCAATTCCTAAGTGCAGCCAAGACACCGTTCATCTACGCTAGAAACTTCAAACAGATCCATTTGTCAGGGCTCAACCATTCGGCCAGACGGTCCTATACTCCAGTTTGTGCAATGGTTGCTATGTTATCATACTTGTAGCTGACAGGTCCAACCTGGGTCCTTTATTCCTGCCCTCCCCTCTCACAAGGGAAATCGATCTACCATTCAAACTAGGCTTTGTCCGATGCAAATATCTTGGGCCACTACTCTTCTCACAGCTCCCGCTTTGGAACAGCTTCATCGGCCAGGTTATCAGTCGCCGATCAAAATCCTTGGGCGATGGTCTAGTAATGGCTAATATATATTTATATTCGCTTAACCCCAGCAGTGTGACTGCAGGTGCCCCTCAGCCTCTGCAGCCATGGCCTTATTTTGTTCGGTCCAAACAATTGGAGCGTTCCAGCAGTTTGGTGTTGCTGTGCGGTCTTATGCCCTGCTTCCTCATGGCTGAGTGGTAGCTGTTGGAGCAGAGTGGTCAAACCAGGATGCCCCACTCATCCAGTTTTGTGTGAACGAGGATGCGTTGTCTTCCACTTACACCTTGAGCCGGACAATTGGGAGCATTCCAGTAATTCTGTACTGTCTGCTGTCTACTACCATCATAGATTAGTGGTAGCTGTTTTAGGAGTGGAATGATCGAACTGGGATACACTACTCATCTAGTTTTGTGTCTGTGGGTGTGTTCTTTCCATATATAGCTTGGGACAGACAAATGAGAGTGTTCTAGTAACTCCGTGTTGCTGAGCGGCTGCGCTGTTGCTGCCCTGCTTCGTCTTAGCTTTGTGGTAGCTGGTTGGAGCTGATGCCCAACTCATCTATTCGGTGGATGTATGGTTTTCTGACTCAGGTAAGTGCTGTTTGGACAGCTTGGGTCTTGAGTTAATCAGCTCCTTTCCAGTTTAGGGGCTAGGTGGGATTGTTCTCCGGGCCGGTCACCAGTCTGTGGTTTGGACTTTTCATCATTCACCCTGCAGAATCAAAGCAAGATGTCTGCACCCAGGTCGGGGGGTTGGGCCATTCACTGCATGGTTTGAGGTCGCTTGGTTTGGGTTAGCTAGTTACCAGTACCTTCCAAGGTATCACCACCAGCTAGCCCTAGGCTCTGCTCATCTATAGCACCAAAGCAGAATATCAGCGCACCATGCTTGGGGGCTGGGGCCACTCCCAGTAAATGGCGCTCTTCTTCAACAACTTATAGCCCTTGTGGCAGTCATCAGGTAGTTCTTAAGCAGAAGAGGTCTGCTTTGAGTGGGGGGCTAGGGCCATTGCCAGTGAATGGTCTGGGGTCACCTGGTTCGGGTAGCTAGTTGCCTAGTTCCTTCCAGGTTGGGACTTTCGCCTAGCCCCTTGCATTGTTTGCTGTGTATGGGCTGGGGCCACTCCAGCATTGGTTGGGTCACTTGGTTTGGGTCACTTGGTTTGGGTCACTTCCTTCCAAGGTCACAACCAACACTCTGCCCCCAGCTCTGCTGACCTATGGATGAAGAGCAGCAGGTTTGCGCTCGCGCTTGGGGGGCTAGGGCCATTTTCAGCAAATGGTCTGGGGTCACCTGGTTCGGGTCAGCTAGATGCCTAGTTCCTTCCAGGTTGGGACTATCGCCTAGCCCCCCGCATTGCTCGCTTGTACATGTATGGTGGGGGCCGGGGCCACTCCCAGTGATTGGTGGGTCGCTTGGTTCGGGTTAGCTAGAGGCCTAGTTCCTTCCAAGGTCGCGACCAACTCCCGGCCCCCAACTCTCCCGGCTCACCTTTGGACCCAGAGAGCAGTTGTTCTGTGCTCACGCTTGGGGGGCTAGAGCCATTTTCAGTATGGTATCGGGTCGCCTGGTTCGGGTAAGCTAGATGCCTAGTTCCTTCCAGGTTGGGACTATCACCTAGCCCCCTGCATTGCTTGCTATGTATGAGAGGGGGCCGGGGCCACTCCCAGCGATTGGTAGGTCGCTTGGTTCGGGTTAGCTAGAGGCCTAGTTCCTTCCAAGGTCGTGACCAACTCCCGGCCCCCAACTCTCCTCACCTTGGACCCAGAGCAGATGGTCTGTGCTCACGCTTGGGGGGCTAGGGCCATTCCAGTGAATGGTCTGGGATCGCTTGGTTCGGGTCAGCTAGATGTCTAGTTCCTTCCAAGGTCGTGACTATCGCCTAGCCCCCCCTTGCCACATGCAACAGTTATCAGTCTATTGGAGGTGACTCTGCTTACAACAGCTTCTCGGTTGCGAGTGCGTAGGACCGTCATTGTCAGGCATTCAGGATAGTGTGATAGTTCGTGCTCCGGGCTGTGGACAGTCCTTGTTCGGCTCGCTTGGCTCGTTTGGACTGTTCGGCTGCCAGGAGTTAATTCCTGGCAGCCGAGCTCTCAAGCTCTGTTTGCAGCCTTGGACACTGAACTTCCATCTTAGAATCTTAACATGTTGTCGTTGTTCCGTTTTTGAATTAGCTGCTTATTTAATCGGGACTAAATGTAATTTAGGCATGGTTAAAGATCCAGCGACTACTGGGGGCCCTGTGGCACGCTCGCGTGGCCCTGGGGTTACTTATATCCGGGACCATACTTTTGTGTTATTACTTGTGGCGCGGAGTTCGGCTTGCCAGTTTCAACTCGCTGCGATCGCTCGTGGCTTTCCCTCCCTTGTCCACTTTTGTGTGACCCAGTGTGCTGGGCTGTTCGGCTGCCAGGAGTTCCTGGCAGCCGAGCTCTCAAGCTCCGTTTGCAGCCTTGGACACTGAACTTCCATCTTAGAATCTTAACATGTTGTCATTGTTCCGTTTTTGAATGAGCTGGTTATTTAACTAAAAATACGTCTCTGAGTATTAATATAATACCTTTGAGTTCCTTCGCTGTCTACGGGATCGCATAACACATTCTGTCGTACTCGTAGTATGGTATAAACTTACTGACTATACTGCATATATAGTCATCTGTCATCTGCATCTGTTTGCCACTTCAAAGATCGGATTTGCGATTAATTTCCCCTCATGTTGTCGCCTATAAGTAGAATTTCCCCCGCTATTCTGGTCTGCAGTATTCTTCTATTACTGATAACTAAGTTTATCTTATCTTTCCCGTCGAAAGATGTGCTATAAAAATACTTGAAAAGAACCACATTTTACAGGCCGCCATTTTGAATTAAACAGAGGAGCCAAGCCAGGTTCAAACCACAGGACGACCGGTTGTAAGCAGTCCCGGAAAAAAAAGAAGGGGGGGGGGGGAATTCTCCCATATATGGCCTATACTGGGATGTGCCGCTCAACAAGGTATGGTTTTTGCCCTTTGAGTCTGGAACAGGATATACAAATATAATCACTGTTTCTGTCTGGGATAGGGGTATATTTTACCTTCAGTTTTGCTCTGGAACAGGGTCGATTGTTTACCCAGAATCCTCGATTATTCACGAACAAGTCTGTCGCTAGAAAAACCGTTGTTTGTCACGCAACGCCAAGCGAGTGTGAGCAGCACGCTTATGTCGTAGAGTGAGTAGTTGCGTGCCGCATTTCTCTGATTAAGCACATCCATTGTATACATTACCATTATTGTAATAAGAGTTATATCGGCAATTTATGACTAAACTAACAGTCTGGAACAGGGTTGCAAAAATTATCTTTGTTTTGTCTGAAACAGGGTCAGGGTCTCAGCGACTCAGTGGCACACTCTCCCATACTAAATTTAAGGGAATACCCCCTGTCTCGCTCAACCCCCTTTCACAAAAGCCTGAATCCGCCTCTGGGTCCCGGAGGGGGGGGGACTCCCATATAAAAGGGGTAGGGATGCTCGTCGGACATTTTCGATTTGACCCCTAAGAGGTACTAAAATGGGCGTGGCTCAAGCTTATTTTGACCCCTAAAAGATAATAAAAATGTAAATTGATAACAGCTTTTTTGTTCAATTGACACCCGACCCCTAAAAGGTACCGCTTTACATAGAAATGTCTGTGTTCGATGGTGGATACCCTAAGTGGTACCAAACTCCTGATTTTGACCCCTAAAAGGTACGACGAGCATCCATGTACCCCTCACATAAGGGAGTCCCCCCCACCCCCCCCCCCCCCCCCCCCCCCCCCCCCCCCCCCCCCCCTGGGCTCTGGGTTGGGAGAAATGACTCTCTTATCCTAACATGCGATGAGCACAGACTCGTTGTAAATATATTGTTACTGGATTCAACTTACACAATCTATGAAGATCATATAATACATATTGAAGACACCAAAATTAATTCATCCCAATCCTTTTGATATCGCCTCGATTACTAGTTCAGTATTTTACAAACGGGCTTCCTGTGGCTCAAACCAGGCTAGGTTCCTCTGTTTGTAAAATTTTCTCTTTTCAAGTGTTTTGGTAAAGACGAGATAAACTTAGTTATCGGTAAAAAGCCGAATACCACAGACCGGAATAGCGGGGGAAATTCTACTTATATGCCACGACATGGGGAGGAAATTAATCGCGATAAACAGATGCAGATGAACTATATAGCTATAAGTACTATGCAGACTGTATAGACTACTGAATTAGTGAATAGGAGTATACCACACTACGACAGAATGTCTTGTGCGATCCATTAAACATACCAGTGAAGGAACTCAAAGGTATTATATTAATACTCAGAGATGTATTTTAGACAGTTTTAGAGGTGATTCCGTCGATTCAATCGATTCCGTTAAATCAAGATGCCGTGCTTCACTTATCAATGATGCACAAAAGCTCTGGGGTAAATTAAAATTATTATTCTGTTCTTGGAGTATACCTAGAATAAAATTAATTTGCTTTAGAGCCTCATATTATTACCGTTTTCATTGAAGTGCGACTGTGAAAGTTTTCAAGTCTCATATGCAAAAGTGCATTGGGCCATTCCATTTTTTTTCCAAAACCCCCCTATGGGGAAGCTCAATTTTGACTAATCCCCCCTTCCCTTGGGATTTTCTAACTTCTACCACGGCCAACCTATTGGAATTGGAAAAAAATATCCCCTCCTCCTTGGATTTTCAATGATTGTCATTCCCCTCCCCATTGGAAATTCACCTTCAATCCCTGGTCTCCCACTGGAATCCACAGAATTATGAACCACCACCCTTTGGATTTTCAATCATTGGACAACCCCCCCCATCTCCCTGGATTCCAGTGGTCTTCCATAGGGGGGTTTTGAAAAAAATATGGAATGGCCCATTTAGCCGACCGTCGATTAAACAAGTAACTCCAAAATTTAATTAGTCTAGGCGGTGCTAAGGACAGTTACTAAGGTACCCTGCGAGCAGAGGTTTCTCATCTCTTTGCCTTTCCTGTCGACAGGAAAGGTAAGGAGATGAGAAACCTCTGCTCGCAGGGTAGTGCCGAGTCAGTACGCTTTTGAAAGCTTTGTTTGAGACAACACTCCATGTTTGATAGATGGTGCATATGGTGGCTAAATCACTTTCAAAACAAGACTTGAAACTTCTGGGGTTGCACTTCAATGAAAATGGTAATAACTTTTATGCATGAAAAGTGAAGCATATATTTACATGGTTGCCACCCATCAGGAAAAAAAATCCTCAACTTTTTCCTGACTTTGACAAGAAATTTCGAATTTCCCTGATCAGATGCAAGTCAGACTTTTCCCTGACCTTGAAAAAAAATTGTTTTTCCCTGATTGACCTGTGGCAACCCTGATTTAAAGTGAGCAGCCTATTGAAACAAAAGATAATTAGGCAGCTTCTTTTGATTTCATTATGTTTTGCACATCAGAGCCTAAGAAGTAAATAACAGTTTGTAATTTGAGTTGGTAAAGGTTGACTTTTTTTTGTGAATCACATCAGAAACAAAACTCAATACATTTTGAATCAAAATTGAAGCTAACAGCAAATCACTGATTCAAGTTGTTGACATTTTCTTGCATGTGCGATGAAAATAGACTGCATGTTTATATAGACTATAATAATCATACCATGGCCAGTATCTATGTGAACAGCATAAGAACTTATAATCATGTAACTGCTAGAGTGCTGATTACCCAGGTCATTCAGGTAATACTTTTATTGATTTAACTGTCAGAATTCAATGAAGCGCTGAATAACTACATGTATGTTAACTGTTACACTTTGCGCAACTAGAGCAAATTTCGTACGATATGAAATTCCGAGCTTGATTTAATTGTCTAACAACAATTTATTGTTGATATAATTTAGTATTGTTGTTAGTATTCCCAGAACTAGGTATCTATAACAATAACTATACCCTTGCAAAGCACAATGGTCGACAGTCTTTAATTAGTTTCTGTGATGGAAGTCAGCTAATAACATTCCTTAGATAATACAGATATTAACACACTCTAATTGGGTAATAAGCATTCGCAATTACACTATGGGAACATAGAAATTGATTTTGGTTTCCGATTGGCTGATTTCAGCTGTCATTGTTTACATTTTGCCTCATTAGCATAAGTACAAAAGTCCCACTTCTAGTAATTACCAACAATAGACCCTTTCAGCTTGCCTGTTTGTTGCCCCATTTCAGACCATGTTATAGTTATCCAGAGGATTCAGTGCTCTGTTTTCCGAAATTGGTTCATTTCCTCTTGGGATACAGAAAAACAAAAACACATTACTCAAGTGAAAAGTCACATGGTCTGAAATGGGGCAACAAACAGGCAAGCTGAAAGGGTCTATTTGAGATTAATATGGCCTTTCAAAAGTGCAGAATTTACAAAGAATGTATGGTTAGTGGCAAGAGCTTGAAGTACAACTTATGTGAATGAGACAAAATGTAAACAATGACATCAGCTGAAATCGGCCTATTAGCCTAAGAATAATAATTATTGCATCATTGTCAAAGGAGAATTTAAGTATTCATAATATTTCAAATAAAATCATTTATCATCTCAAGTGCATTGTCTGTCAAATGATAAAGTAGAACAATTACAAAACACTTGGAAGAACTTGAAAAAGTACAGTTTCGATTCCAGTCAAAACTGACAATAACGTAATATTTCATTTCTCTTTGGAAGGAAAAGAGAAATTAGTTCCTAATCAATAGGAAACAATGTCTATTGTTTGTGCTGACGTCAAGTACAAGCCAATCAAATCTCACTATAGATCAAAATTTAGATCAGATAATAAGGATATTAGATCAGTTGAATATGTAATGTGCATCTTGTTAATAAGGAAGCACACCGAGATTATTCTCACTCTAAATCATGTGTATTAGGAATGTCTTGATTACAAGGGAAAGTACTGAGATTACTCAGTTAAAGTGGTTCTGATCTAACTCAAAAGCATGTCTACATTGTAATTTTAGGGGTGCTGGATTTTGAGTAAATAAAGTAAACTGCGGAACTAGCTGCTTAGAACCACTCTTCCGCACGTGCTTATGTGTTGATCTCAAGATTAGGAACAACTGTTTTTGTAAATGGGTAGACTAGGCTATGAAAACTTATGTTATTTCTTTGAAAGTAAGCACTAACAACTTGAAGACTTCATCAGAAAATGACTTGTAAGTTACTACATGGGCCGCAACATGCAATAAAGGTGGGTTAATTGCGACATATTTGACCTTAGCATACAGTACATGGTACATGTAGTTTTTGCATAGTTATTACAGTTTTCATTGAAGTGCGATCCTGAATGATTGGAATCCAGTCATGTTTGGAAAATTCCTTAATTAGCTGACTAGGTATCAATCAATTTATTTAAGCTTTGTACGAGACTAGACAGTCTAGGTTTCACGTTTGATTAAAGGTTCAGGCTAAATGCAATTTTCCAATTTAATGCAACTCTCAGTCTCACTTCAACAAAAACGGAAATAACATTTAGAAAACATTAAATTAAATACAGGACAATTAAGCCTGGAAACAAGAAAATTATAGTATCCATATTGTTACTTAAACAAAATGTCATAAACCCACCTTACATGTATGCATGGGCTCACAACATGTAACAAGCCATGTATAGTCTTCTATTAATATTTGATAAGTCTGACAAGCTAATTAAGGGTTGTAGTTTGAACTTGTTCAAGTTAAAAATGTTTGACTATACCAAATGTGAATATGGCTGTTGCTAATTTGCATAATATTGAAGCTCTATATTTTCACAAAATGTGTGTTAGTAAGGTTTATAAGTTGGAAGTGAAATATTGAACCCTTGTGAATTTATCAAGGTTTTAAATGTGTGAAAAACACCACAACAAGGATAGTTAGTCATGCAGTCCTGACTGCCAATTCCCATACAAAAGTCCCTAACTTTGTGCTACAATATCTTTAAAGCCTTTAATTTCTTGGTATATATTACAAACTTTTCAAAACTATTGATTTCAAAGTGATCTTTTAGATGGTAGAAAAGCTACTGAGGTAAGCAAAATTAAAAATGCCATATTCGCATTTGCTGTATCCATCAAACAAAAACAATGTCAAAAGAAATGTTATAATATCATTTCTCTATATGCTTGAGATGGGCTACTGTAGAAGTTATATTTTAAAATCTATTCAGTTTCTGTTGTCTTCACGAGCCTGTAATATTACGCAGATATAATGTCAGTATTGTTTTGCTTCTCTGCACTTAAAATATGCTGACTGGTAAAGTCCTGTAATGATTTACACATTATACACATGTAATGCAGACATTCCAACTACATTATTTGAGACTTATTGGATTTAGAAGCTGATATTAATACAGAACTATGATGGAGCATTCTTCAAATAACAGCTAACCAAATGGCATCAAAGCTGTCCACGTTTCTATGGTCTTATCTATTGTTGACAAATTCAGTGAGTCCAGTCGGTCTTCCTACAAGATCCAAACATTTCTTGAGAAGCATAAACCATGTAAAGGAAGCCATCTTCATCTTTCTCTTCCCTGTACAGTTCAGCCATGGTCATCGACATACTGGCTAAACTTTTGTTATTTACTATGAGGTAAAATGCTTGTGTTGACGACAAAGACATGCGATTTCTGAAACAGTAAAAGGTTTATTAGTTATAATGCAAAATCCTTTTGGCAGTAAATGAATGCATTAATTCTCTCTCATCATGTAGCAACCAGGTTGAGGGAAGTTGTGGTGGCACAGTGTTTGAGTGCTTCGCCTCTCACCTCTGTGGCCCAAGGTTAGATCCTTGGACACAGCACCATATATATACGAGTTGAGTTTGTTGGTATATCGCCCTTATTCCAAGGGTTTTTTCTCCAGAATCTCTGGTTTTCCTCATTTGATCTGTGGATGAATTAGCTGGGCTCTGACTTTGATCAGCCCCATGCAGTATAGAAGAATAATAAAAACCTTTTCCCTATCTAAACTTGTTCTAAAACTGCTTAGCAAGGGTACACATGGGAAATCTACTCAGGTTTCTGGTCAACATGGCTGCTGCATGCATGAATTTTATACAATAAACAGACTGTGTGAAAGACATGCACTGATTGGTCATCAGCCATGTGTGTGAGGGATCTGTTCATTCAGGTCTGACACCTTTTAGATAGAATTTTACATGTCAACGAAGCTAACAACGTGCTCACGTTCGTCCGTAGCTTAGTAACCAGGCACCTGTAGGAAGAGAGAGAACTGGACACTAGAAGTTTTGTTTTCGCTGAACGAAGTCAAAACAAAATGGAGTAGTTTGCTTTTTCATCAGCTGTCTGTTGCTATCATGCCTAAAAGGATATCCGGAAGCCATCTATATTGGAGAAAAACTTGTTACTCAGAGAGAGGTGGAAGAGCTGCAAAGAAACCTTGTGCCATTTTGCGTGGTATTTATCGCTTGCGGAGCAACAAATATTCACAACATAAATGGATCTGTTTGGAGCCACCAAACTTGCAAAAGCAATGGCCAGTGCTTACTTTCTTTTGGTTAATAATTGGTGTAGTATTTATTATTATAGCTTAGTATTTCTTTAAAATGTTAATTTATGGAAATTTCCAGACCTTTTGTTCGGTAGATGTTCTCGCAGATAAGCCGCACCCCCGATTTTAAATGAAGATTTCGGGTAAAGAGGTGCGGCTTATCCGTGAGTGATTAAGGTATGATGTCACCATAGGAATCCTACAATTCCTACCGAAGTAATAATTAATATTATTGTATAAAGCGAATTGATGTAATTGATCTCAGACTGTGGGACTGTCCTCTGACTAATATATGCACAGACGATGTCAAAATGTGACGAGAACAGTAATTCCACTTGTTGTAGGTTTCTTTGTTCTCGTCATGTTTTTACATGAGATGTGCATCTCCAAGGACAGACAAGAAGAAATAAATAAAATTGGTATAATCCCTAATTTTTAAATTAATGTATGATTAAAGTCCAGCACATTTTGTTTAATCACAACTGTGCAGTTTGAGGTCTTGGTCGAGTGACGTAAGATATCACACAAAGCTATTGTTCACTTAGGCGATCCCAATAAAATGTTTTGTTTCCCATTGCCTTCTCTCTTGTGATAGTTTGGTCGGTTGGAGGGAAAAACATTAGGGGATCTGGAACCAAGTTGGCTTGAAGACTTGCGTACAAGTTTTCATGTATTCCTCAACTACTTTTTCCTGTACTAGTTGTGGATTGACGATTTGTATGAGAAAGGCGAGAAACTAATAATAATACTATGTAGAGAGCTATTAAAGAAAAGAGGTGTAGTTAAAAAGTGTTCTTCAATCTTTTTTTTTTAACTTTTCCAAAAAAATTGGGTCTGTGCAATATAGTCAAGCTTTGTATACTTTTTCAAAAAAACTGGGTTGGTCAGGTGATGGGAAATAAAACATTTTAGTGGGATGGCCTTACTATCAACTATCGTTGTGGGTTCCTGATCTCATGCCAGATACAATGCACACTATACTAAACTAATGCTTCTAATTAATCAATTAGAGTACTGTGGCTTGGTCATGAAAAGAGCCTGGTTGCCTTTTTTTAGCTAACTAGGTCATATAGACAATCAAGGATTCAAGCAAAAACAAGACTTTGTTTCACAGAATTACTTTAATTCATTTATAGAATGAAATAAGAAAATTGTGGTTGGGGGCACACAAATTGTTTCATGTAAGATGTTTATCAGGGGCATACATGTAGCTTAACTTTTAGAATTTGTACGCAAAAGTGTTTCATTTCATTTGAGCACTGTGATTTAAGGCCCACAATTTAAGTAAGTGCTCTCCTTAACTCTTTCAGACTGACCCCTGTAAATATAGGACTTAAAAGTACCATACATGTACATGGAAAAATTATTGCATCAAATCTAGACATATATGCTGAAAATACGATGTTGCAATATAATTTCAAGGGATGAATGACTTAAAAGCCAGAGCTATAATGTTTAAAAATCCGAGACTCTTTTTTGAAATGCCGAGATTAATTCAAGACTTGCTTGAATTTTGCCAAGACCCGATCATGATTTTTTGAGGGACCATTCTATACTCGTTTAATTGGAAATCCTACAGAAGAAGCGATAGCTACCGTCAATGAGTCCACAGAATTCTCCCGAATGGTATAGTGGGGAAAGTTTGAGCCCTTGGCTTAAAAAGCCAACAGTATTTAACTACCCCGGGCTAGCCAAACTTAAACTGAGGGGGTTGAGTTAGCACTCAGGATTTCACCAATTGAGCTCAAACACGTTCAGGTGTTAAAGAGTTATTATTGGCACAAGCAACTAGGGGGCATACTCCCCCAGAAAATCTATTTCCAGCACTGATAATAAAAAAATATATTTCAATTTCCCTCCATACCTAAGCAAGTACTTCAAGACCAGGGTGTCTCGAAACCTAAGACCCTCGAAAACTAAGACCTAAGACCTAAGACCCCCTCTTAGTTTTTCTAGATCTCGAAAGCTAAGACCCCCTCTTAGTTTTCGTAATTCGCAGTTCGAAAACTAAGACCCCGCCAAAGAAAGCGATGTGAAGCGAAGCGAAGAAATAAAAACAGCTCCGTTTAAACAAGAGTCGCTTGGCTTCTTGTCTGACTGTTCATCAGTTAACTTGTAACGAAACTAACAGTATTTAATTGTACGAAATAGTGCTACGAACAGAACTTGATTGAATATTTGAGAATGAAAGTAAATATGATAAATATATAATAAAGACAGAGTAGTATGGCGTCGCTTGAAAATAATCAACAGAATATATGTTTATAGAACAGAGTTTAGCAGAGTTTGCATACATCCGATACGCCGATGACAGATTCCGATTAAATTTACTTCCGTTACATATTGGGCGGCAGATGATATGAACTACTGATGAAGTGAAATTAATCTCATGCGGGAAATTCCAGGGTCAAATTTTATCAAAATATAAATAGCGCATATTTAAAGTAACTTTAATACACGGGGCGATTTTAAATTTTTCGCACCACATTAACCTGAACCAGGGAGCCAGTTCTCTCACTTGTTCTACCCATTAAATTTTATGCTAATGTTGCGAGAAAAATCGTCGTTAAAAACCGTCCAGTATGATCTGGTCAAAAAATGTCCTTAAAAATCCCATTGAAAGTGTCTATAGACTTTAATTACGTTTCTTTACGGTTTTACTAAGGGGTCTTAGTTTTCTTACCTAGTTCTCGAAAACTAAGACCCCCTCTTAGTTTTCGTGTGAAGCGAAGTGGAGTTCAACCCATTATTATGAGTGTCGATTATTGCAATAGTCTGCTTTTCGGTATGCCTGCTGCTTATCTGTCCAAACTGCAGCGGTTACAGAACTCGGCAGCAAGACTTATTACCTATACTGGCCTAGATACAGCTACATCACACAAGCAGTCCTGTTCAGATAGATTTCAAGGAAGTCCATTTCAAGACTGCAGTCAGTTGCTTTTAAGTGTACTCATGGTCTTGCACCTGTATATCTTTGTAATGCCATTACTGTCAGAGAGCATATGTATGTACCCATTACAGCCTACGCGATACGATCTAACAGTGGACTTTTGTTTATAGTACCTAAACCTGTAACTATAAAAAGACTCTGGGTGACCGTGCGTTTGCTGCAGCAGCGCCGAAAGTGTGGAATGGACTTAAATCTTTAAGACTCGTCTTTTTAAAATAGCTTTTAATTTACATTAGCCATGGGTCTCTTTTATACTCTTTTTAGATTTCACTTTAGAATAGTATTTAGCTTTTAGATTGCTTAAGATTTTAGATATAGTTTGATACCTGCGCATTTGATCATACATAACATGTTATTATTATTATTGTTGTTTGAATAAATTTTATAGACGAGTCAGTTAATAGGTATTAACAGGAAAACCATTTAGCTGTCCACCGCATAGCCTGCGTCGCATCCGAACTAAACCCAAACAGTGCACAATAGCTTGTTCTGGACCTCGGCAAAGTAACGGATTATGTGTAGTCGTGATTGGCTTCATAGTGTAAAAATACTCATAATATATGACCTGATTGAAGGGAAGTTAGTATAGATACGTACGGTAAATTACACTGGACATGTCGATTAAATGACAGCGAACTGATAGCAAACTCCTTTGAATTTTACAATGCTAGTATGGTTAAGTCTGTTAAGAAGAGCTACTTCTTTAAAGAAAAGTTTGTTCTCTTCTTTATCCAGGACTTGTAACATTTTCTTGATAACAACTGTTTCGGCAATCTCATTTCCCGGGGCTTTGTAATCGGTGGTGTAAACATCCCCAAACGCTCCTTGTCCGATTCTTTCTTTCACTGGTAGTTGGTTGCAGTCAAAGCATTGAATGCTGTCGACCATTTGTTGTACAGGTTTCTTCTTATTTAAGAGCTGTGGAAGCTTAAACCGCCGAAACAACGACATCGTTGAATAGGATGTCAATTGCCAGAGAACATGTGCACTCAGTTCCCGCCAAAATGTAATATGATCACGATCAATAACCTTGTGTACATGTACAAGCAGCACGCGTCCCGGCAGTTTGAAAAGAAACAGAAAAGAAAGTATCTACATGAGGCGGCTGGCCGGTTTTGCTGTGTAGGCCGCCTTAATTGGCTATGAAACACAACAAAAATTAACTCTGTGATTACATGAGGCGGGTTTGGAGAGACCGGGCTAGCCCGCCTCATTTATCAGGCCCATACATAGTCTTGTACATGCATGCATGATATTTCGGGAGTTTGGTCAATGTTTCGTTAAAAAAAATGAAGAAAACTACTCGAAAGAACACGCTAAAACTTCAACAGACTTAACTCCATGTATTACTTTGCTCCTGTTTGTAGTTCACACAGAATTTAGTTAAGTTTAAAAATTGTTTACTAAAAAGTACGGTTTAACTGAACGGCGCTATGTCTCAGTATTTCTTCTACTCGTTTCACGCAGTTTTCTATATTTTTAGTGAGGGGTCTTAGTTTTTCAACTACGAATTACGAAAACTAAGAGGGGTCTTAGTTTTCGAAAACTCAGTAAAACTAAGACCCTCAGTAAAACAATTATAATTAAAGACACTTTCAATCGGATTGAAATGTTCTGTTTTCTACCATATAAGCTATACAGTTACGGGTATGTGCTGCTCCAAAGGGGCGATGAAAGGCGTCTGATTTCCTCAGGCTACAGTTTTCGATATGCACGAATTTCGATCGGCCCTTGAACGACTGTCAGAATGAATCTGGATACCTGATCGATTCTGCTAATCAATACTCATATACCAGCAACACTGAGTAGTAACTTATAATAAAATACACGTTCGCTGTCATTTGATCGACACATGAAGTGTAATTATACCGGGGGAGGTACCGCAAATCCCCCTCCCCCCCCACAAAAAAAATCGAGCAAGCCAAAAAATAACGCCCCAAAACAATCGAGCAAGGTGAAACTTCGTTCATTAGCTGAAAATTATTGCAGTATTAAATAAGGACTGGTCCTAAAAAACATTTCTTAGTTTTCGAGAACTAGGTAGGAAAACTATGACCCCTTAGTAAATCCGTAGAGAAACGTAATTAAAGTCTAGAGACACTTTCAATAGACCAGTTCGCGGTAAATTCCGACATTTGAAAGGGGTGCAAACATGGCGCGAAATACAGTGTTTGTATGGGAATCGATGGGAATCCGATGCCAAATAAAATCCGTAAAATCGAATTTATGAAATATTCTTCAGATACAAACTTAAGATACCAGGTAAAAGATTAACATATCGAAATTTGAGGGATGTAGCTGTGCTGGAAACTGGGAAGCATGCAATCGCGTTTTCAGTTTTCCATACATTGTCTGGTAAAAACGAGTCAAATTCCGCGTAAAAATATACAGACAATGTATGGAAAACTGAAAACACGATTGCACGCTTCCCAGCACAGCTACATCCCTCAAATTTCGATGTGTTAATCTTTTACTCTTATCTGTTGAATATTTCAGAAATTGGATTTTACGGATTTTATTTGGCAATCGGATTCCCATCGATTCCCATACAAACACTGTATTTCGCGCCATGTTTGCACCCCTTTCAAAATGTCGGAATTTACCGCGAACTGGTCATGGCTATTGCATTTGTAAGAACATTTTTTTTGACCAGATTACACGGGACGAATTTTAACAGCGATTTTTCTCGTAACATTAGCATAAATTCAATGGCGATAATACCGTTCAGTAGAACAGTGAGAGAAGGCTGTAAATGTTTAGGTTAGGGAAGAGGTCAAAACAATGGGGAGGTGGTGGGTGGCGGGTAATTTCTCGCGTTGTAAAATAGGGATACCGATTTTAATGCAGACACACGTTCTTCTCTGCCTGTAGAAAGTAGAAATATAGTTACTTCTTCAATAAGTACTTTATTAAAGAAGATATTTGTGGACAAAAATCTAGATGCCAAAATACGTGGTGGGATCCGGGTACAACCCCCCTTCCATCAAAATACTTCATTGATATTGATAAAAATCGATAGTCACAACGCTAGCGTCCTTGATTATCGATTTTTATCGATTTTCATTGATTTTCGTTCTTATAAAAAAACAAAGAAGTTTCGGTCCCTTGAACGACTGCAAACGTCTCTGGATATCCGGATTTTGCTCTTACTTATCAGTTATTTGATAAAACTCAAGTTCCACGTCATTTTGACCCTGGAATTTCCCTTATGAGATTAATTCACTTCATCAGTAGTTCATATCATATGTCCAATATGTAACGGAAGTAAATTAAATCGGATCTGTCATCGGCGTAATTCACATGTATGCAAAAAACGCTCTGATCTATAAACGTAAATTATTTTCTGTTGATTATTTTCAAGCGACGCCACAATACTTTGTCTTTATTATATATTTATCATATATGCTTTCATTCTCAATGATTCAATCAAGTTCTTTAGTACTATTTCGTACAATAAAATACTGTGAAAGTAAGCCGGCCGATTTTTCGTTATATGTAGTCACACACAGTCAGACAAGAAGCCAAGCGACTCTTGATTAAACGGAGCTGTTTTTATTTCTTCGCTTCGCTTCACATCGCTTTCTTTGGCGGGGTCTTAGTTTTCGAACTGCGAATTACGAAAACTAAGAGGGGGTCTTAGCTTTCGAGATCTAGAAAAACTAAGAGGGGGTCTTAGGTCTTAGGTCTTAGTTTTCGAGGGTCTTAGGTTTCGAGACACCCTTCAAGACCACCCTTTTTGCAGTACTAAGATTTTGAAGTCCTCCCATTTTGTCACCCCCCCCCCAAAAAAAAAAACCTGGCTTGAATTCCGTGAGGCACTCCGATCCTAATCCCTCACCATAAATAATTAACGGTATAAACAACATGTATAAACAACATTGCCAAAGGTCACTCGGAACTTTCAAATGCTTCTTTAAACGTTTAGAGAGAGAGAAATTAATGCTGTCAAGGATAGTCATATGAAACAAAAACCACAGATTTTCAAAGGAGAAGTCAACTTGGATAGTTTTTCAGTAAACAATATAAAAGTTCAAAGTACAACAACACGTTCTTAGTTGATTTAATGAGGGCAACATGTATGAACGGAATAATACTCCAGAGCGGTATCTCTGAGACAATCACAAGGTAAGGAACGTCGTCTTCAAGATGTCAGCTATCCGTAGCGAGCTAAATCGCAACCGGAAAACCTAAAACTATATCGATCGACAGATGACATCTGGGATGACCCAGACTACACGTCTAAATTTATGCTTTATACTTATAGCTACACGTGTGCAAACGGCTTCCTGCAGCTCTCTTCGACGTTTGAGGACATTTGTAAAATAAAGTTTCCCGGACAGTTATCCTTCAAGTGCTCATTCCAATTGTGGTATAACTTGGAATTTCGGTTATATAACTGTACTGCTCAATGTTAAGCTGCCAAATCGAACACATCAAAAGATATACTGCTTATTGTATGTGTTGATTCAGGCATGTAAACTGCTATTTCACATCTCGCAAAATAGCCTAAGAAAATAACGAAAAAAGCAGCCACTAAACGTAATTAAAATAGGTCTATGTATGCGATATGTTCAGTAGAGATCCAATTTAAGGAAAGAAGGCGGAAACAATACAAAAGATTGCACTTTTGGACAAAAGATTGCACTTTTGGATCACAGCGGTATGTAATCGGCCCAGACGGCCTGGCCTGACTTCGCCTTTGCGTAATAATTTCGAAACAGCGTGCAAGCCATGTACGCATACACACTGCCTAATCTTGTTCTACGGAAGAAAAGACGGAGAAAATACGCAACGGCCGAGGGTGATTATACTTCGAGTTAAACACCTTCAAATACGTTTCACATGCATATTTCACACATATACACTCACCGAATAATTGTTACGAATTGACTCATGGTCAGTTCCTGCGGTACCAAAAACTTCGTTTTATCCAACAGGGGAAGGTCTCTTTCTTTGTGATATTGTTCGACTATAACCTACAAGAAACGATGATACAAAAGTTAATAGCCTTTCTTGAGAAACAGATAGTTAAATGGTTTTGTTTACATGCTGGCAGGAACGAGTTTCAAGAACGCACATTCGGCGACAACAACGCAAAACGCTGTAGAGACAGTCTTGATACTTACTGGTATCTTCGAAGGGAATTTCGCTCTTATACCCGCGACCTCGTCTCTCCTACTTACTGCAAAAGAAAACCATTCAATGTTTCGAGTTATAGTCTGTAATTGCCTGCCAGTTCGAAGGTCGCGTTCAAAAATCGAACCTAGTTTTACGACTCACCAAAGCTTTTTCGTTGCTTGAATGGTTTGTAAGAACCCGATCTGTTATCAATATCCGACATTATGGTTGAAGAACAAAGGAACTAGCCAACACAAGTAGAAATCAAAGTAAATATTCCCCACAAAGTTCGCTCGTCTTCTTTCTTGTCCCAAGTTCGGTCGGGTGGTGAAGAAAGTTATTTCGCAACTTCGGCCTCGGTGTCGTGTTTCGGAAATGAATACAGCTTGTGTCTGATTGGTCAGAACTTGTAAAGTAGCCAATCAGAATGAATTAACACGGTCGGAAATCCCGACAATTACACGAAATAAAAGATACGATACCAGGTGAATAGCCAGCACGAAATAGTTTTTTTTATTTTCTGTCAAATGGACAAAAACTCGCGCGAGATGATCGCTGCTTTGCTCGGAGGTGAATATGAAATCATATTCACTGTTTGAGTAGCCAATCAGAGCGCGCGAAAAGTTATATGCACTGGTGTGGTATATACTAAAAGCATTTATCCAGGGAAAAGGTATCTATTTTGGGATTTTCACAGCTTTGAAAATTACGGGTGATAATTGAGACCTATTGCTTATATTTATATATGTCGCAAGAACTTGCATGTGGACAGTTTGTTACGAAAAAGCATGAACAACTTCAGTTGCTATTTGACTGCCCATTTCGCAACAGTAAAAGCTTCGTCCAGTATTACGTGATTTGGAACTTGTTTCTTGACAAACTTCCGCATTGACCTACGAAAATGTGTTGTATCTCCTTTGTCAACGCGGGTTGGTCTAAACTGCGCAATTTTGCCTGTTTTCAAGCCAATTGCGTTTAATTACGCAGTAAAACCCCGTCTCGAACAATTGCCGGAAACCGTTGTCGACTGAAGGTCTGAGACTAAATTGAATAATCGAGACAAATCACCACCGTTTCCATTGCTACGCGATGGCGCGGAGCCCAAAGTTGGCAATAGACTTCCGTCAATATGCATATGGCGGACAACAGATTACTGTATGATTGACGGACTTCACGTCGCGACTTTGGTCTCGCAATGAAAACGGTGGTAACTTGCTACTCCTCGGCTAACAATGGCTTCATTAAGTTCATCCTATTCAAATGAATACAATGGAGCCAGCCTTGCACCAACAATTTTTAGACAAATATTTTAATATCAATAGCTAAAATGTTTTGGTTTTAAAGGGGCTATGTCAATCGAATTGAACCTTCAAGTTCTTTAAAACAAAACTATGACATAGAAGAAAAATTCATAGTAATGTCCTGCTATGCTCTTCAAACTTTTTCGATAGAGGTGGAAAAGATATGGCGTATAAACCGCCTTGGGTTTGGAGTAGAGGAGTGATTAGGACGGCCTTAAAGTGCCTATGAACAATATTTTTTTAATTTTAGATATCAATTCTAAATCAAGTGAATAGTAGAATGGTACAATATATCTTGCTTTGAATACTGTGCCACTGAGTTAAGGAGGTTTTAATATCCAAAATGCTAATTACATGACGTCAGGGGAGGCATCAATTATTATATGATTTTTTTGTTACAATTGAACAAATTATCAGTGTTATACCCATGGTTGAAATAAAATGATGTTAGAAATTTGTTTTCCTATATCAGTACAAACGCCCATTCACAACCACTAAGAAGTGATTGCAGATACCTCCCCTGACGTCATGTAATTAGCATTTTGAATATTAAAACATCCTTAACTCAGCGGCACAGCATTCAAAGCAAAATATATTTTATCATTCTACTATTCACCTGATTTAGAATTGATATCTAAAATAAACATTTATTGTTCATAGGTACTTTAAAGTCCTACTAACACTGTTGTGCAGCATAGACCCAATATTGTTGGTTCCAGCAATGTTGAGCCTATACAACTAGTATACCTAATAGGTAGTGAATGCTGCCGCTCAGTTAAGGAAATGTATTAGAAGAAAACCGACGTAGCTCTTGGGTAAGAAAAATATATAACTGGGTAATATAGAGGCAAAAATGCAAACAACGACCTCAGCAATGATTCAAAGAATAGGCAATATTCGTATTCTCACGGACGAGCTGGAACGAGCACTCAATGGAGGCTCATGCGGGGGAATCTTTTCTAATGCTAAATAGTTTTTAGCGAATTCCCCCGCACGAGCCTCCATTGCGTGTTCGTTCCAGCTCGTCCGTGAGAATACGAATATTGCCTATTGGCCTATAACAACAGATTCTAAGTACGAATATGGGCCATATTCACGTGAAAATACAAAATAAAAGCAGTAAGAATCTACACACCTTCATACACGCTATGCATAACTCGCGCGGTCACAACACAAAAAAGAGGCCGGTAGGTCCTCTGGAATGTTGAAGTTGAAATACTAGCAGGAGGTGTGAAACGTGTTTAGTTGAACAATGTTGCTAATCTGTCCTCATTTATCCTTTATTCTTCTTTATAGTACAACCAGCCAGGCGCATAGAAAATCAACGGCATTGTTTTACTGAACATTCGTTCAGTGCATTTCACAATCTCCCCTAGACTTTCTCAAAGTCCTTCTTAGTCCCCCGCACTCGCCTCTCGCTTCGATTCTCGCGCTCGCTTTTTGACCCAGTAATCGCTTACCCCATTGACTCAGCGAGTTCGACTTGGAGCAAGTCTAAATCTCCCCGGGCGCTTCAGTTTCAACATTCCAGAGGATCTACCGGCCTCGTTGACATGCTAGTTACCAGGACTTATGCATAGGGTTTATGGCCAAGCGAAAAGAAAGCCACGTGCGGAAAACTGCGCATATCGTTTGTATCCTTGCGCATGACCACAATGCACTTCGTTTGATCTCCGCATACTGTTTTTGTATTCTTGCGCAAGACCACAATGCACTGCTCTGGCAATGCGCCAAGTAACGGACCACTACACAAATTAGTACTGCTGACTTTCTCGCTCGCTTCAGGTTCGCTCGCTGTGCTAGCAACAATGTTCAGTCGAACGTTGAACTCTGGCCGGCTTTATTTGAATATGTAGACGTTGTTTTGATTTTTGGGTGAGAATAATGTTTAAATTATCGGCTATTGTTCAACAATTGGCGGCTATTGTTCAAAACGCGATTTGGCGGGCCAATATTGCGTGCGAATACCTGAGAAAATGGTCTATTGTATCGGGTAGACAATGGCTCGCCTTGTATATCCGATACAATTCCGTCGCTGATATTGTAACTATAAATCTAAGTTCGTAACTCATCTGTATATGTTACAAGGCAGCCGGCCTTTCACAAAACGAAATCGACTTCATTTCCCAGGGGGTTTCTCAGTGTAAGCATGTCCTGAAATTGTTAAAGCAAAAGTGCACTTGAAAACACTTGAAAACTTCGCTAAATTCTCCATTAAGTTCAGGTGTATTTAGACTCGTTCTATTAATGATTTTGGATTTAAAATGGTTAGGGTTTTTTCAAATTTGGGGATTAGGTTTTAGAAGGTTTGTATGAAAATTCGACAAAATGAATTATTAATATGCTTACACTGAGAAAGCGCCATTTCCCATTTCACACAGCGATCGATTTTAACACTTAAAATTTATCCTTCGTGGATATGTATCTCCCTTTAAAATTGTAACTTTTGGTACACGCTAAATCTACATTTTCTGTTGGAATGCATACGGCCCGAGTACAGGCTGCTTGCAGCCTCTAGTTTTTTTTCTACGGGTAAAGATTAATTTGAATAACAAAGGCTGTCGCATCAGAACGAGTCTAACAAAAGCTAACAAAACTCACGGCCCGCCAAGAAATACTTCATGTAGGCAGCTTGGATTTAGACTGGTATGTAATCAACTAAAGTCGATTGAGGTATGCTAACCGCCGTGGAAAGCGAGTAGCAGCTGACGTTTCGAGCGTTAGCCCTTCGTCAGAGCAAAAAAGCTTGGATTTAGTATTGGTTGAAATAATAATAGGGAGGGTTATAGGAAACCACTATGTGATTCCCACGTGAAGTATTTACCGGCCCGTCAAGCCTGTTGCGTGCGCATGCTTGAGAAAATGGTCTATTCAGACGCGAATATTGTAATGTACTGATGATATGAACTATATAAAATTGAAAATAATGTGATGTAAAGTGGTAAGCCGTAGTGCTAAGTGTGCACGCCCTAGGAGGGAAAGAGAAAAAATCTCCGACCCAAGTGGGACTCGAATCCGGGCTCGAATCCAACGACCTCCAGGTTACATGTCTGGAGTGAGGTGCGGTATTGCAGAATATACACTATTTATTACTGAAGTAAACTATGTATACATATACAGTATATACTATAAATTCTGTATATATATACAAAGTTTACCTCTGCTATCAATAGTGTATATTCTCCATATAAGTATATACAGAATATACGTCTACTATACAGTCGTGTCTATTGTCTCTACTCTGTCTATTCACAAAAGAACGAAGCTACTTGAGTCTATTCTGTCTATTCTGTATATTTGCGTCAAAACTGTATATTCTGTCTATTTACTAGAGAACGAAGCAAGAGTATAAGTGTCTATTCTGTATATTCTGTCTATTTCCGTCTAATTATACACTTTAGACGTTTAGTAGACTGTCTAGTGTCTATTCTGTCTATTTACTAGAGAACGAAAGTGTCTATTCTGTATATTCTGTCTATTTCCGTCTAATTATACACTTTAGACGTTTAGTAGACTGTCTAGTGTCTATTCTGTCTATTTACTAGAAAACGAAAGCTTTGTTCTCTAGTAAATAGACAGAATAGACACTAGACAGTCTACTAGACACCTAAAGTGTATAATTAGTCGGAAATAGACAGAATATACACTTATACTCCTGTTCGTTCTTTGGTAGTGTATATTTAGACACTGTATATTCTGTCTATTTACTAGAGAACGAAGCAAGAGTATAAGTATCTATTCTGTATATTCTGTCTATTTCGATAATTCCGTCTAATTGTACACTTTAGACGTCTAGTAGACTGTCTAGTGTCTATTCTGTCTATTTACTAGAAAACGAAAGTGTATATTTAGACAGAATATACTGTAATAATAGACATATGTCTATTCTGTATATTCTGCAATCCCGCACCTTAGTGCATGTCTGGCGCTCTACCAATTGAGTTAATAAGTCAGATGAGAGCAATCGTGGGTATTGGTGCGTTTTATGGGTGCGTTTTATATAAAATTGAAAGCATTTCTGAAATTTTGATGAAAAGCTGTGCTGGGAAGCGTGCAATCGTGTTTTCAGTTTTCCATACATTGTATGTGAATATTTTCACGCGGAATTCGACTCGTTTTTACAGACATTGTATGGAAAACTGAAAACACGATTGCACAGCTACATCCCTCAAATTTCGATATGTTAATCGTTTACGGCCTGGTATCTTAAGTTTGTATCTGAAGAATATTTCAGAAATTCGATTTTACGGATTTTATTTGACATCGGATTCGCATCAATTCCCATACAAACACTGTATTTCGCGCCATGTGTAACGACGGTTTTTAGGTAAACTCCCGAACAAAGGTTATTATTATTGTAATTTCCAGATACCTGTTTTGTCAGACTGCCTTAGAATTGTATGTTGCCGCGTGGCACAAGGCTAACAGTAACGGGTGGAACTCCCGAACAAAGGTTATTATTATTGTAATTTCCAGATATCCTGTTTTGTCTTGGACTGCCTTAGAATTGAATGTTGCCGCGTGGCACAAGGCTAACAGTAACGCGTTGAACCGGTTTTCTGATCCTGCGCAGTAGCAACCAAGTCACTGAATAGATTTCACACAGACGCGCTAAATTCGCAGTACGCCGGGGTCATTAGTTATTCACTACCCTTTTTCCCCAGTAAATCTGAAGGTAGAACTTAATAATTTTATTACCAAGAATAAAGTCTTGTTTTACGGTATACATTAGTCGCATAAAAGGCAGAGTTTGTGTTCGGCAATAGCTTAAGTTTCTTCATTAAGTTGCCTATAGGACGTTGACTCAGGACTTGCGCAAGTTACGTTTTCCCTCGGCCAGTACTGAACCGAGTCATGTTTAGAACAAAGAAACTGGTTTTGATAGTTGATAACAATAGCGCAGGATTATATAAGGGGCAACGCATTACTGTTACGGGTACACAAACTAAGAGAGTTAGACGCAGTTATCCTCAAAGCAGCGGTCCACTACAACTTGTAAAGCCGTACACGTCCCAATACTTCAGAATAAATATCTGTTCCGTAACACATGTTTGCACACTTTTCAAAATGTCGGAATTTACCGCGAACTGGTGGTTTATTACCTATCAATAAAGCAAATCAGAACTGCAGACCGATAGTACTCGGGTATAGCAATACAAACTTTTCCCTCATAGATTTCGTAGGTTGTCGAAGCAGAAATATGGAAAACAAACCTCGTTCTCACTTCGCAGTGAAAGGCGTCGATGTCCCATCATACTGTATTCACGTGGCCAGTGCAATCTAATTGGTCGACGGCAAAATATCGCGACAATTAACAACGCTTTTACCAGAGAAACAGAGGAAAGCAATTTAGTTTTTGCTCAGTATATTTGTTTGTGTATAAACCACCTCACTGGAATGCGCTCTGAAACGGGGTATGATATTTATTCAGAGAAGCGAAAATGTTTCAAAGGAAGTTACATTGCAATAAATGATTCTAATTATCCTTTTCAATTCACACACGAGGTATCAAAATTAATCAAACTCTAAAACGGGGTATCAAAATTAACACGAAATTACTCTTAAACGGGCCGGAGTCGACATTTGTGGACTAGGGCGGCACGTACCCACCCAAAATTTGGTATAGTAAACCCCCTCCCCCGGCGGGCTCCGAGCAGTGCCACAGCTTCTCCCGAACGGTAAAGCTTTGCATGCATTATATTCCAGATACGTCTGGTTTTTGTCGATGCCCACCATGGCATCCGAATCCCATTTTTGGTTAACGAGAATTGACTGAGCACAAACAAATTAAGGCATTGCGTGCGAGTCATACATTCTATACTTACAACTACAGGCTATATATAACCACGAAATTTAGTTTAGCAAATTTCAAACATCTATTTGTTTAATTTCCACCGATAGCATATTGTGACACTTTCTGCCGTAGTTCTCTGAACAGCGCATTCTCTGACTTCAGAACATTTTATCGTGCACATATCGACTCAAGAATGAGAGAGGCATCCACCATCACTGGTGTACCGTGTAACGAAAACAATGGAACTCCAGAGGGTGGCGAAAGACACTTGCCATGAGCCACGAACGCCCTGCAGCTAAAGGTATATCGCCACGGGACTTGGACCTACCCTGGGTGCCAGAGGTTCTACTGCCCTCTCTAGCTAAGCCAAAGTTTAGGATCGACGAGAAGGCTGCCTTCTCCTAGATCCTAAACTTTGGCTTAGAGAGGGCAGTAGAACCTCTGGCACCCAGGACAACTTAGAACTATCTCACCAACACGATCTCGAGATTAAAATAATGACTATCATTCACTGTCAAATCTTTTTAAAATATTGATAATCATTTTAAAACCAGTCAAGGATAAGGATAAACATTTGTCACATTCCGAACGGCGGTAGACGTGCTTTGTGCAGTGTCTGCACTACCATGCAAGCACTACACGCAAACGGTTACGAGTTCGAGCCCCAAGACCGCTCAAAAAAAAAATCCTCTCGTTTACCTTCTCTTCTTGTTTACCTGTGAACCGTAGCTCTAGGTTAGTGAGAACTCGTCGTTTCCCGTGAACTCGTTCGATGGTTAGGGTTAGGTTTGTGGTTCGTGTCAGGATTTGTCTTAGAATGATGATTATAAATATTTTAAAGCGATTTGACAAGTAATGATAATCATTATTTTAACCTCGAGAAAGAGTTGATCTCGCGTAGTGACCTTGTTGGCTAGAAACATTAGATTTTGCCCCTCCTGTCTCGCACTGACCATTTTCAAAACGATTCAACAGAGTTGTTGTTGTTTATTATTGTTTTATTAGTATTGGTAATCATTAGTGTGCAAGTTCAATACTTTGACCCTTTGCAGCTAACAGTCACGTGCTGATATAATACTTCATTAACGAATGAACTGAGCTCGTGATCCCCATGGGAAAGGCGTTGCCATGAATACTGGAGAGCAAGCTATCTTCAAAAACGCAGTTTGAGAACGATCGTAGCCTGCTTTCAGGCGGTAGATGGTGTTTTTTTTTCGCGCAGCAAACGGATCATCGAAGCGGCCGCCATATTGGCCGAGCGTGATTGAGACCTGGTCTTTCCTTTCTGCTTCTTCTCCCCCACCCCCTCCCCCCTCCATTTTTCATTCGATCCCAGGTTTCAATCACGCTCGGCCAATATGGCGGCCGCTTCGATGATCCGTTTGCTGCGTGAAAAAAAACCACCATCTACCGCCTGAAAGCAGGCTAGAACGGTCGATTGGAGGAAAATAGCATTTACAAACAGGTTCTGCTAATAACAATACCGATCTCGTACAAGACTTTAAATAAATAAGTCAGATATTTTTTTGCTCTCCAGTACAACCACGTGATTTATTAGCTGCAAAGGACCTATCAACGATTAACAGTGAGTGATGTTTGAAATTCTAACAAAACAACACGAGTCCGCAGGACGAGCACTATTAAATAAATCGTTAATTGAACGTTGCACACTAATGCTTACCGGTTAATAATATAGATACAAAAATGAAAAGGAGAACTGCATTAACTAATTTTTGAATTGAATTAACAGTGTTTGCACTGCTGTTAGTCATTAACATGCCAATGATCAGCCAATCATAATTGCGAGTATTTTTGTATTTAATTATTATGTTATAAATAATAATAACGATATTACATACAATTTGGCAATAATAATAGAAACATAATAATATATAGCTAGACAAATTAATGTTTTAGTGGTATTCTAGTTCTACTATCTCATTATAAGATAAAGGTGTTTGAGCAACGACCTTTTTTTCCATTCTGATATTAGTATTTTCTTTAAACAGGTTTTTCCATTTCCGTAGGTATCGAGTCAACTAAACATGCCCATTGAAAGAAATGTGGTTTCTGCAGGCCTTTCTTTTGGGCAAATTGCCAATCAAATTGATACTTATCATCACGTATCATCACAATCACATATCATCACCGACTATATTGATATTACATTGAGCGAAGTCTTTAACGAACACGGCTTTGTTATCTACCCTAATATATTTATTGTTCCAGAGGTATTACTTTAAAACATTAGATGGATCTTTTTCAGTGTCTATTATGAATACCTCTGCCCATACAGTAAATACATTTTTGTAGAACTTAGAAAAAATAGATGGAATTCAGTTAGCGCCTCCAAATGATTGTAAATAAAATAAAGGCAGAATTCCCCCAAGTGCTTCTCGTGGCTTTATTAGATTAATAGCACATTTAATGCGACTAGCTTTTATACAAGAGACAAAATCAGGTAGTCTCAAGACCCCTTCCTCATAATCACCGATTAAAGTACGATACTTTATCTTAGGTTTCTTTCCTCTCCATACGAGGTCAGTAATTTCGATAGAGCCAAAGAGCGCAGGACTCGAGACCTACAAAATAGCGTCAATGTACACATACTCCAAATTGGAAGAGCAATTTTAAAGTTAGTTAAGAAGCGCTGAAAGTTATTGTCATAACATGGTTGCCACAGAGATCAGACTTCAAAATTCCCTGACTTTTCCCTGACTCAACTTCAATTTCCCTACTTAAATACACGAATAAATCACATATAACAACGGCCCCTTACAGCCCCCCACCGGGGGGGGGGGGGGGGTACTCCTGTTTGTGACGTATTATGTATGTGCCGCCCGGGTGGGTCAGGGTTTTGAGCTCAGTTTGGGCAGATCAGGGTCAGGATTGGAGTATAATTTGGGTGTAGTCAGGGTCGGGGTTCAGTATTTTTTAGGCAGTTAGGGTTCAGTATTTTTTAGCTACTATGTCGAACAAAATACATTCTGTTGCCGCATTTTGATCGCCTGTCCACATGCAAGCACTGAGGTCCCTTACATTGTGACGCCGCTAATTCGTACTTCAGTACTAATCTATGTACTCCATCTGCTGATTTGTTTACCCAATACCACGTCCCGACTTGAAATGTTCCGTATTTTGCATGCAATCCCGGTACGCGGTATACCGGCCGGGATATATATCCGACCGTGGTTACATCGCTAACCCGAGGGTAATCCGAGGGTAAACTGTACAGATTACAATTACAGATTTAGCGCTATCCTAGGGATAAAGTTACCCTTGCTTCGAACCACTGGACCACTCAAAATCGCCGCCGTGTGAAAAGGGTCTAACAACTTTTCACAGCCTTTCCTGTTCTGTAAGCAAACCGTAAGCGCTTGGTTTCCAATCAGTATAGATGGTACTTTTGGAGTGAAATGTAACTACAGACAGACAGACACATTTTTATTGGTGTTTTGTACGTGCAAGTACTTCGACATGGGTCCAATAAGTTTTAAATTAGATTATGTACTTCTCTGTTAGTGGGAACAGACATCACTGCGTTAGAGCTTCAGCTCTGATGTTGAAGCAGTTATAAATGAATTTTGCTGTAAGACTAGAAATTCTACAGTCAGGGTTCATGATTGTGCATAATAGGCTATTTTCAGATCTGTGTGCCGCATTTAAATTTATTCTTTAGTGAAGCATAGAATTCCTTCCTTACGTTTTCATATTTCTTGCACTTCAAGACAAAGTGGGTTTCATCCTTAATCTCCGAGAGGCAGAAATGGCATAATCTTTCCTCGATCAGTTTGTATGGTCTTGCATACCTTCCTTTTTCAATCTCTAGTTTGTGGTTGCTTATTCTTAGCTTTGTTAGTGCTATTCTGTGCTTCACATTGTATACTTCCTCTAAGTAATTTTCTAATTCGTAAGATTTCTTGAATATTCTGAATGATCTTAACTTATTTCGCTGATTTGAATTATTTCTCGAGTCATTATGGATCTCGCTGTACCAGTTTTGGTATTCAACGTCTCGTAGCCTTTGTTTTAGTTTGCTAGCGAGTGCTGTGTAATTGGTTATATTATTCTGGTCTAGCCACAGATTGCCAAAGCCGAGGTGACATATATATATATATATATATATTATGCTTCTTATCTTCTGGCACCAGACCATGGGCTTGAGTGAGAGTCTGGAGTCAGCGTAGGCCTCGGTTGCCAATTTTGTATTATCCACATTTCCCAGTTTTAGCCAATATTAATGCTTCGGAATATCGCTTCGCCTTTGAGTGGGAGTCTGCCTAGTTCAGCACGACAAGCATTATTCGTAGCATTCCTATTTACTCCTAGGAGCCATTTGCAAAACTTAATATGAACTGACTCTATTGGATCTTCAGTTACAGTCGACTCCCCAGATTTCACTTCCATATAGGAGAATTGGCTGAATAAGAGAGTTAAATACAGCAGCTCTAAGCGCTTTCACCGGGAGGGGGGAGGGGGGATAGCTCCCAAAACTCAGATTTCCAAGTTTTTGTAAAAACGTACCCGGATTTTCTCCGTTTGATTATTCTGAATCATCTGTAACCCGGAATTCGACATATTTTTACGAAAAATCCGGACCCGGTAATCGAAATTAGGTTCAAACCAGCGCACATATATATTACGTCCTAAACAAGAATGTCATCCCTCTGGTTTCAGATGGTTCTTCTATTCTGATTCTTCTATCTCTTGTAAGAAATTTCCACCATCATTGCAGCCACTCACCTTGATCACAACACTCCACTGTTATATACATGCTTGTGTGATGTTTATCAAGCCTACTTTCTTAAATCAGTGTCAGCGATGGAAGAACTTGTTCCTCGAAGTCTCACTGTTCCTTTTTTATTTCCTAAACCGCAACCTTGAATAAACTCAACTTGTCAGCCAGTCACAATGTCTGACTCGGGTTAAATACGAGCCGACTTTCTAGAAATCCCCACCAGAAATGGACGACACATCTCCAAAAGTATCCTCATTCCCAGCCTGCCCTTCGCTGTTAACCGAGCTCTCGTGCATATCCATCAGGGGAATGGTAACTTGTATGCGTGTCGGCGCAGCCGGCGGTGATTCGTCCTTATTCCCGCCATCTACGTCATCTTCCGCGTTAATATTCCCGCCATTTTTACCCTTTTCTTCCACTGACGCGAGCGACTTGCCTGATTGTGATGAAAGCGCGGGAATTTCTTCATTTTGATTCGCGAGTCCGTTGTCTTCGATTGAATGACCCCCATCGTCACAAGGTCCCCCTACTTGAATGACGCGCGGTTTCGACTGCTTGTGTGGTAGTTGTAACTCAGTATCTTTACGATGTAAGTCAGATGTATGCAATGAGCGGCTCTGTGTATGTTCTGGGCTATCTAGATCTATGGTGCTGACACTAGACCCGTCTTGATCCTTTCCCTCATCAGGAATTTGTCTTACCTTGAAAACCCTTTCAGCTCGTTTAGCAGTGGTAGAGACACGTCGAGGTGGATTAGCACTAATTTCACCCGGCGACTGAACAGCACTGTCAGATACTTGGACGGTTCTCAACTCCCCGGGGGAAATTTCTCCATAATCAGTAGCTGATGCTGCAAAACAACAAAACAAAACCAGCTTTAATAACAAAAAAATACTTCAGTCAAATCTGTGATAATCAATTTTCTATTAGGGTACTATTCAAGTCAATCACGTGTGCTGAATGGAATCACATGGTGGCTTCTTTATACCCCAGTATAGACACTGATTAATAAAACATCAGTATTTTTATATCAGTGATATAAAACTGATGTTTTCTTAATCGGTTTTATATCACTGACATAAAGACATTGATGTTTTATCAATCAGTGCTTGCTCCCAAACTGACAGTCGAAAGTGCAATGACCGCTATGACCCGGGGAGCTCAAACACAAAGGCTCCGGAATTCACTGTTAGGCGTCAATTCATGTCCGTGTTATATCTCGACGGCCACCGAATATTTACGAACAATAGGCCACGTGAAGCTCTCCGTTACCACGGGAATCCGCGATGTTGAAATACTTCCTTCGGCCATCGCTCGTAAATATTCGGTAGCTGTCGTTGTCATGATTGTCGGCAGTTAAAAACACAAAACGTTGGTCGATATTAGAGTTCTCAGTCCACGTATCATTGAAAGTCTAGGCGGTAAAAGCTTTGTATGAGACTAGACAGTAATGTATGAGACTAGATAGTAATGTATGAGACTAGACAGTAATGTATGACTAGACAGTAATGTATGAGACTAGACAGTAACGTATGAGACTAGACAGTAACGTATGAGACTAGACAGTAATGTATGAGACTAGACAGTAACGTATGAGACTAGACAGTAACGTATGAGACTAGACAGTAACGTATGAGACTAGACAGTAACGTATGAGACTAGACAGTAACGTATGAGACTAGACAGTAACGTATGAGACTAGACAGTAACGTATGAGACTAGACAGTAATGTATGAGACTAGACAGTAACGTATGAGACTAGACAGTAATGTATGAGACTAGACAGTAATGTATGAGACTAGACAGTAATGTATGAGACTAGACAGTAATGTATGAGACTAGACAGTAACGTATGAGACTAGACAGTAATGTATGAGACTAGACAGTAACGTATGAGACTAGATAGTAACTGGGTATGAGATTAGACAGTAACGTATGAGACTAGACAATAATGTATGAGACTAGACAGTAACGTATGAGACTAGACAGTTTGATTGACGGTCGGCTGAATGCAACTTTCCGAACGAGACTTGAAACTTTCAGGGTCGCACTTGAACGAAAACGGTAAAAAAAGTTGAACATATTGGCACCCTTGTCATCCGTAGTCCGATTAGCTTTTTTGTAGTTTCACTTCACTTATGAAGAAGCTGTTGATGACTAGACCATTATTTCAAAGTTTCAATCAATCTGGATGCAATCTAAATCCAAAATAAAATTTGGAGCTTTTCAAAGTGATGCTAAAAATAGCCGACATATGCATGGCTTATACCCGAACGAGATATAGCTCAAATAGTGACTTTTGTAGCCTCCTCCGCAGGCATCTCTATTTTTTGAAGAAATCAGATTATGGGCTCCCTGAGTCACAGGTAACCCAATTCACGATTTTTTAAATCTGATTTCTTCGAAAATTAGAGATGCCTGCGGAGGAGGCTATGACTTTTGTGCACCCGATACCGTTTTCATTTGAAAACGCAAACATTTGAAAACATTTTCGTGTGAACGGGGAATCGTTGTGAGATCAATTCGACCTGTCCATGTCCTCCATCTTGGACGTTTTAGAATGTAAGTGGACTGGGACTGAACATTTTCAATAGTTTGCGTTTTCAGTAAATTTAACCGTCCACAGAAAACAACAGGGTTGCATTTTCAAAAAATTCCACTTTGGAGACCGTTAAAAAAATGTTTTCAATGAAAACGACATCGTTTCCGTGTGGACGGGAAATCAGTGAAAACGCAACAAAAAAAATTGCGGAATACGGTATCGTGTGGATGGGGGCTTAAAGGCGCTGGGTCATGGTTTTGCGCATGTCTGGAAGTTCGATTGGTGGCTGTTAATTGGCTTCAAACGGTTAAAGTCCCCTCCCTTAATACTTGATTGAATGAAGGATATGCAATATTGTCCTTGAAGACTAGATCTACGCACAGTTTGTTAGTCAGTTTTGCACATTTACTTTGATTTCATCCATCCCACACGTGTGCTAGGGTCGTCTAACGGGACCTGAAACAGCCATGCATAGATGCTGATCAAAGGACAAAGCCAGGACCCAGCTAAATCACAGATCGAATTGGAATTTAGCGTGTTGATTTTTGCGGAGGGATGGAAACTGGAGAACCCGGAGAAAAACCCTCGGAACAAGGGCGAGATACCAACAAACTCAACTCACATATGGCGCTACATCCAGGGATCGAACCTGAGCCACAGAGGAGAGGTGAAGCGCTTTAACCAATGCGCAACCACGGAGGAAACAACAGGTTGCAGGGGTGGATCCAGGGTAGTTTATGTGATTTCCGTAAACTACTCAACTTTTTTCAAACCTCTAAATTTTAGGTAGTTTATTACTAGGTGTGGGGTGGGTGGGGTATGAGTTGATTGGTCTGTCAGAGTAAACTACACAAACCAAACCCTGGATCCACCCCTGGGTTGTGTCACTCGGCTTTAGTCCAGTCTATTAAGTATGGTCTCACACCGGAGTAGTTTTAGAACGAGTTTAGGTGGCTAAAACAAGGATTTTTATAAAACCCCATAGACCCTTTATACACCCTATTTTAATTAACTGTGGAATGAGGTATGAAGGGTACCTCGGCTGAAAAACAATGTTGTTCTCAAGTGTTTGTTATGGATGCCTAAGTCTCCTGTTGTGTTTGTCTCCAGTCAATTGTACACTAGATGTCATTTATGCACAGCTGCACCCTACTGTTTTAAATAACCATGTTTAATTTTTATTTTTTAACTGAAGAAGACCGAAGGCCGAAACGTTTTTAAGAAAATATTGGACCCGTCAGAAGTTGCCTGCTCTTTCCTAATATACGTTTTATAATATTGAAGAGCAGACTCTGAATCCACTTCGGATCCTTCTACTGCATGGAACCTTACTACCATTTGCAAGCTACCGTTAAGCGTGAACCTTTTTCCGCGTTCGTTTATGTTTGAAACCTAGACGTTTGGCACAAACCTTTGCAATTTAACCGCGATTGTGACAACCTTTGACATGTCCCGCCTTCACGTTTCAGCGAGTGGGATTCAGGTTTGGAAACTTTTCAGCTAGATTTTCCTTCGCGCTACGCGCTAAATCATACAAATATCGGTTCAAGTTAAAGTTTTGGACGCTCAGAATTATGAGAGATGCAAGACAATAACTGTCTCTTGGCATAATCTGAGTTGCACGACGGTAGAAGACATATCAAAGGTTTTCAACATCAAGGTTGAAACTAATTAGTTTGCCGACGAATTGCACAGGTTTCATTGGCACGCCAGACGTCTAGTTTCAAACATAAACGAACGCGGAAAAAGGTTCACGCTTAACGGTAGCTTGCAAATGGTAGTATCGTTGATACTACCATATATTATTCACTCTTATATAATATATATATAGTAAATAAATACGTGAATATCGTAATACTAAGCTAAAATCACAGGTTAAAATATTTAAAAAATCACTATAATGGCTGAAACTAAAATACTAAAACTAAAAATACTATGAGGTAAATTGACCTACCACTTTTAAAATTATTCAGAGCATAAACTCCCAAAATTTAAATTTAGGAAAGGTGTCTGTCAGAGTAACTTCAGTAGGCAAACTGTTCCAGTCTATTATAACCCCGAGGAGTTTTGGACTTTGCACTTGGACTATTTAGAGTCTTTTAAGATCATGATTCTGATGAACAAGCACTAGGCATTCATACGGCTACTGATGTCACACTTGAGCAGGTGCAGTCGCATAAACTGCTTGGTGTCACGATCGACCAGGACTTAACATTTGATGAACACATTGAAACTTTGTGTAAAAAGCTCGCCAAGCGAATAGGCCTATTACGATCAATACGATACTTTCTGCCAAAAACTGAGCGTATCCAGTTTTATAACTCTATAATTAAGCCCGTATTGATGTATGGTAGTGTAATCTGGACAATGACTTCTAATGATAATCTCCGTAGAGTATTCAGGCTACAAAAGAGAGCTGCTCGAGTGATTCTGGGTGTGAAAGTGCGAGAGGAGAGAACTGTAACACTATTTGACAAGCTTAAGTGGATTCCTTACTACGATGAGGCTAAAATGAACAAGTGTTGTATTGTCTATAAGTATTTTCAAGGAGCTGTCCCTGACTATATAAGTAATAAGATAGTTAAGGTAAGTAGCGTGTCTTCACGGACTTCACGCTTCGGTGATATAACTCTTCATTGCCCTAGATATAAAAGAGAAACTGAGGGAGGTAGAACTTGTTTAACTACTTCGTCTAGACTATGGAACGCCTTGCCACCACAGATTAGGAAATGTAAAAGTATTAAGTCCTTTAGGGGTGGACCATTAGAAATCCTGGGAGGGGGGTGTAAAACGTTTTGTGCACTTTTTTTTTTTTAGCAGTGCGAGTTCTGCAAGAATTTTTTTTTAAGGCGATAGCTCTGCACGATTTTTTTTTCAGTGCACATCCTATATAGATTTATAGCCTGTGAATACAACCATAATATAATAATAATAATGTTATTTATAGCAGAGAATCTGTCTACGAAGAGTTTTTCAATAGAGCCCTGCATAACATAAATAAGAAACAAAATTAAAAATACATTAATAATCTAGAGTTAAAAACTAGGCTAAAGATACATTTATAGAGTGACTAGAGCTAAAATTGATGAGGCAATTCAAAAACATGTCTTTTGACATTTTGTTTAAAAAGAGTTAGGGATTCGATTTCCCGCAACGAATTATCTAAAGTATTCCATTCACTAAAACCTTGGTACAATATATATTGTTTGCCATAATTAAGCTTGATTATTGGAAGTCTAAAATCGTTCTTTCTTCTTGTATTATACATGTGAATGTCACTGTTCTTTGCGATATTAAATTCATAATCAATGAGTCCATTAACATACTTATATATTAAAATATGACGATGTACAAGACGACGTTTGGAACGAGTAGGCCAATTGAGATTTGACAAGGCTTGTGCTGAAGAACTTTAACCAGGTAAATTCAAGAATTATCTTGGCCGCCTTATTTTGCAAAATCTGAAGATCGTCTATGAGGGTTGAGTTGTATTTGTCACCCCATATTGCATCAGCAGTAGTCAAAAAGTGGACATACTAAACTATTATACAAAGTAAGGCGTGTCTCGAGGGGCAATAAGTGCCTGATACGCTTGACCAGACCAATCCTTGGGTTTACTTTAATAGATAAGGCCTCTACCAGGTCATGCGAAGTCATATGCTTATTAATTATAATACCGAGGTACTTGATATTGTCAGAGCGTTCGAGGGGCACGTTGTCTATAATGACATCGATGCTAGAGCAAGATTTCAGTTTATGTGGACTACCTATTAACATAAACTTAGATTTAGAAGTATTCAAAGTCAGGCGATGTATACGAAACCAAGAGGCCAATTTTGCCAAGTCATCAGTGATTTAAGCAATGTTCGATGTCATTGATAGAAGGACGGCTACAGTATATCACGGTGTCATCAGCGTACATGGTCACTTGGCAATGATCTACAGTAATAGGAAGGTCATTGACGTAAACCAAGAACAAGAGAGGACCGAGAATACTCCACGCCAACTCCCACTGAGCACGAAAAGGACTGAGACTCAGTCGCCTATTGCAGATATCTGGTGTCGGTTATCGAGGTAGGAGGTAAACCAATTTACAACTTCACTGCAAGCACCAATGGCCTTGAGCTTTGTCAGCAAAGGTTGTGGTCCACAGTCACAAAAGCCTTGGACAGGTCTAAGAATACTGCACCAGTCACCTTGTCATTGTCCACGTGTTGTAGAATGTTGTCAGTGAAGTGTGCTAAGCCAATTTCAGTAGATAACCTCGGGCGGAAACCAAACTGATTAGGTGTGAGGATTTTCTCTTACGAGAGATAGCCGTAGAGTTGTCGATGTACAGCCCTTTCAAGAATCTTGCTTACAGCAGGTAGAATATAATTGTGATAGGCCTGTAATTGTTAAAATCAGAGCGATAGCCGGATTTAAACAGGGCGGTAACTTTTCCTTGTTTCCAGATGGCTGGGAAAATACTTGGTTAAAGGGGCATGGTCACCTGGTAGTCATGCGCAGTAGGCGTGCAGAAAGTACTAATTAGCATATCAAAATCTTCCCGGTTGAGCGAGCGTACGTGAGAAGGTCGCAAAGGGGAGGATTTGTAGTAGCATTTTGAAGGCTGGCGGCCCTGTATTAGGGTACCACGTTATAACAATGGCTTCAGAGTCGATGGAGGAAGAAGTTGAGTTGGATATGATAACATTTGGACAAATAGTTCTGTTCTTAGAACGTTGAACATGCTTGATTTGGACAATTTTGCATAAAATCTGATATCGGCGAATTATTTCCAAACACTGCACGAAAATCGAACAAAAAGTACATTAAAAATACTTTCTGATGCCAAACAAACCACAAACACAAAGAGCATAGTCTTCTGATCAACCGACATACGTATTCATGAAGCTGTAAAATAAGTTTCCAGTCCATAAAAGCCGATAGTTCGAACTAGTACAAACACGCTAGGTAAGCTCAAAGGATTTTCTTCACAAGTAAACATTGCAGTGTCAAGTACTACACAATGCTTCCAAAACTGTAGGAAAACTCCCGTTTAAAAATTCTCTGATGTCCAAATAATCACAGCAGCTCACACAGGATAGTCTTCTGAGCAATCTACATTCATTTGAAGCTATCAAAATTATTTTGGAGTCCATAAAAACTGATAGATCGAACTAGTTACAATGTAGGTTATAAACAGACTTCCGTTGCAAGTAAACATTGTAGCCGACTACACAATGCTTCCAAAACTGTAGGCAAACTCCAGTTTAAAAATTCCCTGATGTCCAAATAATCACAGCAGCTCACACAGGATAGTCTTATGAGCAATCGAAATTCGTTTGAAGGCATCGAAATTGTTTTGGAGTTGAAAACCGATAGATCGAACTAGTACAAACAAGCTAGTTATTAATTCACAGACTGCGTTACGAGTAAACAGCGCGCTAGACTATGCTTGCAAAAGTGTACGAAATGCATCGTTCAAACATTCCATGATTCCAAATTAACTACAGCAGCTCACACAGGATAGCCATGTGAACAATCGACATTCATTTGAAGTGATAAAAATTGTTTTCAAGTGCATGACATCCGATAAATCGAACTAGTACAAACATACCGTTAGTTCACGCCACGATGACTTCGTCGTGTTTTTTTCGAAATTTTCTAGCTCATTTTCGCAAATCAAACAAAAAAAGGCTACAGAACTAATAAATATATACATCTAAAATACTGTACGAAGTTTGGAGGACTGATGGCCCACACAAGCTGTTAAATTGGACCAGATTATACCACGCTCGCATTGATGGCGGATAAGTTGAGTTTCCCGTGGCCCACGGAAAACTCAACTACTCGTCTCTGCTGCGCATGCGTATAAACCGATGACCATGCCCCTTTAAAACTGCGGGTCAGGAGTCATACACATAGCCGAGTCACTAGTAGCCTCGAACTGATTCGGTCTAAACCAATAGCTTTGTTTGTTTTCAAACCTCTTAATTGTTTAAAAACAAAGCTCTCGGAAATGTTCGAAAAGCGAAAGACAATTTCACTGTTATTTGTCCTGGCTGGAGTAATGATGTCAATGGCGCCGACCAGAGATTGAAACTGGTCTGATCGATCGACGCTGGCTCTGTTAACTGTACTCCATCAGATTCAGATTGGATAAAGGTCGGCTGAGAGCCATTATTAGATCTTATTATGGCAAGTCAATCATTTATAGTTTTCCATAGAGCACCTGAATTTCTTTGTTTTGTCTATAAATCAGATCTTTATAGTAATTTGCTTTACATTCCTTGACTTGTTTATTTACTTTGAGCCGTAGTTTTTTGTAACGAGCCCAGTGATGTGAGGACTTTAATTTGATCGCCTTAGAATGCATATAGTCCCGGTCTTTCATTGCTTGGCTCCGATTCAGGCCAAATCAAAAATGCATTAGGTCATTATCCACAAGGCAACACATCAAAGACCTACAATCCTGGTTAAATGTCTTTGGGACGTAGTGTCCCAACACTTTTGACCACGATTGTAGCTACGAGTTTTTCAAGTATCTTTGGCAGTACAGATAGAACAGATATGGGCCTGTAATTATTGCTGAGGTTACGTGGTCAAACTTTGTGAAGTGGGGTGACTCGAGCCATTTTCCATTTGGATGGGAATGTCTTAGTAGCTTTAGAGAGGTTTAGTAGCCTGGTCAAGGGATGGCAGAAAACTGGGGCAACCAGTTTAAGCACTCTCACACTTATGGCATCGGGTCCAGTGGCGTTCTTGTTATTGAAATTTGCCTATTATCTCGCAACTCTCCTTTGTTGTAATGGAGGAATACTATATTGAGTGCTGTGCATGGTCTTTAATCTTTGAAGATACAAAATCTTCAAGTTCTTTGGCCTGGAACTCGCGAGGTGGAGTTGTGTGTTGTCCCCTAATTGTTTAACAATGTCAACAAAAAAGGTATTTAACATATTAGTCACTGTTTACGCGTCTGTATATTAAGTTCCATTGGAGGTTTTTGTGTTTTGCTCAGCGATTTTTAGCGCTTTCCAGATTCCTTTGGAGTTCCTTTATTATTTTCAACAGGACATTTTCATTATGGCGTCATTTTACTACAACTACCACAATCCTTTTCAAATTATTTTTCTCATTCGAATTAATCAACTCCTTTGAGATTCCAAGACAATGGTCCAAATTAGAGGAACAAAAGGATCCGCGCAAAGAGTTCTGGTAGTTGTAGCATGTGACTATCATGCAAACGAACTCTTGTTCGGGCTTGTGCCAATAAATTACAAAGCGCAACCAAAACAAAAAGACGTAGTTTATGGAATTACCGTAAAAAGCGGTAATATTCGAAAAGCCGAAGCGGCCTCGTGCTTTCATCTTTCTCGGTGTTTGGATCCCCTGGTAAAACACTAGCTCTCGTTTTTTATATATTACTTCCAAGATTATCACTTGCTGTTACTCGTAAAGAACGAGTAGGGGGAAGGGGGGGGGGGGGCAGGATCTCTGCGACACCGGTGTACCAATCCACAACGACGACAGGAAATATAAAGAACAAAGTAATAAGCTACGCACTTATCGTAAGTTTAAAACTAATTACAAGCTTGAATCATATCTCTTGAACGTTCACAACATTGATCATAGAATTGCCTTCACCTGGCTCAGGATAAGTAACCATGCATCTTGAAATGAGTATATTTTGGTCGAGGGTTTCATGTGGAGGGTCAACGGTTTTATGTCGAGCGTCGAGGGTAGAGGGTTTCGTGTCAAGCGTTTCGTGTCAAGCGTCGAGGGGGTTTCATGTCGAGCGTCGAGGGTTTTATGTCGAGTAGTCATTTTCTTTCCAGTTGCAGTTCTTCAAAGGTCAAGAAATTGTTTAATAGGAGCGAGTGTGCGTCAAACGTTTCACAACCCTTTTAAGAAAATAGATATATCTATCAATTGAAACAGTCAAAGTCCGGGGAGAAAGTGCGGGCGCCGCTGCTGTTAAAACAAACAAGAACTTAGGCACAAACCATCAACTGTCATCGATAACACAAACTATCATCGATAAAACCGATGCTTTTAAGAGAAATTTAGAGCAACTTGGATCGGTTCACTGTTACCGAAATCAGGTTTCTAGAATAAGCTTGTCTAATCTGCTTTAACCTTTGCCATCCTCTAGCTTGAAATCGAGAGAGGGACATGAAAAACCATACCGCAAAGTAAAAGACAGAATTTGAACAGAGTGTTTGAAATATTCACATTGCAGTCAGATGCCCAATTTATGACTCGCTTAAAAACACGATCATCAATGTTGTATACAATACACTAACATACAACATATTGTAACGATCACATTCTTTTTAACATGTTAATGAATCCACCTCAAGCAATACAAAAAGTAGCAAAGCACTTTCATAAATGTTTTAAATTACGTAACGAATAAGCGAAAACTATTCCAGGTATAGTCCTCAATGTTTCGTTCGTCAATTCAGTTGTACAATTGTCTACTTTTCCAATTTAATTAGTCTATGTATATAACCTATTTTTATACTGAGATAGTTATTAGCTTTCTTGGATGCTAATAAAAGAAGTTTGTTGTTGTTGTTGTATTTATAGAGCCTCTGTTGTTAATACTTTACGAATTAACGTACGAGAGTCGCTTGAGTTTCCCAACCAAATACACCCCAAAATATCAGAAAATGGATTATTCTGCCATGAGAACTCCGATAACCAGTTCGCGCGAAAATGACGGTAAACTGTTTTCCCGATACTTTTTAACTCAGCGAGATATTTCTAGAATGTTAAAGATAAATCGGGTAACTTGCTATTCATTATTTATTCAACAGACATGTGAATGACGACGATATTATTTATGATGGACGGAAGCTAACGTGTTAAGTAAATGCATATGCCCATCCCAATATAATTTTCCGTCTAACATCGCCCGTTGGCTCGTGATGGTGTGTCTGTCGATTGGTTAAAAAAAAGGTTAGGGTATCTGGAACCACGTCGATTTGAAGACTCGCGTAAAAAGATCATATATTCCTCGACTACGTTTTCCTCTACTACTTGTAGATTGACAATTTGTATGAGAAAGGCAAGAAACTAATACACTGAGAGCTCGGAAAAGTGGTGTAAATTAAAAAAATATTTTCTTCAATCTTTTTTTATTTTACTTTTTACAAAAAAATTGGATCGGCCTTACACCTTGTATTTTTTTTGTTGCTTTTGTAAAAACAAAATGGGTCGGTCGGGCGATGGTAAACGAAACATTTTATTGGGATGGCGCCCAGCCTGAAAAAAGCTACTCGAGGCCGGGGCAAACCAGGAAATATTTGTGAATTGCAGTGTTTTCCAAGATGTTTTCTCGTTGCCCGTGAACGAAACATATTTCCCGGTTCTCACCGAAGCAACACTGAAATTCATTAATGTTTCTGATGGTCTCTTGTTCTGCAACATTAATTATCCCTACATGCTTTTCTAAAAAAACGTTTTATATATAATAAATCTATAGCTGTGCGATTAAAAATATACTGATTAGTAAGCTGACTGTTTGTATCAGACGAAATTGTTTTGTTTTGCAAAAAAATATGTCAACGCCAAAACATTTTAAAGTGCATATAAGCCCAAATTAGTTATACTTGATATCGATTGTACATGAAGTAGAATATTTCTTGATTGGATGCTACGTCTACGAGATATAAAGGTTTGTTTAAGTTATATTTGAAGCTTATCAGAGTGATTTTACAAACAAATCTAAATTAGAAAATACAAGCACAAAGAAATTCAGCAAATGACGGTGACGACATCACATTAGCATATTGGAAATATAACCCGTTATGTACAATCGATATCAAATATAACTAATTTGGCCTTATATGCACTCACTCAAAGTCGGTACATACGAAGGGACATGTCCCGGGGACAAATCCCTTGTTGTGTTCAGACGAGGGGACGTGTTGCAGGGACATTGTGATTTTAGCAGACGCCATCTTGAATTAGAGTTCGTAAGGGCTTGTGGGAAAGTAAAATGACGCTTTGCGATTGGTTCATTTCAATTCTATTCCAGGGACATGTTGCATTACAGCTCATACGAGGAGACAATCAAATTTTGTCCCCGGGTCTGGTTCAAACCAGTTTGAATTGAAGGACAAGTCTCTGAGACAAAATTATCTCCCCGCGACAAGGTTTTTCATGAAAATTGAGTAGTTCACATGACGGGATTTGTCCCTGGGACTTGTCCCTTCGTGTGTACCGACTTTTAAGTGCAAACGAACTTGATTTGGAAACAAAAATGTTGTCGAGTGCTGCGCCGAAGGGCAGCTTTGCAGGGGGCCTTCGATGTTTTGGTCAGACGCGACAATCCATTCTTCCGTGACAGCTCCGCAAACAATGAATTCGTTTTGATTGACATCGTGGTTATACAAATAGTTCGTACGTCTCAAGTGCAAACGCGATTACCAAGATAAAGAAATCGTAATTACAAAATTACCAAATTCTTCGGAAAAGTAATGTTCCGCCTAGTGCGAACCGGACCTTTGTAGATTCGTAATGAGAATACGTCAGGGACGAATAATGTCCAATGTTATTTCTGATATGAAAAATATGACTGCATTGCCCTTTTCTCAAAGAATACAAAAATCACGAATCACTTTCTTAGGATCAGTTGTCAATACCACTTTGTCGCAACTGTGAAATATTGTCGATCTGGGCTTTCTCGTGTATTAAATGCAACTGCCATTAATATACCCGGAATAATCATAACACTGCTTGGATGAGATGTTTGTAGGAATTGTTCTTCTCTCGTAGATGAATAGAAACTAATCATGAGTCATTCTGCTCGCAACCACAACCGGATTCATTCATTGTTTTTTATCTTTCATGACCTCCAGAAGTGAGCCCATGAATGAAGCCATCATCTCGAGTTCCTTCCTATGCATTTCCTGCATTCTTTGCATGACCTCTGTCACTTTCTCACCCTGCTTTTCGAGTGCGTCCATGGTCTTTTTGAATACTGCTTTCTCATCGTCTGAATCTTCTGTAGACTCCAGCTTTCTTTTACCTCGCGAAGTTTGTCTGTCGCGACACAAACTTGGGCTCGCGCTCGGACTCGGACTCCGACTCCTTGTACCTGAGCCTGCTTCCAAATCATGCTCAAGTCCACCCACATCTCCAGTACTAGTGCTAGAACCAAGGACAGCGTCGATCCTATCGTAAAAATGAGACTTTCTCATGTGAATGCCACTATGGGTCTTGTTCCACGACTTGGCATCGTTGTATTTGTCGGTTAGATATTTCATCTTTCGAACGCATTTATCCGGGTGCTTTTTGGTTCCAGCATTCATTTCGATTTCGTCGGATATCTCACACCATGTTTTTCTAGCATCTTTGCTACCTAGTCGGTCATGCTTCTCGACCCAAAGATCCACAAGGGAGCATTCTTCCTCTCTCGTCCATTTCTCGTATGTACATTTTCGTTTGCCTCTACCTTGCGTCGCTGGAACATTCTCATATTCATCCCTTGTACTGCTTTGGGAACTACTTGGCCGACTATATACACAGCCATCCAAGCAGGCACAATTATTGCCCTCCCAGTGAGCGGATTGTGGGGATTCCAGGTCGCCAAACCCCCTTGAAAATCCAGGATTCATTGTGCTTCAAAGTGTTCCTTCAAAGTACACTCCGCTCAAATATTCAAAACGTGATTTATGTTAATTTTCCAACTCGTGATATCACTGACAACAGACAAACATCTTGGGATGCATTTGGCAAAATTAATTGGCGGCGTCTTTGATCATTTATTGGCTCGACAAAAATTGTCAAGACATAACAAACCACCGCGTTTGAACAGCGTGAGTGTTAACATAAATTTTATTCTTTGAGTCGCAATTAAGCGAAATTGATCAACTTTGCCAAAATTCAGTTATTGCGACCTTGGTGTACCAAATTTTTAGTTTCCTTATCAGTCAGTTCTTCAAAGATGCCGTGTTCGAACCTCAGAGACCTCGAATGTTCGGTATTAAAGTATAGACGAGTATTGTTTCACCATTAACCTGTCATGTTAATCTCCCTGCTGACGGAAACTGCTCTGTTGCATATTAGATTTCATCTTCGTTAACATTTGTTGGGCGGCAAATTTTCCTAAAATATGAATTTAATTAAATGCGAATTTAATATTAATTAAATTTAGAGGCTCGAAAATGTTTGGCAGATCAAATGGATTTCGCCTAAAATATCTGGAAGCACAAAAACATGTTTATTTGACAGCATTTGGATGGTTTGTTGCGGCTTGACAATTTTCTGTCGAAGCGAATAAATTTTCAAAGACGCCGCTAATTAAATTTGTTCCTAGAATATAAAAACAAAAGTTTGTTTCATTTATAGCCGATTCCATAAGGAATACAGTCGCCAATTCACCATGTGCGGAGCATTTAGCCGAACTGTTTTCTAAAATATTCTTCTGGAATGGCAAACCAGGATTTCTCAGGTCTAAGAAGCGCCGTTTCACGCAACGGACTTTTCATGCGCCGAATATTGAGCCATAAAAGACATTAGCATTGGTTTGGCGTATGAAACTTCGGGCCTAAGAGTCTCAAATATCGCATATTAGGTTAACATTTTGATACTTCAATAAACATAATAGCTTGAGCGATATGTAGCAATAGTAAATAACTACTGTGATACTCATCTACACCGCCACAATACATTTACTTCACGCAGTGAACCAATAGAACCGAACCAATAATAGAATGACAGATTTGTAGAGCGAAAACATTTCCAGTGCGGTGCAATAGTTAGACAAAATTTGTCAATACAAATTGCTCCTTAGTTTTGGTTTCGTCTTGGATAGACTGCTAGTCGTCCCTCTGTTTAAGCTAATTTCTATATCAGCGCGAAGCTATAAATAACTGTATTTATACCACACCATAAAAACCTCAAGAATGAAGTAGACAGACAGACAACCCGAACCAAAGGCGACAAAATATCAGGTACTGATTACTAATATTTAGTGGCCCGATAGACTCGAAGTTTGGTCGAATTTTACTTTAAGGACGGTGCGTACTATTGTCAGCGCGCACGCCGTTCTGCGCATCTTGCGTCCCGCGGGTCATCCCGCGAGACAGGCCATTTGCAGAACTATTTTGAAAAAGCTGTGTAATTGTGTAATTTTACAGACAGAAAGATCAAGGATTTTAAAATACGGTCGAAAGGTATGCTTGAGAAATGAACGATTTGGGAAATCTTTAAATTCCACTACACGGACCATTTCAATGATTTATCGTGGGGAGATGGTCGAAGAATCGTAAATTTAGGAGATTTACCCGACCAATTGAATGAAGGTTGTTCGGACTGCCATGAATCACTGCTGTCTTTTCGCCCAGCGCCTTGTGCTTTAGGCCTGTCGATGCTTTCGGGTTTCGTCAGTTTCTCGATTTTCATCCTTAATTATTTCTCTTGAACGTATGGGTACCCCATATTTTTTTTCTGATTTCAAAAGCTCCTTAGGGGGTTAAAACAATCCATATAGATTTTTAGAAAACAAATTGGTTTGCAATTAGTAGGCACCGTCCTTAAAGTGCCTATAAGCTCTAGCCAGAAATAATAAATTCTGATGCAGTAAAGTGTTTAAAATCTTGTTCGAAAATTTTTGGGCGATTTATATTGCTATGAAAAGCATTACAAATCGTTAAAATGACGTCATTTAAGGGCGTTATGCAAATGAGTTGAAAATGAATCGGGTCATAACATTGAATTTCTTCATTTATACATTTTTTTTCTTCCAGATGTTAGACATTTGATACTTACAATTTTAGAGGATGGTCTTTTAATAAATGGACCTGACATAAAAACAGAGCAAAAGAAACTATATATAGGTTATCCCTTAAATTACGTCATTGAAATTTGATTCCTTAATAAACGAAATTGGCAGACTACATTTATTATTTTTCCTATGTCGGTCATTTTGTTTTCCAGTTTGACTTTTAAATCAAAGGTAACTGGCTAGGGCTTATAGGAATTCATTTTTATTTTTCACATGTAGTTTACAAGTCTGTCCACTGTTTAAACATCACAAAACAATGGCCAGACAAATAGAATACAAGTGTCAAAGTCTTATTGTGTTGGCCCCTGGATGCCCTAACACGTGCTGGCAGATTATTCCATTGAAACGCGCCACTATAGCTGATACTTCTTTTAAGATAGTTTGTTCTTGGTTTGGGTATGTCCAGCTTATTATCTAAATCTGTCAGAATGTAATTACTGTCTAAATCATATGAGCGCGAAACCCGTAAAACATTACTACCCGAAGGGCGTATCATTAGATAACGCGCTTTGGGCAGCAATGTTGTTGTTGTTGTTGTTGTTGTTGTCTGTCTGTCTGTCCGGTCTGTCTATCTATAGTAGTAAGCGGAAATTGTAGGGTAGCAGTCTACATCTTGGACGAAAGTATTGTTTTCTGCTAGTGATAGGCCCTAATAATAGTTTGTAACAACCTACTGGAAATACTGATACCTTGCAAAGGTTTGCCTTTACTGTGGCTGCGGACTGGTGCTACGCCAGTGGTGATCTCTCCCTCGCTCTCCTGGGTGGGTGGGAGGGGAGGCCTTGTCAATCGACTGACGAGGACGGATACGGGATCCCTAGGGAGAATTATCTCACCCTCGCTCTGAGTTGCATCTGCAAGAGAATCCTGCGACAACAGGAGGGTTAGGGCCTGTTTACATGAAGGGTGGTTGGCCCTAGTGCTAGGACCAGCAGCATTGTTGTCGATATGTAATAGTCTCGAGGGATTACACTGAATACAATGAAGATAGCCCTAGTGCTAGGACCAGCGGCATTGTTAACAATAGGCAAAACAATCTCGAGGGATACATAGCACGCGTAGCAGGCGTTCTGGGGGATTTTTTCGCAACTATCGCGGCCATCGAAAACCGCCGCAGAAAGCCCTAGTGCTAGGACCAGCGGCATTGTTATCAATAGGCAAAACAGTCTTTATTGCTCTAAGTCGACGTTATTTCTTTGTGAAAGTTTGTGATTCATGAGGACCGAATAAACTCAACCCGAAACTCTAAGTAAACTTTGTTTGTGAAGGTTTATGGATTAAAAAAAGCTTCATGTTTAGCCAACTTATTTAGTTGCTTCTTTGGTGGGTTTTGGAAAAGCTTTTTCTTTCATATTATTTCTTTCTTCGTGAGAAACATCGGTAAATATGCGAGCGGCCATTTTGGTAAATTCCTTGTATGTTATATTCACCTCCAGGCGCTCTGCAGGTGAATATAGCGACGTATGACGTAATTCTCGACCAATCAGAGCACGGGAATCTCTATATTCACTGATGAAATTATCCTAAAAGTGGTTAGTGGTTCGTGAATATGTAGATTAAGAACAGTTTCATCACTAGCATTTCATTGGGTTTCCAAACTCACCACGTGACCAGATCAGAGATTGTGGTTGGTCAATCAGGTCATGAATTATTAATGAGTTTGAGGAGCGCAACGCAGCTAGTTCTTATGAATGCAAATATTTTCGAATCAAATATTTCATGATCATAGCCGCATTATGAAATCAGTCGAACTCGGGCAACAGAGGTGAGAGGTGAAGCGCTGACCAGTTCCCCACCCCGACTCCCCTGGGGTCGGACAACCTTTTATGAAATAGGTAGACATATATGTATATTCTGTGTGTGCCTTTTTAATTGTACTAACGAAAAAAAATCAGCGAGGACGAGCTTACCTCCTTGATGTCGTCGGTATCTTTGAGAGTGCTGCCCATGCTCGTGGGCTCAGAAGTCTCGCTGCTTGAGCTGCCACCGCGATCAACCCTCACCCTGGACAGCGGTCCATTCTCCTTGCGCCTCAGTAGACCATGGAGGGCTGTGCGAATGAGCTCGTTACGACTGTCTGTAAACAGAGGAAGAGAAAGGGGAGTAATAATGACTTTTATTATACGACTGCGACGTAAATTTACCATATAAGGTCAAATTCGAGGGCAAATATGGAGCGGTAATACCCACTAGACTTTCCATATAGCCCTGTAGACTAACTGTTTTGCCGCTGCGTTATGATACGACACTAGAAACTGGTTTATCAAGTTCCCTTCAATTGTCACACTTCTTTCATTTTACCCAATCACATTAGCATGTAATTGGCTTCCGCGCTTGATTAGTCATTGATTTCCTTTCAGATTCTATTTTCCTGGCTAGCACTGGCTCCCCGTCTGTCGTATAACAAATCCCTTATTAGATGCTTTCCAGGTATTACGTGCTGGTATTTTACCCATTGCCCGCATTTTTCCTCGCCCCTGCGGCGAGAATACTTGTTTGACATTCCATGCCTTATGATCTGACACTAGAAACTGGTTTACCCAGGTCCCTTCAATTGTCACAATTCTTTCATTTTACCCAATCACATTAAAGCATGGAACTGGCTTCCGCGCGTGATTCCGTCTATATCGCAGCGTGTGACCGTATTACCATTAGTTTCTTTACCTTCATCTCTGCCGAGCATCATCGAGTCCCAGCCATTTAACGGGAGATTTCTCTCAATAGCGAGCCCCACTGCACCGGGAGGCACAGCGTATTCACCCTCGCTGAACTGACCAAAATGAACATACGGCTACAAGGAGACAAGAGTACAAAGTTAAGACTCACTCGCCGAGTAACAGTAACAGGGAAACAGAAAGAAACAGCAAAACTTGAATGAGCGAAAAACGTTCATTATGCCAATAGGGGCCACAGTTGAAATTTGCGAGTAGTACCTTGAGAAATGTCGCTTATATTTACTGCAATTTGATTTTCAAAATTCCAGTTCCACAGGTGTGAAAAGAGGAGGGGCTAAACCAGTTAAACCGGAACTTCTCGTTTAAAGACCCTAAGTCATCCGTTACGCTTCACGCGTCCTAAACAAGGACCCACGCTATAAAGGGTAAATAACCTCTTCCTTCTCGCCTTTTGGGATTCTAAATATTTGAATAATTCAGAACAGTCAAGCAAGTTAGCAAGTAATCAGTCTTCTCCTGTAAGAATACTAAATTGCTGAAGATATTAGCATGTATTTGCTACTCTGAAAATTCGAGTTGAAATAAAGTTTATGTATGTATGTAATGTTATGCCTGTCAATTGCTTTTTAGACCCGTTTACAAACTCTTTATTGTATTTTTAGACTTTCAAGTTTTCGATTTGCTTTTCGCGCGATACCAAATGTCAGATAACTTAAGCGGAGCATCACATGTTGAAATCCCGAGCTTGAAAGCGTACAAAAAGAGACACCAGTGGATGCTAATCCCCTATGGAATGCCTTAAATTTTCCTACTTCCCTAGAACTATAATTGACTGGAATGAGCTAAATACAGAAATTGTCTCTGCTAACAATGTAAACTTGTTGAAATCTAAACTTAATTCTTATTAGAATGTACAGTAACAGTATGTACTTGGGTATCCGTTCCATCCACGGGGACTATATACTCGTGTCTAGGAGACGCGTATGTTCACTTGTGTAGTCTCCCTGTGTATGGATGCTTGCTTTGTGGCTATTGTTACTGTTGCTGAAGTGAGCTGAATGCAGGGATTGTTCCTGCCAGCAATGTAAATCAATTGCTTTTTCGGTTGATAATTTATTATTTGTTTCTTGATCGGCCCTGACTGCCACCTCAGTGTAAAGCATGTAGCATTACTGAGTAATAATTAAAACAGGAACAGGAACCAATAGCAATATAATCCGACATTGGTTTGGGTATTAGTTTGTTGTTTTAGACGAAACATTTCACAGACCTAAAACAGGGGTGATTGCCTTTGTTGTCTTCTTCCAGTTTGGGCGGGAAACTGACGGGACGAGCGAGCGCCCCCAAAAGCGCATGCGCTTAACGTGTTGCCGCAGTGTACGTTACCTGTATTAGCTGTCCTTCGGACAATTCCTCCTCAGTGGTTGTCACAGCAGACGTGATACCAGAGGTCGATAGCGTGCTGGTTGTCATGGACGACGGACTGACAGTCACCTGTATCTTGGGTGTACTGAGGGATGACTCACTGGGAGGGGGTGGGGTTTCGGTTTTGCTAGTCTCTGATATTCTAAAGAAAGATACAGAAACAAGGGGGGTAGGTTGAGGACTAAGTGCTGCAATCTGCAGAGGTAGAGGGATAAATAAACAAACAAACAACAAAACAAACAAATAACAGGGAAACAGAAAGAAACAGCAAACATATCGTCGCTGTTTTACAGTACCGCTACGGCCGCGAATTAAGGGCGCATTCGATTGACCGTATTCCAGAATAACAATAGATGGAATAGTCTCTGGACATCACTGGTCCAGGCACATTTTACACCGACTGTAAGCTACAAACACTTGCTGACGTATGACATTCAGGATAATTATATTTAGTATTCAGTGAATAAAAGATCCTGATATAAGCGATTTGTAGTCGGTCAATCGAGCGCATAACAAGAGGTTGCAGTACAACAACATTAAAACAGTTCTGTCACCAGGAAGGCTTCATAGACACGATACAATACATTAAGAGGGGATCATTTATAAGAGCGCGTCAAAAACTAACAGGATAAAGACTGAGGTTTGTGCCGAACTCTAATCGATCTTAGCAAAGATTTCACGATATTTGTGTTGCTTTTTGAATTGTGAAAGTTAAATTGGAGTGTTAATCCAAAGTGAAAATTTAAAACAAACTTCAAACGTGAATATGTTACACCAAACTTAAGACGGTTCAATGGCGGACTAATAAAATAGTAATTGGAGTGCTAACCCAAAGCGAGAATTAGTCTGCGGGCTAGTTTTTGGCGCTTTTTTCAAATATTACGCGACAATTAGAAAAATCCCCTCTCAATTTAAAAAGAGTGGCGGCAAGGGTTAACACATGTCCCTTGAACCCTATGAAAAAAATAATTTTCACCATTTCAAACAAGCCTAGAACATAGAGTATTCTCTGTAAGCCAAACATTTCTTCACATAAGTACTCAAAACCTTTCAAAGTTCCATATGTATAAAAATTGCGAAAGGGGTTAGGGGCACTTTAAAGGAACATTACTCACATGCTTGGTTCAGGGGGAGGAGTAGGGGTCCTAACCGTCGCTTGAGGGGTAGAGACAAAGCTACCAACATCTGAAACCTCTGGCTCGCGTACTGAAGGCTCAGGTGTAGATACACTGGCCGTGAGAGTTTGGGAACCAGTGGGAGTGGCGACTGGCGTCGGTACAGGCGACCTTAGCTCTGAAATCTGTATAACAGGTCAAAATCGTTTGATGAATATAAACAAATACAGAATTCGTTGTCACTTCTGGGGATCCTCGGCACGGCCCTAGCATAACTGCCACTTATTAGGAAAAAATTCCCTGACTTTTCCCTGACCAGAAAACAATTTTCACTAATAATAATAAGACTGTTCGACATTTCCTGATCCAAAAAAAAGTCATTACCAAACCTGTAGCCTCCCATCACAGACGCTTTGAGGCATGAGGGACTGTCATGGCAACCTGAAAAATAAATTTCCTGACTTTTCCCTGACTTTGACAAGAAATTTAGAATTTCCCTGACCAGACGCAAAATTCCCTGACCTTGAAAAAAAATATTTTCCCTGACTTTTCCCTGACCTGTGGCAACCCTGCCTAGCCTTATCGTCACCGTATCCCTGTAATATGATTGGATCATCAGGACAGAAACCATTTCAATGTCACGGCATGCCATACAGTAAACGTGTCGTATTGTCCCACTCCTAGAAATCTGCTCTATGTCGCTAGTGTGAACCAGGCTTTAGAGAAGGAATGATGCAAAATGTTTTACATTAGTGCGATTTTAAACTTTCGCACACCAGTTAACCAGTTCGGTGGACATCCTCCCTTATCGTAGCGGAAAAAAAGTAAGTACGTAAGTGACTTTATTTAAGTGCCAATGTATTTAGCTTTGCAGCTAATTGGGGACACTAGTCGTACGATTTGACGTCCTTATCCGAGAAGATGTGATGGTCTAACCGGTACTGTATTATGTAAAGGCAGCACCTTCTACTCAGTTATTTTAAGATCCTGAGTGTTGGTCCGGCCGGGGTTTGAACCCGCGACCTGCTCTCGACAGACCGGCGCTTAACCACTGAGCTAACCGGGAGGCGGTATAGATGTTTGATTTACTAAATAATAACTCACCTCTGACTTGGATTTGTCTTCCTCTACTGTAGTCTCCTTAGGCGGAGTTTGTTCTTTAGCAGAAGACACAGTCTCCTCGGTGACACTCGATACTGGGGAGGTGAGGGTGCGGTCTGGCGTACCTACAGGAGTTTCTCGGGAACTCGCCTCTGACTCGGGTGGCGTGTAGTCAGGAGTGGGGACCGGGGTGGGTAGTGGTGTTGCACTGGGGGTGGGGGTGTGGGATTCTGTTATGTCGTCGACTACAACAGCCTGCAATGGTGACCAAAGAAGATGAGTTGCCATCAGTGTTACTTACTCTTTCCTTTGGCACATCCGATACAACACATCACTCCCGCTGTAAAGGTACTATCGACAGCAGCGTTGAGCACGCTCGTTGTTCGAAAATGGTATAAAGATGGCGTAAGAAAAAGGTAAAGGTATTCATCTATATAGCGCAAATTCTATATGAATATATTCAAATGCGCTTCACAAGGTTATTTTTGTGATACAGACTGCTATTGTGGTGCAATGTGCTGCCATGCAGTTTACAATCATGAGTGATTGTTAGTACCTCAGAATACCAGGCTGTTGTGTCGGGAGACAATCATCATCATCATCATCATCATCATCATCATAAGCTTTATTAAATATAACAGTATCGCATTCATTATAATAATTACAATGCTCTTCCAGCGAGCCGTCAAAGGAAAACCACTACATACTACTACACTATGGAAAGCACCCTAACTAATCTATAACTTTAATAAATTCAATAAAAAGTCTGTAATCCAATACAACAATCAACAGCTGCTGTTTATCTGAAGTCCAAGGTATCCTTAAAGGCATTTATATTCGTCATGGATTTAGAATCATCCGGTAGGTCACTCCACAAAACAGCCCCTACTCTTTCTCGAAATAACACAACAGGTTCTTTCACGTCGTATAGATTAGAAGAGCAAGGAGACCAGGCCAACGGCTTATACATCCTTGCCCAAGGACGCGGCCGGGATTCGAACCCGCGACCTCCCGCACTCTAGACCGTGCTCTACCAACTGAGCTAACCAGTGAGGCGTCATTTCAGCACCGCGTGCGAACCAAAATTGAAAACGTTTTACTCAAATCACAGACAATTTTCGGCAGTTTCCCCCTTTTTCTTAGGCTTTCATTATCAAATATACAGCAGAAATACAAGGTGTCCAATGCTAGTGTACATTTACGTAAGAATCTCTGCAAAACCTCCGATTTTGAGATCCTTTGTGAAAAGTATAATTTGCACTGAATTACATAATTTTGTACTGGTATTACGCTTGAACTGCAATGCTCTTAACCAGTCAGCATCCAGTATGTTTTCATGCATGTGATTACTCCAGGAGTATATTACAGAGGAGTGTTCCTCTTCCCACATTTTATTGTCACACAACACTGTAGACGGTAGAGTTATTATTAGCATAGAGTTTCCCGCGAGAAGAAACAAGAAACGTCACTTTTAGAGGGTCTGAATGGGGTTAACTGACTACTGACAAACGGCGTTAAAAATAACTGACAACTGACAAATGACGATATTTTTACTGACAACTGACAACCGAAAAATAACTGACAACTGACAAATTTGGTTTTTGTGGGTCAAACATTGTATATTTTCTCTAGTAATGATTAACTAGGGCTAACTGACAACTGACAAATGGCCAAAATTTTAACTGACATGTAGACCCCCCCATTCAGACCCTCTTTAACCAATAAGGATACACTGAAAAATTGTAATTAACACGGTTCAAGATGCTAAAAAAATACTTAAGCGCAAGAGAACAACATACAACGTAATCGCATACCAGAACTTCGCGACTATAAATAGACACACCATCTACTGTGTTAGGGGCCAACACAGGGTACAGGAACACTCCTGTGTAATATACTCCTGATTACTCTTATTATTATTATGACCTGGGGTCGTCTTGGCGTGGCCACTGGTTGTGGATATCCGAGAGTAGCTGTGATCTGATCGGTAATAACGTCTTTTATCAGCTCGGCTACAAGATCGCGATCCACAGGTATCCCAGCGTCAACAAACAACTGCACCCCTCCTAAGCCAATAGTGGCGGCTGAGAATGAAAACAGAACAGAACGTCAGGGGCGCTTATATGCAGTGCTGTACTACTTATCCCAAGTTTCCGTGAAAACGAGGCGTCTAGCCCACTTCCGATATATGCTTCACTCATCACACACAAAGGTTTCGATCCGAGGCTCCGGGGTACATTAAATTGATTCTATTCTCTGAGAAAATAAGTGAGGCATATATTGACAGTGGCTACTACAAAATGCGGTTTATACGCTAGTTTTAAAAACATCAAATTTCCAAGGGATCACCCGATAGTTCCGAGACAAACACACTCTATTCGTCGTTACTGTTCATCAGAAAATTGTCTTCCGCTCTCAGCGGGCACCATCGCCCGATAGTTTGCCTCCGCGGACGACAACTATCACGTTACGTGATCGCTTTTGGCCAATGAGCGCGCGCCAAAATTTTGTGGTGAACTTTCACAGAGGATAGTTCCGAGTCAGATACACACTATTGTTTTTATTATTCAATACAATTTCTTTGATAGTGCTCACGGGTCACTATTATACAAATAGACTGTGTCCGTCGAGGAACTATCGGCTGATAGTTGCCCGCGGAAATTTGATGTTCTTAAAACAAATATAAGCCCGAGAACGAAGTTTTAAGAACATCAAATTTCCAAGGGTAACTATCAGCCGATAGTTCCGAGACAAACACAGTCTATTTGTCGTTATTGTTCATCACAAAATTGTCTTCCGCTCTCAGCGGGCACTATCGCCTGAGGTGGTCACGTGATCGCTTTTGGCCAATGAGCGCGCGCCAAAATTTTGTGGTGAACTATAACGCCTGCTAGTGCCAAGTGGCGGACCAATGAGAGCACGCGAAATGTTGGTGTTGAACTATAACGCCTGGTAGTTGAGTAGCTTAGCCAATCAGTTAGCAAGATTAGTAACTAGTCGATTTCTAATACTGCATGTATGGCGATGTTCACTTTTTATAAACATTTCCCAGTTGTAATGATACTCGTATGATAAGGGTTCTTTGTGTTAGGAACCAATGACTGTATGGTTGACACATTCATTATAACAGATGGCGTACGATAAACATCGCCATTGCCCCTTACCAAGAATACCACCGTCATCCGAATCCGATGCAATGCTACTCTCAGGGGAGGGCTCGGGATGTCTTGCCATGGCCGTAGGGTCTGGTATCGGCCGGTTCATTTCACTGACAATCCTTGCGAGTAACTCTTGTTCAACCCTGTGAAAAAAGAGAGAATAACTAACGCGAAAACATATCCGATCAAAGATTGCAAGAAAATGCTTCGAGCTTTCAGTTCTAAAAACGAACGCGCACTGAAAAAAAACATGTTTTCGCATGATCAAATCTGATTGGCTATTACTCAAAACGTCCCATTTTGATTGGCTGCCGCGCTTACAAAGTCGTTCAAGTGCTTTTCAAATAAACCCGTTATAACCGGTTCGTGACACGTGTAACACGGCCTCATATTTACACTCGTTTTTGGCCCCAAGTCGTATAATAATCTTAATTCTTTGCAAACAACTGAAGTTTGTATTTTCACCTCCTTGTGACGAGCTTGTGTGACAAGATGGCGGCGGTATTTCCCAGAGGGAACGTCGCTGCGTTCTGATTGGTCTGAAATGTATTGATTGACAGGTGTGACTAGATGGCGGCCGTATTTTCCCGAGAGAACGTCGCTGCATTCTGATTGGTCTTAAGTGTATTGATTGACAGGTGTGTGACAAGATGGCGGCGGTATTTCCCAGAGGGAACGTCGCTGCGTTCTGATTGGTCTGAAGTGTATTGATTGACAGGTATGTAAAGAGATGGCGGCCGTATGTTCCCGAGGGAACGTCGCTGCGTTCTGATTGGTCTGAAGTGTATTGATTGACAGGTGTGTGACAAGATGGCGGCCGTATTTTCCTGAGGGAACGTCGCTGCGTTCTGATTGGTCTGAAGTGTATTGATTGACAGGTGTGTGACAAGATCGCGGCCGTATTTTCCTGAGGGAACGTCGCTGCGTTCTGATTGGTCTGAAGTGTATTGATTGAAAGGTGTGTGACAAGATGGCGGCCGTATTTTCCCGAGGGAACGTCACTGCGTTCTGATTGGTCGTCATTGTTTTAACTGACAGGTGTAGAACTATGACATTTCAATACAAACTCACCACTCTAGAGCCCTGTCCTCTAACGCCTCGCTTACTCTGTTATCAGCATCAAGTACGCCCGGGGCTGGGTTGCTAGGTAACGGAGGGTGCTGTGGCGGAAATGCTGGTCCATGGTATAAGCGCTCCCTTTCTGCGTGCCCACGAAAGGTCAGCGGATTATCAGGTGTTGGCAGACGACCCAGTTCGTCCTTGTCATCATCTTCAACTTCCGCCTATAGTTACACGAACATTAATGCAATATCAGTATCACGGAAACCACATTTTTACATTCTGAAAATTGTGGTTTGTATTTCCAAAACGTTGGTACGCAATAAAGTTAAAGAGAAGGGAAGGCTCTCTTATGGATACCTAAACCTGTTGCTGTGTATGTCTCTTGTAAATACACTACATGTCATAGTGGAGGCAATCGAGTGACGTCACAAGATCCAAGATGGCGGCGTGTGGGAAATTCAAATGAGTTTTATGGACAGGAAAATCAGTCCATAACTGACATCTAGTGTACAATTTACAGGAAACAAACACAGCATTAGATATCCATAACAAACAGCATTAGATATCCATAACAAACGCAGTATTAGATTTCATAGCTGAACAAGAAGCGAACACACCTTTATACAATAAACTGTGTGAAACGCGCGCTCTGATTGGTCGATATACAGATGACGTCACGTTTTACATGAAATCATCTCTTAGCCTACTTTTTTCGCTAACTATTGAAAACAAATACATGTCATTCAGCTGTCCTGTCATAGATACACAGATGACGTGACAACGTGACAACGTGACAACATCAGTCACGCCTTCGTCACCGTCAACAGGACAGAGCTACCGGCAGAATGACATCTGTTTGTTAAAGGGATCGCTACTGAACGATATTTGCTCTTCAATGTTCCTTATGGCTGAGAGCCACTTCATACTAACGCATTGTTTAGGCTTCACTCAAGTTATTGATTAAATACCTGTACTCTAAGTGATAGAGCATGAATGGGACAAACTACGACATGTCCATAACCGCGCTGTAACCGTACTGTACTGTGACTTGATTGGATGAGCAGGACAAAAACAATGGGAAACCATTTCAACGTCAAGGCATGCCGTACGGTAACTGTGCGGTAGTCATTGTTGTAGTTTGTCCCACTCATGCGAAATTTGCTCTAGCCAGAGTGTTTACTTTGTACGACAATTAAGTAACTCACCGATAGCCCAGATTGTTTGCTCTCGGCCCCAGTGTCCCTGACCGCGAGGTAGTTCCTAAGTTCTTCATACTCCGAGTCACCAGGTCGTGTGATTGGCTGTTGTATGTCCTAAACATGACAATGCATTGTCAATATGGCTATAACTACTCACAGAAGCAGTCAGAACACCCTTAGAAGCACAAAGACAATAACCAAGGGAAAAGACTGAAGTACATTCAATGGAGACAATGCCCTAGGCAAGACACTAGAAAGCTACCCTGGTCCCAGAGGTTTTCTAGAGAGAGAACAGCCGCGGGCGATCAGCGAGCTGCCGCTATTTCGCCGCGGCTCTTCTCTCTAGAAAATCTCTGGAACCAGGTACTAGAAAGCGCACTTTAACGCAGTTTTACGATCTATTTACTATTTACTACAATGGTGTTCACAAGGTTCCGCTTGGCGGCCGCCGTGTTTGTTTCACATACTTGCGTGACTTGTCTCGTTGTCACGGTAATAAATCCGTTTCTGGATTTTGCGTTCCTTAGAAAACCGCAAATCCGAAAAATCCTTCAGCACAAATCCGTTTTCGGATTTGACCAAAAGAACGCACCGTGAATTTCTGATAAAAGCAGTGTTTTTCATCCAGTCAAAATGTTGCCATCCTTCATCAAAATTGTCTCCAATTTTCTCCAGCACACATAGAAAGGATACTCTACTAATCTTGAGACAGTTTATCATTTGGGGGGTGCACAGTGCCTTTTTAAAGAAAGCAATACATTTATGAAGAAGCCAATTGTTAACATACAGAGCTCTGAGAATCCCGCGGAGTGTCAAGACTGCAGCTGGACTCAGTAAAGCTGTCGATATCCATCTGGGGAAGAACCTGGAATAGAAACCAAACATAAGGTATGGCATCTCAATATCTTTTATAAATGATAGATCCAATAGTACGAGTGCTCTGATTGGCTGTTACCCGTATTGGTACACGTGCTCTGATTGGCTGTTACCCGTGTTAATATGCGCGTGCTCTGACTGGCTGTTACCCGTGTTAGTACGCGTGTTCTGATTGGCTGTTACCCGTGTTAGTACACGTGCTATGATTGGCTGTTACCCGTGTTAATATACGCGAGCTCTGACTGGCTGTTACCCGTGTTAGTACGCGTGTTCTGATTGGCTGTTACCCGTGTTAATATGCGCGTGCTCTGATTGGCTGTTACCCGTGTTGGTACACGTGCTCTGATTGGCTGTTACCCGTGTTAATATGCGCGTGCTCTGACTGGCTGTTACCCGTGTTAGTACGCGTGTTCTGATTGGCTGTTACCCGTGTTTACACACTCAAGTATTCATGAAAATACTCGCCAACAGGCTCGTGTTCGCACAACTTTTTCGTGTTCGTGTTTACATAATGTTATGTAAACACAGAAACGGCTGTTTTCTATTTCATTCTAAGATAGGAAATAAATATCAGCATCAGTTATAGTCGATTTAGCAGCTTAGTATATACGTATTTTTTTTAAACGACAAACGTCAAAGGACATTATCAGACCAAAATACCACTGTACAACTATTGTGTGATTCGAAAATCGATTCGAAGGAACCATTAATATTCGTCTTAACATTTTAACCACCAAAACAAAACATATCCCAAACTTCAAATGTCGTTTGTCAACTTTTTTCTTTAAATAGCTGAATGCCCAAGAGGTGGGCCTTGTTATACGATTCCAAAAGATAAATAATAAGTAACTGCTGGTACTTTACGATAAAAATCCTCAAGTTACCATGTGGTTAGGAACGGCATTCTGCACAGTAGTATATAATCAACCATAAAGTCGATTAAGGTAAGCTAACTGCCGTGGAAAGCGAGTAGCAGCTGACGTTTCGAGCGCTAGCCCTTCGTCAGAGCAAAAGAGGGAATTGTGGGTGGGGAAACGGTTTATATAGTGTTGAGTACATGATTACCGCTGAGGAAAAATGTACTCGGATCAATTGGGATCAAAGACAATTGCGCCAATGCATGATTACCGCTGAGGTGTGCTCACGGCGGTTAGCATACCTCAATCGACTTTAGTTTATTATATACCAGTGTTTATCTTCCTCGCCGACGCAGACCAACACTAGTTTTTACAGGAACTAGTTACCTGTCCATTCTGCACAGTAGCCTTAGCTTGGATGCGCGTTGATGTTTTGGTAATCTAAATATATTGTGAAACAGTGATGTACATAACTAGCATCAAGTTACACCTCACCTGGATTCCTAATCCTCCTCCCTGCTTCTTCTTCCTATCCATATCCTTTCTTCGCTTTCGAAGATGATCCGTCTCGTCAACAGCTCCCTCGTCCCGTATAGTAATCACGGCAACATTTGGTTTGCCTAATAATGGAGCCTGGGGCTTAGGTGTAGATGCTGGGGGCTGCTGGGATATCATAGTCTCCGACACGGCTAAAGACGTGTTGTCTTGTGCTGTCGGCCATCAAAAACAAGCATTGATTTAGCATTAATCGGAGAAAAACTATGGCAGAACTTTGGGTTTTAAGAATGCTCACCAGAAGTTCCAAAAGTTGGCAGAGGTAACCGAAGGGATGGATCAGTCTTGGGCTTTCCCAAGGGGACAGCCATTGGCACCAGATACCCCTCCACGGGTGCACCAATCTTGCCTCCCTCCACCCCTGCTAGGACGGCGTTTGAGATGTTAACGGCAGGGTGGAAGTAGAAGCGATCATTATCCTTGGGTCTCGGGTGTGACTTTCTCTGACCATGTTTGGGGTTCTCATGGGTGAGGAGAGGTCGATGGGTGTCTTGGGGAACTGCTTTGGGTGGTTGCTGGGTACCCCCACCGAGGAGAGCAGCTGTAATGGCTGCAGTCCTCGGGTTAACAGGCGATTGATAATGTAGATAAGGTGCCTTGGATGTGATGCGTTGGGGGTGGTAAGGTTGACGACCGTACACGCTAGTTAGGTAAGTCTCGCTGGGAGGTGGCGGCTTGGGTGCGAGCTTTGGGGCTGGTTTTGGGGCTGGTTTTGGAGTTGGTTCAGTTCTTGTGACCTACACAAAAGTGGAAATCATTTAGGAAAAATTGAATATTCTTCAACTGTATTGCATCATAGACATAACCTAGAACACGTCTTTCAAAAAATGCGTCCAAATTTAAGTTCAAATCAAAATAAAACTAGGACATTCCAAAATACTCTTTTGTCATGGATCGTAACAGTTTTTCAACAGCTGAAAAGAAGCAATATTAAAAGTGTATGTTGCAATTAAGCCGGCTAATCATATATTTTCTTTTGCCTGTCTAAATGACCTTAATGTGTTTGTATGTGTATCATTAGAGTGTTATTGCCGTCTAACTGTACAATAAGTAACTCGCTAGTGTATTTAAAAGTAATACTTTTTATACGATACGTTTTTGGAATTTTGTTATAACGTCTAACGGAAGTGAGGTAGACCGAAGTTGGAGTCCTATTTCAAATTTGTATCAAAGCTATTAAATAATTAACAAATACATTCCATTCTGCCGTGCGTCTGTCTTCTTATAGATGCACAGATGACGTCACAACGTGAAGAGAATAAAGAAGTGCACCACGAGACACAGTCGAGTGTCGTAACTGATGTTCTCTTCACGTTTGGCGTCATCTATGCATCTATAATGCGGGTATCAGCGGCCATCCCGAGGGGGCGGCCCCCGGGCACCCAGGGGCATTTGGCACAGCAGCCATGACAAATACATGCTAAAACCCCTCGGGTGGGGCAGAAAATTGTGACAAAAACCCCCACCCCTGGAGCAACCTGGGCAACATATAAGTATTAGAAGCTGAACGTTTTAGAAGTGTCAAAAATCTTAATAGTTTTATACAAATATTATCCTTTATTTCTTTGTTCTGTCTTCCGACAGTGGTGGCTTAATTTAATCTCTTAATTTGAATGATAATGATATGACTTACCTCAAGGACAAAGAAATCGAAGAACGTCGATCGATCGAGCGAGTCCTGTGGCGAAAACCGCTGAACCTCGAGACAGCAGATTACGTGCAAACCCCGTGGGTATGTCCCTGGGGTATTTTGACGAAAACGCAAAAGCGCTCTAATGCCCCGCGTGTGGGGCATGTTTTTGCTACAAATCCCCTGCTAAGCCCCTGGGTTGCCCGGGGGCCGCCCCCTCGGGATGGCCGCTGATACCCGCATAAGAGGACAGACGCATGGCAGAATGGAATCTATTTATTTTATAAATCGCTAACTAAAAATTATAAAAACATCCGATCAAAACGAGTTGAGAAATTGATTGCGCGCGCTCATTACGCCATCCATGTGTGTCCCCTCTAATAACACACGGCTCTTGACCAACCAGATCGTACGTTTCGGATTATTATGTAATGAATACAGAATGAGTGGCCGTGCTTTATGGGATTTACAAACTCGAGCTCATGCATGAAAGCGAGAGTTTGTAAATCCCATAAAGCACGGAAACGAATTCTGTATCTGACTTATCAAGCGTCTAGATGTAGAGAGTCATGTTTTCAGTTATTTTGGCGATACGACGTATTTTGGCCGAGAAAATCAAAGCAAAAGTTTATGTAAATCAGGACGAAATCTGTATAAGATTTACAGATCATTTATCGCTCAGTGATTTCCTTTCTTTTCGCTTCATGAATTATTAATGAGTTTGATAAGTGATAGAGAAAATATGGGCGAACGATCTTTATGGTCATTTACAAAGCAATGACCATAACAATGCACATTATTGTTATGTGATTCTGTGTTAGAACTTTAAATGACCATGTATGTCCCATAGGAGTTACAGATCTTTATCAAAAGTTATGCATACTTATTAGCTGAGTACGAAATCTTTATCAAAAGTTAATTCACTCATTAATAATTTTATTGGGATTTACGATAACAACATTTTTTTTTTATTTCGTACCTCTAAATATTAAATACAAAGTTTAATCAAAGAAAGAGGAATTATTCAAAAATTATGGTACAGGCTACACTGTGTATACAATACTGTGTATGTGATCTGAATACTCAGCTGGGATTGGTTTTCACCCTCATTAAGTATTCATGAATTTTACAAGTAAAATAAAATAAATAAAACGGGCTAGAGTGGAATCCAGGATAGCCAAGCGTTTAACATGTCTTGGCTCTCCCTTGTTACAAACCTTTGTTCTTTTCGCGTTGCTCTTGCCTGGAAGATTCTCCTTTGCAGTCGTTTTTCTGGGTGGCTTCCTCGCACTAACTGACGCGCTACTCGCGGTTCTCCTGTCTTTCACAGCACTAGGGGCACCCCTGAGGGGTTTAGACTTCTGTTTCGGGTTGGAAGCTGCATCTGGCTTCTCCTGAGACCTCTGGCTCTCCATTTCAATTTCCCTCTGATTCATTGCACCAAAAAAAAAGACAAGAACATTTAGAAATGCAAGGAAACTGGCTAAGGGTGTGCTCAAGTGATCGTATTCTGGAATAGGAATACAAAGATCACTACAAATCGCTTGCATCGGTATTTTTTAGCCACTGGAATACTAAATGTATCCTGAATATCGTAAGTCAGCAAGTATTTCAGTTGTAGCTTACAGTGCAAAATGTACCTGAACCAGTAATTTCAATAGACTATTTCATCTATTCCTATTCTGAACTACGGTCAATCGAACGTGCCTTGATGACTTAGAGATAAAGGGAAGAGTACGAGGATCGGCATAGAGAAGTGGCTCTAGTGCCAAGCTTATTTATAGAGGGAAACAGGTTTACCGCTAACATGTGGCTCAGTCATCTTCCACTTGGCCCTCTGTGACTAAAGGTGAAGTAATACAATTTTCGTGTTGCAAGTTGCAGCAACATGTTGCAGAAAGTAGAAGTCAACGAGCAACATCGCTCTGCAACTTGCAACGCAACATTGTTGCGCGACAAGTTCCAAGAGATGTTGCTTGTATTACTTCACCTTTAGTCCTACGTCAAATGCAGGGGTTTGAATCCCGGCAGCGTTCCCAGGCAGGGATGTCAAAGCCATTGGCTTTCTTCTCAACTCTTTCTCTAAAGAATGAGTTGTACTATTCGTGACGATATCAGCCTGACCTCGTCATTCCTACCACAGCATCCTTGAGAAAGACCTTAAGAGGAGATATTTTACAAAATCGCGTATTGGGCGCCAAAAACTATCTATTTGTGCCGAGCTAAAATGGGTTTTAGCTAAGATTTCACAATATTCGTGTTGCTTTTTGAATGGTGACAGTTAAATTGGAGTGTTTAATCCAAAGCGAAAATTTAAAACAAAAACTTCTCTCGTCAGGGCTAGACCAAACTTAAGGCGGTTCAATGACTGACAAAATCAGTTCTTAGTCAAGAGTTTATGTTATTTGTGTTTGTTTGTGACTAATAAGACAAGTAATTAGAGTGTTACACCAAAGCGAGAATTAGTCTGCAAGGCTAGTTTTGGCGCTTTTTTCAAATATTATACGACATATAGAAACAATCCCATCTTAAAATCATATAGAGGACTAATAATCCTCAAATCCGAGTATAAATAACTTCCTTTTTCCATCATTCCTTTTTTACGTCCTTATCCGAGAAGAAGTGAAGGTCTAATTGTTTACTGTTAGAGATTAAATAAAGCTACAGGGTTGTCACCCATTAGGAACGAACATTTCCCTGGCTTTTCACTGATCAGAAAGCAATTTTTACTGAGCATAATAAGACTGTTAGTGAAGTAAAGGACTTTCCCTCGTCCAAAACAAAAGTCATTATCGAAACCTGTAGCCTCCCCTCGCTTTGAGGCACCGGTGTGGCAACCTGAAAATAACATTTCCTGACTTTTCCCTGACTTTGACAAGAAATTTAGAATTACCCTGACCAGATGCAAAATTCTCTGACTTTTCCCTGACCTTGACACAGGCAATATCGTTTTTCCCTGACAGTGGTAACCCTAATCCTAGCACCTACTTAGTCATTTAAAGACCCTGAGTGCTGGTCCGGCCGGGGATTGAACACTCAACCTCGCGGTCATCACACCGGCGCTTGCCACTAAGCTATCCAGGAGCAACAAGGTTTGATGGTAGAGAATTTGCAGAAAACAAATGAAGAATTGGAAAAGAAGCCGAGACGGGGTCGTAAGATGACGACTAACAGGAGGATGTGGTGGAGAGGAAGGAGCAGGTTGAAGTGATACAGCAGATTGAAAGAGGTCGTGTTGAAGAAGTGAATCAAGAGATAGCAGACGCCGAAGAACAGGGAGGGTAACGTACACAAGCAAGAGATGGTGTTGAAGAAGAGAATTAAGAGATGGTGAATGCTGAAGAACAGATGGAGGGTAATGTACACAAGCAAGAGATGGTGTTGAAGAAGAGAATCAAGAGATGGCAGACGCCGAAGAATAGGGAGGGTAACGTACACAAGCAAGAGATGGTGTCGAAGAAGAGAATCAAGAGATGGTGGATGATGAAGAACAGATGGAGGGTAACGTACACAAGCAAGATATGGTGTTGAAGAAGAGAATTAAGAGATGGTGGATGATGAAGAACAGATGGAGGGTAACGTACACAAGCAATATGGTGTTGAAGAAGAGAATTAAGAGATGGTGGAAGATGAAGAACAGATGGAGGGTAACGTACACAAGCAAGATATGGTGTTGAAGAAGAGAATTAAGAGATGGTGGATGATGAAGAACAGATGGAGGGTAACGTACACAAGCAAGAGATGGTGTTGAAGAAGAGAATCAAGAGATGGCAGACGCCGAAGAATAGGGAGGGTAACGTACACAAGCAAGAGATGGTGTCGAAGAAGAGAATCAAGAGATGGTGGATGATGAAGAACAGATGGAGAGTAACGTACACAAGCAAGAGATGGTGTCGAAGAAGAGAATCAAGAGATGGTGGATGATGAAGAACAGATGGAGGGTAACGTACACAAGCAAGAGATGGTGTCGAAGAAGAGAATCAAGAGATGGTGGATGATGAAGAACAGATGGAGGGTAACGTACACAAGCTAGAGATGGTGTCGAAGAAGAGAATCAAGAGATGGTGGATGATGAAGAACAGATGGAGGGTAACGTACACAAGCAAGAGATGGTGTCGAAGAAGAGAATCAAGAGATGGTGGATGATGAAGAACAGATGGAGGGTAACGTACACAAGCAAGATATGGTGTTGAAGAAGAGAATCAAGAGATGGCAGACGCCGAAGAATAGGGAGGGTAACGTACACAAGCAAGAGATGGTGTCGAAGAAGAGAATCAAGAGATGGTGGATGATGAAGAACAGATGGAGGGTAACGTACACAAGCAAGATATGGTGTTGAAGAAGAGAATTAAGAGATGGTGGATGATGAAGAACAGATGGAGGGTAACGTACACAAGCAATATGGTGTTGAAGAAGAGAATTAAGAGATGGTGGAAGATGAAGAACAGATGGAGGGTAACGTACACAAGCAAGATATGGTGTTGAAGAAGAGAATTAAGAGATGGTGGATGATGAAGAACAGATGGAGGGTAACGTACACAAGCAAGAGATAGTGTTGAAGAAGAGAATCAAGCAATATGGAGGGTAACGTACACAAGCAAGAGATGGTGTTGAAGAAGAGAATCAAGCAATATGGTGTTGAAGAAGAGAATTAAGAGATGGTGGAAGATGAAGAACAGATGGAGGGTAACGTACACAAGCAAGATATGGTGTTGAAGAAGAGAATTAAGAGATGGTGGATGATGAAGAACAGATGGAGGGTAACGTACACAAGCAAGAGATGGTGTTGAAGAAGAGAATTAAGAGATGGTGGATGATGAAGAACAGGTGGAGGGACCTAATACAATGTAGCACACACTCACACACCTGCACTGTAGTGGACAGTTCACGGATCTTCCTGTCCACATCCTTCCGTATTCGAAGCACTTCATCAACCCTGGAAAAGGAAACACTAAGTATATAATTCAGTTTGCGTTAAATTGCCGTTAACTGCATAAATTTGTAAGATTTATCACGAGCAGAAGCTAAGATAAGTACCTTTCTTTGAAAGATATACGATTTCGAGGAGAATTATATAAATGCAGCTAATGAATCCAACCCCAGCACTCAAGTCAAATGCGAAGTTTGCATACTTCTGTCTGTAAATCCCTATACTGTTACAACACCAGTTACATCTGATACAGAATTTTCACAACCGATCACTGACTTCCCTTATCCCAGGACAAAAACATCAAGGTACATACTTATTAAAAGCATTAATAATTCATGACGCAAAAACGAAGGAAATCACTGAGCGATAAGTGATCTGTATAAATCTGGTACAGATTTCGTCCTGGTTTACATAACTTTTTGCTTCCATTTTCTCGGCCAAAATACGACGTATCGCCACGATAACTGAAAACATGACTCTCTACATCTAGACGTTTGATAAGTCAGATACAGAATTCGTGTCCGTGCTTTCAGCTCGAGTTTGTAAATCCCATAAAGCACGGCCACCCGTTCTGTATCTATTACATACGGACTGCGCATGTCCGTTACGCAAACTTAGCACCGAACTCCTATCTTATGTTTTCCAATAACATTTCATAAAATTATTAAATCTTATATAGTTTCATTTCACAGGTAAGATAACATATTCGCGTCCGAACTGTATGGGATGTACAAACTTATGACTAGCTCGTCCGCCCATATTGTATCTGTTACTTAATCTGGCCACTACCAAATTGAAAAAAGACTAGGACCGAGTTTGCAAAGTTACTAATCGGAATTAGTCAGAATACCAAGTTTGAGCATCATTTGGTAAGTAGAAACTGCATAACAATCTTTGAAAAATTGCAACTTTGGAAAGCTGGCCACATGGTAAATATCCAATGAAACGATACCAAACTTGGTAAACTTACTATTACTGTTTTCATTGAAGTGCGACCCTGAAATGTTCAAGTCTCGTTTGGTAAATTGCATTTAGACGACCGTCAATCAAACGCAGAGTCTCACACAAAGCTTTTGCCGCCTAGAATTATTCGATTGACGCTCGACTAAATGCAATTTTCCAAATGTGACTTGAAACTTTCGGTAATAATATCGATGTGCGCTATCTTGTGATGAGGTTCTTTCTTAATTAGATTAAGTTTACAGCCTACTGGCGTAGTTTGAAAAGGATGCGATTGCTCTCACAACACTCCTTTTCTTATCTAAGAAAACAGCCAACAAAGAATGTAAAATGAAAGAGATTTTCCAAATGTGAACATGTAAAAGCCCACTTCCGAGATATGGCTCACTTCCTACGTACAAAGGAATCAATACGAGGCTCCGTGCATAATGCTCAGTCGTTCGTGACGGCAAGACTACAGCACTTCTGTTGTTTGTCACGAACGACTGAGCATTATGCACGGAGCCTCGTATTGATTCCTTTGTACGTAGGAAGTGAGCCATATCTCGGAAGTGGGCTATTTTCTGCAGATTATATAGATACTTTTCTTGGTAAAACGTAATATTTCCAGGTTGTCTTATAAGAGTCTAAGCACATTGGCGTCAGAACTTCCACAACATCTCCTCGAGTTTATGCGAAATTTCAATCAATGTACATAATACTCATGCTGTTGTTTAAATCGAAGAACTTTTTGTCACCCACCCCTGGTCGCTCTCCGCCATATTGTCTACCAAGGTATATAGGTTCTCTTCATCCCTCTGTCTCAAGATAGCAGCCAAGTTAGTCTCGAGGTAGTCTCGCCTGGTCTGAACATCTCTCAGTATGTGTTCTGCATCCGCATAATGGTGAACAACAGGTACTGAAATGAAGAAAGCAACATAAGGTATATGACCGATGGTCCCATGATGCCAGCTGGTGTCCATCAAATACCAAACTCGTGAAAATGACATTTTACTTTTCCCTTTTCGCTATATGAGATAATCGTACTTAGTGCTGCATTGACTGAGCTTGATTACTGGGCACCCAAGACCACTATTGATACACAAAGCTCTGGAGTAAAATGGCTAAGGGCCAAAGCCCAGAGCCGCTTTAATTGAATTACCAAATGGGTACCATATGAGAGAGAGGATTATGGTAAATTTGAAAATGGAAGCTACATGTATAAGGGCAACGTAAAGGTTTCATGAATTCTGGATACCTCAGGGTTATAAAATATAGCATTATTAGCTGCACTGTTTCGTTGGCTTCACCAGGAGGGACCCAAAGTACGTGTAATATTAAACAATCATCAAAAATTACACCAAACTGAATAAATATTAATTATTTGGGTGGTTATAAAAAATACCACCATTACCAATGTTAAATAAAACTTTAAAAATGTGCTGGACTCATAATATTATCAAAGAGGATTTACTAAAGCTTGTTACAACTGTTTTACGGCTGAACGTCCTAAAATGTTCATATTATACACCACCCTTGTTTAAGGCTATTTTGCATGTGTAACGTCCGTGATTCTGGTTTTTCTCTCCTCAGCCAAAAGTAAAGAAGTCGATGATGATAAATGGCACTGAATAAACAGTTATCCACAACCTACATACTTAAACTTATAAAACTAACCTGGTGTACCATCTCATCTCACATCAAGTTAACTTTGAAGATTTCCGCTTGAAATATGGGTTCCTTTCCATGAAACGTCAGTGACGGTACCTTTTCTTGCATTTTAATAACGTATAAAATGCCGCCCAAATTCTTACTCATGTCATTAAGTATTACTGTATTATGGTAAAGAGTTATGATATTGAACATTTGGCAAACTGTCTTTTGGTATATTATCTAGAGAAACAAAAAGGTTCAAAATCTTGGCGTGGAACTGCCCAAATGATCATCATAAAAAGTATTTACAGTATTTTACAAAAAATTTGGGCCAGCAAAGGTGAGGGCAACAAAAACGCCTATAACTAAGTAGGGGGAAAGTGGAGGTGGGATATCAAAACCACATCTTCACTCCATGAAAATCTGAACTGATGAATGGCAAAACACCTGCAAATAGTCACGTGCCAACTGTGACCCGTAGATTGGGGTGCGTTGTAGTGGCTTCTCATTTTACTCCATCGCACATGCCGGCATGTTGTTGCATAGCAATTGTTTACATATGATTCTAATAGATAGGAAATAGAATCACCCAGAGGAAACACATAAAAATCCTATTCGCTAGCAAATATTCCATTTTTCAAGTTTTACTTCAACAACCTAGCATTGTATAATCTGAATGGTAGGAACTGGAATGCAGTTTATACACATCTGAATAGGGTTGATTGTGTTCTACACTAACTCCAATTATTGTTTTACACTGTACACCACACAGAAAAATCATTGTTCAAGAACACTACAAATATACCGTAAACACCGGCAGATAAGCCGCACTCGCAGATAAGTCGCACCCCCGATTTGCAACGAAGATTTTGGGTAAAAAGGTGCGGCTTATCTGCCGCTGTTTATGGTATTCCAATGAATGAATGACAAGCATATAAACATAGTCACATGAGCATACAATTATTTAATGTTACACATATAGATAACTACAGTTTTATACCCTGATATGGGCTCTGTCCATAGACCACATGGCTAAACTATCAATGTGCATTATATCCAAAGGGTGTGTATTTTGATTTGTGTCACCACAGGAAGCCCAGTCCTTTCTCATACAAACCTATATTATGTCGAACGCACTTTGATAATCTATGATTACTTCTTAGTAGACCTAGTTTTTGGATAAGAGGTTTTGACGACATGTATAAAGTTAATTCAACAAAGTTTTAGCAGATCAGGGGCTATAATAGAAGTATTTCACAAACCACTTTTTTCAGATTTTTTATGTGAATGGGGTCTGGAATTTGTTCTCATTATTTGCTATTATTATTAGTTCTCAAGCCTCTAGTTTATTGTGAACATTCAATTACATTAAAATAATTGTCAAAGAAAAAAAGGGAGGAAGAAAGAATATAGTGGTTTACTGTTCGTGCACTGGTGAGTCATGGTTGCCACCCATCAGGAAAACAAATTTCCCCTGACTTTTCTCTAACCAGAAAACAATTTTCACCGACCATAATAAGACTGTCAGCGAAGTAAAGGACATTCCCTCATCCAAAACAAAAGTCATTATCAAAACCTGTAGCCTCCCCTCGCAGATTCTTTGAGGCTAGGGGCCGACGTGGCAACTTGAAAATTTAGAATATCCCTGAACAGTATGCAAAGTTCCCTGACTTTTCCCTGACCATGGCAACCCTGACAGTAGGTTTATAAATACACTGGATTCGATTAAGCTGAAAAAGTATGGCTAGTTTACTTATTTGTATTTGATTATCAAGAAGAACCATCCAAAGAGAGAAGCAAATACTTAACAGGGCTCGATATTGTGACCGATACAGTCACAAATGCGACTAAAACATTATGTTCTGCAACTAAAAATGACAATCAGTCGCAGCTTAGTGACAGGTTTTTATTGGCCAGTTAACCTTGTCATTATACAAGTTCTTTTGGCTGCAAATATTTGCTGCCTGACAACTAGATTTTACTTGGTAGTTACAAAATGGCGATAAAGTTTTTTTTAATATCGAGGTCTGTACTATTACAAACGACACTGATGCCTAGCTACAATGTAGGTATTTCAGCCATTGATAGATCCCTTACATTAGTCAGAAAACGTTTCCACAACAGACAAGTTCTTTGACAGAATAAAAGAATCCTAAATAAATAGCCACATGTACCTTGGTTTGTGTTGGGATTTTGTTGCTCAGCTAATCTGGGTTTGCTTTCAGTGACCTACAAAAATAAAAATAAAAATAAAAATAAAAATAATAATAATAATAACAACAACAACAACAATAGCAATAACAATAATAATTATGTGGCACGTGACACGTAAAAATACATAGCCTTATACTATACTCAACAAAATATCTGTATTCTGATTGGTCAATAACGAGTGCATGTGAAGGTTACTGAGTGCACAGTCGCATGCTCTCAGCAAATGTTTGCTCAGTATATGATAAACAAAAAATCAAGTGAGCGCAATTTGAGAACTTTCAAAACATTACTCAGTGCCCATATTAATCAAGTACAGCATGCATGAGCAGTTCATGCAATTTCCTCTACATATTAGCTGGTTAGCCAACTGATAACCTGACTCACAAGGTAGGCATCAAGAGGTGAAGGACCATGAGGCTGCCTGAACATGACATCATCAACTTCCTAAAAATAGAGGACACAATACAATGAACCATGAACTCTTGGAAGTATCCTGGGATCAATGGAATACAATAAAATCATGCTAAAATACCCTGGGATTGGATAACTCCATAAGGCCGAGTTCTAAGAGGGTTTATAATGGGAAAACAACAACAATCAAATCATTTGATTACCCTCAGATAGAGGCTTATTAGGCCTCTAGTAGATATTGCTAATGATCCGAGCATTCTCCACACACTCCATACTACATTCATATTTTCTCTGCACGCTGTGCTCAACACACATGTTGATTTTTACAGAGGGAGGAAAAACAGAGAACCTGGAGACAAATGCTCAGAGCATGGATGAGAATCAACAAACTCAACTCACATATGACGCCATGCTCAGGAATCGAACCCGGATCACAGTGATGAGTCAGACGATCATATACATGCCTACTTTAAAAGTTATTGAAACCACTGCATGCAGATCCAGAATCAATGCAGGCTTTTTCTTACGCGGTCATAGGTCAGGAAAGGTCAAATTTTCACCATTTCAAACAAGCCTAGAACATAGAATATTCTCTGTAAACCAAAAATTTATTCGCAGAAGTATTCAAAACCTTTCAAAGATTCATATGTATAAAAATTGCAAAAGGGGTTAGGTGCACTTTAATACTTTTATAACAATTGGTTCCAAAGTTATTAGTATTTAAACCTTTGAGAAAACATGAACCGAGGCTGATTAAATAAAGGCCATGGCTGACTTAATTATTTCATACAAAGTTCTCTTAATTCAAACCCTAATGTAGCAATGAAAGCTATGACACTCAAATTTCACAGGATTATATATTTATTTTCGCATGCTGTTTTATCTGATAAGGTTAATTTCCTCATGTAATCATTGTTGACCAATGAAATAAAAACAGTATTATTGCAAAAGGTCTATACTATCTATCAATTGTCTTATAAGCTAGGGTTAGATCCATAGGACAATAATTTAGTAGGACAGCAAGGACGGTAATTCAGAGCTTTTCGCAAAAAAAACTCTAATGGAAGGAAACAGAAAGCAATCAGACCAACATCCTACCAAGTTGAAAATATATTGGACATTTTACAAGATCGATGAATGGTCATAGTCCACATACAACAACAATCTGAATGCCTACACTGTTACTGCAACTTACCTCAATGAGTTTTTGTTGTGTAAGCCCACTCTTTAGTTTTTCAGTCTCCTGTTAGCAGAGAAAAATGAGATATAAAGGTAAAAGGATTCTGGTTTAATTAATAATTAAGAAGAATAAATAATAATAATAATAATAATTTAATAATAATAATAATTTATTTACCGTCGGTAACGCAGGAAGTGGTTGCCCAATCTCCCGAGCCAGGGGCTCATGATATAAGCGCTCGACAATTAATTAATAGTAACAAAATAAAGTAACAAAATAAAGTAACAAAATAAAGCCTTTATTTTGATAGTGCAAGACCAGGTCATAATTAATATAGGGGTGCCTGTGACTCTTTGGTTTGAAAAAAAGTGAATAGTATGAATAGGAATCAAACAATACCAAAACCATCTACAAAACCAAATTTTAAAAAATTAAAACATTCCTCCCCACCTTTGGCACTTGTGTTTATAAGGACCCCCAACAACAGCAACAAGCTTCACTTGTACCCCTGATTACAAATACAATCTTAATGTAAATAATTATATGAAATAACATTAGTTGGGGTACTGGCTACCCAAAATAACCATAAGGACTAAAAGGGCACTGAAGCAGCCAATTTTACAGATGGTTTCAGAAATAATAGGTCGGGTTGTTGTCAATGTGACAATGCCTCCTGGTTAGCTCAGTGGTTAAGCTCCTGTCTGTTGAGCAGGAGGCCGCAGATTCAAACCCTGGCTGGACCAACACTCAGGGTCTTAAAATACAGTAAATCCTCTATTTAGCCCCCCCTTTTTGAAGACGAAATTAATTAAGCCCCCCTCTCTTTTAAGCCCCCCCCCCAAGTCAGTATTACCGCAGTAGTTGCGTCACTCCATTCTTGGTACCATATACTATTTAAACAATATTTTATTCTTGGACTTTTGCTCCTTGACGGTTAATGTCATATGTTTTAGTTTTCCCGCCTTGTGTCCCAGTTCCTTGTGGAGAATAAAAGGGAATTTTACACTGGTCTCTACTGAACATTGGCTCTTCCATTGACATAAGCCCCCCCCCCCCAACGATGCTAGGAAAAGAATAATAGAGGATTTACGGTAACTGAGTAGAAGGTGCTGCCTTTGTGAAACAACTGCAAATGGTTAGACCTTCACGTCTTCTTGGATAAGGATGTAAAATTGTAGGTCCACTGACGGAGGCAGGCCTAGAAGGGACCTTGAGTCCTATTGTTTGTACTCATGTGATCAGGCTCTGAACAGGCTCTGATCCAAATGTCTCAAATCAAATCGAATATAAAATATAAATTACACACACAAACGATAGAAATAATAAAAAAAAACTTAAGGTACCTATTAAAAGTAGGTTGAAAAACAATGTCCAATTCCAAGACCAAATGGAGCCATCATGGTTTTTTTTTTTTTTTTTTTTTAACTATCCACCCACCCCTCCCTCAGGGATACATGTGTAATTAATGATTAACCATTAAATTTAGGGTGAAACAGGGGGGAGGGGGTGGGACTATAACAGGAACCGTGACTGATCTAACCAAACATTGCTTTTCAGCAGGTCATTTAGAAATAATATTTTGCTAAAATCCTTCCTTATTTGCCCCTGCTTTATAGGATTAAAAACTTTTAAATTATAAATCTCTGATGTTGCCATGCAGATTGCCTACCGGTAATAAAGTCTATATGTGTATGGGCCCCCTATTTGTTACTTTATTTCCCTTCTCCCACATGGATGTGCATGTGCATGTGCATGCCTTTTAATCAGTTCATACTTACAGTCATAACAGTCCTCAGCTCGGTCCTTATCCTGCCCAAGTCATCTAACATGGCTCTCGTCTCTGTATGAAGGGAAGGAACCACTGCACTCTGCTGACGGTGTCCCTCTTGGATTCCTGACCTGCATACAGTACAGGCTGGTTAATATTACTGTATGATGCATACAACCAAGAGAGCATAATCTTGTAGCATGCAGTGTGCAATCTTATGATACTGTCTAATAAAATATATTTTTAGTAACCGGAAGCAGCTGAAGCAGAATGTGCGCAACAACAATCTCAAGGGGAAAACATATTTTGTTGCCATTAGATTGTTGTAGCACATTTGCTTCAGTTGCTTTTATTAGACATAATAATTCATTAATAATTCATAAGGGTGCTAACCAATCTAAACGCAGCATCCAGGTCACATGGCTACCCTGTAAACCCCATACAAGATTCTAGTCAGCCTATTAGTATTCTGTATCTATACTTATAATATATTAATAATTCATAAGGGTGTTAACCAATCTAAATGCAGCATCCAGGTCACATGGCTACCCTGTAAACCCCATACAAGATTCTAGTCAGCCTATTAGTATTCTGTATCTATACTTATAATATATTAATAATTCATAAGGGTGCTAACCAATCTAAACACAGCATCCAGGTCACATGGCTACCCTGTAAACCCCATACAAGATTCTAGTCAGCCTATTAGTATTCTGTATCTATACTTATAATATATTAATAATTCATAAGGGTGTTAACCAATCTAAATGCAGCATCCAGGTCACATGGCTACCCTGTAAACCCCATACAAGATTCTAGTCAGCCTATTAGTATTCTGTATCTATACTTATAATATATTAATAATTCATAAGGGTGTTAACCAATCTAAACACAGCATCCAGGTCACATGGCTACCCTGTAAACCCCATACAAGATTCTAGTCAGCCTATTAGTATTCTGTATCTATACTTATAATATATTAATAATTCATAAGGGTGTTAACCAATCTAAATGCAGCATCCAGGTCACATGGCTACCCTGTAAACCCCATACAAGATTCTAGTCAGCCTATTAGTATTCTGTATCTATTACTTATAATATTCATTAATAATTCATAAGGGTGTTAACCAATCTAAACACAGCATCCAGGTCACATGGCTACCCTGTAAACCCCATACAAGATTCTAGTCAGCCTATTAGTATTCTGTATCTATACTTATAATATATTAATAATTCATAAGGGTGTTAACCAATCTAAACGCAGCATCCAGGTCACATGGCTACCCTGTAAACCCCATACAAGATTCTAGTCAGTTTATTAGTATTCTGTATCTATTACTTATAATATTCATTAATAATTCATAAGGGTGCTAACCAATCTAAACACTGCATCCAGGTCACATGGATACCCTGTAAGCCCCATACAAGATTCTAGTCAGCCTATTAGTATTCTGCATCTATTACTTATAATATTCATTAATAATTCATAAGGGTGTTAACCAATCTAAACGCAGCATCCATATCACATGGCTACCCTGTAAACCCCATACAGGATTCTAGTCAGCCTATTAGTATTCTGTATCTATACTTATAATATATTAATAATTCATAAGGGTGTTAACCAATCTAAACGCAGCATCCATATCACATGGCTACCCTGTAAACCCCATACAGGATTCTAGTCAGCCTATTAGTATTCTGTATCTATTACTTATAATATATTAATAATTCATAAGGGTGCTAACCAATCTAAACACAGCATCCATATCACATGGCTACCCTGTAAACCCCATACAAGATTCTAGTCAGCCTATTAGTATTCTGTATCTATTACTTATAATATATTAATAATTCATAAGGGTGCTAACCAATCTAAACACTGCATCCAGGTCACATGGCTACCCTGTAAACCCCATACAAGATTCTAGTCAGCCTATTAGTATTCTGTATCTATTACTTATAATATATTAATAATTCATAAGGGTGCTAACCAATCTAAACACTGCATCCAGGTCACATGGCTACCCTGTAAACCCCATACAAGATTCTAGTCAGCCTATTAGTATTCTGTATCTATTACTTATAATATATTAATAATTCATAAGGGTGCTAACCAATCTAAACACTGCATCCAGGTCACATGGCTACCCTGTAAACCCCATACAAGATTCTAGTCAGCCTATTAGTATTCTGTATCTATTACTTATAATATATTAATAATTCATAAGGGTGCTAACCAATCTAAACACTGCATCCAGGTCACATGGCTACCCTGTAAACCCCATACAAGATTCTAGTCAGCCTATTAGTATTCTGTATCTATTACTTATAATATATTAATAATTCATAAGGGTGCTAACCAATCTAAACACTGCATCCAGGTCACATGGCTACCCTGTAAACCCCATACAAGATTCTAGTCATTCTATTAGTATTCTGTATCTATTACTTATAATATATTAATAATTCATAAGGGTGCTAACCAATCTAAACACTGCATCCAGGTCACATGGCTACCCTGTAAACCCCATACAAGATTCTAGTCAGCCTATTAGTATTCTGTATCTATTACTTATAATATATTAATAATTCATAAGGGTGCTAACCAATCTAAACACTGCATCCAGGTCACATGGATACCCTGTAAACCCCATACAAGATTCTAGTCAGCCTATTAGTATTCTGTATCTATTACTTATAATATATTAATAATTCATAAGGGTGCTAACCAATCTAAACACAGCATCCAGGTCACATGGCTACCCTGTAAACCCCATACAAGATTCTAGTCAGCCTATTAGTATTCTGTATCTATTACTTATAATATTCATTAATAATTCATAAGGGTGCTAACCAATCTAAACACTGCATCCAGGTCACATGGCTACCCTGTAAACCCCATACAAGATTCTAGTCAGCCTATTAGTATTCTGTATCTATTACTTATAATATTCATTAATAATTCATAAGGGTGCTAACCAATCTAAACACTGCATCCAGGTCACATGGCTACCCTGTAAACCCCATACAAGATTCTAGTCAGCCTATTAGTAATGTGTATCATTTGATACAGAATACTAATAAGCCCTATTAGTATTCTGTATCAAATACATGTAATACAGGATACTAACACGCTAGAGTTAGTATGAGGGAGGCCCTACAACCTATCACTATTATAAACTTCCCCTATCCTGGGCAGGGTGAAATTGCAAGGTTCATGCAACTGCTCGTAATACATACAGACCATCTCTCCAATGTGGGACGTTTTTGTGCACACTGCGCATGCCCGTGGTGCAAACTATTGCTCCAAAGCCTTTTTTGTGCTTTTCTTCAAAATGTCAGAAATGTTTTAAATTTTATATAGTGCATATCATAAGTACATTACAATATTCGTGTCCGAATTGTATGGGATTTACAATGGCTCGCCGAAGCGGCTTGCCATTGTAAATCCCATACAATTTGGTCGCTCATATTGTAAGTATAACTAACAACTCAGACTACGTATATTCTCAATATATATAGATATTGTTGTGATGGAGAGGTGCCATGGAGAATAATGGATAATAATTGGAACATTAATTTGATGTTTGTATTCCAAGTCTCTAAAATATAATATTTATTATTAGTTTTTAAAAAGGCCAAAAAATTATTTAAAAAAAGAATAATTGCAGCACACATGCCTCAAATTGTCATTGAACATTATCTTAGGCTGCCTTGCAGCCATTCATAGGATGGTCATGATATGCCCCTCCCCCTCCCCCAGAGTGTGTTGCATGACAACCCTAAGAATGGCTGCAAGGGAGACTAACTTTAACACTAAGCAATTAAGAAAATGGAAGACATTATATATATAACCTTGTCTCTCAGTTTGCCCAGTAGACCTCTTTAGCTCAATATGTTGTCCCATTTCAGATTCACATGATCATCCTCTGGTGTATCAATGTTTCTTCGATTTCTGGTTAACGCATGAGAAGATACATTGATATAGAAATACTTCGGACAAAGACTATTATTCCCAAAAGATTTGAAATGGGGCAAAGCTAATGAGATCTATTGGGCTTACAAATGCATGTATGTGCACTTTAACTGGTGAAGATGGTTGCTTATCGTAGCACCAAAGATATTAAGGATGAGAGCAAACATTGACCGACTTCCGGTTTCTCTTGTGCCCAAACGCTGATGCGCGGTGAGCAACGTGCCTGAGAAAGTGCTGCACCTGCTTGCACACTGTTGAAACCAGGCGGCCCAGATCAAAAGCTTGGCAAGTAGCTTGTGATCTTTTTTCTTTCTTTCCATTTAATTTCCCATCATCTTCTTTTTTTCTCTAAACCTTTTGCACTGATTTCCCTTAATTCTAACAGTTATTTTTTTTGCTATCTGTATAATTTATCAAAATTTATTGGCTCGTGATTATCTCAGTTCAGATAATTGGAAGCTCTGCTTTTAGACTTGCCTAAATAACTGTGAAAACCATATTGATCTTGAATGTCAATTTGAAAACCATATTGATCTTGAATTTCAATTTCTTTGTCAGGGAAGAAACCATTATTATTTTAAAAAGTGTATATACATGTATGGTCAAACATTTTATCATTAATGTTGATTCTACATTATTTTGTACATCAAGTGAATAGTTGCATCCATGAGTTACATGTATAGAGGTTTATATTTATATTATATTCAAGCCAGTGACGTAAACTCAGTTTTCATTTATAATACAAAAACATGCTGGTAGAGATAAATGACCTTTTGTAAACATCTATGTTATATTTGAAGGTTATATCAGTGATTTTACCAAATATTTTGTCAAAATCAGAAAACGGTTTCATTCAGAAGGGGAAAAAACAGTAAATTCCCAAATTTGTGTGAAACTTAAGTCACAACATTAGCATATTGGAAATAGAAACCTCTATAACTCACGGATGTAACACTCAAATCAAGAAATATTCTACTATTCACTTAATGCAGAATCAATATTAATGATCAATTTTTTGAACATACAGTCATACACTTTAATACATCTTTTTTGCTATAATGAAGGGTACCAATTATTACAGTCTTGTTATGATCCCATGTTTTTCTATTGTATCACTTTAATACTTTAATGTGTGCTTTAATGACACCTAAGGGTAATGATACCTAAGGGTAATATAGCCATTTTATATTAATGGCTACAATGATTATATTGCATAAATTATCATATTGATAAAAATACACACAAAAAGTATGTGTAAAGATCAGTGATGTCTCTAGAGTTTTGTTTTACTATAATTACTAAATACCTCATCAAGGGGTATCTGCAGGGTTACTAAATATATAAATTAACAAACACATTACACCACCATAGCAAAAACCTTTTAAGATGCACACCGAGCAATAGTGTATAATAACCAACAAAGCACAGCTGCCAGCCTGTATATGCTGATGGGAACACGTTTTTTTGGCTTCTCATTCTCTCATATAAATTTTCAGCAACAAATTGAGAACAAAACATTTGATTTTGTATGCAATATATGTACATTATACTTTGTGGCATTTAATACAACTAAATGACTGTTTACTTTAAGTATTGCTTACAGTGGCCCAACATAAAAACTAGTTTGGGCATCTGATGGCTAATCGATCGAAACTTTGATAAAGAGTCTGTGTCTATGTATACTCACCCACTCAGCTGTGAGACTATTAAAATGAGGAGATATAGAAGTCATCATATTCTTTGTGAAAAATTGTATGTATTGGGTAACTGGCAAACTATTGGGGTTTGCTATCCTGTGTATATTCAATATACTCATTCTTGTTATCACTTAACACCCACTCAGCTAAAAAGCTGTTAAAAGGTGAAGATTGCACAAAAATGAATTTCAAATGTGATAAATAATATTGTATGTATTCAGGGTAATTGGCAAAAATATTTGGGTTGGCAGTCCTTTAACACCCACTCCACTAAAAAGCTGTTAAAATGTGAAGATTATACACAACAATGAATTTGGTGATAAATATTATTGTAGATATTGCATGGGTAACTAGCAAAAATATTGGGGTTTGTTGTCCTGTGTATATTCGATCTGCTCATTCTCAGAAGGACATCGAAAATACCCTTCAAATTTAATTTTATAAGTGCCGGTATAGCCTATTCAAAATGAAAAACTTTGGCTGCATTTTTTCAGTTATTTTTTGCATGAAGGGAGACAAAATCTCCCAACCTACCCTTTGTGTCACTAAATTAATTGAGACTTAAATAAAACATATCAAATATTCTATTCACCTTAATAATATTCATACTTCATGCACACGCAGGAAGAAGTCTGGTAACAATGGTATCAGAGCGAGGCCAGTTGTCCCAAAGATCGCAAAATTGGAGCCAATCAGGAATGTCTTTGCTCCTTTATACTGCAGTTGTTCTTTTGTCATAGAGCAGGTTTCAATTGAGTGTCTAAAGTTTTCGGTGATTGCTTTGGTTTTGCATTTACTTAGCTTTTCTATTGGCTGTGAAAATGTTTTGTAATCAGTCAGCGAATCAAATTCCAGAGTAAAACCAGTTATGGTTTTGGTCCGTCATGCCATCAATCCACGATTGCGTTTACTTTTCCTCCTGATTGGTTGTTTTCTCATGCCAGTGAAACCAATCGGTATTCGCTTTAGTTCGTGATTGGTTCGTTGTAATTGCTTTGGTTTGGTTTTGGTCAATTGAAACCTGCTCTAAGGAAATTAACATTATTTTCCACCAGACTGTATTTTTTTTTTATTTCTGTGACAAGCTTAATTCACAGGGCAACTAGGCTCACTTTGATGGCTGTATGAACAAGGTCAATAAAAAGTGAATTGTCAATAATATTAATGATCTGATAAGCAAATAATAAAATATTATTCAATGCAGTGGCACCTGCAGCCAAGAACTGGTCTTCTTAATAGTATGTTGAAAAATGTATATGAAGAGAATTTACAAATGACGGCATAAACTAAGGCTTATTTCGAGTGACAATTCCCAGCTGTAATATTACACAATTAGTTTCCATGTAATAAATTGTTTATTATATGACATATTCAAGAAATAAAGAAAACACTATGTTTATTTGATTCTCTCATTGCAGCTCCAATCAAAGATTGCAAGAAAATGCTTTAGAGTTTTCAGTTTAAGAAAATGTCAGGCATATGCGTGCTGAAAAAAATATTTTACACACTGAAATCTGATTGGCTATTACTCAAACAGCCCCATTTCAATTGGCTTACATGCTTACTAAAAATACGAAAACCGGTGAAAACCAGATTGTGACCTGTGTATTTATTAGTCTCGTATTTGAACTTGAAAACACCAAGTCATATAATAAGAGGAAATTGCAGAATGCGAGTGCTTAATACAGGATTTATGGGCACCGAGTGATATTTTGAAAGTTCTAATAATTGCACAAGCCTATAGGCAAGTCAATTTTGATCACTTTCAAAATATCACTCCGTGACCATAAATCAATTACCATAAGTACAACATGAGCAGTTCATGTGAATTGTTTTGTTTATAATATACTGAGCAAACATTTACTGAGAGTTTGCAACTGTGCACTCGATAACCTTTTGATGCACTCGTTATTGACCAATCAGAATCCAGCTATTTTGTTGAGTATATTATAATATCATGTACAGCATTTCTGGGATTCAGAACGTTGGACAAGTGGACTATGGCGATCATTTTGCAAAAAAAAATCCAATAGATGTTCAGTGTGGCAGGATGCTGGTCCAATTACCAATTACTTAAAATTTAGCTCTGAATTATGGTCCTACTAAATTACTGTCCTATTGATCTAACCCTGCTAGACCCTTGACAGATAGTATAAAACAAAATCCCTACATTTAATTACTGTACGTAGGATATATGGCCATATGAAGTTGCCAAATCCAGGAAATTATCAACTTGGTACCCTCAAGATATGACAAGCAACTTGAATCAATGTTCTTTAATACATTGAATACAAATCTCACACAATATTAGATTGTTACATTAAAAGTACATGTACAGATCAGAGGAGCTTTGTTTTTGAATACAAGAGTAGAAAAATCACAGATGTTCACGAGCAAGAGGTAAAATGTATGTATATACCCATAAATGCTAACCTAATTAACCCTTAGAGCTGTTTTCGATCAAGTGTCATACAACCAAAACCAAAATAATTACAGAGCCAAGTAAAAATACAGAGTCAATCACGAACTAAAGTAATTTATGATTGGTTTCCCAAGGAAAAGTAAACGCAATTGTGGCTAACTCACGCTAAATGAAAATTGATTATGTGATGGACCAATACAATGTTAGGTTTTAACCCGTTTTAATAGAACGTGATTGGCTGATAAGTACAAAACATTTTTCACAGCAAACACAGAACGAAAGCAATCACTTATAACTTAATTACAACACTCAATGAAAAACTGCTCGTAACACAGGTTTTATCACTGAATGCTAATTAAGCATCAATAGTAGACTAACAGGGATTTCATTAATTTGAATGTAGGCATTAAAAGTTGCTGTACAAGATAAAGCAGCTGCTAGAGCGTCGACAGTAGCCAGCTTCTGTTGAAACTGCTGGACTAAGTGAATGCCAAGTTAAAGGTTGTTAATTAGTATTGGTAATCATCAGTGTTCAACAAGTTATTATTACCAGTTAATAGTGCTTGTGGTGTTTGAAAACTCTAACAAAAAAACACAACTCTGCAGGACAAGTATTATTTGTGGAATTTTCAAACAACACAATTAAGCACTATTAATCATTAATTGAACTTGCACACTAATTATTACCAGTTAATAATAATATTGCAAAAATGAAAAAGTGAAAAGGAGAACTGAATTAATTAGGTTTTGCAATGATGCTCAGCCAATCAGAATTGAGTATTTTTGTATCCATATCATTAATATTAATCATTAGTAACAGTAGTCGTCAACTGCTAATTGGTGAGTTGTACTGGCAGCCATGTTGGTTGGCAGGAATAAAAGATGCCTCATTAGCTTCTTGTTCCTACAAACCAACATGGCTGGCTGCTTTGCTTTTGTGATTCTATTCCCTTAGGAATGATTGCAACCCAAGATTATACAGCAGTGAGAATGGTATATTAATTTCATGATTTTTAGTTGGATTAGTGTGCATTCATTTGTAACTATTCTGGAATAAGATGTTTAAGCATTCGTTTGGGAGTTATTGTTATTGTGGAATAAATTCTATGTATTCTGCCCCAGGAGGCAGAATAACCAGAATATGCAGAATAACCAGAATATGCAAAATGAACATGCCCTTAGAAAACCCTTTTTTTCATCCTTTAGCCTAGAAAATAGCTCATCAAATTTCACTTGTTCAGTATCTCACAAGAGTGAGAAAATTAGGATTGGATAAAGTTTTTCTTTATACACAAAATGGAGACAGCAACCTTAAAGTGCAAGTATAACGTAGAAAAAAAAAATTATATTGTACTTGTGTGTTTGTTTCACACAAAAAGGTATTAATCTTGCAAATTTTGTAACATTTCTGGCATTTAATCCCTAATTTTGGCTACTTTTCATGGTCCTGTGACGTCATAAGATGAATCAACTCCCTCCATAGAGAAAACTACTACAATAAAATCCCATAGGTTGCCATTGTGACATCACAAGACGAATCAATCCCACAATTCGGGTAGCGTTTATTCTAGTTTAATTGCTGCTCCTGCCTCTCGAAGAAAACTAAGTTAGACAACTGAAGCATTATTATCAAAAATAGAATTAGGGACAAAAAGAGTTCATGTTGTTTTATGGCTCTAACCAAAGGTTCAAGTTTTGAAAACAATGAGAAAATGTTCAGCAAAATTCTAGGCTACATGTAACTGAAGCCAGACTTTGAAATATTGAATGTTTCTATTAAAAACAGGATTTCTATCCCCTCAGGACTAATACTATTTTACACTAGAGTAAAATAATTCTGACAGTTTGTAAAAGTGGAAAACAATGAACACAATAGAAAAGATAGTATTAATATTATTCGACAGTTTTATGAAATGCATGTGACAGTATACGTAACAAATGGCTGTTCAGACATGTGCCATAAGGGCTTCGCAATACAATGTCAATTTCAGGTCCCTCAGTTACTATGACAACAGACATCCATTTTCCCACTAAAGCATAAAAGAACACCTAAATGTACATTTCACAGATTAACAAACCAGGGTTTTCAGTAAGAGCCAGCAGCCAATTAAAGTCACCATCTATTCTGGATATTTGTGCCAGCTACCGTGAACACCAGCAGATATGACACTCACAGGTAAGCTACATGTACATCTGGATTTGCAACAAAGATTTTGGGTAAAAAGGTACAGCTTATATGTTGGTGTTTATGGTAATTACATGTACCCAAGCAGCTGACAAATTTAAGTAAGGATCTCTATTAAAGAGTATGAAAATGGGAGGCTTTGAAGTTATATACAGGACTCGACATTAACTTTTAAGACTTGTTGCCACTGTGGAAAGGTAAACTGAATAACTATTGAACATGTAATTAAGAACATGCTTTCTTTGCAACAGGACCAAAAATTCTGGCATCCATGCGTCCACTTTTAAATCAATTAGTATTAGAGAACATCATTGAGGTTTTATTCGTAGCAGTCACATTGACACTTAAAAAATATGCTCTTCCAACAAAAACAACAAATCCATTGCCCTTCTTGATGGCAATAAGTTTGACAGTAGAAAGTGATCGAGATGATTTTGTATGAGTGAGGTTATGGCAACATTGTTTCTGTCCTTCTGATTCAGTCAAATTCCAGTACTTTACCTTACCTAAACTACAATACAATCTAAAATGGATGAAACTTAACATGTACTACCACCTATTTTGTACTGAAAGCATCAATATTTTTAATCTAGTATTTGACATGAAAAAGGTATTCTCAGGTGTTCTAAGATTTGTTAACAGAATTCTATTTTAATGCTCTTTTGCACTACTATTTTCTCTGTCACAGAAACTTTTTAAGTGTTTATGTTTATTATCTGGGGAGCTTATAATTGCACTAGCAGACTGATAGGCTTATAACCAGGGGAGCTTACATGTATAACCAGGAGTTTAGGCCATTAGTTATTTTTGTAAATTTACATAGCCAGCACTTCAGACTTGAATAGTTTGTGAACATACTAGTCGCCAGTGCTTTTGGAGACCACTGTAATTAACACAATGTTATTTCTTCTCTAAAAACTATTGTATGAAATTCTGAACACTTTTTCTAATAAACAAACCTTATTCTTAACCTATGTTTATAGTCTAATAACAGACAATTTCATATCAAAAAATCATGTTGAATTCTTGGATGATTTGCCTTTTTTGAAGTAAGTGCCATTGTTGTACTACCCTGCTAGACAGAGACTCCTTCCCCCCTCTCTATGACATAAGGAAGAGGGAGAGAAAAATGAACCTCTGCATGCAACCGACAGATGCTATGGATGAAGAAACTAAATAAGAAACAGTTTCTGATTGGTTAAAATTTTATACATGTCACAGTAAAGGTATTCATTTTTATAATATAGATACGATAGTACGCACGCTCTGATTGGCTAAGAAGCCATGTTTTATCAGAGTATATAACATGGTTAGCCGTGTTATATAGTTTTCAACTGGCGCGGTTTCCTTTCATCGTGCGCGTAATCTATATTATAAAACAGTTAAATATAGTGCAAATTCTAAATGGATATAGTCAAATGAGCTTCACAAAGATATTTTGTGATACGTACTGCTATTGTGGTGCAATGTGCTGCCATGCAGTTTACAATCATGAGTGATTGTTAGTACCTCAGAATACCACAGTAATCCTGTACCGCTCGAGACCTGTATTCTGATTGCCCCCATTATACTGTAGCTCTATTGTTTTCGTACTGCACGTTCTAAAGGTTAGGGTGTTTTGTATTGTTGGGAAAGCCAATGCTGTAGCTCGTTTCGAGCGGTACAGGATAGCCCGAATACCAGGCTGTTATTCAGTGTTCAAACACTGGTCATTTATGAGTCGGCTGATCATATCCACTGTTTCTTGGTGAATCTGTGATATACCATAGTAAATGGCATCTAACAGGATTTTGCTCGGAGGAGTAAGAAAGATTAATAATATTATTGAGGTGATATCAGGTCTAGAGAGCCTTGGAATGCAAAAGTTCTCCATTCACCAAAGTAAAGCCCTGCACCACTTTGTCTCAAGAGAAGCTACATTTGCTGTACTGCCAACCACACAAAGGTTTGAACAAAAAGATTAGAAGTTGTTGCATGTTGTGGTTGATTTTCATCTCTATGTTCAAGTGATGAACACAGTAGACTTCCTTGTGAGCTATGTAAATGCATTTGTGAGCTACTAAAGAGTTTCATACCGAGAACTGAGGTTTGAGGTATGAAACTGACTTATATTACATTTAACATGGTTTAAAACTGAGTTATAAACCTCCCTGTAACAGTCTATTGTTGAATGGGTTTATACCAGAGTTTCAGCCCTATGAAGAACAAAGAAAACCGTGTCAAGTGTGATAGAGCGGATTTCAATTGAGTGTCGGAAGTGTTTTGATTTTGTGTTTACTAAGCTCTCCTATTGGCTGAGAAAGTAAACCAACCAATCAGAATCCAAAGTAAAACCAAATGCAAAATGATTTTGGTTTTGCTTTGGTTTGTCATTGGCTCACAGGGAAGCCATTTATGAGTTATTCGTGATTACTTGCTCCTATGATTGGCAAGCTATGGATAATTTGCATTTGGTTTTACTACACTCAACTGAAAACCGCTCTATACAATGTAATAAGGTTTTGATCCCTCACTTTGGAAGACAGTATAGCAGTTCTCATTGTCTCCTTCGCTAGGCTATCGTTTTGACTTTCTTTTGAGAGCCACTTCAAAGTAACAAGGAGTGATGTGAAATATGTGATGTAAAACTTGTGCATGCTCGATAGAAAATATGTTGGTTGCGTGCAGGTTACTTTCTCTCTCCCCCTCTTGCTTTCATCTTGAGAGAAAGGGCAAAGGAATCTCTGTCTAGCAGGGTAAGAGTTTAAATGAAATATTCAAGAGCAAAGGATTATAACAACCAACTTTATAGCTCTTGTACCTTCAGTAATGTATTGGCTTAACTTTTGATAAGTTTAGGACATAAACTTTTGTTCAACAATGGTTTATATTCATGACAATGACAGTTTAAAGACACCCTGTTGGCTGCAATACTTTGCACAACTCAAGCAAAATTTCTTAAATATTCCGAGCTTGGAACTGTAAAAACAATAGCAATTTCATTTAGTATTGTTTTTAGTATTCCCAGAAGGTGTGAAACAAAAGCTACACCTGTGCAAAGCATAACTGTCAACAGATGGTCTTTAAAGACCACATATTCTACACCTCGGTAGTATCTAGTTCCTTCACTGACTCTCCTTCTCTTTCTTAACAGCAAATTCTGTTCCAAGGATTGTTGCAATTTCGCCTTGCATGAAAGCCCATGGAAGGTTACTCCCCTGAAGGGGGCATCGCTCACCACTTGGACAAAACACTTCAGCTCCTGCACCCTGCTTCTTGATAGAATCCCTGGAGCATGGGAAACAAAACTTGTGATGCATAATGGATGGACACTGGACGAAATGGGTGTCTTCAAGTTTATCATGGCATAAACTGCACCGTAGAATGTTCTGGCCGACTGCTGCACTTTTGTCTTTTCCTTCACCCTCTGCAATTGCACTACTCTGGGTCTCAGCAGCTTTTGAAATAGGGCCAGGTGGAGGTCTTGGGGATCGACGGTGTGGGGACACACACCCTGAAGCATTTGGTGATGTCACCAAACTGCTAGGTCTCCCTTCCTCGCGGATAGTGACACCCGGAGGCCCATCAAAGTGGCTGCCACGCATTGCAGGAGTAATGGGTGACTTTGACTGCGAACAGCCATGTCCTTCATTGCCAGGAAGCTGCATGCCACTGACTTTGGTCACTGGAGTTGTGACCATCGGGGAGACTGAAGCTGAAGGGATTGTACTCACTGGAGTGCCAGGCGGCAGTGGCATACCGGCTGAATTAACAATAAGCTTTCCAGCCTCAACTTGATTTTGAATCCAGGCTGGGTGTGGCTGCATCACATCTTCTCTTAGTGGGCGTCCAATAGGTATTCCTCTTTTCCCTGTTGCAATTTCATATTCCTCCAGATCCATTGTGCCTTTTCGTTTTCTTCCATATAAAGTTCCAGGGCGAGGGTTGAAACTCAGGTTCACATTTGGGAGAGGAAACTCTGCATCAAGCTGAGGCCGAGGCAGAAGTTCCTGGATCACATGCTCCCTAAAATATCTGACAGACTCTTGTAATAAACTTGCAAGAGGTCTCCATTCTCCTGTCGAGCGATCCACCTCATACTCTAAGTACTTATACCCAGATGATATTCCCCTTCCAATGTCCTTGTGGAATTCTGTGTGCATTTGCTTAGCAACACCAGATGCACTCTGAAACACACAGCCCGACCCCCTAGGGTACTCAACAAATATTTTGAGTTCAAACTCCATGCCAGGTTTATTGTTTACATCAAATGCAAAAATCCTTCCTACGAGGTTGTGGTCCTTTTTGAAGCGAATGTCAAACGGGACAACCCTGTTTAATATAGTTATAGTGGCATGAGCTTGAATATGTTCCTGCCTTGGGGCCTCTAAGGCAACATGAGGGGGCCCATGGGCAAGAGGGCCTGCCAGGGGACCTGGATGAGATCTTGTTACGATAGCATTTCCGTTCAACATCCCGTGACGTGTTTCTTCGGGGTAATTAGATCCTCTTCTGTCGTCCCGGGTTCCGATTTTACCCACTCGAACAGGTCCGCCTTTTGAACCATTCATGGATTCAGGAGAATTAATTTTCTGGTGTTGACCACTAACATTTTGATGCATATTTTCAGCGCTCTCCTCGCCAATGTGATGTGCATTTTGATATTTTCCGAATGCGTGTCTTTGTTCCGCTGACGCGTTGAAGTTAGAACCGCCATTATTCAAGCCTGGTGGAGGGCTGGGAGTTGAAGAAACCGACGAGCCAGTCGAGTTCAATCGCTCACTTTTTACTCCTCGCGAACGATTAGCTTCGCTGTTTTCCCAATTCTTTCGTAGAATTCGGCCATATTGAATAATTTCTTCAATCCTTTCCGCGCCTTCATAGTTACAACAACCACGGCAGATTGGCTCGGAAAAATCGTGTAAGATTGCCCAAGGAGAATGAGGTAGATCACAGAGAAAGCAGTGTTGACGTTGAAATCGCGCCGCCATTTTTCTCCAGAACTTTCTTAGAAATAATAGCTCACCATCTCTATGCCATATTACATTTCGTCGAACACCCAACAGAAAATGGTTTTAGATTCAACATTTGTCGAGCAGCTGAAGGGACGAATATGAGCTAGTATCACCAACTCATACCAGTTCACGTTTATCGACGTGTAGAAATTTTTAGTTCAAGTTTATCCGACAAACTACCTTCCGTGTAATCGCGACGACAAGGAATTCTAGAATTCTACCGCGCTTGGAGCCCAAACAATTCTAACCGGAATAAATATAAGCCTTCAACTTGGATGACGCGGAAACGCGATCCGTCCGCCCCAAGTGGCCAAAACGTGTTACTAAATTTAGCTATCGGCCAGTGATTTCCATATTCGATCCAAGAATCGCGCAAGGCACAAACAAAGAAATCATACACGTTTCCTGTGACGTCACAGCTCATCAAACAAAACCCCAAATATTACGAATATTAGATAAGTTCGATTAAAAGATTTCCCTGCAATGGCAGTACGTTCGCTTGAGACGCGTAAATTATAAAAATTACATCCATTTCGGCATGCAAACGTGGAAACTTCGATGATGTCACTGCACCGGCTCGATAAACATTGTACATGTCACATGAGGTTTGTAGCTAAAATATGTACAGTCATGAAATATCTGTCTAGGAACACAAGGGGGATTTTTTTTTCGTTCAGAAATTCAATCCACAATACATCTGTCATCGCAGATCAAAACAACGCCAGAGAGCAGGGCGCGTTCGGTTGCCCACTCGAAAACACACAACGAGTAAATTATGCATGGCATGCATATCAACTATCAGTTGAATGACGTCAGAATCAACAATTATGCTTGGTCAGTCTTGTTGAGCGGAAGGCACATCTTAACCGAAGTAAATAAACGTTTCTTTGTTCCACAAAGATTGTCACTAGAATATTTCTTAATACTTCACCCTTCTATATGATTTACCTTTCCGGAAAGTTTAGAGTTGTATGAAACGGTTGACATTCGTGGGAAACTTATATGGTATATTACACCTTTGGAAAAGAAACAGTTTCTACGCAAATTTGCATAAGTCGACTCTCGAAAGAGAAATGGACTCCCTGCGTGGCTTGTATCCGTTGAAAATACAGCAAAAGTAGGGTGTTTTTTTCGGTTTTTGATCTAATTGTGCAGTCAAGCACTAAAGCGGTGCTTATTAAAGCGCAATAACGGGTCTACTAAAATTAAACGTGGAATAAACCAGAAACATCTAAAATTTTACATTTTAAAAATTTACGGAAAACCAGCCAGAAATAGCTTCTTGTTTGCGCTTTCGCATTCAAGTTTAATAATTGATGGCTACCTCGAGTTTTTTTTTCAATAGACGCACTGCTAAATCAGTGTAGGCCGCAACATATTTGAAACAATCCATGTGCTGGGCATAGCGGGGTTTCCAAGCTCTTGTCTTAATAAAATGGGTATATTGTAGTATTCTCAAGGTGAAAACAGAAGTGTAATATCCAGAAGAAAACTAATGAATTTCACGTTCCAATTTCTTTGACACCTTTTATATAAGCAGGTGAAATGGTTCTCGTTTGTGTGGGATAGCTCTAAACTCTTCTAAGTTCATCTTTCTTAGCCTTTGAAGGGATTACGGAGGTCTGTGTACAGGCTAATCTTTCTCTGTTCTCCGTTGTCAAAATAAAATTCAATAACAGCTAGAGGTAACAAGTTGTATGACCCGATTTTAATGATGTTCCAAGAACCATTTGAAGGTGGAAGATAAATGGAGAACGCCCTTTGACGTCTGCGGAACTCCAGAAACAACTTTCCATAAAGCCGACATTTTTTAAGCTGTTTACGACATCGTTCAAATCCGTTAATTTCAGAATGGGTGAGTAGGAAATTCCGCTGAAAGTATTGCATGGAATGGCAATGTGCGTCAGTTTTAATTGGGTCTATTTTCCGCTAATAAAGTAAACATTTCGATTGGATTGTAACTCGAAAGCACTGTTCAATTGTTCAATTAATTAATTCTTACCCGGGATTTAAAACGTTTCCGTAAATTATTTTGGAAAAGCGGTTTTGTCTGGCCGGTTTATATCAGCCTTTATCCGAGCGATGAGTGGGTCTTGTCCCTGACTCAAAACTATAAATCAGGATATCATGCTACACGCGTCAATTCAAGAGTAGTCCATGCATTCGTTAAAATACCCCCTACCACTCCGAAAAATGTTTTAGTCTTATAATATGCATGCAATCGAAAGAGGAGCTATACAGTTTTTGCCAAACTAGAAAGACACCAATTTTCGGAGGGTTTTTTGCTCTCTAGCGTATAGTCGGAGTAAATTCTATTTCTGACGCAATTATTCCCGCACGAGTATTATTCGTAATTACGTACGTACGTAAGTGAACTTAAGGATGGGAAAATTAGTCATGAAACTGAAATAAAAACTCAGCGTTATGGGACGAGAGAAACCGAATTTCTAAAACAGGAACGGCTAACACGCGATTTAAAAAGAATCTAAAGCATGTACTGAAACGGGCTCTGTTTTCTTCCGTCTTATTTATGGTGTATCAATTCAATGAGATGTTTGACCCCGTATCAGCGACTAGAATCCAACTTCAAACATTTTAATCATTTTAACATGTTCGAATGTTTGGATTCGAGATGAAGAAGCTTAGGAGACTGAAAGTAAAAGCTTAATGTTGAAGTACGAGCTTTATTTGAGAACTAATATTGTTCAGCGACTCCAGACTCGGACAAAGCTTGGCCAAGCGTGTGTGCGCTAATTGAAGGTCTGTTGTTGTTATGCAATAAGACTGATACATGGAAAAGGAAAATGGGTAGATATCTTCGAGAATCAAATGAAAGATAAGCCAGATGATGATTCCGAGTAAAACAAGAAAGGCAAAAACCAAGTTACTGCCAGTTTCTTTGTTAAGCGATAAGAACAATTGACTACTTCCGTACCTTCAATAACAATTGACTGGTTTCTGCACATGCTCCGCTTCAATCAATCACAGTAAGTTATATATAGCAACCAATTAGCGTTGTTTGATGATGGCATCATTCCCCAAAATAATAATTAAAATGATGCATTTTATATTAGTGGCTTTGCAATGATATATCTGGGATCTAAGGTTTTCCAGGGATGGAATACGGTTTTCGGTTTTCTATGTTGTCGGCCCGCCTAAACTTATGACGAGTTAAGGCGTGGTCTTTATCACACGTTAACTACTTTGACACGATTTGTATGGCTAGTTGAAGACAAACGCGGGAACAGAAAATTTCCGGGGTCGCTGAATAACCGCAGCTCATTATCCAACATAAACATGAAGTAATCGGGCAGGACAAAACGTAAACCCATGTTCACCCAAGCGAGTCATAAACATTCAAGATCTTTTAGGGATACCAATTACTATTTACTGAACAACATCTGTTAATGCAATAGTCGAGACCATCGTAGCGAGGAAAAATATCGGAGGTTTGGAAGAGGGAGGACGAAAAACTGAAGATTTTAAAGCCTCGTATTTGTACAAAGAACCATCCATCACTGTTTTTTTAATTACAGCTTTCAACTGGGAGAGCCAAACCATGCATAAAATGTCATTGCGCAATTAAAGCTTGCTGGATCAATGAGTATCGCGACCTTGGCCGGACACGTGAATAGCAATAGTACAGAAAAGTCTTTTACATGCTGTAATACAATCCTTGTCGCTTCCTGACCATTTATAATACGTCCTACGGAAATTCTATACATCACATCGAGTTTCACTGGACACTAAACCTGATATGATATAACGATATTCCTTGGGGCCGCACGATTCCAAGAATGAAGTTCAGTTTTCTTGACCTTGCGATACTTCGAAAATCAAAAACATGGAACTAAGATTGTTTAGCTAGATTTTACCCTTGTTGCTTTTACCTCATTATATAGAAAAGAAAAACGATTCTCTGATTCACGCTTCACTCAGTATAAACTATTTTAAAGATTGGATAAGAGTTCGAGACGCCATATCAATATACCTGACATATCTAGATCTAGAGAGGGGAATATTTACTACCACAACAACACGTCTTAGTCATGTAATATGATATAGAAACACGAGCGCCTCGTTATTATCCCGCCATCTATTGACGTCATGGGTTCTAGAGTTCAAGCGGCTATCGAATTCATATTTAAAAGGGTCTGGCTCTCTAAGACAACGATCTGCGAAAAATCTAGAGAATCTACTTCCCCAGAAATATTTCCCCCAAGAAAATGAAAATAACGAGAGAGTACAGACTGCTTTGGTGACCAGCTTTTGTGAATTGTCATTCGTGTTTTCTTTCCGTGAGGATATGGTATTTAAAGTATTACGTCATTGGCATGCACTTTGCTATTCTTAAACGCGGTTAAGCTGAATGATTCATTTAAATTAGTTGGTAGTGCTAATATCTCAAATCATCAAATATACGCAAACTCTTCAACTCAGGTAAAAATCATTTGAATAAGAAACGCCAGATAAGTATGTACGTGTACGACAATCTTTATCTTGGATCTTGTTACTATTCCCGAGACAAGAGTTTAACCTCTGCGAATGCATGCATGTTAGGAAGGGATTTATGAATAATAGCTTTCTTTGGTTAAAATTAGATTGTGTCGAGGAAGCCGTTGTCAATTCACGCCTAGTCGTAAAGAGATAAACCACCAGGGAAGGTCAAATAAATAGACCAAATGAAAATGGATATAGCAGTGATACCAAGGAACGCGCTAACCCTCCTGCTACGTGTCGTATCGTAGATTTTGTCATGGTTAAACACTTACTGCGAGGGGAATATATGACAAGGGAATATATGGTGATAACGATGATGTAAAATCTTTTTTGAGGAAGCATCACTTGTAAATTCTCGATGAATGTTCCGATGAATTCTCCCGGATAGCTCAGCTGTTAGAGCGCCGGTCTGTTGTGCGGGAGATCGTGGGTTCAAACCCCGATCGGACACTCAGGGTTTCAAACCCCGGTCAGACACTCAGGGTCTTAAAAATAACTGAGGAGAAGGTACTGCCTTTGCTCTAACATCTGAAAATGGTTAGACCTTCGCCGTGGCTCGGATGACCACGTAAATGGCGGTCCCGTCTCCAAATATTGGGGACGTATAAAAAGAACCACTGTGGACGCAATAAACCCTGGCTGTGACCACCCACAGTGCCAGCAAGAGGTCGGCTTGCTAGATTAGTGCCGGGCTACTGGTGAATGAGACCTCTAACATGTATAACAGCCAGTAGTCCAATGGAACTAATAGCGAGCGCTGGAACAACACTGAAGACTGAATGTTTGGTGAGATCATCGTGGGGTATTATGCCAAATGCAAGCTGATGTGGGCGGGTAGTTTCGCATGCACGTGATTTGGCGTCGAAAGCCACAACGACAAAGACTGGCACGTATGCTGGATATAATCCAAGTCATTGATCTCTCCAGGGTCTAGGACGCTTTGATATAAATACCGGATGCCGGGTACAATGGGACAAACCCCCTGCAGCATATGGTTATGACTAGGTACACGCCCTCTTTGAACCATTAGCCAGTCGGGCGGGCCGTTAAGATATATATAGCTGGCATTTATAATACAACAGCCAATATCACACATACATCACGAGTGTTCTTTAGAACTATTTCCCTAATTTTAGATTCTAGCAAATATCACTGGCACTATATTTTGTGGCGCAACAGCGAATAACAAAAATTGTAGAGTAGATCAATCAACTTTATTCATCTCTATGTGGACATATTAGCATACACAAAGAGAAAGGAATCTAACGGAAATCAGAGATTGAATAATTTAGATCCCTGGGTGGGACAAACTCTGCAACGGTATGTCCGTAGCTTTTCCGTAACCGTACTGAAACTTACTGCACCGTAACTCTGTAATATGATTGGATCAGAAATACAAAAACAATGGGAAACCATTTCAATGTCACAGCATGCCGTACAGTAACCGTACCGTAGTCGAGTCAGTGCCGTAGTTTGTCCCACCCATACGAAATCTGTTCTAACACAACCGTAACAATATGTATGTACGCCGCAACAGATATGGGAGGTTTATTTCATTGATACGCTTCACGATATACAATATCCTATTAATCAGCCTGAGTTTCCTGAGTTATCTGAGGTCAGCAAGGCAAGTCTGTTGTGAGAAATTCGATATTTAGTTCGTGTCGGAAAACGAAGTTTGTTAGCTGGTGCACGACCTATGATCATATATGAATAGTCAGCAATCCCAAGTCGCTTAAACGTTTTCTGGCGTTATGCCATTGCGTTACTTGAAGAGGCAGATATATATATATAAAGTAGAGAACGAACTGCAGTCGCGAGCACTTTTCGTTGATGGGGGAGGGGGTTACGGCAAGTGGTTAGGGGTGAGGTTAAGCGCAATTAAACATATGAAAAAAAATTGAATCGTCTTCATATGAGTGATATTTAGAGGAACTTTGATTGAAGTTTCTGGTCTCCACAAAATTGATCAAATCCACAGCATTTCATGAAGGGAAGAGACATCACCCTATAAAATGACGAGAACAGCGCAATCCAGAACGTTCTATGATATGATTAGGGAGTAACTTGTCATCACCCACTCCTTATTTAGCTTATCCTCGTCCATGCGGAAATAGCAGCACAGCCAATCAGCGACAGGAACGTAAACAATAGGAAGCCAGTGGTATGCCCAACCTTAGTTCCGGTGATCTTTTTAAGTTATCATGAATTACGTTATGAATAAAACCTTAAATAAAATAAAATCTGAAGCAGAAATTTTAAAACATATTTATACTGTTTCGTCACCGATAGAATGCATTAAAATTCGTTAAAGCAATTTTGGGTTCGCTTTCCAGCGCCCGTTCCAGCAAGTTGGCAGCTAAAAGTGAGCTACAGTTCACTCAGTTCCGTCGCCCGTTCCAGCCAGTTGGCGCTAGGATATCAAAATCAACCCGCGCGGAACATGGAACAAGATGTTCCGGGAATATACTGTTACCTCCATAAACACAAAACGCCAATAACGCGTACAAGGAAATTAGGAAATGTCAGATTGGATATGTGATGGATTTAGTTAATTTCCTCGAGGAACAGAACCCGCGTAAAAATAGTGAATTCATTTGACCCCACCGCGCCTATATACAATAATAAGTCGTACTGGCTTCCGTAAAAACACAACGTTTTCTGCAAAAAAATAGTCTCAAGTAAATGTAAACTTAGTTTCTTCATTATTCGGATCCGCATACATTGATTTTGAGTTACTATGGGCTATTAGGGAGTTTAAGCATCGAGGACGACAACGTCGACGACGACGAACGTAAAAAAGTGCTTTCTCGTCTAATAATATACATGAACAAATTTCCGTCGATTCTGATTGGCTAAGAGCAGTGCAGTTCAAATGTAATTGAGTGCAAAAAGTGTAATTCAGTGCAAAAAAGTGTAATACCAGCAGTGCAAATTACAAACTTTATATATTCTGATTGGCTAGTGAAACAATACAAAATCAAGGACAGCCATTCAGATCAGACTTTTAACAATAGACATTTTTTGCTGAAAATTTGTTGGTAAACAGAGCAAATCTATGGCAGCCATTTTTTTGCTTACCAAAACCAGGCAGGGCGGACTTTCCGCAAAAACAAGGGATTTCCAGCCGAGAATGTTTTTTGAATAGGAGATATTGTAGTTGAGTCTACGAATAGCAGTTTCAGCGGTATTGACCCAAACGCCTCACTTCAATGTAATGAAGCGCTATTCAAACTGTATCTAAATTAGTCGTGCTTGTTTAGGAGGGTGTTGGTGTCGTGTAAGAATGATGGTTTCAATGGCGCTTCATTACATTGAAGTGAGGCGTTCGGGTCAATACCGCTGAAACTGCTATTCGTAGACTCAACTACAATATCTCCTAGATGTCCGGTTGCTCTATTCAAAGAGCTTGTAAGCCGAAGACCAGTTCAGTTAGGGAACACTGGGCCATAATTTTTACCTCTCGGTAAAACACAACAGGAAAGCGAACGACGTGGTTTGGTACAAAGTCCAGCCGATGGGAGTGAATAAAATCAACTCCATGATGAAGAACATAGTAGAAGGAACGTCCCTCGAGACAAGCAAAAAGAGGTTTATCAAACAAAGGGCCAGGAAGACTGTGGTTAGTAAGCTGAAGAGTGCAAACTTCGAGCGAGCAGGAATCGCGAAGGTGACGGGACACCGAAACGTGCAGTCGCTCGACGATTATGATGAAGCCAACAAACAGGAACAGTGCGTATTTTCTATGGCCATTTCCCGACGCCAGTAACAACCTATACAAATCACTTGTTTATTATTTCTTCCAACTCATCTGCATATTGCAAAAATACGAAGAATCTCGTAGTGTGCGGCGTGAGATGATAATGTCGAATAAAATCTATTTTTAGTAACCGAAAGCAGTTGAAGAAAAGTGGGCACGCGCGCGACAACTAAAAAATGGCGCGAAAAAGTCGGCAAAATATATTCGCGCCATTTTTTTAGATGTCGCGCGCGCGTCCACTTTTCTTCAACTGCTTCCGGTTACTAAAAATAGATTTTATTCGGCATTATCCATAAACGCGCTTCCATTTATGTTTGCTGAGAAGTACGTAGTTGACAAGGGAAACAACGATCGAGGTTAGTTTCTTTCCAAGAATTATTTTCGGTAGTGTACAATGCCCTACCATACCGTCACCAGACGTTTTTCACAGCATGGCCATCGCGGTAAATTAATCTAACTATAAACCTTGGACACATTTTGTGTCGCTCAACGCACGCGATGACGTCAAATCGCGGCAAAAAAAAATTGACCTCCGGTTGCATGCCGTCCATTACTTTATGAACATCTTTTGCTTATGCTGTCTAATGCCCGACACCCGGGGCCGATAGTTGCAAATGCCCAACTCCCAGGATCTCAAAATGTGCAAATGCCCCAACATGTCGGGGGGGTTGGGCATCGCTGAAATTGACTGATGAATTCTTGGATGAACTTCATTTTTAATTCATATATACATAAGGTCCCTAGTTTACTTCCTCTACTTTCTAACGATTTTTGTCAGTTGTTCGAATGTTTGTTAGTCGCCTATATGTTCACCGTTCTCTGCAAAAACGTGACGTGAAAACTCCAAATTCCACGTTCAAAAGGTTACACGAACGTAGCTAGGAAGTTTCCCTGCTACTGCAAGCAGAGATTTCTCATCTCTTAATCGGTCCTTGCCTATTTTACTTTGTACCCTGTGGAGTTTTCTATTCTTGTTTTCCGACGGCTTAGACGGTATTATTCGAAAATCTGGTTGTGAAAAGTGTAAAGGCAAATAAAGGAAATAGTAAACACCAAACTGATGTTGGAAGAAAATACTCTTCTACGTTCCGTGGTTACTTGACGGCAAAGTGCAAATAAACTTTGTTTGAAGGCTGGAGACGTGAAAAAATATGTTATTGGAACAGAGGGACTCGGGTGTTCAGCTAACTAAACAAGAAACCGGCGACGCAGACACTCAAGTTCTGATTGGCAGAAGTCGAAAACATACTTGTGGATGTTTTGTCTCGACTCTAGAATAAGCCTTTTCGGCTGAAAATAGTCACGTGCTGATATATCACTTAAATAACGAATGATTGAGCTCGTGATCCATTGGAAAGGCGTTTCTTCAAAAACAAAGCTTTAGAAAGATCGATAATCGATTGGAGGTCGAAAATAGCATTTACAGGTTTTGCTAATAACACTACCGATCTCGTACAAGTGCTTTTGAACAAATGAAGTCAGATATCTTAAAGTGCATATAAGCCCTAGCCAGTTATCTTTGATATCGATTGTACATGAAGTGGATAGCCCAACGGCAGAATATTTATTGATTTGGGTGTTGCGTCTATGAGATATAAAGGTTTATATTTCCAATATGCTAATGATGTGATGTCATCACCGACATTTGCTGAATTTCTTTGTGCTTGTAAATTAAGCTATTTTCTAATTTAGAATATTTTTTTGGTAAAATCACTTTGATAAGCTTCAAATATGACTTAGAATTTAAAAATAGATAATTTGTCTCCACCAGCATGCTTTTGTATAATAAGTGATGTCGGTGATGACATCACCTCATTAGCATATTGGAAATATAAACCTTTATATCTCGTAGACGCAACATCCAAATCAAGAAATATTCTACCGTTGGACTATCCACTTCATGTACAATCGATATCAAAGGTAACTGGCTAGGGCTTATGTGCACTTTAACCACCCAGTACAACAACGTGATTCAATCCTAGAAAAGACCCATTGAACAGTTTAATGCCATCTTTGATTCTATGAGAGTGTAACAGTATAATTTAAACTAATACCATTTACATGTACGGTATAAGTAATAACTTTATTACGGAGGACAGGATTTATTTGGTAAAGAAAACACAAGATCAAGATTCTAAAACCGTGCCCGATAGAACATCAGTATCTTTTTGTTCTGTTATTTAAAAAAATTAGCTAAGATTATCAGGATTATAGAGCAGTCATAGTTGTATGAATTTTACACCTTTTTGAGCAGTACCATTATCCTATAAATATTAAATTTCAGCCAATCATAGCTCAGCTTTACTATGAAATACAGGGCGGTATTTCATGGTTTATCTCTCAAATACAGAGCAGTATTTCATGGCTAGATCAGGCCAATCAAAATGCAGGAAATTTCGCGCCCTTTTTTTATCAGCCAATAAGAATTCAAGATTTTGAATGCATAATTATAGTCTGCAGACGCGTCCGCCACTGGAACCTTTTGTTTTCCAGCGAGAAAATTCGCAGTCTATCGTCAGGTAAGTTACTTTGTTTTCGTGATAAATATTCCCGTAAATTTGTTTTTATACAATAATATGGAAAGACTCGTTGTATACCAAATAATACAAATATCTCGTGAAATAGTCGCCGGTATTCCATAGAAAACCATCAAATAACCAGTAAATATTTCACAAGTCAGGCCACATTATTAGTGGACTATGATATATATTTAGCTAGCTAAGTAATCAGCTGCATCATAATATTTTTTCTCTTATTAGGATTTATATTATTTCATATATCGCTTTCGCTTTCAAACTTTTTAGAGTGATGTTTGTCTTTTGTTATTTTCAATCCTTTCTGTCAGGGCCACAAGGGAGAATACGGTATTTACAGTCACGTGCTGATATAATACTTCATTAACGAATGAATTGAGCTCGTGATTCCCATGGGAAAGGCGTTGCCGTGGATGCTGGAGAGCAAGCAATTTTTTTAAACGCAGGTTTAGAAAGATCGACAATCGATTGGAGGTGAAAAATAGCATTTACAAACAGGTTTTGCTAATAGCAATACCGATCTCGTACAAGGCCTTAAAATAAATGAAGTCAGATATTTTTTGCTCTCCAGTACAACCACGTGATGTGCTAGCTGCAAAGGGCCTATTGTGCACCATCCGGCTTTAAAATAAAGTGTTATCTATCTATCATTCTTGGCTACAAACCATTCCCTTATTTCTTACTGCGCATGCTCGACGAAAATCAAATGCGCAGTAAGAAATAAGAGAAGCGTCTGGGTCGAGAATGGACGCCGGAAAACAATGGCCAGAGTTGTAGAATACACGTGTAAAAGTGTTAGTGTGTTAGTCCCTGGTTCACACATACACACAAGTAACAGACGCAGACGTGAGATAAACCGAAACACGCAGACAGTATCTCAGTTCGCAGGAAACACGCCATAACGAACACGCTTGGCGCCAAGCATTCTGTTTGTGGCATCCGGTGTTTGCCGGCTATGTTCAACTGGGACCGACGGATTTACTGACGAATTCACTAGGTCATAAAATAACTACTAAAGGTGGGACATTCGTTATATTCGAGGCTTTTACTTTTACTACATCCTTTCACAATGAGGAAGGGTGGCGTTTTCCGTTTGTCAATATCTCATCTCGTTCCAGACTGTAGGCTTGGATAAATTCTGCCGGCAGAATTTCGAGCATACACCACTTGCGGCAGTGAGCATTCTGCCGGCAGAATACTCGATTTTCGAGCAGAATTTGAGCAGAACAGGGAAAATTTGGAATAGAAAAAAGTTATATAATAATTCAAATAACGATAATAAAAACAAATTTAAAACAAGTCAAAAAATACTAAGCAATGTGATTCGCACTAAAAATAACTCAAAATTACTAAAAAAAAGCCCACAGATCACTACTCTGTGGCGACTGGCGAGGCAGCACTGCAGTCAGCGGCATTACCCAAAAATACATATTTCAACATGGCGGACCAAATACTAATACCAAATACTCTACGAGCAGAATACGAGCAGAATACCTATGTCCGAGCAAATTTCGAGCAGAATACACGTTTTTTATGAGCATTGCCGGCAGGCATAATACGCCAATTTACGAGCAGAACTTATCGAAGCCTATTCCAGATCCAGGTTTTTGCAATATGCAAATGAGATGAACTGTGACGTTTTTGATGACAAATCACAAAATGGAGAATATCTCTGCAAATAGTTGGTAAAAACAATTGAAACGTCGCACATGTGTGGTACTAAGGAAAATACACATCACTGTACTAATTATGATGTTGGAATGGAAACCCTCTTGGCCCCAGGCTGCTTTTCACCTTGAAGATAACATTACATTTCTTGTTTCTGTCATAGAAATAATTTGCTTTAAAGTGCCTATAACCCTTCTTGCAGGTTTTATAGCTATGAACCTTCGAAATGTTTTGAGAACTTCTGTGAAGAACGTTTTGGCTTACAGAGAATACTCAATGTTCTACGCTTGTTTGAAATCGTGTAACTTTGACCTTTCCTGACCCATGACCGCGTAAGTAAAAGCCTGGGTCGATCCCTGGGTAGACGTCATTCATTAATGCATTATTCTCCATGGCGCCTTTCTATCACAACAACATCGATGCGTAGAAAATGTACATAGTTTGTGAGTTGTTAGTTAAGAAAAAAAGTCATTTTAATCAACATTAAAAGTATTTCTGGAAATGATTGCAAATTCGAATTAACTATACGACGTCAAGATGACGTCTTGTCAGGAATCAACCCAGGCTTTTCATCTTTTCATCTCATTTGCATATTGCAAAAACCTGAATATCTCTGGAACGAGACGAGATATTGACAAATGAAAAACGCCACCTTTCTTTATTCGAAAGGCTTTTCAAATAACGTCAACTAACAGGGGCACTTTCAAATAAAGCGTTTACATACGAAACATTAAAATTGGGATTGCTACAATAATATCCGGGTAAATATACTGTAAATGTACTGCTTGGGGGCAGAAATAAACTCGTTGTAAACGAGAAATCTGGCATTATGCCTTCGTCAGATGTTTTATTATGCTCAGGAGCTGTCAAAATGGCTGGGGATTTGGAAGATTTATTCGCACTTTGCAAATATTAGTAAGGTAAGTTTTAAATGGAATACTCGCTGCCTTCTAAACAAATAAGTTGGCCAGTACCTACCTATCTACATAAAATCAAGCCTAAAACTTTCACTTTTTAAGAGCCTTGAAAACCGTCCACGCAGAGGTAAAAAATTACAAAGCGGAGCAACTTTTGCCGCTTTTACGTTAAGAAGTTAACAAAATTGTCGCAGCAAAATGAAGTCCAACTCAACCCTGTGATTAACATTTGTTTTCATAGATTCGGAAAATATTCTGAACTAAATGCCCGATAAACCTCCTCTTGGCGGAACTCGAAACAATTATTCAGAAAGCGGTTTCCTGTCTTTATGACTAAAAAGCACGGCAGGCTTAAACTTTCCTAGATCCTGAGGACAGAACTCCATAAGGAGCACGATTTGTCGCAAAAGCAGGAATACCCCGTGAGATCGTACTGATGTCATTAGGGACCTTACGCAACCAGGACGGCAACGTCTAGGACGACGGCATAAAATACAATAACGGCACGTGAAAATGCACGCAGTCGCCTTCATTTCAACCGTTGTCTGGAAAAACACAACGTCAAAACCCCAATGTTTACGTATACGTTTACAAGAGAACGCCGCAAACGTAAGAAAGTAAATCACTCTGTTTTTCGTTGGGCGTAAGCAAAACTTTATGCTTATCATATTTTTCGAAGACCTGGATGTGAAACGTGATTATAAGCGAATAAAGGAACTAGTAAACACCAGATTTCGGGAGAAAACACTTTTCTACCTCCCGTCGTCACTGCCGTCGCCGCCCTGGTTGCGTAAGGTCCCTATTAAGACGTCGACGGTGGCTATATATAAATTGCGAAAGTATAGGAAACACGTCCCCGGCCATGCAGGGTCGACGCCCATTTTATACCACAAAAAATTAAAACACCGACTAATTGAAACGAAGGAAGTAGCGGCGCTAACTGCGTGTGGCGCACTGAATTAAAAGGCCGGGCTTTCAAATAAAACTAATTCGTGATAAAAATTAATAAAGCTAGAATGCCACAAAACAATTCGAGAATTCAGATCTATATAGGCTAACGGGGTAGGGCACAGAAAGGTAACCAATATGATTATTGCAATCTTATTTTTGTTAACAAACATCCTTCCTCCCCGCGCCGCTCCCCTGATTATTTCAGCAATGTTGTTCTTCATATCACGCCTTGGCTTCGTGGACGTCAATGTTGAGGCTTTACCTCACTCTTGTTCGCCCCATGATGGAGTATGCATGCTCAGCATGGGATCCTTATACTCAGCGTAATGTAAACCAGTTGGAAAAGGTGCAAAGGCGTGCGGCACGGTTCGTGTACCGGGACTACTCGAGGGAGTCCAGTGTCAGCTCCATGTTGTCAAACCTGAACTGGCCCCTCCTTTCTAAACGGCGGGAGTGCCTCCGCCTAAGCTTTTTTCACAAATCCACCCTTGGCCTCAACGCTATTGAGCCAACCCAGTATCTACAGGGGTTACACGGCGGAAGCACTCTAAAAATTACAATCACTTCAATGTGCGCACTGATGTCTTCAAGTACTCTTTTTTTTTCCGCACTATTCCTGCCTGGAATAATCTCCCAGAACATGTAGTAAATACAAAAAGCCCCGAAAGCTTTAGTAAGCAAGTCCTATCTTTTCTGCAATAAGCTTATATTTAGTTGTTAATCGATTTACTGATTTATGTATTTATGTATTTATTAATTCATATTGGTTGTATGCAAATAGCTTTACCGATCAAATAAACAGATACACCTGGGGCGTGGGATAACAGGTAAACATTACAGTGCAATGACAGGTCTAATTTTTCTTTCTAATTAAATACGTCATTTGTTTTTCAGTTGCCGTCATTTCCTGAGCTTGAATGTCATTAGCTTGGAAGGGAAAGAGTGAGGCTAAAATATTACGCCCATGGGTATAAAGTTTTGTAATATTTCCTGTACTTAAATATTGCTGACGCTACAATCAAATAACATCCCCTGGAACTGACTTTAATAATATAATAATAATAATAGGCCATATTTATTTAGCGCCATATCACCACAGTCTCATGGCGCTTTACATATTACGGACATAACCCGGCAGTGATTTTTTTCGGACTGCTTTACGGCGCTAATAGCTGCCACGCAGTTTACAATGTTGAGTGTGGTTAGTACAATGGCCAGGCTGCTGTACCGGGTGACAATCCCCTTCTCTTTTTCGAGTAGTACAACAGGTTCTTTCAAGTCCCCTTCAAATACGGATTAGAAGTAGGAGACAAGGCCAAGGGCTTATAAACGTCCCTGCCCAAGGACGCGGCCGCGAATCGAACCCCCGACCTCCGCACTCTAGACCGTGATCTACCAACTGAACTAACCTCAATTACCATTTCTTGGCGTTTGTTTGTATTGTTTGTTCTTGGAACACTCTAATATCCTTCCGATTTTCCTGAGTTGAGTTGGTTCTTCAAACCAGAAAACCGCTAGAGTACTGCGCTTCTACAAGCTCGTGATAAACCACTATAACAAGCCTTCTATTTCCGGCAAAGTTAAGGATTGAACTCCGGTGCTTTAATAAGCTTGAACGTCTTATTAATAGTTCCATTCAAATAATTTGAATTTGTTATCCCTACGTCAAGAACAAAATAGCTTTTTTTTTTACTTCGAAACCCTAATTGATATATGAACCATAACAAGTTTGTATCGGCAATGTCACAAATTGCGATTACTTTACTCCAAAAAACTTTATTTTCTACGTTCTAATAAAAAATAATATTTAAAGTGAAACACATTTATTTCATTAATTGGAAACTTTAACAACAGGTTTAAATAAAATACCCTGAATTGCATGCACTCACGTCGGGGCATTCGATAAACATTCTTGTATTTTTGAGCTTCATGAATTTCCTCTAGACAACGTGGGTGGACAAGAACATCAATGAATTATCATGTCGTTAGTCCTGTCTGTTTTATTATTGCTGTCACTTCAGACATATGTTTCACAACGTTGCGATTAATGTGCACCTAACGTTCATTTAGGTTATCACAAATATCGATTCTACATCAAGCGAATAGTTGAATGGTAGAATATTTCTTGATTTTAGCATAGTTAATAGAGTGGAATGGTTAGGAAACTCAGGGACCTTCTTTGTTATGTCTTTGTTAGCTTTTTTCAACCACTGCCGTGCACAAAACACAATAGAAATTCCAACATGTTAATCAATCAGCCAATAGAAACGTGTGAGTTCAGTCGTTCAGGGAACGCTAATGAACTATGATCGTGCACAATATGTTGTCTTACCCCTTCCAACCTAAATCGCAGCACCTTTGTTAGCCCTTTTGAAGTTTGCCGGGTTTCCTAACCATTCCACTCTATTAACTAAGATTTTAGTGTTGCATCTATGAGATATGACGTCAAACCAGGAATCATTTATTATACAAAAATATGCTGGTAGAGATAACTGAGCTTTTGTAAACATATATGATATCATTCTAGTTTGTATTAGTGAATTTAACAAGCATTTTATAATTTGAAAATCAAATACTAGTTTCATCCACAAGGAGAAGAAAGTCCAGATATAAACCTCTGTAACTCACAAACGCAACGCCCAAATCAAGAAACATTCTACCATGCACTTGAAGTTGGATTTTTGTGATGACAAAATAAACGTTATGGGTGTACTTTGAGACTTTGGGCAGCGAGAAAATTTAATATCAAACTTTATTATTAAATGAGCCATAAAATGCCATGCATTAACGCGTGATTTTACATGTCAATTACCCAAAAATAATAACCGGCCGTGACGTCACGTGACGTTCATGGCGTACGTAAAATCCTGGTAATAATAATGAACACAATAGTACATGGTGAATTTGTCGTAATACACGAGAAACATGTAAGGGAGTTGAAACGTGTAATGCCCACACTTCGCTTTAGTGCCATGCTTTGCATTATTCAGCGAATAAAAATGACCAATTTTTTTTTCCAAATATGGTACTTTTTATTCACTGAATAATCCGAAGCATTGGGCCGCTGTTACACGTCTCAACTCGTTTATATATATATGTTTCTGAGTGCACTCATTCGCTAGCGCGGCGATCACTCGTGTATTACGACATTTACCACTCGAAGATAAAAACAGTTTCTCCGGCAATGTAATATCCTCTATTTTGAATTTCCCAGTTTATATATATCGCTTTATGTTTAAATATTTAAAATCGAGGTTTTGTGTTTATAGAGGGTGTACGTTTTCTTGCAATTTCACTTGTGCGCGGGTTTAGGTTGAGTCGTATACTGCTAGACCAAAATGTTTTCTTTCACCGTATCGGTACCAATTTTACCCCCCTCCCCCCCCCCCCCCCCCCCCCCAGTCAAACAGGTGCAGAATCTTCGGGAAAACAACCACAACATTTCGTTCTGTCCAGATCCAGCCTAAGTTTTCCAGCCTTTCATTGTCAACTTCAGTTGAATTAATGGTCACTTATTTACGAAAAAGAAAGTGGGAAAAAACCCCGAGAAATTAAGAAAATTATAACTATGCTTTACAGTTGAAATATAATCGAATCACCTGTTCTTCCTTTCCATGGAAATAACGAACAAAAACAACACTTTTTGATAACAATTTGGAGGCGCGGCTTTGCCCTACTTAAATAATAAATGACATTTGGTGACGTGTTGCAACAGGAGCTTCAAAGCCATAGTTAAAATTTCATTATTTCGACCAGTTTCCTTTGCTCATAAATAACAACGTATTTTAGTAAATAAGCGAGTCGGTCCGCTTCTCGGCCCTAAAGGCAAACTGAACCATACCACGCATCCCTATTATAATCCTTTCTAAGTTCCTATGAGGCCACATTTTGCATCATGTCGATTCTACATCAAATCTATAGTTGAATGGTAAGATATTTGCTGGTTTGGGTGTTGCGTCTATGAGTTTTAAAGATTTATATTTGGAATATGGTAATTATGTGATGCACAGAGGACAACAATACGTTATTTCTTTCTCCTTGTAAATGAAACTATTTCTGATTTATACAAAATATTGGGTAAAATCACTGATATAAGGCTTAAATATAACATGGATGTGCAGATTTTTTTTTACCTCTGCCCTCACGGTTTTGTATAATAAATGAGGACTACCTCCTGTGATATAACAAATAGAGCATATTGGAAATAGAAACCTCTATAACTCATAGACGCAACACTCAAATCAAGAAATATTTACTGGATGTAGAATCGAGTTTAAGCTGAAAGCGAGAGTTTGTAAATCCCATAAAGATCGGACGCGAATTCTTTATCTGCCCTCACGGTTTTGTATAATAAATGAGGCCTCCTGTGATATAACAAATAGAGCATATTGGAAATAGAAACCTCTATAACTCATTAGACGCAACACTCAAATCAAGAAATATTTACTGGATGTAGAATCGAGTTTAAGCTGAAAGCTTGAGTTTGTAAATCCCATAAAGATCTGAGGCGAATTCTTTATCGCATTTATCAAACGTCTAGATGTTATCTAGTTATGTTTTCAGTTATTTTTTGCGATACGACTTATTTTGGCCGAGAAAATCGAAGCCAAAGTTTATGTAAAACAGGACGAAATCTCTAGTAGAATTAAAGACACTGATGCTTTATTATACATTTCCTTTGTTTTTGCTTCATGAATTATTAATGAGTTTGATAATGATTATTTTTAATGGGCTTATAGATACTTTAAGGCCTGTTTCAAGCCCGTTTACATCAACTTCAGACGGTAGGTAGTTGTAGGCGTACCGGTGATTTCACATCAATTTGAAAATTCAACTCAATTTGAAATCGTTGCTCAAATCGTAGCAGAATTCGCCAGTGTGAACGGGCCTTCAGAAATAAGTATCGATATAAGTTTAACTTAATAATACCATGATCGCCTCGGATTCCTTTGTTTGTTAACGCACATTTAATCTCTAAATTCCCCGGCTCATTACAAATGCAAGGGAAATTTAGAAATATGCATTGTCTTCAACAGCGAAATTTCTAAATTTCCCTGCAAGAACAATGTATATTTCTAATTTTCCCCTACATCGTACTGAGGGAAAACTAGAAGACAATGCAGGCTGGACATGAGGGTGAAAACCATCAACTCTTGCTCCCCTCTGGCACGACTAGCCCTGCGCTCCCGAGTGAAAAAGTTGAACCCAAACTGACATGGCTTCATCATAACCTTCAACGTAATCCATGTGAGATCACATATTTCAATCTGCACGTTCTTCTCTTATTTCTCAAACCCGCTTCTTCCATGTGGGATACTTAAAACCATATACGACCTTTAAATATTTAGTCAAGCACATAATTACATTGTGTTTTACTGCTATTCTTCTCAAAAACAACACACATGTCCCCAAGGGAAGTCAAGGTCATTCAATCGAGCATTAAAGTGCAACTAACCCCTTTTGCAATTTTTATACATATGAATATTTGAAAGGTTTTGAGTACTTCTGCGAAGAAATTTTTGGCTTACAGAGAATACTCTATGTTCTATGCTTGTTTGAAATGGTGAAATTTTGACCTTTCCTGACCCATGACCGCGTAAGAAAAAGCCTGGGTCGATTCTTTACTTTACTAACAACTCACAGACTGTGTATATTCTCTATATATCGATGTTGTTGTGATGGACAGGCGCCATGGAGAATAATGCATTAATGAGGTGACGTAAGATCAAGAATCGACCCAGGCTTTTTCTTGCGCGGTCATGGGTCAGGAAATGTCAAATTTTCACCATTTCAAACAAGTCTAGAACATAGAGTATTCACTGAAAACCAAAACTTTATACACAGAACTACTCAAAACTTTTCGGAGGTTCATAGCTATAAAAATTGCAAGAAGGGTTATAGGCACTTTAAGTTACACAGTGTTAAAACTACCTCGAACAGGTTGTTTTAAGCAAGATTTATACCCCAAACCCAAATTTCTGAAAAAGCTATGAAACTTTTCGGAATCATATAGGAGAAGCAGATACTTGTAAAAGTTTCACGTTTCGTTGCTTTACAAGGTCAACAAGGTGTGTCTAACCCCCGATTAGATATCTAGGAAGTCCTTTGCGGTTCAAATATTTTTCTAATTATAGAGGTAATCGGCTAACTCTGTTGCCACCCAATTCAGATCATGTGATGCAAACACACATTACTCTGGAGAATTGACTCTTTGAAAATTAATTCTATTCAGATAGGCAGTTCTTAACCGCGGTATGGAGCTCTTATTCGGAGAGGAAGGAACTAATTGAGCGATGTTGATAGAGCTTCAGCAGTTCACGGCCTAGCTCCTTCCAGCTTTGTCGGTATCTCAATAGAGGCAATCAGCTAACGCTGTTGCCACCCAATTCAGATCATGTGATGTAAACAGATGCTACTCTGAGAAATTGACGGTCACAAACGAACCTATATAGTGTGAACCGACTATAACGGAGCGACCATGTTTGTAAAAATGTGTTTAGATTATTCCTCAGTCAAATCACGACATTTGAAACCTAGCGCTTAATGGTTTCTCTATAGCCTTAAGATAGAACTGATCCTACCTCCACAACAAAAAACTACTCGAGAAAAACATGGACAAACAAGAAAAGGCTACGTGAAAACCAGCGCTTAACGAAAGGTTCAACCGTAATTCTAGATCATGACAGAACAAACAACCCAAGTTGAGGCGAAAATGGGACGCGCGGACTTTCTGAAAACGGATGCATTCGGCCATCGCTTTTCATTCCTCCGGCCTCCCAATTATTGAAATATGACTTTCTTTGAAACGAATGTCACCTCCTATTTCAGCATTCTGTCAACGTGCCCAGGCTGCGACGTAACTTTGTTAACATCGTGGCACAAGAGCGCGAATAACTTAGACAGTTACAAATAAAACAACCTGCTAGGGGTGTTCGGAAAGGAATGACGTTAAGTTCTAAAATATTGCTTGGGATATACAACACAGCACGACAGCCCAACCATATTTGAGGTTCCGGTATGTAGGATATGTACATGCAACAAGCATTTCGAATGCGGAAAAGAACGCAGAGATGCCCTCAATTCCTCCTATTAAAAATAACTTGATGACCCTGACATTATTACATCACTTATCGTATTTATCTATCTATCTATTTACTGATATAACATTGTGCATATACATGTATAGAATTACACTTATCTTCTAGAGACATTATAATAATATTAATATTAGTTTGCATAATTAGTGTACAGTAGTTTCCACGGACATTGTCTGTAAATCTGTTATATTTATATGTGCACATTTTGGGGTGATAGGGTTATATATATATAAAATATATAAGCAAATACCGTGAACAAAAATCCTGCAAAATACGTTGGATCCGAAGTAAGGATCTAAACAGCCAAAATATCAAAAATTAAGAATGAAAAGTTGGAATTTGGTTCGAATTTTACGTTGTATATCAGCTTTGCAGTAGTCTTCGAACTTTTCATTCTTAATTTTATATATAGGACAGGACAATCGTGCAGGTTTTTAGTTCAGGCAGCCCCCCCCCCCCCCCCCCCCCCCCCCCCCCCCCCCTACCCCCACACACCACGACACACACTTCTCATCATTCATTTATTCTTTTTGGTATGTATGGAAAAGTTGTTTTAAGTGGAAAACATACAAATCTGAATCTGAAACATTTACTCACATTTTGACAAAGCCGACGGAGAACTCATAAACGTGTGCGATTGCATTCACTGTCACCATGTACCATAGTTCTAATTTAGTAATCTGCTTCGTACCCAGAGACTTGCTTAATACAGGATGAGCGACTAACCTTGGTGCAGGGCGGTCCATTTCGGGGCGTGGTTGCCGATGTCCCGCTGCTGGCCTTGAGGGTCCGAGAAGATCTTCAAGAATACCACGCCCTAGTACCAATAGACAGTCAATCCCCTACTCGATCCACTGCACCAAAAAAAGATCGCCGTTTGTACGTTTACCCACAATCCTTTGCGCGTGAAAATCTTTACTGAATCCGTGATAAAATCGCGATAGAGGTTTTAAATCTTAAAGGGAACCTCGGCTGAAAAACAATGTTTGCTCTCAAGTGTTTGTTATGGATGCCTAAGTCTGTTTCTGTGTTTGTCTCCAGTAAATTGTACACTAGATGTCATTTATGCACCGATTTTCCTCTCGATAAAACTCATTTGAATTTCCTGCGCGCCGCCATCTTGGATATCATGACGTCACAGTGTTGCCCTATTGTCGCATAACAAAAGAGCTATTGTTTTCTGACAATAAGGCAACACTGTGACGTCATAAAATTCAAGATGGCGGCACGCAGGAAATTCAAATGAGTTTTATCGACAGGAAATTGTTGCATAAATGACTAGAGGATTTCTACGTGTTATTTTGGCTGTGTTGGGTTCGCAAGGGATTGTGGGTAAACGTTCAGCCGCCATCTTGTTCGGTCTGGCGATTACCTTACTGAGCAGATTTCGTGTGAGTGGGACAAACTACAGCACTGACTACAGCACGGTTACCGTACGGCATGCCGTGACATTGAAATGGTTTCCCATTGTTTTTGTCCTGCTGATCCAATCAAATCACAGAATTACAGTACAGCACGGTTACGGACATGCCGTAGTTAGTCCCACTCATACGAAATCAGCTCTCTCTCTATATATGGATATATGGAGTGCTCTCACCAGAATTTTGCAGGACCCACAAAGACAAAAACTGGGGGATATTTCAGACACAATCGAAGATTATTTTTATTCAATTTCACACTTCTTTTACTATTATTTTCCTTTTAGGACTAATTTCAACAGCTAGTTTTTCAGCTTTGTGCCCTTAGGGCCTTTACGTATATTTTTAGTGCGCCATTTCGAAAAAGGATGCGCGAATCCCGCAACGGTGCGGTCTGGTGAGAGAAGTAACCAAAGCTCTGTTTTCGTCTCCGTCGTTTGTATTACTAAAATTTGACGAATAAAACTATTTCGCTGCACAATAAATGAATGTGTCAGGACTTAAAAGAGCGGTCCACAGACCACTCAAGGAATTATCGCGTTAAGGACAAATGAAGGCAATTTACTTATATTCAATGTTGGAAATGGGAAATCGTTTCCGATTAGAATAAGCATACGAGGCACGTTAACGCAAAAAGAGCCTCAGACAGGAAGACTCCTTTTGTGTTAACATGCTTCATCTTGTGTGCTTGTTCGCTTTAAGAGCTTCCAGTGTTTTATTTTCGTGTTAACATGTCTACTGTCTAATATGTCTACTGTCCCTTAACCAAAACTTTCTTCACATAAGTATTCAAAACATTTCGAAGGTTCACAGCTATAAAAATTGCAAGAAGGGTTATAGGCACTTTTTGTACTAGCACAGTCTTGAACGTTCCTGAGCGTCGGTGAATACGGGAGGTCGTGGGTTAGGCTTGGATCAATTCTGCTCGTAAACTGGCGTATTATGCCTGCCGCGGCAGGGCCAAAACAAATGCGTAGTAGCACATTCGAGATTAATTTGAACAAGTGAGGTTTTCAAAGAGTATCAAAATTGCATGAGCCCATGAGCCCGTTTTCAAAAATGGCGGCAGTTTTGGACTATAACGGCTACAATTGAGAACTATGCGTAAAAAAAAGGATATTCATTTATATAGCGCAAATTATATATGTATATATCCAAATGCGCTTCACAGGGTTATTTTTGTGATACGGACTGCTATTGTGGCGCAATGTGCTATTGTGGCGCAATGTGCTGCCGTGCAGTTTACAATCATGAGTGATTGTTAGTATCTCAGAATACCAGGCTGTTGTGTCGGGAGACAATCCCCTACTCGTTCTCGAAATAACACAACAGGTTCTTTCACGTCCCCCTCGTATAGATTAGAAGAGGAAGGAGACAAGGTCAACGACTTATACGTCCCTGCCCAAGGACGCGGCCGGGATTCGAACCCGCGACCTCCCGCACTCTAGACTGTGCTCTACCAACTGAGCTAACCAGCGAGGCGGTCATGCATCAAGTACATGCATAAAGTGTTTCATACAACAACTAATAATTATAGTCACATTCTGAAACACTGACGTTTTTGCAGAAATGTAAATATATTATTTCCGGTCCGGTACCATTGAAATCGCGCTCTGATTGGCTGGTTATTGGTCTGGTTTTGTTTCTCACACGGACCGGCCCGTCTTAGTACACACACTGTATTACACTTTGCACAAAGTTTTCAGAATCAAAGTTTTTGACGAGATTTTTACATAAATGTATCCCCAGCATTTGAACACCTCGTATTTCTGCCACATATTTCATAATGAAAACCTAAAAAGGGGAGAGGAACTGCAGAAAATTGCCTGTGATTTGAGTTTGAAGGTTTCAGTTTAGTCTGTGTGCATTCAAGACTGACAAACGTATGGCTTTTTGTATGAGCGCGCTACTTAATTACCGAAAGTAAATCAACTAAAATCAAATAAAAATCGTTGCTTATTCACCGGCCTTGAACGGTCCCTATGGAGAAATACTTTGACCCAGGTCTGCAGTCTCGGTCCGTCCTCAAGATCTCGGGCAAAGTTTCTCTCAATAAGGACCTCCTGACCGATAAATAACAATTCATATATCTCTTTCGCCACTATTTCCAAATTATATTAATATGCTTATGAGCCTTGCCAGAAATCGTTGATTGATTGATTGATTGATTGATTGATTTTATTGTTCAGTATTTATTTCAAGATTCGCCAAAAGGCAGGTGAGAAAACAATAGGACACGAATTCCCCTACAAGGCTTTCACACCTAGCCAAACCCTCAGTAATAAGAACGAAAACCCAACCCCATTACTACTATTAATAACTCATTAATACTAAATTAAATATACTAAATAATATAAATTAGACTTAATTTATATAAGATAGATAATTACGTTGAAGCGACAATATACTAGAAAAGAAGAACGGTATCTTAGACTGACATGACGTCAATAAAATTTGATTCTTTAATAAATGAACATGGCAGATACTAATAATTTTGGTTGTGTTTCCCACTTTGACTTTTAAATCAGTGATAACTGGCCTATATGGCTCATATACAATTTAAAGGTGTTTTATTTACACATAACAGAGGCCCTTTTAGAGGGGTATGCATGTCCCCTGTCCGAGTTACAAAACTAGTTGTGTCGCAGTCTCGGAAGGTGGGCCATGTCGCTGTCGGAATTTCGTTTATTGTTTTCTTATTTCTCTCTGTCGCTCTCGCAATTTCAGACAATTTCAGACATTCGTTGTTATTTCATTTCCGTCATGTCGCTGTTTCAACTCTGCATCGCTTGTCGGAATTAACCCCTAACAGGACCTCATGCCTCATAACAAGACTTAACTTACTTCTGTCAGCATCTCTGCCGCTGTAAGCAGGCACTCTAGGCCAGGGTTCAACATCAAAGTGTACTCTCCTCTCCAGTCCCAGCGCCGGATGCCGAGGCTGTGATCTTGGAAGGTCAGATCGGGAGATTGGGACTGGTGGTCGCTTACGAGGGAGAGGAGTCTGGAGAGGAGAGTCTCTGGAATAAAAACTCTCCTGTGGGGAGGTCTGGGTCTTTGTGTTCTTGACGATTTTGTATTTGTATTTATCAGCAGAAGCTAGAAAACGAAATAATAAATAATGTTACATGTATTTTCTCCAACTATAATTAACTATTTATTGTATGGCTAGTTAACGTCATGAGCTTTGAAGTCCATAACTTCCCACACAGACCACAGGGAACCCAAGCGTTGTTCTGTGTTATCAGTGTGATATGTGTAAAAATAAATTTGAATATCGTCCTTAAATTGTGTCTGGTTGTTATTTATGTTAGTTTTGAACTTTTCCTAAAACAAATTCTCATTTCCATTTATTTTTACAATTTTATATATTACACTGATAACACAGAAACTACGCTTGGGCTCCCTGTACACAGACAGCAAAATTGAAGTGAAGCTGGTTTTGAATACTTTTGAGCAATATATTAAACATCTTATTAAACTCGCTTGCTCAGTCGATCCATACCATAAATTATGCATCTTTGTTTATCCCCTTTTTTATGACTCATTCAAAATGGGTGAAAAACCTGAACCTGTGCACTTCACGCTTGGGCCATAAATTCAGGGAAAAACTTCCAGACGAGTACAGACCTCTCAAACTGCTCACCATTTAATACTTACACAAAAATGTTTGTACATTGTAAATTTCATTTGTGCATTCGCAGACCTTTTGCAAACATGTTACAAAGTCCGTAAAATTCTCACAGCTTGCAAACACGTACCGGTATGTTACAGCCTATTTACATCAATAGTTCTTCTGTAAATGGTTCGATTTTTCCAGTGGTACATGATTTTCACTTCACCAAGTAGTCACAAATGTTATAACAATAAGCTAATTAGGACAGCCACATTCATACTTTCCTGGTACATACTGTACAATGTATGTAGGTATACACCTGTTTCAAAAAATGGTGTCCAGACAAGCGGCAAACAACAAGGGACGAGTGACATACCCAGACCGAAAAGGATTATGGTAGTTACTAAATTCTGGTGAATTCCTTTTTTTTTTTTTTATGGAGTCAAAGGCTTTAACAGGAATATTAATGGTTTCCTTCCAATGGCTTTTTGAATTGCACCATATTTTATTCCGCATAGCTGGTGCCAGTTAAAATGACAATCAATTGTTGCTTTTGCTCGTCTGTGACAAGCTTTTTTAAAATAGGTGTATACTTACATGTAAGTAACATCAGAAGCTGCTAGAAAACCCAAACCACTAAAATTCCTTCTTTGTAAAGGCCCCCCCACCCGACCCCACCCTACCCCCCAAAATACCTTGAAGCCCAAACATCATACGTCCCCAAAAATTCCTTTGAAACTCCCACCATCATTTTCCAGTAAATACCCACCCCTCCCTCCAAAGAGTACAAAATTGCATTTCCAATGCACATGTACATGTAATTACCAGTTCTATTTCCCTGGTTAGTCCTTTCCAGTATTTCTGAACCACCTCCATGTACTAAAGAATGTCCTGTTTGTTGTGTTGATTGATGTGTTGCTGCTGTGAACTGTTCAGGAGGTGCACGGTACACCACATGCTCTCTAGGCATGCTGGGATGTGCTATGGTGGGATGCTGCACCTGTGCTGCTAATGGATGAGGTGGAAGAGGTACAAAAGCATCATGGGATGGCATGGGTTCCTTTGCCTTGCTGGGGTATGCTCCAGTGGGATGGGGTGCTTGTGCTGTGTGTGGCTGATGTGGATAGGGATGCATGGGCTGAGAAACATGTTGCACGTTTTGTGCAATAGTAGGTTGAGTTGATCTGGAGTTCAGCTGCAGTGACTGAAGAATCAAGACAGAAAACATTTAATGTACATGTGACAGAAGAGTAACGGCTGATTACAGAATAATGAGGTGATTCTGAAGGAATATCAGCAATGATACAGAAAATCTGAATTCTGCATACTATTGTACACATTTATATGTACATTTTGTACTCCAACTAATTATGAACTAAAGGTACAAGGAAATTACTTAATATTCTGAAACACATTAACATTTTGTGTACACAGTGAACCTCTCTCAGTGATCTGAGCTACAATATTAATAATAATAACAAATTATAGCACTTATTTATATATGGTGTGTTTAACTCCAGTATAAGCTGATGTGGCCATGTTTAAATAAACTAAACAGAATAAGAATCTCAGTCAACAAAGAGGCAAATTCACTGGTTATTTACAAAATGTGGTTGAATGCACAGGGAACTCTTATAAGCATTGAACCACTTCTCAGTCAAACCACTGAATTTGAAACCTCTTGAAAGCAATCATGTCTCTTTAATAAGTGACCACCTTCATCTACATTATTTTGTAACATTAAGGTTGTTTGCATAGGACCAGAGGTTGAAATACATGAGAACTTGTTTCCTTAGTTTGTAGTTAATAAAGTTTTTATAACACTGGGACAATGGAGGTATTCTAACTGAGCACTGTGCTTGTCTGTTTACAAACCTGCAGCTCCAGCATCTGTTTCTGTATTTCCTCCAGTCGTTTCAGCCTAGTATCTATCTGGTCCTGTAGCTGTTTCTCCTGCTCTTGCCGGTCCTGCTGCTGCGTCCTGTCCTGATTGGTCTGAAGCACTTGTAGAGTGCTGACCAGAGCACCTATCTGTGACTCTAGGCCATGCTGTAACTGAATATACATGTAGTAACATATAATGACATTTGGTAAAGTTTAAGGCTTATTATAAAAATCTTCAAAGAATGCATAATTTTCAATATGCATAAAAATGAAAATAAATAAATATTATTATGAGACTTTATATGACGTCATATGAGCATATGAAATATATATGCACAAGAATGCACAAAATGAGAGGCCTATTTTGGGTAGTTACAGGCTTATGGTTTCCCATCACCATCATCATGGTAAATCCCATTTCTTGAGTGAGCATTTTAGTTTATATTATGGAAAGAAAATTTTGTTTCTTAAACAAATTAACTTGTAACTTCTCCAAAACACATGACACATAAAAATACACAGCTGTATGAAATGCTTAAAGTACCACTAAACCCTTTTGCAATTTTTATATATATGAAACTTTGAAAGGCTTTGAGTACTTCTGCGAAGAATTTTTTGGCTTACAAAGAATACTCTATGTTCTATGCATGTTTGAAATGGTGAAAATTTGACCTTTCCTGACCCATGATCATGTAAGAAAAAGACTGGGTCAATTCCGGATCTTACGTCATCCAATTCATTTGACTTTGCAATAACTTGAATAAATATTAAGGATTTTGTCTAAAATAACTGTTTTCTTTACTAAAAACTCACAGACTGTGTAAATTATTCTCTATATATCGATACTGTTGTGATAGAAAGGCACCATGGACAATAATGCATTAATGAGGTGACGTAAGATAAGGAATTGACCCAGGCTTTTTCTTACACGGTAATGGGTCAGGAGAGGTCACATTTTCACCATTTCAAACAAGCCTAGAACATATCTAGAGTATTCTCTGTAAGCCAAAAAAAATTTTGCAGAAGTACTCAAAGCCTTTCAAAGTTTCATAATTATATATAAAAATTGCAAAAGGGTTTAGGGGCACTTTAACCAATTAATAACCTGTGTGTGTTGGGGTAATAAAAATAAAATGGTTTCCCAGTTGCCTGCACATTGCACATTTTTGCAGTCTTATAATACCAACAACTTATTAGTTAGCTACGTTGTAGTCAGCTAATACAGTAGCTGTGTATTCTTACTTATCATGTGCATTTTGGCTTGTCATGCATCTACAGGATTCCCACACAAGTGCACGGAAAAAATCCCTGAATTTTCCCTGACAAAGAAGCATTTTGTTCACTGAGCTCCAACGCATGCTGGTATTATTTCCATATAATTATTCAGTCATTATCTTGAGACAGAACATTGAAAAAAGCTCAAAACATCCCAAAGAGATAAGTTTGTGAAGCTGGAAAATAAAAATGCCCTGACTTTCCACTGACTTTTCATTGAACTGACCAAATCCTAAATTCTCTGACAATTCCCTGACCTTGAAAAATTATTATTTTCCCCCGACTTTTCCCTGACCATGGAAACCCTGATCTAAAGGCTTGCCAATACATATTATACATGTACATATATATGTATATAATATTTGTAAAAAGGCATGCAGTAATTCCTACAGGGCAATTAATACCGGTTCAGATATTGCTGCATATTTAAACTCTTTTTTTTTTTATCAGCTGAGTGTAACAATCTGAGCAACTTCATCTGGCTCTTACTTGTAAAAAAGGTGCAGTAGCTGCAGATGCTGCAGCAGCAGCAATAGCAGCAGCACTGACAACTAGATTATCAGCTGCAGCACTCTCTGCATGGGATCCCTGTGTTCCTTGCCCAGATGATTGGGCTTCCTGTGGTGTAACTAGTGTTGGCTGCACAGTTCTCTTGATGGGAGCAGACTTCCTGTCCTGCCTGTGACTTGAGTGAAAAGGTTTCAATTTAGTTTGTGTGCATTCAAAACTGACAAATGTATGGCTTTTTGTAAGAGCACGCTAATGAATTAGCGAAAGTAAATAAAATACAAAGCATAGATCAAATAACATGCCACATTTTAGCTCTTATAGCTAGTACATGTAGTTGTAAACATGCATCTGTAATACATGTATGTCATGCATTTCTGCAACAGTCTCGACTGTGGAATTCAAGTGATAAAGTGCAATAAAATGTGTCCCATCTACCAGCTGTCTACTAAATAGCAGCTGAAATTGCAGAAGAACTGTTATTTCTATAAATTCATACCTTTTCATGAATTCCTCCTTCAATGATCTCTCTCTCTCATTCAGTGAAAATGACTTGACTTTGATGCAGTCTGGTTGGAAGAACAATATTTATTGGAATACAACTTTAAAACATTGTTGGTATAAGTGATTGCGATCAATTTCAATTTTGATAATTTCAAATCCAATAACCTACATGCAGGTTGAAAAAAATAACCTAGATTAAATATCCAGCTACATGTATGGGAATGACTAGTAATAATCCTAGATGTGTTGAATTGAATTGGAGGTTCAATGGCCAGGCTATAATTAAGTAAGGTCAGTGCTTGAGAGCTTGGTTGCCTGGCAACTATGACAACCAACCAATCCAGTGCACTGGGTCACACAGGAGTCAACAAACAAGAAAAAGGGGAAGGGTCAGGGAGGGGAGGGACTCAGGGAAAACACCAATCTACACATGAAGATAGAAATTAAGCTAAACAAAATCCAAAACACAGCACTCTGATTCCCAGCACTTGCAAGCAATGCGATGAGCAAATGCGAACAACCTGCCAAACTAACAAAAGAAATATAAAAACCAGTATGAGACACTGACCCAGGCCCCACGAGTTGTGCCACAGGAAGACCGCAAATGCACTGGTGAATTTTATTACTATGTCTAAATTGCATTTAGTCTAGATTAAAATAAATACATGTACAATGTAACCTATGTTTAATTAATAAATTTGACCTGTAACATACATAAATTATAATATCTCCGAGATTGAGCCAGAAGGGACAATTTCGCCCAATTTTGCCCTTTTGACATTAATTTTTATTTCCTTTGGAAGTGGGACAAAGCGGGACAATATGACCCTTATCGTATTATTTCAAAGGACAAATGTCAGTGTTTTTAAAGCAGAAATGCAGCCTAGCTCATTCCCTTATACCTGGTTGTCTCTCACTGCTGGTCAGCATTCCAGTTACAGGATCACCCTGACATAAAACTGCTGTATCTGGGTTCTGTTGGAAATAAAAAATACTTTTCAATTCTTAGAACTGTCTCCCAGCTATGTAGATAATAGCTAGGCAACAGGCTATTTCCCAGCTGTCTTATGTAACTTTGGACAGGTTATGAACAAGCAGTAAAGACTGATAATAAATGTTGTGAAACCATGATTGGCCTCGCCTCTATATTTCTACCTAGCCCTGCTATCCTAAACAGTCTAAAGCTACATGACTGTACATATCAACTGGTCTCCTGGTAAACTCAGTGGCTATTAGGGATTGAAACTAGACTCAAGCACTCACAAAATGCAAGATTTTTAGAAATGCGAGTAAAATCTCATGACTATTGCTAGACAGTAGAGCTAGTGGATCAACCACATTGCTATTAAAAATTAGTGACAATGAGAAATGCAACAAATATTGCTAGTGGTATATTTCCCTCTAATTTCAAGCCCTGTATCAGTACATTATAACCCATCAAATAATTGTTATTTTCTCTCGCGCGATTGGTTGAATGCATCCCGCAACCCGATATTTTCTCTCCGCGAGTGGGAAATATCAGCGAATACACCCCTGTGAGCATACATGTATAAGCACACGTCAAAGAAAGTATTTGAAGGAATTTATTGATAACAACAATAACTTACGCTGTGGCATCGAAATATGCCCTGATATTTGTCCTTGGACATTACCCGATCCTCCAAGCTCTCGGGAACTGTTCTCTTCTCGGAACAGATACATGTAATGTCCGCTGATGAAACATCAGGGCATATTTCGACGCCACAAATAGGTATTGTATTTATACAAAATGTACCAGCCAGACTTACTAGATGTTGTGGGCTCAAATCGTTGCTGGCCCAACACTCATGATTTCTGTACCCTTTCTCATGTTATACATGTACATAAGCTCCAGTGATGTTTTTGTCGAGTATAGAACAGCAAACCCTGATTTATTTGTTAAAGAAGAATCAGCTTACCCTTGTTTTCCTAAGAGTTTGGGGATGTTGAAAGCCAGCGGAAATCTCTCCATTTCCAGGCACACCCTCTTCTTGTACATGTGCTGGATGAACTGGTATTGACTGAAACTTCGCAGTACGCTTCTCTCGTACAGGACCTATGACGTCCCTTGCCTGTGTCACAACATGTGAATATATTGTAGTACTACTTGTAGGCTCGGCATGAGTTCTTATGAGATGTCCCTGACTTGGACTGCTTTGTACTGGACTGCTTGTTGCCATGGATACCCAGGATATAGGAGCACCTACATGCCTTATGATAACTGGTGTGGGTTGCTGAGCCTGATTACCTAAAATAAAGGAGATGCCATACATGTATGTTGATAACTTGCATGTGCATACTTTCGTACATGTACAGTACGGTACATGTGCAATCATATATTTTCACATACATTGCATAAATATTTATATGGTTTACATGTATGCATTTTCAAACACATGGTACATTTTGTGTAAAAAAATGCAATTTAAGAAAATATAATTAAACTAGCAGAAATTTACTGAAAATGCAAGATACAAGTCATGTAAAAACAAGTGCCACTAACAATCACTGCATAGACATCATCTGCAGAATCAGAACATTGCAAAATTGCCCCACCATGGGAGTCAGCTGAGCTGCATGTACAAGACTAGTACAACACACTCCAGAGTGGGGCTTTGGAAGGGGTGCAAATCTCTTTAAAATATTGGTGCACAATTTGCCATCCATGTACTGTATTGACTCAATCTTCATACATTTATGTATATATGCTTAACCCCTTGTTAGCAAATATCCCACCCCTGGGACTCATAAGTTGTCAAATGACCCAATGATGTACATGTATGCCCAGACAGGGTTCAAGCAGGTTGAAATTAAGTGGTAACTTAACTAGATAAATTTACTCTTTTCACCTGGTTGCCATTTTGTGTTCAAAGAGAGGCAATCCTTTGTTTTCTGCTACATGTATATGTAGGTAATAGCCTTGCACTGAAGGATACTCATCTAACAAGTTTACAATGTAGCCTAGCTAAAAAAAGGACTGCCTTGCTTTGAATCCAAGATGGCCACCAGGTGAAAAGAGTGAATTGCATTAAAACAACAGTGTGAAAACAAAATGAAACTGAAACTGAAAATTGAACTTCCACTCTATGCTGCTATATAACTACTAGTGTGAATCACTGAGTGACCTAACAATAATCTTTTAATTTCACAAGCGCGAAAGGATAACTTACACTAGTAACATGTATGTTCTAAGATGTTGAATCCTTACTCATCCCTGCAGCAAATATTGTTACTCAGATTCAGGAACAAGTTCAGACCAGTACATTGTATGTTTCTGTTTACACGAGACTGATATGAAAATACTGAACATTTACATGAGACAAGTTCGTAAGTCAACTCAAGCCTAATTTGGCCTTCCGGCTCTTAGAAGAGCTGTGGTGGTGTTGGAGTTTAAGCACTTCTGCCTTTCACATCGAAGATCCGAGTTCACACCCCAGTCTGTGTCAGCAAATGAGGTCATCTTGAGGTGATATTCTAGGGCTGACTAGCAAATGAGACCTCAACTTCCTAACTATAACCACAGTACCAATCACACGGCTAGTTAATTGATAGAATGTGACCAACTGCCGAAATAACTGGTAATCTGGCTTCTCTCCGCCATCAACATCAATATTCAGCACATGCTCAAATCAAACAGACTGGTCTCAAATCAGTTCAGGTTTACATGGAGAAAATCTTGTACCAGTGTCACAGGGGATTTGGACCCCCCACTCGGTGTGAATTAGTTGTTTCCCTGTGAACCCTAGCCCTAAGTGGGCTAAAAGTCATTGTTTACCTAGGAACTTGTCTTGGAAATGGTTACAGGCAGTATTATAGAGTTTGGGTTAGAGTTAGTTTATATTCATTCCCACTCAGTATGTGTTTGTTTCTATTAAGTCAACTTGGCAGCCAACACCACACAGGAATCAATTTGACACCTGACAATTAATAAACTAACTCAAGCCCAAACCATTAAACTTACCCCAACCATTTCCAAATCAATTTCCCAGGTAAATCACAAGTTCTCACCCATTTAGGGCAAGGGTTCACAGGGAAACAAAGAGTTCTCACTGAGCAAGTGGGGGGTCCAAATCATTCTGTGGGGTCCAAATTCACTAGGACACCGGTCTGACTTCAGAAAGTTCTGATCAAACTTGTGCTGGTCTCCTAGTGGATTTGGACCCCTGCAGATACATGTATGTACACCCCAGTCCATATCCACTAACAGAATTGGACCCCAGGCCAATATCCGCTAGCAGATTCATATCCCCGGGAGTCCAACTCCTCTAGTGGACATGGACCCTCTATCTACGGGTCTAAACAAAACAAGAAATACAAGAAAGACTAAAAGAAGGAACAAAGAACACAAAGACCCAAACAGCTGAGAATAGATGTATATCAGAAAGTTGCGTCTTACAGAAAACTAAGACCTATTTCAAACATGCCATGCCAGCACTGAACTTACATGTAATTCGAGTTTTGAACTTAATTGGTTTCAAACAGGCCTAACTGTTGAATGCAGTTTTAATCACATATAAAGAATGAAACGTCGCTGCATTAACAGTTTTCGCATATCTATAGGTGGCCCAAGGCACTCTTTTCATGTCATTTAGCAAACTTTTATTTTTACTTCAGTGCCTGGTTACCACCCAACACTCCCTGAAGCTGACTTGTCACCCTCTCCCTGAAGCAGGCTTTTCAAACTTGTTTTGACCGTTCTATGCCAAAGAGCTTGGACGACATGATTCGAACATGATACAGTGTGAATTGAGCGAAGAATGGTTGCACATGAGGCCTGTGTGAAAGACTATAGATGAATGCAGAAGGCAAGTGGCTCTGCAGAGTCTAAACCATTTGACTTGGCATGCACTGCAGAAAGCAGTAGCAAACTGCAAGGCCAGCGATTTGAACTTTCTTTTCTTAGTTAGTTCTGAAACCTATAGGATAAGATAACAATATAATAATTGTAAATTGGGATTGAATTCCATATATTAAGGATTGTTAGAAGAGACAAAGCTGCATCAGTATCATACTATCCAAACTTGCCATAACTTGTTGGAAACATAATTAGTTCAACGTTTTTGTAGGGGGTCCAAATTTGCGGAGGGGTCCATATCCACTAGTGGATATGGACCAGGGTCCAAATCCACTGTGACACTGGTACACCAACCAGAATGAGTCAGACCGGCCTGAGATAATTTTTTGAACTGGTCTCATGTAAACCATGATTCATTTTTACAATGGTATATAGTGAGTCTGGGCTGAACTTGTACCTGTCTGAGTTCATACCAGTCTCAAGTAATCAGCCCCTTTGGTTGAATCCTGAATCCAGATTTCAAATCCTAAAATTTGATTGCCATTCCTTTGGACAAATCCGAAAATGGATTTTGAATCCCTCAAATCCAACCCAAGTAAAGATTCGAAGGATTCAATCCAAATTCTTTGGATTTGTAATCCAAGTGTTCCATTGGGAAATGATTCGAAAATAATACAGACAGCCAGCGGTATTCAAAAGGTTCCACTTGGCGGCCGCCATGTTTGTTTCACATACATGTACTTGCATGACTTGTCTTGTTGTCATGGTAATAAATCTGTTTCTGGATTTTGCATTCCTTTGAAAACCAAAAATCCGAATAATCCTTCATTGCAAATCCGTTTTTTTATTTGACCAAAGGAATGCACCCTATACCAACCTGTGTTTCCACTTCTCTCCAGTGGAGAGTTGATTTCTCTCAACAACCTGGAAGGGACTCGAACCCTTTGGACTCCATTGAATGAATCTTCAAGATTGAAAGAACCATCAACTCTTTGCTGACCGTCATTTTGCGAGCTCGAACTTGAATTATCTGGTAAATTTAGCACTTCTCGTCGATCTGTACAAATGCTATCAGAGCCAGAGGTCTCTGACATGCTATTACTTTCTTGATATCCATTGAAAGGTTTAGAAAAGTCACTAGCTGGTAGTTTCTCCTTTAAAATGGGCTTCCTTTCATCCCGGGTACCTCTTGCACTTGAAAGTGCCTGAACAGCAGCATTTGTCACAGAAAGTATTTCTCTAGACTGTTTTCTCTCGCTTAAAAGTCCTTCATCCATTGATTCAAATGATTGATCGGCGCAACTTTTTGCCCCTGTGGCCGAGAAAACGGCATCTTTTTCGCTCGAATTTTGATGTCTTCTCTTCATTCATTTACTCTATCCAAATAGAAGCGTTCCTTTACGAATGACCGCTTTTAGAAGCGAATTTTGTTGCTGCAAAAGACCGCCATTTTTGAATTTGAAAAATATAAAGTGAGCCGTGATTTGGTCAGTGGTTTCACTTAAGACATTTAAACCAATCAAAACAATTGATATAAACACCTAACTAAAATTCACACTAACCAATCAAAACGAGTAATCTTTATTGGATTAACAAAGTTTAACCAATCAGATTGCTCGTTAGTAAAAGCAGAAATATTAGTAAAATAGAAATGGCCGCCGAGAAACAGCTGAGGTAGTCAAAGTCAAAGAAAGATCGATCGGCCAGAGGCAGAGATTTCACACGAGAGTGGAAAAAATATTAAAGTACTTCTCAAGCAAAAATGGCAGCGGTTGAAGTCCGACTACTCGATGAACTTGGCGAACTGATCGAAGACCTCACGACGACTGGTAGATCAACTCTTGATGAAAACCAAATGAAGAAAGTAAAAAGAATTTGCAAAACATCCGAATCCTATGTGAAACATGCTTACCACATCGTGATAACACAGCTACAGAAAAACCACGCCGAAATCAGATTGTCCTGTTTTCAAATCATCAGTGAACTCTTCACAAGATCGCATGCATTTAGAGAACTTCTTTTGAGCGAGTTCCAAGTTTTTCTTGAGCTAGTTATGGAAATCAACAGCGACGTAGCCCTCCCTCCACCGGCGTATGCTGCTAAGATTTTAAAGGACAAGGCAGTTGAGGCCATCGAGAGTTGGTACCAGAAATATGGGATGCATTACAAAAAGCTTGATCTTGGTTATCAGTATATGAAGAGAATCAAGCATGTTGAGTTTGATGCTATAAGGGCGAGGTCATTGGCTGAGAGGAGGAGATCGGAAGACAGAGAAAGACGAAGGCAAAACATCATCCAAAAGAAATTAGGCAATGCTGAGATTGAAATTGCAGAGCTGACGGATCAAATGGAACTATGTATCACAGAAATTAATAACTGTTTTAAGCTATTGCTCCCGCACCCAGATGATTACGAAGTTCATTATGATTTTACTGATGATGTTGTTCCTACTAAAAATACAATAAACAACAGTGTCTCAACTAAGACTTCAGTTCAGCAGTCTGCCAGTTCAGGGCAAAAAGAACACAGCGAGGCAACTACTGCAGAAATGGCTTCTACAAGTTCTTGTGAGACTCACATGGAGCCTGTAAAGGTAAATATAAAATGCGAGAAGGAAGAAATTGTGTTATTGGACAAAGACAATGGTACTTGTAGCATTGACAAAGATGAAATTGGAGATACAGAAGATAAATTTCATGATGGTGATGATGATGACAGAAGCAAAGACGATGGATCATGTGATGATGATGAGGGGTTTATTCCAGATGATTCTGATGATACAAAAGGCATAGATCAAGAGGATTTCATAACACACCATGGTTTGGGCTCGAGGTCATATCACATCAACATTGAGCTGAGTAACATGAAACCAAAAATCCATGAGACAGAAGATAACACTATTATCTTGGATACGTTAAGAGAAATGAACAAAGAAATCTGCCATAAACACTTACCAATGGTAAATAAGTGGCTTACTGTCTTAACCAAAGCAGGACAACCCCAGAAACAAATCCAGAGTATCATTGACCTCAAACAAACTCTTGAAGGAGCAAGGGACAAGTTTCAGGAGTTGGAAATTGTTCCTTTGACAAAGGAACAAAAGCAAACTCTTCAAGATGATGATGTAAGTGCCACTGAGGAGGTAAAAGAGGACAGTGAAGATGAGTTTGAAGATGTCCCAGAAAAAGAGGGTGTTGAATATATTCCAGCTTATAAAAGAGCTGAATATGGACTTGAGCCATTGGTTGGGAGCCAAGAGAGTAGTCCAAGCAGCTCCAAAATGGTCCAAGGTATTGTCAGGGTTGACACCAGAGGGTGAAATAGGGGGGGAGGGAGGGGACAATGGCCCAGTCCCCTCTCCCCATCATACTGCCCCCCTCCCCCCATCATACTGCTACCTCTCCCTCCCCCCAAATCTCTTCACTCTGAAATCAAGTGGTATATATGCTCCTTTGGAATCTCTGGCCTTAATTTACCCACAGATATTTTCTCCATTTCTGATTTTGCCACACCTAACCCCCAAATCTTGGTGATAACCCTGATTGTCATAAATGTGGACAGTTATCTCATATAATGTGGAACAATGGTAGCAGATTTCTTAATTTGCAAATGAACAAAATTTTCACTAGCAAATTTCTGCAACTTGATCTCCCTTTAGGGTGCAGGAATCTGAAAAACTTATAACAAACATGGCACATTTACAAGACTTAATGAATTAAATTGATACTGTGGACATAATTAGAATACAAGAAAGTGCCATTTCACTTCGCAAGGAGCCCATAACTAGGAGCATCCATCCCATATACTAGGCCTATGTCACAGTGTTTTCACAAGTTAGGTTATTTTTAGAACGGTTTTCCGCTATTCTTGGGTTGCAGCCATTCCTAAGGGAATAAAATCACAAAAGCGTAGCAGCCATGTTGTTCGTATAACAAAAGTAGCTAATTATAATGAGGCATCTTTTCTTCCACCACTGGTGTATCCACTAATTGGTGGGAAAATGATCTAAAAATAGCCCAACTTGTGAAAATGCTGTGAAAGCTATAAAAAATGTAGGAGGTACTGGAATAAGATAAGTTTGAGCTCTATTTATTTATTAAAACAAAGGCAGATTATTGTGCTACCCTAATAATAAGCAACTACAATATGTGCAGTTGTTTTGGGCAATTTGTGGTTTGTCAGCACCAAATGATGACTGCTTTCACCATAACCTTAAAGCTGTATAGGAACTGAAATAAATCTTGCATATGTCACTATATGACATTCAAGCATACATGTATGTTACCAGTTAAATTGAAGGGCTGTGTGCAAAAAGAGCATAAGTGTTTCCTGATCAGATTCTAAATTCTCCTTCAATTTCTTTGTTTTCTAAGGGAGAATAGACCTAGTCAGCTTGCCTGTTTGTTGTCCCATTTAAGACCACCTGACTTTTCCCTTGAGTAATGCTTTTTTGTTGTTCTGTATCCCAAGAGGAAGTATAATTGGAATTTATATAATTGGAAAACAAAGCACTGAATCCTCTAGAGAACTGTTGCATGGTCTGAAATTGGGGAACAAACAGGCAAGCTGACTAGGTCTATTTAGAGTGTGATCAAGAGTCACTTTGTATGCCCTTTTTGCACATACATTTAGCCTTTCAATTTATTTTCAGCTCTTTTTTTTTTCAACCTAGGTTAGGTTATTTTTTTCAACCTAGGTTTTTTTTACCTAGGTAATTCTTCTGTACTAAAATATTAATTCACCCTTCCCCTGTGTTTTGCTACATGTACTCCCCCCTTATCACTTCCTTCTCCTACCCCTCTCCATTTCCTTACAGTGCTACATTGTACCCAATAATGCCATACAATCAACTATACTAATTACCATTAATGATATTTATTTTACCTACACTGACCTTGCTGGTACTTGAACCTTATAATAGCTTGGAATTTCACTAAAACTGCACACACATTGATTACACAAACCCAATACCCCATTGAACATAAAATACAAGTGAAAGAATACGTTCTGGCAAGCACTGGCAGATGGTCGGTTCTGACTCAGGGACCTCTGTGGCCCCTAGTCAGGTGTGCACAGTGACTACAATTAAGGTAAAAATATATAAATTATAAGTGAATCCAAAAAATAACCTAGGTTGCAAAAAATAACCTGTATTCCATAGAAATAACCTTGGTTAAAATGATTTTGACCTTAAAATAAATTTGACCAGTAACATATACATGAACGATATTGAACAGCAATAGGCCTTTGGAAGCTACATGTCACAGTCACATGCTGATATAACACTTCAATAACAAATGAATTGAGCTTGTGATTCCATGGGAAAGACTTGACTGCGTGGATGGCAAAGAAACTTGTTAGAAAGATCGACTGGAGGTGGAAAATAGCATTTACAAACAGGTTTTTGCTAATAACACTACCAATCTCGTACAAGACAGTGCCCTTAAATGAATGAAGTAAGTTTTTTTCCCATCCAGTACAGCCACACGATAGGCCCATATTTGCCATTTTAGCTACAATTAATACATCAATCAAATCACTTATCTCACAAATTAATCATTACAAATGTCCCTAATTTAAGTAATTAAAATTCACCATGAAGTTTTCTCAGTAAAAACAATTCACAATCACATGTTATTCATTGTGGCCTTTTTTTATTTCAGATACTTCAGCAATAAATACCGAAGAAAAGACTTTCCTCAATGCATCTGGTTTCAGTGTCCGAGACGCAGAAGACCCAACCTCGCATGCTAGAGCACTTCTGGAGATGAGAAGACACCATCTAAATTCCCTCCAAAGCACTAGCAAACCTAATGATAGTCACAGTACCAGTCAACCTAGTACAAGTTACTCCAGTATTGAGAACTCAAACTCAACTTCTTACATTGATGAGAAGAAAAATAAGTTACTTGAAATGGCTCCAGTTGTACCGTTCGATATGGACTTGTATCACTGGGAGAATCCAAACTTTGAAGCGCCAACAATCATAAGGTCTCACAATTTTAATAACTACTGGGCCTCAAATGATGCCGAAGTTGAGCAGATATTTGAGGGAGACAAGAATTCAATGTTGAGACGGACTATGACGTTTGCAGGGAAGTTTCAACCAGTTAAATGGACTTGCCGTGCACCACTCCTTAACGGGAAGCTATGCACAAGAAAGGATAGAATTAAATGCCCTTTCCATGGGAAGATTATTCCAAGGGATGAAAGTGGAAAACCTGTTGATGCTGAAAAGACATCTGAAACTGAAATTGTGGCATCTTGTAGTTCAGCTTTAGCAACTAATAATGCACAGGATTGGAAAGATATTCAGCAAGAGATTGAAATTGCAACTGGGATTAATCTTGGTGGTAAAGGTAAAAAGAGAAAGGGATGGAAGAGAGGAAGTGATGCAACAAACAAGGAATTGTCACGAAAGCAGAAGTATGCTCGCTTGACGGATCTGAAGAAAGCAACAAGGACACCTCGAAGCCGATTGGAAAAGAAGGTGCTGAATCCTGTTGCAGTAAAGCGTATCACTCAAGAAATGGACTCCATTGCAAGGAAGAAATTTGTTGATAAATTTGGAGATCAGTTTAATTATCAGTTAAGAAAATAGAGTATAAAGCACTGAAGTAGTGACTTACAAGTAATTGTACTGCATGTGTAGAGTGCAAAAAAAAAGATTTTATTCTAAGCATTCATAACTGTATTGTACAAATAAAGTTCTAAGCCTATAGCCATGTTTTATACTATCATAAAACATGATGGGCATTTGAGAACACGAGAGAAATGTTAAAGCACAAGCCGAAGGCGCGTGCGGCTTTCAGCATTTCTCAAGTTTTCTCAAATAACCAGTGTTTTATGATAGTATAAAACATGGATTTAAGGCTTCTTTGTCTGTTTTATAATATAGATTTACACGCGCGATGAAAGGTAACAATAAAACACGGTAAACCATGTTATATACCCTGATAAATCATGGCTTTTAGCCAATCAGAGCGTGCATACTATCGTATTATAAAGTCGTATATTTGCTGAGACATAATATACATGTATGAAAATATTTAGGAGTCGTGTAATAAAGTATATATATACCGACTCCCTTGTGATCTCGGTGAATAACAGCACCGGCAGCTCCGATGGTTTTCTCCGGATCCTCCAGTTTTCTTAAACCCCTTCACAAAAACCAACACGCTAAATTCCAATTCGATCTGTGGATTAGCCAGATTCTGGCTTTGATCAGCCCCTATGGTTGTTTCAGGTCCCGTTAGAAATTCAGATGAGCGGAAGGTTGAGGGTTTAAACACCGGCCAGACCAACACTCTGGGTCTTAAAATAACTGAATAGAAGGTGCTGCCTCTTAATACATAATCTAACAGTAAACGGTTATACCTTTATATCTTCTCGGATAGGGACAAAAAATCGTAGAACTAAGTCAACAGAGGAGCATGTTGAAGATTACTGAGCTACGTACGTGTTAATGGTAAACCTTTTACCCTCTATAAATAGTGACTACTTTTTACTTTACTTTATAAAGTCAAAGTCACCTTTTTAACTCGTGGATACACGCATGTGCAGGAACGAGTTATTGGGGTTAAGTGGATTTTCATTTCCGAATGACGTATGTTAGATGTTACCCTGGGTGCCAGAGGTTTTGAGACGTTTCACGATCGAGAGAGAGTAATTTTTCTTTCTAAATGTATATCATTGAGAAAGTTCACTGTTCAATATGCTCTGACGGTGACTTGTAAAACCGGTTTTTGACGGAGTACGTCATTATCTGTATTTGAGGGCCAATCAAAATAGACCTTTGGTGGTTTCTATGACGATCTCATGAATAGCCAATCAGCAAGCGGATTAATTTTTCCCAAGAATGCGGAAAAATTTGACTCGAGTGGCCAGAGGGGCTCGTCGCTTCGCGACTCGAAAAAAAAACAGTTCTAGTCGCTTCGCGACTCGAATTCTCGTTTAGCAGCAAGCCCCTCTGGAACCAGGGTAGTTAGATGTATGATAGTATTTAAAATATATTATGTGTTCTAGGGGGAAGAGATATAATTGCTTAATATATTTATAAGTTTTGTTGGAATGTTGTAGATTCCAGAGCTTTTGTTAGCATCAAGTTTTTGGCCGATAATGTCGTGCTTTTCTGCGCTACCGATTTTCACCCAAAATATTGTTTTTAAAGAGCTCCATATCGATCTCAGCTACGAAATCGTGTGTCGGAGAATTAGGAAATTCTAAAAAACAGATCTCTCGATGGCCTTTGCCGCGTATCTACTCAGACTATGTTTCGTCTTTTCACGCAAAGCATTATGATTTGTACTAAATCGAAATCTGATCATCTCCAACGCTATTCACGCTGGGCCCTGGGCCCAGATAGGCGTTAAAACGCTCTTTTAAACATTGTTTCGTCTTATTTAAGTTATTCTCTGTCAAACTTCGCATATCAGCTGGGACAATTAAGCAAAACATTTTTATAGCAAATTTGTTATAAAATATTGTTTTATGGCGTCACATTCGATGACGTCACTAAATAGCAATTTCAAAAGTTTAACATCTTTGAAATCTACTATACAAATTATGACAGCTGTCCAAGAGGAGATGAATGCCGCAAACCGTTTCTAAATACGACAAAAATGTACCGAGATATCAAGTAAATTTTAAGTGCCCCCGCCTGAGCCAGACTTACAGTTAAAACATATATGGAATATCTGTTGGTTGAAATTCTTGCTATTTTGCTTTAAGTTAAGCCAACTTCTTATCAAATACTAGGCTAGATGTGGTGGTAAATCGTATCGTTTTAGAGTTTTGAATTTCAACCTTTCTGCTAATTTATGCCGTAGCGACAAACGGTTTTCAGCATTGACGACTTCTCGAATACCTCTACCAAATCCCCTATGTGAAGAAAGTTGATTCGACATTTTTGAAAAATCAAGACTGACGTCATTGATTGTGACGTCATCAAATTAATTTCGCGTAAAAATTATGTATCCCCGACTACTTTTTTTCTCTAGTTGTGGATTGAGAATTTGCACGAGAAAGGCAAGAAAAGTAGAGCTTGGAAAAGTCGCTTTTTCTTACTTAATTTTCCAAAACATTAGGTCGGTCTGAAACCTTGCACTTTTTCAGTTTGCTTTTACAAAAAACGATGGCCTTGTTGTTGAAATTTTGACTACGTTTGGGTTTTAATGACAAATACAGGCCCTTTCCGATTCTACGATGAACTATTTAGCTATAGCCTCCTGCAGTTTTCGTTTATCGTATAGTGAGCGCGTTCCTGTATTTGTCAATAAAGAACGCACTCTAACCTTCCGAAACAATGGGAGCGGATCTAAGTTAATCAAGCACGCTGAGCTGCAGCCTCTGAAAATGCGTAATTTATACTTTAATTAAAAGAAGTTAATCTAATGAAATTAAGCCTAATCACAAGAGCAGCTCGAATTTTGTAAGTTGACCAGGCCTAAGTATGTTACATTTGTTCCAATTCAAATCATGCGAAAGCTGCATGCATGTCCAGAGGATTCAGTGTTTCCCAGTTAGAGAAATTTGTACATGCGTCAAATCCGTTTCTTTTTAATAAAGCCACTTATTGAAAATACAGAATTTGAACACGACTTACGGAGAAGAAGTACACAAACACAGCATCCTTGTATTTATTTTCTTTTATTGATAGTAGTAATCTGTTATTACGTAGATGCACATAGTCAATCTGATATGTGCTAGTTTCAGTGGGGAATCTCATTTGGTTTACAAGACATTCCCAGGATGGTATTCAGCTGGGTAGAAAGAGCATTAAAATTGTCTACTTGAAGGACGTTGTTGTGCTGGTTGTTGGCGATCTGAAGGAGTTCAGCTTTGTTGATACCGGAGCCAATACCTACGGCGATCACAGCAACCTGCTTAGCCTGCAGAAAGGAAACATAAGTCTTCAACATTAATTAATTTCTTAATTTATCGAATCCTGCTTTTACAACTACAACTCGATCTCCCTGGCTGCTCTCCGTTACCCCAGGAGTGGCAAGCCCATCCAATCTTCCCCACATGATATTGAATAGGCTCTTTGCAGGATAAGTCACGTGCTAATATAATACGTCATTAACGAATGAATTGCGCTCGTAGTGATCCTATGGGAAAGGCGCTGCCAAGGGTGCTGGGTAGCAAGCTATCTTTAAAAACGCTGTTTTAGAAAGATCGACAATCGATTGGAGGTGGAAAATACTGATCTCGTACAAGTATCTTTGAATAAAAGAAGTCATCATATTTTGCCATCCATGCAGCACAACATGTGATTTTACTGCAAAGAGTTTATTAAACCATAGCTTGATCACAAAATATCGAATTAAAATCTTAGTGCATAGCCTGAGCATTAACTCACCAGAAGGGGTTTCAGTACAGTGGGGTAAGGAGCACTGCCAGCGTTGGTCTTGCCATCTGTCATCACAATCAACACGTCTGGTTTATCACGTCGATCTCCTCCACTCGGTGAGAACAGGTCGCTATTGGCCAGCCTCAATGCTTTGTCTGTACGAGTCCCGTCTGCAATGAATGGAATGCCATTGATAACAGCCTTCATGGCGGGCAGAGTCTGCGAGGCAACAGAGGCAAAGCTGACGATACGGATCGCTGTGGAGCTGTAGGCGATTATTCCAAGACGGCTACCGGATGTAGAGATGCCAAGGCGAGTCACCAGAGTAGAGAGGAATGCTTTGACTTTCTTGAAATTGGCGGCGCCAACACTACCTGAACGATCTAGGATTACACCAAGGTCCAGAGCTTTACTACACGGAGCCATCAGCTTTGGGATGCCTGTGGAATGAAAAGACCAGCAAATTAGTGACGATATTATTATTAGTCAACAGACATGCAGTAAACAACAGAGGAATCCGACATATTAACACACCTCCTTCACAGCCATACAGTTCCATACGCATAGCGATGTGGCCATGCCAGGTTTTTGGGACAATTCTGATGAAACGAATATTTACCATCGGAGGATCGAATTCATTGAGAACAACGCTACCCCTGTCTCTGTTACCAAGGAATACCTGCAAGAATGCAAAGGATCAAATGAACAAAGGTAAAATATTAGACTTATACTGAATAAATACATTGACACTAACCACCGGTAGTTCTGAACCAGTCATATTGTACTTAACGTGCGAACAGGCTCATCGGAAGACGGGCCTGTACGGACACTATACAAATGTGAATTACGCTGTTCCGTCCATGTACCGAACGCAATTATTACAAATTGGGTGGCTTTATCTATCTAATTACCATTTGACTGCACGAGATTTGTACATATATATCCATCATTTCAAAAGGAAATCCACCCACCTTGTTTTTTCCATTCTTCTTGTAGGTAATAAACTGCTTCCCATCCATACTGTACTGCACCATATAGCTGGACACCCATTGGCTAGCCTCTTGTCTGCCTTGGGTAGCAATTCGTCTTACTCAGTATTTTGTAATCTTCAAAGTCTACTTGAATCCACTGATTGACGTTGTTCAGCCTAGCTGCCCAGCCTCCACCGATACCTTTCCTTGCGTTCAGATGTAGTCTCGCGTTTGCTGCTTTGAGGACCGCGTTGTATTCTGATGACGCCGAGAACTGGTGATCTTTGATTGACACGCATTGACAACCAAGAGCAGTTACACATTCTGGTTTTTGAGGCGGCTCAAATCCTAGGAAACAGACAATATGTTGTAGGAAAGAAGGAAAATATGTTTTACAACGATTTGACGTCTGATAAGAGACTTCATGTACCTTCAGTACATCCGTAGAACTCAACTCTCATGGAGATGTGTCCCTGCCAGGTTTTTGGATGTACCCGGATATAGCGAATGATGATTGGATTAACGAGTACGTGACTAACCAGTGTAGCGATCATTGTTGCCTGTGAGCTCCTGGATGCAAAAGTGAAAAGAGTACAACACATCACTTGTACAACATCTGAAAATTAACCGTTACTGGCTTACATTAGTCTCTCAATCTGTGTACTCCAGTGCTCTAGGCTTAAACAAACCACGGCATGTAATCCTTGCGAACCGATTTTGAAAAGCAGTAGCTAATGTTACAGATAATGTAATGGTGTCTGTTACAGGCTATGGCTAATGTGGCAAGTAAGCTTTTGAGTGTTTCTGTATTAACAAACCTTGACATTTCCTCGAACAGAGTACGACGTGAACATGCTGCCGTCGAGACTATACTCTTCACCCATTGGTTAGCGTCCTGTCGTCCTTGTGTAGATACACGGGTTACCTTTGTTGCCTTGTTAAAGTGCACCTCAAGGAACTGGAAGGCGTCGTTAGTTCTAGCAGACCATGACCCAGTCCTTCCTCCACCAGCCATGAAGTGTAATCTTGCGTTAGCTGTTCTGTGTGCGACGTTGTATTCGGACGAAGCTGACATCTGATTATCGGCCAAGTTAATTGTAGCCTGACATTTGTTGATAATTGGCACTTGGAAGCCTATGATGGGACAACTGATTTGAGTAATAATCCAGGCCGCAATCAGAATCGATGAATTAATTATATTGTGCTAATTACAAACCTTTTGTGCAACCGTAAAGCTCGAGTCTCATTCATGAGATGTGTCCATACCAGGTACGTGCATGGGGCGATGCGAATGAACCTAGCTATGATAGCAGGCTTCAGGATGTGCCCAACAACAGTATTCCTGTTCTTGTTACCCTTGAGTATCTTGGAATTTATGTATGGCTCAAAATGGCCGCCATCCAAACTGTACTGAAGGCTATAAGTCGTGATCCACTGGTTGGCGTCCTGGCGACCTTGTGTGGCGATACGAGTAACCTTGGTAATTAGAGTCATGTCTACTTGTAACCACTGACCGAGATGGTTGACTCGAGCAGACCAAGCACCCATGAGACTGCCTTGGCGAGGAAGGTGAAGTCTAGCACGAGCAGGTGAATGAGTTGCACTCCACATTGAGGAAGCGGTGAGTCGAGAGTCGGGGATCTTCTTGTTTTGCATTCCAAGGGCGGCAGCACATTGGATAGGTGGAGTAACGAATCCTAACGAAGACGACAAAGGAAAAAGGATAAGAGAAACGTTGCCAGAAGTGACATCATTATAATGATATACCTTTTCTACAGCCAAACAACTCTGCTCTGAGAGAGATGTGGCTGTGCCAGGTCTTGGGGTTAATGCGGATAAATCGAGCTATGATTGCCGTCTGTAGTTGGTGGAGAACTACGTTATACCTGTCGGTGTTGCCGGAAAGGACCTGGATAGTTGATAAGATAATGAAATTAGCAAATGATTGTGTTTCATAAAATGTTAGCATTTGTACATCTACAATACATTATGAAGATTCCTTTTAACGACGTTACATGCTCTAACTAAAGTTTGACATCTTGTAATTATTTCTTAGGAAATATTAAACTAGTGTTAAGTCCATACCTTTATGGCCCAAGCACGAAGGAAACGTGGATACCATAACATACAGTCCGTACGATAAGTAATGGACCGGAAACGAAGAAATCATAGCTCATAAGTTACCTAGCCATATAATTTATATTACTGATATACAGTACAAACTTACAGCAACATATTTCCCCTGTTGGCAATCTTCCCAGAAGATTCCATCTCGACTGAATTGAAGTGAATAACTCTTTACCCATTGGTTGGCATCCTGTCGGCCCTGAGTGGCCACCCTTTTGATTTTCACCACCTGACTAAAGTCCACTTGAAGCCATTGCCGATTGTTGTTAACTCTAGCTGACCATGCACCAGTCCTTCCTCTGCCAGTATGGAAATGAAGTCTCGCGTTAGCTGCTCTGTGGCCAGAATTCCACTCGGACGAAGCAGACAGCTTGGCATCTTTTACCAGTCCACTTCTAAGACTCATTGGGGACACACACGGGAACAGTAGGTGGGGTGAACCCTGAGAAATATTAACGATATGTAGAGGATATCATAAAGGTTTGGTAATTTGTTTTGTAGGATATTATACATTCGAATGGAGGTGAGAAGTCTTCAATTTGAAGGAGATTCTAATCTGTCCTATATATCGTACTTGGCTCCTTATACATTCATAATAATAATACTTTATTTAGACACGATGATGATAAAAGCTACAAAGCTTATGGGGTCGTGTAACTAGTAACCTGAGTATCAGTCTCTCTCAGTCCCTCTCCCCCTTCCTTTCCATCACCCATCCCCCCTCCCCCCTAAGAAAGGAAGGGAAAGAGGGCCTGACACAATTCTTTGCATGGCCGCCTTCCGCCTCTCGCGCCATTTTAAGACAAAAATCCAGACATGTGATTGACGGTTTTGTCTAATTTGTTTGATTTTTAATTAAAATCCAGACATGTGATTGACGTTTTTGTCTAATTTGTTTGACTTTAATTAAAATTTAGAATATGATTGACGTTTATGTCAATCAAAAGTCATGATCCTGTTTCTTTTGTTTTTCTGACCAATGAAGGAAAAAGCCAGAATATGGCTTTTTAGCAAGCGGCCATGCAAAGAATTGTGTCAGGCCCTCTTTCCCTTCCTTCCTTAGAGGGGAGGGGTGGTGAAAAGGAAGGGAGAGAGGGACTGATACTCAGGTTATGTAACTAGATAATTAAAAGTACAATTTTAATAAAAACCTACTATATACTATTTACAATATATGAATGTTCGTCGTAAAAAATAAATAAACGAACAATTAAATAAATAATTTATAAATAAAAGTGTTTCTGAAATTGGCGGTAGAAAGAGACGTTGAAATTAAAAACATGTTTAAGATATTGTCGAGGTCTTTGGTACGGGCTTCTGCGACAGACTTATCACGGGCAATCACTGCGTTCCATATTGCAGGATCTGTACGAGTGTTGCAAATGTTTAGTGCTAAAGCGCGGGATTACAAGTGCTCCTTGCGTTCTAAGTGTATATCTTACTGTTTTCCTGCTTACAATACCATCGCATAATAATGTGGACAACCGTTCATTTATAAGTCCTGGGGATTGTCATGGATCATTATGTCAAACATCAGCCCAACTGATGTCTCATACCTTCAGTACATCCGTAGAACTCCACTCTCATCAGTCTCATGGAGATGTGTCCGTACCAGCTCAGGTACATTAAGGCCTGGGTCTCAAGATGGCCACCCCAAATCAAGAGGGGGTAGTCTATCTCTTTCTCTTTGTAATATTTGTCCATACAATTTTGAAAAATATGATGGTTGTCACGACTTTAACAATTACACATGATAGTTACCATGGAAACATGGAATGTGACCTTTGAACTCAAATGAAAAGCATTTATTTTATAGCCTCCTGCATTATGGTAAAGTATTTTGATATGCCGGGGATTTTTATGCGTGTGAATCAGAGATAGTCCATACTTTATAAATCCAACGAGGACAATTGAACATATTATGGGGAAGACTCATTTAGGCTAACGTGAAATTTGATACCTCAAATTTACGACCATTTAATAACTTGTTTCTCTAGTGTCCTCGTTGGATTTATAAACTATGGATTATCTCTGATTCATATACATAAATATACCCAGCATATGAAAACACTTTACCATAATGCAGGAGGCTTTTGCATATACATTTTTTTAATTAAAGTTCAAAGGTCACATTTCCAGTTTCCATGGAAACTGTCATGTGTAATTGTTAAGGTCATAACAACATTATGTTTGTCAAAGTTTTAAGCAAAACGATTACAACGAGAAAGAGATAGACTACCTCCTCTCGATTTGCCGGCGGCCATTTTGAGACCCAGGCCTTAATATACCTGAGAGGTTTTTAGACGTACCCGGATATAGAGAGTGATGATTGGATTGGCGAGCACGTGAGTAACCACAATGTAGCGATCTGTATTGCCAGTTAGCACCTGGGTGTAAAAGTAAAAGGATGCCACTGTTATTTATCTGGTGTTATATTCTTTTTCTTAAATTTGTTTCTAACATTTTATTAAAGCACAAAGAATATTCAAGATCAAGAGTCTTAGTTCTGCTTTCAAGTAAAGGAAAATAGTTCTGATAATCAGCGTTACCTTAACTTTCCATCCAACGCTGTAGCGAGTAAAAATGCCACAGTCCATGCTGTATTCCATAGTGTAGCTCCTCACCCATTGGCTGGCGTCCTGTCGTCCTTGAGTAGACACACGTGTTATCTGGGTTGCTTTACCGAAATCAACCTGTAGGAACTGATAGATATTGTTAACCAGAGCAGACCAGGCCCCAGTCCTCCCTCCAGCAGCGTAGAAATGTAACCTGGCGTTTGCTGCTCGGTGGTCTGAGTTCCACTCGGACGAGGCGGACATTTGATCGTCAGTCATGCATGGGAAGTTTACTCTGGCATTCTGGGATCTTTGGTGTCTAGAATCCTAAGAATGTTTTGAATGTTAAAGTAATTCTAAATATTAAGACTAATAATTTTGAAAGTTTGAATAGAAATTGTTAATGTAGGTTCTCATACCTTCTTGCATCCATACAATTCCATTCTCATTGAAATGTGACCATACCACGTCTTGGGAAGAACCCAGATGTATCTAGCGATTATAACTGGCTCAAGCATGTTAACGACAAGACCGTGCCTGTCTTTGTTGCCTGTCAGAACTTTGTTGTTAGCATAGGACTCGTAATATCCTCCATCCAGGCTGATCTTTAAACGGTAGGTGGTGACCCACTGGTTGGCGTCCTGTCTTCCTTGTCGGTTGCTATACGTGTGATTTTAGTTATTTTGCTGAGGTCAACTTGTAGAAACTGACCACCATCATTCACCCGAGCGGCCCAGGATCCTAGGAGTCTGCCTTGTCGTCGCAGATGTAGCCTGGCACGCGCGGGTAAGAGATTTGCATTGTAAGAAGTAGAAGCGGTGATGGAAGAGTCCGGAATTCGACCGTCGATCATGCCGAGTGCAGATACACAGCTTTCCTTAGGAACACAGAATCCTGTTGATAAAGTTTAATTGAAGCTATTTTTTACACATTCATATCAAATTACTTAGCATGTACATTAATTACTGTTGTTCTGAGATTGCTCAGATTATAATCTCAATTGGGTTTAACCCAATTCCAAAAAAATATAATTATACTCTAAAATATTGCCGGCCAATTAGAGCATTTTTTTCAGTTGTCGCGCGCCCACTTTACTCAGTTCAACTGCTTCCGGTTACTAAAGATAGATTTTAATAGACATTATCATCGCACGCCACAAACTACGATATTCCCTCTTACTTCTGCTCTTTTGCCTCAACCCACTTTTTATGGGCGAAACGGCTGAAAAACTAACCGGACTGTCAGAGCGTGCCATCAAGTGTAACTGATTGTATCAATGAGAATGTAATAGGAGTTGAATACGGTCCGCATTTTTGTTTAGTCTTACCAGAATACATCCATAGAACTCTGTTCTCATCGAGATGTGGCTCTGCCAGGTCTTGGGTTGAATGCGGACAAATCGTGCGATGATCGTTGGACTGATGTAATGTGATACCACAGTATAGCGGTCTCTATTACCAGCGAAGACCTGTAATGAAACACAAGTGCATATGAGCCAACATTTTATCATTAAAATCATTCTTACATCACCTAAATAGTTGAATAGTAAAATATTTCGTGAGTGTTGCGTCTACGAGGTATATATTCCGATTATGCTAATGTTCACTTCATTACTTCTGATTTAGGCCATCCCTTTTTTATTTTCCGTTTCTCATCGTCCGACCGACCCATTTTTGTGGCTTTTTGTAGAAATAAAAAAAAAATTGGGGGGAGGGGTGGGGGTGAAGAAACCCTAGAGCAGCTCCTGGAAGCTCATGCTCGAGGGTAGGTTACGCAATAGTTTCGGCGGTGCATTTGTAATTCCATGTTTGTAGCGTATACGGACGACGACATCGATGGTTTCGTCGTCCATGTTGGTTTGTAACCTCGCCTGTGCAACCGCGCCTTATTAGTTCCAGTCTATCCGCGTATTTTTTATTACAATTTTTTTTTTCTCACCCGACCGACCGACCCAATTTTTGAAAACCCCACCGATGAGAAACGAAAAAAAAAATAGGGATGGCCTTAGACAATATTTGGTAAAATCACTAATACTGATAAGCTTCAAATATGTTTATAAAAGCTCATTATCTCTATAGCAGCAAGTTTTTGCATAATAAATAACTCAATAAATATTTTACCATTCAACTATTAATTAGTTATATAAAATAGCCTTCTTTAATGTGATAAAACGGTTTGGCTCATATGCCATGAGCAAGGCCTGGTACTGAGAGGGAGAGTGTTACGACCGTTACACAGTAGAGAAACAGAATGATGTTGCTCTTTCAGTCATAAGTTTTCTGTGGTTATTTTGATAAATCGGATGCCAGTGTATAAAGCATTCTTCCTTGCCAGCTATTTTAGGCAAATTGTAGAACTTTGTGTTACTGTCCATACTTAAATTACTTGTCCATACTTACTTTTGGGTACGTTTTCCAAACGGTTGCATCTCGACTGTAAGCCAAGGTATAGCTCTTCACCCATTGGTTGGCGTCCTGTCGGCCTTGTGTTGCAATTGCTATGCGGGTTATTTTAGTGGTCTGTCCAAAATCCACCTGAAGCCATTGTTGGGCGTTGTTGTACCAGCTTTAAAATCCAGTCTACCGTTTGCTGCTCCGTGATTATTAGCATTCCATACTACCTCAGGCACAAGGTACTTAAATAATACCAAGCGCTTTCTTTATTGTGTACGGACTCAATTTAATTAGATATACAATCAGGCAAGACTGCATTTACTAGTGCCGCACACTCAAGGGTCGAATGAATGAGTGAGCAGTAGATTTTAACCAAATCCAGTCATCAGTGAAATTGTCAATATGGGGTTTGAAGAAACAGATGCTTGTATAGCTTATTTAGTAACCTTTTAAAATAATTAAAGGTTATTTTAATCTTCGAATGCCATATTTTGCCATTTTTGGGGGTATTTGTATTTTATGTTTATAAACGTATTCCTGTGCAAGCATCCAAGGGTGGGTCACCTATAATCATGCGCGAATTAAAGGGTGGGCCACCCAAAACGGTGTAGTTGGTAGATTGATTGTTCCAGTCCCCCTCCTCCCCTGTACTTTATGACCTGTTCCTGAAGAGGTACATGTATAGCGACAGCTCGACAGCCACCACTCTCAACTCCTTCAAAAGCGGTGTCTGTAGACTGTAGGGGAAAAAGTAGCCTGCTATGCAGACGTATTTTTCAACTTTTTTCTTCGAATTTATGAGAGTGAAAAAATACGTCTGCCAGGCTACGGGATAAACATGTTTTTTTTACCGCCTTTGTACGTATTAAATTTCAACTGGTTCCAGGCCCCAAAGGTGGTTGTGCATCCCGTCCAGAAATGGTCAGAAATGGAGCATGAAGAGCAAGATGAGATGGATAACGTGAGAGAACATCTCTACAAAGTGCTCATAATAGGAGAATACGGAGTGGGTAAGAACCGAAAGCACTGTCGAACTTTCATTACCTATTGCTTCTTTTAACAGCATTTTGTTTGGGTTTGTTTCAGGAAAGGTGAGGAATGAGGAAGTCGACGGTGCGGCGCGTCGCTGGCACCGGAACGACAGTATAAAACTGTATAAATTTGTATAAATTTGATCTTTTGCATACTTCGATTTCCCCGATCTAATGGTTTATCTCTTCAACTTATTGCACACTTTTGCTTCTGTCTACAGACCTCCATAATCCGTAGGTATACAGAAGGTGAGTTGTTTTTTCGGAATAGCTACGCAAAACTCTCATGTGATTTTTGATCGTAACTTTAATACTTAAAACTTTCCGATCCAGCAAGATCAAGACAACATGTGCTTTATATGATACGTATATCCTATGTGATACCAGTTATTGAAGTAATTATACTGCAATCCTTTTAATACATGCAATGCATGTATGCATTGTTAAAATGAACTTGAGCAATCACAGTCCATTTACAAACTTGCCCGACCCTCACCACAGGGAGCCCAGGCCAGCAACATGAGGACTACCTGATGGCAAAATATAAGGATTTGTATGAAACTTAATCGCTAATATATACAGCTGATGGAAACCGATAATAAACAGCCATTAAAGTTTACATACCACACCAAATGTTGTCCATCTCTTGTTTCTTGACTGTCTTAGAGCCCGCAATACAAGGTGCATTTTGGTGAGAAAATTATTTTAGTTCTCCCACTCCCAGCTCTATCTCTTTTGGGGGGGAAGAGGGGGGCGGGTGGGGAAGGAGGACTCATTTTAAGACCTATTCATTCTGTATTTCTCCCAGGCTATTTCTCTCCCAACTACAAGTTAACAATTGGAGTGGACTTTGCCCTAAAGGTCATTCACTGGGATGAAAACACAAAGATTAACTTACAGTTATGGTAAAGGTCATGTTGTACTTTCTGCACTGCACATTATGTATATGGTAACTCATTAATTTTTTTGGTTAACTATTTTACACTTCATCAATAAATTAGCCGGTAACAAAACGACGGGGACTGGAACTGAGTCAGTAAAACTAATTCAATTAATAACTAGTCAAAGTGAGCATTATTTTCCAAAAGAACAGATCAAACTTACTAGTCTGGAATGTTTGGTGAACTTTGACTCAGTATTATTGAGGATGCTAGAAGGCATCAAATATGTCAATTTCCCCATACAAACTCTCTTATTTTTTAACGTTGTCCTTCCAAACCATACATTCATTGTAAAATTTTGGAGGGACAAAGAAATTGTAATTGCTTATAATTCAGACAAGATTCACTTGAATCACGTCAAACTTGCCACACTTGCTAATTTCAACATGCTCTATCATGTGATGAACTTCATTTTAGCCTTTAGAGTAATTCTGATAAACTTGGTCCCAGTCCCCTGCTCGTTTTGTTACCGGCCAATTAAAGTCCTTCCTCTAATTTAATATTAATTTTAGTCACAATCTTGCTAAGAGTTATATACAAATTATTGATAGCTGCACATACACTAGAATTATGCTTTAGGCACAATTAATATTGGTAGTTGTAGTTGCACGTCTGTAAATAGAGTAGGAATTAATTAGTATTATAAATAGAGTTATTGTAGTATTTCTTTTTGTTTTTACTCTTTGTAAAAGTTATGCAATTCAGTTTCGTACTGCAATGTAGCCATTTTTTTATAAACAATGTGTGTATCTGTTATCTGTAGGCTGCACTGAGCCATCTTAAGTTTATTTTGTGTATTTGTCAGCTGGTAAATTTTATTACTCTGCCAATCTATTTATAAGATGTTTATGAAAAGAATAATGTTATTATTATGGGATTCGGTTTTCGCAAAATAGCGAAATTATCAAGACCTCGGTCTGACTGTTACATCAGCTTTTGGCTGATATTAACACAGACCTCAAGCTCTGTCTTGATCATTTTCACTATCATGCTCAACCTCTACCTTGAAAAAGTTATTGCTTATTTGCAATTTGCTGTATATGCTAATTAATAATTATTGTTGATACCTATCGCATCAAATTTCAGGGATGTTGCTGGTCATGAAAGGTTTGGTCACATGACCAGAGTCTATTACAAATATGCGTAAGTCATAACAATAACGATATACATGTTCGATAGAATTCCAAATTAAGTAACAGCCACCCCCCGAAAGTAGTGCCTCCCCAGCCCAAAACTAACATTGAGTTTGGGACCCTTCTACTAATTTCCAAAAGTAACACTCCTGAAAGTAATGGCTCCTCAAAAATAACAACTTAAGACCAAAACGACAAAAGGTAGTGCATGTTTCAATAACGTATGTGCATATGAAGTTTTTTTAATTACTGTTATTACAAAGCACAATTAAGAATACAGAGATGTTCTGGGGATTAAAGTAACAGGGTATTTCAGAGTCGTAATTTTCCCCTCATTAAGTGAGTTCCTTGGAATGGATTGCTAACATTATTTAACTGTCCAAAAGTAACAGCTACCCGAAAGTTGTGGCCCTTTAGGGCTGCTTGTGAAATTCTACGGCAGTATCATGATGAAACTATTGACTTAATAGACCTCTTTAGCATGGTTCAATGCTGTCCCATTTCAGATCATGCAACATTCCCCTTGTGTATTGGTTCTTTTATTTCTGGTTAATGCATGAGGAGATACACTGATATGGAAATACTTCAGACAAAGAATATTATTCCCAAAAGATTTGAAATGGTACAACATTGAGCTCCAAGCTAAAGTGGTGTATTAATGTTCATGAATCATTATTAAACTAAATTATTGACATGTCTTCATGTAGTTAATAACTAGTTATTCTTTATACAGGATTGCAGCAATCATAGTTTTTGATTTGTCAAGGTAAGGAACCAGCTAGTCCACTCTGATCCCGGGGGGGGGGGGGGGTACTCTACCTAAAGTTGGGTAGGGGTGTGCCGCTGGGGCTCTGAAACCCTTACCCTGTTTAAGACAAAAAAACTCAAATTTCCATACCCTGTTCAAGACAAAGTGTTAAAATTTTCCCTCTATAAGACAAATAACAAATTATCTATACTTGGATATCAGTGTTTATTGTCAGTTTATTGTTTAGTGTCATAACTAAATAAGTCTTCAGCAAGCACTAGACTAAATAACGGCACTAGATAAATACCATACCCTGTTCAAGATCTGTCGATGTGAAAATGGATACCCTGTCTAAGATCAGAAACTCGAAAAACCATACCCTGTCCAGCGGATCATCCCTGTATAGTCCATATATGGGAGTACCCCCCCCCCCCCCCCCCCCCCCGGGTCCAGGCCTCCCCTTCCGGCCTCTTGGTTGGGATGCCTGTGGTGGGCACCGGAAAGGAGAGTCCAGGAACCTTTGTCTGTGTATGCACCAAAAAATATCTCTTTTCTGGGTAATTTGCTATACAAAACGTTTCGTGGGAACAAGATGGCGTCAGAGAAGGTAGATCTGAGCCAACATAATTTCGATTCGATTCTCGTTTCACGCTCTCATATATGGTGGACAATTCAATTCAGTAATTATAGACGCTAAGTTTGTCCAGATTATTTCCTAAAAAATTGTAAAATGTCTGTTAACTCAGCTGCTTCTTGCTGGCTGGACAGCATCATGTTTTTTTAAAGTACATGTCAAAATAAATATAATTGCTTGTGCTCACCTTAAAATAAGAATACTTGCTTGAATCTTGCAAATGCCCAAAACAAGCCACTGTTCTACAAAAAAATAATTTGCTCTTTTTTTTAGGAAATAATACAGACAAACTGTAGAGCTCTTAAAGCTTTGATAATTACTGATTTGAACTGTCCGCCATAATTATACTGGAGCACGAGAAGCAAGAATCAAATCAAAATCATGTGGCTCAGCTCTGTCCTCTCCAACGCCATCTTGTTCCTGTGAAACTTTCTGTAGTCATGTGCAGTAGCAAATTACCCAGAAAAGGGATAATTTTTGGTGCATGCACAGACAAAGGTTCCTGGACTCTCCTTTCCAGCACCCACCACAGGCAGTACAACCAAGAAGCTGGAAAGGGAGGCCAGCATCTGGACTAGGAACCAGCTAGCTCTATCTGTCACTGACAGACAGACAACTATTGTTTAAATCACTGAAGTTCTCTTTCTTCTACTCTAGGCCAGCAACCTTTGAAGCAATACTAAAGGTACATTTACATATTTGGCACCTCCCAGGTGAATTATGAACAACTACAATTTGTATATTCACAGATGTAATTGCCACAGGGGTGACTCCGTAATAGATATAACATTATTTTATAGGCATGTACTAATAAAAACAAAATATTGATAAGGGTGTTAACCAATGTAAACACAGCATTAAGTCATGTGGTATGTTGTAATTTAATTTTCATCTCAGTTACTGGTTATAAACATCTAGGAATATTTTTTAAACTAGGAAAACAAAGTTAACTTTGTACTGTCTAAAAATAAATTTACCCTCTCCCTCTGTTTTCCTACCTCCTCTGGCCTCCCCTCATCACTTGCTACATTGTATGCATAGAGCATGGGACATATAGGAAATCGAACATTTTGGTTTTGCCAAATTCTCGATCACCAATCGTTTTTTCGACCAAAACTACAATGTACAGCACTGACTATGGTATGGTTACTGTTACATATGCCTTTATTCAAAAGTTAATTTTGAGCCCTGGGAGGCGAGACCAAAAATTCAGCATGGCATTTTCATTTGCACTAGCCCTCCTCTAATTAATGACCAGTCCTCCTCTAATTAATGAGCAGCCCTCCTCTAATTAATGACCAGTCCTCCTCTAATTAATGACAGTCCTCTAATTAATGACCAGACCTCCTCTAATTGATGACCAGACCTCCTCTAATTGATGACCAGACCTCCTCTAATTGATGACCAGACCTCCTCTAATTAATGACCAGTCCTCCTCTAATTAATGACCAGTCCTCCTCTAATTAATGACCAGTCCTCCTCTAATTAATGACCAGTCCTCCTCTAATTAATGACCAGTCCTCCTCTAATTAATGACCAGTCCTCCTCTAATTAATGACCAGTCCTCCTCTAATTAATGACCAGTCCTCCTCTAATTAATGACCAGTCCTCCTCTAATTAATGACCAGCCCTCCTCTAATTAATGACCAGCCCTCCTCTAATTAATGACCAGCCCTCCTCTAATTAATGACCAGCCCTCCTCTAATTAATGACCAGCCCTCCTCTAATTAATGACCAGCCCTCCTCTAATTATTGACCAGCCCTCCTCTAATTATTGACCAGTCCTCCTCTAATTAATGACAAGTCCTCCTCTAATTAATGACAAGTCCTCTAATTAATGACCAGACCTCCTCTAATTAATGACCAGTCCTCCTCTAATTAATGACCAGTCCTCCTCTAATTAATTACCAGCCCTCCTCTAATTAATGACCAGTCCTCCTCTAATTAATGACCAGCCCTCCTCTAATTAATGACCAGTCCTCTAATTAATGACCAGTCCTCCTCTAATTAATGACCAGTCCTCCTCTAAATAATGACCAGTCGATCCTCCTCTAATTAATGACCAATCCCTTGTACATGTATAGTTCATTTCATAAGACAGTGCATAATTTGTACAATATTCACATCTGAGTTGTATCAGATATCCAACATGGCAAGCCGTTAGGCAAGTTGTTCATAATTATTGTAAATACTAAGTTTCAATATAATTGTTATAGTTCATTTCAATAGACAGTGCATAATTTGTACAATATTCACGTCCAAATTGTATCAAATATACAATATGGCAAGCCATTAGGCGAGTTGTTCGTATATTTGTAAATAGTACATGTAAGTGTCAACATTCCATTGTGTTCTACAGTGGTACAGGGATGTTAATCAGAAGGTTATGCTGACGAACGAGAATCCAATACCAGTTCTCATATTAGCAAATAAAGTGAGTATATTAATTAAAATATTTAGCATCACTACAATCAACTAAAGTAGTGATCTGAGAACCCACACTGGTATATAGTCAACTAAAAGTTGATTATAAAGGTATGCTAACCACTGTGGGTATTTTATTTTAATGTTTTATTTTATTACCTTTGCCATTTTTAAAGTCAAAAAGAATGTACAAGGAAGAAATAGAAAAATAACAATGTTATGTCATAATAAAACATAATACTAGTACTAAAACAAACTCAAGAAAATATGGCAAGGGATCCACAACAGCAGTGAGCCAATTATGACAGGCCCAGGACTTAAACAATAGTAAAAGTAAGTTGGTGAACGACTACAGGAAACAGAACGACTGAAGGCTGCAGCTAGCTAGGAATTAACAGTTACATTTTGGGAAGATAGTTTTAAGGTCTTAATCTCGATAATTACGGCAAGCATATGCATGATCACAGCAGACTCAGAAGGCAGTTACCCGGGAAACATAGTTCAAACTGGTTCAAATAGCTCAAACCGGTCATCACGGGTATAGTATATTAATGGACGCTCCTGGTAATGGGCTCCTGCCCTCTTTTATTCCACATTCTCTGGATTTGCAACATTTGTTAAAGTTGATCTTGAAACCATTTTTAATGGCCTGGAAACATTGTTGAAGAAAGCATGTTGGAGAAAATTTGCCTTTGTTCAGGTCATTTAAAACGGTTTCAAGATGGTTTTAACAAAATAATGCTGTACATACCAATGTTGAAACTGTATGACCTGGCTTTACATGTAGTTCACTGTAATAATATTTGTTTGAATATTAATTTTATTTTACATGGAAAGTGTGACCTAGAAGAATATCCAGTAGATGAAGTGAAAATGAATCAATTTTGTGAGGAAAATGGTTTTACTGGATGGTAAGTACAGCAGTTTAACAAACAGCTGAGGATGACACTACAACTACAATAATTATTTACACATGAGGCAGACTATGTTGGGTTACCTGTGGTGTATTTACCGCTAAATATTTGCTCTGTGTGAATTCTCTTTTCCAATACCTACAAAACAAATCTTCAGAAATAAAAGATTGATACTAAATTAAGTTGTTTTCAAGGGTGTTTTTTTTTGCGATTTGGGGCATTCCAAGGCAGTTTCTTAGGTGGCAATTTTTTTGACAGTTGACAAGTATTGATACTCAAATTTGTTTTCAGGTTTACAACATCAGCAAAAGAGGATAAAAACATTGGTGAGTGAAATAAAATAAAATGTGTCCCATAAAATGTAAGTTTTAATGAAACATCTTCAGTCTTAGAGAATTTATGAATATGGTTAGACCTTCATGTCTTCTCAAACAAGGATGTTACCACCAATTGCAGTGTTACATGCACAGGGCATTAATCTGACATTAAATGTACTTATATATTCGACACAATTATTCACCATGCTTTGTTACCAGACAGTGTGATTTACCTGGCTTTTCAGTTAGTGCAGCAAATACTTTACAATGTAGATGCTCTTTCGTACTAGTCCGAATACTCAACAGACTTCAGCAGCATGCTTTCCCTCCTGATCTGAAGTGGTAGAAGTGTGTGTAAAATGATAGTGTTGAATCACGACGTTGAATGATTGTCTCAAACACTTGGAACACTGCTGCCTAGGGTTCAAGTAATGATTCAGCTAAGAACGATAGCAAAAGACAATAGGTTGCGGCAATGAGCATATCCCACATACGATTTTGCTTGAATATGCCTGAAGTATTAACAAAGTGCTGTATGAGATGTCTACAGTCAAAACTACACCCAGATGCTATTGGCTCTTTTTACTGTGAAAACCCAAAGAAGCCACCATCCAGCCAATCTCCAGGTTGAGAATCTTGACAAGATCTTGGCAAGATTAGATCTTAGATCTTGGCAAGCAAGATATTGCAAGATATCTTGCAAGATGCTCAACCTGGGTCGAAAAGGATATTTCAGTCAAAAAGATATCTTGTAAGATGCTCAACCTGGGTCAAAAAGATATTTCAGTCGAAAATTTGAGACCTTTCTCAGCATACATGTACAATATTCTTCGAAATTAACCCATAGTTAGTTTGATAAAAAATAAATTAAAACTTCAAAAATTATTAAATGCAAATGTACGATTTCGATGGTTTTCTATTGAACTTATGAGTATCAACCAATGAAATTACGACAAAGAAGAATAGAAAATTAACACATTTTTACATTCCTTGCTGTCCAGTGCTATCGTTCTTAGCCGGAGCATTACTTAAGACTGAAATCAGTTGTAAATCACAGGTGAGGCCAATCTGACAGTCATTAAGACTGTCTCATATTAGGATCAACGTTAAGTAAGGTCGGTACTTTAACATTTTTCCCTTTACAAATGTACAATCCTGTACAATGTATATACCAGAGATATATAAGTGCATGACTTCAAATACTTAATACTTTCAACAATTGAAAGCAAGTCCAAAAATTGAAGTTATTATTAATAATACCCCCCAAATGTGGTGTCTGATTAATTAGTAACTGTATGGCACTTGTCCCAGCCATTGCGAGGCTACCATAATACAGCATATTCCTCTGTTTTTTTTTGCCAAAGAAAGGGCTGCAAGCTGTCTAGAAAAGAGTTTTAAGTACACCATCTGCATTAATATTATTATACATGGTTGTTGTCTAACAATACTTAGCCTTAGGAAGTGCATTGTTGCTGATTGAAACAGGCCTTTTGCAGGAAACAGTCACATGCTGATATACATGTATCACTTCAATAATGAATAAATTGAGCTTGTGATCCCATGGGAAAGGCTTTACTGAATGGCCTCAAATTTAAAAAAAACTCTTTTGTCACCACTTTGCGGCTAGCAAACAAAAATCAGTCCACCCAGCAAATGTTAGTTGGCAACTAATGGGTATGTTTTGATTGACAAACATGTTTAAGTCACAATTTCTAGCCCTGATATAACTGATTGAGATTGTTCTTTTACTACCACAGATGAGGCCATGCGATTCCTTGTGCAAGCAATTCTGAGCATAACAGGAGAATGCCAAAAGCCAAGATTACAGGACTGCATTTCATTACAGGGTACCAGCAGGTGTTCATCGCCTATGGATGCAGGCTCAGAAGCTGATACTGGATATATGGTGGACTACTCCTATTGTTATAACACTGATGAGACCTATCGACAGGGCTATGGTATTCGTAAAAAGAAGGGTTGCTGTAATAGTTGAAGTGCAACTGCAATCAAATTACAATACCGGTAGTACTAAATACTTATCATTTCAAATATTAAGCCAATTGATTATTTTAGCAATAATTTCAATCTGAGACTTGCCACCATATACTCGGACTAGAAACAAGTGATCCTTTGTTTAGCTGTCTTTTCGTGACATCATCTAATAAGCAGCAGCTACACGGCACAGCGACTAGAAGGCATTAATTTTTATAATGCTCAAACTTTCTGTACAAGTTCTCTAGATGTTTCTTCATAATAATTACCCTCTTTTCTGCATACGTGATGACTAAAGTTGCCATGTTTATTTTGTTGGGTTGCTACTATGTCATAGTAATAATCCAATTCTAGTCAGATAATGGCAGACAGAAATGATGGCTAAAATAATCAGACTCCCTATAGGAATTTTGACTTAAGATTTGAAATGGTAAGTATTTAATTAGTACTCTTACATTCCGAAACAGAAGAAAACAGGTAATTTTATCACAGTAGCACTTTAACTAAAAATAGTTAGATACTTTTAATGGACCAAAGACTTCGATCATTATACATACATGTAGCCCATCACAAAGACCTACAGTATCAGCACGGAAAGAGAAAGTTGATATGTGGGAAGAGAGTTTTAAGTACATCATCTGCATTAATTATACATGGTTGTTGTCTAACAGTACTTAGGAAATTGCATTTTTGCTGATTGAAACAGGCCTTTAATTCCAGGAAGCAGTCACATTATAACTCCTGGACGTTTCGTAGTTATAGGCTGGTTCCAGGAATTGAACTATTGATGACTTGACACACCTTACACGTTCACTGTATTTGTATCAACACGACATGAAACTAAACGAAAAAAGGACATACGAATTACAGATTATAACAAAAGGAAACGGTACAAAATAGAAAGACGCTTACCAATTTCCTGCTTAATAGCCAATAACTCGTGATTTTTTTGTAAGTCCTTTCGCTGACTTATACCAACGTTGTACATCAGTTCTCTCGTTGAACTAACGGCGTACGAAAAGCGAAGATACACGGTTCAATATAATATTTGAGACGAAAAGTAATTAAAAATAAACGATGAACAAAGAAAATAACTTAATTACATATACAAGGCTGGAGCAAGGGTATATGAACAAATGTTACATCATTAAGACAAGGCTTGAAAAACAACATTACGTAATAAAACAACGAAAACAAGACGGACTGTAGTTACGTACATGTACATTCTGATATATCACTTCAGTGATGAATCAATAATGTTGGTGCAGTCCGTTATGTTTTTGTTGTTTTATTACGTAATGTTATTTTTCTACATTGCAGTCATGTTCCCATGGTAAAGGCTTTTCTGCATGGCAAACAATTGTCAAACATGCAGTTTTAGAAAGACGGGCAATCGATTGGAGGTGGAAAATAGCATTTACAAACAGTTTTGCTAATAACACTACCGATCTCGTACAACCAGTGCCTTTAAATAAACGAAACTCAGATATTTTTCTCTATCCAGTACAACCACGTGATGTGTTAGCTGCAAGGGGCCTATTACTAAATATCTAAACCAGCCATGTCTTCACTGTACAGCACAAACCACATAAAATCGGTTGTACTGGAGAGCAAAAAAAATCTGACTTAATTTATTTAAAGGCCTTGTACGAGATCGGTATTGTTATTAGCAAAACCTGTTCGTAAATGCTATTTTCCACCTCCAATCGATTGTCGATCTTTCTAAAACTGCGTTTTTGAAGATAGCTTGCTCTCCAGTATTCATGGCAACGCCTTTCCCATGCATGGGGATCACGAGCTCAATTCATTCGTTAATGAAGTATTATATCAGCACGTGATATTATCATATATAGTTATTTTACTTTCAATCTTACAGATGATTTTTTTTTAGATTATAATGTGATCACATAGTATTTTTTGCTAGGTTTTTTATGAAAATGTAAAGAGAGAATAAATAAATATTGTTTTTTAATTATTAAGTTGGATTTACAGCTACTGTGGTTTCACAATTAAATGGTACAATGTTTTGTATATCTCATGCTTGCTTTCTATACACTTAGATCACATTCTCAGGGCTGGAAATAGTCCGGGACTAGTAGATTTGCACGTCGGGCAAGTACTTTTTGTCAGTCACTTGCCCAACTGGCAAGTTTGCTAGGAGTTTGTTAAAATGTTGACCAAAATTAGGGCTAGTTCAAAAATTGCCTCAGGCAAGTAAAACTCAAGAACAACATGCCTGAAGTAAAAGCTGAATTTTGTGATGTTTTTTTCAAGATCTGATTCTTTTGGTACTATTCCGGAATAAGAATAGCTGGGATAGATGGTGGTTGGGTTCTTTTTCTAACCTATACTGTTGTCTGAATGAACAGCTAGAATTAGCACTGATTCTCTCCATAGCAGAGTGACAGAACAGGGATTTCCTCGGAAGGCATACACATCTGGCTGTAACAAAAACTTTTTCCTTTGAATGCTATAAAAGGTCAGGTCACCTCCATCAAGATCATTCTGGAATATTCTTTTATTCTTATACTGGAATGGGAACAGTCAAAGTATTCCCAAAAGAATGAGCCCTGAATATGAGCTCAAACTTGAAATGCATGTAATATCTTTAGTGAGGTACAGAACTGTACTCAGTTACACTGCACCTTTGAAGTGTACATGTAAATTATATCAGGTCAAACATTTTTATCACTAATATCGATTCTACGAAAGTGAGACTGAGTCGCGTCAAAGATACATGAAGCAAGTGGGGAAAACATCCAACCTCAATTCCATGCGTCAGCAGACAAAATGACGTTACAGGGGGAGTGGATTTTTTTTCAAACCTCCCCTGTCGAAGGGAGCAAGCTGTTTCAACGTAGTATTGACTTGTGCCAGAATCGATATTAATGATAAAAAAATTGACCTGATATACACTTTAAGATAAAAAATCCTGTTCATTGTTTTACAAAATGTAATATACTTTAATATATAAAAACAAAAATCTGTAGACTGCAGATGATACATCATTAGAAAGTTTATGCAATGTGACTCAAAGTTAACCAGGGGATTGGCAAATTTATCTTCAGAAGTGTTAATTAGTAGGAAGAAACTATTAATAGTATGTGTGCATTACTCTAGTTTAAAGATTTGGTCAAATGAGAATAATACTTCATGAGAGTACATCTGCCTCTACAGTCTATTATGCAAGTTGAGCAATGGATGTTTGTTAGAAATTGCTTCGGTTGTTATTGACTGTATAAACCTGTTCAACACTGAGTCAAGTAAAGAAAACTTGAATTCACTCAACATTGGGCAATCCCTTTATGTAGGACGACACGAATTTTTACCAAAAATACAATAGAATACAACACAATACAATTCAATACAACAATAGAATGCAACACAATACAATACAATAGAATACAATTTGGTAGCAATTCATGTCGTCCTACATGAAGGGATGGCCCAACATTGATCGATAGAGTTTATGAGCTTATGAAAGTGTGTCATATCAGTAAAATAGCAAGCAAAAGTGTCGTTTTGAACTTCCCGCAGCCTCTTCCATATTAGGGAAATTACGTATTCCATATTTGGAAGAGCTGCCAGGACATTCAAAATGGCGGTTTCTAGATCCCAGACCTCTAAATTGACACTCGTTTGATATGGGTTACAATGCGAGAAACTGGGGCCACTTAGGCAATGAGAAGACTGCAAAACGAAAATAAAGAATTCCAAAGTATAAATCCTAGCATCCATGTGATTTTCTTAATTCGAAAGATTTGATTTCAGAACTAATGTGCCTTTTACCAGATCGAAGCTTGAGCAAGTCGAAATGCTATTGTCTTAATTGTACTCGACACTGATTGGCTCAAGTAACCGTAAGTCGGAATGCTATTGTCTTGTACTCGACACTGATTGGCTCAAGTAACCGTAAGTTGGAATGCTATTGTCTTGTACTCGACACTGATTGGCTCAAGTAACCGTAAGTTGGAATGCTATTATCTTGCACTCAACACTGATTGGCTCAAGTAACCGTAAGTTGGAATGCTATTGTCTTCTAATCAACACTGATTGGCTCAAGTAACCGTAAGTTGGAATGCTATTGTCTTCTAATCAACACTGATTGGCTCAAGTAACCGTAAGTTGGAATGCTATTGTCTTGTACTCAACACTGATTGGCTCAAGTAACTAAGTTGGAATGCTTGTTTGTTTTCGTTATGCAATGTGATTGGTTCTCGTTATCTAAGTGTCCCTGGTTTCAGTAGTCGCACTGGAAAGGTGAACAAGGGTTGAATTCTCATCAAATCAACTCTTGTTCTTTAATAAAGGATTACATTTCTTACAATTTGCATTAGTTTATCAGCTGCAAACAAGACAATGTAATTCAGTTGTTGAAAGTTGTGAAGTTTGTATTCTTAGCACATAAATTATTTTTTACATCGCGTAATTATTGACAAAAATAATTTTAATTGCTTCATATATTTGTTAAAAAATGCAAACAATAAAAAAATATTTTATTAATGTCTACCTACATTAATTTTATTGTTTATGGTTTATTAGTTTCTAAGGGTGGTTTTACTTTACATAACCCATGAAACAAAAATTAAAGGTCAGTATCTAATAGTCATTCAGAAACAAAAGTAAACAATAGAATTATATAGGGTCAAGTAGTGTGCCCCCCACCCCAAACTGCTAATTTATGACCAGTCGCTAACTGTACATAAATCATTATGTAGTTATGATATTGAATCATGTTTGCCGCGTAGCACTAGTAAGTGTAAAGAATGTAATATATAAAGTGGTAAGCTGTAGTGCTAAGTGTGCACGCCCTACGAGGGAAAGAGAAAAAATCTCTGACCCAAGTGGGACTCGAACCCAACGACCTCCAGGTTACATGTCTGGCGCTCTACCAACTGAGCTATCAAGTAAGATGAGAGCAATCGTGGGTATTGGTGCGTTATATAGGGTCACGGCGATTATATATGTATATGTAGTTATGATATTGAATCATGTTTGCCGCGTAGCACTAGTAAGTGTAAAGAATGTAATATATAAAGTGGTAAGCTGTAGTGCTAAGTGTGCACGCCCTACGAGGGAAAGAGAAAAAATCTCTGACCCAAGTGGGACTCGAACCCAACGACCTCCAGGTTACATGTCTGGCGCTCTACCAACTGAGCTATCAAGTCAGATGAGAGCAATCGATCGTGGGTATTGGTGCGTTATATGGGGTCACGGCGATTATATATGTATATGTAGTTATGATATTGAATCATGTTTGCCGCGTAGCACTAGTAAGTGTAAAGAATGTAATATATAAAGTGGTAAGCTGTAGTGCTAAGTGTGCACGCCCTACGAGGGAAAGTGAAAAAATATATATCAGTCTTTTTCAATGGTTGCATATATTTCGAACAATCATATAATCAACAACATTTCTGATTGGCTAAGAGGAGTGCAATTTATCCAAAATTGCACTGTTTGGTGTAATTGCACTCAAAATCAAGGAATTTTACTATAAATCGAAAACAAAAGCTCCAGAATGAAATCGAAGTACATAAAGTTGTTCACGCTCATGTTTTGGTAAAGCTTACTTGCATGTGTCTGATCCTACAGCAAAAGCCACCACTGGTGTACCTGCCAACTCTGACCAGCTGCCATGTGATACCTGCAGCACCTATCCTAGACTTTCTCAAAGTCCTTCTTAGCCCCCTCGCTTCGATTCTCACGCTCGATTTTTGACCCAGTAATCGCTTACCCAGCGACTCCGTCAGCGAGTTCGACTTGGAGCAAGTCTACACCTATCCATACATATATCTGCCTAAACAATGAGGGGATCACAATTAAAGCTTCTTCAAAATTCAAAGTTTAAAAAGGGTGACAGATTGTCCTGCAAACTATCGTCTAATCTTGCTAACTTGTATTTGTAGTAAATTGATGGAGAATATTATCACAAGTACTATAATGATATCCCATCTGGAGAACTATAACATCCTTTACCACCTACAATATGGATTTAGACATGCACGAACTTGTGAGTCTCAACTGTTAGAACTTACAAGTACATTACAAACAAATCTTTCTGCGGGTAAACAGATCATGGACTTTTATAAGGTCTGCCACAGGAAGTTGCTTGCCATATTGGACTAGTAACTATAGTACGGAATAAGAGGAAATACTCTATAATGGATAAGCAGTTTCCTCCACGGTCGGCAGCAGTGCATGGTGGTAGATGGGACCAGTCCTCCTTTGTACCTGTTCTATCAGGTGTCCCTCGTAGTTCAGTTATAGGCCCTGCATTATTCTTAGTATGAATCAACGACCTGCCTGAATATGTTCAATCAAAATAATCTGTTTGCAGATGACACAGTCATGTACCTGGCAATTGACTCCAAAGATCAGTGCGAACAGCTACAATCGGACCTGGATAGACCGGCTACAAGATTGGCCGAAGCGCAACTGGCTGATGGAATTTAATCTAGTTAAATGCGAAGTTCTTCGCATAACCAGAAAGAAAACCGGAAATGCTAAGATCATCCACGACTACACTCTTCATGGTGAAACCCTTAGGTCTGTCACGAATGCAAAGTATCTTCAGTTGGTGTCCACTTGTCACACGACCTCAAGTGGAATATATCCTCACATATAAACAAAAGACAAATTCTCTCGATTGTTACTATAAACGCCACGATTTAAAAACCGGTATATGAATTTTTGCTAACGTCGGTTGTCATTAAGATTTGTTGGTATTTTATATCATCTCAAAAATTCAAGTTCATTGAAACATTTTAAGGCTGTCAAACATTAACCTCAAATCAGTAAAGTTTTGCGCCGATTGCCTTGTTGGTCACTTGTCTCATTATGCATCCTTTTGTCTCGAGTTTTCATACTCCCGTCAAAGGATTGCTCCGGCGGCCCTCCCCAATGGAGACTATTATGGTACCAGTATTCCCTGAATTAAGTAGGAAGCTTAAATGTTGGAAAATACAAACAACCAAGCATATAACCTACAATTATAGTAATTATAGCCTATCGATGACGGGCGGATCTTGCCTTTCAGTATCGGAGAGGAGGAACGCAATGAACCGTTGCGAGATTTTATCCAAAACATTAATTGCTGCGCAGCGAGCTGAGCAATAAATCATACCGTTTTCTCGTGCAATTCTGGGTAAATTCGAACTCGTGAGTTTTCAAAGAGCTCAAATCGCACTTGCCCGGCCTGCGGGATCGTGCAATTTTGATACCCTTTGAAAGTTCACTCGTTCGAATTTATCCCGAATTGCACTCGAAACCATATGATTTCCCCGGGGATTTCCTATTGCTGGCTTGCACGTTACGTCATCGCCGCCATGTTGGTGGACGTTAACAAAAGATTTCTCGTTAGCTTCTCTTGTTGGTTCCACCAACATGGCCGCCACGGCTTTGTTATTTGAATCTCTGGGGATTGGTTGCAAGCCAGCAATACGAATCGCATAGTGCGACACAAACTCGCGCGCTGATTGGCTAACGTAACGAAGGGTTGAATATTTACTGGTTATTTCATGGTTTTCTATGGAATACCGGTGAATATTTCACTCGAAATTTGTATTATTTGGTATACAACGAGCCTTTAGGTGAGTTGGTACCAAAATAATATGAATTTCGAGTGAAATTATCGCCAGTATTCCATTGAAAACCATGAAATAACCATATTATGCTATAAATAACAAATTTACGGGAATATTTATCATGAAAACAAATCAACTTACCGGACGATAGACTGCGAATTTTCTCGACGGGAAACAAGTTTCGAGTGCGGACACGTCTGCAGACTAATTATGTATTCAAAATCTTCAATTCTTATTGGCTGATAAAGAAAGGGCGCGAAATTTCCTGCATTTTTATTGGCCTGATCTAGCCATGAAATACCTCAGGCTTAGCTACAAAATTCCCGAAAAACCTTCTAAAATTCTTTACGGAATTTCTCCAAAAAACGGTTCTAAAATTCTTAATATTTTTTCGAAAATTCTCAGAAGAAAAACTGACATAAGCAACATGGGTTAACGCACAAAAACGCAACGCTCTTGAATTTTGTCTATATAGATTTGTTGCCAAAACCGCTGAAACAACAATATTTCAGTACCCTTCAGTGTACTTACATGTTTTCTTCGCAGACTACTTACACACAGCAGAATTATGGGATACGTAATTTGAGGCGGGAAAAGTAATAAAACACAGATTCTCCTCGGGTTAAAAACATCAGTATAACCTGAAAGTTAATTTTTCCTTTTAAAAAACCCTAAAATTCTCAAAAAAAATCCGGAATTTTGTAGCCAAGCCTAAAATACCGCCCTGTATTTCATAGTATAAGCTGAGAGCTGATTGGCTGAAATATATTTGTATAGGTAATCAAATGGTGACGAGTGAAATTAAGGAGAAATTTTAATTGCGTTTGTCTACGTAATTTCCCGAGCCGCTTTTACCAGAAAAAAATATTTTAAGGCGCGAGGGCGGCGTTTGAAATTTCACATTACGCGTGAAATTTCAAGTTAAAATTAGGGAGTAATTTGTACTCTATGGTATTAATAGGATAATTCGTGGAATTCAAAGGTTTGAAAAGCTGTACTCAACGTGTACAGGAAGCCCGAGCGTAAACATTTTGGTTATTTATATATTATGGCGCGAACAGAGACAAAATCATGTTAAAATTACAAACCAGGATATTCACACAAAGTTAACAGTATCAAAGAACATGAAAAGTAGATTTAGTCTTTTTCGTTTTTCACGAGAAATGATGTTTTGGCGTTCGACTTTCCGAGGAATCGACAACAACAACTGCAATTGTAATTTTGAACGAAAAAGCTGGGACTTTGTGGATTTGCTGGTTTAATTCATGTAGCATTCACACACAGAAGCTTAAATGACTGCCATCAAAGGCGAGCTGGGGTGGCACAGGCGAGCTGGGATGGCATAAGGGAGCTGGGGTGGCACAGGCGAGCTGGGATGGCACAGGGGAGCTGGGGTGGCACAGGGGAGCCGGGGTGGCACAGGGGAGCCGGGGTGGCACAGGCGAGCTGGGGTGGCACAGGCGAGCTGGGGTGGCACAGGGGAGCTGGGGTGGCACAGGGGAGCTGGGGTGGCGCAGTGGCTAAGCGCTTCGCTTTCTCACCTCTGTGGCCCAGGTTCGATTCCCGCGGCGCCATATGCGAGTTGAGTTTGTTGGTATCTCGCCCTTGCTCCGAGGGTTTTTCTCCGGGTTCTCCGGTTTTCGTTCCTTCGCTAAAACCAACACGCTAAATTCCAATTCGATCTGTGGATTAGCCGGGACCTGGCTTTGATCAGCCCCCATGGTTGAATCAGGTCTCGTTAGAAATTCAGAGTTCAAAGAGAAAAAAGGCTTGTAGAAACAGGACGCCGAAAAGCACGTCTATACAAAACGCTACTAAAATCGTGGTATACAACTACAAGTACAAGGAACACTTTGGAAACGAATGAACTGAACACAATATTCAACTGTATGAAAACAAGCTTCAAGACTTTTCTTTTTAAATAGCTTGGTCGATATTACTAGAACATGTGTAAATTACTTTTACTATTTTCATAAATGCTATGGGATTCAAAGAAAATTCATTGCCCGACTCGGGAATTCCACGTTAAATTTCACTTGGAAAATCGATATCGCGCTCATCAAGAAGGGTTTTCCCGTGAAATTTAACGTGGAATTCCGTCGTCAGTCAATAATATTGACACAGGTAGCCCAAACTCTAAATGGCAATATTTAATATAATTATTTATATGGGATGTTTTGTCTACCATTTTCAATGTAAATCTTAAATAAAACTTGATAAAACTACATTGTACATTTATACAGAGAAGGTAGTGACGGAATGCAAGAAGACAGCCTGTAATTTTTGTTGTTTTATTCAAGATTTACATTGAAAACGGAAGCCTAAAAAATCCCATACAAATGCTGCCCAAGCTCTATAAAAGGCAATATTTAATAACCTGTGATATTGATTGGTGATTCTAGGCCTGCATGGAGATTTTGCTCAGTTCATCTATAGGCAAATTGTTGCCAAAAATATCAGTTGATATGAGAGAGGATTTCTGTGTTATGTGCATAGGCCATATTTCAAGTTTTTTAGACAATCTTTCGACATACATGTACATGTACTCATTCGACATAATCATTCCACGCAAACTTTCGCCACTTCTGGTGGTGCAGTCTTTCGAGCACTAAAATGTGAAAATGCACCTAAATTATTCGATCCAGTACTTCAAAATTACGATAAACAAGTGAGCCTGGTTACAAAGCATATCGAATGATTGTGTCGAATGACGACATGCAATGATTGCTCTATGCACGTAACACTGAAATCGGTTCTAAATTAACATTTAAGCATTTAACTCCCACATCCAAATCCCTCCTTCCCATTCCCTCTGGTAGTTTTAGTACACCTTCCCCTCCCCGCTTGATAATGCCAAGTACATACTAAGTTCCTGTTCCTGTTTCTTACTCAGTAATGTACATGTATATGCTTTACACTGAGGTGGCGGTTCTGGCACAGACCGTGACAAAGACTTTCTCAAAGTCCCCCGAAAATACAGTATAATGGGGTGCAATCAGAATACAGGTCTGGAAGTGAGTCAGACAGTACCACTCAAAACAAGTCACAGTATTGGCTTACCCAACAATACAAAACACCCTAACCCAAAGAACTAGTACAAAAACAATAGAGCTACAGTAAAATGGTCCAATCAGAATACAGGTCTCGAGCAGTACTGTAATATTACTCACTCAGATAATCCTAGAGCTGACGGAGCTAGAAGACTTTGAGCGAAAATATACCTAAAAGTGAAAATATTTACACCACCAATGGAACAGTATCACAGTTGATGAATCTAAACCATTCATAAAGGAATCCATAATATTTTGTTTATCATTAGTTTGTGTGTGTCAGTTTGGTTGTTCTGCTTGTCCAGCCATTATTCCCTCATTCTGCATGATCTGTACTTCCTGTAACCTTACTCCAATCCTCTGCATCACCTTCAGGTACTTCTCGGTGCAGTGCATGGAACAGTTATTCTAAAAATTAGAGTGTTGTTGTTAGTGGATCAGACCATTTTGCTAGTGGCAGCTACATGTGCCATCATTTCCTCTAATTTCAAGCTCTGATATATTGTTCAAGTTCATGTAGATGGGGTAATTCTAAATAGGTGGTAGATAATTACTGGTTATTATTTCATGGTTTTCTATGGAATATGGGCAAATATTTCACAAGACATTTGTAGTATTTGGTATGTATACCAAAATAATATGAATTTCGAATGAAATTTTTGCCAGTATTCCATAGAAAACCATGAAATAACCATATCCAGGCCTATAAAATAATAACAGATTTTCTGGAATATTTATCACGAAAACAAAGTTACTTACCGGACGACAGACTGCAAATTTTCTCACCAGAAAACAACAATTAAAGGGCTGTGTGCAAAAAGGGCATGAGTGACTGCTGATTGCATTCTAAATTCTTGTTCAAATTCTTTGTTTTCAAAGTGAGAATTTAGAACACGATCAAGAGTCACTTATTCCCTTATTGCACACATCCCTTCAATTTCGAGTGGCCGATGCATCTACAGATTAATTATGTACTATTCAAAATCTTGAATTCTTATTGACTGACAAAGAAAGGGCACGAAATTTCAAGCATTTTGATTGGCCTTGATCTAGCCATGAAATACTGCTCTGTATTTCATAGAAAAACCACACAATACCACCCTTTAATATATAATCATCGATGAAATACCAGTGTATATTTCTTTCTAAAATATGACTGGCTTTTAAAAAAGTCTAGCGATGAAAACTGGTATTTCATCATCAATCGTATATTAAACAGAACATTACATGGCTGCTTGAAGATACATATTTTATGTTCTCGTGTTGATAAAATATCTTACTCGATCACTGCGCTTACTTGTAAGATGTCATCAACACTCGAAGATAAAATCTGTATCTCCGCGCGGCCATGTAATATCCTCTATTTACAGTACAGGGCATTGCCTACTTGGGTAAGGTTAAAAAAATGCAGCTGGCAAAATAAATATCAGACAGTGCTCAACACTACCATGAATCCACTAGCCCTGAACTACCAAAATTAATATTCAAATTGGGCTAGTAGATTTTGCTTTTGTTCTGATTAATTTTGTACGTTGAGATCACAGAGTTCCCTGCTAACATAAAAGCTAGAGTTGCTACAACATTGGTGTTGACAATTTAGTTTAACTAAATTTAGTATTAATTTGTTGATGTCACCTAATTTGAAATTTCAGGTGCCAACGGTCTTCAGATCCAGTGAGACGTTGACTTGCAGAATCATAGACTAGAATTATACATTGTATTTTTGTATGGAATCAACAGTTTTATTTTCACCTGAAGTTTATGTTCAACCCCTGTGATTTTGCTGTTGTAAAAACACTAACTTAGGTGACATCAACTAATAGTTAAATTTTATAATACTGTAAGTATTATTTAAATCGTCAACACTGATGTTGGAGCGACTCTACAATGTACATGTATTTGGACTTCATCCCTTTATTCCAACTGGAAAAACGATTTTACCAAAATATATCAACTACATGTCCAGTCTTCTTTCAGCACACAATAAAATAGTAGAAGAAGCTGGTACAGACACATTGAAGAGGGATTGGATAACAAGAACAGGAAAAACATTATTATTATCCAACTGCTAGATCCATGAAGTTCAAATAATGCCTGCGAGAGTCTGAAATGAGTAGTACAGATACAGTGTATATGTTGTGGTTCAATTATTACCTCTGGTACAAATATATTTGAACCAGTACAATTTTTTTGAACCAGTACCATTTTTTTGAACCAGTACCATTATTTTGAACTGGTTCATTTTTTCAAGTTTCTAAAAAGAAAAAAGAAATCCACCCACCCCTCCCCTACAAAATATTTTTTGTCAACCCTCTCTTCCCCAGTCCCATCCCCTTTTCCCGTGTCCCCCCTGAGACACGTTACTATACCACTTACCTTGACGGTCACCCATCCACTTACTAACCTCGCCCGGTCGGGCTTAACTTGAGACAGTATTACGAGGAACGCCTGGTGGATGATAGTCCAGTCGATTAACGCACTGCGCCACAGAAGCGCTTGTTGATTTTTACACCACCGTTTATTCTATAGGTGACTAATCGTCGAACACAGTCCCTCTACTTATGCTAATTTGTTTCCAGTCTCTTAATTTTATTCACACATGCGCACTGCTAACAAAATCGGACTTGGAAATAAAATTACATGGACGACAACACGGTCTGTATAATATTTAACAGCATTTGTATGGAATTTTTTAGTTTTCCATGTACAACGTAAATCTTGAATAAAACTCGACAAAAACCTATACAGTGTCTTCTTGTGTTCCTTAACTATGTCTGTGCCATATTACAGCGAATTTCAGCTTGGGCTCCTTGTGGGAAAATTATGCTGGGAATTTTAAACTAACTAAAACCCTACCCTGAACCATAAAAAAACCCTAACCGGTCAGTAAACAAGATCTTACCCACCTAGAGCTAGGGTTCTCAAGAAAAACTCGCAAACTCAACCTCCCTCTACGCCCGTGTGAAATCGTTTGCCGAAACTGAACAAACTGTGTCAACCGAGCCGACTTTTACAGAATAATCACAGCTGCGGCTGAGCTAAAAAAAAGCATTTGAACTGATTAAAAAAAAATGGTACTGGTTCAAAAAAATGGTACTGGTTCAAAAAAATGGTACTGGTTCAAAAAAATGGTACTGGTTCAAAAAAATGGTACTGGTTCAAAAAAATGGTACTGGTTCAAAAAATTTGTACTGGTTCAAAATTTTTGAACCAAAGATATAATTGAACCACAACATATATATCCAGCAATATTGTACAATGTACATTTGTTATTTGCACTCAGCCATGGGTGCCTTTATTTATTACATATTGTACCGGTAAGAGAGAAAAGTTGGATACTAAATATCTTCTTATACAGTTCAGTGTGTAGTAATGACTGGACATATTTACTCCTCAATTTGTATTTTAACTTATACTATGGGCTCACCAAAATACTGCATAACTCGTAAAAATGTCCAGCCATACAACACTACCCAACTATCTATAAGCTAATAAGATATATATTGTTGTTGTCAATTTAAGTAGCCTGCAATAGCTTCTGCATGAACTTTATCAACTCACAGTTAGCTGTATGTAATAAAAGCCAGTTACAGTGTAAAACATCAAAGTTAGCATCTCACCTCATTAGAGGAAATTCTTCTGTTTGTGAAGTCATGAATGCAATCAGTAAAACACATCTCTGTCAAGCGGTTGTAATATGACAGGAAATTTTGAAACTGTTGGAAAACAAAGATATACTCAACTTAGATCTTCTTAAGATATACATCATGTGTGCAAGATGTTTAAAGTGCACCTAATGTTTATTTTGTTATCCACATCAAGGGAATAGTTGAATGGTAAAATATTTATTACTTTGAGTGTTACATCTACATGTACATGTATGAGTTATAGACATATATTTTAAAAATGCTAATGAATGTAACATCAACCCAATAAGGAGCCCATAATTAGGAGCGTCCATATCTCCTATATAGCTGTCACAGCATTTTCACAAGTTGGGCTATTTTTAGATCATTTTTCCTGGCAATTAGTGGGTTGCACCAGAGGCATGGAACAAAATATGCCTTATTACATGTAGCTACATGTACTTTTGTTATACCAACAACATGGCTGCTTAAGAATGACTGCAACAAACTGTTCTAAAAATAACCTAATTAACTTGTGAAAATGCCGTGGCATAGGCCAGGTATGTGAGATGGACGCTCGTACATTTTAGTTATGGCTCCTGCCCACTGAAACTATTCTCTATTTAGTCAAAATATTATTTTGGTAAAATCTCTGATACAAACTATAATTTTGGGCTTTCAAAACAAACCAGCAGGTACCAGAGCTCCAGCAGTTGCTTCAAGGTACATTGCTGGTTATTTTCTCTTTTATTATCAACAGACAAGGAAACTTTTACTTGATGTTTAGCCTTCTCTACACATGCATACTTTCCTATGTTTTAATCATTTTATGTTAAAAAGCGCATTATAAATAAAATACTAAATTATTAATAAATTTAATTATTATTATGTTGACCTCCTACTCAAAAACATGTAGAAAGCCCTGCAATGTTATAATAACATGGACACCCATTTGATTGATTGACATGGCAACCCACTTGATTGATTGATTGATTGACATGGCCATCCACTTGCATGGACTTGCAATGACTTTGATCGAGCTCAAATTCACATGCAAGTCAACACTAGCCAGCAAATACAGCCGTCTCGTATCGGGAGCCTCAATCAAATGTCCCCTGATAGAGACTGCAATTCGAGGCAAAAATTCCATAGTGATGATGTTATGTGGCCAGGATCTGGTTGTGTTATTTGATTGGCTTGTATATACATGTACATTGTAAGTCAACACAAGTTTTTCAATGTTTGGTGACACAATCAAGTTTTTTTTCTTTTTGTTTGCTCTAAGAGCACACCAGAGTGAGCTAATCAAGAGAACTTAAATACCGTATTCACTCACGGATAAGTCGCACTTGCAGATAAGCTGCACCCAGAGTTTATTAGCTTGAGTTCGGGAAAAAAACATTTTTTGGAAGAATTTCAAACATACACTGTGTAACTTTCATTGAACTTTCAAACTGGAGAAAACTCCAAAGTTGTATCTGTAATTTCAGCTCTGAAATAGTATAAACTTCATGTCAACATACAGTGTACTTAGATACATGACTTACATTTCATAGTATTTGTTTACCGAGATCTGTTCATTTGGGTCAGTTTTTAGATTGCATTTTACATGTCAACCAAACCAACAACGTGCTCACGTTCATGCACAGCTTAGTAACTAGGAATCTGTTAGAAGAGAGAAAACTGGACACTAGAAGTACGAGCCCCTCAAAGTTGGCCCTGTGAAGACCTGGGCGCCACCATCTTGTTTACATTAATTCCTTTGACTATTTTATATGTCACTTTATCCCACCGGAGTCTTGCGGTTAACTTGTAGTGACTTGTTTTCTTTGTATAATTTTCACATGCTTGGAATTAGAGTAGATTTTCATCGATATTGCAGAGCAATTTCGTACTACAGAACAAAAATATGATGAAGACGATATTGTGAGAGAAGTTCAGAAGACTGGGAGGATGAAGAAAAGCATGTGGAAGGCGAGAACATCAGGCAAACAACAAAAGGCACCTTATTTTAGCTAGTGCTACATGTATAAAGATTCACTGTGTGTGTTTTTGTATGGAACTTGTCAGCCTTAAACCAGTGAACGAGCCAGGCTGCGCCATTCCCGCTTTAAAAATACATTTATCCCTTGAAAAAATAGAATAATGCCAGGTCAAATTAGGAAATTAATGCCAGTTCACTCGCAAAATGGCCAAATTGTCCCTTCTGGCTCAATTTCTGGCTCACTCCCTGCTTAAACACAAGACTAAAGGTAGATTATGACAATATTGATATACATGTAGGCATAGCAATCAAAACTTGTTTAATTTGACCCAGAGAGATAATTAGGGTGTAGCAAGCACATAATCTTTAATTTCGTTTACCTACATGTAACTGATGTGTTGTGAACAGCACGCGCCAAGTTCCACCACAAACATGCCGGGCTTGATCGCGCCAATGCTTTCACACAATTAAGGAATGGAATTATTTTTGCAATAAAATTGCTCAGAGTGTCTCGTTCTTGTGTCATTGCCTATATTCTGCTATGTTGGGCTTAAGTTATGATCGGTTTTTACAGGGAGGTTTTAACTTTTCAGGTGTTTCGTTTCAGTTGCACAAAGCCATGCAGTCAGTACAGATCGAACCGGATAACTCGCAAATTATATAGCTCCAATAATACATAAGTTTCGAAAGCAATGCCAATATCAATATTGTCATAATCTGATGTACCTTAGTCTTGTGTTTAAGGCTGACAAGTTCCATACAAAAACACACAGCGAATCTTTATATCACAGCACAACACCAGGTGAGTATACATGTACATGTAGCACTAGCTCGGTAGTCACATTTTGTTGTTTGTCTGATATTCTCGCCTTCCACATGCTTTTCTTCCACGTCCTCCGTCTTCTGAACTTCTCCCACAATATCGTCATCACAGTTTTGTTCTAGTACGAAATTGCTCTGCCATATTGATTAAAATCTACTCTAATTCCGAGCGTGTGAAAATTATACAAGAAAACAAGTCACTACAAGTTAACCGCAAGACTCCGGTGGGACGAAGTGATGTAAAAAAAAAACGTCACAGGAATTAATGTAAACAAGATGGTGGCACCCAGGTCTTCGCGGGGCCAACTTTGAGGGGCTCCTTCTCAACTCTGAAAATGTTTTATCAAATTTTAATACATTTTCTGAACAAAGTACATCTGAGAGATGTGTTATTCAAATGTGTTTTTCACTTCGGTATCCCTTTAAAATGTGTGGAATTAAAAAGGTGCAATATTTTGTTCAAAATTTGCATTGTCTGAGCCAAATAAATGCATCCATCGCCTCCCGGTTAGCTCAGCGGTTAAGCGCCGGTCTGTTGTGCGGGAGGTCGCGGGTTCAAACACCGGCCGGACCAGCACTCAGGGTCTTAAAATAACTGAGTAGAAGGTTCTGCCTTTGTGAAACAATTTCGTTCACGAGCTGCAAATGGTTAGACCTTCATGTCTTCTTGGATAAGGACGTTAAATCGTAGGCCCATCAATGGATGAAGAGCCACCTCGTGGAAATACCACTGATTAATCCGTTATTATTATTATTATTAAATGCATTGCTACAGTCTGTCCAGGAAACTCCTAATATTTGATAAACTGAAGTATGTAAGATGTATTAGCCATTGAGGGCAGTAGAGTAAAATTAATGTCTGACAGATTCTATAGGATCACCAAAAATACACTGAGGAGATGCTATGCAGTTTATATGAATTTTAAGGCACTACAGTCCAATCTTAACATGAGTGCAACACATGGACATACCAATGCAAGTTGACTGCAACTCAAAAGTGATAAAAAAGTATTTATTAATAATTAATAAATACTTTTATTAGTGATCTATCAGTTAAATCGTGGGGGCTGATCAAAGTCAGGACCCGGCTAATCCACGATCGAATTGGAATATAGTGTGTTGGTTTTTGCAGAGGGAGGAATACCGGAGAATCCGGAGAAAAACCCTCAGAGCAACGGTGAGATACATGTTTGTACCAACAAACTCATCTCATATATGTATATATGCATGGTGCCACATCCGGGAATCGAACCTGGGCCACAGAGGTGAGAGGTGAAGTGCTCAACCATTGCACCACCCCTGCTCCCCTTGAAACAGCGACTTTCACATTAGCATCACTTCCTTTACTAATTTAAATTCTATGCTGCTCCTCACTTTAATTGCAGTGATGAAGGAAGAAGAACTTAAACTGTTAGAACAATCAAGGATTGGAACCCTATTAATGTGAACATACGAAAAAACAATGTTTCTAGTTTTAAACGTACTCTATTTAAAGACGTTATAGATCGCCAGAAATCCACATCACAGTTTCAGCTCCACCAACTGCAGAATACAATGCCACTTGCCACTTGGCTCATTAATAATTCATTTTCTCAATTCTTCATACAATCCTTCTAAAATTAGTAAAAAATAACCCCCAAATAAATAAATAAAAAACTAACCATTTTAAATCCCAAATCATTCATGTTCAAAGCCCGATTAGTGCTAATCCAGGGTTAATTTCCATGACACCCAATAGGTTCTGTGCAGTGCCAGTGGCGTTGCATTCTGCAATTTAGCTGACTCTTGCTCATAGCTTACTTGTTTAACTTCTTGGTCACGTATTTGTTCTGGAGTAAGGTTTTCCATCCTTTTTTCTCTTTTCTCTGTCAAGCCCTGATTTCACTAGTCCCCGTGTTCAAACTCGCCGTCCACGGTTCAGCAACAAAGTCAAAGAATCCAACTTGCACGGATTTTCCACCCAAGACTTGACACCAACCTTAAATGTTATACTAAATTATCGGGAACTTTGAACCGGACATGTAGAAGAAGGAAACGCAGACTTCTTGGAGCAAAAACACTTTAAAATACTGCAAGAAAATGCCTTTCAAAACTGCAAATCTCAAATCCACATTACATCCGCCATCTTTGCGCGGTATACAAAAAAAAACATTTTTACGCATCTGTTTGATGTGAAACCGCTTACCCGTCCAAAAGCACAGGTAGCCCAAAAGCAAGCGATGTTTTTTAGAAAAATTGGAAAGGACTTTGAGAAAGTCTATGGTTTTCGATAGTGTCGAAAGTAATAAATGACTGTTTTGGTTTTGCGTTTGCTTAGCCTTTCTATTCGGCCATCTGGACGTTTATTTATTTTATTAAAGGGAAGAAATCAAAATTTTCGAATGGGACCCATTTTTGTCAGGGGAGGTGATTGGTGGCGGCAGGGGCCCTTGTGGCGGGTAGTCGGGTACCCCCTGTCCCTTTTATCGAGGGTGATTTTCTCGCGTTGTAAAATAGGGATACCTGATTTTAATGCAGAAACATGTTCTTCTCTGCCTGTAGAAACTAGAAACTAATATCGTTACTTCTTCAATAAGTACTTTATTCAAGAAGATATTTGTGGTTAAAAATCTAGATTTTGCCAAAATAGGTGTGGATACCTATTTCCCTTCCATCAAAATTGGGTCCCGCAAAAGTACCATTGTTTTGACCTCTTCCTGCCTGCGTCGCATTCAAACTGAACGCCGGAATCCTCACTTTGCGAATTTAAACAAAATGTCATAACGTTTAGGATTTTGGCTTGATTCTGCTCAGGTTTCTACAAACAGTACACAATTTATTGATACAACTGATAATATCAAAATCTTGACCTGATCACACATACTAATGACGTAATAGTGACGTAAGTCAGCGCCATTTTTTTGATATTTAGTGCCATTACTCGAAATCTAGTCGAACAATTTTTTTTCAATCAACTTAGAACACACGTACACAGTGCACATTTTAGACCCTGACGGGTTACAGCTGGGGTATGCAACAATATAAACCATGCCCCCATCTTAAACACCCGTAACTAAAACACCTTACCCCATAACTAAAATCCTTCTAGAGGGTAACTAGTTCGTAAGCGCGTACATGATGTGTAGAAGGGCAACTTTCCCAATGGGAATGGCGCACGAAACGATTGGCCTGCGAAGGGCTCGGACGTCTAGACCTCCTGGCTAAAGACAAATCCCAGGCGCGTGGCCCGTGGCGGCATAAGTTTCCTCTGAGCGATGTGATCTGGAACTCGCCCGCGTGTCCTTACCGCTACGCTGCAATTCCTGAGGCACGGCAAGGAGCCAAAATTAAATCGCCTCAGTTCCAGCAAAGGAAGTTTTCCCTTCTTATTTAGTTTTCTTCCTTTGGTTTCCCGGTATTCATATTTGGGTATCATTCTTCCTCATGGTAGTCATTTTGGGAAAACTTTTCTCCCCGGCGCACGAGAGCTCGTAAGGCTATGAGTTTTCCCGGACTCGGCTATATACCCTGTGATTTTGCGCCACTGTGCCAGCGAGCTGCGAGGATGTGTTTTGTTCTATAGTATGTTAAGAGAAGTCTAGCTATCTTTATTCACGTCTGATCTTAGCTTACAGTTCAGTATACTCTGATCATGATGCTGAACTGACATGATACAGTAATAAATGTGTGGGCTATATTAACATAAATGCGATTATGACTAATATTACAGGAAGAACCACCGAGACCAGAGGTTCTCTATTCTTCGCTGCTTCGCAGCTCGCTGACCACAAAAGAAAAAAAATTAACTCGGCCGGAGAGTTGGCACATTTGGGGCGTGCCATGATTAGATAAATTTGTCTTTTTCATTAGATCATTAGATATGTATGCCAGGACAGGAAAGAGTTCAGTTTAGTTCTCAAGTTAAAATCCGCCCCAATTCAGATGACAGATCATTGGCATTGCGAATCCGATGCCAAATAATTTCCGTAAAATCGAATTTCTGAAATATTCACTGTCTGTCAACGTAAGGTACCAGGTAAAAGATTAACTGATCAACATATGAGGGATATAGCTGTGCTGGGAAGCGTGCTCTCGTGTTTTCTGTTTTCCATACATTTGTCTGTAAATTTTCCCTCGGACTTTGACTCGTTATTACAGACAAATGTATGGCAAACTGAAAACACAATTGTACACTTCCCAGCACAGCTACATCCCTCAAATGTCAAGTCAAGTCAAGTCAAACTTTATTTAGACACGGTGATCTATCAGGTTAACTATACAAAAATACTAAAAGATATAAAATACCACAATTAAAAAAATATTCTAGCGCTAATTATAATGTTTAAAACTACTGATATGTACATGTATGAAATATACAATAATAAAACGAAAAATCCCTGTTTTACAAAGATGCCGTGTTTGTTGTGAAATTGAAACCTCGTATTTGAGCCTTGAAATTTATCAGCGATGGCGCTTGTCTTATTTGCACAGGTAAGTTATTCCACAAAGCTGCTCCGCTGTAACTAAAGCTCTTTTTGCCATAGTTGGTATGAGGCAGTGGAAGTATCAGCTTATTTTCCGAATTCCTTAGGTTATACTTTGAGTTGTTATTCCAATGGAATTTTGTGGTAAGGTAATCCGGAGTTTCGTTGTGCAAAGTTTTATAAACCATAATTGATTTAGCAATTTCCCGCTGATGGCTTAACCTTTCCCAATTGAGGGTTTGGAAAAGTTCGTCCGCGTGGCGTAATTCTTACAAACTAAAACCCGTCAAACCTGAATCATACTAATACCGAATCACGTGTTTTGCTTTACCTCCTACGGGACATTTTTTGCAATAAACCCAGCTTCCTGCAAAATAAAATTTATTGGATGTCGTAAACATTACCAAAGAGTTAAATACATTTTTCAATCTCGCCAGTGGCAGTGCGAAGACACGGTGTTTAATTATAGCGTAGTTAATTGGTCTACTTTAAATGTCTACAGTGTTGTTGTACTGTTTTTAATAGCCCATTGAAACATCTTATTGCTGGCATAGTCTGTCTGTTGTCGTAGTTACACCATATATTTGTTGTTTGTTTTTGTGTCGTTTCGTTTTCTTTTTTCCTCCACTCTTGTTACGGCAGCAAACAATAAACATATTTATCATGACACTGTTTGATGCTATCCAGCTTAGATTAGCTTTCATAGTTATTCTGGGTAGCATTTACCAAAACAATCGTTTAATTTACATTCATTCTTCTATCAAACTGTAACATTAGTGGTATTGAATAAAGCATGTTGTTGTTGTTGACACAATCATTCGACATGCTTAGCAACCAGGCTTACTTGTTTATCGTGGTTTTGAGGTACAGAATCGAATAATTTAGGTGCTTTTTCACATTCGAATACTGGACAGACTGCGCCAACATGCGTTGCCGACTAGAAGTGGCGGAAATTTGGGTGGAATGAGTATGTCGAATGATCGATTGTCTAAAAAAACTTGAAACACCGGCTATGCACGTAACACTGAAATCGGCTGTAAGTCTATGCATGACCTAGCACCATCCTATCTTTGTGAATTATTCTCAAAAGTATCCAATCACACTTCATATAATTTGAGAAAGTCCAAAACAGATCTCTTCATTCCCAGACCAAAGACTGAGGCACTCAAGAAAAACTATGGTTACGATAGGCAAAGATATGGAACTTACTACCAAAATCACTCAAAGAGGCAGAGAGTATAAAAGATTTCAAAAAGAGCTCGATCATATATATCTCTGTGGCCTGTTAAAGTGAGATCATTTTAATATTTATGAACCTGCAGCAACTAACTTTTATATTTATTTATAGCTTTTATTATAATATTTGTATATACGGCTGTCGTGGAAACCAGGATTGTTCAGTTTATATATATATATTATATATGCGTGATGAGTATTAGCCTGCGAAGCGGCGTAAATGGCGAAGAAGAGAGAAAGAAGGGGACACGAGGGGAAGAAGAGGGGAAGACGGGTAGACTTGCTCCAAGTCGAACTCGCTGAGTCACTGGGTAAACGATTACTGGGTCAAAAAGCGAGCGCGAGAATCGAAGCGAGAGGCGAGTTCGACTTGTTTCACTTGCAGGAAATTGAATCGGGGGATTATGTTTTGGCGCGAAAACACATTTCAGACGCGGAGCTTACATTTCGCGCCTTTGACAAATTCTTTCCGATTACAATCAAATTGTAAATACCACATCCACGGTCGACTGACTTGACACGTCAACATACAATGCCTGAAGAATTGACGCTTTGTGATTGGGCTAATCATAATACGTCATAAGCCACGCCTCCGGTTGAAAAATCAACCGGTAAATTTGGCGCGTTGCAAGTGGGAAAAGTCCTTCGTGCGGGGGGCTAAGAAGGACTTTGAGAAAGTCTAGAAGACGGAGAAAAGAGGCCATTACGCCGCTTCGCAGGCTAAATGAGTATCCGTATATATTCAAATAAAGATTCATTCGTGCATAAGGTCTATTCTCTCCTCTGAGAATACCAAGACAATGGTCTAAATTAGAGTAACAAAAGAACATTATGGTAGTGTAGGTATCATGCATCAGGTCTATTCTCTCCTCTGAGAATACCAAGACAATGGTCTAAATTAGAGTAACAAAAGAACATTATGGTAGTGTAGGTATCATGCATAAGGTCTATTCTCTCCTCTGAAAATAACAAGACAATGGTCTAAATTACAGTAACAAAAGAACATTATGGTAGTGTAGGTATCATGCATAAGGTCTATTCTCTCCTCTGAGAATACCAAGACAATGGACTAAATTAGAGTAACAAAAGAACATTATGGTAGTGTAGGTATCATGCATAAGGTCTATTCTCTCCTCTGAGAATACCAAGACAATGGTCTAAATTAGAGTATCAAGAACATTATGGTAGTGTAAGTATCATATATACATGTAAGGTGTATTCTCTCCTCTGAGAATACCAAGACAATGGTCTCAATTAGAGTAACCAAAGAACATTATGGTAGTGTAGGTACCATATTACATAAGGTATATTCTCTCCTCTGAGAATACCGAGACAATGGTATAAATTAGAGTAACAAAAGAACATTATAGTAGTGTAGGTATCATATTACATAAGGTATATTCTCTCCTCTGAGAATACGAAGACAATGGTCTAAATTACAGTAGCAAAAGAACATTATGGTAGTGTAGGTATCATGCATAATGTGTATTCTCTCCTCTGAGAATACCAAGACAATGGACTAAATTAGAGTAACAAAAGAACATTATGGTAGCGTAGGTATCATGCATAAGGTCTATTCTCTCCTCTGAGAATACCAAGACAATGGTCTAAATTACAATAACAAAAGAACATTATGGTAGTGTAGGTATCATTCATAAGGTCTATTCTCTCCTCTGAGAATACCAAGACAATGGTCTAAATTACAGTAGCAAAAGAACATTATGGTAGTGTAGGTATCATGCATAATGTGTATTCTCTCCTCTGAGAATACCAAGACAATGGACTAAATTAGAGTAACAAAAGAACATTATGGTAGTGTTGGTATCATGCATAAGGTCTATTCTCTCCTCTGAAAATAACAAGACAATGGTCTAAATTACAGTAACAAAAGAACATTATGGTAGTGTAGGTATCATGCATAAGGTCTATTCTCTCCTCTGAGAATACCGAGACAATGGTATAAATTAGAGTAACAAAAGAACATTATAGTAGTGTAGGTATCATATTACATAAGGTATATTCTCTCCTCTGAGAATACGAAGACAATGGTCTAAATTACAGTAACAAAAGAACATTATGGTAGTGTAGGTATCATGCATAAGGTCTATTCTCTCCTCTGAGAATACCAAGGCAATGGTCTAAATTACAGTAACAAAAGAACATTATGGTAGTGTAGGTATCATGCATAAGGTCTATTCTCTCCTCTGAGAATACCAAGACAATGGACTAAATTAGAGTAACAAAAGAACATTATGGTAGCGTAGGTATCATGCATAAGGTCTATTCTCTCCTCTGAGAATACCAAGACAATGGTCTAAATTACAATAACAAAAGAACATTATGGTAGTGTAGGTATCATGCATAAGGTCTATTCTCTCCTCTGAGAATACCAAGGCAATGGTCTAAATTACAATAACAAAAGAACATTATGGTAGTGTAGGTATCATGCATAATGTGTATTCTCTCCTCTGAGAATACCAAGACAATGGACTAAATTAGAGTAACAAAAGAACATTATGGTAGTGTAGGTATCATTCATAAGGTCTATTCTCTCCTCTGAAAATAACAAGACAATGGTCTAAATTACAGTAACAAAAGAACATTATGGTAGTGTAGGTATCATGCATAAGGTCTATTCTCTCCTCTGAGAATACCGAGACAATGGTATAAATTAGAGTAACAAAAGAACATTATAGTAGTGTAGGTATCATATTACATAAGGTATATTCTCTCCTCTGAGAATACGAAGACAATGGTCTAAATTACAGTAACAAAAGAACATTATGGTAGTGTTGGTATCATGCATAAGGTCTATTCTCTCCTCTGAGAATACCAAGGCAATGGTCTAAATTACAGTAACAAAAGAACATTATGGTAGTGTAGGTATCATGCATAAGGTCTATTCTCTCCTCTGAGAATACCAAGACAATGGACTAAATTAGAGTAACAAAAGAACATTATGGTAGCGTAGGTATCATGCATAAGGTCTATTCTCTCCTCTGAGAATACCAAGACAATGGTCTAAATTACAGTAGCAAAAGAACATTATGGTAGCGTAGGTATCATGCATAATGTGTATTCTCTCCTCTGAGAATACCAAGACAATGGTCTAAATTACAGTAGCAAAAGAACATTATGGTAGTGTAGGTATCATGCATAATGTGTATTCTCTCCTCTGAGAATACCAAGACAATGGACTAAATTAGAGTAACAAAAGAACATTATGGTAGTGTAGGTATCATGCATAAGGTCTATTCTCTCCTCTGAGAATACCAAGACAATGGTCTAAATTAGAGTAACCAAAGAACATTATGGTAGTGTGGGTATCATGCATAATGCATATTCATCGTACCAGAAGTCTGGATCTGTCAACATCGGCAGTTTACGGTATAATCTATTTTTAGAAAGCGATTCTCATTAAATCGATAGCCAAGCGTGTTGCACGAAATTGTCCAGCAACTCTGATTGGTAAAAACATGAAAGCCTTTGTTCTAATACGAGAACTAATTTTGTATTAATAAAAGAACATGGCTATCATTGACCCCCCCTCCCCCCCCCCCCCCCCCCACCCCCACGAAAGTGGCTTGAGCGGCGTTCTAAAAATAGACTATAGCGTAAAGTGATGGGTAGCGTTCCATTGCTTATCGAGACTTCTGGTTATGAACTTCCTATCGTACCCGATGCTGATGTTACGCCAACAAAAGCAAGCAGAAGAATAACGAACGCAGTGGACTTCATGATGTACCTGAAAAAAAAACACCCAGAAAACTTCAAGACAAATGTCACGGACATGAACTGGTCATGCTGTAAGTCTGGTATTCACAAGCGACATAAGCAACATACGCAGACGCAGTAATGCATCGATTATTAGCAGTACTTGTTCTTATCTAACACTAGCGACATAAGCAACAGACGCAGATGCAGTAATGCATCGAGTATTAGCAGTACTTGTTCTTATCTAACACTAGCGACATAAGCAACACACGCAGACGCAGTAATGCATCGAGTATTAGCAGTACTTGTTCTTATCTCACACTAGCGACAGAAGCAACATACGCAGACGCAGTAATGCATCGAGTATTAGCAGTACTTGTTCTTATCTCACACTAGCGACATAAGCAACATACACAGACGCAGTAATGCATCGATTATTAGCAGTACTTGTTCTTATCTAACACTAGCGACATAAGCAACACACGCAGACGCAGTAATGCATCGAGTATTAGCAGTACTTGTTCTTATCTCACACTAGCGACATAAGCAACATACGCAGACGCAGTAATGCATCGAGTATTAGCAGTACTTGTTCTTATCTAACACTAGCGACATAAGCAACACACGCAGACGCAGTAATGCATCGAGTATTAGCAGTACTTGTTCTTATCTAACACTAGCGACATAAGCAACACACGCAGACGCAGTAATGCATCGATTATTAGCAGTACTTGTTCTTATCTAACACTAGCGACATAAGCAACACACGCAGACGCAGTAATGCATCGAGTATTAGCAGTACTTGTTCTTATCTCACACTAGCGACAGAAGCAACATACGCAGACGCAGTAATGCATCGAGTATTAGCAGTACTTGTTCTTATCTAACACTAGCGACATAAGCAACACACGCAGACGCAGTAATGCATCGATTATTAGCAGTACTTGTTCTTATCTCACACTAGCGACAGAAGCAACACACGCAGACGCAGTAATGCATCGATTATTAGCAGTACTTGTTCTTATCTCACACTAGCGACAGAAGCAACACACGCAGACGCAGTAATGCATCGATTATTAGCAGTACTTGTTCTTATCTCACACTAGCGACATAAGCAACATACGCAGATGCAGTAAATATTAATCTGGCTATATATAATCCTACCTATTGCTGGCTTGCACGTGACGACATAGCCGCCATGTTGGTGTATCTTTAACAATAGATTCTTCGTTAGCTTCTTTTGTTAGGTACACCAACATGGCCGCCGTGCCATCTCTGGGGATTGAGTGAAAACCAGCAATACTTCTGCCCACCCTCTCCATCATACTAACATACATTCTACCCTAAATACTATATCGGTTCTGCCTTCTTCACACATTAATTATCCATAACTACTATTTATTTTCATACCCCTATTTATGTTTGTGTCTGTGTTAGTTCATGTACCTAAAACTTAGCAATTTAATTCTACCAGTCCTGGTCATCTTACTCTTTGCCTTTATCCGTACATTCTTGCACCTTTACTTATATATGGTAGCCTAGCTAGATTAGCTTTTTAGTTATTCTAGGATAGCCGTACTTTTATTTACTGTAAATTAATCACCGTAAACTTCACATGTAACGCATGGTACAAATCAAGTTGTTGTTGTTGTTGTTGTAATGCATTGATTATTAGCGGTACTTGTTCTTATCTCACACTAGTGACATAAGCACAAGCAACATACGCAGACACAGTAATGCATTGTTCATAAGCGGTACTTGTTTTTATCTCACACCAGTGACATAAGCATAAGCAATATACGTAGGCGGCAGTATGCACCTTAGCGGCACTTGTTCTTATCTCACACCAGTGACATAAGCATAAGCAATATACGTAGGCGGCAGTATGCACCTTAGAGGCACTTGTTCTTATCTCACACCAGTGACATAAGCATAAGCAATATACGTAGGCGGCAGTATGCACCTTAGCGGTACTTGTTCTTATCTCACACCAGTGACATAAGCATAAGCAATGTACGTAGGCGGCAGTATGCACCTTAGCGGCACTTGTTCTTATCTCACACTAGCGATACAATCATAAAAACAAAAAACATACGCAGACGCAGTAATGCATTGATCATTAGCGGTACTTGTACTAAGCGGTACTTAGATTTTTTAGTCAATCATTGAACTGTATTATGTCACGTGTATGGGTTTTGGTACGCCGGTTAAACACTGGTCAGATTTCCAACACTGGTATTTTTTACTCCATCCTATCCTCGGTCGCTCAAAATTAATGAACGCTCGCAGTTTACCTACGAGAGAGAAAATGAAACCAGAGAAACAAAATCAAAACCGAAGCGAAAATCAGAGCTTGCCTTATCGAGTCTAGTACGTGAGTCTACGAATGCGAATGCATTCTATTCTGCCATCGTACAATCAGCCGAATATAATAAAGTTTCACCATGGCCAGGAAACACTAGACACATTTAGATGAAGCTGGCTATCTTAATTAATCAATCTTATTTAATTTCACTATTATTACTACCGCCTCACTGGTTAGCTCAGTTGGTAGAGCACGGTCTAGAGTGCGGAAGGTCGGGGGTTCGAACCCGGCCACGTCCTTGGGCAGGGACGTTTATAAGCCGTTGGCTTGTCTACTTCTACTTCTAATCAGTATTTGAAGAGGACGTGAAAGAACCTGTTGTACTACTCCAAAAAGAGAAGTGGATTGTCACCCGGTACAGCAGTCTGGCCATTGCACTAACCACACACTCAACATTGTAAACTGCGTGGCAGCCATTGGCGCCGTAATAGCAGCCCGAAAAATTCACTGACGGAATATGTCAGGAATATGTCAGTAATTTGCAATAGGCCATATAAATATGGCCTATTATTATTATTATTATTATTATTACTACAAGTTTACAGAGTTTATGGACAAAAGAACGTGATAAACCAAAGTTCTCCAAACGGAGAACTCGTGGTTGACTAATTTCAACATATTATAGGTACATGTGATTTAATTTCGTGAAAGATTTGAGAAATAACAAGAGTATGAAATAAGAGAACGAATCCCTTGGAAAATACCTATTTAAACTGTATGCTATTTATACAATGGGATAATTATACCAATCAATAGTGTAACTGGTATATACCACTTTAGTAATCTACATATTCATAACTCAGTTGGATTCCCAGTGAAAACCTGTATACCAATCAATAGTGTAACTGGTATATACCACTTTAGTAATCTACATATTCATAACTCAGTTGGATTCCCAGTGAAAACCTGTATACCAATCAATAGTGTAACTGGTATATACCACTTTAGTAATCTACATATTCATAACTCAGTTGGATACCCAGTGAAAACCTGTATACCAATCAATAGCGTAACTGGTATAATATACCACTTTATTAATCTACATATTCATAGCTCTAAAGATTCATGACACTCAAAATGGACCTCACGAATACCCACTACTTCTAGTCCTCTGACATGCCCACTACACTATAGGAACGCTTGTGAATTGAACCAGAGAAAATAACAATGACAAGCCTTGTGACAATAACTGTATGCAGCAAAATACCAGGCAAATAATACTCACTAATGATCTATGAACACAGGTATTGTTTCAGTTGGAGAAGCAGTTTCTAAAACTCGAGCTTCGTTTTGGAAATAGCTAGTACGTCCAAAGTTTTGAATGTTTGAATGCAGTGATCTTCCTCATTTTATAACATGCCAGGTAGCACCGTTACTATACCAATTTTATCGAAGGTAAACAGCGAGCTCATTTCAGAAGGATTACTCAGTTGCTAAGATAGACATCAAATGTGAACTACTTACAAGGTCAAGGCTGGCTAAATATTATTTAATTTAATTATCATATATCAAAGTTTTGTAATTAAGATATTATTAGGTTTACTTTCCTCTTGCTGTTAGTGCCTAAATTAGAAACATACAGAATATAATTTGAATTTTATTTAAAAAAATCCTCACATATAGCAATGTTTCATGCTGCAATTATAGCTAAAACGATAAAATAAACTTCAATCGATCAATTCTAGTTTCAAATGATTGTAAACGTTTTCGTGAACATCAATGCGAAATAACTACTTGGTTATACCCTGGTTACCAGAGCTTCTAATCTCTCGATCTTCCCTTCTCAAACTCATGAATTATTCATGATGGCAGGCCACCAATAACCGATGTATACCACACCACGTGTATGCAGTACGCCCCCGTACCCAAACGCCCCAAGGCTATAGGTTTAAGATATGGGAAGAGACGAGCCCTGCGACGTACGCTCTTGGAAGTGACAGGTTTACGGGTCCGGCCTAGGGAAGACGTGCAGATGAGAACTAGGGGAAAACTAGCGTGCTCTCCCATAACTCAAAGAAGGTACAACGGTACTACTTTATAAATAATGGTGGTCTGTCGTTCGTGTGAACGACAGGTGATTGAGACGCCGCCATAAGTGGCCAACACAACTATGACATGCACGCATAACAAAACAGTTTGGGGTCATCTGAACAAGTTCAACGACGCGAAATTAAGTTTTCTACGGTTTTAAACTATAAGGAAAACAAGACGAAACAAAACGGGGGGCGAATAAGAGGACGACAGTCTGCCTCGAATTCTCGATTTGTTACTAGAAGGCGGGAGTGAAAAGCAGTCAGCTCATTCCTGGATTTGTATGAGAGTAGGGCGTCCTGCAGACCGAGATCTAGATACGGAGGAGTCCCAGGAATCGCCGCCGAGGAGAGGGACGAGGCGGCGTTGTGACTATGCACCATCTCCCCCAGGCCGGCGTAGTGGTCCACCATACCCGTAGATCGCCATCCTACGTGCCGTGCTATTGTCCCTCGGAACCACGAGTAGGGCTAAGGTAATCGAGCAGCCCGAGCACGCGCTATGAGGGGACGCAGAGTCATAGAACTTCCCTTGAAAATCGCCTTTATATGGGACAAGAAAATCGGCTACCCTTACAGCTTGGACAACGTGGGAAAGGGGATTTCCGCCCTCTTAGGATGATTCTGAAGAATATGCGACCATTGGGGGCCGTGTTGGCTCAGCTCTCCGGCCACAAAGTGGTGAGGATCTCGAAACAACAAAACTGTAGGAGAAGCGTGAACCTTTCCTGAGGAGACCATGGTAACTGAGGAGTACCCCTTCGGAGACATGCTAGCGGTTGACTGGGGTGAAAGAAAAAAGGAAATACGACAACCGATAAGTAGGTAGGACCACGGTTTTTTTCATCAATTCTGAAGTTCTTTCCATGCGCAAACTAGAACAGCCTAGGTAGTCATAAACGTCCTTGGTGAGGGCAATTTCTAGCCAAGTGCCCAGTTCTCTGACAGTTGAAACAACGTCTCCTGTTCCAAGGGGAAGGGTCGTAGTCCCCCCTCCCCCCGTCCTAGATCCGGAGGGATTGGACCACCACCGCACAGGCTTTGTGCGCGGTAGGGCGCAACCATGGGCTGGTATATGCATGGTCAGTCGCCGCCATAAGCGGCGATCTCGGGGTAACGGAACCCGCTTTAATATTTTTTTGTATCTGGCGGGCGACGTCCTTCCTCTCTTTATCGCCCAATAGTTGCAGCACTATCTGCGCCAGCTCCGGGGAACGCATAAATGGTCGACACTGTTTGTAAATGGCGTCGAAGCGCTTACGGTCTGGGTGAGCCGCGTCCCTAGCATTGTCTGCCAATAGTTCTATACCCGCCACTAGTGCAAAAGGGTCAACCAAGGCCTGCTGACGGGAGGCCAACTGCCGCACCATCTGCAGTGCCTGTTCCACCTTCGACGAGTTCACCGACGATTGTCAGGCATCTATTTTCTTTTGTAACTCATCTATGCCCTTATAAACACTAGGATGGGAAGCGTCACATAGAGAACAGGCATCATCGGCCCAAATAAGTGGCCTGTATGTTCAGCGTATCACGAAGTTGATAAGTGTGCTTGACATGCAGGCAATTAACCCCACACGATTACCCGTGAATACGATAGAAGCGGCAAATAAGCCCAGCGCCACATTGGACCGAAGACTACAGGCGGCTTACAAGCAACGGTACACCACCCAGCCGGTATTTCAGAAAATAAAGGACACGCTACACAGATGATGTGCTGACAAATCATGCATGATACAGGTTACCAGATAGAAAACTTAGACACCACCCAGGCGACTTAATATGCACCACACAGGTAACTTGCTATGCATCATACAGGTGACTTGATAGGAAGAAAAAAATAAATTTATGCACACGACAGACGACATGCACCACACAGGCGACTTGCGAGAAAACGTTTGGATGCACCCCTCAGGCGCCTGATGATAGGAAAATGTATTGCAGCGAAAGGTGATAACATTGTGCACCACACAGGTGACTTGATAGAAAATTTATGCTAGATAGAAAAATGATGTTCTACAGAGGCGACTAGAAAGAAAGTTATACACCACACAGGCGACTTGAAAGAAAAATTCATGGACCACACAGGCGCCTAGATAGAAAATTTGTATGCAGCACACAGGCGACTTAATAGAAAAAATGTGGGTACCACACAGGGACAGGTGACTAGATAGAAAATTATGCATACATAGGTGACTAAATTACTAGAACGGGATTTACTGCCCACAATTGTTAAACGCAATAGATAAACATTATAATAAGTATACAAATAACGGTAACTACGAAACATGAAGAAACATGAACGGGGGAAGACGTGTAGCTCTAAACGAGCGACGGTAGTAATAAAAAATATGTATACAAAACTAAGCATGTAAGGGGATAGAATAAACAAACAAAATAGCTACATGGGCTATTGTTCGGCGCTAAAAGAAAAAAACGATAGGCAACTAGTTCCTGTAAAAACTAGTGTTGGTCTGCGTCGGCGGGGAAGATAAACACTGGTATGTAATCAACTAAAGTCGATTGAGGTATACATACATACATACATACATACATATCTTTAATATAAGTTCCCAGAAGGGCTTTTCAACATATATTTACAAATGAATTAAAATAAGTTAAACTAGGAGAAACTATAAATTTGTTAAAATACTTATCGATAAAATTGCGTAAAAACTATATATGATCTAAAAACTATCTAAGATTAAAAACTATTACATTGGATTCAGTCGTAATAAGAAGCTAATAATTTGGACTTAAGAGCTCTCTTAAATTGAGGAAATGAAGTCGACGCTTTAAGTGTGCTATCTAAGTCATTCCAAATCTTAACACCTCTGTAACTAAAGGACCTCTGACCGGATGCTGAGTTACATTTAGGAATGTTAAGGTCGCCGCAATTTCGAGTATTGCGCTGGTGTATACTGGATCTCTTGCAAAACTTATCCGATAAGTAGGATGGCGAAAGCCCATTTAAGCATTTAAAGGTCAATAAAATGTCTCTGAGATTAACAGTTTCTTTAACCGGTAGCCATTGAAGGTGGCGCAATATAGGTGTGATATGGTCAAATTTGCGTGCGCCAATTATTATTCTGGCTGAGAAATTCTGCACAAGTTGCAGTTTCTTGAAGTTCTTATCGGAGGTATTAGCCCAAACCGATGAACAATAAAATAGTTTGCTTAGAACAAGGGCATTAACAATCGTATTTAGAGTTTCGGAATTGAATAGGTGTTTTACTCTGTTGATTTGACACAAACTCGCCATACATGATGAGACAAGTTTTGTGACATGGGCATCATAAGTTAGATTGGTGTCAATAATCACGCCTAAGTCTTTAGCTGAAGATACTGGAGTTAACTGCTTTCCTAAGAGTTCTACATGTATATCCAGGGGGGTCTGCTTCAGCATCTGTCGAGTGCCTAGATGTAATAGCTTGGTCTTGTCTGCGTTGATGAGTAAGCTGTTATCACAGGTTTTCCAACTCTCTGCAACTCTCAGTATGCTAACCGCCGTGGAAAGCGAGTAGCAGCTGATGTTTCGACCATGTAGCTATTTTGTTTGTTTATTCTATCCCCTTACATGCTTAGTTTTGTATACATATTTTTTATTACTACCGTCGCTCGTTTAGAGCTACACGTCTTCCCCCGTTCATGTTTCTTCATGTTTCGTAGTTACCGTTATTTGTATACTTATTATAATGTTTATCTATTGCGTTTAACAATTGTGGGCAGTAAATCCCGTTCTAGTAATTTAGTCACCTATGTATGCATAATTTTCTATCTAGTCACCTGTCCCTGTGTGGTACCCACATTTTTTCTATTAAGTCGCCTGTGTGCTGCATACAAATTTTCTATCTAGGCGCCTGTGTGGTACATGAATTTTTCTTTCATGTCGCCTGTGTGGTGTATAACTTTCTTTCTAGTCGCCTCTGTAGAGCATCATTTTTCTATCTAGCATAATTTTCTATCAAGTCGCCTGTGTGGTGCATAATTTTCTATCAAGTCGCCTGTGTGGTGCACAATGTTATCACCTTTCGCTGCAAATACATTTTCCTATCGTCAGGCGCTAAAAGAAAAACCTGAACTACATGACGAAAGGATGAGTACACAAGTCGCCTGTGTGGTGCACAATGTTATCACCTTTCGCTGCAATACATTTTCCTATCATCAGGTGCTAAAAGAAAAACCTGAACTACATGGCGAAAGGATGAGTACAAAGGGGCGAAACAAGACAAGCACAACGAAGGAAAGGAACTACAAAAGGGAGACCATGTGGGCAAGAAAATAAAGAAAACAACATGCTGAATGACGGCGAACAACAAAGGCACCGAGAAGCGGCCGGCATGTACTAGCGAAGGAAACTAAACACGTGAAGCAAAATAACCTCGGGAGGAGGAACAGCTAGCAGAGCAGGTTCAGCCGGTGCTGGTGGCGCCGGAACCACAGCAGGCGCTGCAACAGGATTACGGGCCGGTATCGCCGAACCAGGTACAACTGGAGCAACAATTGGAGGAACGACAACTGCGTCGGCAACTGGAACAGGCCGTAGGGCGTCCAGAATTCGAACTCGACCGGGAAAATGGGGAACTTTGTCCACGTTAGCCATTACAAAACTTAAAGGAGCAGCGATGAGCAATACTAGCCAAGCGATGTACTCCAAATCCGATGGCAGTTCGACGAATTGAGAGATTACTGAATAAGAGGGCAGCGTATTTATAGTATTCTGACATCGGAGTAATCCGTGTGCATATACCCACGAGCGCATGCTGTCCTTATCGATAATAGGTACCTAATTTAATAGCTAAATATTGTTAAAAATAATTGTTATTTTGTTAATTCAGTTTTCATCTTGCTGTTCGTACGTAAATTGAAAACAGAGAGGTACATTTGAAAACGTAGATGAAATCATCATAAAAATGCCAATGTGTGATTATGCAATTATTGCAAACAATTTACTAAAATAAAACTTGAGTAGACGGTTGATTTTAAAGGTTTAGCTCAGATCATATGAAATACATCATTAATATATTAAATGTATTAACTTCATATTATGTTAAATGAAAATAATATTGGCTTAGTTGTAAGGATTGAAAATAATCTTGTTTTTCTGATATAAGTTTAGATAAAGGTTTTTATTTAGATAATTGTCAATCTGTTTTTCCTTTTTCATAACTTTGAAGTAAGTATAACATGACATAACAAAAATATTTTTTTAAACGCATTTATACATGGCGTGACTACTGCAGGTTAACGACCGTCCATAAGGAAACAGACCACTGCAATTGTACTATTTGGGCACATGGTCGCAGGATAAACCCATACATCCTGGGATGATATAACATCCAGGAACGTTATATAATTTATTAGTTTAGTCGGTAAAATCATGGACGAGAACAAACTACGTATAAACTACCTTTTTGATAGCACTTAACTGGACTCGAACCAGTAGACCTCTCGAATTCTGTCACTTCTCTTTTTTCCGACTGTCCTATTGCAGCAACCGTTGGAAATGTTTTAACAAACTGACAGCCAAAATCCTTGCGATAAAACTTTAACAATGACCTTTGAAATAGCTTTTGTTTTGCGTTTAAACCAATGGAATCATGATCAACAATGCTTTGGTTTTAACACCGACAATAGACCCTCACCTAAGAGAACCGATCTCACACATTGGACTCTCTCCCCATGATAATCTGCACAGATTTATTTTTAGCTTGCATAAATTAGTTAGACTATTTTTACCACTATCCGATTGGTTGTTTTTATCACGTGTCCGAATGGACAATAATATACAACCGAAATTCATTAAAACCTACAGTGCATTCACAATTTTCTATTTCACGACAGTACAGGTTCATATTGTACATAAAATATAAAAAAAAAAACCGTGCATGAGATCTTAGCCGAAAAAAAAATTGTTGCACAGCAAACTGGAGTAAAAACAAATACATGCAGCTTGAGAATCCCCCCCCCCCCCCCCCCCCCCCCCATAACTTTTCTAATGGTCCGTCCCTTACGGTACTGCAAAAGCATGTCCGATTGGTTACGGTATTCTAGGTTCTATTATTAATTTCTTTAGCGAATTGTAAGCGTCTGTTTACGACGATAATTTCAAACTCAGTCAGGCAGTATTTTAGTTACGAGTGCCATTATTAATTTATTCTAAATTTTGGGAGGATTTTGAGACTAATTAAATTCATTGATAAGCACAACATATTATTTTCTGTGTAGCCTGCGTAGCAAGCCCAGGGGGAATGGGGAACAGGAGGGAAGAGGGAATGATGAGAGGGGAAGAGGAGGGGGAATGGGGAGAGGAAAGGGAAAGGAGGGCTTGCAACGAACACCCCGTTTTTTTCCCTTACGCCCCCAAATTATAAATTCATTTTCAGTGTCGTCTGACATGTCATCTGTCAAAATCAACCAATCAACTTCCTTGTTTCTGTCCGTTACAAATGTTTGACCTTTGGTGCGAAGGAAGTTCAAAATGACCCCTATAGGGAAAAACGAAGAACAGAGGTCAAACGTTTGGGCTAGAAAAAATATTTCTGCATGGATTTTCACCAAATAAACACTCTGCAACCCCTGGGGTATCCATACTAAATTTACAGCGGGAAATTGTGGCTTAAACATACGTTTTTCGACACGAAAAACACAATTACACTCGCGCTAAGTATTTTTAAAACTCTCTAGAGTCTAATCTTCAGTATATTTGCCTCAAAATAAAATACCGAACTTCGCAGTTTCTGGTCCTAAAACGTAGCTATCCTGAATCGCTTGACGTCCTAGTCGTATAAAATAATCTGCTTCTTATGGCAACCTAAGGTAAATTAAGGCTACTAAATTGGCCTAGCCAAGACATCGCTGATGTGAAGACCATATTGGTTTCTCTCTCACTCAATCTGGCGAGCGTTTTGTACGCAAACACACATTTCTGCACCAAATTGAGTGCAATATATATAAAAAGCTATTGACAGTCTCCTGGGTAAAGATTATCCAAGTGTAGTACAATACTTGGCCATACAAGTCAGTGTTTCTACATCAAAAGTTTGAAAATGTTACTCGTCGATTCACGACTTTCGCTTTCCAAACTGGCGTAACAAAACACAACCCTTCAGACATTTGCATCAAAACAAAATACAACTTCGCAGTTTCTGGTCCCGAGACGTAGCTATCCTGAATCACTTGACATCCTTGTCATAAATAATCTGCTTCTTAGGCAACTCAAGGCTGCTAAAGTTGGCCTAGTCTAAGTCTATACTGTATACAGCACTGGTTGGACAAGAAGGGCCGCCATGTTGAACTGCCTTCTCCACGAAGCCGAAGGTCAAACATTTGGGCTAGAAAATGGATTTCTGCATGGATTTTCACCAAATAAAAACTCTCTGAAACCTCTAGGGTATCCGTACTAAATTTTCAGCAAGACATTTTGGCTTAAACATACGGTTTTCGACACTCAAGCATGTTAATGCCTGGTTCAGAGGTCAAATTTCGGGTAAAAACTGTTTTCCTTATTTCAGCACAGCCGAGTGTGGTAAGTACACCAAGTTTCTTACGATAATAGACATCGCTATTCTTGACTACCTTAAGTGGTTTGTGTGAAGTAAAACGTGTCACGTGGTCTGTCACGTGACATAGAACACGAAATCAGTAAATCAAAAACGCGGCTCCGAGTTTAAAACAGCTAGGATGATGAGTGGATGTGTTTAGTTAAGGCTGAAGCCCTTTACATAAATCAACTTAGAAAAGTTGACTACAATGTTTCGTTAACGAGTAATTAAGACGAAAATATGCAAAATAGGTCACTTGACTTTTTGCACCCTCAATATATCCTTATCTTTACATGATAGTCATGTTTTCTAAGTGTGGTCTGAAACACTGCGGGAGGAGTAATGTTTTAGCAGGGTTACTTTATATTCATATGTTATCGTCGCAGCCGCATTTCACTTAAACGATCATATATAATTATGATGTCATCGATCACGTGATACGACAACCATCCACTTAACAAATTTAAGGAAGTGGATATTAGTATTATGATGTAATTAGATTTTGTTTAAACTGTTATTTCTGTCAGAAAACATTATTTAACGTAAATCTATTTTCCGTGAAATGAACCAGGCCTTAACATGCTTGAGTTTAAGGAACAATTCACAACAGACTTCAGTTCTTCTTCGGTCTTCGGTTTTTCGGGACTTCGTTTTTCCGACACCCCTGAAAGCTATCGCTGTACTTATTCTAATAGCTCTATAAACTACGAGAAGTTGAAGATACTTTTTCCAAATCTGGTGGATCAAATGGCCAACAACTGAACAAGTCCCTCGTGTGAATTGAACACTAGGTTCTTCATTGCATCGCGCCATAACCGCTATTTTTATTACAAGTGTCAATCAAATGTCATTTAACATCGCTTTAGCCAATCGGAATTTTGCGTCTAAAAAATGAACGTTAAAAGGGAAAAAACGGGGGGTTCGTTGCAAGCCCTCCTTTCCCTTTTCCTCTCCCCATTCCTCCTCCCCTCCTCTTCCCTCTCATCATTCCCTCTCCCCTCTTCCCCAATCTTTCCCATTCCCCCTGGGCTTGCTACGCAGGCTATTTTCTGTGCAGTATGGATTTAGAAAGCACTTTTCCACTCAGCATCCATTATTGATATCGTTGATAAGATTCATAAAAACATGGACAACAAAGAATTTACCTGTGGTATATTTATTCACTTGAAGAAAGCGTTTGACACGGTTGACCATTATATTCTACTTAAAACAACTTTATCACTATGGCATACGAGGTATTGTTCATGATTGGTTCACATCCTACTTAAGAAACCGATCTCAGACGACTGCAAACTCATTCAGGCGTCAATGTTTCCAAGAAAGAAAATTGTTGTTTTGGAGTCCCACAGATTATGTTCTTGGTCCCTTACTTTTTCATTTATACGTCAATGATATCTGTATATATGGGCGGCCGTTACCACCAAATATACAGAACAGGAATCATTTAACAAAGAATTGTGGAATGATCAATACAAAACACGAACGGAATAGACAGAAATGAAACCATCTAACTATCGCTTGTCAAATGGAATAGACAAAACACAAATGATAAAGACAAAACACGAACGAGCTAACTACCGACGTAGAAATGATTCAACCAAGTATCAAATGATCAATACAAAACACGAACGGAATAGACAGAAATGAAATCATCTAACTATCTCTTGTCAAATGGAAAAGACAAAACACAAATGGTAAAGACAAAACACGAACGATCTAAGTACCGACGTAGAAATGATTCAACCAAGTATCAAATGATCAATACAAAACACGAACGATCCAACTCTCTTATGTCAAAATCGAAGGTCTATATAATCATTTGCATATATTACAGCAAAGGCAGCAGCTATTCTGTTATTTCAAAGGGAACCTCGGCTGAAAAACAATATTTGCCCTCAAATGTTCCCTGTGGATGTCTAAATATGTTGAGCTGTGTGTCGTGTTAATTGTATTATGTACGAAGACTGCAAGGCTTCATCGGACGTGTACGATGTTATTTATTGTACCATTAAATAACATCGTACAGCCGTGCAATCATCCTTGCAGTCTTCGTATGTTTCAATCCTTTTGCTGATCCTGATCTCCACAGATCCGGCGACACTTTTGTTTGTAAAAGTGATCCTTGCAGCCTTTTTTATAATCTGTTAATTGTACACTAGGTGCCGCCGTCTTGGATTTTAGACGTCACAGTGTTGCCTCTGTTGTTAGTAAACAATAGCTCTTTTATTGTGTAATATAATAGGGGCAAGACTGTGATGTCATATAAACCAAGATGACGGATTCTGCGAAGCTCAAATGAAGCCAAAGGACGAAATCTCTAGTAGTATTAAAGACACTGATGTTTTATTAATTTCCTTTGCTTTTGCTTCATGAATTATTAATGAGTTTGATAATTTATAATTAATAACTATCAGATACCACTGTGAGAATGCGTGACTATAAATATATTTAATTCTAATTTTACAGATTCCAAGCCCGCTTTGCAACCGGAAAGACCTTCGATTTTCCTAGCTAGACTAGACTAATTTGGGTGACTAGCAAAACAAGCTGATAAAAAATTATTCACAACTTCTCAGGATGATATAAAATAGCAATAAACACTTACCACAACCGACGAGTAGAATATTTGTTGTACGACTACATACAAAACTAGTCAACCGGCCTCAGCTATATTTTTAGATGAAATGTTAACTTGGTTTACCTCTTATCTCAGTAACCGTCAACAAACGGTCACAGTTAATAATTTTACATCATCGGCTAAACACATTTCTTGTGGTGTGCCTCAGATCAGTACTTGGCCCCATACTCTTTCTGCTATATATTAATGATTTCCACCTATGCTCTGATCTTTTTGTCTTCCAGTTATTTGCTGATGATGCTAATTTATTTTATAGACATAAAAATATAAATACCCTTCAATCAGATATAAATTCTGAATTAAATAATGTCAATACTTGGTTAAGTGCAAATAAGCTTTCTCTCAATGTAGAAAAATCTAACTTTGTTCTCTTCCATCCACCTCAACGGAAAATAAGTATCAATTTTGAATTAACCATGAACGATAAGATACTAAAACAAGACTATTGTATTAAATACCTTGGCATCCTGATTGACTCTAACCTAAGCTGGAAATCCCAAATTGAAAGTATTGCAAAAACAATTAAGAGAAGTGTTGGTATCCTGTCTAAACTACGGTATTATGTTCATAGAAATATTTTAATTAATCTTTATTATGCTCTGATTTATCCCTTTTTAACATATTGTAATGATGTCATAGGTCCCTACCCCCCTTGAGTAGAGTTGTAACCACGTGCGAAAAAAGGAGAGTCCGCCATTAAAAGAAGTAAGAAAGCACATATCGTCATCAGCGTATGGTTTGTAGTAATAGAGGAAGAAAGGGAGACTCGGAACGCTACAACTGGTGGCAAGCGGTGGAGTAAGAACTTCATGTGCTATTTATTACAAGTTTACGTGGTTTTGTTGTGGTTTGTGCATTGTTTCCCGGATTGTTGTGCATCGGCGACCATGATTGATGAATTCGACTCGGGTCTGTTTTCTAGTTCTTCGACCCCTAAAAGAAGAAAAATCCATTTACGGAGAACCTATATCAATCGAATTCGACTCAGAGCTATACTGGAGTGGAAACAACCGAATTTAGGCCGGGAAATCCGTTTCGGAATGAGTTCTCAGTGGCTATAAACAGCCAAAAATCGCAAAATGGTGATTCGCAAAGTTGTGCTGGCGCTTGTGCAGTTGTGGTACCTTCACCTCGCCGATTCAAAAAGCCGATTAAGTTACCGGACGATTACAATGGGAGCAAATGTTTAAGGGATTACCTGCGGCATTTTGATAGATGTGCTATCGTGAATGGATGGGATTCAGAGGAATCAGCAGTGTTTTTGTCTGCAGCGCTTCGTGGTGAGGCACAGAAAATACTCCATGGCATGTCAGATGACGATTGCAACAACTACGAAAAGCTAGTAAATAGGTTGGAACTACACTTTTGCGTGGATAAACAAGTGGAACTGCAACAAGCCAAGCTTCTAAACCGACAACAACAAGAAGGTGAGACCCTTAAAGCATTAGCAGCAGATATTAGAAATATGTCTAGTCTTGCATACCAGGATTTACCTCCACAAGCACAAGAGAGATTTGCTGTACAGCATTTTATTGATGCCATATTTAACAGAGATGACAGGATGCGATTACGTAGAGATAAACCAAAAAACCTAGATGAAGCCCTTTTAACTGCATGTGAGTTGGAGGCTTTCCGATTGGTTGACACTGGGTTAAGGAGATCAGCCACACCTAGGATCAGGTCTGTAGAAAGTGTAGAGAGAGAAACAACCAATATTGCAAGGAAACTTGAAGAATTACATCACCAACTTCAGGTACAGCAACAGCAACAGTTAGCCCAACAACAGGTTCTTAACCAGCTTGCTGATCAGGTTCAGTTTTGCATGCAAATGAGTACTAGTGAGAAAACTAGGGATGTGGAATGTTGGCACTGTAAAGAGAAAGGACACATTAGAAGGAACTGTCAATTGTGGAAAAGAGCAGCAGGGAAACGAGAGGAGTGCATTTCCGACAGCCCAAGGGAATGCCTGAGCAATTTAGGGCAACAGCAAAGTCAGCATTCAGGCCTGGAAATATCTGTGAGGGGGTCATACCGGATTTTGTATACAATTATCTTATGAGTTATTAACTGTAAAGGAAAATAGACCTATGACGAGTAGTTTGTTCTTACTATTTACGCTACAAAGGGGTTTAGATATTGCTAGTCTGAGAAATAAGAAAGTTATCAACTCCGCGACTATAAGGAAAACGAACTGTAAATTGGTGTTTTTGAGATTGAATAAACTTTGTTTAATTTATCTGGTGGTTTGTTTTTGTTCGTATGGTAATTATAGTTCAGTTTTAGAGAAGAATGTTCTATTTTCAATGACATACTAAAAAAGTTGATTTGTTGCAACAGGATTTTATTACACTGTTCTGTAAACACCGACGTATTTTAACATTCGAAGCTAATCTTACAATAATTACGCGTATGCTTGACCAGGGTGATTACATTTTACCATAAGTTTGATGTTTATCATAATTCAATCTATCTGCATAGAAAACTGTTCAGAAAACGCACTACAAAGTGAATCTATCTGCATAAACTCTTCATTTTTTCTAAAAAAAAATTGTTCTGGAACAGACACAGAATATCTTGAGCCAAAGCCGTGGTGTCCATTGTCATTCAGTGGATGTATCAGTTTCACGTCTCACTACTTCAAGCACTTGATCAATGATACAAGAGCCGTTGTTACTGAACTGAAGATGTAAGAGATACACTGTGGTCCAGGGTAACTTGTAAAGTTCATATAGGTAAAGTTTCCATGAGCGATGAATTTCAATGTTCAACATGTAGCAAACAGCGTTCACAATCTCCTACACTTTGTCTGGTTTGACTTTTTCTTTTGCATTATCGTAGAACAAATTCCACGATTCCTCTTCGGATAACATCAAGTAATCGTGCTGTCTTTGATTTGAGTGATCTGTTTCACATTGTCTTTCTTTCTCGGCATAGATTGGTTTTTCACAGAGTGCAGCATACACCAAATGTATTGTACTTGATATCCTGTGAAATGCTCTGTTTCTTTCAACAACTTCAACGATGCAAATAGTGTCTTCTGATATAGGTTTCCTTGCCATCTTGTAGTTGGAGTTTTCTGGTTTTATACTTTGGGTTGTACTGACTCGGAGACACAGGTTCTGGTTTTACACTTTGGGTTGTACTCACTCAGAGACACAGGGTCTGGTTTTATAGCCGCCATCAACAGCTCCCCCTAATCAGTTCGCCCAAAACTACTTGCGATGAAACCCAAACACCACTGGCAATAGCCCCTGAACAACAGCTCGACAATCCCGCTGTGAAATCTGGTCATACGGATCCAAGTCTCATGACGCCTGCACCCGTAGCCACACCAAGAAGGTCACACCGCAACACCAGGGGCGTGCATCCCCAGAAACTGAACTTGTAATCAATGTAATAGTATCGTTAGTTTAGATGTCATTAAAGGGGGAGGAATACTATGTTGTGGTCTACCTGTGGTGGTGCGGCCACCCAGGACTTAACTTGTGTTAGAACTGCATGTGGTTCAAGCTGTAAAAGCATACCAGTTATTCCTTCCTGTTTCACCGTGTTATTCCATTACGACAGACACAACAATAATCTATATACATATTTATTTGACAGCATGTATCTATTTAATTAAATGAGGGTTAAGTTAATACAAAGATAAGAAACTATGGAAATTCCCTGTTTCTTTCATTACCATAATTATACCTCTTAGAACGGTAGAACTTGTGTTAAATGTATAGAGTTGAAAATTCTATTTAGAGATACTAGTACACATAAACCTTTAAGAAAATGATCTTCCCCTAAGTTAGGTAGGATGGAATTCTAGTATGCTTCTCTTTAATTCTCAAGGCATGGTTTATTCATTAACTTTGTCATTATTCAATGAAATACCATATAAATCGGTAATTAGGCAGAAATAATATGTCTCAACATTTTAAGTTAGGTTTTCTGGTGTTTTGGTGGTTACGTGACCTTAAGGTGGCTCGCCTGAAATTTCCAGGACGCATCATACCCTCTTTGAACGGCTGATAGTCCACTGTCAGAGCACGGTCGGGCTAGCCACTTCACCCATTTACTAGAAATAGAATAAACGTTCCAAAAATATAGGTTTGTTTGACATCGGTGTTACCATAGCAACACAGCGTCGACGTCATGTATTTTACATATCATCAATTTTCTCGAAATCTAGACCTAAACTTTTAAAACGACCTAGTGTCCCTTGTAGTCTAAATATAGGCCTTCAAGACTGCAAAGTTTAAAAGAATTGTATGAGAGCGTTTTCGAAAAAAATAGGGTTGAATATTTTCATTCAAAAAATAAACAATTCGCCTTACTTCATGTTTAGTCGTCGAGAACTGTGTTTTCCGGACCGATTCAAGCGCTGTTTTTAGCATATTTCATACCTGTGGCGGCATCGGAAAGTTCCTTAAGTTTTTGTTTTAATTTCGCGCACTTAAAATGATTCAATGCTCTTAAAATTTACAGGGCAAGGGTAGTACATGTTGAATTGCAGGTGAAAAGATAAAAATTATCGACTAGTTTTCGAATTACAGCGGCCTTAGCAAATACGTTACTATTTTGAGTAAAATGAGCATATTTATTACATTACTTATTATTCCATAAACCGAAATTGAATAAAGCAAATGGAATGAAATGTTCATGGGAAGTAGTCCTATGCCACAGGTATGAAATATGCTAAACACAGCGCTTGAATCGGTCCGGAAAACACGCAACATATAAAATAACGCCGATACAGTATTTGAGACATTTAGTTGAAATTCGAAAGGGGTAAAATTGAAATTAATTCTTTGAAACCACCAAATTACACTGTCCCGCCAGATACACTCATTTCGCATTAAAATATAACATTTACACTTTTAACTCTTCATCAAAATTAAGCAAAAGTATACTATCTTCAATTCAAGACCTTTAAAACAATATATAGACTACGTCTATGGGACTTTAATAGTGACGCCACGAGAGCGTTTTTCGAAAATCGAACCTATAATAACAGCTTCCGATTATAAAACCTGTTGTTTCCGCCTCTAAAAACGACGGTGTATGAAGTAAGCCTGTTTTGAAGTGCCCGGAGCTCTTCCTCAGAACAAATTATAGAGTGGCGAGATATTAATTGCAACAAACTCAACTCACATGTAAGTTGTACCACGTTCGGATTAATCGAATTCTGTCTACAACAGTGCCAAGCGAAGTGCCTGGCGCGTTTGAGCCTGCCTGCTCAAATTTCAATATTACAATGCTCCCCGAGCTGACTTACCTGTGAAAAGTGGAAGTTTCTATTCCTCTGTGTTATTTAAACCAAACTCTCTAGATGTGAAGATGCTTGAAGCTTGTAATGATGAATTCTTGCCGGCTACTAGATTAAGTAAGTAGCTACGTTACTGCAAACGTCACGAGCTTTCCTTTGTAGTGCAGTTTCGCTTTCATTCGTGGGGTGACTAAACATTCATTCACTGATGATGTAATTTCAGTTTCGGGTGTTCTTTACAGAAAGAAGGAGCCAAATTAAATCGTACATACTTTAAACCCGTTACGTAAGTCGTTAGTATATGTAATCTAGTAAGCAAGCTTTATTTCATGAACCCTGGAATGCATGATATCGTTGTCGTTTCCTCGTCGATATTTTTTGTTAGATTTACATATTAGAAAAAAACTACTCCTTAGCGTAAGTACGTTGGCTACTTGTAGCTGGTGGTCACACGACCTCGTCAATCCAAAAAGCACAACACTAGAACCGAAAGGTATTAATAGAACGGAAGAACTGTAAATATCTACTGTATATCATATTCCTTAGCTCCTGTATAATTCCTCCGTCTATCATCACGCTCATGACTCATGTAATCACCATGTTTGTAATCTCATACCACCGCCTCAGATTCCATACTTTTGAATTTTTAATGTTTTCTTGCCAGTTCACTTGTAAACCCTGAAGGTTGGCCGTACCAGCCAAAATACTGGTTCATATAAATTAATCAGCCTTTCTTCGTTGTTAATGGTAGTGGATACCAGAAATTACGGTGGCCCACAAATGTCACGGCAAGAGCAAGAAGCCCACGGCAAGAGCAATATCCCTGAGGCCTGGGTACCAGTGTAAGGATTACAAAGCATAACAATGTGATATTTAGCGACACGTGGCATCGTGCAATGGCGTGGGATTGATTACTGAGGCCAGTGTTGGATGCGTTCTTTGTAAAATAAAAAGACATGTACTGTAATCAAGTCCACTTTTGCTCGAATTTTTTGAAAACTCTGTTATATTATATAATGTTTTCAAAATGTTGTTCAAGTGGCAATCATCGGGCAGAATCCTATTGTTCTTCGCGACATGTACTTACTTACTTACTGTTGAAGAATTAATCCAAAGCGGAATAATTATAATCTAACGCATGAGAAGTTCGCTTTAACGATACCTAATTGGTTGTTCATTAATCGTGATGGAATACAAATGTCCCAAGGCTGATAAGGCACCGTCAATCAATGCCAGAAATAACGTGATGGCGCTAATTATTAACAATAGATGTCCTCTTCAATTGAACCGACTGTTCATTACGCCTGATCTTGAGTTTTCAAAAAGATTTGGCGCGTAGTCAATTTAATTTACTGCTTACGATAGTCATAACTGGCCATTTGACTGAACAATCCTTTTGCCCAGTTTCATCGTTTCAGAAATATTTTGTTTTAGAGTACCAGTGCTCTTTATGTTTTGCAACCTGGAGGTCGTTGGGTTCGAGTCCCACTTGGGTCAGAGATGTTATCTCTTTCCCTCGTAGGGCGTGCACACTTAGCACTACAGCATACCACTTTACATCACACTCTTTATGTTTTATTTTTTTAGTTCCACTTTCACTTTCCAATAGGATTTGCTTTGAATTCAACAGGCGACGGCTTCACACGGCTGCTTAGATCTGAGTAAAGACGACAAGGCAATTCGTTTCGCCCTTTGCTAGTTTGACTTCTACAGCAAATAGAAACATAGAAACATCTCATTTCAAAGCTGAAGATATTCAAAATCCGTTTTGACATCAGTTTTGACGCGCCAGAGCTGTTCTACGCTGTTCCTGGTAATGGGCTCCTCCCGGGGGGGGGGACTCTCCATAACAGTAGACGGGGGTGATCGTCCTATCCCTTAGGGTATAAAATTCTACCATCTGCTATCCCTTAGGGGTGTTCAAAGAGTCTGCTATTGTTTCTGTTAAGGACAATGGATCATCCTATCCAAAAAAAAGCCGGACTTGAAGACTGGATGACAGCACTCTCAACAGTCACCAGAAAAGAGATGCGCTCGATGGCGGTGTCTTAAGGACCGTAATAAAATTCAGGAAAACTGAAAATGTGTTTGTTTTATTGCTATCTCTTAGGGTTAAAAATTTATTCGACCACACCCAATGTGCTATCTCTTAGAGGTAAATTTGCTGTTGACCACACCCAATGTGCTATCCCTTACGGTTAAAATTGATTTTGCCGACGATCACCCCCGTCTACTGTTATGGAGAGTCCCCCCCCCCGGGGGGCTCCTGGCTGTTCTCATAGTTTTCATTTTCACTTTTCAAACACCGGTTCTGCGTCAGTGAAGACAACAACTAGATTATTTCTTTTGGTTGTTGACTTCTAGTGCACACAGAAACACGAAAAAGGTCTCATTTTAAAGCTGAAGGTTTACAAAATCCGCTTGAACATTTGTTTATGATGCGCTATCGACTTTTATACTGTTCTCTTAGTTTTTCAGGTCAGTCAATGTTTAAATGTTTTGGTTGGAAATCAAAGCGGCTTACAGTGCCGCTCTCTGAGTCGGAAGACCACAGCTAGATTCTTTATTCTGGCTGTTGACTTCTAGTGCACACAGAAACACGAAAAAGGTCTCATTTTAAAGCTGAAGGTTTACAAAATCTGGTTGAACATTTGTTTATGATGCGATATCGAGTTTTACGATGTTCTGTTAGTTTTTCAGCGCAGTCATTTTTCCAGTGCAAAAAGACACTTAGCCAACTAAAATTACAATCACAAAGGCTCGTGTGACTCGTCAATTTCAATGCTTCATTAGCCGGCGTGCGCTCTATTGTTTATATGGGAGGAGCTAGGGAGTCAAGAGATGCCTCGCGGGAATTCTGAAAATCCAAATTTGGCAAGCGAATTTGAGTTTCCAATATGTGTTCTAGAAAGTTTGATTTCGATAATACTAATATCCGTCAGAATAAGACGAAAAAGAGGCAACGAGTTACTAAGATATCGAACTAACTTTTGCCGTGGGTACCTAAGACATTAAGTAATTATTCGAAGAGAAAATCGACCTCAAATTCAACCATTCGTCATTTTCCAGTCAAGCAGCTTCCAAAAATCCCAAATTTGAAGGCAAAACCGATAATGCTTATATTCACGCAAATAATTTAATCTTGGGTGCAAATACTTAATTGATATCTCTTCTACAAAAGCCCATGGGTACCTAACTCTTATGAAGGTTATTTTCTGCGTAAGTGAGTGAAATCGTAACCTCACTGAAGCGTTTTGGCCCATTTTCTCTGTTATTTGCTTCACGTATCATTGCTTAGCTTTGGAATTTAGCGCTGTTGTTCTTAGTAATGTCCCGGATGTGTCGCGGCATTCTGGGCAATGTGTGTTTTGATTGACAGGCTTAAAAGGTCACGTGACCTGGTCCTGCATAGGGCCTATTACTTTGACTGGTGCATGTGTGGCAGTGCATGGTCTGGATTTTATGTAAGATGATGAAGAATATTGCTAATTTTGGCCAAATTGTTAGGGCTATTTAGGCCATCCCAATAAAATGTTTTGTACCATCGCCCTCTGAATCAGGACGGTAGGTCAGTCGGTCAAGGAAAAAACGTTACGGGGTCTGGAACTAAGTCAGCTTCAAGACTCACATAAATTTGTTTATCCTCAACTACACTTTTTCTACCAGTTGTGGATTGGCAATTTTCATGAGAAAGGAAAGAAACTCAAACGTAGAGAGATCGAAAAGAAGTGTAGTTAAGCATCTTTTTACTCGGGCTGCCTGTGGCAGCGCCGAGTCTTAAAATGCAAGTCGTTTTTTTTTTATTTTTTATTCTGTGCAACAAGTCTTCTGCGCATGCGTTAAAGGTCAAATTCACACCAATCAGATTGCACTGTCCTGGTCACGCAACAATTATTTACATAATTGAATACAGTAAATAAAAATGGTGGATTCGATCCGCGAGCAAATCTCTCTCAAATTTGGAGTCCCATCTCTCAAATGTAAGCAGTTTAAATGTTTTATTTAACTTCACTCGTGCGAAAGCCTTCCAACAGGCTCAGGATATTGCAACTGGCGCTCTTGTCGGAGCCGAAGGACCGCGTTTTTTACCCAGATGGCCTGTGATTTTATATACGACACGACGCCGGACCTGAAGAGTGAAGGACTCAAAGATCCACACACATCGAATTGGAATTTAGCGTTTTCCTTTCTGCTGAAACCAAGGCTTCTTCGATAGAAAGGACAAGATGTTGTGTTTTTCGGAGGACAAAATATTTCTCGTTTAAGCTTCTCTTTCGGCGCCACGGCTTTGTTATTTGAATCTCTGTGGATTGGTATACTCAAAATTATATTATTACTGCACAATACCATACAACTGAATAAGAAGTCTTTAACAAAGCCAAACTCAAGAGCAAAGCTGAGAGTGAAAGTGAAACTGAACAGTGTCTTGTCAGGTCATGAATTAAGGTACGGTGAGGTTGAAATCATGGCGCTTTCTCAGTGTAAGCATATTAATAATTCATTTTTTCGAATTTTCATACAAACCTTCTAAAACCTAACCCCCAAATTTGAAAAAACCCTAACCATTTAAAATCCCAAATCATTAATAGAACGAGTCTAAATACACCTGAACTTAATGGGGAATTTAGCGAAGTTTTCAAGTGTTTTCAAGTGCACTTTTGCTTTAACAATTTCAGGACATGCTTACACTGAGAAACCCCCGAAATCATTGCGTGTTTATACAATGTATTTGCATTTCTTTGTCGATTTGTTGACCTCGTGGCGCTGATAGATTTTGCCATCCGTTTGAGGTACGTTTCGTAGGTTTTATGCCTCTCGGTCATAATACATACCAGCGCAAACACCGTGATCTGTAGGCCAACATGCACTAAAATAATTTTGAGCGTCTGTCAGAAATACCCAGGAGAAATAAACAGTACTCGCACAGAATAATTTATGATGAGCGAAGCAATATTCAACTGACTCTCAAGGTCAACTTAAACAAGAATCCTCTCACGGCCGAGGTTTCGGTTCGAGAAATTAAAGGCTTCCAACAGTTCCCTTTATAGTTCTGTAATATAATGAGCAGATCAGTTTTGGGAAGGAGGGTATATAACCAACAGGCATTTCAGTTAATAAATACCTGATATGGACGCGAGCTGCGATAAAGAGCCGCAGGGTAGAATGAACAGTAGAGCTAGAAATATATCATATGATAGCTCCATCATAGGTGGACAGGATACAACTTATAATATGGGACAAATATAAACATATATTTGAGACACTCATCTATTAGTACTCTGAACCTGGAGAACAGTAGACTAAATTGTAAGCGTGCGGTACATGAATAAGTAGAGGTCAACTTCTTTAATTTGCATACACGAGAAATATATATACTAGGGGAGCAGAGAATGAATGTCACCGCGCTACCGGCCACAGCTCCTAAAGACTGCTAAATTCAGCTAATAATTCTTCCCTTCGGTTATTACTAAAAGGATTTCAAATGAAAGTGTATTTCATCTTCAATCTCATGTGGCCCGAGTGAAAGCCCAGATGGGCTCTTGTTTACTTTAAAATTGGGTCGGTCTTCAACCTTTTGTGTTTTTTGCTTTTCCAGAAAAAAAATGGGTCGGTCTGGCAGTGGTAAACGAAACATGCTATTGGGATGCTAGTCATGAAATGTCAATTTAGTCTGGACAGAAAGAAATCACGATAACAGTTTCGATTTTAGAATTTTTTTGAAGATATAAAGCAAAGCTAAATAGGTACGGATCTGGAAAGATGCCTTTCAATTTATTTTACCTTGAGAAAGCATCGAATAATGTAAATTTCAACAACCTTCTCGTCAGTTACATTGTCGCTTTATCACTTCGGATGGACAGTTCGGTACAAATAAATGTGTGTTTGATTGTCCTCATTAAGAGATTTTAAAGCACAATATACACACTATGCATAACTCGCGCGGTCACAACACGAAAAAGAGGCCAGTAGGTCCTCTGGAATGTTGAAGTTGAAATGCTAGCAGGAAGTGTGAAACGTGTTGAACATGATTGTTTAGTTGAAAAATGTTTCTTTATAGTTCAACCAGCCAGGCGCATAGCAAATTAACGGCATTGTTTCACTGAACATTCCTTCAGTGCATTTCACAATATCCCCGGGCGCTTCAATTTCAACATTCCAGAGGACCTACTGGCCTCGTTGACATGCTAGTTACCAGGACTTATGCATAGGGTCTATAAACGTAACTAAAACTCCTACTAAGCTGTTCCACATTTCGAGCAAAAGTGGGCTTATATATATATATATTTTCTTTCACCGTCGTATTTTGAAATAGCGGTTTTCATTTATTCTTGCCCTCTGACCTTAAATGTCTACCTTATTTAACTTTGAAGTCACGCAACTTAGTCGATTAACTCTTAGGTTATCCTAAGTAGCGCTTTACTCCAACTTTCTTTATTCGTTTCTCTTTACTTTCACCTACTTATGTGATTTTGTAAGAGTATAAAAAAAGTGTTATCGAGATACTGGCTCCACAATTGTAACTACATATGTCTTTTGTTTTTACAAAAAACGCATCCAACACTGGCCTCAGTAATCAATCCCCCGCCATTGCACGATGCCACGTGTCGCTAGATATCCCATTATGCTTTGCAATCCGTACACTGGTACCCAGGCGTCAGGGATGTTTCTCTTGCCGTGAGCTTCTTGCTCTTTGTGGCTCTTGCCGTGGGCTTATTTGTGGCTAATAGTGCTATAACTAGTATGACTGCTTCTCAATCGAACCCAGAAACGATTGAATCCCTCTTGAGGTGAAACTTTGAACAATCGATTCTTCTGAAGATCACATAAGTCAACAGTAAACTAGTAGATGGAGCTGCGTCTTCACTCAACGGCATTCTTGAGTGAAAATTACGACGAACTGACTACCAAGGTCGCGATATTGGAAAAAAAAAAGGTAAGATCTCAGCCAAGAAAACCAGTAGCTAAGAAATGAATTTTAAAAGTTTCAGGGCTTTCGAGAAGAGACTGTCTTGAGTGTTATTAGGAAAACCTGCTTGTACATTCCAATCAATATTTTTTGTTGATCGTTCTAAAACTGATTGTTTTAAAAGTTTGTTTGTCATCCAGTTATCAAAGGGATATATACGTATACAGTATCAGCATGTGACCATTTCCTGCAAAAGGCCAATTATTATTAGTAGTATGAAAATCATCTGTAGACATATATATTTTAAACACAACACCCTTTTTTCAAAGTATATGTATATCATCCACAGAAGTTCTCTTCCCTAAAAGGGACTGTCATTATTCAGCTCTGTCAACATGGCAGGAAAAACAAAGATGGAAAACAGTCAACATTCATTTTTTCTGCAACGTTCGAGTCAGAATTTTGATAGTGGCAATTAACATAAATATTTTGAAGTTAAACCATCAGGACCAAAACCATCAGAACTCTGATAAAAACACTTGTCTGAAGGATTGAAAAGAGATTTCATAGCGCTGGAAGAACCCACTTTGCATCCATTTCTGAACCTAACTTAGAAAGATGGAACATGTTGTGGGAAAAGGTGAAAAACCTATGGGGTTAGGGATGCATGCTTACAGGGAGGAATTTTACCCTCAGTTGATGCAAATAGGTGTGTCAGAGCATCCAGCTTTCCAAAGCTCGGCATAATTATATCCTAATATGAAACAGACATGCAATATTATTGATGGATATAAACTAAGTATAAACATATTTTACTACCACATTTTATGTCTTGTTGACTTTCAAGAACAAATTATGAATTAAAGGTCTAATGGCCACCACTATGGAATTCACATTATTAATACATACAACAGTAATCATGTGATGAGTTAACACGACTTTTACGGGTGAAAAATCAAGCAATATTATCATTTGAGTCTGTATACCAGACTAAATAGTGACCTATTTCAGTCTTCATAAACATAAACTTTAAATAAAAATAAGTTTCTAACCACAATAACAAGGAGTGGAATTACCAACCAAAAGTACATTGCAATCGTGTAAATATGATTTTAGTAAGCTTATATTGGCTATATTTACATCAGGACGAATATGTTTACTGTAATATCAAATTTATACAATTACGCGTTCACTACCCGGTCAACAGCATTCACCAGTCATGCATGCGCCTCATCAACAACAATACCTTGTATTTCACTGAAATTTGGTTGACTGTAGAACTTAAGAACAATTTCTGAGTTTGTTTGGTATTTTTGTCCAGAAGTTAAGTAAACCCATAATTTGATTGCTAAGCCCAGCCGAATCCTATAGGCATAAATTTTATAATTTATCTTATAGCGATACTTATACTGCCACGTCATCCATTGTCATTAATGTGCCAACCAGAGATCCATTGGTTCTTGACACAAAGCGGCCTTTTGAAATCATGGTTGGACATTAGCATAACAAAAGTAATGTTTATCAACACAAAGTATCGCTATAAGTATTATATACATTACTCTGAAGTTAAGGACGTGGTTATGCAGACAGTGTAGATCTGATATTTCCCCTTTTATAGTTTAAAGTATTAAATAATGAACTTTATCATTTAATTTAATTACGTTATCATTTCATAACAATATTGAATGCTTCTAAACACCTTACTGACGTACGGCTAGATTCTTTACCTCATTTTGATGCTTTGTCCACTTTTAATAACATTTAATATCTTAATATAATAAGTAATACTGACATTGATTTACAGCTACCAACTCAAACTAATTTTAACTACTATTCTACTTACTTTTTTTTACTAGCAGAGAAATTCAAAGTTCAATCACAGACAAATCATTTGCAGCTTTTCATTGCAAAATGAGAAGTGTAGCTGCTTATTGTGATCAACTCTCTGTTCTTCTATAAGAATTGCAGTGCCATTCTCTATCATTGGCTTAAAGTAATTTGGGTCTCGGAATAATAAATATTTTGAGTCTCCAAGGACTTGTCCAGAAATGATCCGATGAATCGTATTTTCTAAGGCAGGATTCGCTGTCACCCCACTACTGACTTGTACTGACTACTTGTACCCCAATGCTCCTATCGTTGTTACTATTATTATAGATGTATCTACTTATACGTGAGAGTATTATAATAAAGTTGTTGTTGCTGACGTTGGTTGAATGGGTACCCCATGGAATCAACCCATCTTAAATATCCCTTTTTATCTTTGGCGCATTCTATGACTTGTGTATCAAATGCGGTATGGTATTCTCATTCCCATCCAAGTGTACGTGCAGTTTTTTTATAAGACAACCACTGAAGGAAAGAGAAATGAAAAGAGGTCATGAGGAACCTATAGTCAGAGGGGGGATTCTTTTTCAGAACCGACAACTCTCTGTTACTTCAGGTACGACCCATAATAGTATGGCGCAAAATATTGCCGTGATACACACACTTCCGACTACAATCACTATATTACACAACTTTATGGAGACTCGTGTTTAATCCATGATCTCACAATCATGCCATCACGACGATCCCACGAGTCGCGGGCAGCCCTCCCAGCTTAGATCTTCATTTCTCTTCACACTCTGAGCCCGGAAATGAGCAAACGTATGACAGTAAAAACATATTGGCAGAAATTATGGACATCGGCGGAAAGGTACTGCGGGCGCCCTTTTAGCCGATTCAAAATGGCGGCTTATAGTGAGTGAGACTGTAGGTTCTTTATAGACCTTCCAACGCAAAGAACACCAAAACTTTCTGTGATGAAATAAGAATAGAGAAGCAGAACGAGAGTTATATTAGCTTAAACGTAGCCATTGTGATTAAAAAGCCACTTTTTAGGATTTGTCATCTCTTCGGCGTATGTCTACCGTCCAGTATGATAGGCAACTAGTTCCTTTAAAAACTAGTTTTGGTCTGCGTCGGCGGGGAAGATAAACAATGGAATGTAATCAACTAAAGTCGATTGAGGTATGCTAACTGCCGTGGAAAGCGAGTAGCAGCTGACGTTTCGAGCGCTAGCCCTTCGTCAGAGCAAAAGAGGGAATTGTGGGTGGGGAAACGGTTTATAGTGTCGAATGCATGCTTACCGCTGAGGAAACATGTACTCGGATCAATTGGGATCAAAGGAAATTGCGCCAATGCATGATTACCGCTAAGGAAACATGTGCTCGGATCAATTGTGATCAAAGAAAAGTGCGCCAACAATAGAAATGCTAATAGTTGTAACAGCAAGTGTTGATGAGTAAACTAAGGAAACATGCTGATCTAAGTGTGAGTGAATACGTGAATTCTGAAATTAAATGAACGAAAAGCGTTCATTAATACCGTGAGGTGACAAAGTTCCTAATTTGAAAATAAAGTTCTGTTCTTTGCGTTTACGAGTGTCGGTAGTATCTTGATGCAGAGAAATGCCGCATACAGTGATGTGATCAATGCAATGACCAGGAAGGTTAAAGTGACGAGCTATGCAGACGTATTTTTTTACTCTCATAAATTCGAAGAAAAAAGTAACGTCTGCTTACCAAAGTGCTTAATTAGTTTCCAATATGCACACCTCATTGTGTTATGGACCAATCAGATGTTACCTTCCATATCCTGGAAAGTGACGTATGTTGCATTTAAAAGGATTCAGACAATACATTTGCCATTGACCAATCATAGGAGAGTGTTCACATGCACGCCAATTCACTAAAATTCTAACAATGGCTTTGATTGGGCAGAAAAATAAAACAACGTGCTGACGTCGTGCTTGCATATTGGAAACTAATTAAGCGCTCGGGTAAGCAGACGTTACTTTTTTCTTCGAATCAGTTATGAGAGTGAAAAAATACGTCTGCATAGCAGGCTAACCGTCCAGCTGCTTGGCGGCAATTATTTAGAGGAGAAAGGCCTGAAACCCAGTTTATATCCCAGCAAACATTGCAGGATTAGGTTAACAAAACAAGATGGCGGACAGAAAGCAATATGGTGACGTTTCTCTCCTTTCTCGTCGTGTTTTCTTCGAAAATGTAATCCTATAATGGCGTCCTGGCACTAACATTATTTCGACAAAACTCATAATATCTCTCCGGCAAATAAAAGAACATCTTACAAATTAGGTGGCGAAATCTCGCGCCACTAGTTCGTTGGAACACTGATTCAAATACTCATTAATAATCTTTTCACCTTATCTCAACAGAGACATCAGTAAGTACAACACTGAACATGATAATACAAAGTTGAAAACATAATAATTGTCTTCATTCGAACTATCTCGTTGAGAATCGCAAATAAACTGGCGAAATCTCGCCCCAACTAGCTGATCATCACGAGCCAGAGATCACCGGATGTTCAAAAATACGTGAGGTCCGGTTGCCATGGAGTGACGTCATAGGCCTGCTATATTTATGTCGTTGTATTTGATTTGCGGTTTTATTATAACACGTCTGGTAATTACTTTATCGGTTTGTGTATACTATACAGCCTGTGGTGCAAGGATGCATGTGCCTGTTTAGTTTTGGAGGCTGGACTTGAACCAAATTTTGACATCATCGCGTTGCCTGTTCCGGTTGGAAGATTTAGTCTGTAGTTCTAAGAATTGATGCGTTCTCAACTCGAAGATCTGCGGTATTCCTGTTGAAAAATCAATGTCATGGAGCCCTGTAGTGGCGAGTTAGCCAAAGTCCAGTTATCTAATCTCGAAAATGGCGGGCTTTCTGATCGACGAGTGTTCAAAGAGGGCCAAAGAGCATTGCCTCTATACTGTCTATATAACGTTTGGTGTTGTTCCCGTGTTGTTGCCGCCATATTGCAAAGGAGAAAATAGCGAGCTCAGTTACTCTCGAAGCTGCCATGTACTTTATTATGCCTTCGAGATGGAATTGAGAACGTTCACAAGCGATCTCGTGAGGACAGCAATGATAAGGGGTAAGCGAAATTTTACTTCAATCTTTTTATTGAGATGAATTAAATTGGTTCTCAGATACATACCTGAGGGAGGGGGGTGGGGGGTAAAACAGTGAGATTTGAATTCAGATTTATTTTTAACTTCCCGACCCCAGGTTTTTTTTCATGACCAAATATATTTTTAAAATATCCATTAGGGCTTTAGAGAAATATATTCAACCTGGCAAATCCCCCCTTCTTTCAGTTCCTACCTTCCCCCGTTCTTGCCTATCAGTCCCTGGGATAGGGCTCCGAAAGCGACCTCAATCTTCTTCAGTGTTATTCCTGGTTTGCTCCACTGACCTAGGTTGTGTACCGACTTACAACTTACACGATTGAAGGTGCTTTTGAATTTCATGCGACTGATTATGATTGTGTTTTCTTTATTTATTTAGAGGAATACTGAAACCCCCAATCCTTCTCAACAAGAATCAAGTTAAGGCTGTTAGAAAAATGTTTTTTTTTTTTGCTGTAATGAGAAAGGCAATAGACATCAAGCCCTTGCCAGATAGTGGTCCTCAAGGTTATCAAGTCAACCTTTCTGCTGCATTGCTTGGGAAGCGAGTGAGACCAAGCTGCATCAGCTTGAAGGACAAACTCTACTGAGAAGTCAATCTAAGGCTTGATTTGTTGACAAACTTGATGAAATGTGCGATGAAAAACTACGTCTGTGTTCTATATCCTTTCTGGTTCACCCAGGTTGAAGTCCTGGCATCACCGTATGTCTGAGCGGTTCTGGGATATGGAACACAACTTTATAGTATTTTTGAAATGTGCGATGAAAAACTAGAACTGTGTTCTATATCCTTTCTGGTTCACCCAGGTTGAAGTCCTGGCATCACCGTATGCCTGAGCGCTTCTGGGATATGGAACACAACTTTATAGTATTTTTGAAATGTGCGATGAAAAACTAGGACTGTGTTCTATATCATTTCTGGTTCACCCAGGTTGAAGTCCTAGCATCACCGTATGCCTGAGCGCTTCTGGGATATGGAACACAACTTTATAGTATTTTTTAAATGTGCGATGAAAAACTAGGACTGTGTTCTATATCCTTTCTGGTTCACCCAGGTTGAAGTCCTGGCATCACCGTATGCCTGAACACTTCTGGGATATGGAACACAACTTTATAGTATTTTTGAAATGTGCGATGAAAAACTAGGACTGTGTTCTATATCCTTTCTGGTTCACCCAGGTTGAAGTCCTGGCATCACCGTATGCCTGAGCGCTTCTGGGATATAGAACACAACTTTATATAGTATTTTTTAAATGTGCGATGAAAAACTAGGACTGTGTTCTATATCCTTTCTGGTTCACCCAGGTTGAAGTCCTGGCATCACCGTATGCCTGAACACTTCTGGGATATGGAACACAACTTTATAGTATTTTTGAAATGTGCGATGAAAAACTAGGACTGTGTTCTATATCCTTTCTGGTTCACCCAGGTTGAAGTCCTGGCATCACCGTATGCCTGAGCGCTTCTGGGATATGGAACACAACTTTATAGTATTTTTGAAATGTGAAATGAAAAACTAGGACTGTGTTCTATATCATTTCTGGTTTACCAAGATCGTCACGGGACTAGTTCCCAGGCCGGTTTTCTAAGTGATCGGACCCACGACTTTCAGCGTAAAAAAAAATCGAATGAAATACTCGAATCGGATACGGTTTTCATTTGAAAATACTATTTTAACCTTTTAACTTTAAAATAATCAATAATTGGCCACGTCTTATAGACACTTTCAGATTCATCGGAGCGCTTTTCGCGGACATCGTGCAAGAGTCCACTATTCGTCCTCGTGGTTATGGCGAGTGTTTTGCTTTGAATCTCGTTAGCATTACCCATATAGCTAAAAACAGCTTGTGCGTCTTTGGCTACTAAGACGAGAGGTTTTGGGAGGTTTTTTCTACTTTTAGTTCGAAGTTTTCGACAGCAACTGCGGCAGGTGTGGGTTTCAGATTTGCCGTAGAGAGCCTTGTTATTGCGCCTCAAACTTATATCTGCTCGGACACGACACGGGCGGCTCGATCGCGATAATGATAGATATCATTAAACCAGGCTGCCCGAGTGATGATAGAATGTATCATTAATTCAGGGTCGAATGTACTTTCACACTTGGGGATTATGACACTTGAGGCCAAACTGGAAAACTACAGCCTAGTAGAAACCCCGTGGAGTTGCAACAGGAATCCTGTTGCATCTCTGTGGGATATCGTTTTTTATCTCGGTTGCTAAGAACGTCTGGCTCGTAATGAAAGTGCCCCTAAACCCTTTTGCAATGTTTATATATATGAAACTTTGAAAGGCTTTGAATACTTCTGCAAAGAAATTTGTGGCTTACAGAGAATACACTATGTTCTATGCTTGTTTGAAATGGTAAAAATGTGACCTTTCCTGACCCATGACCTTGTAAGAAAAAGACTGGGTCGATTCCCTATCTTACGTCATCCAATTCATTCGACTTTGCAATAACTTGAATAAATATTTAGCATTTTGTCTAAAATAGCTGTTTTCTTTACTAAATATATATCGATGCTGTTGTGATAGAAAGGCGTCATGGACAATAATGCATTAATGAGGTGACGTAAGATAGGGAATCGACCCAGGCTTTTTCTTACACGGTAATGGGTCAGGAGAGGCCACATTTTCACCATTTCAAACAAGCCTAGAACATCGAGTATTCTCTGTAAGCCAAACATTTCTTCGCAGAAGTACTCAAAACCTTTCAAAGTTTCATATGTATAAAAATTGCAAAAGGGTTGAGAGGCACTTTAAGTAATGATTCAGCTAACAACCGGCTGTAGCAAAAGACAATAGGCTGCGGCAATAAGCATATCAACACAAGCGATTTTGCTTGAATATGCCTTAACTGCTGTATGAGATGTCTACAATCCAAACTATACACAGAAAATAAAGTATTCTATTATGCTATGGGTTCTTTTTACTGTGAAAACTCAAAGAAGCAACCATCCAGGCAATCGGAAAGGGAGAAAACAAAAGATCTTTGAATCTCAAATTTGATAACGTTCCCCACATATGATGTTCTTCGAAATTAAACCATAGTTTGATCAAAAATAAATTCAAACTTCAAAAGTTATCGAATGAAAAATCATTATTTCGATGGGTTTCTATTGAATTTATGAGTATCAATCAATGCAATTACCATAAAGAAGAATAGAAAATTAGAATCTAGCTTTTACACTCCTTTGCCGTTCATGCCGTATCGGTTCTTAGCCGGAGATTACTTAAACAAGGACCCGAACTACAAAGGGGATGATCCTCCACTTTCTCTCCCTTTGGGATTCAAAATTTGAAATTGAAATTCAGAACAGTCAAGCAAGTAAGCAGGCTTTCAGTTTTCTCCTGTTACAATACTATAAATTGCTGCCACTGCAAATTAATTTAAGCCAAAAACGGTCAACAGCAGGAAGCTAGTTGCTAAGTTATGCCTGTCGGTAGCGTTTTAGAAGCGTAAAGTTTTGTCCTTAAAATAAGACAAAGAAAGAAAACGTACTAACAGCTGCCATAAGCACGTAACTCAAATTCTACCTCAAGGTCTTCATTTTGGTTGACTATACTTGTGCAACCTGCTGAGGAGCTTCTTCCGGTCCCTCGCTTGTGGTGTTTGGCTTTGGTCGTGTGGTACTTGTCCGACTTCAGCTGGTACATCTTTAAAACGACCTGGTGTCCCTTGTAGTCTAGATGTAGGCCTTCAAGACTGCAAAGTTTAAAAAAATTGTATGAGAGCGTTTTCGAAAAAAAATGGGTTGAATATTTTCGTTAAAATAATTAACAATTCGCCTTACTTTCTGTTTAGTCGTCGAGAACTGTGTTTTCCGGACCGAATCAAGCGATGTTTTTAGCATATTTCATACCTGTGGCATAGGACTACTTCCCATGAAAATGTCATTCCATTTGCTTTATTCGATTTCGGTTCATGGAATCATTAGTAATGTCATAAATATGCTCATTTTACTCAAAATAGTAACGTATTTGCTAAGGAAGCTGTAAATTCGAAAACTAGTCGATAAATATTTTTTCAAATCTTTTCACCAGAAATTCAACATGTACTACTCTGTCCTTGTAAATTTCAAGAGCATTGAATCATTTTAAGGGCGCGGAATCAAAACAAAAACACATGGAACTTTTGCATTCATCCACGCAAGCTTCAATGTTGTATCATTTTGTTGATAGCTTGTCTTTCCGAAATTTCTCTTTTATCTAGATTCCACATACTTCAGTGTGTGCTTTTGAACTAACAAGTTTACCATACACGCTTGCTACTCTTCGCTACTGCCGGAACACTCGTGCAAATTATATTCTTAGTACAATGACATGCAATTATCATAGTCATGCTGCCAGTTGTAACGCTGTTATTTACAAAACCTTTTATACTATCACTAATACAAAATCTCGTTTTTATTTAATATTTAGAAAATGTGGTCTAGTCGTCACGGGAACTTTTTCTCGATCTGGTTACTAAACCACACTTATTCAACATTATCATCCCGCACTGCCCAGCTTCATGGTTTAACTAATTTGCATGAGATTGTACTAAGAACAGAATTTGCACGAGCGTTCGAAGCATAGCAAGCGTGCATGGTAAAGTTGTTAGTTCAAAAGGACACATATGTAGAATCTAGACGAAAGAGAAATTTCGAAAGACACAAGCTATCAACAAAATGATACAGCAATGAAGCTTGCGTGGATGAATGTAAAAGTTCCCTATGTTTTTGTTTTTATTTCGCGCCCTTGAAATTTACAAGGACAGAGTAGTACATGTTGAATTTCAGGTGAAAAGATTAAAAAAAAAATTATCAACTAGTTTTCGAATTACAGCTTCCTTAGCAAATACGTTACTATTTTGAGTAAAATGAGCATACTTATGACATTACTTATGATTCAATAAACCGAAATCGAATAAAGCAAATGGGTCGAAATTTTCATGGAAAGTAGTCCTATGTCACAGGTATGAAATATGCTAAAAACATCGCTTGAATCGGTCCGGAAAATACAGTTCTCGACGACTAAATAGGAAGTAAGGCGAATTGTTAATTATTTTAACGAAAATACTGATTCAACCCCATTTTTTTCGAAAACGCTCTCATACAATTTTTTTAAACGTTGCAGTCTTGAAGGCCAACATTTAGACTACAAGGAACACTAGGTCGTTTTAAAAGTTTAGGTCTAGCTTTCGTGAAAATTGATGATATGTAAAATACATGACGTCAACGCTATGTTGCTATGGTAACACCGATGTCAAACAAACCTACATTTTTGGAAAGTTTATTCTATTTCTAGTAAATGGGTGAAGTGGCTTGTTCGACCGAGCTCTGACAGTAGAGTATCAGCCGTTCAAAGTGGGTATGGTGCGTCCCTGGAAAATCCAGGCGAGCCACCTTAACTACCGAGCTAACCCATAGTTAATAGAGTGGAATGGTTAGGAAACCCGGAAAACAATTTTTTTTAAACGTTGCAGTCTTGAAGGCCAACATTTAGACTACAAGGAACACTAGGTCGTTTTAAAAGTTTAGGTCTAGCTTTCGTGAAAATTGATGATATGTAAAATACATGACGTCAACGCTGTGTTGCTATGGTAACACCGATGTCAAACAAACCTACATTTTTGGAAAGTTTATTCTATTTCTAGTAAATGGGTGAAGTGGCTTGTTCGACCGAGCTCTGACAGTAGAGTATCAGCCGTTCAAAGTGGGTATGGTGCGTCCCTGGAAAATCCAGGCGAGCCACCTTAACTACCGAGCTAACCCATAGTTAATAGAGTGGAATGGTTAGGAAACCCGGAAAACTTCAAAAGGGCTAACAAAGGCGCTGCGATTTAGGTTGGAAGGGGTAAGACAAAAGATTGTGCACGATCATAGTTCATTAGCGTTCCCTGAACGACTGAACTCACACGTTTCTATTGGCCGATTGATTAACATGTTGGAATTTCTATTGTGTTTTGTGCACGGTGGTGGTTGAAAAAAGCTAACAAAGACCTATAACAAAGAAGGTCCCTGAGTTTCCTAACCATTCCACTCTATTAACTATGGCTAACCGGAGCAGGTTTTGCAAATAACACTACAGATCTCGTACAAGTGCCTTTTAATGTATGAATTAAACTATTTTGCCACCACGTTATTGCATTCCTGTAAAACGCCCATTGAAAATAGATCAACAAATTGAAATTAAACAGCAATTTCAAGCCGGTAAATAACCGTTCACATTTCGACAGCAATATTGTCGTAATATTACAAACTACAATCGCTCAAGAGTGATCGATATTTCAATGTTTTCTATATTTCGCAAACCATTGTAGAACAAACCTATAAAAAGTGGCTTGTTAATTAACAATCTGTTCAATTAGAGCCATACATTAATTCTGGGATTGATTGACAGATGTCTTACCAGATGGGGAACATTTGTATTTCCATAACGATTAATAAACCACCAACCTGGTATCGCTAATGCGAGGTCGCGATCACCACGAAGCCTCGCGTTTGTGTCGAGAAGAAATGTAGTTCCAAAACGGATTGGTGTCGATTACAAAAGCGCTACATAAACATGCATAAGGCCTATTATTCCCCATTCGCAAATTCTTCAATAATAAGTACGTCTCGAAGAACAGTATGATTGTGGGATGGAAGGTGTCCCGATTTGCCGAATGCCCGAGTGGAACCTGGTGCCGACAGCACAATACAGAACTATGGTATTTACTTCTGTCAGAACAGTGAATTTTCCAGTGGCAGACATCTAAGTTGCTAAGGGTGCTGAACTGCATGACATTTGACTACGGACAAAAGGACAATAATCTTAATGTCGATCGCGCGCGAATCAGCCGGGCATTGTTTTTTTTATAGAAACGTTTAAAGTGCCACTACGACGAAAATTTACCATTTGGATTTGCCACTTTTTCAGTGTCTATAGGTCAATCAGTATTAGAAATATCCGAAATAGTAAAAAATATTCCCAAATGGGCATCTTAAACCACAAATTTTAGGAGAGTTTACCGGTAAAATCCTGTCCGCCATTGCTGGAAGCCGTGCCCTTTGTTCAGCTTTAAACAAAGGTTTATTCACCGGAAGTGATGTCATACACTTAACACGACAACCTCGTGGCGCGAAATAGCGTGCATAAAAAAGTAGCCAACCTCGCAAAGATAAATATAACTTTCTTCTTATGTACGTGAAGACGTTTTTAGTAGAAATATGCCTCCAGGCGTTGTGTTCTGCAGGCGAGCGTTAAGTGTATGACATCATTTCCGGTGAATAAACCTTTGTTTAAAGCTGAACAAAGGGCACGGCTTCCAGTAATGGCGGACGTGTAGATTCAATATTCGGAGCTAAAAAAATAAGACTTCCTGTCGTTGTATCGAAAAACAATTTGAACTGGTAATAATATATGAACTCTACTTTATGAATATGCAAAAACATTGATATGTCAAAATTTGATCGTAGGGGCACTTTAAGCCTGCTATAAATTATTCAATATTAGGATTGGAAATCAGTCTCGCTTTTCACATTTTTCAGGCCAGTTGAATTCCCTAACCTAACTTGTTCACGAGTGTTCATACGTATTGGATATGGTGTGCGTTTTATCAGGAAATGGTGCGATCTGCACGTGAGCTTAGATTTTCCAAAACCAAGAGATTGAATTCAATTAACCACTGAGCTAAGCACCTTCCGGTTAGCTTAGTGGTTAAGTCCGGTCTGTGCGAGAGGTCGCGGGTTCAAACCCCGGCCGGACCACCACTCACGGTCTTAAATGTAATAACCGAGTAGGTGGGGCTGCCTTTGTTATGGAACTGTAAATGGTTAGACCTTCAAGTGATTTCGGATAAGGACGATGAATTGTAGGCCTCGGAGACCTCCATGGAGGGGCTTTAAGCCTGTTGAGGTTCTCCATCCACCTTAATTGGTAAAATAAATCAATACACAAAAGTACCTTTTAAACTCTTTATTAGTCTTTTTAGCTCATTGTATTACATTGTTAAGTATTAGCCCCTTCTTCACTTCTTATCGTCACCGTCGAAGTAAAACACTTTGCGTCCATTCAGGGGGTGCACTGGTCTATAGTTGTTGCACATGTGTCCGTGTTTGTATCCATGAGCTGCCTCCAGAGTTCTAAATTGCTGCAACTGTTGAGGATACAAATATGCGTGAAACAGTGGATTCTTTTTAAAATGCCAAGTCGTATACTAAATGTTTATTATACACCCACTGAATATGAGCTATCGAGCTTTACGATTGGTTCCCTACTACGAGGCTATCAGTTCATATACCATTAGAAGAAAGATCGATCAAAACAAACATGAATGAATGATTGGGAGAAGCAAAACTTAAAGGTGAACTAGCCGAGAGAAAAAGACTCCCAAAGACGGGAAAAAAGCAAAAAAGCAGTAAATACGAACGGAGTTCATGTTTTCACGGTTAGCTTAAATTCTTAAACGGCGTTAACATAACTATTCTGTATTGCTCATCGAAACACGACTGCGCAAGTATGTGACACTGATTAATACATTTATTCTCAGACTGGCTCAAAAGTTCAAATAAACACGACAAGTATATTATTGAAATGTCCACAACTGATCCGGCTCAATTCAGGCCTGTTTCTAAAATGTACACCAAACCACAAAGGGTTTAATAATAACAGACTGTACCTTTGTTGAGGCAAATGTCGTTGTGGATGACTGAGAATTGCTAGGAAAAATATCCGGTATTGTGCACACAAGCCGCATGCACGTCACCAAAGACGAATCTAGCCTGAATAGGCTAAGACGAATCACGAAAACAAGCGAATCTAATGGATCGTTTGCACTGACGTCACAAAAAATGCCGCAAGAAGAGCAGGTAAAAATAGAAATGACCGACATTTTGGAGTAATAGACTACTTCGTAACAGAGCTGTCGGACAAATATTCGAATATTTTAATGTAATTAGTATGCAGCGGTCATGTTGGTATACACTTTGGAATATGGATTTATGACATTTAGGAACCATACTGAGTTGGGCTGTCAAAATACTGTAACTCTAAAACGAATCACCGTAACATTTTCGAAGAATACCGATATTTCAATCATTAAAATAATAGTTTTATATATATTGTAGTTTAGATTTTAGAATTTTGATGACGCTACCTGCAAATTTACAGTGGACTTGCCGAGGATTTCTATTTTTGAATTTAGGACAAAAATCAGTACATTTAACTTCAAATTTGAGTTTGTTGAACAACTGACAGTTAGTTCATTACAGAAAAACCAGAAAATAGGTGGCTCGCGGGTATTGTGACATTCGAAGTGACACTGAACACGAGGGGAAACATTCAAGATGTGCTTTAAGTTAAAAAATGTGACTGTTCAGAGTTTTATTTTTAAATTTTAAACAAAAAGGCGAAAAAAAATACCACCAAAGTGTACCCTCCTTCATTATGCTAATTTCATCATTGTAATTGTTAGTTTTCGTTATGAATGGATAACTGAATACACAGAGGAATTTGAAAGCACGCTAATGAAATGTCCGATTTCGCGCATAAGTAGAAAGGTCAGATGAGAAAAGGCTTGCAGTGATTTTGAAGGTTTTAACCAGCTACATTCACGACCTCAGTGCGCAATCTTGAACGTATTCATGAAACATTGGCACAAAATATGTTCTCCTACAACATTCTTGCGAACGAGGCCAAAGTTCTTGATTTTAAAAATAGACATCAATTCAAAATTGGCGCTTTTCACAATTATTTTCGTAGTATACCTAGTCACGCTTCTCGAATATCTTGTAGTTAAAATACTTTCCCATGGTGTTAACTATAGATCACCGGGTAGAATTGAAGCGGAGTTCATAGTTGCCATAGATTTTGCAAGAAATTGTCGCACATAATATTGTTGGTAACATTTCTCTTTCGCTCAGTTTTAAACTATAATAGCATTTAAAAAAATCTGTCGTCTCGTTTTGAAGATTTTCGCATTTTACTTAAAAACAATGGGTCGAAACAAGTATTCATATCCCCGAATATATTATGTATCTTTGAATTCTGTTCTGTGTTTACTATTTAACAATCAGGAAATACATGGTTGAAAAAAATTAACGATCGTTCAAAAACTTCTCGTTGAAAAGTGCGAATATGTATGATTCCACCAGACCGTTCACCTTGCCTGTTTGTTGCCCCATTTCAGACCACGTGATAGTTTTAGATTCAGTGCTTTGTTTTCCAATTGTAGAAATTAGTACATTTCCTCTTGGGATACAGAAAAACAAACGCATTATTCAAAGGTGGTCTGAAATGGTGCAACAATAGAAAGGGTCTATTAGGCTGTCAATACCCGCGAGCCACCTTGAGCTTATAAGCCCTGTAGCTAGCCAGTTATCTTTGATATCGATTGTACATGAAGTGGATAGTCCAACGGTAGAATATTTCTTGATTTGGGTGTTGCGTCTACGAGATAAAGGTTTATATTTCCAATATGCTAATGTTGATGTCATCACTTATTATACAAAAGCATGCTGGAAGAGATAAATTACCTATTTTTAAGTTATATTCGAAGCTTGTCAAAGTGATTTTACCCCCAAACAAATTTAAATTAGAAAATACCTTTATTCACAAGAGCAAATAAATTCAGTAAATGTCGGTGATGACATCACATTATTAACATATTGGAAATATAAACCTTTATATCTCGTAGGCGCAACACCAAAAAATTCTACCTTTGGACTATCACTTCAATAACCCGAACGAATTGAGCTCGTGATTCCATGGGAAAGGCTTTACTGGACAGCAGACAAACTTTGAAAGCGCAGATTTAGATGCCTGCTATGTAGACGTATTTTTTTCACTAATAAATTCGAAGAAAAAAGTAAAGTCTGCTTACCCGAGCGCTTAGTTTCCAATATGCAAGCACGACGTCAGCACGTTTGTTTTATTTTTTTGCCCAATCAAAGCCATTGTTAGAATTTTAGTGAATTGGCGCGCCAGTGAACACTCTCCTATGATTGGTCAATGGCAAATGTATTGTCTGAATCTTTTAAATGCAACATTAAGTCACTTTCCAGTATATGGAAGGTAAAATCGGATTGGTCCATAACACAATGAGGTGTGCATGTTGGAAACTAATTAAGTGCTCGGGTAAGCAGACGTTCCTTTTTTTTTTTCTTCGAATTTATGAGTGAAAAAAATTAGTCTGCATAGTAGTCTAAGATTTAGATAGACAATCGATTGGAGGTGCGAAATAGTATTTACAAACAGGTTCTGCTAATAACACTACACCGATCTCTTACAAGTGCCTTTGGAAGTAAGAGTTTGCCATTCAGTAAAACAACGCGATTCCCGAACTCCAAAAGGCCCATTGCTTTCCGCCGGCCTCGTTGTCTATGAGCTTTTGTACGACTGGAGTATGCCTTGTGTGCGACTGGAGTACGGGCAGTTTGTAGACATACCTTGCCAGTATGGGCAGCACTATCAGATTATCTTAGTGATCTTGTAGAGTCGGTTCAAGAGAAAGCCTTATAATTTGTCCCAGCCTCGCCTATCTAGACGCACTTGTCCACACTGGTTTAGAGCCACTATGTACTAGTAGACAAAATGCCCGTCAAAAGGTAATTGCTAGAGCTAGGCTTGGAGGGCCACTATGTGGGTTGCTCCCTCTGCCCGTGACTACTGTTCACGGTTACAATTTACGGTTTGGTTTCGTGTCCGTTTATAGGCAACTGGGTCGCTATAATGAATGTTTGACTGTTAAGTATCAATAAGTGCGTTTTTATATCAAGTAAGCCCAATAAATACTTATTAACGTTGTTCCATGTGCGGATGTCCCTATAATTCAGTATAAGACTGCGAAAGTGTTAAAATAAACTGACATTATTACTATTTATAATAGAGTTCGTGGAATATAAGAAATGTACTGGTTTATAAACTGCGAAGACGTTGCCAACAAAACGGGCCATCCTGTATCCCTCGAAACTAGCCACAGCATTGGCTTAGCCAACAATACAAAACACCCTGACCTTTAGAACGTGTGCGTGCAATCATAATACAGTGTCGAGTGGTACAGGATTACTGAACCAAATGCACCTCCACCTCATACTTACGTCATAACCAGTGACGTCAATGGGTTTTTTCAGTACGAGCCAGCGGACGGACTGATAGCAGTTGGGTGTGGTCAGAGAGCCCTTGTACGTGTAATAGGCCAGGCGACCACGTGACAGGCCTTTGACCAATAACTTCAGGTCAATATTATCAACGTTCTGATTGGTATCTGTGAAAAGAATAGTGTCAGTGTAAATCGTAAGGAATGTCAGAAATAGCTGTGTGGCATCATGTTAATTGCGGTTTTCCATGTTAAGTGTTATACTATACCGACAGCAACACGTTCAGTTGATGAAACCCAGCATTTTACTTCCATGCCACTGTATGGAAATCCATATTTTTAGAAGATGTTCATGATAAATATCATTAAGTATGGAATTACACCGGGTGTCGGAGGTTCTACTGCCCTCTAATTTAAGCCAAAGCGCCGCTAGCGAGGATCGCCTAAACGTTGGCTTAGAGGGCAATAGAACCTCAGTCATCCAGGGTAATTCCATACTTAATGATATTTGTAAAGGGAGTAATTGCAGAATACCTCTCCTTTGGTCATTAATAATACATTTCTCAACTTTTTCATGCAAACCTTCTAAAAACCTAACCCTGAAATAATAAAAAAAACCTAACCATTTCGACCCACAATCATTCATAGAACGAGTCTTAATACACCTAACTAAAGTTGAGAATTTAGCAGTTTTCAAGCGATATTTTGAGTGGAGGGGGTATTCTGCAACTAAGCCTTATAAAGGACATTTCTAGAAATATGGAATTGGACAAAACTAGATTATTATTTCCAAGGTATTTGCACACTATGGGCGTGGTATACAGTGCAGTAAATATCGCCATCTGTTTTGATATTTACGCATGCTCTGTGTGTCCCAGTTCCAGTCCCCTACTGGTAAGGGAGCTATTGTCAGTAGCGCCGTCAAGTCTACAGTCTCGCCACAGATTGTAATAACTAATAAATAATTACATATGTTGTTCTTACTTTCTTTTTTGATGTGACGCAGTGCTAGAGCCAGCTTGTGGATTTGACTATTTCCATGAAAATGTCGCTGCAGATAAATATTGAAGAAATATTGTTTATTTACTTAAAGTGTCTATGAACCTGTGAAAGGTTTGAGTACTTCTGCGAAGAAATTTTTGGTTTACAAATGATACTGTTCTACGTTTGTTTGAAATGGTGAAAAACTGACCTTTCCTGACCCATGACCACGCAAGTAAAAGCCTGGGTCGATTTCCGGGGGGACGTCATATAATTAATTTAACTTTGCAATAATTTGAATAAAGAATGACTTAGCATTTTGTCTAAAAGGACTTTTCTTTACTAACAACTCACAAACTATGTATATTTTCTATATATCGATGTTGTTGTGATAGAAAAGCACCATGGAGGATAATGCATTAATGATATGACGTCACCACAGGAAATCGACCCAGTCTTTTACTTACGCGGTCATGGGTCAAGAAAGGTCAGTTTTTCACCATTTCGAACAAGCGTAAAACATAGAATATTATCAGTAAACCGAAAATTTCTTCGCAGAAGTACTCAAAACCCACTTTCACAGGTTCATAAGTAGAAAAATGTCAAGAAGGGTTAGAGGCACTTTTAAAGAGGTTAATATCCAAAATCCTAATTACATGACGTCAGGGGAGGCATTATTTTATCAATTATACATTTTACAATTAAATATTTTTTTCAAATTATCAGTGTTATACCTATGTTTGAAATAAAATGATGTTAGAAATTTGTTTTCCTAAATCAGTAGAAATGCCCATTCACAACCACTAAGAAGTGATTGCAAATGCCTCCCCTGACGTCATGTAATTAACATTTTGGATATTAACCTCCTTAACTCAGCGGCACAGCATTCAAAGCAAAATATATTTTATCATTCTACTATTGACTTGATTTAGAATTGATATTTAAAATAAAAGATTATTGTTCATAGGCACTAAGAAATTTCAAATTAGCATGAAATCCTAAATGTAATTTGGCCTTTCTTCAGTGTGTTCCTTAGCGAGATTGGGTATACTAGTCAAAACCTCGTTTCAACGCACGATTTCATTTACTCAAAGTATTACAATGATGGAGTTAACTTTGCATATGATTTATTTTATTGGAAGATGAATAATAAAGGTAACGTTAATTATTGCTATTCACCGAAAATGCAGCTTATAGTAAATTATCAATTTTTAGTCACTTATTGTTCAATAGTTCTCCAATTTCAAACCAGCGAGAGTCTGGAAATGAGGTAGGGTCCATATCAATGCCTTTGAATTTTTGACTGATAACAGCTGTACTCACACGGCGCAGGAATGCTCCCACTACAGCCAGACCATCCGACTTTGCTGCAGCATTTGCGAGACTTCCATATTTCTTGTTGTAAAACACGAGATGCATCTGGAGAACAGAAATGCATAATGATAGTTGATGTATTGTCACGTGGCTACTAGTTTGGTAAGGTTGCCGTATTTCCATGATCACTTGGAAGCTAACAAAATCTAAGCAACGTGTTTTTACCGTGAAAGATAATTAAGAATAGAATCTGGGCCACTGCGAGTGTGAGAGAATGGAACCATAACAGAAACAAAATCCAGCGAAGCCGTATTACCAGTGTACAATACAAATTTTATCTGCACTATTTTTGAATTTGTAGTTGCATATTTAAATATTGAAGTTTTTTTTAAATAAAGATGATAAACTGCAGAATACCTTGGCACTGCAGGAATGTACGTATTAATAATTCATTTTCTATTGTTTTCATACAAAGCTTACCCAGCCATTTTAACAAGCCCTAGCCGTTCAGTTTTTACAGGAACTAGTTACCTATCATATTCTCCAGTTAAGCCGAGAAAATATTAATCTTATCAGTTGGTTGTGTTTTATTTGAATTTTTTTGAATGCGAGATTTATAGGTACTACAGGAGCTATGTCACGGGCTGGGTCCCCAGCAGAGGAGTAGATGTGGCTATATTTAGAATTCGAATTCCCGATCAATCATCGCCGTAAGAAGTGACATCTAATAATATGCGACTGCTAAGACCAATCAACCTGAAACGATTTTCAAAGTGCATTGTGTAAGAGGACCTCATTTGAATATGTCCATAAAATAAGCCATTCTGCGCGTTGGGGTCCTAGAGAACTACCTTGTGGAATTCCACATATCATGGTTTGTTTTGGTGATAAGGTATTACCTAGAGCCACGTACATATGTTTTATTTGTAAACCATTTTTTTGAAACGGACTCCCTCTTATACCATTTTTGCAAAGTAATATTTCGTAGGTAACCGTATCAAATGCTACGATAGTTTTGGCACAAGCTTGTTTGGTCTGGATTGCTGTAGATAAAAAAATATTCAAGTTCTTTTTATACATGTAAGTAAACCATATAAGGTCATAAACGCAATACACACAATACCGCATTAGTAGAACTATGTATTAATTTTTTTTCATTAGGAAAAGGTTTACGATCTAAAATAATTAAAACAAAGAATCGTACAAAACAGCTATTGTATAGTAGTCTCTTATCGGATAATTTAAGAAGTACTCGCATTTTTTCCTTAACGATCCTGCGGGGCTCGGAAATGTACATAAAATGTCAGCTCGTAGTGGTATGTATTACCTCTCCAGAGTATTGGTGACCATTAACAGTGTGTTCCGAGCCGGTTGACTTGTCACAGCCAAAGTGGAAATGAAACTGTGCCAGCTCGTACTTGGTACGAAGATCACCAACTGGATTCATCAGCGTAGCGCTACCTGAAAATGTAATAATCAACATTTATTGCTCGATTGGCTCGGGTTGCGTTATTCATTGTGCGTGTTTGCCCGTGATAGCAAAACATTTGATGGCTATAAATTTCTCAGAGCTCCACCCCTCTAGATTCATTTGCTATCTCGGTGTTTTGATACCACGGTCAAGACACTTAACTTAACGAGTGTCTTCTTGTGGAGTATAATTCGATAATTTGAAGAAGGCCTAGTGATACTTATGTTAGTACAACTGTACCTCTTTCGATGGTAAAGGTTGGGGCGTGGCCGTTGTTCGAAAAAGTGCCGCCAACGAGGCCATGCTTGCTGAATTGAGTTCTCAATGGGTGCAGATTATCATCGTCTTCCTCTGCATCGTCCGTGTCAATATTTACGGGAGATTGAGCATGACCATCGCAGTTTGCGTTCACGTGACCCCAGTCGCTTGGACCGAAAACTGTAAGAGCAGATAGTAATAAACACGGTAGTGAAGTGCGCATGCGCAATTATTACTAACTAAAACCAATTCATACTAATACCCAATCAGAACTTGTATTGGATTTTATAATTACCTCCTTCCGATGTTTTGCAATAACCCCAGCTTCCTGCAAGGAATTAACATTGGATGTCGTAAACATTTTCAAAACTTACTATCGCTTACATTGCTACGCGATGGAGCGGGAGGTAAGGATATTACATAGCTGTGCAGAGATACGCAATGTATCTTCGTGTTTAGCTTAAGAGCGCACCGCCGCCGCAAACAATACTTTGAAGAAATGTTTTCATTAGGACTTATGCCTGCTCCTAGAAACTTGGTAAAAAAATTTATGGGTTAAACGGCATAAGATATATTGGTTAATGAACGTCCATTCGTGTGATATGGGATTTATTGTCGCTCGTAAAGCTTTCGGGCTTCGCCTTTGTGGCCGTTAAGCATTACTCGCGATGATAAATCCCATACACACTCGGACATTCATCAACCCTTACTTAGTATGCGATAAACATGTAAGTTCAATGACCCGATATGAAAGCGGACAGTGGTTCTTCATTATGGGACAGTATTTTTTCACCATACCACAACTGCGCATGTTAGTGACGTAACATTCGCACCGCAATAACTTACCTATGCATTACACCACAATCAGAACATTCTTTCTCAAACTCATTAATGATTTATACAATGGATGGCAGACTATACTAAACCTGGCAGACATAAATTAGAATGTTTTTATTGTTTCGCTATATTTATATCTATCAGTAAGAATTAAGCTTTTCTTCTCCCTTATATCTGCACTGTGACTATATAATTTCTCTCAATGTTATCTACTGGGGAGTTGGCTTAGGAAACGTATAGTTAATCCGACTCTCCTGCACTCGTCACAGATTACCTACTCATTTTTTTGTTCCAAACTACACAAATTGTAAAAATGTATATTCCACTGTAAATACCATACATATCTAATATATAAATACATATCTATATCTACTAATATTATTGTTGTCAAATGCATGTAACCATTGTAAAATATCTGTAAATATTGTAGAACAGTTACACCAGCATATGTATTTTACTTATATTTTGTTGTAAACATCATCTATTGTAAAATTATTATCTAATTAGCCGTTATATAAGTGCAAATAAACATTATGGATGAACTGTATTTGGTCACATGCATGGGTCTTGGTGCTTTATTCGAAATCAATTAATCTCGCGAAAATAAGGAGGGCTGGTCGAGTCAAAATGTAACCAGAACCACTTCACTTTGCACACCGTGAATATAATCCATCTTACCTGCAGATGCTACGCCAACGAAAGCGAACAGAAGAATAATTAATCCAATGGACTTCATGATGTTGTATCTGAAAATAGCAGAACAATTCGACAAATTATTGGGACATACCAATATTTTATCCATAGCACTGCCGTTGTATTTACATTATTTATTCACCACATGACAACTAGTTTTTTCACAGTATAAGTATTTAATATTTAGAACAGAGCTTTTTGTAGTAATGATATAGGTATTAGTTTCTTACTGAGCCATGATATTGTAACTTTTATATTGACATGGCTCTCTGGAAGAGTCGATGATTGTATGAAGAGACTCCGTGGGTAAATAAAGTCTACTGAATTCTACAGAATTGAGGGCATTATATTCGATATCCTATACGCTCGAGTAAAACACTTAGACACATTTGGATGGAGCCAGCTAGCAATCGTATTCATATGACCAATACAACAGAAAAGTGGAACTCTGTATCTTCATCCATCTTTGTCTGCCTTTGTTTTAGTATCGTTCTTCTTAAACCGGAAGTTACGTTCAAAAACGTATTAATAATTCATGAGATAGAAATTAAATAAAGGAATGTTAAATGATTGTTTTGAAATGTGTTATAGATACGGTCCTAATTTATATAAACTTGATTTTCTCGGCCGAAATAAGTCATATCGCCAAAATAACGGAATTACATGACTCTATACATAAAACGTTTTTGAAGCAGTTCCAAAAATGCGCAGCGCGTGTTTTATCAGATCTAAAAACAGTCGGGCTACGCTCTCGTGTTCGTAAATCTGATAACACTGCTGGTATATACTAAAACAATTTATTCACCTCAGTGTTGGTGAATAGTGGTGGATATTTACCTCGACGAAGCGGCTCAGTAAATATCCACCACTATCCACCTCCACTTCGGTGAATAATTGTTAACTATTCACCAACACTGAGGTGAATAATTGTTTTAGTATATACCACACTTCAGGTGAATAGCCAGCACCAAATTTTATTTTCTGTCAAATGGGCAAAAACTCGCGCGAGATGATAGCTGCTTTGCTCAGAAGTGAATATGAAATCATATTCACTGTTTGAGTAGCCAATCAGAGCGCGCGAAAAGTGTTATTCACTGGTGTGGTATATACTAATCCAAAATATCTAAATCTATAGTCTGTAATAGTCTCTTTGCGGTAGGGAAAGTGCAACGACCAAGCGTAGAATGTGGAAGAATCTAAGTATAAAGTTCAATCCAAGTCACACCGCGGCAAAACGTCACGCGCATGCGTTTTGACGAGCCCAGCGCGCGCGCCCGCCCCAGTTTCCCGCCGAATCGAAAAGAAAACAGAAGCCATCACACGTTTTTTTAGTTTTACGTACGTACGCGTATTTACATGAAATGTATCCCGAAAAACAAGAAAACTACTTAAAAGCTAAGCCTCAGACTTCAACAGGTTTAAGTGTTTGCTTTTTTGCTCTGACGAAGGACTAGCGCTCGAACCGTCAGCTGCTACTCGCTTTCCACGGCGGTTAGCATACCTCAATCGAGTTTAGTTGATTATATACCAGTGTTTATCTTCCCCGCCGACGCAGCCCAACACTAGTTTTTTTACAGGAACTAGTTACCTATCTTATTTGTAATTCACTGTGAGTTTACTAATTAAACTGTTATAAAATCATTTACTAAAAAAGTTTAAGACCTCTGAAACTTGTATTTGAAACCAGAACCTGCATTATTTCGGCCAGCGGAGCTTAACATTTTGCCGCGGTGTGGTTTAGAGTAGCCCAAGGTATTCATTCTGACGAAATACTGAAAGCGACAAAACAGACAGCGACGAAGAACAATCAGAGGGACTTGTTCGCAGGCTAGATGTTGTTACTTAAATAAAATTGATGATATTGCACTCTCAATTTCAGCAATTATTCAAAATATAGACTAGTTACGCCTAGGCGACTGGAGCGTGCAAAATTCGGATTCGTATATATATTTATAAATGGAAACTCTTTGAATTATCTAAAGCCAAGAGTGCAGCGGCTAATGAATTTCTCAGGAGTAAAAATTGTCAAAGTTGTGGAAATCAGTTGAATGTTATAAATTCTACTTCCAATGAAAAGACATGACACACTGAATCGAAAGTAGTGTTTCTCTCTCTCCTCACTCTAAAATCAAAACAATTTAAATCGAAGAAACTTGAAAATCAATGTACCACGCTGAATTTGGGTTCGTACCACATTTGAAAAGATCGTATAAAAAGGATATTATGCAGTGGTGCGAAGATACGAAGTTTATTCTTGTAATTGTCTCTGTTATATAATTATATACTGCTTTAAGAACTCTTCTCTACTAGTTTTAGTTACAGTCTGTAGAAACTTTTTTGGGTTCTTATTTTGCATTTTCATAGCATTATTTGGTTGTCATAACAGTTGCTTTTAACCTGCAACACCTTTTTCATCTTCTCAAAGAATTGTTTATTTTCTTAACTCTCAGAGGATTATAGTTTACGTACTTATGGACATAAAGCCTACTTCTAAAATTTGTAAAAATACCGAGTACATTTACCTTTTATTTGGTGCCTCTTTCTTGCTAATAGACTGATAAAAGTACTAATTTATTAGCATTTAGTAAAGTATTTAGAATACTGTGCTATTGAAGTTTATCTTTTTTTCTAGTGGAAGCGCCGACGAAGTCTAAAAATTAAATGAGGCAATTGAAGTCGCTCTGTAAAAAAGATGTTTCCTTGCAGTTATAGCACAAAACCGGATTGACTATACACGAATCATGACAGCAAGAAAATAGTTTAGTGTTTAACGTAAACTCATGCAAAATGATTTAAAATTGCAGTATACCTTCCTACTGAAAATCTAAACAGCAACACTAGGATTTCAAGTGCTCAATCAGATACATAATTAATTTTATTCTGGAGTACCTGTGTGTTTCTTGATCTGCTTTTCGTTGTTAGAGGAGCCTAGCGGAAGAATTTAACTTTAACGCGGCGCTGGTTGCAAAGTGTCTAGGTCTGTTTTGAAATCCTGAGTATATGTAAAAGCTTAAAGAACTTTAGGGTTGATTAACTCTCAACAAAGTTATGACGGTTGTCAAGATATATGTTTACGAAGCTGACCGGCTGTTTAGAAGCAGCCACAAACTAAGTAAAGAAACGCCTCTTTCTTGGCATATTTCATTTGTCTCCCTTTAAAAACCTGAGCCAACATCAAACATATCACGACTGCATTTTTACTGATATTTCACAGTCTACATAGAGATAAACGTCACCAATACAGTGATTCCCCTGAAATGATATGGTTCTTTGATAATTCATTTCTCAAACTTTTCATACAAAATTTCTAGAAACCTAACCCCAAAAAACCTAACCATTTTCGACCCCGAATCATTCATGCAACGAGTCTAAATATACCTGAACTAATATACAATACAATACAATACAATCTTTATTTACTCAAATGGGAAATACTAAAAATATACAGAAGTGGACAAACATATAAAGGTAGATAAAATTGTTAGGCAATATTTTGAGTTTGAGAAGTTTGAGCCTGGGAGCTAAGTGAACCGTGAGGTTTTCGAGTTAGCCCCCAGCCTTTGAAAGTATTTTACAAACAGAGAAAAAGGACAATAAGGAATGAAGGTTTATAGTAAAACAAGAATAGCTAAAGATTATCATGATATTTGAGACTACTGGACAATTTCAATATTTACAATAGGTTATTTATCTAGAATGTTTACTTAATATGTTGTTCTGACAGTAGATAGTGTTTTTTTTTTTTTGCGAAGACAAAAACACTAAGGTCTTTTAGGTGGCTAGGAATATCCTGCCAGAGATCAATTGCCTGATATGAAAGCATTTGTTTGCCAGTATTAGTTCGGACACGTAATTTGTATAAATTCTTTTGGGTTGAGTATCTTGTGTTGTATGTGTGTTTGCCACTGGCATATTGAAAAAAATCATTAAACAAGCTTGGAAGGAGACCTTTATGCCACAAATGAACAAACTTTATGGCATGAAGGCGATAAACATTTTCTACAGTTTGAATATCTAAGAGATTTAGTAAGGGGAGAGCGCTTTCCGTATTTTTGCCAAACATAACAGAGAAAAATATTAACCTTGCTACAACATTTTGCTTAGTTTGTATCTTTTTCAAGTGTGATTGGTAAGCACTCCCCCAGGCTAGAATAGCATAAGAAATGTAGGGGTAAATAAGGTTGTAATATATTTGTTTTAGTTGGTGAATAGATAGATAGTGCCTAAGCTTGGATATGATACCAATATTTCTTGAAATTCTAGAGCAAACATATGAAACATGATATTTCCAAGACATTGAATCGTCAATCAGAACACCTAAATATTTTATATGGTCTTTTCTTTCCAAGTGGCACGATCCATCTTTGGTTTTTAATTTTATATCAATTTTATATAAAATGAATTTAGCGCAGTTTTCTAGTGATGTTTTCAGTGGACGGCGTATTCTGCAACTAAACCTTAATTCGGAGTTTTTATATAGTCCCAACAACCTTTGCTTGGTTAACTGATTGAACCGCTTGACGAAAACAAAAAGAACCAAACGTTATATATTTACGTTGAAATACAAGTTTCCCTAAACGGGAGACAGAGTTCAATTGAAATACTTTTTAGGAGAAAGGAAAACTAGAGAACCCAATGAAAAAAATCACAGTGGCGAGATAATATTAATGCAAAAATCTCAACTCATGTAAGTTCTACCACGTTCGGCAATCGAATCATGGCTACAACGGTGCCAATGACGTTCCAACAAACGCGAACCCGGCTCAAGCTTCAATAATGCTCTCCGAGCGGACTTACCTTTGAAAAGCCGACGTTTAATTTCTATTCCTCTGTGCTATGTAAACGAAACTATTTTGATAAATATGAGATGCCTGAAACTTGCAAAGATGAATTCTTTCCGGACACCGCTAGATCGACCTTATAACCCGAGCAAGTTACTACAATCTACACGGGCTTTCATTTATAGTACTTTTTCGCTTTCATTCGAAGAGTAACAAAGCATTTAATTCTCTAAAGATGTAATTTGAGTTTCGTATATTATTTACTAGTAAAAGAACAATAACAGATATAGTGGAATCAAATAAAATCGTACATACCATAAAAACCCGTTACGTAACCCGTTACGTAAGTATATGATGTAATCTAGTAAGCAAGCTTTGTTTCGTTAACTGTTAAATGTTAATACCATTCATGTAAATACACTTTTCGTTGTGTTTCTTCGTCGAGCGTAAATTAAATGTATTTTGTAACGATTTGGAATGTACATTTAACAAGTCGTTAATTACCAGATCATGGTATTATATGTTACTGGTGTGATGTAATACCCTAAGGTGTGATGTAATACTCTAAGGTGTGATGTAATACCCCTACCCTTTCATGTACCTTCCATAATTTTTTTTTATCCCTTTCACAATAATTGAGCGAATTTTACTAAACTTTTCACTTGAGTAACCGCCCTTAACTAATACTTGGATGAATCAGCCGTTAGGTGCGTCTGTTCGAGATATTTTGAAAGGCCCTTTCAAATACCTAAATGACAGTTTCCCTACCATTTTCTATACTTCAATATCTGCTTCAACTCGTGAAATCCCTACCCTTTTATATACCTCCAGCCTGAAAAGGTACCCCTTTTAGGGAATAAAACCGAAATGAGTGAACGACTCTCAACCATGTGTTGTAGGATTAAGCGCATAACATGAACACAAACTAAACTGAGACAGGAAAATTGGCATTTACAAGTGTAATGTTTATTAGGTGTCTATGTATAGTACATGTGATATTCTTTACTCGACCTTGTATTTACATCTGCGAAGAAGAGAGATAAGTAAATAAATAATATAGTATATTAGTAGCCGAAGTAACATTACGGGTTCGAAGTCTATAACCAATTGTATTTTGTACACAATGTTTTTTTGAGACCGGAAAACAGATAGCTGAGAAAGATGTTTCATTCATGATCGATGTGTACCAGTTGTATGTGTTAACAAATAATGAATTTACCTAATACAAATATACACGTGGCATGGCCACCACCCTTACGAACGCTTGTTGACCTCTTGTTGTGTGATCAACTCGTGATCAACTCGAAAGCTTTTGCTCCTTTGGTTACTGCGCACTACCAACTATTTGAAATATAATCTGTATTTACTTCTTCACTTTTTTTCTTCTTCAAAATGTACGTTGTGTTTATTTATGTAAATAGTGCGAAATAAAACTTGAAACTTCTACGGTCTTGAAGCCGATGGTATGAAGTCATCATTAATTTTTAAAACGTGCAGGACCAGACCAGAAAACATGGTAAATAAGTTGAAAATGATGTTTAGTAGGATTGAAATTAAAGTTCCACTAGGTCTATGGAGCTTCTGGTTGACAGAAATACGAGATACTAGTGGTGGAACGTAGAACGCGTATGTTCCTATGTGTGTGTTATTCAATAAGGGTTTTCAAATTCAATGTGACCCTTCACTTTCGGTTTAACGACAAAAACTAAACTGAATCGCCTAATGTTTTGCCTGATAATACTGTGTTTAGGTTCTTCATCCTCCGGTTATCGGTGAGGTCAGTTCTCAGTGAAAGGAACCAAGTCAGTTGAAAATTACTTTTGTACATGTACGACGAAGTTGTTTTTGTTCAATATGGAAATTTCAGTTCAAATCACCGACTCGAGATTAACATCCAAGTTCACTTTCTGTGGTACTGAAAATCTAGGCTAAATCGCTGTTTTTCTTTGAAAATCTATGGATTTTTCGGGTTTATCATCCTATTTCGGTAGCATCAGATCTCAGTTCACGAAATCAAGCTCAGTCAAGTCGTCACGGAGATATTGAGCATTCAATGACATAAACCAAGTCGTCGTGGAAGTACGGAAATTCTTAAATAACGTGTGGGTTGTTTTGGGTGGTTCGCTGACGAAGTAATTAAATGTAGCCTTTCGACAAAACCTAGACTGACTCCGAATGAAAACGGTGTTACAGTATGAAGGATGCAGTCACGACTAAAGAAAGAGAACAAATTTTAAATAAAATATCAGTTAATTAAGAGAGGCGTACATGAAGAGGTTTATGTTAATCACAGATTCACACTCTTAAGAATCATGGTTTGCTTAAAGTCATGAACGACCCTTGTTTTTCTCGTTATTATGCCGAAAGTATAAGAGGAAGGCAACGATTATAGAATTAGTGACAACTTCAGTTGTTCAGTAAACATTTTAGGATGCGAATAGAGATTTATATGAGTATAGCGGATTGTTTTTCTTGTCCTTTAATCTTCACCAGTAAAAACTAAGCTAAACTTGAAAACGTAAGGCTTCTGTTTGTTCTGTTTTGATTTTGTGGAGAACAAAAGAACAAGCATTAACTTTCAATGAGCAAAGCTCCTATTGTGAGTGACATGACTACAGCAATAAGACCTCGATAACTTCCGATTTGTCATTGAGGGATCCGGAGTACGCTCATTAGCTTGGTACAACACACTGGATGTGAAGAGAAGCAGCAGTAAAGTGTAGTCACATTACGGAGGTTTTTACTTGTGTAAATTTGCCTCAACTTGAATTTTCTTTATAGGTTTCCGTTTTCTAGGGCTACCGCATGGTACATTCGAGCATGGGCGAGCACATTGTTTTTATAGCGAGCACGAGCAATTATATTTTATCACAGCTGCGAACAATGTTCTGTACACCACTTATGAAGCAAAATACACAATAGTTAAAATGATCTAGTGTTGTTTTACAAGTTCAACAATAACGTCAAGCAATGTTTCCGTAACTCCGTAGAAGCACCGTCAGAGTGGGCGTTAAAAGATAAGCTGAGCTGTTTTCAGTAAACTTCTGCAACTTTCGCCGAGACCTCAGCTGCTGTCATAACTGATAGCTGGGGTTGTCCATAAAATCGTAATGTCTGCCAAAAATTCAAGAATTTGAAGTCCATCATGTTTATGCCCTAAGTAAAGTGAGTCTGCATAGCTCCCAAATATTTCCCGACATGCATGTACAATGTACCTACTACGTGATCCCGGGTTCGTGAAACACAATACTCGTAGCATATTGTACACAACGTAGAGAGTTAGTATATGTAAACATCCCGTCACAAACCTCGGAATCTATCACTGGAGAAAGGTAACTTCAAGACAATAAAATATGTTTTCACAGGGTAACTATCCACAAAGGTACATTTATTTATTTTTAAGAAGAAAACTATTTTACCCATTGTACTACAAACTGATAACTAATAAAATAACACTCAGAAATAGGAGTATTCACATATAAGCTAATAAAAAAACAATAATTACAGACTTCGCTTTCACAAATCATATTCAAAACTGGTGGCCTTCGTAGTTGTTTGCGGAACTATGATTTTCTATGTGCATGATCGCCATGTCAAATAAAACAGGTGTTTACTGACTTTTGCAAACCATGATTATCAACAGTTTGATCAATATAGACCTCTTCATTCATACATCTCTTAATACAATAATTGGGCGGTAAGAATATGAATCCTCTTTGCTGTTGACTGATTTCTAGGAAATCTCTTTTCATGTTTATTTTTTCTTCTAATTACTCTACTAGGTAATTTTGTTTTTGTTAAAACAATAATTGTTATTTTTAGTCACCGTTTTGCTTATATAACTGCTTGTTTACTTTATTATTGATCTTTAGAGGACTTCTGTGGATATTTTAGTGACCAGTTTATATTATGTATGTAATAATAATAATAATAATAATAATAAACTTTATTTAAGTGTCGATTAAAATCTAGCTGACAAAGGTCAAACTAATTGGGGACACTATTTACAAAATAATAACAATAATAAATGATAAATTAACTAATCTAATCTAATATGTGATCCAGTCGGGACTTCATAATAGTTACACCACGTAGCGTGTTCGCCGCCATGGTGTCTTGCTAAGTAATGTACGTATTTTAAAATAACACATTATCGCACGATATTAAAACACTATCGCGCGATAATAAAACAGTATCGCGCGATAGTAAAATGGTATCGCGCGATAGAAACACTTTATCGTGCGATAATATAACAGCATCGCGCGATAGTAAAACGGTATCGCGCGATAGTAAAGCAGTATCGCGCGATAGTAAAACGGTATCGCGCGATAATAAAGCAGTATCGCGCGATAGTAAAACGGTATCGCGCGATAATAAAGCAGTATCGCGCGATAGTAAAATGGTATCGCGCGATAGTAACACTTTATCGTGCGATAATAAAACAGCATCGCGCGACAGTAAAACGGTATCGCGCAATAATAAAGCAGTATCACGCGATAGTCTTTCATAAAATGTGTTTGTTGATGGCCCTTTCAGGGCTCCGTAGTGACCTCCCCGCTCCAATTCCGCTATGATTTCGATCGAGGAAACCACGCAGCACATAACATGAAAAGCGAGACAACTTGTTCAAATCCCCCCCCCCTCCCTTCCGGTGTCAAATTCCCCACCCCAAGGATAGCTACCGATGTCAAATTCCCTACTCCCCGGGCACGAAAATGAGTCGGGGGGGGGGGATGTTGATGTTTCGAATTGATCGGTACATTTTGAACGCTTTACTTCATTCATTCATGAAAACATTTCAGGTAAACTACGAATAAAACTTACAAACATGTGTAAGTACTAAAACTATCGGGTGGCCGGTGAACACGCATAAAACTAGCCTGAGAAAACAGCCGACTCATATCGCCCGAGTCGGCTGTTTTCTCAGGCTAGCGTAAACCGGAAGTCAAAATCGCATCTGCTCCTGCGAGCATTGCAACGGTGTTGCGTAGCAACGGAATATTTCAATGGGCCCTTAACGAGAAGTCGTTACTTGGATTAAACGACAATAGGTACATTCACACAAGCCTCGATGTTAATGAGTAATCTCAGAGTAAATGTTTGGCGTTTGTTTCCCCAATAGACCAACGCAGAACAAGGGCTACCGAATGGTCAGTCAAAATTTGGAAGTGGTCGTCGTTTTAGGCCTTTGCTGGAATGCTCGCAAAAAAAGGTTGTGTGTTCTTGAAATACTCGTACTTGCCTTTTCCCAACCTGGTCGTTAGTGTACAGAACGTTCTTCGCAGCTGTGATAAAATATAATTGCTCGTGCTCGCTATAAAAACAACGTGCTCGCCCATGCTCGAATGTACCATGCGGTAGCCCTAGAAAATTAAACGGAAACCTATATATAAAGAAAATTCAAGCTGAGACAAATTTACACAAGTAAAAACCTCCGCAATGTGACTACACTTTACTGCTGCTTCTCTTCACATCCAGTGTGCTGTACCAAGCTAATGAGCGTACTCCCTCAATGACAAATTGAAGTTATCGAGGTGTTATTGCTGTTAGTAGTCATGTCACTCATAAAAGGAGCTTTGCTCATTGAAAGTTAATGCTTGTTCTTTTGTTCTCCACAAAATCAAAACACAAACAAATAGAAGCCTTACGTTTTCAAGTTTAGCTTAGCTTTTACTGGTAAAAAGGACAAGAAAAACAATCCGCCATAGTCATATAAATCTCTATTCGCATCCTAAAATGTTTAACAAGTTGTCACTAATTCTATAATCGTTGTCTTTCTCTTACTTTCGGCATAATAACGAGAAAAACAAGGGTCGTTCATGACTTTAGCAAACCATGATTCTTAAGAGTGTGATTAACATAAACCTCTTCATGTACGCCTCTCTTAATTAACTTATGTTTTATTTAGAATTTGTTCCCTTTCTTTAGGCGTGACTGCATGGTTTCTAGGATATGACAGTGGTATCATTCTCAACACCGTTTTCATTCGGAGTCAGTCTAGGTTGAAGAACCTAAATACAGTATTATCAGGCAAAACATTAGGCGATTGAGTTTAGTTTTCCAGGTTTTCGTCTTAAAACGGATAGTGAATTCACATTGAATTTGACAACACACACATAAGCTATGGTTCTTTTGTTAACGATGTCGTACAAGATAATTAACTTCCACCACTAGTATACCGTACTTCCACAACGACTTGGTTTTTGTCATTGAATGCTCAATATCTCCGTGACGACTTGACTGAACTTGATTTCGTGAACTGAGATCTGATGCTACCGAAATCGGAATGATAAACCAGTCTGTAAAATATAGCAAAATCCATAGATTTTCAAAGAAAAAGAGCGATTTATCCTAGTAGATTTTCAGTAACAACCACAGAAAGTGAACTTGGATGTTACTAGCGAGTCGCTGATTTGAACTGAAATTGTTATATTGAACAAAAACAACCTCGTCGTACAAAAGTAATTTTCAACTGACTTGGTGACTTGAACTTGGTTCCTTTCACTGAGATCTGACCTCACCGATAACCGGAGGATGAAGAACCTAAATACAGTATTATCAGGCAAAACATTAGGCGATTGAGTTTAGTTTTCCAAGTTTTCGTCTTAAAACGGATAGTGAATTCACATTGAATTTGACAACACACACATAAGCTATGGTTCTTTTGTTAACGATGTCGTACAAGATAATTAACTTCCACCACTAGTATATCGTATTTCTCAGTGTCAACCAGAAGCTCCATAGACCTAGTGGAATATTAATTTGAATCCTATATTTAACACACACATCATTTTCAACTTATTTACCATGTCTGGTGTAATCCTGCACGTTCTAAAAATTAATGATGAGGGTATCGTAAGGACCGTGCATGGTGGCCATGCCACATATTATCTAGCTTAATTACCACTTTACATCACATTCTTTACACTTACTAGTGCTACGCGGCAAACATGATTTTATATCATAACTACATATACATATATAATCGCCATGACCCCATAAAACGCACCAATACCCACGATTGCTTTCATCTGACTTGATAGCTCAGTTGGTAGAGCGCCAGACATGTAACCTGGAGGTCGTTGGGTTCGAGTCCTACTTGGGTCAGATATTTTTTCTCTTTCCCTTGTAGGGCGTGCAGTACAGCTTACCACTTTACATCACATTCAGGCCACATATTAGGGTAAGTTCATTTGTTAACTGATACAACTAGTACACATTAATCATGAATGAAACAGTCTTTCTCAGCTATCTGTTTTCCTGTCTCAAAAAAAAACACATTGTGTACAAAATACCATTAGTTAGACTTCGCACCCGTAATGTTACCTGGCTACTAGTAATATACTATATATTTCTTTACTAATCTCTCTTATTCTCAGATGTAAATACAAGATCAAGTAAAGAATATCACATGTACTATACACACAACTAACAAACATTGTACTTGTAAATGCCAATCAGTTCACGAAACATTGAAAATCAAGAATCGTTGTGAAGACATTGCATGTTTTGTGTTTATGTTATGCGTTTAATCCTAGAACCCTGCGAAGTTTAGTTTTCTCTGCCGAAACTAAAGACGTCGCAGTTGAGTTGCTTTCGAAAACGTTTTGTGTAATGCTTGACTGAGCGCCATTGATTGAACGACCCTGGCTTCCCTTGGGGACAAGCGTGTTGTTTTTGAGAAGAACAACACTAAAATACAATGTAATTATGCGATTGACTAAATATTCAAAGAGCATACACGTTTATTATGGTTTTAAATATCCCACATGGAAGAAGCGGGCTTGAGACTAAATGAAGAGAATAACGCGCAGATTGAAATAGGTCATCCCACATGGATTACGTTGACGGTTATAATTGAAGACATGTCAGTTTGGATTCAGTTTTTTGACTCGGGAGCGTAAGGCTAGTCGTTCCAGAGGGGAGAAGGAGTTGGTGCTTTTGACCCTCTCACTTCCAGCCTGCATTCTCTCCTAATTTTCTCTCATTGCGAATGCAGGGGAAATTTAGAAATATGCCTTGTCACATTTCTAAATTTTCCTGCCCTCAGGGAAAATTAGTGGTTCAAATGTGCCTCGGAGAACAAAAGAATACCATGGTGTTACTGCCGTGTGAACCGGTTTGCAACTTATGTCGTACTTCATTTGACCCTAAATATGTTTACCACCAGAAAAGTGTACTAGTTATCGGGCTTCTCAAAGATCTGATCCTGTTTAAGGGTGAAAAATCGTAAAATTGGTACATTTTCCAAGGCCTGAATCTGAAATGCAAGACCCAATTCAAGGTAAAAGTAAATACTCAGAATTTAATAGTGGTCGTAACGATTAAATAATTACTATACAATGATTTACATTGAAAATCAAGCTACAGTTAGGGGAAAGGAAAAACCGTATCCTATTTAAGGATCGGATAATAATACAAAATATGAGACTCTATTTAAATTAGAAATTAGTTCTGAATACTGATAAGAGACGTTCGAACAACAAACCCTAAAAATTCCGTTGCCGTTGCCGATATATCCCACATACTTTCTGCCACTGCAACAGCGGACTCAATCATTTCTAGGATTTTTTCTGGTTTTCTGGGATTGGATTCAAAACTTGGCTACTAATATATAGTTCTGAATACTGATAAGAAACGTATCGAACAACGAACCCTAACAACTGAGGGCGGCTGGTGTTATTTACACAGTTTTAAACAAAACAAACAGCGATTCAGGCCAGACAGACCCACGGCACCAGCTAGAAAAACATGTGCGAGGAGTAAATGTTGACACTGGAATGACATTTCGGAAAATATGTAGAGAAAAATAAAGAACTCCGCTTCAGCAGTCATGAATACTGTGAAGAGCTTCAGGTACTTCTATTTAGGATTAGCATAACCCAGCCATGGTTTGTTGGAAAACTCGCCATCTGAATGGCTAGCCAGACGCAGTCTATCGATCGTTAGTATAATTTGGCATCAGTGAATATAGAAATTACCGTGCTCTGATTGGTCGAGAATTATGTCGCTATATTCACCTGCAGAGCGCCTGGAGGTGAATATAATATACAAGGCATTTACCAAAATGGCCGCTCGCATATTTACCGATGTTTCTCACGAAGAAAAAGCTTTTTCAAAACCCACCAAAGAAACCTCTGAATTTCTAACGAGACCTGAAACAACCACGGGGGCTGATCAAAGCAACTAAATAAGTATGGCTAAACTCGAAGCTTTTATTGAATCCATAAGCCTTCACAAACAAAGTTTACTTACGAGTTTCGGGTTGAGTTTATTCGGTCCTCATGTGCTCATGAATCAAGGAAATAACGTCTACTTAGAGCGAAAATAACAGAACGAGACCTTTCCTACAAATTTGGGAACAGTTCGACTCAAAAAGAGTGTACTTACTTGAGTTATTTTCCTCGTGGTTATTGATAGAAAAACAACAAGTTCTAGTTTCATTCAGGGAGCCGGTTGCTGTTATGCTCTTCTCTCGCCGCTCTCCGTGTGCCTTTTCAAGCTTTATCTGATACCGAAATCATTTGTTTCTTGATTTACCATTGTCTTTGATTCTTTGATGGCTACTGAATCTACAAAACTAGTTCGTAGTTTCTAGCGAATTTGTCCTTAGAAGTGAATTCATGAAAGCGGTTCCTTTCGATAAATTTTCACCCGCCGTGGGCGTGGCAGGTTTTCAGTTTGGCCCATTTCCTCTCATTTTCGCTGCATTTCCTCTCTTTGTAACACGGTACGAGGTCTCAAAAGTGAAGATTGCTACTTCAACTTGAATTCTAGTGTGCACTTGGACTGTTTTTTCGGTATTTCTAAATTTTAGAAAATCCATTCTCGTAGTCCCTGCAAGTCTCGTGTCGAGTCGGATTGTGCAATGAACCGTAGCGTCACGTGATTATGCAAATGTTTCTCACAAAACTATCCTGTGACGCGCGTAAGTAAAATTTATAAAAGGTCGCAAGTCAGACTATTGTTGTCTAGTTTTATTTCTGTGATATTCACTGATGAAATTATACTAGTACTAAAGCAATTATTCACTTCAGTCCCAGTGACTATTGGTGAATATTTACCTCGACTTCGTCTCGGTAAATATTCACCAATAGTCACTGAGACTGAAGTGAATAATTGTTAAATAGTCGACCGTGCAAGCGCTGCAGCCAAAAATCACATAGACGAGGGCCTAGTTTAATTTAGTTTCACTGTTTTCTTGAACCCTAAGTTGATAGAACGCTGGCTTGGTTATTTGCTAAAATAATTAGACTTCTTTCTATACGCCCCTCGCCAATTATTTGGCGATAGAAACCTCGAGCTCGCAGTAACTCCTGATGAGTGAGGATTTTGGTTCCCACGAAACAGTATTGTAGAGCGAAATATGAATCAACCAAGAATTTAAATACTCCAAATCCTTAGCATTATATCTATACACCCGATCAAAAAAAAGATGACACTCCAGATTATATATATATATCCCCATGTGTGTGTTTGTTTTTCCTGAGAAAGCAATACGATAGGGATCGGTACGAGTACAATGCGCAAACAATCGCTTTGTTTAGTGCCTAAATGTCTAACAATTTTTCTTAGCGCCAGTGGGACTTGAAATCAACAAACGTTCAAACGTTCCATTTTTTATGTTACAACAGAACCAAGCGGAGGGTGGATTTGTGCACAGTGCAAAGTTGCCGCCATGGAGAACCCACCTCAGTAGACAGAGTAGACGGCCAAAAGTAAATTAGTTTGTGTGATTACTAAAGAAAACAACAAAAGCTGCACAAACCTGAAAGAAGAACATTGAAAATCTCTCCATTTAAATGTTTTTCCCCTCAAAACTTTTGATCTCAAATTTCTTGCCCCAGGGGTAGGGGCGGCGTTTGATCTGAACTAAAGCCTCCGGAGGTGGGGATATTGATGCTTTTTTGATCAGGGTCTCTATCAAATCCCCCACCCTTCCCCGGTACCGGAGGAGTAGGTGTTTCAATTGATAAGTGCATAAAACGAATATAACACGAAATATCAAATGAAACTTATCGCGACTGGCAAACGTGTCCCTTACAAGTATAATTTAACATCATATACACCCCATTCCAATATGGCGGATACATGGCCGGAGCGTTGGGGCGGGACACGAAAACGAGGGTAGTTAGGAGGAAGTCGATGTCAAGAAGGTCATGAGGCGGGAATTTCGCGCAAGTTTTGAAGCGAGTTTTTTTTTCCGAGAGGGTTGGAATAAGTAGATTTTATCCCCAGAGAGTTAGAAAATATGGCGGATATTCAGGCTATCGTTTTCACTGAAGAATATATCCCTCAGTGAAAATGATAGCCTGAATATCCGCCATATTTTCTAACTCTCTGGGAATGAAATCTACTTATTCCAACCCTCTCGGAAAAACAAACTCACTTCAAAACTTGCGTGAAATTCCCGCCTCATGACCTTCTTGACATCGACTTCCGCCTAACTACCCTCGTTTTCGTGTCCCGCCCCAACGCTCCGGCCGTGTATCCGCCATATTGGAATGGGGTGTATGGACTCCGGGCTTTTTCGGTATCTGTTCCTATTTTACGGAACTCGTTACCACACTGGAAATCTCTTAGTTCTTTCAAATCTACTGTTAAAACATGTCTTTTGGTATCTAATATGTTTCCTAGTATTTAAGCCATTATTATTACCATTATTGTTCAATTTTCTATTTGGTATAAAATAGGGAATTACTTTTAAAACGACACGTCACATTTTAAAACTTTTATAGTATCTGTATAATTGCATAACATTTTTAGTAAGTTAGTTTTTAATACTTGTTGTATTGTAAAGCGCTATTGAACTTGAGGAAATAGCGCTATATCAATCTATTATTAATATATTTTTTTCTTGTAGAAATGTGTCTCGCCAAAGTAATTTTGTGGGACAAGATGGCGGGAAGATTGCTGTGTTCTGATTGCTGTGAATCGTTTTTGATTTACAGGTGTGGAACTAGGAATTCTTTGAGTTTTTTCAGGTGAAAGGGAAACTAGAGAACCCGGAGAAATAAAATCAGAGTGGATAACCAATATTGCAATAAACTCAACCGTCACATTTGTACACGTTCGAGAATGGAATCTTGACTTCAACGCCGGGCTTCTACGACGGCTCAACTGAACTTCAATTAAAATGCTCTCCGAGCTGACTTACCTTTAAAAAATTAAAGTCCCCATTCCTCTGTGTTATTTAAACCAAACTCTCTTGATAAATATAATTTGTTTGGCAAGCTAGAAGCATGCAATGATGAATTCCTGGAGGCCGGCAATATATTAAGTAAGTAAAGATGTAATTTCAGTTTCGTGTTTCATTACCAGAAAAGGAACAATTACAGAAATAGCGGAATTGTGTTAAATCAAGCATACCTTAAAAACGCTCTCAGTTCGTCTCTGACCAAATGGTTGTTTCAGGTCCCGTTAGAAATCCTGTTAGAAATTCCGTTCCGTTCCGTTAGTCTCAGAACTCGAAGCGCGGTTTACTTCTGCTTCGGCTATACCGGCAAGAATAATAACCGGTTTTATCAGCAGTAATTTACTTTCTACAATAAATTAATAAATTTGAATAAGGACTACGTTTCATTGGACGTTTACGTTCTCCGGCCTGCGAATACAACCGTCTAGATCTCGCATCGGAAACCACAATCAAAACCCCCTGCCGTTGCCCTGCGTCTTGAGACGGAAAATTCCATACTGATGACGTTTCGCGGACAGGTCTGGTCGCGTCATTCGATTGGTTAATATGCCTAATTATCACATAAACCAATGAATTTTCCGTCTCATGAGGCAGACGTCTCTCTCGGGGGCCACGTTTTGACTGTGGTTCCCGATGCGGAACGGCTGTACGCAGGCTATTACGTTCTAACTAAGGAACATTTTCGACATCGTGCAATTACAATACGGGTGCTTCTCCGTGTAAGCAGGTTCATCGTTGTCTGGGCTTAGCGTTCTTTGTATTGTAGGGTATTGTTTTGCTTTAGATGACCACAGTTCAGTTTCGTTGTTTTACGTCATGTGGTGATCTGTAACACCATGAAACCCCCGACTAAAGAGAAAACCTAATTACTAGCTTCGATATTTTAATATTCAGGATGAGGATATCTATCTTATCCCAAAAATCGCCCATCAAAAGTTACCATGATATAGTACTCAATAAATCCACTATCTGCACTTTGTAACTAAATATTTCTTTACACTTATATTATATAGTTTTGTACAATCACCTATTCTCTCAGCAATCTAGTTAAATATGTATTTAGTCGAATATTAATCACTGCCCGCCTCGATTAGCCAATGCTACATGCGGGTTAGTGCTAACTTAAAATCATATTAGGAGTGAAAATAAAGTTGAAGTTGAATTCATAGCTGTATTGGTCAAGGTTTGTTGCTTTCCTTTTGTTCAGTACAAACAGGTGTAATAGCGATACTTACTGCACGTCATCCATTGCCTTTGATGTGCTAACCAGATTAGCATAAACATTGTAATGTTTATCAGTCATTACGAAGTATCGCTATACAGGTAAAAAGTGTCGATCCAAAAATAACCGGAACATACTCTTACCTTTAAAAAAATAAATAAGCCTACGCGATAGTCTACGAACGAATAGAAAACAAACTCGTACGTCAAGTACATGTTTTATGTTTTAAAGGATTTTAAACTCCGAATGCTGCCTCCAGGCGAGTCGTACCCTGGTATCTTCTCTGTGGTTTTGCGCCGCGAAGCTGCCTCAGCGAGCTGGAAATCAATGAAATCCTTGAAATTCTGCAGTTGGCGAGCTTTGTCCCCTGCTCAACCAATTAGGATGTGTTTTTATCACTTTAAAGCAACGGATTTGGTCCGAAATGACCGCTATTGGTTGTAGGGGCAAAAGACTTACAGGAGTCCCAGAGGGGGGACCTTGTGGAAATTTTGCCTATTACCCAGCATGCAATTGGAGGTGGGGTGCAGGAAAACGTGGTGGAGAGAAATACAGCGTAAGAATAGCGTGGTTCCCAGTCGCTTGGTGTGTTTTGTGCAAACAAACCTGGTGGCTGGAAAGATTAAAGAAGGTACTGTAACGACTGAGTGCTGATTTTATGTTTGCTTTTGATTTCAAGTGCGAATGGGAAGGATTTTTTGAGCCGATTTTCAGCTCCTCAAAATTCGTGAAAATCGAAGAAACGAAAAATGGTCCCCAAAACAAATGCGCTTTTCTCCAAAGTGGAAGAGACAAGCGATCCCTTTTATAGCTCTAACTTTGAATTCATTCATCCCTTAAAATAATGTATAGATGTGATGCAATATTTGTTTCCAGGTCACGCAGGGTCCGTCGCCAAAGGGTTAAAGTAAAATTGCCTTGATCATTTTAAGTTTACTTACGGTTACGTGCTAGGAAACCATGCTATTCTCGAGTTCTGAAGATCAAGGGCACTCAAGGTCATGAATAGGATAGCAAGACACAAGGAAATTCACGGTAAGTTTGATATTTCGTTTTCTATTGAATGTATCGCAACCAAACTTAATTCACATTGACAAGGTTGTCACTAAGGTTGTCACCTCCCGGATAGCTCAGTGCCAGTGGTTATAATTAAGTGTTAAGCGCCGGTCTGTTGTACGGGAGGTCGCGGGTTCAAACCCCGGCCGGACCAACACTCAGGGTTTTAAAATAACTGAGTAGAAGGTGCTGCCTTTGTGAAACAATTTCGTTCACGAGCTGCAAATGGTTAGACCTTCACGTCTTCTCGGATAAGGACGTTAAATCGTAGGCCCATCAGTGGACGAAGAGCCACCTCGTGGAAATGCCACTGATTAATCCGTTATTATTATTATTAAAGGTGTTACTAAAGGTATTCCTGACATTTATTTGACTGGCGGCTTTTAATTATAAAGAGCAGTTACAAGATGATACTAATTAATTAAGACATTTTCCTTTCGAAGCATTAGTGTTAGTTTAAGTAAAAGATAATGCAACTCTCGAGACTAATCTGAACCTCATTCCGGTGAGTTTGATAGTTTCGGGAAAAGATCGACAGAAGCTTAACTTATGCTCTGTCAACTAGGAGCCATTGAGGGCTACGAAACTGGAAAAGGCAAAGCAAGGATACAGGCATTTTCCTGGGAAATTGAAGAAGTTTGGGAAAGGACAAGAATATGAACAGCACGTCGAGAACGCACTGGGGTGGCGGGTGGCGTGGTCAAGCGCTTCGCCTCTCATCTCTGTGGCCCCACACGTGGCGCCATGGCATATGTGAGTTGAGTTTGTTGGTATCTCGTCCTTGCTCCGCAAAAACCAACACGCTAAATTCGAATTCGGTTGAGGTTTAGCCGGCTTCCAACTTTGATCAGCACCTAAATATGGCTGTTTCAGGTATCGTTAGAAATTAGAGTTTTTTCAGAGAACATTACAAAAGCTAGAACGACAGGCCAGTATGTATTGCATTTATACCTCAAAATAGTCAACTAAACATTCGATTGATTTTATATATATTATGAAGATTTTGGTTAGTCGTTCAAACAAAAATTCCAAGAACAGTTGCAGCAAGTATGATGCAATGGGGCGTAAAAACTGTTGCCTCGAGCATTTCTTGAATATAGTATAACTTTAATTAATGCACTCTGTATAGCCAAGAAAGATTCTGTGTTAGCATTTTATGTTAATACTGATACATTTTACTCACATCTCGATTCTGATTGGCTGAGAATACGCAACGAATTCTCCATAGCTAGTTATAGCACTAAGTGCGCATGCGTACAACATTACTGTTAGCAGATTTGTGATATCTGCTTGCAGATAATACTTAGCGCTAGATGGTAAGCAAATAGGACAATTTTACGCTAGAAAGCAGGGCACTTATTTCGTTATTTTGAGCCATTCTAGCGCTTAGCTATGTTACTAGTCATTCTTTTCTCCTAAACTCGTAAAATAAATGCATTTTTTAGCTCGATATGAAAGAAAACATGTTGAATCAGAAATCCAATCGTAAACAAACCAATTTTATGCGGCGTGTCATTTAGCTTCGTTTACGATAGCTTCTCTTTTGCTAAAACTTGAGTTTAAAAATCTATAATAAAACAATTATTGAATTCGGTTTTCGCATGATAGCGAAAATTATCAAGGCCTCCAGTCGGTCTGTGTTATCTGCCTTAGCCTTCGGCTTCGGCTGATAACACAGACACCTCATCCAATAATTGCTTATTATCTGTGTCTCGCTGTCTGTGTCTCACTAACTGGTAGCTCGCCACAGACAATTCATCATATTTTGCTCAGCCTATACAGGAATAATAAGCAATTATTGGACGAGGAATAACAGGTAATTTTTTCTAGTGTTACGCTTACAAATGTTATGCGGAGAGGAATTTGTTGCTCAGCAGAAGTGCGAGTCCTTAATGAGTCAAAGAAGTCGCGACATCAACATTTGCCCAGAATAATTGGGACCATTTTGGCTAAATTGAAAGTAAAGGAAGAAAGGCCGACTTAAGATATGTTGCTTCTGGAGGTTTATGTTATTTGAAGATAAAAGCGCAGTTATTTCATCCGCTAATTTTATAGGAATAAAATTGTGAAGCTCAAGTTTTATTTCTAATGGTCGCCTATAGTTACAAATGCTGTGCGGAGAGGAATTTGTTGCTCAGCAGAAGTGGGAGTCCTTAATGAGTCAAAGCCCCCACAGACAAATTGGGAGCATTTTGGCTTAATTGAACGCAAAGGAAGAAAGGCCGACTAAGGTGGCTCGCCTGGATTTTCCAGGGACGCACTATACCCACTTTGAACGGCTGCTACTCCAATGTAAGAGCACGGTCGGGCTAGCCACTTCACCCATTTACTGGAAATAGAATAAACTTTCCAAAAATGTAGGTTTGTTTGACATCGGTGTTACCATAGCAACACAGCGTTGACGTCATGTGTTTTACATATCAGCAATTTTCTCGAAATCTAGACCTAAACTTTTAAAACGACCTAGTGTTCCTTGTAGTCTAAATGTAGGCCTTCAAGACTGCAAAGTTTAAAAAAATTGTATGAGAGCATTTTCGAAAAAAAATGGGTTGAATATTTTCATTCAAAAAATAAACAGTTCGCCTTACTTCCTGTTTAGTCGTCGAGAACTGTGTTTGCCGAACCGATTCAAACGCTGTTTTTAGCATATTTCATACCTGTGGCATAGGACTACTTCCCATGAAAATTTCATTCCATTTGCTTTATTCGATTTCGGTTTATGGAATAATAAGTAATGTAATAAATATGCTCATTTTACTCAAAATAGTAACGTATTTGCTAAGGAAGCTGTAATTCGAAAACTAGTCGATAAATATTTTTTGTAATCAATTCACCTGAAATTCAACATGTACTACCCTTGCCCTGTAAATTTCAAGAGCATTGAATCATTTTAAGGGCGCGAAATAAAAACAAAAACATAGGGAACTTTTACATTCATCCACACAAGCTTCATTGCTGTATCATTTTGTTTATAGCTTGTGTCTTTCCGAAATTTCTCTTTTGTCTAGATTCTACATACTTGTGTGCTTTTGAACTAACAAGTTTACCATGCACGCATGCTACGCTTCGCTACCGCCGGAACGCTCGTGCAAATTCTGTACTTTGGACAATGACATGCAAATTAGTTAAACCATGAAGCTTGGCAGTGCGGGATGATAATGTTGAATAAGTGTGTTTTTAGTAACCAGATCGGGAAAAAATGCCCGTGACGTCTAGACCACATGTTCTAAATATAAATTACAAACGAGATTTTGTATTAGTGATATTATAAAACCTTTTGTAAATAAATAGTATAAGTTATATTATAACAGCGTTACAACTGGCAGCGTGACTATTGTACTAAAAACAGAATTTGCACGAGAGTTCCGGCATTAGCGAAGTGTAGCAAGCGTGCATGATAAACTTGTTAGTTCAAAAGCACACAAGTATGTAGAATCTAGACAAAAGAGAAATTTCGGAAAGACACAAGCTATAAACAAAATGATACAGCAATGAAGCTTGCGTGGATGAATGTTAAAGTTCCCTGTGTTTTTGTTTTTATTTCGCGCCCTTAAATTGATTCAATGCTCTTGAAATTTACAGGGCAAGGGTAGTACATGTTGAATTTCAGGTGAAAAGATTTAAAAAAATTTGTATCGACTAGTTTTTGAATTACAGCTTCCTTAGCAAATACATTACTATTCTGAGTAAAATGAGCATATTTATTACATTACTTATTATTCCATAAATCGGAATCGAATAAAGCAAATGGAATGACATTTTCATGGCAAGTAGTCCTATGTCACAGGTATGAAATATGCTAAAAAACAGCGTTTGAATCGGTCCGGAACATAGAGTTCTCGACGACTAAACAGGAAGTAAGGCGAATTGTTTATTTTTTGAATGAAAATATTCAACCCATTTTTTTTCGAAAACGCTCTCATACAATTTTTTTAAACTTTGCAGTCTTGAAGGCCTACAATTAGACTACAAGGGACACTAGGTCGTTTTAAAAGTTTAGGTCTAGATTTCAAGAAAATTGCTGATATGTAAAACACATGACGTCAACGCTGTGTTGCTATGGTAACACCGATGTAAAAATAACCTACATTTTTGGAAAGTTTATTCTATTTCTAGTAAATGGGTGAAGTGGCTAGCTCGACCGTGCTCTGACAGTGGAGTAGCAGCCGTTCAAATTGGGTATGGTGCGTCCCTGGAAAATCCGCTTCTGGGGGTTTATGTTGTTTGAATTTAATTTATCTTTGAAGATAAAAGCGCAGTTATTTCATCCGCTAAACATTATGTAGTGTTTTTATAGGAATAAAATTGTGAGGCTCAAGTTTTATTTCTAATGGTGTACGCCTATAAGTAGTAGGAGAGGCACCGAATTAAGCCCTTTTTTAGGGCGTACGCCCTATCTTTAGGGCGTATGCATTAATTAGGATGACGTCACAATCCTATTGTCCATTGAATTAATTAAGGAATTATTTTTTAGGGCGTATGCATTAATTCGGAATACTAATTTTAGGGCGCTCTCGTTAATTCGGATGACGTCACAATCCTCAGACTCCGTTCAGTGCATCTTTATTAGCTCGCGTATTTTTATTCAACTCTGACATGGAAGGCGTTCAAGGAAAAACGATCACCGTGGATGAAGTAGAACACGTCGAAAGAAACAGAGCATTTCACAGGATATCAAGTATTATACATTTGGTGTATGCTGTACTCTGTGAAGAACCAATCTATGTCGAGAGAGAAAGACAATGTTTTGGCTGTGAAACAAATCACCCAAGCCAAAGACAGCACGATTGCTAAATGTTATCCGAAGAGGAATCGTGGAATTTGTTCTACGACAATGCAAAAGACGAAGTCAAACCAGAGAGAGTGTGGGAGATTGTGAACGCTGTTTGCTACATGTTGAACATTGAAATTCATCGCTCATGGAAAGTTTATCTATCTGAACTTTACAAGTTACCCTGGACCACAGTGTATCTTCTAAATATTCAGTTCAGTAACAACGGATCTTCTATCATTGATCAAGTGCTTGAAGTAGTGAGACGTGAAATACATCCACTGAATGACATTGAACAACACGGCTTTGCCTCAAGATATTCTGTGTCTGTTCCAGAACATTTTTTTAGAAAAGATGAAGAGTTTATGGAGATTGATTGACTTTGTAATTACTTTAACTTTTAAATCAATAAAGTTCACTTGTGTTTAGTTGAACAGGTTTGGGCAAGTCTTTGTTATGAATGACAATACACTATTGGTTCGTAGTCTGCTCTATAGTGACCCAACGATATTTTTGATATCATTCACAACTATCACTTGTAACGTAATTCTGAGATCAGAATGTTTGTAAACCTTTACAGTAAATCCACTGTGACTCATAAGAGCAACTTTGCTATTGTCCTTAGGGATTAGCGATAACTGAAGGGCCATCAGTACAGTTTGATAGAAACAATAGTCCTATTGTTTTGAGGAAAGCTCTTGAGATGTAAATTCTTCTCTAAAACTGAACTAAATTACCATACGAATAAAAACAAAACCACCAGATAAATTAAACAAAGTTTATTCAATATCAAAAACACCAATTTACAGTTCGTTTTCCTTATAGTCGCGGAGTTGATAACTTTCTTATTTCTCAGTTCTTGGGTTGATATAATGTACCGTGTTACAAGATTACACTGATTTATGTTTCATTGATTTTTTTCTTGTTGACAAATGCTGCTTAACTTGGATAAGCTAACAATTAGAAGGGAAAACAAATAGTTTGTGGTCAATGTTTTTCTTGTTCTAAGTTAGTAGTATGATAAAACTTCAGTTTGTATGGCAATATTTTTCTTACCATCGCCAGAAAAAAAAATGGATATGCGCTTTTGAAGTATTTACCCTTTCTGGAGCTATACAGTAATTGTATGGAACTATAATTTTCATATTTCAATATTTTCGCGTACGTTAACATTCCAAGGCTACACTCTATTCGTAAAGAATAAGACACGCGTTATCGTTGTTTTAGGTTATTTTCCAAACTAGACCGAAGAGATATTTACCATATCTGACGTCTCTCTCGGGAGGAACGAACCAGAGGAGACGGCTGGAATTCAGGCTACCAAGATGGCCGCTACGCTTTTGTGATTGTATTCCTTAGGAATGATTGCAATCCGAGAATATTGATGTAAGCAAATTAGTAAAAGGTGATTTGTCGCGACGTTTCTTAATGCTTGTTACACGAGACACAGGACGATTTTTAGCGCAACACTGAAGAGAACAACATCTGCCATCTTATTTCAGTTGTTGACACAGCCTCCTTTCCATGGGCGTATCGAACATGTTTCTGGGACGACGTTGTGCGAAAAGTCAACGGCAACGGTCAGAGGAGGATCCAGTTGTATCTCGGCATGCATTGCGATTAAGATATCTTTCCATTCGAGGCGTGAAATAATTAATTGTCTTCAGTGTGGCGACTACGGTCCATGAAGCGTAAGAACAATCAGCTTCACTTTTGAAGAATACCTCCTTGTTATACGACCACTGCATCTCACAGGAGGTTGTGTTATTTTAGTAGTAGGCTTTGGGCGTATAGAGCTTGTTTGTCGGCAAGTTCACGTGAGTTTAGCGGCTTCTCGGCTGGTTTGTTTGGCGACTGGCGTATTTTTCCGCCGAACAGAAGCTCGTTTGAAGCCAACAGAGGCCACCATCGATATTCTAACAGTTAACAAAATGCGTATATTTGGCTTTGAAGTATATAGAAATACAGCCTTTAAGTATATGTCGACCTTGACAGGGAAAGAAACGTGGTGCTTCTTTGACAATTTCGATGAGTACTGACTCACGAACATGGCGCTGACATTTCAATTCTTCCCTCAGAATAGTCATGCATTGTCGATAGTCAAGAAAGAATGTCCCTTCATGGCAAAAGATAATATCTGGCCGCCATCTTGTAAAACTAAACGTGCAAGGGCACTTGGGATATTACTGAGTGGTTGCTCCTAGCTATAGAGCTGTCTTGCAACGGTGTTACACGAAGCACCTCCAAAAATATTCAGGTAACACTGTTGCAGGTTTTTAAAGGCCATTCAAAACCTTGCAACATGTTGCTGGAACGAAGGTTGCGCTAAAAATCGTCCAGCGCGCCATGTTACACGATGTTGACCTTTCCGGCGTTGAACAATGTTCATTTGTGCGGAAAATCGTTGTTAAAAATCGTGGCATGTAACATCCATCCTAGCCTGCTATACACGACTTTCATAATGGCCGCCTCCTAATTTGCATAATTTGGAAGATAAATAGTGTAGGGAAAAACCAATGCTACTACATGAAAGATCACATTAAAACTAGTAATTGTTTTGAGTTTTAGAGGAATGTGGAAAATTGCTGTTGAGCTATGAGCATTTGTAATGCAGAAAAATATGAAAGCTTGGCTATAAAGGCATCCGTCGTTTTTCTCATACAAATCTCTAATTTCAACTGGCTGTAACTTCATTGCCTTATAAGCTACAGCACTCAACTTTCACAAGTTCACTAATGTCGACATGCTCTTTCACATGGCAATGTTCATATTTTCTATACATGTGGATAAACTACCGAAACGGGAAATCACATATGCAAATTAGGAGGCGGCCATTATGAAAGTCGTGTATGCAGATGTATTTTTTCAATCTCATAGTTATGGTTACACACACCATGGGTTTTGCGATTTCCCGTGGTAATTGCCCCGTGGTCAATTTATCCTGGGTTTCAATTTACCAAGCGGTTTACGGTTACATGCACAACAATTCCCAAAGGTAAACTTTCAACCCGAGCAAACGTTTGGCGGGAAATCGTATCAGATTTATAAACAAATCGACTGATGGAGGATTCAAGAGAGTTTGCTAGTTTGATTTCAATTGCCCTTTTACTTCTTTATCAGCGATCTTCTATCGACTTCGTAATCCAGTACCTTTTACTGCGGAGATCACGAAGACGACGAGTTCAGTTACGTTTTCTTCGGTCTATAGAACTGAGTTATCTTTATTTGAGAGCTCCGCGACGAAGGCAGATTGTTGCTCGATCACCAAGAACTGCTTGCAATGGGTGCTTCCGCGACCGCAAAATTAGACCACTGGTGGAAAGAGAACTTCAGAGTCTCTCGAGCTACCTTCGAGTATATCTGCCAGCTCGTCGGCCCCGTACTCCAGCGACAAGATACGAGAATTCGGGATGCAATTCCAGTTGACAAGAGAGTAAGCGCCTGCTTGTGGAGGTTGGCAACAGGGGAGTGCTATCGTTCATGTGGACTTATGATGGGACTCGCCAAACCGACAGTCATCAAATGCTGCCATGAATTCGTCCAAGAAATCTGTCGTCTTTGGGGGGATTTCATTAAATTTCCAACTGATAAAGCCGATGTACAAAAGAAAATCGAAGGGTTTTCAAAGAAGAGCAAGCTTCCAAATGTCGTAGCGGCTATAGATGGAAGTCATATAGCGATCAAGGCGCCGAAGATAAACCACGAGAACTACTTTAACCGTAAACATTTCTATAGCTATGGTGTGCAGGGTGTAGTAGATTCTACAGGTCTGTACTTATCAGTTGCCACCGGATACCCTGGCAGTATGCACGACGCCAGAGTTCTAAGATTGAGCGACATATTTGTCCACACACAGCATGCGATTTCCTGTACATCTCAACCGTAGCCTCTGGATTGGTTAAGCTATCTTGGGGATCCCAAAAACCATGCTCATGAGCTCGGGAAATGTCATGGGCATTTCTTTTGTTTTTCTTGACGTATCCATGGAAATTCACCAAGGGAAATTTAGCTCGAGAAATTGCGGACACACACGCGATTTTGTTTTTCCCGTGGTAAAAGGGTTATTTACCACGGGAAAAGGGTGAGTGTAACCACGACTAATGCTTACCCGAGCGCTTAATTAGTTTCTAATATTCACACCTCATTGTGTTATGGACCAATCAGATTTTACCTTCCATATCCTGGAAAGTCGTATTATGTTGCATTTAAGTAATGGTCCAGATAAGAACTGTAGTGTCCACGGAATGTTAAAAGGTGTTAATTTTCTATTATTCTTTCTCGTAATTTCATTGGTTGATACTTATAAATTCAATAGAAACCCATCGAAATAATACATTTTCATTCGATATTTTTTGTGGTTTGAAATTATGTTTGATCAAACTAACTATGGTTGAATTTCGAAGAATATCGTGTGTGGGGAAGGTTCTCAAATTTTCGATTGAAAATCCTTTGTTTTCTCTATATCCGATTGGCTGGATGTTGGCTTCAATGCGTTTTCACAGAAAAAAAGAGCCAATGGCATAAAAATACTTTATTTTCGAGATGTAGTTTGGACTGTAGATACCTCCTAAAGCACTTAAGGCATATTCAAGCAAAATCGTATGTGGGGGAGGCTCATTGCCGCAGAACAATAGATTCTACTACAGTTCTTATCTGGACCATTACTTAACAAGAATTCAGACAATACATTTGCCATTGAACAATCATAGGAGAGTGTTCACTGGCGCGCCAATTCCGGCACTAAAATTCTAATGATAAAGTGTCCGAAGACTACTGCAATGCTGAACAAAAACAACGCTTGTCGAGGTTTATACGATATTTCGGCTGGCCAGTAGCAGCCTTCTTCAGGTTTATTTTACAGTGGAGGTCACAAATGGATACAAGGCTTTCATAAATTGTTAATTACGTAACTATGAGCGGAAATTACGAAATCGATGACATATGTTTTATAAAATAGTAACACATAAAAGGAAATTACGAAATAGGTTTGAAAAGATAGTGCAGATACGAGTAACAACCGACAATAAAGGTCAAACGGCGAAATTACATTTCATCACGTCTATTCATTCCGAGTGGTTCGAGGGTTTGATTTATAGATGAGAAATGATTCACGTGCTTTTCTCACGGCTTCGCGTTTAGAATAGTTGACTTCTAAAGGAAAACAATGGCTTTGATTGGGCAGAAAAATAAAACAAACCTACTGACGTCATGCTTGCATATTGAAACTAATTAAGCGCTCGGGTAAGCAGACGTTACTTTTTTCTTTGAATTTATGAGAGTGAAAAAATACGTCTGCATAGCAGGCTACATCCATCCCTTGTCAAATGGTTTCAACATCGGTTCAACATCGATTCATCATCGGTCCAACATCGGTTCAACATCGATTCAACATCGGTTCAACATCTGTTCAACATCTGTTGTACCATGTTGAAGGATGTCGAAAGCATGTGTCAAACGGTTTCAACATCAGTTCAACATCAATTCAACATCGGTCCAACATCGGTTCAACATCTGTTGCACCATGTTGAAGGATGTCGAAAGCATGTGTCAAACGGTTTCAACATCGGTTCAACATCAATTCAACATCGGTCCAACATCGATTCAATATCGGCGGTTCAAAATTCGTTGCATCATGTTGAAGGTGTCGAAAGCATGTGTCAAACGGTTTCAACATCGGTTCAATTATAAGTTATACCATGGCATGAGTGGAATTAGTGATTTAAATTGCCCCGAGAGCCGAGGGAAGATTTGCAAATCTTCCCGCGGCTCTCGGGGCAATTTAAATCACTAATACCCCGAAATGCCATGGTATAAGTTTGTTATACCATGATCGCCGAGGAACGGAACAAATCTCTGAGGAGTTTAGTTTTCTCTGCCGAAACTAAAGACGTCGCAGTCGAGTTCTACATCTACATCTACATTTATTGAGTCGGTAAAAGTCCTGCGACAACACACCAACTGTAAACTAAATAACTATTGATATATGCATATATACACACATACATTCACTGCCACACATACCCGCGCACACACACACACTAGCACACACTCATATTTATATGTATAGGTACCAGTATGTACATATGTACATGTATGTAAGGCTTAAATGATGCATTGTTGCTAGAAATTAATCACAATTAAAAATCGATATAAGTCTAAAGACTAATCAGTCTAGCCATAAAAATCATAAATAAAATTAATTTTGGTCATTAAAGCTAATTAAGTCCAGTCCACAGAAATAATAAAAATCATAAATAAGAATTAAATTTGGTCTTAAAAAGATTAGTTGAGTCTTGGGTTACTAAATCAATTGGAAGGCAATTCCATTCCTTAATTGTCCTTGGAAAAAATGAAAATTTAAAGATATCTGATCCAGCAATGGGAATATAATACTTAAAAATGTGACTGCCACGTGTTCGTGTTTCCGTATGAGGTATTAAGTATTGGTTAGTTTTGATGTCTATGAGGTTATGGTTCAATTTGTACATCATAACAAGTCTGGCTTTCTTTCTTCTTGACTCTAATGTGTCCCAGCCTAGTTCATCCAACATGCTGGTTACGCTGGCTGTTTGTTGATAATCCTGTGTGCAGAATCGTGCAGCTTTCGAAAACGTTTTGTTTAATGCTTGACTGAGCGCCATTGATTAAACGACCCTGGCTTCCCCTGGGGAAAAGCGTGTTGTTTTTGAGAAGAATAACACTAAAATACAATGTAATTATGCGGTTGACTAAATATTCAAAGAGCATGAATGGATTTTAATTACGTCACGTTTATGGTTTTAAGTATCCCACATGGAAGAAGCGGGTTTGAGAAATTAAGAGAAGAATATGCAGATTGAAATAGGTCATCCCACATGGATTAAATTGTAGGTTATGATGAAGACAGGTCAGTTTGGATTCAATATTTTTCATCCGGGAGCGTAGGGCTAGTCGTGCCAGAGGGGAGCAGGAGTTGATGCTTTTGACCTTCTCACTTCCAGCCTGCATTCTCTTCTAATTTTCCCTCATTACGCATGCAGGGGAAATTTAGAAATATGCATTGTCTCGAAATTTCCCGGCGGGAAATTTCGAAACAATGCATATTTCTAAATATCCCCGCCATCAGGGAATATTAGTGCTTTAAATGTGCCTCGGAGAACAAAAGAATCCGAGGCTACCATGGTATAACATCAATTCAACATCGGTCCAACAGCGATTCAATATCGGTTCAAAATCCGTTGCATCATGTTGAAGGTGTCGAAAGCATGTGTCAAACGGAGTTGCACTTCACCAGACCATTATTTTGAAGTTTACTGGTCGGGAATATTTCACTTCCAATTTGGAACAACTAGTATTATACTTTTATTTTATAAAAAAACAACATTATTTCGGGTTTAATTATAGGGTCAATAACACTTCCCCGGTTTGAATTATAAGCCCCCGGTTATAAGCCCATCTCATGTTTATGCCGTTTATGATCCCATGTTGCGTAAATAACATGTCAAACATTACAATTTCACTTTATTATGAACTGAGAACATAATCAATGTTAAATATACGTAGCTTTCGAGCAGAAGTTGTTGTTATTTCGTATTTATTTACTATCATTGGTTGGTAAAATAAAGCAAAGACATTTTTCATAAAATCATTTCCTCTGAATTCCAAACACTTTTTTCCCTGCCGGTTATAAGATCTCCCGGTTATAAGCCCACCAATAAACCCTTACGAATGAGTATAAGCCCAGGGCTTATAACCGGGATTTTACGGTACACTGATTCGCAGCATATATTTGCATTTATTTGTAGGTAAAAACAACATGTCACGATGACATCTCAAAGCCAGGATCATTAATGGTTCCTGTGAAAGCTTAAGTTTCTATAATAGTTCTGACTCCCTCCTTATCACCTCAGATAGATCTGACCTCGACTGCATCCAATAACTTTTTTTGTCTAAAAGCTTTTAGATATGCATTGGATCTATTTGGGAAGATCTTCGTTCATTTGTCGTTATTATTCGAATGTATCACGTTGTGCGCTTTAAAATCTCTAAATCTCTGAATTTTAGCGAGATTTGCAACAACAACAAAAAAACAAGCATTACAGCAAATTCTGAAAAGGATCACGTATTTTTTGGTCAACAAAAGTTCCTTCACAAGATTCATACATAAAAGGTTAATGAGCAAAGATTTATTTCTGACAGATCTTGCATTTAGAAGAGTTAACTTCACCGGGTTGTTAAATGTTCGCAAAGCATATGAACTTTGAAAGGTTTTGAGTACTTCTGCGAAAACGAATTTGGTTTACAGAGAATACTCTATGTTCTACGCTTGCCTTTTTAAAATGGCGAAAAATTGACCTTTACTAACCCATGACCGAATTAATTAGAAGACGTCTACCCCGGAATGGACTCAGGCTTTTTCTAAGCGGTCATGGGGCAGGAAAGGTCAAGAATTGGACCCGTCACGCGGTCCGAGTAATAAGTATAATGTATCGTTTCCGTCACACAATTACTAACGCAATTACTAACTTCTTATTAACAGAGAGCGAGATCTTTACGGGAAAATATCAGACCGAGGTCTTGACAGTACGTACCGAGCGATAGCGAGGTTCGTACTTAAAAGAGTGTGGGAAATATGCCCGTGGGCATTATGGGGAAATCTCGACCGCTAAACAGGCAATCAGAACACACGCTTTTACCGGAAGTAGCTCTTGTCATATAATAAAATTATATTCCAAATTAAGTTGTATCGTTTGTCTTCCGCGAACCGAGCTTGACTGCACGCGCATCAGAAACATCACACTTGAGTCACTCAATATCTAGGAGGGATCCTTGCTCATGAATATCATTTCAGTTGAAATTTTTGTAGATTTTACGGCCGTTAAGCGGCTGCTTGGGTCTATAGTTGTTGCACATGGCTGATCCATTCTTTGTCTTGAGCTTTCTGAATTCTCCCAACTGAAAAGTAGAAAAAAGTCTAAGAAAAATAATGAACAAATCTTAAAAAGTAAAAAATCACAACATCAACCTGAAGCTGATGATTTTGAGAAAAGCCCAGGGAACACATAAAGCTACAAACAGAAATAGACCTTAGAAATATACCTATTTCCTGTTACATACTTAGCCTCGCTTCCATGAAACAGGAAGAAGGACGTTTTAACTCTATTAAGTGCTATGCCCTTGGGCCCGGTTCTTCAAAGGATGGATAAATCCTTATGCTGTAGATAAAATAAGCTTAGTTTGGTTAATACTTATCCACTGGATTTATCCGCTGGATAGCGTTATCCACCCTTTGAACAACCAGACCCTGACCCTATCCTTTGTATAATAGTGGTTGCATGGAAGCATGGAGATGTATCTTGATGTAGCTGGAAGTTGGAACCCAGGGTTATGCAAAGGATCTATATACTAGGACGTCTTTGCATGATCTTTCTTATGATTGCGCATGCTTCACAGGAATCCCAAAAACAAATTTTACTGGAAACCAAATATCAGAAGAGGTTGTACTGGGAAGGATTTAGGATGATTTTGATATGGACGTAATGATTATGCGGAAAGTCATGGTTCCAATCCCGATCGCGTCTTTGGGCGGTTGGCAACACTTTCTCTTCATAACCAGTATATCAGTGTACGGTTCAACAGTATATCAGTATACGGTTCAACAGTATATCAGTCTACGGTTCAACAGTATATCAGTCTACGGTTCAACAGTATATCAGTCTACGGTTCAACAGTATATCAGTCTACGGTTCAACAGTATATCAGTCTACGGTTCAACAGTATATCAGTCTACGGTTCAACAGTATATCAGTCTACGGTTCAACAGTATATCAGTCTACGGTTCAACAGTATATCAGTCTACGGTTCAACAGTATATCAGTCTACGGTTCATGCGCAGTTGTCCAAGACTTTTGTTTGAACTGACGGGCCATCATTGTCTAACATCTGCCTACCCGACAACTAAACAACTACGCATGAACCGTAAACTGGTCTATACGACAGCCTTATCTTCTCAACCACAAAGTATTTGGGTAAGGAGACAGGACTTTTGCTTGTTCTCTTGTGGCATTGACCAGCCAGATGTATTCTACCTGGATTTCATAGAATTTCCTTTGATTTTTCCACGCCATCTCACTGCTGTCTAATTATCGAAGTCATCTGACCGTGTACTCAGATGTATAGATTGATGCTAAAGTTTTACCACTACTTTTTCTGCATGCTGTTCACAGGTTCAGTTCACGTTTTTCATGTTGGGTGAGGTATATAGTTTGGCTAGACTGAGAGGATAGATGTGAAGGATAAGTTGTTCTATCGTAAAATTCGAATAAGCGCCCTGTATACAATAAGCGGACCGGCTAGCAAGTACTTTTAATAAGCGTCCTATTCAAATTAGCGACACCTACTCTCCCGTTGTATTCCAATAAGCACCCCTATACTATTAAACACCCCTGAAAAGTGTTACAGTACATAAACACCAGCTGTAGTTTGTCGTGTTTGATCTCCCACACTAAAGAGGAGCTGTACTGGTCTCCGTTTTAGGGTCAGTACTGAAATATAATATGCATGTGCAAACCAAGTAATTTTAAACGTATAATTTATTATTTAACTTTGTGGCAATAGCCAGATCCGCCGTTCCTGTTTTCCTTATTTGCAGTCTCACTTCTTATTACAAACAAAGAAGAAATAAACGCCCTCTCTTCCATAAGCGTCCCCCTCCAGGTCCAAAAATTAATTAGCGCCCCTAGCGCTGATTTGAATTTTTACGATAAAAAAAAATGTAAGTCAGGTGGAATATTAAAACCATGCACATACAACATATATGCAAGGTTGTGCAAAACATTATGCGTCTTTTTTATATACCAATGTAAAACAACGATTGACATAAACTTACCTGTTTTGTAGAAATGGAGAGACGCTTATGTAATATAATCCAGCTGACGGATTCTGCACAGGGAGGGGAGGTAAGGGATCCTTTGTACGTGTAGTACAACGTATCACTACGACCCAGGCTGGGAACGAGTTTTGTCAGCTCTATTTGGTTTGCATCGTCTAACGTTACGAATCTTCCTGAGGGAAATAATAAACCAGTACAGTAGCTATTAAAATCAGTATGAGTGTTTATAAACCAGTGTATATAACTGCTAGTATAAACCTGTACAAACTAGTATAAACGGGGGATTGAGTTGTCTCGGATGAATTTTGTTCTCCTATTTAACTAGAGGATGTTCACAAGCGCAGAAACGAGTTATTGAGGTTAGGAAAAATCTTGTCAATCACTCACTCACTCGCTCACTCACTATGGTGTTAGCACGTCAAAGCTAAGAGTCTGGAAAGCAGAATGATGATAGCAAAGCGATATTCGATTTATTCAATTAAACTCTTTCTCTTATAATCGCTCATAGAATTGTAAGGGTGGGAAACCTGTGCACAGATTTCGCTACCATATCAAAGTCATTGCGTACAAAAGCCTACATATCGATATCCGGTGACCCACTTCTGGTATCAGCCCAGTCAAATCACTCGAAAATACATCATGGTTTTGGGAGCTATTTCACCTTCTAAAAACAAATAAAATGATGTATGAAAAATTTCTACCTGCAAATCAAAGTTAAGTAATATCTAATCTGCAATTGGTAACTGTTTAGAGTAATTATATTAAGATTTCGACTGAACAAATTTGAACAATTTGCTTTCGCGAGTGAAGTGAATTTTTATAAGGCGTTACTCGTTTATGGACGACCAAGCAGAAGAAAACTGGGTTTAGCTTGAATACGCAGGTCTAAAGTAACTTTCTACCGGTGAATTCGGATAGGAGAATAAATGTCCAATGTTTTGATGTATAGAACATCGAGGTATCTTGAGTTTAGAGTGGTACAAATCGCTGTTAAATTTCCATTTCGTGCTATTTTTTCTTGTGTGACCTTTGTAATAGCGGGAGCTGCAGTAGGAGAGATTTTGGAGCGGTAAAAACGAAAGCAGAGAATTCTCCTAGGTATAGTTCTGGTATCAACAGGTAACCCAGATTATAAACTTGTAATACGACTGAAGTTGTTATCTCTCTCAAATAAAATCGCATTTACTTCAAAGCGATGGCCAATACCAAATGCCCTCTTCTGTGTGCAATGATTTTGATATGACACCGGAACATATGGTAATGAGCCAAGCGAGACCGAATTCACTGAAGCACAATGGGATTTTGAAGGCCGATATCTCTTAAATGTTCAATAGAATTTCCAACTAAACTTAAAAACCATGATTGTTTGATTTGTATGTTTTTTTAAACCAAAATGTTTGATTAAGGATTGATTTCGGGGTGCCGGGGTTGTGCAGTGGTTAAGCGCTTCGCCTCTCACCTCTGTGGCCCAGGTTCGATTCCCGGACACGGCGCCATATGTGAGTTGAGTTTGTTGGTATCTCGCCCTTGCTCCGAGGGTTGTTCTGCGGGTTCTCCGGTTTTCCTCCCTCCACAAAAACCAACATGCTAAATTCCAGTTCGATCTGTGATTTAGCCGGGGTCCTGGCTTTGATCAGCCTCTATAGCTGTTTTTCAGGTGCCGTTAGAAATTCAGTGTTTTTTTGAACGAAGCGTACTTACACACGTGTTTTCTATTAAGACTGATTATGCGAGCTGTCGACGCGTGGACAAATATTTATATCACGAACACACCGATATTGTCCAATGCAACATCCAATGCAGTCTTATCTTACTAATATATCTATATATATTTAGGCAAGCCTAAAAGCGGAGCTCCCAGTTATCTGAACTGAAGTAACGACTCGAAAATAACGATAAATGATATCAAGAAAACGAAGGCAAATAAAAAAACTCTGAATTTCTAACGAGACTACGCGAAAAAAAATGGAATACGCGAAAATAATTGGTAGAATGAAGGGAAATCAGCAGAAAAGGTGTTCAGAAGAAAAGAGAAGATAACGGGAAAATGAAAAATAAATTGAAACTTTGAGCGCGCCTGCTCGTTGCTCGAAATGACGCCTGTGTCAACAGGCGCGCAAACTAAAATTGGAAAATTTTCACTCAAATCACAGATAATGGTCTGCTTTTTCTAATTTTTCAAAGGCTTTCACTTAAGTAATATAACACGCTTTCCATGTCTTTGTTCTCTTATATAAACACGCGGGATATGTTGGGAGAACGCAGAAAAACTTGAAAATCACGAGCCGCTAGGCGAGTGATTTTCAAGTTTTTCTGCGTTCTCCCAACATATCCCAAGTGTTTATATAAGAGAACAAAGACATGGAAAGCGTGTTATATTGCTTTTATAAAATAACGAACAGGAAAAACACGAGAGATAAATCTTACGCACGCACGATCAGAAGATCAATTCTCCTAACTGTAACAGTCGTCAGAAATCGACCAGCGACGGTGAGTTTGCACAGCGCGGGAAATCCCCCGATACAGAACTGAGAAAAACGAAGGAATGCTCTGTGTCCTCTGTGTCAATGTGTGGCTCTATTTTAAAAACATCTGCTTCAACATTCCCCGAAAAGAATAAGTCGGAATTCAATACATGCTTTCCCGTAAGGCATTCAAGGAGTGGAGGACTTGAACTGGGTGTTTTTGTCGCTGAATGACAGAATGTACACGAGGAAACATGATTCCCCTGTTGAACTTTGAAGCAGGTTTTAGTTGAATGAACTTTTATTTTCCCCAAACTCAATGGAAAGATCTAGCTGTTGGAACCTTCCTTCCAATGAGATGAGGCTAAGAGTGCAAGGTAAGAGGGAAAAACTTATTTTGTTCTGTGAAAAAATCAACAAAATATCAACTTCACAACTGTCGTACGTGAGTTTGCTATATATAATTTCTAACGGTACCTGAAACAACCATTGAAGCTTACCAAAGCCAGGCCAGGCCGCTAATTCACAGATGGAATTGCAATTTATGTCCTATTACGAACATAATGAGTAAGAGAGATTATAAGCTTTGGAGAAGAGTAATAAGCAGTAGTGTTCATCCCTGGCATGACCTTCTTCCGGGCGTTTTCTGCCTCGAGTTTGCAAGAACAAAGATTTTTTATTCTCCTGAGATGCAACATGGCCGGCGCGTGATAAAGGTATTACTTAATTAATTAATAAAATAAATAAATAAATAGTCTTTATTCAGATAATCTAAAACAGACGTTAGAGTTTACATTAAATATATATAATAATAAAAATAACACTAATCGTTAACTAACATCAGAACTACGCATTAATGTGATTAATAAGTGAATAAACATCTATCAATGACACACTTTTTAAAACGTTTAGTTTTAACTCTTGGCAGAATAAGATTATGCCCTCTAAGACGTACGAGACTGGAAGCGCAAAATCAATTTTTGAAGCCAAAATGGCTGCTACGTGATCAAGATCTATCACTCTAATTTGGAATCGCAATGATATATAGAATCGCGAATATCTTGGCGCATTTCTGATGACCAACCAGCAATGCATAGAAGTCTTATAAACCATTGATAACAGGCTCACTAAAGCGATTATCCTCGCTTACCTGCCTCCCTTATGAACTTTAGCGCAGTTGTCAGCTTGTCAAGTGGCTCATTTCTGTAGAAATAACTTTTAACTTCCTGGAGGAGAAGAAATCAGTTCTCTAATTATGTATTTTAACAAAATTGGTGATTGCCCACGTATGAGAACTCTGATCTGTGGTTTGTTTGTAAACGTTTTTAATTTCTCCGACGCATTTCGTCTTTATCATGACAGGAGACTCCTTCAAGGAGTTTACAATAACACTATTAACAACGGTATATATTGACATGCTAGTCTAAAGAACGTGCTTGGAGTTAACTTCCACGGCAAAATGACTAATGTTTAATCCACGCTGTTCTACGGTTAACGCAAAATACTGAAGTTCGTACTTTTTGAAAGGTAACCAAGCTTTAGCCTCACACGGAGGCTGGAGTGACCCTGCACTGATAGAAACCATCTTTCTATGAATATGGATAGATTTTGATTATCATGCTATTTAGATAGACAAGCATCTAACTGAGCTGAGGCAACTCGAGCCTCGATGTCACCAAAGGCTTGGTTACCTTTCAAAATGGCGTTCAAGAACTGCGAATGGGAATATTGTAATACAAAACTGCCCTGCCAGCAGGCGAGATAGCGCAAGCATTAAATAAGTAGCTAACATCTTATCTGATGAAAGTGCTGTGAGCATAAAAGGCTCTTACCTTGACCTGATACACAACTTTGATCGTTACAATCGGTTCAACGAGTGTGTCTTCTGTTTCCCTTCTGAAGGAACAGTCGCTCCGAAATCGAGGTATTAAGTTTGGCCACTTTCCCTCCCACGCAAAATAACATGACGTTTTACCGAAACTAGTCATTCATTGTAGTAGCCTTCAGTATCATACTTGTTTGCCTCATATTGAGACACTTTTTAAAAGGGTAACGGAAACGGAAACGGAAAAGGAATTGCTAGTGCTAAGTTATAATTTTCCTCAAGTATCGTGGAGATCATCTTTGAACTGAACTTAAGAAGGAATCAAACATGAAACAAATTTCGCCCGACTTACGTCAAACAGCACTGCAATAATAGCAAGACCATCAGATTTATGTACAGCGTGTTCTAGCGATTTGTAGTCCTCCTTGTAGAATATCATTTGCATCTTCAGTGGAAAAAGGAATAAAACAACAAGTCAATAATTGATACGAGTAAATTATGTTATTTTATAATATAGATACGATAGTACGCGCGCTCTGATTGGCTAAGAAGCCATGTTTTATCAGAGTATATAACATGGTTAGCCGTGTTATATAGTTTTCAACTGGCGGTTTCCTTTCATCGCGCGCGTAAATCTATATTATAAAACAGATAAAGAAGCCTTAAATCCATGTTTTATACTATCATAAAACACTCTGGTCATTTGAGAACACTCTAGAAATGTTGAAAGTACGCGCCTTCGGCTTGTGCTTTAACATTTCTCTCATGTTCTCAAATACCCATCGTGTTTTATGATAGTATAAAACATGGCTAAGGCTTCTTTATTTGTTAAATATAACTAAGTAATTTCGCGAGCTATGATTGGTAAATTTGCGGTCCATAACATCCGGTACGGACCTTTCGACCACTTCCGGTCTGAAAGAAAACGAAGAAGCTATATAGCAAACACCTTATTAACCTCATTTGCTCAGTTCATACCATAAGTTGTGGATTCTCGTTTCCCCCCCTTTTTATGGCCCGAGCGCTTCGATACAAAAACACGGATAACATATAAAGTTAAATGACTGGAATGAATTTTTTTTTATATAAATTAGTATGGTGAAAAAGAGTTTAGGGGTGATACAAGGGGAGTGGGATGGAGGGGAAATGCCTGCCTAACAGTCCCCCCCCCCCCCCCCCCCCCTACGTTCTTTGTCACGCTCTCTCTTCGATATTATACATGTTGTAGTGAAACTCTAAAATGCGCCTACGACTACAGGCTTAATTTAAATCAACTCCGTGTTCCTTTTTTCTACGCAGGTTCATTAACTGCAAGCCAGCCGTTTTAGTCATTTTTGCGATATGAAAATTAAAATTGTGCTTATTCGTTTGAACTGGCAAACCAGCAGTTGTCCAATAACTGGATTAACTGGAAATTTCAAGTTACGCTTATCAGTCAGGCAAATGACAGGAAACCGTTCTCTACAACACCGAGAGATACACGGAGATATATCTGGAAAGGTTAACGGGTGAACAAGTTACAAGTTAATTAAAATGATGATTATACAGGTAATTTGAAAACGATATTTTAGATACCAACAAAGTTACGAGCTAACAAAGTTTGGAAAATTTACAGAATAATGTATATTGCTCACCACCATACCTTTAATCCTCTTAACATTTTTGATCTTCTCAAGTTAATAACATTTTAAGGGAAAAGGGCATCCCCTAGAATTTGGCAGTATTATTTATTTTGATGTGCTCTTTCAAGTCATCTGTGGAGTTTTCAAACTACCTGCAAAATCCCCACTGTTCACTTCCCATTATTGCTATTGATGGTATACTATGTTCTCACCCTTCAACCTCTTAGAAATAAGATGTTCTCTACCTCTGCTACGTGTGCAGTAGAATCCAGGGTGTGCTCGGATCCTTTCTTCTTTGAGCAACCAACGTGGAAATTCAGCTTCGCCAGCTTGTAGACACCTCTATCCAGGGGTCCCCCCGTAATTCCGGCAGTACCTTCTTTTTGATCGACAGTCAGCTTGGCTACATGGCCATCATTAGTGAATTTTCCTAACACTGCACCCTTTGCATTGTCGGATTCTACCTCAAGAGGTTTCTGGTATAGCTTCTTTCTTGTGATTGTCTCGTTGGTGGTGATATCGATTGGTGATTGCCTGTCTTTACCACAGAGAGGAAACGTCATACTCCAGTCTTTCGGTCCATACACTGAATAACACAGAAAAACATCTAATAGTCAAGAATACCAAACAGTGCATTTGACTATCGTATCTAGTGGTCCGCGTATCTTGAAAAAATCATAATACGGATAGATTTCCTTTGTACGATTATTAGAGGCACGACAGAGATGATTCATGGGTGCTAACCCAAACCAGGAGACCATAAGTAAGGGAAGGATAAATTAACGAGTAGTAAAGTTGTGTCTTATTTTACAAAGTATACCAAAACCTCTTAAGAGTTTTTAGAAATGTGATAAACATGGAAGACCGGCCAGATCTACAAACTGACCAATCATGATCGTAGCTCACGAAATTACCTGACCGTATGATACATATATAAACATAACATTTTCTACTTAACGGGAACGATATCATTCTCAACAGAAAATAAATTATATTGTAAATTACAATCAGTCAAATAGAAAGAAATAGTTCTACTTGCCTCCGTGTTTTGAGTGTCCATATTTCCATTCAGGTTCTACGATATCACAGCACATAAAATTTCAGTACATACGCATTTGTTATCACCCACAAAACACAATTTATGATGTTACAAAATAACTGGAAAACAACAACAGCGAGTTTGCTCGACTTTACCTCCTGAACCTAAAGTCATGAAAGCCAGACTTGCACTTAACAAAGTGATAATTAAATTCATCGTCTATGGCCTGTTATTAAAGAGAACAGAGCAAAAATCAGTTTGGAGAGACATCTAGACTGTATCAAGAGAACATAAGCAAGAGAAGGAATCTCGTAGCGTGTGCCGTGCGATAATAATGTCGAATAAAACCTATTTTTAGTAACCGGAAGAAGTCGAAGCAAGTGGGCGCGCGTTCGACAACTAAAAAAATGGCGCGAAAATATTGGCCGTCAAAGGCCGGCATAATATCTTCTCGCCATTTCTTAGTGGTCGTGCACGCGCCCCCACTTTGCTTCAACTGCACCCGGTTACTAAAAATATAAAAAATATAAGCAAATACCGTGAACAAACATCCTGTAAAAATACGTTGGATCCGAAGTGAGGACCTATGCAGCCAAAAATATGAAAAATAACGAATGAAAAGTCCGAAGACTACAGCAAAGCTGATATACAACGTGAAATTCCAACACAAAGCACTACGGTTAGCTAGGCCTGACATGAAAAGCGCTCGGACTAGATTGCAGCCATAGACAGCTGTTTCGTTCTTATTAGAACTCGTCAGTATGGCATAGCAAACAGAACACAGGTTTCGGTGCCACTGCACTACCGACCCGGGACTGAGCTAAGGAGCATCTAGTTTCGAGCCCACAGAAATGTTTGGTTATCGGGTCACACGTCATTACGTGTGGCGAAAAGCCAAAAACCAAACAAATCTGAACCTAACATGTCAGTGCCTACGTGTGACCCGATAACCAAACATTTCTGTGGGCTCGAAACTAGATATATGCTCCTTAGCTCAGTCCCGGGTCGGTAGTGCAGTGGCACCGAAACCTGTGTTCTGTTTGCTATGCCATACTGACGAGTTCTAATAAGAACGAAACAGCTGTCTATGGCTGCAATCTAGTCCGAGCGCTTTTCATGTCAGGCCTAGCTAACCGTAGTGCTTTGTGTTGGAATTTTACGTTGTATATCAGCTTTACTAAAAATAGGTTTTATTCGACATTATTATCGCTCAAGCGCGCCTATTGGAGATTCCCTTTCTTACTTGTGCTCTCTTGACTGTATGTATTCGTATACAACATATATTGTCTATTTTGTTTATTCTATAAACTACAGTGTTTTAAAAGGATTTTCACCACTGAGAAACATCGTATGTGAACACACGTAAAAATACGATAATCTTACGTGTCTGGATATCGCCTTTCAGCCAATCGGAGATTTCATGTCACGCGCTTACTCTTGATTCGAACAACCAGGCCCAGGTCCAAGTATTGTTCATAACATAAATAATACCATGATTACCTCGGTTTTCTTTGATTGTTCAGGGACATCCAATCCCTAAATTCCGTCATCAGCGTGCATACTTGTTCTAATTTTCCCTCTGCATTGACATGCATGAGGGAAATTAGAAAGGCATGCACGCTGATGAGAGACATTGGACTGCCGAGTCCCTTGGCACACCGGTTTATGACGCAATGCCTGTTAACCCTGTACCCTTCCTATTTTATGGATCAAGAAAGTACTGCTCTTCATTTCTCAAACCCGCTTCTTCCATGTGGGACACTTAAAACCATAAACGTGATGTAATTAAACTCCATGCATGCGCTTTGAATATTTAGTCAACCATATAATTACATTGTATTTTAGTGTTATTCTTCTCAAAAACAACAATCAATCAATCAATGATCTTTATTTAAACACGATAAAGTCTTGTGGGGTCGTGTATAAAACTATCTGATCTAATCTACCCTGATCTACCTAGTATGTATGTGTAAAATATTATAAAATTTAAAATTGGATTAATATATTATAGAATCCCATAGCACGACTCAAACTCGCGCGCTGATTGGATCGATAACGAAGCCTTTAATATTTTGTGGAATTCAACGGTTTGAAAAGCTGTATTCAACGATGTACCGGAAGCCCGCGCGTAATTGTTTTGTTTATTTTTAATATCGCGAACAGAGACAAATCATGTTAAAATTACAAACCTGGATATTCACAAAGTTAACAGTAGTCAAAGAACGTGAAAATTATATATCTTTTATTCCGTTTTCACGAGAAATGATATGTTTTGGCGCTCGACTGAACAAGAAGAAACCGACTCTAATAATCCGAAGAATCGACAAAAACAACTGCAGGAAAAAATGTGTGATTTTGAACGGAAAAGCTGGGGCTTCGTGGATTTGCTGATTTAATTCATGTGAGATTCACACAGTGAAGCTAAATGACTGAAAACAGTAAAAGCAGGACGAAAACCACGGCTACAGTCTGTACAGAACGGAACTAAAATCGTGGTACAAGGAAAATTTTGGAAACCAGTGGACTGAACACAAGTAACATTCACCAGTTTAAAAACAGGCTTATTTATTGTGAGACAGAAATTGAGCATTAACATTTGGTAATGTGCTTATAAAGTAAGGAACATTTAATACTGACAAGTTTGTGCGTATACTTGTGCAGCAGCTCTTCGGTTTGTCAGGTTTTAGATTTTCACTTATCGACAACTGGTTTCAACAGGCCGCCGGTTTTCTAAATCTTTCACGAACATTCACAATTTTGTCTCCAGTTAATGCACTTTCGCTTTCTTGGTAAAGATTAGATCGAAATTAAGTGTACCTAAATAAAATAGGTGTTTTCATGCATAAAAATGCAGGTTTGATGTCGGAAAACCAAATTTGTGAGCAACGCCTGCACTTTTGGATTGAATCTCGTGTGAGTTTCAGTCTAATTTTAGCTCGATTCCTATTCCCTCGTTAGTTTACCGCGCAATGGGTTTCTGGCACGTGGCGGGAATCTCAGCAACTTTCAAACTGACTATATTCTTTATTTATTTTCGCTGAATCTTGTACTAGTTAATGGCTAATATTCTTAGTCAAGAACGTACGTAATAGACCTTGATCACGCCCCGCCCATTTTGGCTACAAACAATAGCTTTTGCACTCCTAGCCTCGTTTCTACGTCGAGTTTAGAAGTGCAAGAACAAAGGGTGTTATTCTCTTGGATCGCAACATGGTCTCTGCGTGATGAAGGTCTATATAGATGTAATAAAAAAACTATTGAGTAATTAATTATGAGGAAGAATTGAAAATTTCGAGAATATAAAAACATAAACACGGCCAGCAACAATAACACTTCGCTGATCGTGTACATTGTCTTCATTTTGTTATTATTTTGAATATGTAAGTGTAACTAGAGTCAGTAACAAATTAAAAATCAAAATATACTGAAAGGTTATACGGTTACGTAAATATTAAAATTAACGTTCGTACCTTTGTAGTTGAACTTGAAGACTCGGAGGATTTCACGATAGCGATTGTCAGTCCACAGTACAAAGACTAAACCAGTTATCCGTTCACTAAACCGTGAAGAGACCGGTCAATAATTAAAAAGATAAACTCATTAGGCGTTACGAATCCTTTCCGAGGTCAGTAACACATTCTACAAGTATTTATAGCATAATTGGTAAGACAGAAAGCACAATGAAGACACCAGTTAACCTGTCAGGAGCCGATAACCAGGAGCGTCCATCCCGCATATACTGGGCCTATGACACAGCGTTTTCACAAGTTAGCCTATTGAAAGTGTAGCAGCCATGTTGTTGGTATAACAAAAGTAGTTAATAAGGCATATTTTGTTCCACCACTGGTGCATCCCTCCAATCAGCGGGAAAAATAATCTAAACATAGCACAACCTGTGGAAACGCCGTGACACCTATATAGGAGATATGGATGTTCCTGGTTCCAGGTTTTGTATCGTTGCAAGTGCTTTCGACCTTTCCATTATTGTTTTAAAACACCGTGCAAAGTGGCAATAATTTTGTATTTTTCCACAGTTGCTTGAAAAATTTTAGAAATAAGAATCATAAAATAACAAAACATATCAAACAACGAGTGTCAATTTAGAGGTCTGGCAACTAGAAACCGCCATTTTGAATTTCCTTGCCGCTCTTCCAAATATGGAATATGAAATTTTCCTAATATGGAAGAGGCCGCGGGAAGTTCAAAACGACACTTTTGCTTGCTATTTTATTGATATGCTGATAAATGACTATTACTTGAATTATAAGACAGTGTCAACACCAGAAACATACAAGGGAGTTGAAACGTGTCACAGCGGCTCCATGCACCGGATTATTCAGTGAATAAAAAGTACCATATATGGAAAATACAGTCTAGTTTAGCGTGACAGACTAGTCTAGTTACAGAACCCGACTGCTGTTTTATCCATATATGGCCATTTTTATTGCTGAATACTCCAGAGCATGGCACTAAAGCGAAATATGGGCATTACACGTTTCAACTTCCTTATGTTTCTGACAAGACTCAATCAGTCATGTGATCTGATATATCCTCATATACAGTGAGTATGACTTAAGTGCTTTCTAAGATGTTCACAGTCAAAGTTACCACAAGCACAATATAGTGGAAACCGCATACTGTTGTCCATTTTTAATATACTGTGAAAACCGGAAGAAATGAAACATCATCCATTCAATAGGAAAGGAGGAAGACAAAAGATATTTGAATCATACATTTGAGAACTTTCCCCACATACGATATAAAAAAAATCAAACCATAGTTAGTTTGATCAAAACTAAATTAAAACTACAAAAGCTGCCGGCCATACTGAAAATATATTGCACTGTTTTTTTAATTTATCGAATTTATGAGTACGATTTTACATTTCAAGTGCTAAAACAATTCAAGATGGCGGTTAAATCTCATACAAAGTAATAATAGGATTGCAGTTTGTATACTTTTGAAATTAAAATTTTAATTTTTATGTTGAACACTCATTATTCTTCGTTTGTATGTTACGTCATCGCCACCATGTTGGTGCACATTCACAAAAGATTCCTCTTCTTAGTTCCACCAACGTGGCCGCCACGAATCTTTTGGGGATTGCCTGTTAAAAACCAGCAACTCTTGTCCAGAATGAATGCCTCTTGTGTTCATTTCTCGCACATGCTGTTTGAAATTTACGCTACGGTCGGTCGGCATTGTCACGACCTTGCATGGGCCGATGTTCTCTATAACGTCTTTCGACCCTGGCGCTCGACTGAGTAATTAACTGAGTTTAATCACGTGCATGCCGGGTAGATTCAGGGTAGATTCATGGTCGACCGGTTTCTGATGGAACTGCGCGCCTTATTCTTGCGACACCAACCACAGTATCTGACTCCCTTCTACCAATCCATCTTAACCTAAGTATTTTCTTATATTCCTCTCTGAACATTTTGTTCATAACTCCGTAGATGAAAGGATTGATGGCTGCCGAAGTGTTCCCGAGAAAAGTATACAAAACGTAGACTTCCCGAGGGAGTGTCGATGAGCCCCGAGCTAGGTCGATAAAGTCGATGATTGCAATCGGAATCCAACAGCACATAAACGCAACCACTGTTAGAAATAATGTTCTTGTAGCTCTAATATTCTCTATGTTTGGTCCAGAGATTGATTTCGAGCTCCTCTTCATGTTCTGAATCCTTCGTTGGTGCTCTCTAATGGTTTTAAAAAGTTTGTAATAGCATACACTTAGAAGTGCCATCGGTAGTCCGATAAAACCGTACAACAACAGCACTGTAAATTTAACTTTGCTTTCCTGAAAACAGAAATATTTCCCCGGGTGAAAAACATACCGTTCTCCTGAAATTAGATGCGGTAGTGGCTCCATGCAGGCTAGAATCCAAGCTAAGCCAATGAAAACCGTCGTACGTTTGGAAGTAAAAATAATTCGATAGTAGGTCGGACGTACGACGCGGAAGTATCGAGTTACCGCAGTAAGGGTCATAATAAGAAGCGACGCACATGCCAAACTGATGACGAAGAAGCCTTGGAGCTGGCAGACAAAGTTGCTAAAAGGCCAATATCCTAGTTTCAGTACCTCAATTGATTGCCAACCGGAGAACATCGGAAGAAAAATATCTGAGAGCGCTAAGGAACCAATTAAAAAGTACGACATTTTCCCCGAGTTTCTCTTCTTGTAAACGATCAACAAGACTGCAGAGTTTCCTAATGTACCAATGACGATAACTAAGAGATACATCAAGGTCTCTAGTAACACCAGGCTTTTGCTTCGAGACTGTAGCTGTTTGTTCAAGAAATCGTAGCTCTTTGCTATTGGTGTTGAATTCATGTTGAACTTTACTTCATAAATAACTCTTCAACCCCCAAAGCGAATACGATTTGCGATTTGTAGTAATAACAACTTAACTTGAATTGTTCTTTCCTTTTCATACACAGTCTGTATTAGCAGTCGATGAGAGAATTGTAGCTCCTTTGATACATGTGCACGGCAATCGTATCGGCGCAATTTCGATCCGGTTGTCAAAAGCACGTACTGTATTCAGCTTTCGATAACTTCAGTTTATATAACATGTTCGATGAGCTGTTTTTAATTTAGTCCATAAACTTCATCTTCTAGCTTGTCAAGCGAACTGGGTAGATACCAAACAAAGCAGAGCAGATTCACCGTTCATTGGCCATTGATTCATTCAAGTTTGCCCTCCGGAGGTAAACTGTATCACCCCGTTCCTCTCAAAATATTTTTCTTTCATTTCATCAAAAATGTGCCGGAGATGTCAGTACTATCCTCATTAAAACTTGTGGAAGTTCCTTAGGAAATGAAACTCTTTCTACAAAACAAACAAGGAAGCGGTGTTAGGATGTCCGATTGTACTACCGCGAAGGCAATTACTTTTTTAAAACATATTTGTCTTCGGTTTACAGTTCCTTGAAAGGGAGTCGAATATGTGTTGTTCTGTTCTACGGAAAATCTCGGTATCAGTTTTTACGCGGTTCCTTATTTTCATGAACAATAAGGGACGCTAATTTCGGATTAAAATCACTTGTCTAAAAGCAATTTCGGAAGCGAATGACCTATATTTGAATGTAATCTTTCTTGATTATGAGCATTTCGTTGACTGTTTCATCTATTCTAAAGCGTGAACTAATTTCTTTGTGTATCGTTTTTGTATTAACACAGCTGCCAGATGTATTACACTCTCATGATCACTAATTCTTCTAACTCTTTTTTTTTTTTTTGCCTGAGTGAGGAAATACATCTTAATTTCCAACTGTTTTTTTGATGTCAGAAACGCTAGATTACTGTTTGTAACCGTTTCTTATATTTAACTGGTCCAACATTGACAAGAGAATATTATTTGCTGGAGAAAAAAGCTCATTAAAGAGACAATTTCGTATTCACTCTTTCAGATATATCAACAATAAAGGTGTAATGCTATCGTTTCTAATAGAGCAAACAATTTCACAGCAACTTTTATTGATGGTTAGTTGGTACATAAGCATAACAATTGTAATGTTTATTAACACGAAGTATCGCAATAAGCCGGCGATGAAGATGCTTTATATACTGTTGAAAAATAATTCCTGAGAAATGACATTATAAGCACTTTTCTCATAAACAAAGAGCTGGACAATATAAAAGAAAAATCGAGCATGGACTTGGCTTAAAACATTAATTTCATATGTGGTTTGAGAAATATGTTGTTATCCTGAGTGAGAATAGACCGATTTAGCTTGTACATTTGTTGCCCAATTCAGATCATGTGACAGCTCTCCAGATACCCTGGGGGCCAGCGATTCTACTGCCCTAGTTCTCTAAGCCAAAGTTTAGATCGACGAGAAGTTCTCCCAGCCTTCTCGGCGATCTAAACTTTGGCTTAGATCTAGAGGGCAGTAGAACCTCTGGCACCCAGGGTACTCTCCAGAGGATTCAGTGCTTTATTTTCTAATTAGAGAAAGTTGTACATTTCCTCTTGGGATACAGAAAAACAAGAAAATATTACACAAGGCGGAAAAGTCAGGTGACCTGAATTGAGACAACAAATGCTAAATCGGTCAATTTGTTTTAACGGAGGCGAAAAAAAAGCTGTTTTTGGGATATTGTGAATTAAAGTTTCATCTGGCGAAGGCTAATTAATGTTCGAACTTTCACCTGCGCCTCGCTTTCCATGCCGTTAAACACTGGAAACATTTATAATATGGAAATACCATGGAAAAATCATGGAAAGGTACTATAAATTGGGATTTACGAGATTATTGTATATTTTCATACTATAAAAAATTCACACAAGTGAGGAGTATCATGTATATTTAAAGAGGAAAATGTCAAAAGCCATGGAAATACCATAAAAAATATGCTGTAAATTTCAATGCCTGAAAGTGTGTAAAAACCATAAATGTTTTGGTAAGAGATGCTGGAAATACCATTCAAATCGATATGAGTAATGCTAGAAAAATCATGGAAATTAGTGGAAACGAGGGATCCTGGAAATATGCTAGAAATTGATTTGAGATTCTGGAAAATTATGCAAATATGGGTAAATGGATACATACCGGAAATATGCTGGATTAATTACTCGCGCCAGCGGTGTACCGCTGGAACCGAGTCATAAAATGTAAGGATATTTTTACCACCCGGCAGTATGCGAAGCATCCTCCAATGAACGACCGAATTGGTGATTTCTTGACAAGGTTAATCATAAACGATCCACAGATGAAATGCGAGCGTCCATTGGCTTGAAAGCCGTTGTAATTGAGTATCTGCTAATGAATGTTACGTGAGTGCAAAAGTTGTAGCAGAGGGACCGAATTATCCTCTTTTTGGTGAAGAAACTCACTAAAGTGGTAAGGAGGGGTGACGTCCAGTTCTATTGTTTTTTGGCTCATAAATAAAGTGGTAAGGCGTCTCATTACATATTGTTAATAAAGTGGTGAGGCATCTCATTACCTATTGTTAAATTAGTGGGTGGATACATAAATTAGGGGGTTAATAAATTATCTATTGTTTTGGGCTCATGAATAGAGTGAAGTTATATTAATTATTTATTGTTAATAAAGTGGTGAGGTTTTTATTACCGATTGTTACTAAAGTGGTGATGTTTCATTATCTGTTGTTTCTGTGGGTGAGGTCGGCTTCAATTATTGGGACCTATTGTTTGGAGGCACACTACAGCAACGGTCTTTCGCCGACGCTCACTTCTACCAACGCATATATTTATCTCTGCGGCCGCTGCGACAGCAATAGTCCATTTTGACGATGCTGCGCGCGCATTGAGAACAATATACATGCAATCAAGAAAACAAAAGATTGTCGAGGAAAAATAAGTAAAAAAAAAGATTGTCAGCCAATTGCTAGGGCTCAGATCCCGCTAAAAATAACTCTACCGTCTACAGTGTTGTGTGACAATATAATGTGGGAAGAGGAACACTCCTCTGTAATATACTCCTGGGTATGTGTATTAAGTTAGAACTCCCTGTGGCGAGAAGAGGTTTGCACGATTTAAATCATCTAAGGGAAAGTTGGGTCAGAAAAATTCCCTACACCTCCCCGTAGAAATTGATGTGTATTATTTGTTATAGCAAAACGTGGTTGGTATATCGGTCATGGCAAATCAATTTCTAAGATTTCAAGTTCTGAAGATTGATAGAACAGGATAAATAAATCGTTGAAATTTAAATTTAAATTGTGTCCCAGGCCCCGCTCGTTCCTCGGAACAGAAGGGCGATGCATTTTTAGGGTTAGAAGGAAAGGTCGTAGCAACATGGTGTTTTCACCGAATTGTTACCCATAGAAAACTGCAGGGATCCTTTTAGTTTGGTTGAATATCAACGTTCAGGAGGAGAAATGAGAAAAAAAAAATCAGAACGCCTTAAATTAACCCCCCTGAACTTCATTTACGCGAAAAATAACCCAATATACAATCCGGTTGGGTGAAATTATATAACATAGGCTGGGTTTTGTTCGTTTAACTATTCGCTTCATACCAAGCATTAATTAATTATTATTTATTTAATGATTGTATTATTTCTATGATTATCGTTCGGAATTATTATTATAAAGCATTCTCGAAGAATAATTATTTACCCCTCATATCAAAACCTTTGTGCGTGACAAGTTAAGCATATATAAAAAATGGGCTATTATTATTTATTTATGACGTAATATTGTATTCATCAGGTTTTTTCCTTCCCAGAGAGATTTTCGGGGATCGTTATCGAAGACAAGGACACTAGAAAAGGTGCGAAATGCATTATGGGATTAAGACTGGTGTGTCACCCAAAACTCATCGCGCAGCTTCTACAGTTCAGAGGAAGATCAGATGGATAACAATGGATTCTAAAAGAATAAAACTCAAGGATTCCTAAACAGTGAAGAGCTTTCTCCTACACTCTTAGTTTACAGTTAGGATCGAGGTAAGTAAAGTAAATGTTTAGCGATAGCAGTTGTTGCTTCTATTTGACAATTATTGTAGCTTTCAAATGTCTCGTTTGGATAAACTCTGGACTGAATGCCGCAATTCAACAAGTCGTTTGTATTTTATTCATTTTTGTTTGTTTGAGGATGGCAGAAAAAGTCTAATAATTAGTTAGAACAAAATAATTGCAAGAAAACATATTCGTTTGTAAATATCAGTTAATAAACAGACAAACCGACATTCATTCAACCATATTTATCAAACAATGAACATTGTCTCGTTTTTATTAAGTGATTGTTTGAATTTAAAACATTTAAAACAACAGTATTTTTACATTTCTCTAGCTAATTGGTGGCTTTTCAAAACAGATTAAGACTAAAGTTTTTTTATGTAATGTTTCCTTTTAAAATCGCAGTCAATATAAGCGCTAGCAAGCGCAATCTAAATCATTGACATTTTCAAAGCTTGTTAAACTTAACCTATTTACATGTGTAGGAATTGTTTTTCTTTCCAAAAAACACATCAAATAAGAATCACACATATATTATTTTTATTCTACATTTCTGTTATCAAGAAAGAGAACATTTAAAAAATAGTAACAAAAGGATTTAATATTGTGGATCCACCAACCCGACTTTAATATTCTAACCATTAATTATGAATAACACCTTTAACTGATTTTCATTTGTGTTACAAAACCACCATATAATTATCTTAAAAACTCTATTCATTTTTTGTCTTTCAGCCAACCTTTTTTCTTTCTACCCCCCGACAGGCTCCGAAGGCATTAATTACTAGACACTTCCTACAAGACTATCAGGCGAACGTTTATTTACGCAAAAGCAGGTTAGGGTCGAAGTTCCTTACGTCTACAACGTTTAAAGATTGACATAGATGACGTGGAAATATGTCTATACCAGTTGAAACTGCTTTTAAACACCATTTGAATAGTTATTAACTACAAAAACAATAAGCTAAAAAAAACATCTGGGATGCTGGTCTCTGTTGTTCGACCAAAATAAGCCAGATGAATAAGGGTCTTGCATAAATCCAGGATTAAGAATATAAAGGTACTACTCATTTCTTATCTACTTTTTTAACACCAAGTCAGTAGGCATATCAAACAAATGATCACCATTTACAACTGCGCCATGATTTTGCTGTGAATTTTTTTTTTGCACAAAACAGCAGACGACAAAAATGACGGTTGAGGAGTAAAGTCGTTGTTGTCTAAGGGCGCTTTTCATTTACACGAACCCTCTGTTCTGATCGGCCAGTTCTCAAATGAAACGCGTCAGATCTGAAAACTGGTTCGGGGCAGACTGGTCCTACTTAGGGAGGAAAACTAGGATAACTAGCATTCTGCGAGTTCTATTCAAGCGTCACTGGATTACTAGCGGAACCTTTTTGTACCAATCAGGATACAAACAGGACCGGGTAAATGGAAGCGCCCTCAGTCTAACTGATTTTACTTTGAAATTAGTATGAGTGGGACAAATTCTGTAACCGTGCTGTACCGTATGTCTGTAATTTTATTGGAACGATAGGGAAACCATTTCAATGTCACAGCATGCCGTACAGTAACCGTGCTGTAGTCAGTGCTGTAGTTTGTCCCACTCATTGATACGAAATCTGCTCTATCGCATACATGAGTGCAACATTACCATGTTACTGATTAACTGTTCCTTTGCTCACTTTTAGAACACACAACAATGTCCTTAAGAGGAGAGTTCTTACTTATTCTCCTTTGTTGGACAGCTGTTTGCAATGGAAAGGTAAATTCACAATTTAACGATTTTAATCAAGTATTATTACGTAGCCCATGCCTTGTTGTATTGTCAACGGTTAGTATTGTCCATTCGTTGTAATTTTCAGGCATGAACGTAACAAAATTAAAGTCCTTCTTGTCCCATTTAAAGCTTTGCCATCCTTTTTTCAGGATGTAGATGCAGCGAAGAGAGACACAACTATAAGTAATGTCCAGGCTGTGTACAACCGATTCACTAGAACGTCAACTGGAAAGGTAAGCCGTGGACGAATGCACGGGTATATATAAATTATCTATTTGAGCTCGTTAATCTCCAAGCTTTAAACTTTATCGTGGATAAATAAAAGTCATTGATTTTATATGATGATCATGTTACTTTTCTTTAAATACCAATACATAATTTTGTGTTTGTTAGGACTTTTTCGCATCAATTAAGGAATCTCTGTTATTCGGCCACGGGTACCAAGAGCAATTCTCTAGTAACTGAAATATTCTGACTATACCGTCAATAGTTAAGCGCCTGTCTGTCGAGAGGAGGTCGAGGGATCAAACTCCGGCCGGACCAACACTCAGGGTCTTAAAATAACTGAGTAGAAGGTGCTGCCTTTGTGAAACAATCTCGTTCTCGAACTGCAGATGGTTAGACCTTCACGTCTTCTCGGATAAGGACGTTAAATCGTAGGTTTCACGTCGGCCTCAAGTTTATCAGTCTCACCAGACTGTCACGAGTTACCGACGTTAATTAAAGTTGCTTTACTTTTATTACTGGACCCACATTACGACTCCATATTTTTGGGAAATAATTTCGAGTTAATTTATTTACCATTACCTCAACTACAGTATGTGATAAAAGGCGTGTGTGCTGGAATTTAAAGGGCTACAGTTAATCGAAAACAAAACTGCTGTTTATTCGGACGTTTAAAAGTTCGGACAAAAAAAAGGTCCGAACATTTAAATGTCCAAACATTTGAAAATATGCTTATTTATTGATATTGGATTTTGAAGCCGCCCACAACCAGCAAAACACTCAACACAGTGCGATCATGAACCTATTTATATTATATAACAGCAGCATATAAGGGAGTTGAAACGTGTAACCTGGGAGGGGCTGGATTCAATAGTTTTCAACTTTCTCTCCCTGTTTTTCTCTCCACATTATTATTGATTCAATTTCCTTTATCAATTAATATTAAGCCACTGAAATTTATAATAATATATTAGTACATTAATAATAGCCTATATATAGTGATTGCGAGTTAGTTATAATTAGGATTCATTAATGATATTTTTATATAATTAAATTGTAAGTAGGTTAGATAGTAGGTGAAGAGCCAAGTGGTGGAGAAACTGTCACTAAATCATTATTGTTAATATTAGTATAATAATATATTATTATTATTACGCACGCAGCTTTAAAACTGCGTACATCATAATACCCCAAGAATAAATTTTAAATTTGATGTATTAGTGTAGTTTGTCCAGATAACATCATTTCTTAACACGGCCTGTGGTATTCTGTCATTTCCAGGCAACCTACTATGGTAAGTATCCAGGAGGTGGCGCATGCGCCCTCGATCCGCTTTCACCGATGGCAAACCAACCAAGCTGGATACAAATCGCGGTGGGACAGGACGACTATCAAGGGTCTCTAGGCTGTGGAATGTGTGTGGAGATATATGGCACGGGGAAGCCAGCAGCACCTGATCTTGGTGGAACGACGCCGGTTACAGGGGACCTCAAGGGTATTGTACATGACTTGTGTGGCTCATGTCAGCAAGGTATGTTTACTGAGAGAAACGTAAGGTGGCCCGCTGGTAGTCAGGTCTATTTTGATAACGAATTTCCGCCAAAATTCCTTTTATGATCTTTTTAGATTATTAGACACATGTAGTACTAAATACTAGGAAACGTTAAAATGGTTTGAAAATAGTAATATGTATACATGTAGTAAAAAAGAAACGATGCGCAAAACTTTACAAGAGTCGATGAAGTGATGTGAAGTGCGCAGTAACTTAAATCTGTACAATAGACAGCTAGTGCGACAGCACGCTCAGATTGTTCAAGAGCGAAATTAGAGTTATTAGAGTACAGATGCATAGATGACGTCACGTTTCGTATGAAATCATTTTATTTCCTCCATTTTTCGCTAATTATTGTATAAAACAAATAGTAATTCTGCTGCGGGTTCGTCCTCTTATTGACGCATAGATGACGTCAAAATGTGGAGAGATCAACAGTCATGCAACTCGACTGCATCTCGTGGTGACTTCTTGTCATGTTGTGACGTCATCTGTGTATCTATGGCAACATGAAATATATTGGTTAAAACGGTTGATAGTGATTCACTTGTTCTTGTATTCTGTAGCTGTATCAAATTCTTTCTCAATAAAATACGATACGTAGTACAACACGATGAAAGTTTGTCTAACATCAATGAAATTTCATATTATAGGAGATGTAGACCTTTACGTCCCTGGTAACGGAGTATGGGGTATTAAACTCAAAGCAATTGACTGTCCAACGGTCCAAGGTTCTGCTGGCTACATACAGCTGAGATTTACTGGAAGCAACGAATGGTATTTCAAATTACAAGCAAGAAACGCCAAGTAAGTTGACCTTTTGGAATATTAATTCACTGTGTCGTCTTCTGTGTTTCATGTTTAAAAATTAACCTTTTTTTCTATACCCTACATCAAAGCCGTTTTAATGCTACCTTGTTGAAAGAAAGTATGTGCCTTTTCTATACTCGATATCATTGTAATAACATGAGTGAACAGGCCACACTTTCTGACATGATTGCAATATGTGTTTGCCGTCAGGTGGTCATCATGTACTTAAGGAGTTAACAAAAGATCGATGATAAAAAATATTACCGTGTTCTATGTCATTGTCATTCCTAAAATAGTATTTATCACAAATGTTCATGTGCATTTAATGTATGTTCCAGCCTTTTCTCCTTTTTGTCATCTTTTTATTTAAATATTGCTGGTAAATGTATAATTGTGTAAGTTCCATAGATGAGCTATTGCTCTTGATGCAAACGCAGAGAATCTATATGTTTAGATAAAATGAGTATTTTGAAAAAATAACGAAATAAATTATTTAATTAACAAGTAACTGCAGAAGGATTATAGCAGCTTTCGTGTCCTATCACAGAATCCCTGTAGCGGGTATGGAGGTGTTCAACACGGTAACGGGAGACTGGTACTGTCTAAAGAGAACAGATGATAACTACTTCGCCAGTGATGGACTGGGCAAGGTGACATTCCCCATGAAACTGAGGCTGACTAGCATCACTAATGAACAGCTGGAGACCACTGTTACGACACTGAAAAATGACGAAAGCTTCCCTTCTGATGTCCAGTTCTCAGGATTTAAAACTAGAGGTTAATGTAATTCCAATTATTATTGTTTACTTTGCGATATTACTGCGGAATTTTACTCATCTTCAAAGTACAACCTCCTTTACGAATAACTTATAAGATATTACTTCTTACATATAAAGCTCTAAATAATCTGGCTCCTACCTACATTCGTAATATGGTAGAGTACTATACTCCTCCTCGTAATCTTAGGTCTGCCAATAAGTTACTTCTGAAGGTTCCTACAGTCAATTTAAAGAGCTATGGAGAAAGGTCTTTTTCTGTTATTGCGCCAAAACTGTGGAATTTGTTGCCACTTACTATTAAGTTATGTCCCTCGGTGGGAGTCTTCAAAGCTAAGTTAAAAGAATATTTATTTAAGGAAAGTTTTTATTAGTTTAGTTATAGCTTAGATCGTAAGATTTTATAGTTCTTGTAAATTAACTTGCCTGTTTTCCAGCTATGTAAAGCGCCTTTGGACGTTTAGGATTAAGGCGCTATATAAATGTAGAATTATTATTATAATTATTATTTATTGTTGTTGGTTTATCTTAATGCAACCAGGTTTCATCTGATAAAACGACTGGAATATGACATTCTTATGTCATATAAATAAAAATGTGCTTTAGAGAGCTTGGGTAAAATGGTGTTGAAAACCATCTTTCATTTCTTTTTCAAATTATACAAGATATATGTTAGTGTGATCAACGAACTGAATAAGATACTCGGTCGTTCAATTGGGAGGGATGACGAGTATCTGTTATTTCATTATTTTATGTATAACCTGTCCGGTTTTCTCTAACAATTCGGATGCTATGGATTCAGAAAAAGCACTGATTTTTAGAAGTAATCAAATCGATTCTTCCCCTGAATAACGTCGATAAAAAGGGAAATAAATCATGTTTAATAATTAATGTATAACCAATCCGAGCCAGATTTGTCCGAAGTCCAATCATTTGTTCTCATAGCGTACATTGTAACGCAAAACACTTACAGTCATGCATGGACGTTACACAGTAAAAAGGGATGATGTTATTAAACTCACACCCAGTGTGTTTTAGATGGATCACCGTACTATGTGATACTCACCAGTAATGCATGAACGTTACACAGTAAAAAGGGATGATGTTATTAAACTCACACCCAGTGTGTTTTAGGAGGGTCATCGTACTATGTGATACTCACCAGTAATGCATGAACGTTACACAGTAAAAAGGGATGTTATTAAACTCACACCCAGTGTGTCTTAGGTGGATCACCGGAGGGTATCAAGTGCTTTGGACAAGGAAATAAGGAGAGCAGCGAAGCAACGCCAGGTAAAATTAATGTCTTTATAATATATATAAAAAAACATTAAAACTTTTGCTTTTGTCCGCGCTTAACGCTCACTTTTTCCAAACTACTTCAAAGGCTTACGACTGTGGATATTAAGATTTATATAGGCGTCCATCAAAATGTCTTTTCTTTTCCGAAGCTGAGTCATCTTTCCATGACTGGTGATATTTCATGTTATAATTTTCTTTTCGTTAACCCTTTACTGACAAAGGGGCTTGTCGGTGCCCTCAGTGGCATTGACGTTTTTAGACGTATACGTGCATGTATGGTGTACAATATACTGAGTGTCTCATCAGTCACATACGTTTTAACTGGAGATAATATCATTCTATTTAAGTTTTATGTGATGAAAATAAAAACATAAAAAACTTGTTTCTAATAAGTGGAAACGGTTTTAATTCCAGAGGAAGATGAGAAATTTTGCGCGGGAAAATCCGATGGTACATACGCCGATCCTAAAGACTGTAGCGCCTTTTACGAGTGTTCTAATGGGAAATCCTTCAAGAAGTACTGTCCAAACGGTCTTAAGTTCAACGCAATGATAAAAAGCTGTGATGATCCTATGAATGTTAATTGTGTTGAAAACCACAAAGATTCAGAGGCTGATAATGATATGACGGAAAAAGATGACACAGTACGTCTGAGCAATAGAAAAGTGTCTCCACGCAGTACCGACGGCTTTGGAAGGAACAGAAAAAGACGATCTGTTGAAACGCGAGGGCGAAACACTCATAATCGAGGCAGGACTTCACATTTAATAAAGAAGCATCACCATTACCACAGGCATCAGAGATCTCACAAGGCTCATAGAGGAGTAAAAAGGAAGGTCTTGGGTTCAAGAATACACGGATATCGTCACGATAAAGGATTACATGCAAGAACAATGGAAAGCAAAAACCATCACCGATCTAAAGAAGCTGCTGATAAACGAGTTAACGTTAAAGTCAAGATTCTGTTCACTGGATCTAATCATCTTAGTGGGACCTTGGTTAGTAAGAACCCTGATGATCCTAAAGAAGGTAATTTAACCGTATCTGCGGTTGAGAATGCCGAAAAAGGGGACGAAAACATAGTCGAGAACAAGCCTAACGGGGCAAGTATAGGTAATGAGAACATGCTAAAGGCATTAATTAAAGGAGGCATGTCAACTACAGGTGGAGAAGAAGATGTTTCGGCAGTAGTTCAAGATATGACTAATCCAATAAGCTATGGCGCTGACGGAAAAGTGCTGAAAATGGTCCTAACTGGACTGAAAGGTAAGAATCCTTTCAACATTGGAGCTGTTCCGCAGCCCAACGTGGGAACAATTGATGGAATATCAGATACTGCAGATAATAAGGTGGCTGGAACTTTAGTGGTTGAAGCAAATCGAATGGAAGATGGTACAGTACACACAACAACGACTCTACGACCTGATTACAACACCAAGAATCAAGGTTCTTTATTGGACAATGAGGGGCATGAAGTAGAAAGCACTGTGGAAAAGCAACAGGAAAGACCGAAAGGTTTTCAACTAATCAAAAGCGAGCAAACTAACGGACAACAATTCTTTCCAATGAACTCAGTCCCTCAAATGCATTCGTCTGGTTCTCAGATAGGTCCAAAATATGGTCCTATAAGTAATCTTTTGCAAACTATAAAGAATGGACAGAATGGCCAGTTGCAAGAGAAAACAAACACTGCCTCAGGTGGAGCAAATGCCGAATCCTTACAAAGTACAGTTCCATCGCAGCAAGTTTCGTCAATCGGCAAAGGAGAGGTGAAAGGACACGAATCCGGTGGCGAGAGCTCTCAACACAATGTAAATGTTACGATTGGTGAACATGGGGAACTAAAGCCAATTTTAACTGAGGTTGGAGCTCCAATACCAAGTGATCCAAACGGTAAGAATTTACAAAGCAGTAATGGAAACACAATGCAGAACTCGACGGAAACGGGTGGTGGTATCAATAAAGTGGTGATGGTTCAGCCAGCACTTTCACCAAATCCTAAAGTCCAACATGCTAAGGTTAACTCAAACCACGAAGGTGCAAAAACAGCGGCAATACCATCTGAGCAAGGAAAAGAAGTAAACTTGAACAGTTCGTATGGTGCAAGAGCTAACTCTACATTCCAAACAGCAGGTCCGATTGCGATTACAAATCTCACCATTATTAGCGTTCCAACTAATTCGGAGAATGCTAGCATGACTTTAGTAGGAGTAGGAAGCACTATTATTACGAGGCTACAGTCAACCCAAGAAAAGATGGACAACAAAGGAGATTATAGTGGAGCTTCTGATGGGGATAAACAGAACGGAAACAACGTAGATCTGACTTCACAAACTCTCCCACAAAGTATTAATAAAATAAAACAGGTCAGGAAAGGAAACAATAGTATAGCAGGTAGTAGCACTACTGGAGGTCCAAGTGAGCCTCTAAAAAGCACCACCGACTTGTCAAATCAACTGCAGGTTTTAGAAGGAGGTAAAAAAATATCCAAACAAGGACCTAATACAGATAAAGAGGCTATTACAAACGGGGAGACGAACAGTATAGCAAAAGTAAATCCGAACAGCGACACAATGAAAACTGTCGCTGAATCTTCAAATAAAACTGGAGATCAGCTTGCTAAGGCACCTATGGAATTAGGTTTGAAGGAAACACAAAGTACAAATGGAGTGGAAAATAAAGGAAATTCTCATAATGTTCCGGAACAACTAAATAATTCTTCTGGTGGAAAGGTTCCCGTCAGCAAACAAATGGAGAATTTACAAAATATTAAACCACCCACACTGGGCCAAGATCTAAATACTGCTGATGTAACATCGAAACAAGGTAACGGTGATAAAGGAATGGAGCCAGGTAACCGTGTACATAAAGTATATATTGTGCAGAATCTCCACGTTGCTGGACCAGCTGGAAATTCCACAGAGCACGAAAAAGGCGCCATTGAAGGGGTTGGTAAAAGTGATGACAAGAAAGGAGTAGAGGCACCCATAGAATATGCCCCTGTCATACGAATTCGACTAAAACGACCGTCAAACGCTCTAACTGGAATCAAAAATGCACCAGGAAATGAAAAGAATAAAAGTCCTGATTTGGACCAGCGCACACATTTGGGTCCACTGATAAACCTTAGTGACATGCAAGATGTGGATCAAGCTAGACAACCGTTGCATTCTTCAACAGGTTTTATTAGAGAGCTCAACCGTGACGATCATGACAAATACGAAGACCAAGAAACAGTACCAGTCAGAGGTAGCGAGACCTATGACGCTTATGGTAACCACAAAGGTTCGATGCCAACTATATCTGAAAACGAGGCACACAGCCTACTGGAGGGAGACAATGAGTTTCTTGATAACATAGCGGTGCAAAATGTACTGTATAATCCAGCATTAAACTCTGAACGACACGAAGATAATACTAAACCTAATGAAGAACATGACACCCATAAAGATGTAAAAGAAGACAAGGAAGATCATCTCAAACCTACTTCTGAAATTAAAGTCGGCGTTGCTGAAGGCGGGCATGACGAAGCGAAAGGAAAGGGGCATGGTAAAGAGTGGTCAGAAGGTACTCATCACAAACCATCAGACGGATTTGGCAGTGCAGAGAATCAGCGACTGAAAGGAATCGAAAAACCCGACGAAGCCATAAAGGCACATGGGGCTTTTGTTTCCAGCTACATGGGTCATGGCGGGCCAATGGGAGGCATGGGGAGTGGCTTCAACGAAATGGATATGTCTCACAACGACATGGATATGTCTCAACAAAATGACATGCCCATGGGTGGAATGAAGTACATGCCAATGGGAATGAGTCCAATGGGTATGGGAAGAATGGGAGGAATGAGAGGAATGGGAGGAATGGGAGGAATGGGAGGCATGAGAGGAATGGGAGGAATGGGAGGAATGGGAGGCATGAGAGGAATGGGAGGAATGGGAGGAATGGGAAGAATGGGACAATGGGGACGGATGGGAGAAATGGGGCAGATGGGAATGCAGCCAATGAACATGAATCCTATGAATACGGCAATGGATATGGCAATGAGGCAGAAACTTATGCAGATGCAAATCCCTCCTGGTTTGAAGTTTCCACCGAGCATGCAAGTCAAACCATTCGAATATAAGGGAGGTGCAAAAGATAATGACGGAAGTGGAGAACAACAAGTACAGCAAAGTTCAGAGCAGGTCCAGATAGACGGCTCAAATGCTGCGAAAGCTAAGGAGCAAGACTATCAATCAGGTATAATTGTTTAAATCGTTCTTTAGCCATTTCAGAAAGACATATAGACCGAGACTGCAACGAATCCAATAAAACGCACATTTAAATGAAACGTACTGCATGCTAATATTACAACCATTTCGATCTTTGAAACGAATCGTTCAATCATTTCTTGATCTACCCAAGTTAGTTTACCACTTAAAAGATCATCCAACATATTAATATGTACGCCGATTAAACTCCACAGCTATCATCCCACTGCATGGTTATTGGAGAGATATTCTTGTTAATTATGTTAATGTTGGACCACGCAAGTCTTTCCTGTTGAAGTATTTGTCTTATATTTCTACGTTTATTTGAATAGGCAAGTGATATAGTTGCGCTTTTTTTCTTTGTACATTTCGTTCTACCTATACTTTGTTTAAATTAATTTGTTTTCTTCATCAATATGTAGGTAGTGGTGAAACACAAAACACACAAGAGGCAGGAAGTACTTCGAAATCAGCAAGCTCAAATGAAAAGAGTGTCGGTGGAGAGGACGTGAGCAATAACAAAGGAAACACCAAGATCCAGAAAGCTGACAAGAGTGAAGATGAGGCGCCTTCTCCTCTAGCACGTGCAAATTACACCCAACCAATGAGTCACAAGATTACGGCAGGTAAACCAGGGATCATGCCTGGGATTACGAATAACGAAAGAGTTGTCCCAGAAAGGGGACACGTTCCTGACAGAATAGTTGACTTACAGATTGACGACTTTAAAGACGCTGTGACTGTGACTGTAGGCCAATATAAACCACATATGTCTGACGATAATACTACATACCATGATACAGTTAGGAATAAGGTGCACGAAGGTAAGGTTGCAATGAGATTATACTTTTGAATCGAGCTTAAGAAAATACGTTCAATTCTTTGATGATTTAGTTCGGAATAAGTAATTAATGCATGGAATTGAAAGGAGTTACACGAGTTTCATATGAGGAGACAGAATGTTTGATACTTGGCTGTCACTCTAAACGCCTTTTAATATAATATTGATTTTTTGTCCAGTTATGCAATGTTCTATGATAGCATATAGATTGCACTAGAGAAATATTTCCTGACCCTGAAATTGGATGTACATATAAGTCATAGCTTATAATCCATATCTGATTGGAACTAATGGCTTGAATAACCAAGGGAATAGCTGCAGCATTCTTTCAGTAGTCACGTAATTTAAAAGTTGTATTTTCTTCTTATCTCCATCTGCATTTTGTTTAATGATTGAATGCAAAGTTATATTTAGAATATCAAATATAAAGCTTAATCTCTGCCTTAATTTTAGATCTGCAAACCAAAAATAATATGTGCGCTCGGCCTTACAAGATTCGCCTTTAAAATGTCTAGGAAATTATCTGATTTAAGATTATTACTTAACAAATCTTTTAATCAAACAATTATACCGCAACAGCGCCCTCAAAGTTCTGCAATGGTAAAAATAGCGGTGTGTACGCTGACAGTAAAGATCCCAGTAGGTTTGTCATCTGTTACAATGGTGTCACCGAGGAAAGAAAGTGTGCTAAGGGTTTGGTCTTCAACCCTAGGGAGAAAATATGCGAATTACCGGACAAGAGAAAAATGGTCATTAGGAAGGGACGACGTAGGAATGGAAGACCCAATAATGATAAAGATTCAACACGAGTTAACATCGCCAAGGAAAAAATGACGGCATTTGTCAAGATAGCGAAACGGCACAAGAGTCCAGTCAAGAAGTCATTGTTGCATGCGAAGAAGAGGAAGAAGCACCACGAAATGTAACTTAACATGTAATATCACCACCATCTCTAAATGGTCTGTAAACCCTATAAAATTAAGTTTCCAATCAAAGTATTAATTCTAATGTATATTTATTATGCTAACGAAGCCGTCGTAGATCGCATCAAAGAGAAACGTAACCTCGTGCATGCTCAGTGAAAATAAAAAAACGACTAAGGTAGGAAAATGGTCAACTCCTATTCGCTGTTTCAGTCAACAAGCAAATCAGAGAAACCAGTCTTTAAAGGAGGTTTCAGTTATCGAAATGTTCTCGAAAAGCACGAAATTATAATATATTCAGTGTTACAAGAAAACTGTGTTGATATAAAGTCAGTGCTCTATAGTTATACTTAATATCCATTGTGTTGATGTTGTATAAACACCTCGAGAGTTTCGCACAACGTAAATATGATACAGAATGAATGCATGCTCATAATCTTGAATGACCTTAACTTCTTTAATAAAATCGTAATCACTAATAATGTGTGAGAGCATTAAACCGCCACATAAAAGATGTTTGTCGAAATTAAGAGTAGTCCTACGATACGCGCACCTCTTATCGCGAGTATATGTAAGGTGGTAGTCAGTTGATTTGAATAAAATGAACGTCAACTATATTCGAGTGTAATGTCTCACGAGTACTTTAACACAGCTTTATTCTCCATCTTATCATTCTAAAGATGACGAGTGGGTTAACGCAATTATGAGAGGACGCAAGTGGGTTTGTACTGTAAGTACACCCGAGGATTAAGTAATTAAGTTGTGGTCAGGTTAGGTGTTATGTTCTGTCAATGAAACTGACTAAAGCTGTCATGATAGTCATTATATTTCAAACTCATTTTAATGTGATGCATTTTATTAAAATTCATAATCCGGCTCTCGCAACAAGAGATCACTGTTCTAGACATGGCGCCAAAGAAGGGCCTTTTGCCCTTCCGCACTGTTTGTAGTTTACAACTGCTCGATAATAGCGGCAGACGGTCACGGATATATCCTCAGCTTCAGAATCTGTGGATTAAACCCCAAATATACTTCGGTACGTGCAATCTCAATTTGAGTTTTCCGGTGGACATAATTCCAAAGTTGAAAAGTAATTCCATTCAATTTGGAAAATGGCCGTCCGTATGAAGAACAAGGGTTGTCCTCTGAAGATGACATTTTAGCATTTGGAAAACCATGAGGAAAAATATATGGGGCGGTGAATTTATAGCGGTGACTTTATAGCGGACGGCTACCGTGAACTAAAGATTACTCAAAATGAGTGTGATGCGTAATGATGAACCGCTTTTCCAAAACTCTGTATAACACACCTTTTTCACGTCAGTTGATTTAGTCGTCTGCTTATCATTTAAATACTATTCAGATTTCAACTCTAATAATGGTTTTGTATTATTCCTGAATGAAGGTGTATGATATATTTCTCCAAATTTCCTTTTTGTTATTTGCGTGACCACAAGATGCAGTCAGGCGTAACTGATGTTCCCGTCACGTTATGACTTGATCATGTGTACCTATAATAGGACATACCCACCGTAATATCCAGTAGACGCCGAAGCCATTTTATAATGTTTATTGTATTGAATTTCGCGCGCGCGATCAAGTGAGGACCAACTGGCCTCACTTTCATGTTTTCAACGTCAGTACCACGCGGTGAACTGGGGTGAGGGGTTTAATTGCATAGGGTCTATAGAAAGCAAGTAGTATTAGTAGTATTAACCAATCCATGCTTATTTCAACTTCAGATAAAAATATGGGGGTGGGAGGGGGGGGGGACTGGTAATCTTCGCAAAATACATATTTCTAATTGATTTGTGTCTCGTCGCGGGCGAACCGATCAGAAAGCGAGTTTCTCCGATAAATATTTAACTGTTTATACCAGTGACTTGGCATTTTTGGTTGCAAATTGTGACTGTCCTTTACTACTTGTATGGGACCAGTGACCGGCTTTAAACATTTTATGCCATTTGTTACTCTTTCCGAAACAGGTCAGAAATTGTGAACAGGGTTGTAATTATTCATCTTTGGGAAACAGTAGTAATAATAAAAATGTATAAATTATAATGAAATATATAATAAATATATCTAATCATATTATTAGGACGTATTTATCATGATTTCTGGAACTTTTATTTAACAAATAGAAGATGGTTCTCCATGTACGTTCTATACAAAAATTATATTCCAACTTGGTGCACAGTACACATTCCAAACAGTTGATTGGCTAATGACAGTGCTTTATTGGTGACCACAGCACGCTCTGCGCTCATAAAGTTAGATACTTTATGTTTGTGTTTATTGACAAATACAGAACTGTACACTGACTATACGACGAACTCAATAATTATTTATACTGCATTCGGCCTTCGGTCTCGTGTAGTATTCATTTTTTTTTCGTACAGTCAGCGCGTGCCTATACTTGTCAATAAAATGTACATGCTAGTTCGTAATCCTACAATAATACACGCTCAAGGTCTTGAAATGTCGTGGTTGTGCAGCGATCGGCGAGTGGAACAAGAGTGCATTCAGCAGCTTTCAAGACCTCGAAACTGCATTATTTGTTATAGGACATAAGCAAAGCTCTTCTGCGTGTTTTATCATATAAAATTCCATCTACGTGAAAAGGAATGCCTAAGCTCAAGGCTTTTAACAAATGAAATTGCACTTCTTAGGATGCTCAAGGCTTTTAACCAATGAAATTGCGCGTTCTTAGGATGCTCCCGTAATTTATGTTATAAATACTTAAACCCATCAAATATTTTATCTCGCGCGTGATTGGTTGAATGCGTCACGTGACCCGATATTTCTTCTCCGCGAGCGGGAAATATCAGCGAATACACCCCCTGTGAGTATATGAGCGCGCGTCAAAGAAATATTTGAAGGATGATAACAACAATAACACATTGTGGCGTCGAAGTATGCCCAGATATTTCTCCTTGGACATTATCTGATCCTCACAGTTTCGCTGGAACTTCGCTCTCGGGAACTGTTCTATTCTCGGATCGGATAATGTCCGCGGCCGAAATATCAGGGCATATTTAATTTCGACGCCACAAATAGGTTATGTAACCTTGCACCTGATTGATGAGTTTATTCAGACTGATGTCTATTCTAAACCCACCGATAGTCACCTCTATGTCCCACCAACTAGTGCTCATCCGGAGCACTGTAAGCGCGCTATTCCTTACAGCAGGCTCTCAGGCTGAAACGTAATTGTTCCACACATACTTTCTTGGAGAAAAGAAAAGCAGAGTATAAAAATATTTAGCGGAGCAGGGTTAAACATAAATCTAGTTTCAGTGAAATTCGATCAAGTTGCTTCTATTGATAGAAATACATTACTCAAGATAAAATAGAAGCAACAAAAGCGTGAAGTGACTCCCCTGGTTGTGGATTTCAACCCAAGTTTACCCGAAATTGGGAAGCTGATCCGGGACAATCTGTATTTGTTGCACTCATCTCCTCTCATGGGAGAGATTTTTCCGGACATATAGAAGGCCTAACAATCTTAAAGAATTACTGGTGCCTTCTAAATTCAAGGCTAATCAGCCAAACACTGAGATCAACAACCAAGACGAGGCACCTATTGGCTGTTTCGGATGCAACAAGAGGTGGAATCTGTGCACCAATAATGGCTTTTTCTAACCTAACCATAACCTCTAGCTCTCATATAAAGAATTATGGGATAGCTCTCAGACAAAGGCATTATGGGATCGAAAGGCCAGAAAAGTCAGAGTCTGTCATTTGCTCTTTAAAGTGCCAATGACATGAAAAAATCGATCTCATTTTTATTTCATTTTATTAAATTATAGGCTTCCCTTAGCCATTTTGTGCAATGATAAATCAATTTGGAGAGCGCGAACATAATTGTATTTCTTATTGAAGTCAGGCATAATTGCCAAAATTAGGCGACAATTTTTATGCCGTTAAATATATGCTAATCACATGCGTGATGTCACTAGGTCCTACATTTATATTCACAAAAGTAAATATGGCTGACTGCAAGGATTCTATTAGAAAATTTATGGCCATCGTCAAAGGTTTCTCAAAGTATTACATATTTAAATTGAAAACTGGCCAAAAATGCACTTATTTCGTAGTATTTATGGAGACGAATATAAATGCACAGACCTAGTGACGTCATGCATGTGATTACCATATCATTAACGGCAGAAAAAGTGTCGCCTGATTTTGGCAATTTTGCCTGACTTCGATACGAAAAAAAAATATGTTCACGCTCTCCAAATTCATTTTTAATTGCACAAAATGACTAAGAGAAGCCTAGAATTTCATAAAATAAAATAAAAACGGGATCGAATTTTTCATTTCATTGGCACTTTAAATAAAACACTGGAGAGCGCGTTATTTAGCAAATAAAGAAGCCTTAGCCATGTTTTATACGTTTTTGCGGACAACGCTTTAAATATAGGCGATTGCGTGCATTTTCACGTGCAGTTATTGTGTTTTGTAATTAAGGCTATTGTTTTATGCCGTCGTCCTAGATGTTGCCGTCGTGGTTGCTTAAGCTCCCTTAGGATGCACTTTATAATTTGTTTTCATTTAGTATGGGAGGCTTATAACAGTTCAAATACATAATTATTCCTTAACCTAATTAATATACTAATATTAAGGGTTTATTTGTTTATTGTTGACACATTTGCTCTTAGAATTTAAACAATCGTCCATGGTTTCCGTCCGATGAGAAACACACCGTTGAGTAAATAGGAAATTATCGGTTAACGTTAGATTTTAAAAGAAACGGTTTTAGCTCGTAAGGTGACTCCAACATGTTATGGCTAGCAGGTCGAATCAGCATTAAATCATAAATATATTTACCATTTATCGTATAACGTAATAGATTGCAGCAATTTTGATATATATTTTGTTCAATTATGGCCGCCCTTATTTGCATATTGCCATAAACTTAGCTTATTTGGTGAAGTGGATCCACACGTATTACATCATTGTGCTGCGAGTTTATTAAACGGCTTCAAAAACTTATAATGGTTACTTAATAAACCATTGAACCTTTGTATTCACAACGCCATGCAAAATATTCGAGTAATCTCCGCCTGCGATTACGAACATCTCAAGGGAAGGACAAGAAGAAGTTACCATACTATGTTGTTTGAAGCGGCGTTTCGCAATGCTGAAAGCATTGTGTGGAAAAAAACAAGCTAGGGCAAGAACAACCTGCACTTGAAGGTTTTGGTGTCGTGGTTGACATCGATAAAGTTCAAGACTTGGAAAGCGATGTGACTGACATGATGGCAGATTCCGGCACAAAATATGAAGAGGATGTTCGTAAGTTTAATGCACCTTTTTATTTTTTACGGCTTTGAGTTTGATTTAATAATTGGAACTAAACAGTGGCTCGGTAAACAAGTAATGGTAGTTGGTAACTTCATTTAAAAAATATTATCTGTGTATCTCGGTAGTCTGCTGATATTAGTAAATTTAGTGCAAAATTGATTATCTAGGTACCTTATGTTCCGTGTACTTTTTGCTATCTTTGGGTCTTTATCAGTGAATTCTTAATTAGGATGAAACTTTATATAAAATTTCATGTTCATTGGTATATAAAACGTTCATCCTAATTAGCACATCGGGCAGAATCCTATTGTTCTTCGCGACATGTACTTACTTACTTACTGTTGAAGAATTAATCCAAAGCGGAATAATTATAATCTAACGCATGAGAAGTTCGCTTTAACGATACCTAATTGGTTGTTCATTAATCGTGATGGAATACAAATGTCCCAAGGCTGATAAGGCACCGTCAATCAATGCCAGAAATAACGTGATGGCGCTAATTATTAACAATAGATGTCCTCTTCAATTGAACCGACTGTTCATTACGCCTGATCTTGAGTTTTCAAAAAGATTTGGCGCGTAGTCAATTTAATTTACTGCTTACGATAGTCATAACTGGCCATTTGACTGAACAATCCTTTTGCCCAGTTTCATCGTTTCAGAAATATTTTGTTTTAGAGTACCAGTGCTCTTTATGTTTTGCAACCTGGAGGTCGTTGGGTTCGAGTCCCACTTGGGTCAGAGATGTTATCTCTTTCCCTCGTAGGGCGTGCACACTTAGCACTACAGCTTACCACTTTACATCACACTCTTTATGTTTTGTTTTTTTAAGTTCCACTTTCACTTTCCAATAGGATTTGCTTTGAATTCAACAGGCGACGGCTTCACACGGCTGCTTAGATCTGAGTAAGGACGACAAGGCAATTCGTTTCGCCCTTTGCTAGTTTGACTTCTACAGCAAATAGAAACATAGAAACATCTCATTTCAAAGCTGAAGATATTCAAAATCCGTTTTGACATCAGTTTTGACGCGCCAGAGCTGTTCTACGCTGTTCCTGGTAATGGGCTGTTCTCATAGTTTTCATTTTCACTTTTCAAACACCGGTTCTGCGTCAGTGAAGACAACAACTAGATTATTTCTTTTGGTTGTTGACTTCTAGTGCACACAGAAACACGAAAAAGGTCTCATTTTAAAGCTGAAGGTTTACAAAATCCGCTTGAACATTTGTTTATGATGCGCTATCGACTTTTATACTGTTCTGTTAGTTTTTCAGGTCAGTCAATGTTTAAATGTTTTGGTTGGAAATCAAAGCGGCTTACAGTGCCGCTCTCTGAGTCGGAAGACCACAGCTAGATTCTTTATTCTGGCTGTTGACTTCTAGTGCACACAGAAACACGAAAAAGGTCTCATTTTAAAACTGAAGGTTTACAAAATCTGGTTGAACATTTGTTTATGATGCGATATCGAGTTTTACGATGTTCTGTTAGTTTTTCAGCGCAGTCATTTTTCCAGTGCAAAAAGACACTTAGCCAACTAAAATTACAATCACAAAGGCTCGTGTGACTCGTCAATTTCAATGCTTCATTAGCCGGCGTGCGCTCTATTGTTTATATGGGAGGAGCTAGGGAGTCAAGAGATGCCTCGCGGGAATTCTGAAAATCCAAATTTGGCAAGCGAATTTGAGTTTCCAATATGTGTTCTAGAAAGTTTGATTTCGATAATACTAATATCCGTCAGAATAAGACGAAAAAGAGGCAACGAGTTACTAAGATATCGAACTAACTTTTGCCGTGGGTACCTAAGACATTAAGTAATTATTCGAAGAGAAAATCGACCTCAAATTCAACCATTCGTCATTTTCCAGTCAAGCAGCTTCCAAAAATCCCAAATTTGAAGGCAAAACCGATAATGCTTATATTCACGCAAATAATTTAATCTTGGGTGCAAATACTTAATTGATATCTCTTCTACAAAAGCCCATGGGTACCTAACTCTTATGAAGGTTATTTTCTGCGTAAGTGAGTGAAATCGTAACCTCACTGAAGCGTTTTGGCCCATTTTCTCTGTTATTTGCTTCACGTATCATTGCTTAGCTTTGGAATTTAGCGCTGTTGTTCTTAGTAATGTCCCGGATGTGTCGCGGCATTCTGGGCAATGAATCCAATGAGAACGCTGAAACATGAATAGAAATTCCAAGAGTTGCAAGGTGCTTATCCATTGTCTCAATCATTAACCCCGTTTCCCCTGGGACAGAATTCAAATCTCTTCTCGGGCTTTTTAGAATGATGAGATTTTATCAGGTATAAAGGAGCATGCACGTGACTGATTTGTTCATCTGATTGGACAACGTCCTCATTAATTATTCATGCCTTTTTGAAGAGATGTCTATAGTCCAAACCACACTCAGAAAATATAGTATTCTTTATGCAGTTGGCTCTCTTTACTGGGACAAACCAATTATGAGAGTTAAATCATCCAAATATCTTGGAGTATACATTGATAATAACCTAAAATAATAATAATAATAAAATGATTTTTGTTCTAAGCGCTTCACAAGATAATTAAAAACTAAAATACCTACAATTAAATAGATAATTAAACTCATTAAAAACTATAAGCTAATTTCAAAAGGTGTGTCTTATGTTTAAACTTAAAAATATTTACATTAGGACTAGTTCTAATATATATATAAAGGTAAATTGTTCAGGAGCAGCCACAGAGAAAGCTCGATGCTTTAGGCGTAAAATAGAGTTAGACGGCGAAGTCGCCTACGAGGTATGTACAATTCTATCATATCTTGGATATATACAGGTGCAAGATCATTTAAAGTTTTGAAAGTGAGCAAATGGATCTTGAATATATGCGTTGCTCAACTGGTAACCACGTGATCGTATTTACGTAAACAAGTGATAACTCGAGCAGCAGCATTTGGACATATTGGAGTTTCATAATCATGTGTTTAGGCACACAACTTTACAACGTTCCTTATGACATACACCTTTACACCACTTTCACCTATAATGATGATCATGAACTTGCGTCCACTAAACGTTGCATAGAAAACTGCTTAACATATAATTATTAGAACATGGTCACACCCACTCGACCAATCAGCGTTCCCCATTTCAGCTGTATAAATCCCATAGTTTAGTAATTAGTAGTATTCTCTATATAGAGAATACCAATAAGGCTATGAAACAATAGAAAACAATAGCCTTGTTAGTATTCTCTATGTAGAGAATACTAATCAGTTACTCCCCTAGTCTAGACCCTGTATATTATTTCGAAATGTTCGGCAGAGTTTCTTACACTATTTGCCAATAATGTCAGAAAAGAATGTCTCGTGGATGTGATCAAATTCTAAGACGGTTAGAAAATGAACACTCGAGTTCTATGTGATTTAAAGTTCCTCGCATTTTAGATAGAAAACCACTCGCGCTAACGCGCTCGTGGTTTTCTATCTAAATGCTCGGCACTCTAAATCACATAGAATTCTCGTGCCATTATCTAACCCTTACTTGACAAATGGATGACGTGTAATAAGCTTAAACTGAACAAAGATAAAACTGAGCTTCTTGTTTTACACTCCCGATTTCGTCCACATATTCCGTTGCCTATATAAGACCTATTAGTATTCTGCATATATAATAGGGCTTATTAGTATTCTGTATCGAATGATATCGCCGAAGCGGCTCGCCATTGTATATCCGATACAACATCGCCATTCGTATTGTAAATAGTACGTACATGTAGAGTTTCTGATTTCTTTATCCCCAAAGGAAGTTAATTCCAGGCAACTACATCACTGTAGGCAAGGCTACGTTTTATTAGAATATGGTCACGTGACCCACTCAGCCAATCGGAATAGAAACTAAATTAGTATGCTTTAAGTACTTAGAGAATACTAATAAGGCTTATTAGTAGTATTTAAGTACTTAGAGCACATTATGTATGAATTCCTTCCTGGAGCCAATCATTTAAGTGTATCAGATACGTATTAATTGTATTTTCGATTAAGGCTATATCAGTGTCATTCGATGTTGTTCTTGTGTTACATATCAGCGTACTTGTTTCGTGTTGAATAGGATAAACAACCGGGTAAGTCATTTATAAAAAGGAGGAAAAGGAGGAGCCCGAGAATATTCTAACCATAACCGAACCGAAAAAGTTTGAATTCTGTAATCGTGGAATTGAATTATGTAATTCTGTTTCTGATTTAATAAAGACAGATTTTTTTGCTGTCCAGTATAACCACGTGATTGCATTCCTGCAAAAGGCCATTTAGTAACTAATCCTCATGCAATTAATTACTTATAACAAGGTCACCCATCCAAGCCAGGAAACTTTGAGACAAAAAGAGACATCTGAAATACCTTGATTTATTTTGTCAACTCATGCATATGTCAAAATTATTAGGGTTATGGATATATTATGGAACCACGTACAGAATAATGCAATGAACTCAAAAATACAGTTGCTTCCAACAGTCCCCTATTGCTAGGCTATGTTTCCATAAGGGTGTACTTTAGTGTTTCTTTCATTTTCATTTTGTATGGGAGGTTTAACAAGCATTACTGCAGATAACAGGTGGGCAGTCTGTTTCCTGAACTTTTCCCCTAGCGAAACCTGTCGGCGACCTGTAGCAGCATTTCAGATGCATCTTCAATTCTTAGCCTAATTAAGACACCAACAAGGGTTTACTGATGTTTAGACAGCTTTGCTCTTAGAATCAATCGTTCATGGATACCAATAAAAAATAACTGCTAAAATCTTTGCGGAAGGATAATATCTTGTGGTAAGTGTTAAAGCTCTGAATAAATTATTTTACTTGTTTTTCCTCTACCTTTATGACGGGATATGATCATGAATTCTAGATTAACAATATTACTGTTATTATATTCATCCATTTGTTTCATATCATTGATAAATTGTTTTACCGTACAATTGATAGCCTATTTATAATAATATTTCATAGTGTTTATGTCAATAAAACTCAAGAATCAATATCAACAGGGAACTCTCAACCTTCAAGATAAACAGCTCTAAGCTACTACAAAATCTATCCGCGCAAGCTAAACGTAACGTTATTGAATCCTTAACCATTTTTATTTAACAGGTATTTATTAAAAGTCTCATCATCAGGAAAAGAAGATCAAAGAGCTTGCATCTCTCTTGTTTGTAATTATTACAAAACTAGGTCAATACCGAATAACGACTCTATTGTATTTTGCAAAACATGATTTTGAGACGGTGGATTTCAGGAATTGTTTCCACATTCTTGGTGCTCGTTATAAAGATTAAGGTGAGGTATGTTATAGTTGTAAGTAAATAAACATTCCTGTTATTCGAAACTGTTTGAACAATTAGGAAAGTAAATAGGGCAATTAGGGTACCACTCGACGAATCCCAGGTTTAACCTCGACCGGTTAGCTTCTAAAAGATGCTATCTAGCTCGTCCCTGATTGATCTGCTCATCTACTGTTAAAGTGCCTATGAACCTAATTTTATTTTATTTTAGATATCAATTCTATATCAAGTGAGTAGTAGAATGGTACAATATATCTTGATTTGAATGCTGTGCCGCTGAGTTAAGGAGGTTTTAATATCCAAAATGCTAATTACATGACGTCAGGGGAGGCACAATTATTATACAAAATGTTTTGTTACAATTAAACAATTTTTTCAAATTATCAGTGTTATATCCATGGTTGTAATAAAATGATGCTAGAAATTTGTGTTCCTATATCAGTAGAAACGCCCATTCACAACCACTAAGAAGTGAATGCAGATACCTCCCCTGACGTCATGTAATTAGCATTTTGGATATTAAAACCTCCTTAACTAAGCGGCACAGCATTCAAAGCAAGATATATTTTATCATTCTACTATTCACTTGATTTATAATTGATATCTAAAATAAAAAAAATTGGTTCATAGGCACTTCAAGCCAAATCACTTCAGTAGTTATTGAATGTGTTGTCGTCGTTTTAAGATTGATCTGTTGCTGGTGTATCCAATATCATTCCAGGTTCATGCAGGCAGGCTTTATCTCGCCGGAAAAATCATAGTTCCAAGAATCATGAATGCGATGTCATGATTTACACCAAACTGTAGGAATTTACAGTAAGAAAAATACTTGTACGGAAATGACTCAACAAGAGCTGTACACGTTGATGCTTCAGTTAATTCCAACAAAGTGTTCTTGTTGGGTATATGATTCCACAGTGTCTGTATAGACTTCAACTCACTGGATTCTCATAGTTATCGTTACCGAAATTAAATTTAGTCAGGTGTTACTCGCGTTGACGAAAAAGTAGACATGGCTCCTTTAAGACGCGAACCAGATGACTATCTCTTTAACCTAAGCTGATTTTCCTCTCTTTGAAAATCTGGTAATATTTTTAGGGGGACACCAACCTAGAGCATGTAAAAGCAATTTGGAGTCGCTACGCACAAGTATCGAATGGAGCGGTGAGTGCTTTTAAATCTCTCTTCCCTTTTCCTCCTTTTCCACTTTTACCGGAACAACGGCAGGAAAATCATGTTAGAGAACTATTTGTAAATATGAAAACGAAATATGAACGAGCTTCTATGAATGAAATGCCTTGGTAGGAGAGTTTATCAGAGTGCTAAAACTCTTAGTCACTATTATAAAATAACGTTGGAGCTACTTTAAACGAAATTATATAAATGGTTAAGAAAGTTTCCGTCATGGCCATTGCGTCGCTTGGCTCGCCATCCGATCGTAGCAATCTTATCATCATTAATATCATAGACCACATACTATGGTGAATATACCCTGGTGTTGCTTGGCACGGCATCCGATCATAGCAATCTTATCATCATTAATGGCATAGACCACATACTATGGTGAATACCCTGGCGTTGCTTGGCACGGCATCCGATCATAGCAATCTTATCATCATTAATGGCATAGACCACATACTATGGTGAATACCCTGGCGTTGCTTGGCACGGCATCCGATCATAGCAATCTAATCATCATTAATTTCATAGACCACATACTATGGTGAATACCCTGGCGTTGCTTGGCACGGCATCCGATCATAGCAATCTTATCATCATTAATGGCATAGACCACATACTATGGTGAATACCCTGGCGTTGCTTGGCACGGCGTCCGATCATAGCAATCTAATCATCATTAATTTCATAGACCACATACTATGGTGAATACCCTGGCGTTGCTTGGCACGGCATCCGATCATAGCAATCTTATCATCATTAATGGCATAGACCACATACTATGGTGAATACCCTGGCGTTGCTTGGCACGGCATCCGATCATAGCAATCTTATCATCATTAATGGCATAGACCACATACTATGGTGAATACCCTGGCGTTGCTTGGCACGGCGTCCGATCATAGCAATCTAATCATCATTAATTTCATAGACCACATACTATGGTGAATACCCTGGCGTTGCTTGGCACGGCATCCAATCATAGCAATCTTATCATCATTAATGGCATAGACCACATACTATGGTGAATACCCTGGCGTTGCTTGGCACGGCGTCCGATCATAGCAATCTAATCATCATTAATTTCATAGACCACATACTATGGTGAATACCCTGGCGTTGCTTGGCACGGCATCCGATCATAGCAATCTTATCATCATTAATGGCATAGACCACATACTATGGTGAATACCCTGGCGTTGCTTGGCACGGCGTCCGATCATAGCAATCTAATCATCATTAATTTCATAGACCACATACTATGGTGAATACCCTGGCGTTGCTTGGCACGGCATCCGATCATAGCAATCTTATCATCATTAATGGCATAGACCACATACTATGGTGAATACCCTGGCGTTGCTTGGCACGGCATCCGATCATAGCAATCTTATCATCATTAATGGCATAGACCACATACTATGGTGAATACCCTGGCGTTGCTTGGCACGGCATCCGATCATAGCAATCTAATCATCATTAATTTCATAGACCACATACTATGGTGAATACCCTGGCGGAGGAGCATGCGCACTGGATCCACTGCCACCCATTAACAGCGAGCCGGGTTGGATAAAGGTGGCAGCGGGAAAGAAACATTACCAGAAGTCGTTAGGCTGTGGTATGTGTCTGGAGATTAATGGCAACGGTGAACCCGTGACCTCTGCGACAGGCGGAACGACACCCGTGAAAGGACCTCTGAAGGCGACCATCATGGACTTGAAGGGCGAGAGTAAATATCTAACCGTTTACTATACGAGATCATTTAAATGCAGCACCTTCTACTCGGATCTTAAAGTGCCTATAAGCCAAAATTTTGAACTCGTGGTTGTTGCGTAGCAATCCACGAGTTATTGGTACGAGGAAATCGTGTCACTCACACCCTACCTCCCTTCATTCCTTCCTTCCGCCTTCCTTCCTCCCTGCCTTCCTTCCTTCCTCCTTCCTTCCTCCTTCCCTCATTCCCTCCCTTACTCACACACTTACTCACTCACTTCATCAAGGTCAAGGAAGCAAATAAATATAATGAAATCGAATATCAGGCTTGCATTGAGTCGTCGCTAAATGTTTGAACTAGGAGGTTTGTCGCTTCGTAGTTTCAAAGGGATGTTATCTTTTTTCCTTCAGTATTTTTTGACATTCTCATAACGCAACGCCGAATGTCATCGCTTAGTAAAACAAACAACTAGTCACTTTTAAAACCGGCTTTGCTTTGCTCTATACCTCCGTCATACTCTCGCTTGTACTGAGGCGGTTACATTAAAACGAGAAAGACTTTTAATGGACAACTATAGACAATGTATATTTAACAATTACACCCGCATCCCAAATGGGCTACGAGTCAATAGCCCATGAGGCGCAGCCGAATGGGCTATTTAACTCGTAGCCCATGAGGGCGAGAGGTCTAATTGTTTTAGTATAAACTAACTAGTCGGACAGTAGAAAATAATAGAAAGAAACAAATTGAAGCTGAAAACATGTTATTATTTCGTGAAAATGCGTGCGGTTTTTCTCTATCATGGGCTATCACAAATAGAGCTATAGTAGGGTAGCCAATCAGAATGCAGGATTCGTAATAGTCCACTAGTTGGTTTATACTAATACTTAATAGATGCTATTAAATTGAAGTAATGAAACACGCACCTCGTCCGATGCGCTCATCGAATTATGGTCGCACTCGGAAGAGTTACTTAACACAAAAGAAGCGTGCTCGTGCTTAGTAAGCTCTCGCGTTCGTCCATAATTCGACAGTTGCTCTCTGACTATCAGCCAAAAGTACACATGTGGTTATGTTATAGCATATGTTAACTTACATTGCTAGATGATTAAGTAAATAAAACCTACAATGCATTGTTAAAGGTGGTTTGGATCTCTATATTCCTGGCAATGGCAAATGGAAGACGTCATTTAAGGCAATTGAATGTCCAACGGTGTCTGGGAAGGAAGGAAACATACAGTTTCGATTTACAGGAAGCAATCCTTGGTCCATCAAATTACAAGTTCGAAACGCTAAGTACGTTGTTCATTAATTACTTTAAGTTGATTGCGCATGCATATTTCGTCGTTTTCTATGCAGGAGAACAAGAGTTAAAGTAACAAAATATGATGTTATGATGAGCCACTACTGGTACAGCTGGTTAGGAATAGACTAATTGTACATCAGTCTTAGCGTGCTTAGAGTGTCTATGAGGTCATCGTACAGTATAATTCCTGATCGTAAGCCCTGCGTTATTCAACTTCGTAAGGGGTTTTAAGAGGCTTACAACCGGAGCGAGAAAAACGCTCAAAAATGCGTTAACAGAACTTTTACACTCTTTTACGCTTATCCTTTGACTATTTACACACATTGCGTTACCGTTCATGAAATGTTTTCGCATGACGGCGGTATTTATTAAGCATGAAACATATCTATATTAAATAAATCGTTCTTTCAGTCAATTTAAAGAGGAAAAGAGAGGACTGGGGATGAGGTGGGCTTATATCCGGGGCTCTTATAATTGAAAGGAATTGTATGTTACCAGACTGATGGACCTATCACTGGTCAGGAGGGCTTATAACCGGAGAGCTTATACCGGTATTTGAATAATTTGTCGCTGCCACTTGTCCCCCGAAGTTCTGAACCAGTTGAACTTTGTATAACACGTTGCGGCACAGGGAGCCCACACAACGTGTTTGTATTTAATTTTATAGGAAATGTATGAGGATTACCGAAAGGTTTGAAGTGTGGCGCAAATATCGCGAAGAACATGCATCTTTCAATAAATACGAAATAAACATGCAAAAGCGTCCCACATGGATAAAACCGTGGGTTTATGACTAGTACTCAAGAGATTGAGCTGTAATTCTATCCAGTGTGCAGAGGGTCATTGTACTCCAACCTACCCAGTGCTGCAGGGAGAATAAAGTACCGCTGTCCAGCCTGCACTTGGAAGACAAGCCGTTGTCTTCTAATTTTCCTACATGAATGCAACATGAGGTAAAATTGAAAAAACAATGCTAATTTTCTCTCATGTATAGAAACATGAGGGAAAATTAGAAGCATTCATCCCTAATGAGGGAATTTCGAGGTTAAACTTCCCTCGGAAAACAAAGGAATCCGAGGCGATCATGGTATCATTGAAACAGAATACCGCTGAATTGAAATTAAGATCCTCCGCTTCCCTTAAATTTTAAAACACTCATTGTATAAGCGCTTTCGTATATTTGAGATAGAATATAAGATGTTAACGTCGCTTTGAGATATTGAATTTAAAATAATTTAATCGTTTCAGTAGTCTTAATTAAGAAGTAATGAATTATAACAATTTCGATTTTAATTATACTCAATTGCATTTTATATAATTATCACTTTTTACTCTATTTAGGACCACAATTTAGTATATTTTGCTATTTAGTGTCACCCTATGAAGTTGTTTGATTGATTGGTTGATTGTTGTTGTTCATTACGTGATAGAGTGCAAACAGCAGGAATGGAGATCCTTAATGGGAACGAGTGGGTGTGCCTGCGTCGCACTGATGATAATTACTTTACGGCAGACGGTTTGGGTGAACTAAAGTTCCCTATCAAAGTACGCGTGACAAGTATCTCTAACGAGCAGCTCGAGAGTACTATAAAAGCCATTGATAACGATGTCAGTATTTCTACCACCATACAGTACAAGGGATTCATTGCTGGTGAGTTATCGTATACATATACCTGTTAATAATATAAATTATGGGGCCATCCTAGTTAAGCACGCGCTATTTCATTGGCTGCTCAGCGTGGTGATACTCTTGTAATGTATGCTCGATAATTTCTTTCCATGCAGATCAATTTTTATATTATAAAACAACTAGAAGATGGTTCTCCTGTGTAATATAATAAAATAATACACTTTCGAGGTCTTGGAAGGCTGTTAGATGTATTCGCGCTCCGTTCGTGCACCACGCAGTTTTTGAAGACCTCCGTGGAGCATGCATTCTTTTGTAATGGATCGGAGTTAGCATTGGCCGTTCATTAGTCGTTCATTTCGTGGAAGCCAAACCTATTTTACCGCCATAAATGTATCTAAAACATACATATAACCATTTGATACTAACATAATCTAGAAGACAATCTTAAAGTTGCTTGTTTAGACTTGAAAAGTACTAAATCCTTATGCTTACATGTAAACTTATCCAACTAACCCTTGCTCGCTACAAGTTTTAAGCCATCAGAGTTATAGTTTTATTTCCGTTCTTCTATACAAATACATATAAAACATGACCAAAAAGAAACGTCTAATAACATCTAACCGCTGAGAATACATATTTACATATACATTGCATTAATACCTGCTGATTGTGTAGAAGAAGCTAACAATCGATTGTTTTTTAATCCAAAACGTTAGAGGGTAATTATATAGCATCGCTCTTCTGTTTTTAATTTCTATTTCATCAGACAGCAAACCTGAAAGTATAAAGTGCTATGGTCAAGGAAAGAAAGCCGGTGCAGGTAATCTGCTGTTGTCCGAAAATAAAAATAAAATTGATTTTGGAGCACATTTTGAACAGCTAATGTTTTATCATTACGTTAAAATTACCTGAAAGTCATTTGAGTACGAAGTTTAATAGTTATAGTAATATAAATATAAACAAGCCTTAAAGCAAAACCCCTAGTTATATCTCGCTGCTTCGGAACACTCAGTTTCAAAAGAGCTAGGACTTTAATGCTTTTGTTATCTTTCTTGTAATAACATGGTGGAAATATATTTCTGAATTGAAGTCGATGAGATGTTTTGCAAAGGGAAGGCAGATGGTATTTACGCTGACCCCAAGGACTGCACTGCGTTTTACAAATGCGCTGGTGAGCGGGCATTCAAATCTTACTGCCCAAAGGGGATGAGATTCAATGCAAAGATTATGAACTGCGACAAAGCAGATAACGTTCCTTGCCCACAAGGAGAGGGAGAAAAAGCTACGACTGCTGCCCCAGGAACCTCTAGTCCTCCTAGTAAACCTCCTAGCAAACCAGAGGAAGTAACTACTGCAGTTACTTCACCGACTAAGGGCCCAGGTGGTGAAATAACTACTCCAACAAAACCTGGAGGACAAGCCACGGCATCCGAGGGACAATCTGCAACATCTAGTCCTAGTAGCAAACCAGAGGAAGCAACTACTGCAGTTGCATCACCGAGTAAGGGCTCAGGTGGTGAAATAACTACACCAACAAAACCTCCAGGACAACCCGCGTCTACATCGAAGCCAGTGGGTCCAGATACTATTGATGGTAAGCAATGATTTTTTTTTGGGGGAGGGGGGTGTTGGGGCATCGTGGCGTCGGGGTGGTTCCTCATGCATCATGTGCTTGTAATAAGGTAAAGGTTCTGAACCGACACTTGAATAACACTAAGTCGTAAATATTTTGTATTATTTACCAAGTCATACATTACCGAGTCTTACGCATGACATAAAAGTTATATTTTTCATTCATCAAATTTCTTTTTTCTTTTTCCTTTATTCGCCTTTAATTATTTTTCACATCCAAATTTTCTAAAAATATGATAAGCATAAAGTTTCCTTCACGCCGAACGAAAGACGGAGTGATTTACTTTTTGACGTGGAACGTAAAACGTATGGTTTTCACGTTGTGTTTTTGCAGACAATGGTTGAAATGTAGGCGACTGCGTGTATTTTCACGTGCAGTTATTGTATTTTGTAATTAAGGCTATTGTTTTATGCCATCATCCCAGACGTTGCCGTCGTGGTTTCATAAACTCCCTATTTATTGTGTTACATCGTCAGTGTGCAGGAGCCATTACTCGGAGCGTCCCGGCATGCATCTCCCATACTACAATGTACGTCTATGATGCAGCATTTTACAGACCGGGTTATTTGTAGGATGCGTCTCCCGCGAGTTCGGTTTCTGCTAGCCAATCACAAGCGTTTGGGTAATTATAATTCAAATAATTGACGATGTAGCAGCCATGCTGGTTCTCCCTTCATGTAGGCAGACATGAATTACTACCAAATTGTGTATTGCGTTCTATTGTTTTGTATTGTGTTAATTCTATTGTATTTTGATAGCAATTCATGTGTTGCCTACATTAAGGGACCACCACCATGCTGGTTGATCAATCAAGAGAAGGTAATGAGGCATCTTTGTTCGAGGAAAGCAAATAACGAGAAATGAAATCTAAAAATGTCCCGGTGTGCGAAAATGATGCATCACGAACGTATGAAAGATGGACGCTCCGAGTATTATTACTCATAGTTTTTTAGAAAGGTTAGATAGTGGGTAGCCGGAAGGTTTAGCTAGCTAACTGCGCGGGGGGGGGGGGGGGGGGGGTCTTTTTCAAAATATTAGCGCAAGCAACTGATGCCAAAATATCATACCTCACCTGGATTAAATGTTTCCTTATTTTTAAGATAAAAACTTCTGCAAAGAGCGAGATGATGGCATGTACCCAGATGTGAACGATTGTACAGGATTTATAATGTGTAGCAACGGCAATACGTACAAGAAAGATTGTCCTCCAGGACTCCTATACAATGCCGATTTGAAGGTCTGTGATTGGCCAAGAAATGTCGTGTGTTTGAAAAAGACGTAGACTATAACATCACGAATGACGACACTAAGAAATCAATCTAAAGTTATGCAAGATAATTTAAGACGATGATAAGACAAAGGCTTTGATGCGAAATTGTTCAGTATCTCATTTAGTTTTCCGTTGAAATTGGTACCTAGCTTCAACTTATCGCAAGACTTAGTAATCTCCTTTCTTTTAATACAAATTTCGAGAATATTTTGAAGAAACATATATAAACTATATCTAGATCGACGAAGTATTTGAGAGAAAAATCCCGAATTGTATTAACCTCTCGGCTTTCTGGTCAGGAGGGGAGTTACCAGTCTCCGCTCATCCGTAGTATAATATGGATAAATGTGTGCATACTTGTATTGTTAATTAAGTTAAATAAAGGTTCGTGCAATAAAATACACGAGAAGGAAACACTGAATTTGAGATTGTATTTTATTTCCAAGTCATGCCACTTCCCACCTCTTCCTGCCACTCTCCACCTCATCCCGCCAATTTTAGATTTCCGAAAAGATCATTTCCCGCCTAATCCCGCAACTACCGCCGGGCCTTTTTGAATAAAATTCTGATTCTCGCCAAAACCCGCCTATACTCGCTGCAGGATTCGGTGGGTTCTGGGCCAATAACAGGCCTAGTAAAAACGAGTCACGGGAAACTTTACAGACAAATGTATGGAAAACTGAAAACACGATTTCACATCTCTCAAATTTCGATCAGTTAATCTTTTACCTGGTATATTAAATTTGTATCTGAAGAATATTTCAGAGACTCGATTTTACGGATTTTATTTGGCATCGGATTCCCATATAAACACTGTATTTCGCGCCATCAGTGTATCCCACGTTAAAAATATACTTATTCTTCTGGCCTATCAAGCAGAGTAGATAGATAGATAGATAGAAACTTTATTTAGACACGGTAATTTTAACAGTAACTAAGACTGGTTTACATAAAAGCCGTGTGTAAAAATCTATACATCAACATTAAATGATATTATTACCTTCCATTAAAATCTGCTAAAAATGCCAGAGTCAGTTCTTTTAGCGTTCGTGTAAGTTCTTTTAGCGTTCGTGTAACCTCTCGCGGCGACAATCCTAGCACAATATCTTCCGCGTTCCGAATCGTAACTTACAAAACGTTTATCTCCATGTAGCTCCATTCCAACAATTTATTCCACGAAAATCTCGTCAACATCGTGCTTGAAACAACGGGCTTACAGACTGCGCAGACCGCTGCGACTAGCACAATTCAACCTGAGCATTTTGTTGTGAGACGCACATGTGTCGATCACTAAAGAAATGATTTTGAGCTATAAAGCTGCATGGATGTGGTGAATCGGTTGATAAACAATTGTCAATCAAATTGCCCTAAAGTATTTATCTAGTTAATATTATCATTTTAATAAAAAATATTATTATTCACTAAGCCAAGAAATACCAGGTGTTAATTGCGCGACATAATTAACAAATCGCATAAATTTTTCATTTCATTTCATATTACGCACTCAATTGAAGCTAAGTGCTTCATCGTTGTAAAAAACTGACTCTAATGATCTAAACAATGCCATAACTAAACCCTTCCAGTTTAACATAACGAATTCAAACAGTGCCCTGAATATAAAGCTTTTTACATGTAAATTATATGTTATTAACATTGCTCTAAACGCTTTAATGTGAACCAGTATTTAAACATATTTTATTAACCCGTCGTTATGCCTAAAACTGATTACTATATCATGCAATAACGCACCTAGATATCTAATATTTACAAACGGTCTCGTTAAAGTACTTAAATGGGGACTTTACATAACTTGCACATAACCTAGCCAATACATAATCACATTGTAATAATATGATATTTTAAACTAGTCCTTGCTAATCAAACCTCTTAACTAAATCCGTGTTGAAACAAATAATTTTAAACACTATATTAAAACATAACCTATCCAAACAATACTTTGGATATAAAATTTAAAACACAAAAATTTGTATATCACGCTTATCTTGATATGATTTAGCCGATAATATTATTAATCATGACTTTGAGTCTTTATTTATTAAACTGAATACCGCTCTAAACGCATACTACTCGAGCCTCTTAGCCACGGTTTTTAGTTACCTACCATACCTTTCTAGCATCTATCGTCGCCTACACCCACATCCGCACTTGTATCCTGTTACGAGCGAGCTCATTGGCTCCAACAAACAACGTATCATTTCAGGAAACATTCATCAAAACCGTTCGTGAGCGCGCAGACTTTTATGTTTCGGTCCTCAGGTCTTCTGTTCGTGTCTCGCCTTTTGTTTCCCCCTTTCTGCACATTAATCAGGTAAGATAATAATTTCGCTCACCATAACCTTTTAACTTATCGTTGCCAACTCAATAACGAATGGATACACAACGTAGACTGGGTATGTAGGGTCAACTCGTGGCGCCTTTGAGTTTGAAACATATGGTTGTTTAGTAACTAAATTCAACCTCTATTTAATTTCGGTCCTCATTTCATTTTAACATTGTCAAATTCATCTTTGTTTGGCCACTATACAACCCTGTTTAACTTTTGACCCCTGATGAGAAGAGTTAAACAGCCAGTCCTTCGTATTCTCCACTCGTTATTAAAATTCCAAATGAGCTCATTTGATTACTCCACTTAGTCATACTATAGCCTTATGTTTTTGTGACACAAATCGTGTATTAAGCACCCTTTACTGGTTGTTTCTGAAGTTAGATGTTTCATTTAAAATTATTGTTATAAATTCAAATCGGCCTATATTCGTATTTGTTACACGTTGTTTCCTGTTTCACAGCATGTTAAGAATTTTTGCAAACAGTCATTGTCTAGCTCAGGCTTGAGTCAAAAGTGTTGGCTCTCAGTCTAAACTAAACACACATGGTTTTAAATTTTAACCGGGCTTGATCCATAACCTATTGACTTTGTAGATGGCCGTATATTTGTCATTTTTAGATACATGTCATGTTGTACGCCATACCACAGATTCCGATTTCTTGTATTATATATTATATATGTTCAACTTATTGACTTTGTAGATGACCGTATAATTGGCATTTTTATTTAACATGTCATGTTTTACGCCATACCATACTGTATTTCATTGCACATATACGGCCGCTATTCTGTGACCTTGGAATATTAAATATTTATGAAATAACCAAATTACAACTTGGGGAACCAGTACTTTCAATACACTTTTAGTAGAATTTCTGAAGGCCACACGGCATACAATACCCGATCGTGATCAAATAGGAATCTTTTCATCCCTAGAGCGAACCTAAATTGTGGAAAATTCAGTGTAAAATTTGTAGCCTCGAAGACTTGGAACAGTATACCTTTAGATATAAAACAGTCGCCTAGCTTGAAATCTTTCAAAAATATATATTTTAGAACTTCCTCCTGAGATAAATTTCTGTCGTTTGTGCTATTTGCTGTCTTTGCTCTTTCTCGTAGCTATACTTAACCTAAACTCTATTACTTTTAATCCATTTTTTTAAAATACCTTTAGTTCTGTTTCAGTCTAGCTTACACAAACTCTTATACTAGCTCTAGTGCACTATCTAGATTCACTTTTTATATATCTTGTATTTGTCTTTAATATCTATTCGTTTTATAAGATTTCTAGGGGCATAAGAAACTATGGTACCCTCGTGGTTTTATGCTTGTGCTCCTCCTCTATAATCTTAGCCAGGTCACTATTTAATAACAACAAACAGGTAACAGAGAGTGTTTTCTTAGCAAGGCCTCTGACAAGGGATGCATACTTGATATGAAAAATCAGTAAATATAAAAACAGGGCTAATAATAGAAATATAACTTCAATCATAAGAAACAGTTAGTTTCGAGATTACAATTGCCTCTGGTCTGGTTTCAGTTTGGTGATTGCTCTGTCTGACTTCATATGTTCTACACTGTATGTTCCTACAAAGTAAAATATCAAGGTAGCCCTTTCTCAGTGATTTGTTCATAACTCCATAAATAACGGGATTCACTGCATTACTAAAGGTTGCGAGAAATGTATACCACACATAAGCGGCGCGCGGAAGTGTCCATTTCCCGCCAAAAGTGTCTATGACATCCATGACTAGCACTGGAGTCCAACAACACATGAAGACAATAACGATGACGAAAAGTGTGTGAGTGATTTTTATTTCTTCGACTGTTACGCGGCTATGGGAGTGTCTGTGAAGACTGCTTGTGAACTTGCTATTGTGCTTGCGGACTATTTGGTAGACACGAAAATAACAGAAGGCTATAACCATCGACGGCAACCCCACATAAACACCAACCAACAACGCCGTAAACCAACCCACATCGATACGTAGGTAGCAGAAGAACTTGCCAGGGTTAAATACGAACGTGTTACCAGTTGATAAGTAGGGAAATGGAGCTGTGAGAGCCATGAACCAGATCTGGCATACGATTAAACTAGTTTTCCTCGTCGTAAAGTACCTTCGGTAAAGTCTCGTTTTAACGACGCTGAAATATCGATTAACAGCCGTCCAGGCTAAAGTTTGCGTCGATGCAGCGGCCAGAACTATTGAAATAAAGCCTTGATACTGACAAACGATCTCACCGAAAGGCCATTCGGAGGTTAGTAGTACAGTGACCAGAAGATGCATCGATAGAGCACCCATTGCAAAGTCTGAAACCGCTAATGAGGCAACGAGAAGATTTGTCGGTGTTCTCAAACGCTTGTTGATGTAAATGATGTATAGTGTTAAAAAGTTACCTACTAGGGTGAAAGCTTCCAAAAGAGTAAAGAGTGTACTTTCGAGGATGATTATACTCTGACTTCGTAGTTTCAAGTCTGCAGCCAGCACCGATAAGGCTTCATTTGAAGAAGAATTCGAATACATCATGCAAACGATATAATCTAAATTCTACTTTACTGTAGACCGAAACAAGCGGCTATTTCGTAAAAACGAACTGGTATTAATAATATATCAGTCGAATAATACCGTATTTTTTAAAAGTTTAGTTTATTTGACGGGCTGGGTTTCACAGTCGCGTCGCAGCTGCTTTTTGTTGAATTAGCTTGCTTTTCATGTCATTTTCTATCCACAACAGTTTCACACAATTGCCGACCACCAATGACGTCCTGAAATTACATTGCTAATGTCCTTTGTTCACTACATACATAATAATTACAAGACCTTTTGTTGCCATTTGGGAATTTTGGACCACCAATGTTTAATCAGTGATCCCATTTTCTGGTGCAATTTCCTTTATGGCAAGTATATTAAATCTAAAGTAAGTTGATATTTGGCTTTCTTTGTTTGGCTGACATGTTCATGTATCTTATTTGAAGAACTTGCGATGTCTAAGAATATTAAAATCAAGGGTAAAAATATGAAAATATTTAACCGAATTCATGATATCAGGAAAACTTGTATTCTATTTTCTAAGCTGTTTTAATGCGACATTTATTGATTCAAAGCTGCGCTAACCAGCCAATCATAGCCTCCTAACGATATTGATATGGTGTTATATCAGGGTATTTAAACATTGGTGGCATGGCAACGTGGATACTTGTCTTAAACATCAAGCGGCTCGTGTTCAAACGAACTTCTATAATTACCTTCGATAGTTTTCTTTCATTTGTTACAGACAAATGTATGGAAAACTGAAAACACGATTGCACGCTTCCCAGCACAGCTACATCCCTCACATTTTGATCAGTTCATATTTTATCTGGTATCTTAAGTTTGCAGATAGTGAATATTTCAGAAATTCGATTTTACGGAAATTATTTGGCATCGGATCCTCATCACAAACACTGTATTTCGCGCCATGTTTGCACCCCTTTCAAAATGTCGGAATTAACCGCGAACTGACCTATTATACATGATTTTTGAAAGGATATAAAAGTTTCGATAAGTGGAAATCTGTACTTAACTGCCGGAATATTTTTTGTTTTCATTATTCGAAGCATTGCAAATTCACTCATAAGTAGCAACTGTTTCATTGCTGTTGTTTTGTTTGTTACGAAATACATCTATTGCCTATTTTCAGACTTTTTGGTATCTCGTCCTGGCTGGCGGATTCAATGATGGGTCAAAAACAGTGTCTCTAACCCAGGGCTCCGCAGCTGTTGAACCAAATCTACGTTCGGACCACGAGGAAGCCGATACAAGGCTGCTGCCTCACGCCAAACATGCTGCAGTCAGCATTGGAAGGGCATTGTGCCCAGTTATCTATATTTTCTAATAATGCGATTCAACAAAACAAAATGAAGTTTTGAATTTATTTCCAAGCCTGGGATCGACATTACTTTTGTAACTTTGTTTTAACTTCGCGCAGTTGTTACACCAAGCAAGCAGCTGCAATTAATAGTGGATTAGATGTCCCACAGCTGACATATGCGAAATGTCAGCATGAGTAAACAATTTCTCATCAAAGACGGAAAAGTAGGAAGAAGATTTTTACTTTTTTACTACTGAATATGTTGGTTTGGGATTTTTCGCGTTAATAAAAATAATCAAAAAATATTTACTCCCGCGCTTCCTGTAGACCGTTGAATATAGATTTTCAACTGTTATTATTATATCTATTACTCTTAATATTATTACTATGCTATCTGGTTATCATTTTCGTTATTTCAAGTCGATGAGACTCTTAGATTAGCAATGTGTGGAAAATAAAAACCTTTGAACCTTTAGAATTCCACACACGAATTAGCGTCTTTAAAGCAGTAATTGTCATCCACTCGAATCTTTGCCATCCTTCACGAAATAAAGTAACCCTTCTCCCACTATCCTTGGATAGAATAATCTGCTAATCTGAGTATTATTTTATCTTTTATATCTTCAAGGATGCTATAATTTTATAATAGGTGTAACAATTCAAATTGAAGGTTGCCGGTTAAGCTGCTTGCGCTGCAGGACAGAGGTTAAGCCATCATCATCTGGGTAACCGGGAGGCCTGGGTAGGGTTGGCATTAGGCGGGTTGTATCAGCACCTTTAGCCTCCATCATTCCTCAGCCATGTACGCCTCTCGTGTACAAAGCTACAGACCAAGGCTGAACAGTAGACCCCTCCCGGACGACAACCTCAGAAGCCAGACAAGAAACAAACAGGTGGCCAAAAGGAACAAGAAAGTGAATTCTGCGGATACCATCATAATGAAGGGATCGCTGTCCATGCAGCCTTCGTGAAAACACGTAGAAAGTGCACCAAATTGAATCATTTTTCCTCGGTATGCAGGACAGAGAAAAACAAGAAAAGCGAGAAATCAAGGAGTCCGACGAAATAGACAAACAGAGATACATATATGAACATTTTGAGCAAGCAGTCAATATACTGTCCATCCACGCAAAGAAAATCAGGAAAATATACATCGGCGTCCATAAAAAACAGTAACATGAAACTAGATGATGTGGATGTACAAGTGGAACCAGACAGTGGAATTTAATGGGTGAACATCAGTCCAAAGCATTCTCTCAAAGAACCAATCACAAACCTAACTACCTAGGACTTGTACGTAATCGACACTGGTTGGCTCAAGCAACCGTAGGTTGGAATGCTTTGTTTTTGTTCTGCAATGTGATTGGTTCTCGTTGTCTATCCATATTTACAAATCGTGGCGCTGTCGTAGACTGAAACGAGACAAAAATAATCCAACTACTTCGCTGATTTCCATATGCTTACGAGTATCACTATCGCAATCAACGTTGACCCTTCTTTCAGATCTTCAATGAAGATAGTTACTGTTTTGTATTCAGCTTTATAATATAAATTATGGGAAAATCCTAAGAACGCGCGATTTCATTGGATGCTCAGCGTGCTTGATTTTGTTATAAATGCACGCTTGAGAAAAAAATCAAAACAAAACGTATCGGTGATTGTTTTTCGCTAATTGAATATGGAAAACGGAGACGATTTCATAGACTGGGAAGACAACTTGTCCGACCATGAGTTATCGAGTTATGTAGAAGAAGAGGAAAACGAAAGTCGCTTTCCAAAACTACAAGAAAAGATTTAGAGAAGTAGTATCGGCTTCGTACTCTAAAGCGATTAAGGCGACCACAAAATGGGCTGCCAAAGCATTTGAAGGTGAGAAATGCAATATCCACATTCTAATACAGCGTTACTCATTGACAACTTAATATCAAAATTGATTGAAAATAAGGGAAATGCGTTTTTTCTAACAGCCTGGTGTAACGAGAGAAAAGTGGCAACAAAACTACAAGACATGACTCACCAAGAACTCGACGAAAACTTGCGTCAGTTTTATGCTGAAGCGAGAACAGCGAATAGCGAAGAATACAGTCGTGTTTCTCTCCTATCATTTAGAAATTCACTTGAGAGGTTTCTGAAAGAAAATAGTCGGGCAATAAAACTTGCACGGAACCCAGAGTTTCAGAAGAGTAACAATATACTAGACTCCAAACTGAAAATTGAATTGAATTGAAGGTGAATCGGAAAGAAGAGAAGGACCGCGGAGTTACCAACAAGCCGGTAATAACAGACGAAGATCTGGCTAAGCTGAAGACGAGTCATGTATTTTCTCCAAACAGCCCCTCAACTCTCCTCAACGCTGTATGGTTTTATGTAATGTTTCACTGGTGCAGAAGAGGTTGAGAAGGCCAGCGTGAGCTAACCCGTGACAGCTTTGCCTTCGGCACCGATGCCGCCGGACTAGAGTTCGCCTACATGACTCACGAAGAGGCTTCAAAGAATCATCCTGGGAGAGTAATTGCCAAATCCTCTCACGAAAGACAAACGAGGCTGTATTGCACTGGGCAGATTAGAACGACGCACTGGCCTGTTTGAAGATTTACATCGCCAAATTAAACCCAAAGTGTGAAGCTTTCTTTCAGAAACCAAAGGAGCGATATCTATTCAGCGACAGTTGTTGATATACGAATCGCCCCCTCGGCGTGAACGCACTGTCAAAGATTATGAAATCAATCTCGTTGCAGGCTGGACTTTCTAAAGTCTACACAAACCACTCCGTTCGAGCCACTGCCATAACATCGTTGAGTGATGCCCATATTACTGGCCGGCAGATCATGTGTATTAGCGGCCATGCCAACGAAGAAAGCCTCAAAAGCTACACTACACGGCCATCAGAGCAGCAGTTAAAACGCTGTGCCTTTATCCTTTCTGGTGGATTTGATTAAGAAAACATCCTTGTTCAAACCACAGAAGCAGCCAAAAGCGCCATAGAAAATAGTAAGCAATCCTCAACCCACGTGTCCAGTACCTCCAACTCAGCTGCCTCTAACGAATTCTCTGAATGCTTTTTCATTTTCAACGCCTGCACTATTCACAATGTGCAGATTATTTTCTCCAATACTGACCATAAATCGGAAAAAGATTGTACTTTGTTTCCTGCAAAGGTTTTGATCAGATCGAGAGATAACAATTTAACAGCTCTTTGGCTGGACTTGCACTGTTCTGTCTTTTAGATTGAATGTTCTCAAGTTTCTTCGCAACCGACTGGCAGGTTATTTCATCCAATAAGAAACGATCGAGTTTTCAGATTGTCAATGTCAAGCTCTCACGATTGAACCAATACATTAAAATGGGGTTTTCGCTGTCGTCAGTTTGCTTTTAGATTTTACGTGAGTTCTTAGATAACTTACTTTCCTTCGTCTAGATTGAATTATAAAACAAATAAAAGATGGTTCTCCTTGTTCTATAACACAATAATGCACTTTCGAGGTACTGAAAAGCTGCTAAATATACTCGAGTTCCGCTCGTGCATCCGCAGTTTTTCAAGACCTCGAGCGTGCATTATTTTGTTATAGAATTAACAATGAGAACCATCTTTTATTTGTTAAGTAAACGGTTTGCCGTCCCTTCATGAGACATTCGGCATTTAAGGGACAGCGTCTCTCCCACGGCCAAAACACTTAACAGTCGCTACCCCGATCTCTACAACATACCCTAACGACGAATTTATACCAAAACGGAGTGGGAAAACATGAATGATTCATCTGGATTTCGAACTCCGAACCTTTGGATTGCAGAAAAAGGATAGGGATGCCTGTCGAAAAACCTCGAAAAATACCCTTAAAAATACCTAGCCGTGAACATTTGTCATGGTCTAAAAATTACTCTAAAAATGGATTTCACTTGGACAACCCTAAAAAATACTAAATCGCCAATTTCAACCCCTAAAACATACGATGGTAATCCCTACCAGCCGAATATAGGAAGAAAACCCCCTGGAAAATACCACTACACGAAGCGAATACCAATAGTGGGCATGTGGCACATTTTAATATATAACCTGTTTAGTTATCAGTTTCCCGCACTCTCCAGTCTACAACCTCTCTCTAGCCAACAGAGGAAGTGTTGAAAATACGTTCACAGGTAAACAACGTCATAATGATCGCTAAATTAGCTTAACTTATCACAATATGTTTTGTTCACACTCCTTTACATACCTACCAAAATTCATTCTTCTATGTCGTAAACATATAAAACCCGCCGATTTTACCATCATTTGTGACCGGCTGGCTCCGCGCAGCTTCTTGTTTGTTCGATATCAGGTGCATTGTGGGAAAATGCTAAAGTCGGCGCAGTTACGGCTTGCTGACCTAATGGAAGAAAACGAAACTGCTTTAGCTGCTTTCGAAACTAGATATTTTCTCCTCATCATGGTAAAGGTTTCTTTACGAAGACAAACGTCAAGTCAGCTTAAAAGTGGGGCAATATGAATATTAGAATCCCAGACTTTCCACTGACTTCAGTAAAAATGTAGAACTTCTCTGACTCAATCTGGACTAAACTGATCATTCCCCTATGCCGAAGAACCATTGTATCGTTTTCCATGATATCCCCTTGACCTTGGAAACCTTGAAGAAGAAGTTGAAATATGACATGAAACTTTATCTTTTGAAACCGAATGCGTGCTCATATATCACTTATGGTTTCCTAGCTGCTTATTGCAGTACCTGGTTTCCGGCACCACATTGTGACTCTCCCGCCCTTAGAGTTAAAAACACATCGATGTTATATAAAGACCTAGATTAAGGTGAGAAACGTTTACGTCACCTCACCGTTAATCGGTGAACTCAAGAAGATGAATCTCACAATGGAGTTACGAAAGATGGCTCAAGAGTTTGAAAGTAGAAGTGAAGCTCAGATCATTATCGAAACAGCTGCTTGGTGTTTTGTTACTGTTGTTACAATTTTCGGAAACCTTTTAACCTTGTTTATTGTGTACAGAAAACCTGTTCTTCGAACATCCACGAACATGTTTATAGCCTCGTTGGCCTTTACTGATGTTGGACACGCAATTTTGTCTGCTCTGCCGCTTAGTACAACAACTCTAGCGATGTCAAAGTGGTATTTCTCTAACTCTGCTTGCCAATACCAGGGTTTTATTGTGATCTTGATGGTTTCGGCTTCCATTCTTACACTTGGGTGGACGGCAGTGAATAGATTCTACAGAGTTATCAAACCTGCCAAATATAACAACTTCTTTAGTAGAAAAAGAACAAAAGTTATTATTTTGCTGACATACTTTCTGGCCATGCTTGCACCAATTCCATATCTCGCGAGCGGTAACCTTTTCGTCTTCATCCCTGCAAAAGCCTTCTGCTTCCTTAAACTTCACACCGGACCATTCACAGTATTTCTAGTCTCGACTTACATAGGTATACCCGCCGCAGCCATTTTCTACTGTTACTTACGTATTTATCTTGTAGTTCGACATCACAATGCTCAAATATCCCAATCCAGCACAATCAGCGCAGAGGAAATCGAAATAACCAAGATTTTATTTGTAATGGTTTTCACCTTCATGTGTTGTTTTACACCCATCATGTTGATCGATTTAATTGACAGTTTGAATGGACACTGGATAATGCCCCGGTGGGTGTACATCTTGTATGACTTCTTGGCCATGATCAGCAGCGCAATGAATCCAGTCATATACGTTGCGATGAACCCACAGTTTAGAAAGGAATACCTCAGTTTGTTGAGATGCAGCCCTTGCCGTAACAAATGGAACAATGCTGCAATTACTGTAACTGACGAGAACTCGCTTACTTGTATATGAACATAAAAAGAAAATCAGCAAATGGTCCAGTACAGACTGCCGGTATACATTTCTATACATTACACAAGTATTCCGTCTGATTTTTAGATATTAGTAAGTAAATACTCAGTATTAAATACTGATTAGTATGTGGCACGCTGGTACATTATGTAATAGAGAAATCTGATTGGTTCCTTAAGTGGTTGGAATCGCTTCGGCTTCCGGCCGTGCTAAACATATTAGAGATCCGGCGAGTGACAAACCTCACCATCACAAGTGACTCTTCTCACATGCCTGCCATGTTGAGTCCCAGAAGAATAAAAACCCTTGTTTTGCTAGTCTAACCTCGTTCTCAAACTGCTCAGTTCGAGGCTGACCTTGCGAAACCTATTGTTTCTAGCCAACACGGAGAAGGCTCAATAACTCGTTCCAGTATGCCTCTCCTAAGTCTAGATAAAAATTGACGGCGGAAGAAAAAGTGAAATCGGTACAATCTCTGATTTTTAAATGGCGTTTAAACAACAAGTTCCCGTATAAAAGGGGCGTGGCCAAGCCACTGATAGCTCCCGTTGTCACTCAACCGTCGTAGAGTGCGGAGGTCCGCGCTCAAGAGACCGAAGTCAGGTTAATGGCCTCAAACTCAATAAAGTTGCTGGAGCTTTCCCGCCCTCTCGATTGACTTCATTGATCTACAGTTCTAGATTATTTTGCACTGACTGATTCCAGTTCTAGATTTTTGGTTATGCAACGGTTATAAATATAAAGTTGTTTTGGGATCATTTTACGCGAACGAACTACTGCAAACCTAGTTTAGTTCTCTGAGCTGTTTACATTAAAAGTGTTGCACGGTCTCTAAGCACTCTGGCATCAATGTTTTATGTGTTTGTCAGACAAAGGCTGAAAAAAAGAGCCAAGGGGTGACCATAATCAAGCACCGTTGGCTTTGCCGAATCAGGCAGGCGCCATTTCACCAAATCGAGCTGTTTCTAATTCTCTATAAACTAATCCACGTAGTTATTAAGAACATTAAAATAAGCCTTACAAGAAAATAAGCGTTCCTTTAGGGCCGATAGGGGGTACTCCCTAAAAATTAGGATGGGGTGTGCCGCTGATCCCTTGAAAATCTTACCCTGTTCCAGGCCAATAAATTGTATTTTTGTGACCCTGTTTCAGAAAAAATGGCAAATAGGTACCCTGTTCCAGGCTAGAAACAACGAAAAGATACCCTTCCAGGCAAGGGTATCAAGGTATACATGCACCTGACCAAAATGGGATGACCGGAGTGGCTGTTGAGCTCGCTCATTAATTATTCATGTATTTGAGAAAGTCATTTCTCGTACTTCTTAACTGATGTCATCCTCCTATATCTGGAATCGTTGAAATCCCTGTTCCTGTTTTGAAATTATGTACCAGGTTTAAGTGCAAGCGTTGGGTAGTAGATGGCGAGATAGCCGGTTATAAAACACACCAGCGCTAACTGTCAGACATGAAAGGCAATTAGTGCCCAGTTTCGGAAATCAGGACTATATTTTTGCAAATTCGAAAATGAGTTAAAAGCTTTTCCATCGTATCGCCGCTCAGTCAGTGAAGAACACAGTGAACTTCGCAACATGAATCTCACAGATGCTACTCTGGGGAACAGATTCCTTTTTCATTCTAATCATAATGCAGTCATGTCTATCTGAATAAAATTAATTTTCAAAGAGTCAATTCTCCAGAGTAATGTGTGTTTATATCACATGATCTGAATTGGGTGGCAACAGCGTTAGCCGATTACCTCTATGAGAATGGAATTCAAGAAGGATGGCTGACGAGTTTAAGTCAAGAAGTAAACTGAAGTCATTATAGAAACCGCTGCTGTTTTACCTGTATTTTTACACTTGTCGGAAAGCCTCGGTTAAACACATTTGAGACCGAGGCCTGTTCTTCGACCACTGCGCGAATATGATTGTAGCTCGTTGGCCTTTTCTGATGTTGATGAAATACATACACGCTAAATTCCAATTCGATGGTTATAGTTAATTGAGAGGAATGGTTATGAAACCCAGCGACCTTCTTTGTTATATGTCTTTGTTCGCTTTTTTTCAACCGTGACCGTGCACAAAACACAACAGGATTGAAATATGTTAATCAATCAGCCAATAGAAACGTGTTTTTATAATTTTTTAATTAACATTTCCATAGGAATATAACAATAACAAATGCTACATAAAGATACTGTTAAATGCAATACTTATGGCTGATTTTTTTTTCAGATCTTAGATCCGTCTTTGAAACGTGGATATGAGAGGGTTAGCACTCGTTCTCAAAAGGAAGTTTATTAACACGTCACATGAACTAACCCTAACACGGCCCCTAGAACTTACCCTGTCAGCGTTAACCGTCACAAAAAAATGTTTCCAGCTCGAACTCCGAGGTAAATGACGTTTAGTATTTAGGCTAGTTTGTGGATTGAGTTCACAGGTAAAGGACGATTGTTTTATAGGGCTAAGTACAAGAAAATTTACCTGTGATCCTTAGCCCCTCCAAGAACAACAGGAAATCCAAATTTATATATAATTGGAGAGGCTGATTTGGGCTTCCTGTGCATACCAATAAATTAAAAATGGTGGACAGAAGAAGACAGGACTGAATCAGACAGGACAGGACCCGGCTAAATATGAATGTAAGTAAAAGGTAAGTAAATAATTCAAAATACCTCAGAATACCTAGCTTTTCCTTTCTATTATTAAGGAAATATTGTCGTGAAAACCTCGGATTCGGCGTGGCTCACATACACCGTGGCTCGTCGGCAGTCAAGAAAAACGTAAGACCCGCATAAGACGTATATAACCCAAACATTTAAGGGTCTAGGCCGTGTAAAGCCTTGTAGAGTCGTTTCTTCATTTTCATTTTCCAGTCTGCAATTTTCAGTCTGCATTTTCCTGTTTACATTTTCCAGTCTGCATTTTGTATCTGCCGGCATGAACAAAGCAATCAAGCGAAAAAATATTCAAATGGTCCACCAACAAAACACACAGTTTGATTTTCTTCAGGAGACTCACAGTTCAAAAGAAGTAGAAAACACTTGGAGAGCTAAAAGGCGGAGCGAGGTCAACTTTTTTCAGTTACGGTACAAAAAACAGTTGAAGCACAATGATACTGCTTAACCCAAAACTTGATTTGAAAATCGAAACGTCTATACACGACAACAATGTTAGATATACTATCCTCAGAACAAAATCGAAGACGACACTCACTCTTTGCAACGTTTATTTACCAAATGACATTAGGTTTCTTTGATAATTTGACAGAACAGCTAACCAGCTAGTTCTCAGAGGAAAACCTGTTAATCGCAGGTTTAATCGCAGGTTTAATTGTACACTTTCCGCCCAAGACAAAAAAGGCGGTATCCCAGTTGAAACCAGGAGCCCATTACCAGGAGCGTCCATCTTCCCCACTGTGTCTGTACCCCAGCACAGAGGTAGATGAGGCTATTTTTAGCATTGCGTTTCGCGCGAGAAAGAACAAAGGTAGGCTATTCTTAGCCAATCAGATAGCTAACGTCACTTCTCATTATCATTCTTCTCACTTTCAACGCGGGAATTCGAATTGCTGGTTTTCACTCAATCCCCAGAGATTCAAGTGTTGGTGCCCCAACAAAAGAAGCTAACGAGGAATCTATTGTTTAAGGGCACCAAAATGGCGGCAACCTCTTTTCGCGGGTATTTCGAATCTAAAAATAGCCTCATCTACTCCTGTGCTGGGGACCCAACCCATAACAGAGGAACGCTCCTGGTAATGGGCTCCTGTTGAAACTAAATCTGCAGTATTTGAAAGCATACCGTAAATTGGCCAATTTAGAAACGAAAAAAGAACTGGGTTGAGTTTTTAAAGTCAATTTCTTTATAATTTAATTAGGAAATGAACTCCATCACAAGAACGAGCACTTCGAAATTAGTAAGTTGACCAAGTTTGGTGACGTTTCGTTCGATATTTACCCTGTGGTGAGCTTTCAAAAATCGCAAAAATAAGATGTTTGTATGGATTGGAGTCGTACAAGCGTCCCTCCAATCCATACAAACGTCTCTTATTTTTGCGATTTTGATGGAGTTCATTTCTTAATTAAATTATAATGAAATTGACTTTACAAACTCGACCCAGTCCTTTTTTCGTTTCTAAAGTGGCCAATAGGCAATATTCGTATTCTCACGGACGAGCTGGAACGAACACTCAATGGAGGCTCGTGCGGGGGAATTCGCTAAAAACTATTTAGCATTAGAAAAGATTCCCCCGCATGAGCCTCCATTGAGTGCTCGTTCCAGCTCGTCCGTGAGAATACGAATATTGCCTATTGGCCAATCAATTTCAGCTTGTTGATATTTCTAGGGCAAAACAGCCAAACGATCAAGAATACACTTGGAGAGACAAAAGTTTCAAAGTGCAGTGTCGGTTAGATTATTTTCTTACATCCTCGCACCTTTTCTGCATTACAAAAGACTGCTCAATTGTTTTCGACCCATTCATCTGATCACTCTGCTGTGATTCTGCACTGTCAAAGCAAATAATATAAAGCTATAATAGAGGCCCTGGTTTCTGGAAATTTAACTGTTCCTTGCTAAAAGTTCAAGCTTTCTAAAGGCTTGTTGTTATATACTCGATCGCTTGAACCTTTTAATTTGTTCGGTGTGAATCAAAGCGTAAATTAATATGCAGAACAAAAGAATCAAGCGATCGGGACGATTATATGAGAACCAGCCTTTAGAAAGGCTTCTATGGGATTTAATGAAAATGGAAATAGCAAATTTCTCGACTGATTCACTATGCTAAAAAGACGGAAAGAAAGAAAAGTAAAGAAGAAAACATATTTAGTAGAATTGAATGATTTGCAAAAAAATATAGAAAACAGTCAGGATGAAAGTGCCAAGCTAGAACTTCGCCTTAAATTTGAGCTGATAAAAAAAAATTAAACAAAATTTATAGACTCGTGAATAGATGCTACAATTCTACGAAGCAAAGTTCGTTGGTACGACAAAGGGGAAAGAAATTTCAAATACTTTTACGGCTTAGAGAAAAGAAGCTATAACCGGAAGCACATTACACAAGTCCTACAAAGCAGTTATTTGTATATATTCTAGAAGTCTACACAGACAATTTCACGTCGATAGGGTGTACTGTTCCTGAGTAAATAAATTTTGAATTTTATCAGTGAGAGAACGACCCGGTCGTGTTTTCTAACAACCCGCACAGCCTTATTTTCTTTGGTTTTCTAATCTCCTTCCATTGGCAGAGCGAAGAAAATAAGAGATTAGAAAACCAAAGAAAATAAGGCTCTGCTCGCAGGGTAGTTATAGAGTTGAAGCGCTTATGACTCGAGACTTCCATAAAACCTGACCTTTCTAGCGACCTGAACACAAAATTAATAGGACAACAAAACAACTTCAAGTAAACCTTCTTACTTTATTTAATTACCTTGTATTACAGAAGTAGTATAGCCGGAGTCAAAATGATACCCGTTTTTGGGAGACAATAAAGCTCTATCACAGTGTTCTATTTTTTCACCCATTTATCATTTATGACACCTCCTTAGAGCTTTTGCTCGCTATATTACCCCTTTTTAGCCCCAAAACAGCTATTTGACATCGAATTGTCCACAAGGTATTTATTCACCCTCAGTTCCGATATGGGTGGCAGAGTTGTTGCTTTTGGGCGTTGTTTTATGATATTCGTTGCTGCAGAGTTCCTCCAAGCTATTAGAGACTGGCAGATATATACGAATAGACATCCTCATGGATAAAGCCGCTTGTATCTGGTTGATGCTTGGGAAGGATTACGAGTGTAAAAGAAAGCGATATAATACAGAGTACTGTGCTCAACATAATTATCAGATAAGAGAGGGAAGTAGATCACCAATACCCTGTTCGAAATGTGGGATTGGGTGTCGCACTAGTTATGGACTTTGCTCGAGGTGCGGCCAGAAAACGAGTCAATACCTCAAAGATAAAAAACGTTATACTAAGGTTCGCTTTGCAAAGGTGTTATTGGAATTGAAAAAGAACTACCTCCCAATCGATTAGAGCAGGATATTGACTGTCACGAAGCATTTAGAGATAACCATCATATAAGTATTAAAATCCGTCCCCGATGTGTTTGGGTTTCAACTACCCCGTTTCAACTACCGTGCTCTGGAGCTGCCCTGGAGGCCTGCAAACAACAGTAGAGCACTTCTTTTTTTGTGCCACATGGCCTGGCTCCATGGATGGTAGTTGGAACGTATGCAAGATACCTGTTGAACACATGGGAATATATAGGTATTGGGAATATACTTTTCTACTACTCCTACAACCAACATGGCACAGAAGTACGCATCCGCTGCAGACATGGGCCTCCGCTCCGTTGGCGAGCGCACAGACCGACACGTCCTACTGCAGAATGTCTTCGAAGGCAACCTCGCTTCCGACATCGCAGAAGTGGACTACCTTCCAGTTGGCCGTCCAGACGAACTCCGCACCGAGTTGCAGCCAGTCTCCGATGTCTTTGTCGACGATATCTACCTCTGGGGCCTGCTATCCAACACCCAGGTGTCTCGAACTCGCGCTGGAGGGAGCGCAGTATCGGCAGCAGGGGCAGTGGCAAAAGCCTTCCTTGCCAACATTCGTGCACATGCAACATCTGCAGGACTCCCAGCAACTCTGCACGTGCGCATTGTGGCAACTTGCCCCTACGAAGGTCGAGGCCGTTCGCTATACCGACAAACGGTTCTGGGGATCCTAGGCCAAGACTCCCACGTATTGGATGTCTACCAAGGAAAGAATCCCACCAGTCCAATACCAGCTGCCATTGTGGTTGCAAAAATCGATGTCGCCGACATCCAACTGGAAGAACTATTCGCTCGTCTACCCAATTTCCTCCGGGATCTACGTCTGGATGGTGTGGGCCTCTACGCTTTGGATGCTACACAGGACTTCTCGGGGTGCCTAGATAGACAGGCGCTGTTGGACCACCTCGTGCTCGAGCACAACTTCCTACCACCAGACATGTACGAGGAGGACATACCAGACAGGATCCTCCCCAACGAGAGCACCGTAGGCAAAAACTGTCTATCCTTCCTACTTGGCAATCCAACATGTGGCTCGTTGTGGCGCGGCAAATACTACAACAAATATGTGTGCCAGCTAGAGTGTGCAGGCGTACAGGAAACTCTGGGCAACAACGTCGCCAACTATTGCAAATGCCCAGACAAGCGACTTGGGGACACATTCGCCCACCCCGAGATACAAGCTCGTGGCATCTGTCGAATCGAGGTCTCTCTGTATGGCCTATTGCCAGAGGAAGCCTGTTTGGATGCCACACGCGGAGCTGTGGAACACGTACTCGCTCTATCGCGCAACCGCGAGGCACCCCTCTTCTGGATACAACCATTGGCAGCACAGTGGACGGCTCAGGCATCGGCAATCCACTGCAACACCATACTGCTATCGAAGCAAACCAAGACCCTATACGCAATCTACTGGGGAAACACTAGCACTGGACGCCTCTGCGGGGTATACAAAACCTACGAGGACCAAAACTTCGAAGTCCTCGAAAATAGCTACCTACCACTGTGGGTGTCTGCCTTCGGCTTCGTTGGGCTACCAATACATACTGTGGTCCTCGACCAAGACGAAGAAGGAGTCCACACCACACTGCAAACCTACAAGAAGCTCGAGGGTGGAACCTACCTAGCATGCAGCAAAGCCCCATTCGCACGACACAACGCTGCAGAATCGGAGCCAACCACGGGTCCTCGCCCATTGGCAGACACCGAGTTTGTACGCTGGAGATGGAACCGGAAGGTGTGGAATGGAAACCGCAAGCTACTACCCTTTCCGATTCTAGAGGTCCCCACTGCCCGCGAAGTATGCCTACTATCGACCCACGACCGCCAAGCAAAGCTGGCCGAAGAAGCCTTGCTTCTACAGGAAAACAACTGGCGAGACACCATTGCATGCCAAAGGGAAGAGGCCCAGGCAGCCAAAGATGCCCAAAGACAGGAAATCGAGGACCGGAGAGCTACGGCACACACACAGCTGGAAGAGTTCGATGCACGGGAGAAAGCCCTAGAAGAGAGGATCCTACGATATCGAGAGCCCTTCGAAGCAGCTAGCCACGACTTCCGCACCAGAAAGAGTTCGCAGAAGCTCCTCGACCTGTGGACAGACCAAAGCCAACCCTTCCTACCAGCGCACATCCAGGTATTGGGATTCCAAAACTTGCCACCCACTTCCACCAGGGCATTCGACTCCACGATTCTAGCAGTCTTGGTCTCGCGTGCAGCAGACTACAGCCCACACCCTGGATGGCCAACAAAAGAGCCAATGCTATGCTGGGCACCGACAAGTATGGCCAATATCTTGTCCAATGCTAGAACCACCGCACACTATCCTACAACACCCAATGGTCGCTATCCATTCCACATCTGCGAAGAGAAATATGCACCACTATCCTTTGTCCTCGAAGGTTTCGACACCCCATTTGGTGTCCATGGCTACCGCAGAGCAAAACTAGGCAAGTTCTATGCCCCGAAAACAGTGGGCGAGCAGTTCCAAGCTATGTGCATCGAAGAAGAGGCTGCGCTCCGGGTAGAAGCTGTAGCTGTCGACAAAGAGCTCCACCAACACGATTGCGCACAACAGATGCGAGTGCTACCCAAACCCAAAAATAGGGACTGCGCAAAGCTCGAAGAACTCCCACCAGACAGCGTGTTCCGTGTGGAAGCCATTGGCAGATACATATACCGGGGCATCCAAAAGTATGCCTTCGAGATCCAAGGGAGTTTGTATGCATCCAATGTATTTGCAGAAGTCCAACTCCAAGCCAACCCAGCTCTACTCGAGAAGCCCATACTGCTACGGACTCTGCAGCTTGGCGCAACCAAGACCAAGAACAAGGCTATGCGGCTCGCCCACTATACACGCAACATATGCATCGGCTATCTCTTTGGACATCTGCTCTATGGCAACTTCGGGCACTCCCTCTCTTTGGCACGCCTTTCTAGCTTCGTGCTGGCAACAGAAGCGCAGCATACCCTGCTCCCACCTTGCTGCGTCTGGCGAATGGTCTACTGCCTCCTGCATCCATTTCCTATTTCGAGCTATAGCATACGGTTCGAAACACGATAGAGCAGCACGGACTTTCTCGATATCCATGGTGTGGGATATATACCCATAGAAAGGCGAGTGTCCAAATGGAAAGAAGAACCAACCCGCAACCATATCTATTTGCAAAGACTAGCCAGGCGTCGAAACGCATAGACACCGCAAAAGAAAAAAAGATAGAAAACAAAATGCAAATACCAATAGATAGAAAACAAAAAGGCAAATACCAATAGATAGAAAACAAAATACAAATACCAATAGATAGAAAACAAAAATGCAAATACCAATAGATAGAAAAACAAAAATGCAAATACCAATAGATAGAAAAACAAAATACAAATACCAATAGATAGAAAACAAAATGCAAACGTATAGACACCACAAAAGATAGAAAACAAAAATGCAAACGCATAGACTCCAACCAATGGATAGAAAACAAAATGCAAACGCATAGACTACAACCAATAGATAGAAAAACAAAAAAAATGCAAACGCATAGACTACGACCAATAGACTTGCATTCGTTCGTTGGCCTTGCAGCTACGGATATCGTCCCTAGATATACAATGGTAGTCCTAGAGCGAATACAGGATCTAGAACGAAAAGTGCACAACCTAGAGAAGGACCAATATACCGCAAGACAGCAAGTCGATATAGCAGAAGATCCAATCCTACCACAAACCGAACCAAAGCAGGATGTAGCCGAACTACTGGAGTATATACAAGAACTGGAGACAGATCTAGACGCTGCAACCCTGCGAGCCGATATAGCAGAAATAGCGAAGTCGAACACCAAAGAAGTAGTATGGCCAATTGTGCTTCTCGGCATCCTTGCTATAGTCGTTGCAATCGAATAATAATAATAGAAAAACGAGTAGCATCGCAAAATAGAAAACAAGTAGCATAGCAAAAATAGAAAACAAATAGCATAGCAAAAAATAGAAAACAAATAGCATTGCAAAAATAGAAAACAAATAGCATAGCAAGAATAGAAAACAGTAGCATCGCAAAAAATAGAAAACAAGTAGCATCGCAAAAATAGAAAACAAATAGCATAGCAAGAATAGAAAACAGTAGCATCGCAAAAAATTGAAAACAGTAGCATCGCAAAAAATAGAAAACAGTAGCATCGCAAAAAATAGAAAACAGTAGCAGCGCAAAAATAGAAAACAAATAGCAAAGCAAAAGTAGAAAACAAATAGCAAAGCAAAAGTAGAAAACAAGTAGCATCGCAAAAGTAGAAAACAAATAGCAAAGCAAAAGTAGAAAACAAATAGCAAAGCAAAAGTAGAAAACAGTAGCACCGCAAAAATAGAAAACAATAGCAAAGCAAAAGTAGAAAACAAGTAGCATCGCAAAAATAGAAAACAAATAGCAAAGCAAAAGTAGAAAACAAATAGCAAAGCAAAAGTAGAAAAACAAGTAGCATCGCAAAAATAGAAAACAAATAGCAAAGCAAAAGTAGAAAACAAGTAGCACCGCAAAAATAGAAAACAAATAGCAAAGCAAAAGTAGAAAACAAATAGCAAAGCAAAAGTAGAAAACAAGTAGCATCGCAAAAATAGAAAACAAATAGCAAAGCAAAAGTAGAAAACGAATAGCAAAGCAAAAGTAGAAAACAAATAGCAAAGCAAAAGTAGAAAACAAGTAGCATCGCAAAAATAGAAAACAAATAGCAAAGCAAAAGTAGAAAACAAATAGCAAAGCAAAAGTAGAAAACAAGTAGCATCGCAAAAATAGAAAACAAATAGGAAAACGAATGGCACCGCAAAAGATAGGAAAACAAATGGCACTGCAAAATACGAACCATAGCAAACAACGTCCAGCCTACAGATTTCCAAGATCGCAGAGCGCCTACGTATGTACAAGGGCCACCAAAAAGTTCGAACAAGGTCGCACCTACGTACTACTAGCAAGGTACTAGCAAGGTACTAGCGAGGTACTAGCGAGGTACTAGCAGGGGGTAGCAAGGTACTAGCAAGGGGGTAGCAAGGTACTAGCGAGGTACTAGCAAGGGGGGTAGCAAGGTACTAGCGAGGTACTAGCAAGGGGGTAGCAAGGTACTAGCAAGGTACTAGCAAGGGGGTAGCAAGGTACTAGCAAGGTAATAGCAAGGTACTAGCGAGGTACTAGCAAGGGGGTAGCAAGGTACTAGCGAGGTACTAGCAAGGGGGGTAGCAAGGTACTAGCAAGGTACTAGCAAGGGGGTAGCAAGGTACTAGCGAATATCTAGCAAATATCTAGCGAATATCTAGCGAATATCTAGCAACATCTAGCGAATACCTAGTAGTACGTAGGTGCGACCTTGTTGGAACTTTTTGGTGGCCCTTGTACATACGTAGGCGCTCTGCGATCTTGGAAATCTGTAGGCTGGACGTTGTTTGCTATGGTTCGTATTTTGCAGTGCCATTTGTTTTCCTATCTTTTGCGGTGCCATTCGTTTTCCTATTTGTTTTCTATTTTTGCGATGCTACTTGTTTTCTACTTTTGCTTTGCTATTTGTTTTCTACTTTTGCTTTGCTATTTGTTTTCTATTTTTGCGATGCTACTTGTTTTCTACTTTTGCTTTGCTATTTGTTTTCTACTTTTGCTTTGCTATTTGTTTTCTATTTTTGCGATGCTACTTGTTTTCTACTTTTGCTTTGCTATTGTTTTCTATTTTTGCGGTGCTACTGTTTTCTACTTTTGCTTTGCTATTTGTTTTCTACTTTTGCTTTGCTATTTGTTTTCTACTTTTGCGATGCTACTTGTTTTCTACTTTTGCTTTGCTATTTGTTTTCTACTTTTGCTTTGCTATTTGTTTTCTATTTTTGCGATGCTACTTGTTTTCTACTTTTGCTTTGCTATTTGTTTTCTACTTTTGCTTTGCTATTTGTTTTCTATTTTTGCGATGCTACTTGTTTTCTACTTTTGCTTTGCTATTGTTTTCTATTTTTGCGGTGCTACTGTTTTCTACTTTTGCTTTGCTATTTGTTTTCTACTTTTGCTTTGCTATTTGTTTTCTACTTTTGCGATGCTACTTGTTTTCTACTTTTGCTTTGCTATTTGTTTTCTACTTTTGCTTTGCTATTTGTTTTCTATTTTTGCGCTGCTACTGTTTTCTATTTTTTGCGATGCTACTGTTTTCTATTTTTTTGCGATGCTACTGTTTTCTATTTTTGCGATGCTACTGTTTTCTATTTTTTGCGATGCTACTGTTTTCAATTTTTTTGCGATGCTACTGTTTTCTATTTTTGCGATGCTACTTGTTTTCTATTTTTGCAATGCTATTTGTTTTCTATTTTTTGCGATGCTACTTGTTTTCTATTTTTTTGCGATGCTACTGTTTTCTATTCTTGCTATGCTATTTGTTTTCTATTTTTGCAATGCTATTTGTTTTCTATTTTTTTGCTATGCTATTTGTTTTCTATTTTTGCTATGCTACTTGTTTTCTATTTTGCGATGCTACTCGTTTTTCTATTATTATTTTTTGCTTTGTTTGTGGTGGGCTACATCGGTAATTTCCTACTCCATGTCGGGTGGTGGTCTATGTATATGTGGGTTTGGTCTACTTCCTTCCAATTTGGCGGGCTGTATATGTTTGCTCTTTTTTTCTTCCAATTTGGTGGGTCCTATATGCTTTCTATTTCTTGCTCGATATTCTTCGATTGCAACGACTATAGCAAGGATGCCGAGAAGCACAATTGGCCATACTACTTCTTTGGTGTTCGACTTCGCTATTTCTGCTATATCGGCTCGCAGGGTTGCAGCGTCTAGATCTGTCTCCAGTTCTTGTATATACTCCAGTAGTTCGGCTACATCCTGCTTTGGTTCGGTTTGTGGTAGGATTGGATCTTCTGCTATATCGACTTGCTGTCTTGCGGTATATTGGTCCTTCTCTAGGTTGTGCACTTTTCGTTCTAGATCCTGTATTCGCTCTAGGACTACCATTGTATATCTAGGGACGATATCCGTAGCTGCAAGGCCAACGAACGAATGCAAGTCTATTGGTCGTAGTCTATGCGTTTGCATTTTTTTTGTTTTTCTATCTATTGGTTGTAGTCTATGCGTTTGCATTTTGTTTTCTATCCATTGGTTGGAGTCTATGCGTTTGCATTTTTGTTTTCTATCTTTTGTGGTGTCTATACGTTTGCATTTTGTTTTCTATCTATTGGTATTTGTATTTTGTTTTTCTATCTATTGGTATTTGCATTTAGTGTTTTTCTATCTATTGGTATTTGCATTTTTGTTTTCTATCTATTGGTATTTGTATTTTGTTTTCTATCTATTGGTATTTGCCTTTTTGTTTTCTATCTATTGGTATTTGCATTTTGTTTTCTATCTTTTTTTCTTTTGCGGTGTCTATGCGTTTCGACGCCTGGCTAGTCTTTGCAAATAGATATGGTTGCGGGTTGGTTCTTCTTTCCATTTGGACACTCGCCTTTCTATGGGTATATATCCCACACCATGGATATCGAGAAAGTCCGTGCTGCTCTATCGTGTTTCGAACCGTATGCTATAGCTCGAAATAGGAAATGGATGCAGGAGGCAGTAGACCATTCGCCAGACGCAGCAAGGTGGGAGCAGGGTATGCTGCGCTTCTGTTGCCAGCACGAAGCTAGAAAGGCGTGCCAAAGAGAGGGAGTGCCCGAAGTTGCCATAGAGCAGATGTCCAAAGAGATAGCCGATGCATATGTTGCGTGTATAGTGGGCGACTAGGGAGCCTGTTCGAGTGCAAGCCGCATAGCCTTGTTCTTGGTCTTGGTTGCGCCAAGCTGCAGAGTCCGTAGCAGTATGGGCTTCTCGAGTAGAGCTGGGTTGGCTTGGAGTTGGACTTCTGCAAATACATTGGATGCATACAAACTCCCTTGGATCTCGAAGGCATACTTTTGGATGCCCCGGTATATGTATCTGCCAATGGCTTCCACACGGAACACGCTGTCTGGTGGGAGTTCTTCGAGCTTTGCGCAGTCCCTATTTTTGGGTTTGGGTAGCACTCGCATCTGTTGTGCGCAATCGTGTTGGTGGAGCTCTTTGTCGACAGCTACAGCTTCTACCCGGAGCGCAGCCTCTTCTTCGATGCACATAGCTTGGAACTGCTCGCCCACTGTTTTCGGGGCATAGAACTTGCCTAGTTTTGCTCTGCGGTAGCCATGGACACCAAATGGGGTGTCGAAACCTTCGAGGACAAAGGATAGTGGTGCATATTTCTCTTCGCAGATGTGGAATGGATAGCGACCATTGGGTGTTGTAGGATAGTGTGCGGTGGTTCTAGCATTGGACAAGATATTGGCCATACTTGTCGGTGCCCAGCATAGCATTGGCTCTTTTGTTGGCCATCCAGGGTGTGGGCTGTAGTCTGCTGCACGCGAGACCAAGACTGCTAGAATCGTGGAGTCGAATGCCCTGGTGGAAGTGGGTGGCAAGTTTTGGAATCCCAATACCTGGATGTGCGCTGGTAGGAAGGGTTGGCTTTGGTCTGTCCACAGGTCGAGGAACTTCTGCGAACTCTTTCTGGTGCGGAAGTCGTGGCTAGCTGCTTCGAAGGGCTCTCGATATCGTAGGATCCTCTCTTCTAGGGCTTTCTTCCGTGCATCGAACTCTTCCAGCTGTGTGTGTGCCGTAGCTCTCCGGTCCTCGATCTCCTGTCTTTGGGCATCTTTGGCTGCCTGGGCCTCTTCCCTTTGGCATGCAATGGTGTCTCGCCAGTTGTTTTCCTGTAGAAGCAAGGCTTCTTCGGCCAGCTTTGCTTGGCGGTCGTGGGTCGATAGTAGGCATACTTCGCGGGCAGTGGGGACCTCTAGAATCGGAAAGGGTAGTAGCTTGCGGTTTCCATTCCACACCTTCCGGTTCCATCTCCAGCGTACAAACTCGGTGTCTGCCAATGGGCGAGGACCCGTGGTTGGCTCCGATTCTGCAGCGTTGTGTCGTGCGAATGGGGCTTTGCTGCATGCTAGGTAGGTTCCACCCTCGAGCTTCTTGTAGGTTTGCAGTGTGGTGTGGACTCCTTCTTCGTCTTGGTCGAGGACCACAGTATGTATTGGTAGCCCAACGAAGCCGAAGGCAGACACCCACAGTGGTAGGTAGCTATTTTCGAGGACTTCGAAGTTTTGGTCCTCGTAGGTTTTGTATACCCCGCAGAGGCGTCCAGTGCTAGTGTTTCCCCAGTAGATTGCGTATAGGGTCTTGGTTTGCTTCGATAGCAGTATGGTGTTGCAGTGGACTGCCGATGCCAGAGCCGTCCACTGTGCTGCCAATGGTTGTATCCAGAAGAGGGGTGCCTCGCGGTTGCGCGATAGAGCGAGTACGTGTTCCACAGCTCCGCGTGTGGCATCCAAACAGGCTTCCTCTGGCAATAGGCCATACAGAGAGACCTCGATTCGACAGATGCCACGAGCTTGTATCTCGGGGTGGGCGAATGTGTCCCCAAGTCGCTTGTCTGGGCATTTGCAATAGTTGGCGACGTTGTTGCCCAGAGTTTCCTGTACGCCTGCACACTCTAGCTGGCACACATATTTGTTGTAGTATTTGCCGCGCCACAACGAGCCACATGTTGGATTGCCAAGTAGGAAGGATAGACAGTTTTTGCCTACGGTGCTCTCGTTGGGGAGGATTCTGTCTGGTATGTCCTCCTCGTACATGTCTGGTGGTAGGAAGTTGTGCTCGAGCACGAGGTGGTCCAACAGCGCCTGTCTATCTAGGCACCCCGAGAAGTCCTGTGTAGCATCCAAAGCGTAGAGGCCCACACCATCCAGACGTAGATCCCGGAGGAAATTGGGTAGACGAGCGAATATTTCTTCCAGTTGGATGTTGGCGACATCGATTTTTGCAACCACAATGGCAGCTGATATTGGACTGGTGGGATTCTTTCCTTGGTAGACATCCAATACGTGGGAGTCTTGGCCTAGGATCCCCAGAACCGTTTGTCGGTATAGCGAACGGCCTCGACCTTCGTAGGGGCAAGTTGCCACAATGCGCACGTGCAGAGTTGCTGGGAGTCCTGCAGATGTTGCATGTGCACGAATGTTGGCAAGGAAGGCTTTTGCCACTGCCCCTGCTGCCGATACTGCGCTCCCTCCAGCGCGAGTTCGAGACACCTGGGTGTTGGATAGCAGGCCCCAGAGGTAGATATCGTCGACAAAGACATCGGAGACTGGCTGCAACTCGGTGCGGAGTTCGTCTGGACGGCCAACTGGAAGGTAGTCCACTTCTGCGATGTCGGAAGCGAGGTTGCCTTCGAAGACATTCTGCAGTAGGACGTGTCGGTCTGTGCGCTCGCCAACGGAGCGGAGGCCCATGTCTGCAGCGGATGCGTACTTCTGTGCCATGTTGGTTGTAGGAGTAGTAGAAAAGTATATTCCCAATACCTATATATTCCCATGTGTTCAACAGGTATCTTGCATACGTTCCAACTACCATCCATGGAGCCAGGCCATGTGGCACAAAAAAAGAAGTGCTCTACTGTTGTTTGCAGGCCTCCAGGGCAGCTCCAGAGCACGGTAGTTGAAACGGGGTAGTTGAAACCCAAACACATCGGGGACGGATTTTAGTAAAGAATATATGTAAGTACCATAGATGGATATACCATATGCTAATCACTCCTCTAATAGGGTATCGAAATATAATAAAGCGTACAACGAATGGGTGGATATACTATAAAATAGCCTTTCTCTAATAGGGTGTTGAAATGTAAAAAAATACGATTTAAAAATAGTACAACAAAACTGCTTTAATCCGGAAAAAAGCGGTAGAAACCGATTATTTAATATATCGTAAAAATACGATAAATAGTATAACAAAACTGCTTTAATCCGCCTTCGTTGGGCAAGAAAAAGTTGTATCATTTTGCTCCCTGGGCAAGAAAAAAGTGGTATCATTTTGACCCCGCCTATACTACTACAGAAGATCTGTAACTAAATTTACGTTATTAATTCCGAGTTATCGGAAGAACTCCCATGCAAACCTTGTAATTCACTGCTTCGATATTTACTGTTTTTAATACATAGTCAGAACTTCGACGGCCTGTGGCCTCGTTTCCGACATCAAAAATGCCTTTTTTTGGACGAAAACTAACCTGTACTTTACTTCAGATGCACTAAATTAGAGACAAAAATGTGCGTATTTGTGGAAGATTTGAAAGTTGAAAAATCACTCGAGTGGCGATAAGCACACTGCAAAACTTGATAAAAAGAGCTGTAGAAGAATACAAACAAACTTGTAAGTATTAATTAGTAAATACTCATAATTTATAAGCCAATTACCAAATGTGAATGCTGAATTTCTTAGCCCATACAATAAAAAAATCCTGCTTTCTTTGATGAAACTGTGTGGTAAGTTTACTCGTTTCCGTAATAATTATATTTCTTTGTACCACGATTGTAGTAGCGATGTGAGGTAGCCAAACTTTTCTTTGTGTTTTTTTAACCGTCACAGCCATTTCAGCTTCTGTGTATTTCAGTAACAGCTATTAATAGCTATTTATCTGCACTAATCCAGCTTCATTCAATTCAGTCGTTTTTGCTGCAGACTACAGTTGTTTTCATCGAACTTGCGAGAGCCGAAAAAACTACATTAATCGCTCTAAAAAGTTGAATTTTTGCTGAAAAACGAAAAAAGCAGAAAAAGTTTTAAATTAGTATTTGCCTTCATGTGTTACAAATTGCTTAGTCCTTTCAAAATGTACGGGTTTTACGCTATTTAATTTGTTTACGAAGAGTTGTGTGCGAATTTGGAAAATCCTGAGCGGGCAAGATGAAATAATCTTGCCCACTGAGCAACCAATCAGATTGCAGCATTCAGAGTCATCTTGCCCGCTCACTGAGCTGCCATATAATAAAACACGCTATTTTACTGTTCAACGAGAGCTTATACATCATCAAAGCTGTCCAATTGCAAGGACATCAAAGGAGAATTAGCAATATCAGAATCCTGGGCATATCACGATACATTTTAGTTTTCGATAACAAATCTCTTTCTTCTCATACCTAGTCATGAGGGAGAGAGTACACGATACAGCACAGTGATCAGAAGTACATGGATCTGCCACAGAAAAGTTCCTAGCGATGTCCTCATCCGCCCTGGTGAAGACAAGGCCCAGCGTATGGCCATTTCTATGGGTGGGGCCAGTAACATGTTGCTTCAAATTAAACACATATCCAGCAGCTGAATAAATTGCCGGGCAGGAGATCGTATATATCGTTGACGTGAAAATTAAAGTCACCAACCAGAAACCAAATTGAAACCCAAGACTGAATTCAACAAAGGAAAATTACCACAGGAAATCACAGATACCGGCCATGGTGTGTGTAACCACAACTTCTGTTACGCGCCTGTCTAATTTGTAGATATATACAACTTGTATGTTAATCAACTATCGTTCTAGAAAGTAAATATGGGCTGAAAATTAACTTAATTTAATTGCCCCAAAGCTACACATTAGATTCATTTAACACACATCACACCTTGACATTTATATCAACAATTAATATATTTTTCCAGCCAGAGTAGCCTGCTATACAGACGTATTTTTCCAATCTCATAAATTTCCAGAAAAAAGTAACGTCTGCTTACCCGAGCGTTTAATTAGTTTCCAATATGCACACCTCATTGTGTTACAGTGGACCAATCAGATTTTACCTTCCATATCCTGGAAAGTGACGTAATGTAACATTAAAAAGGAATTCAGACAATAATTTGCCATTGACCAACCATAGGAGAGTGTTCACTGGCACGCCAATTCATTAAAATTCTAAGAATGGCTTTGATTGGGCGGCGGGCGGAAAAATAAAACAAACGTGCTGACGTCCGTGCTTGCATATTGGAAACTAATTAAGCGCTCTGGTAAGCAGACGTTACTTTTTTCTTCAAATTTATTAGGTGAAAAAATACGTCTGCAAAGCAGGCTAGCCAAAGAGCTACTGTAGGTTTTCTTCTAATACATTTCCTTAACTGAGCGGCAGCATTCACTGATTATTAGGTATACTATAGTATAGCCATAAACCAGCATGCTGGATTACAAACCTTCCTAATTCCTGTTTTAGGATTACAATCAGGCAGGCTGACGTACAATCGATTGGCCGGAGATGGTGAGATTTCATAAAAACAGCTGTCAGGTATGAAAAAGAGTTCGAATTCAATTTCGAAAACCAATATTTATACTCTTTTCGAACTTACAGACGAGTTAAAATGTTTTCCATACGATCACCATTGCGTCAGTATAGGACACAGTGAACTCGAGAATATTAATCCTACCCTGTCAGTGGAATTAGAGGATCGAGAACGAAGAAGTGAAGTCCAATAGCTGGACTCCCGCTTACGAGAATCAAACCTAAACTAATCGAAGATTTTCAAGTTCCTTTATAATTAAAAAAACATAACACAGAGACCTCGTTTCAAAAGGAATAGTCACACTTGCTTTGCTTGTGGATATATCTGTAGCAGGTGAATCGGATATTAATCATATATTGTCCTTTAAAAAAGTACATACAGATGATTGAACTCCATGTAGGCGTTTTGAACAGCTCAACTTCGCATCTTACAGGCGGTATCTCCAACTAAACATGGACTAATGATGAACTTCACGTGGGTTATAATTAACTTTTGCTATTCATTTACTTCTGGTGTTAATAATGTTTTCTTTATAGCCATGCTGGTTTCCAAACATTCTCAAATCCTATTTGGACATTGCATAGCAGGCGTAAGCCAGTGACGGAATTGGCGCTTATAAACACAACCAGCACGATCTAACTCTACGACATGTTGAAACATAATTAAAGTTAAATTGCAGAGTTTATTATTTTTATTTCCTTTGCGAACTTCCCATCAGAGCAGAGTCAGTATAGGGCACTTTTAACTCGGCAAGATGAATCTCACAATGACAATATAATTAAGTCAGTCCGGCAGACCATATCAGTCAGCCAGCCATTCAGACAGTTGAAACCACTGACATAGAAGCTATTATTCATAAATACAAACAGCTTCAACAAACTAACAATGAGAAAAATGTCAAAGTTGTTTTAAGAAAAAAACCGAACTGTTCTAAACCATTCCGAGCGAAAGCTGCGTGCAGCTTCTTATTTTGTTTTATAAAATAACCCACATAAAATACTCTCTCTGATTGGTCGAAAGCCGTGTTTCTTACACAGCAAATTATGCCGACATCGTGGCCTTGAACTCAGCAATTGGAAACTCGGAGAAATATTCCTATACCTTTCTAAAAATATTGAGGAATAAAGTCAATTCGATGAAGAACCAGCTACAGTACTGTGAGAAACGATAATGTTTTATTAGTTTAGAAACAAGCCGATGTTTTATTGAACTCAAAACAATCTCAAAGTACAACTTACAACATTCATTTCTGTGTACAAATTAAGTTGAGTTTCTCGCAATTTGTGCGATATTGAACTGTCTTTTTTGGCTGAATAAGCTCAATTCAAAACTATTGTTTGGTAGATTTAAGCGGCAGAACGTTAAAACAATACTGTCTTAAATATTTCTAACATGATCTAGATCAGTGCACAAAATAGAAGCTGAAATGGAAATCAAAAGTACAGCAAAATGTGGAGCACAAATTTGACATCAAGTTCATAAACATACGAGAGTTACAGATGCTAAAGTCCATTCAACGCCGTCCCTTTCGCATGGTCTACCAGTTGGTTAATTGAGAAATATACAGTTCAGTATGACTCTCTACAGGTGCCGTAGAGGACGAGAAGGGCAAGGAAATCTGATCAAGCCTTCAAGTTCCTGATGAAAAAAACCTGCCGTCCGTATGCGACCGCAGGAGGAATCGACGAAGAACTATTCTAGTCCTAGGAAGACAAAATAACTGATGCCCCGAGTGATAGCTTCCATGCTTTGTAATGGAGCCTAAAAGCACACAGAATAATGAAGTAAAACAAGCTCTATGGCCTAATCAGCCTAATGCTAAAACTGGATTGACACGTAATGTTCAACAGTTCATTTAGCCTCATGGACTTCACGGCGTGGATCAAGCGAGCGCCGATTTTCGTAGCAAACAAAGTTTACCGGAGATCAAGACGTGTTGAAAGAAAGGACAATATTTTAGATTTATCTTTGAAATCTAGAGCTAAAAGGTTTTTCATAGCTAGCGAAATGTTTTCAAACTCGCTGAATCGGATTCATTTTGACAAAACTGACTGATTTGGTCATGTGATAAGATCATGACGTATCGAGTGCGCGAGTTAGGAGAATTTGTGTTTTGATGATCATAATAAACGCGCGATTTTCCTTTGTTGTACTTATTTTCTATGGGTTATTTTATAAAGGAAAAAGTAAGGAATAACTCGAAATAGCTGTGGAAACACTCGCCCTTCTCCCAAACTCCCACTGGTGTTTCTATAACTCTATAGAATCACGGAAAATGTTTTCTATTTCTTAAATATGACATAGGGGAACCCTGTTTTATTTGTTTTATAATATAAAACTCGATCTGTGCGAAAATTATTAATTTCTCGAGCGCGCAACATAAAAAATCAAGCATGCTGAGCAGCCACATACGATACGATCTTCCATACGATCACCTTCCATGGAACGATACGACCTTCCATACGATCACCATTGCGTCAGTAGAGAACACAGTGAACTCGAGGACATGAATCTTATGATGTCAGTGGAATTAGAGGATGGAGAACGAGTTTATATCAAGAAGTGAAGTCCAATAGCTGAACTCCCGCTTATGAGAATCAGGCCTAAACTAATCGAAGATTTTCAAGTTCCTTTAAAAAAACATAACACAGAGACCTCGTTTCAAAAGGAATAGTCACACTTGCTTTGCTTGTGGATATATCTGTAGCAGGTGAATCGGATATTAATCATATATGGTCCTTTAAAAAAGTACATACAGATGATTGAACTCCATGTAGGCGTTTTGAACAGCTCAACTTCCCGCCTTACAGGCGGTATCTCCTACTAAACATGGACTAATAATGAACTTCACGTGGGTTATAATTAACTTTTGATATCCATTTACTTATGGTGTTGATAATGTGTTCGTTTTATTAGGCCACCATGCTGGCTTCCAAATATCCTGAAATCCTATTTTGAGATTGTATAGCAGGCGTAAGCTAGTAACCGAATTGGCAGGAGATGCTGACCACCAGCTCTAACTCTACGACATGAAACATAATTAAAGTTAGATTGATGAATTCATTATTTCTATTTCCTTTGCGAACTTGCAGACAATATAAAAGCTTTTCAATCCCATCACCGACGAGTCAGTAGAGGACACTGTTAACTCGGCAAGATGAATCTCACAATGACAATGGAATTACGAAGGATGGCCGATGAGTTTAAGTCAAGAAGTGAAGCTCAAGTCGTTACTGAAACTGCTGTCTGGGGTTTTGCCTGTATGTTTACACTTTTCGGAAATCTCTTAACCTTGATAATTGTGTACAAAAATCCTGATCTTCGAACATCTACGAATATGTTTGTGGTGTCGCTAGCGATTTCGGATGTTGGGTATATAATTTGTTCTGCTTTGCCGCTTAGTACACCAACTCTGGCGATGTCAAAGTGGCCGTTTTCTGACTCGGTTTGTCAATATCAGGGTTTTATTGGTATTACCATGGTTGCCGCATCCATACTGAACCTTGGATGGACGGCAGTGAATAGGTTCTACCGTGTCGTGAAACCTGCCAAGTATACATATTTCTTCAGCGTTAAGAGAACCACCAGAATAATTTTCTTGGCATGGGTTATTGCCGTGCTTGCGCCTGTACCATATCTCGCCAGTGGCAACCGGTTTGTGTTTCATCCTGCAAAGTTCTTCTGCTACATTAAACTTGACAGCGGACCATTCACAGCATTTCTAGTTTCGGTATACATAGGTATACCCGCCACAGCCATATTCTACTGTTACTCACGTCTTTACCTTGTAGTTCGGCATCATAACGCTCAGATATCCAACACAGTAAGCGCTGAGGAAATAAAAATAACCAAGATTTTATTTGTGATGGTCTTCGCCTTCATGTGTTGTTGGACACCTGTGTTGTTCATCGATTTTATTGACACATTCAGCGGTCACTGGATAATGCCCAGATGGGTGTATATGTACTATAACTTCGTATCTGTTGTCGGTAGCTCACTGAATCCAGTCATATACGTTGTAATGAACCCACAGTTTCGAAATGAATACCTCCGTTTATTGAGATGCAGTTCTTGTCGAAACGAAGTGGAAAACGTTACGAATACTGTGAATGAGGGAAACGCGTCCACTGGCACATAAACTGAAGCTTTGTTTAACACAAAGTTGATCCTGTACGGCGAAACGGATCTGTATTTTGACAGTAGACATGTAGGTTGGTAGAGGTTCCGTATGGGTTTGATTTCCAGTACGAAGGGCACGTCTGTCTGATGCTGAGGTAGTAGCAAATATATATTCCCTTAACTGACATGGCAAGTGTCAATTAAGATATGGTAGAATTTGTAGCTAAACCATTGGAATGGAGAAAAGTGGATAAAAAGTCAACATAAAAAAAAAGAAAGCATCATATAAAGACGTAGATAATTGATACGGCAATCATGCATTCGAGATGAAACGTTACGCACGCATGATCAAATATACGGTAGGAAGTCTGGTTTCGAAATTAATGACATCGGTCAAACTTCTTTAACTCCTTCACAATGCTGAGCAACAACGATAGCAATTTGTTAAGAAAACTATGATTCTGATGATCAAGGTATTAAAACGACCATTCATGTGAAGGAATTAAACTTGACCAAAGAGAGGTATGAACAAGAATGATACCCTCTTTGGAATCGGAAATGTTACACACTTATTGTAATATATTACGTATGCAAACTAGTTGATGTAATGTGACCTAATAAAAGGTGTGTCATTTTAGTTCAAGATGGTGTCCAGTAATTGGTTGTCTTGGACCACAAAACATAATAATGAAACTGGCAACAAGAGACGGGATTTATAGCACCAAAAACGTTTTCTAGACGAAAATAATCCAATAACTAATTTTAAATTAGACAACATTTATTGGGAACCCAAACATTCCTAGGCTGTCCGAAAACTTCAAACAAATTTGTGAGGGAGACTTGACGATGGGCGAATGTTTTGAGGCGCTGCGTGCTTTCGAAAATAACAAATCACCTGGAAACGACGGCCTGAGTGCCGAATTTTATAAGGCATTCTGGCCTTTACTTGGGAAACATTTAGTTAGCTCATTAAAGCATGCGCGTTTGGATGGGGAGCTGTCCACTATGCAAAAACAAGCAATCATAAAACTAATTGGAAAAAAGTATCGTGATAAGCTATTACTTAAACATTGGCGGCCCATTTCTCTGATTAATGTGGATGCAAAAATAGGCTCCAAAGCTCTTGCAATCCGCCTGCAGAAAGTTTTGCCTGAAATTATTCATAATGACCAGAATGCATATGTGAAGGTGCGTAATATTTTTGGCGCGTTAAGGACGATGGATGATATAATTGATTATACTCAGCGCAAGTGCATTCCTGGTCTTTTGGTAGCGATTGACTTCGAGAAAGCTTTTGACTCACTAAATTAGATTTTTTTATTCGACACATTAAAAGCTTTTAGTTTTGGCCCCTCTTTCATTAGTTGGGTAAAAACGTTTTATAACAATTTATGGAGTTGTGTTTCAATAATAATGTGTGTACCTGCTACTTTTCAGTGACGAGAGGAGTTTGACAAGGGGACCCTAGTTTGAAACTAGTCAAACTTTTCATCCAACATCGTCCAACATTTCATTTGTTATCGTGATCGATGAAGCATGTCCAAACATGTTGGATCCGTTTGAACGGCTTTCCCAACTTACCACTTTACGTCACATTCTTTCCCAACAATGTTTGACCCGCGCCCGCATACGCGTCCGAGCACTTCATTCGTCATTCGCGTTGTATCTATGGTGATATGATTTTGTTTACTAACAGACGATTAGGCGATCATTTCAGTTTGCACCATGATGGCGGAGAGTGAAGTACTTTCAGAAGATTTTGAGCAGGAAAACAGGTCGAGCAAAACTCCTACAAATGGAAAAAGGAAGGCTGTAAACACAGGGAAAGAAAGTGCAAGACCAGAAAGTGGTCAGACGCCGAAGTTGACGAACTGCTAGATCTGTTAGAAGAGTGAGTTTTCCTTTGGGACGTTTCAAGCAAAGATTATCACCTCAGGAACAAGAGAGAAAGGGCCTACAAAGAGATGTAAGAAAGACTAGATATAACTATCTCATACATACAAGCCAAAGTAACATGCTTACGAGGTCAACTCGGCCGAGAAATCGCGAAGACGAAGGCGAGCGTAAACAGCACCGGAATCCTTTGCGATATCACCGTATACGTATACTATCCAACATTTTGGATTGATGTTGGCCGATCCGTTTGAACACCCCCGTCCAACATCGTGCAACAATGTTGGATCCAACATGTTGGACGATGTTGCATCCGTTTGAACAGGCCTTTACAATCATTGGAAAGATTCAAATTATTAAGAGTTATGCCATTCCTAAATTTTCTTATAGAGCTTCTTTACTTTCTATGAAAAAATAAACAATCTCGGATGCTAATAATATTCTTTACGATTTTATTTGGAACGGAAAAAATGATAAAATTAAGAGGCTTGCATTGATCAATGATTTACAGTTAGGTGGCCTCAAAATGCCAGATTTAATTTCTATTATTAATACGCAAAGAATTTTGTCTCAAGAGAAGAGTATCCCAGCCGGTGAGGAGTATCTCAGCCGGTGGAAACAAATCTTTGAATCATATCTCGAGCCGGTGGGGGGTAAATTTCTGCTGAGCTGCGTTTTTCAATGAGAAGAGCTCCATGTCTTCCATTTACCTGAGTTCTACAATGCTTGAACATTTTTTCGCTCATTAATTCCGCTGATCCTTCCACGCAATAAGATGGTTTTGATTCTATTGTCTGGAATAACAGGAACCTGTGCATTGAGAAGCGCTCAATTTTTAAGCGCACTCTTTTTGACCATGGTATTATTAGGCTTAGCGATATTCTCACTAGTTCCGGAAAATTACGCTCTTTCAATTCTTTGAAAAGGCAATATAATTCTTTGACTCCCATATGAATATTTCCTTTTAATTGGATTCATTGACGCTTTGCCCTCACAATGGAATAAAACGATGAAGGATACAGGGAATTGGATCCAAAACTCTACAATCCCCTCCTTTCTGCCCACCATTAAGTTGGGAGAATAACTTAAGCCGATGAACTCTCTTAATTTCAAAATACTTTATTGGTACTTTATGCGGTTACTCCGACTGCTCAGATCAAATATAAGTCCTTGTATCCCAATTCACAATTCAACTGGAAAAATATTTAACTTTTACCTTTAATTCTACTTTAGATTCCTCTCTTACAGCCCTGCAATATAAAATCTTAAATCGAATCTTGAATACAAATACAATTTTATGTAAAATGAAGTTAGTTGCGTCTCCTCTTTGTACTTTCTGCGGCTTATTCGACGAATCCCTCGAGTATTTGCTGTACCAATGTATTTTTTCGATGACTTTCTGGGCTTCCATTCAAGTTTGGCTAGGAAGCATCGATTTCCAAGTAGCCAATTCTTGGAAGAAGATGTAATCTTTTGCCTGTGGGAAGACTTCCAAAACAATAAATCTTTAAATGCCATTATTTTGGTCGCAAAGCAAATAATTTATAGATGCCGTCAATCAAATGGCAAGCCTTGCCTGCCCATGCTCATTGTAAGACTGAAATATGTCAGATCCTTAGAATATATTATAGCCTCAAACAACGGAAACCTATCTGAACATTATAATAAATGGCAGACAATAGTCCTATAAAACCCTGCCCTTACATGTCGATTGTGTGTGAATGTGTACGTGTTTGTTTTCTTTATTTATAACGACAGAAAAACCTGTAAACAAGAGTTTAACCAAATGTAAAATTGTATATTGAAAGGATGGAAAAAAAAGCGTTAAATAACATTTTTTATAAAAAAAAAAACTAATTTCAAATTAGACAAGAGGTATTAGACCTTGAAGGATACTTGTAGACCTTGAAGGATACTTGTAAATCTCTAAGCCATACGGAACATTATGCCCTTATATATACTGTGTACTTCCTTGCGCATACGCAATAGCCCACGTCCAAAGAAACCATTGTTACGCAAATGATAATCTCAAAAAGGCAGGTATAAATTCGACCAGATACCAGGACAGGCCAGGTCTCTTCTCCTTGAGTGCAAAGTACTGAGTATATGTGGCATCGACTAACAGGGTGTAAAACTATAGAAACGAATATGCAGAGTGGGTAAATAGTAAAGGTTATAATGTTCCGTATGGCATCAGAGAATTACAATTATCCTTCAAGGTAAGTGTATCTCTTGTTTAATTTAAAATTCTCTTTCACTATACTCCACATTAGAAGCTCGATGCCAAATTGAAACACACAGGAATACAGTAACAATAACCCAAATTAAGGTTCGTTTAATTACGATGACAGAACCAAGGTGCTAGATGACACCGAATAGAGTACCGAAGTGATGTCGTCATAAATAATAAATGTTCGCTTTAAGAACATTTGACCACACTCGGAGTTTCAAAACGAACACGATAAAAAAACATTACATACCAAAAATGAGGTGAATATAATGAGAAGCGGCCGAGATATGGGCATTGGAATATATAATTTTCTTTAACAAATCACTGTATTTTTGTCCTGGATCCTAAGTTTATGAGTCAGGACAAAAATACAGTGATTTGTTAAAGAAAATTACATATTCCAATGCCCATATCTCGGCCGCTTTTCATCGTATACACCTCATTTTTGATATGTAATGCTCTTTCCGAATCGGTTGTCCGAAAATTCTACATCTAAATTTTGCAAATTTGTGACGTCACAATTCGGTACTCTATTGTAAACTATTTAAGAAATAGAAAACGTTTACCGTGTTTACATAGCCTGATGCAAACACGACGGGAAGTTTGGGAGAATTCTCAAGTTGTTGTGTAAACCCGAGATCGAAGTGTTTGCATCAGGCTATGTAAACACGGTAAACGTTTTCTATTTCTTTTATAAAATACACGCAAGATCGAATGCAAAGACTCGATTTATGTTTGTACTTTATTGTAAATATCAAACGCGAAATTCTCCATACATCGTAAAAATGACGTCAAACACATTCGCGCGGTTGTCTGTGCCTGTGGACTCGAGAAACACGAAGCGAGTGAAAGTATAATTCTATGCTCCAACAAGGGAATGTACATGTTTTCGAAGACGATATTTTGAAAAATCAATAATTATAGGGTAAGTTCAAAGTATTGATCAATATTGGACTGGAAAGGAAACAAAAATCGTCCTGATCTACGAAGAAATCAATACAAAAAGCGTTCACTGGTTATGGTTGTCACTGCAAGTGAAGGAAACGTTAACTGAACCAATGGAGCAGCCGGAAAACATGGACGAGAAGTTGAAATTTTCCTTCCTGGAAAACGTGTTGCTCTGGGCCACAATATTCTGGGATTCAGGAACCTGTTGTGTGTTATTTGGAGCTGGAACTGCAAGTTGATGGTTTGGAATTAATGCTCTTGAAATGACATCGCTGCACTGCTGGAGCTGGTTCGACGATGGCTTGGCGTTGTAGCTTTTCAGAGACTGTTCATTTCTATGACCCGAGATGGCCATAATATGGCGATTTTGCAAGCCTGCCTCTGACCAGAGGGTGATGGCAGTTGCCCTGACACAGTGATTTGTGTAGAGCTGGGACAACTCGGCCGAGATACTGATTTCCTTCATCATCCCTCCGAGTTTGTTGACTCCAAGAACACGATTTTCGTCCCAGCGGGTTCAGCTGGCCCTGACCAATTGCGCTTGGGGAATTGAAAAAATGCGTTGCAGTTTGGATTGAGCTTTGACGTGTAGAGACGGAGAGCATTCTAACCATCACTGGAGTCATTTGTCCGATACATACGGCCATCTTTTTCATAGCTCTGGACGTCGCCAATTCCCCCAGGATGATTTTTCGTTGCCTCGTCGTGGGTCATGGTAGCGTACGGTCTTCCAATTTCGTCGCTCAGAAATTTGAAACTTGAACTGGTCAGGTTCCTCTGGCCTTCACGACCCCTACGACACCAGTATAGAGTTGTGTGAAACCACACATTCCAAAGTAGGCTCAGAGGAGTGAAAGGATCAAGTGTTTTGCTGTCTTTCAGCTTCTTCAAGTCTTGGACTTCGATGGCAGGTTTGTGCTGAACGCTTTCCTTTCCGTGTTGTTTCAGATCCTTTATTTTTGCATCAAGCATCATGTTTGACCTTTTGAACGCCGGGTTCGAACTTATCTGGATGCCTTTGTTGTAAGGAGGACTATTTAGGTATCTTTCAACTCCATTTCTGAATCCCAGTAGGGTACTTTTGCTGTATTCCTTCCCATTCTTGTTTCTTGTTTCCGCGTAAAACAATCGTAGAGCTTCATCAAGCTCTTCGGCACTCATTTCGTGTATTTGTTTTGACATGTTCTTGTCAGCAGCCCACTCTGAATGAAAAAAAGATTCACATATAATGTAGATTTGATGGAACAGAAAACGAAAATTTTGTGATTTCCACTTATTCAATATGACACACTTTCTGTACGTTTTGTGACATGAAATTCTTTGAAACATTGAATAAAAATTAACAATTCACGGCACACTCGGCTGACTGTGTTTACTTGAAAATATTTGTACAATTTTCTGAATGCTTCTAGCACATACAGTTACAGATTGTTATCTTAAGAATTACAATTACTTATTTCAACTTACCTTTGTAAACTGTAATAGCGTATTTTGTAGCATATTTCGTAGACTTGGCTTGAGCGCCGTCCAATAGCTCGTCCAGTTCATTGCAACTCAAACTTACGAACCGCTTGTCTAGTTTAGCTCTTTTTGTAGAAGGTTCCTCTGAAGAACTTTCCTCCAAAAAAATCTAGATTTATCGTAAAGTTTGGATAATCTTCAGCCATTTTCGCGTTTAGAGAAACATAAAGCAGAAAAAACATTATGACGTCATTTCCATATTTCCATAGCCTCATGCAAACATTTCAACCAATCAGAGCGCGCGTTTTCTTTGGGTTATTTTATAAAATAGGTTTCCTATAATGCTTGTTGAATGTAGATGGCCGAGAACAATCTGGTAGCTTTATGGTTTTATACATAAAGGTTTAGAGTTCATTAGTTCTTCTTTCACCTAAGCTCGGCCAGTTGAGATCAGAAAGAATTTGGGTAGATCTGACTTCCCAATCAGACCCAGTTATTATGCGTGCAGCCCTGTTTCGTAACTTATCGACCTTTACCAATATTTCCCCATACAGCGCTACGATAGTCGAAGTGCGGTAGGATAAAAGACTTGTAAATTGATATTAGGATTCTTTGCGGAAGTAATGGTTTCAGTCTTCTAAGGGCGGCAAGGACTTTTGCTACCTTATACTTGCGACCTAATAGATTTGAGAATCCCAAGAGAGAGTTCAGTCATCAGCGTATATTCTTGCATCTGAGAGGAGATTACAGTTTTGTAAGTCAGTAATATAAACTAGAAATAACAGAAGTGCGATGATCGATCCTTGAGACACTCCGTAGCGTATAGCACAATATTCTGACTTTACATTATTGACTACCGTAACCTGCGTTCTATCAGAGAGAGAATTTCTGAATAGTTGTAAGGATCCACCTTTAAAACCATACAGCTCTAGTTTTGCCAGGAAGATTTCGTGGTCAATGGTATCAAATGCCTTTTTATAAGGTCAATAAAAATATGATCATTTGTTGACCCGTTGTCAATATTTATATACCAGTTATTGGTGGCATCAAGAAGAGCTGTTAAAGTGCCTATAATAACCCTTCTGGCAATATTTATTGCTATGAACCTTCGAAATATTTTGAATACTTCTGTGAAGAATGTTTTGATGCCATTTTGTCCTCTGGGCATGGCAGGTATATAATATTTCAGGTGCTACGGCACATTAGTAAGGAGTTTTTTCTAAGAGGTTTTTTCCTAACCAAGGAACGGTATCGTACTTGTTCTTCATCCTTCGATATCCTTCGGTGAATCTCATATTGTGAATTACAGTCGTGGCGAAACAGCGACGATTTTGACTGTGTATTTTGTTTGCTAGCCCCGATACTTTGCTTCAGAACGAAAAATAGAGGAATATGTTTCAAAGCCAAGTGATGATCTAAGGCAGGATATATTTGCTCGGCAGTTCCAATACTCGGACTTAACCCCACTGAAGAAAATTATGAACGAAATCCCACGTGCATGTATCTCTTTTTGTGAATGGTCAATATAGTAATCATTCAACTAAAACGTTTCAGACGTTTAACAGTTGTCACGATCATGAAAGCGAGATTCGGACCAACAAAAACCAGAAGATTTCTCTTTCGTCACTGCTTCTCAACTCGCTGGCGCCACATCAATCGGGACAAGGGTACTTTGCATAATACACAACAAAATTACAATTGAAAATAACGTGTAGGTGAAAATTCTACTTTTTCCAACGAAAATACAAGTTCTTTATTTCATCTCTGGTTTCCTGTAAGTTGAACATAGATTGTTATAACTGTGAAGTTAATTTAATCTAAGTTACATGGTAGCAATTTTGGATCCCCGATTTGACATTTTATATAAGGCACACGCACAAGCGATTCAGCAGCAGAAGCTGAGATTGCTTCACAAGAAAAACAGCTGTAACTGTTAAAATACGAGATAGGGTCACATAACTCTGTATTAATAATATCTTCAGAAGAGGTAAAAGCTTTTCCATCCCATCACCGTTGAACAAGTACACAAAATTGTTCACTTAACAAGATGAAGTGGTAATGGCTTTTAGAAACTTGTTGATTTTGTTAAAAAAATCATGTTCTTATAGCATCGACAAATATGTTTATAGCATCGTTGGCCTTTTCTGATGTAGGACATGTAATTGGCTCTGGTATATCACTTGGTGTAACCAACTCTGGCGATGTCAAAGTGGCTTCAATTTTCTAAATATGTTTGCCAATTAACCGGTTTCATCGTACTGATGTTTAGGAAATGGTTTAGATGAAGGAGAAAAACTGGTTTCGAAAGGAATAGCTTAATGTCTGAGCTAAGTTTTATTGTGAATATAGATGAGTAGGTATCTCTATTGATAATATAGTTTAACAATGTATATATGGACTGAAAATACTTCCCAAGTTATTAAATAAACAGAAGTGTTCTTTAATTAAGGTCTGGAAATTTAAATTTGACGCAGTCAACGCTAGAACAAATTAATAGTGACTATGAACATGGTGTTACGATCAAAAGGTCATCGACCATGTGTAACATGATTGAAAAATTAAAAAGCTCAATGAACGTTGCCTCTTGTCGAGAAAGGTATACAAGGTAGATGCCGTTTTATTTTGTTCATTCAATGCTTTATGGGTTATCGCAAGACCGCTAGTTTATAAGCGTGTTGTATACAAAGTCGCAAATATACTGATATTTCAGCAGTATATACATTGTAACATATTTCCGTTGTCCTAAATATGAAATACCTAGGACATTAGGGGAATTAAGTCCGAATTAGTGAATAAATGTTTTTTTAACGCTTAGAGAAAGTTTTTGTTATATTTGATGGATATATTAATTCCGACTATTTTGAAAACAAAAGTATAAGAGAATAATATTCCACAGATATCGGTTCCGAAATATAGGAAATTTTCTTTACTTTCAGTACACCCAGGGCATCCTTTTGGAATCAATTTTCGTATTCAAAATAGAGGAGACATTTTCATACTCTTTTAAAAAAAAAATTGTTCTAATGGGAAAATTTAATAACCCGGCTCAAAAAAGTAATGCATGTCTCGTTCTAAACCTCGAAAATTATGCAAATTGATCTAATAATTCGTCTTACTTCCTGGTAATCGTTTAAGACAGGCTAAGTCCTTGACAGCTGTCAAGAGCACTGACGATGGAAATTGAAACTGTATTCAACTTGCTTCCTTTCAGAAAACTACAACGCTAAGAAATTTATGCAGATTGTATTTACAGCAGGTTTGCTTTGGAGGTTAACTTGGTACTTTATTACATTTTTTCCCATTTTGATAGTCGTTAAGGTTTCGCGCGAGGAGATTGAAATCACAAACATAGCGCCTCAATGGCGAACTCGTGGATGTAAAGTGTGTTCTCAAGGGGAAACATGTGGAAATGTTCAAAGTTTAAGTTATTATTGCAGCTGTTGTGACAGCGTATGGAGTCAAGTGTTCTAGGGTGAACGGGAAGAGCTATAGAATGCCTTAACAATTAGGGTCTGGTGGCGCGTGGCGGAGTGGGGTAAATACGGAGTATTTTGTGTGTGATTTTTTGGAAAGTCCTTGATATATTTAGTTTGTTGGCAAAGAGTTGTATAATATTCAACGAAAGCACTGTACACAGGGCAAGGTGATGTTTCTGATGTTATATTTTTTACTCTTCCCATCAGAATAAGGGTTATTAGCATATACCACACCAGAGAGTAGTGCTTTTCGCGAGCTCTGATTGGCTACTCAAACAGTGAATATGACATCATATTCACCTCCGGGTGAAGCAACGATCACCTCGCACGAGGTTTTCTCCCTTTGACAGAAAATAAAATAACTATTTCGCGCTGCCGGGCTATAATTCAAATTTGTGGTATATACTAAAACAATTATTCGCCTCAATGTCGGTGAATAGTGGTGGATATTTACCTCGCCGAAGCAGCTCGTTAAATATTCTACACTATTCACCTCCACTTCGGTAAATAATTGTTAATTATTTTAGTATTCCACACCAACGTTTAGAAAATATATGCACCACCTCTCCCGCTCCCCTCTTCCAACAACAAACATATTAAACATGTCTCTATTCAAACCGACGTTGTCGCAAGCATAATTTCACAGGACTGTCAATTTGGACGGTAAATTTAGTTCATCAATTCCTTTGGCGGATGCAGTTGCTGTGCATGTGCTAATTGCAATGTAAGGCCGCTTAGAACCGCTTTCAAGATCGTCTAATGATCTCCTTAATATAGCTGAAGCTCTCGATCTGCACACTGGATCTTGATTATCTTCAATATTATAATTAGGCATTTTCGAATCTTATAACTACACAACTGCAACCTAGCTGGAACCTCGTGGCCAAAACTCCAAGATGGCGTTGCCGGCCGCGTCATGAAACAAAGAGAAATGACTAGAAACTAATTTAGACGATAACCGCTGGCCCGAGCCCGTCCATTACGATCCAATACCCTATCTGAATCTATATATTTAGTACGATCTAATGCCCATCCAGTACGATCCAATACTTCTGCGATACGATCCAATTATCGGTTTAGCCTCACTTTCATGTCAAAACCAGGCCTTAAAGTACTTGAGCGGCTATTTTTTTACATTTGCCAGCAACTATAAAGAATATATATGACAGCCATGTTTTCGAAAGCCAGAGTCGACCCTTTGCGGCGTGACCATTCGAAACCAAATCCAATCGTTAGTTATTGCGTTACATTATTGGAAGCGGCAGGAATGTAATTTGATCAGTCCGATGACATCTCAAACTGAACCATACATCAGAAAGCGAAAAATATAAACACGGATCGTATACCATTTTGTAACATCGCTGAAATAAACCTTAGTCAGAATATACATGGTAATTCATCTTCCTTTATATTTCCAAAGTAGATAACCAAAACTATGAAATCTAACATAACAAGAGCCCATCTGGGCTTTCACTCGGGCCACATGAGATTGAAGATGAAATACACTTTCATTAGAAATGGCTCTTAGTAATAACCAAAGGGAAGAATTATTAGCTGAATTTAGCAGTCTTTAGGAGTGGCGCGGTGACTTTCATTCTCTGCTCCCCAAGTATATATGTAATTTAATATATTTGTTTTTCTCGTATGTTGACCTTTTAATTTAAACACTACTCATTCGTTTAACACACTGCATTTGAGCAGGCATATATTCATTGTTTTGAACCCGAGAATTAACCGTACTACCGTACTTCATGGTCCCTTTCTTTAGTAGTGAGTTGTCGGTCAGGTGATTGTAAACTCTCGTCATTTAGCACAGAAAATGTATTCTGATGAATAGGGATCGGGTTGTCATGTAAGAAAGATGGCTCTTGAACAAACTGATAAGCTTCAGTAGGTTGGGTAGTCTCGGAACACTGGAGACCTTGGTCTTTCATTGTCTTCTTTTTTGTATTCTTGATTTTGTTTTTAAAGTTTGAAAGTCGGATCCCAGCTTTATTATATCCGCTTTCAACTCGCCATTTTCAACTTCTAGGTCAATAATACGCGATGACAGCATCTTGATTTCGGTCTTGTATGTATTATCTTGCTGCACTAATTTGTCTTCCAAATGACTGAGTTTCGTTTTGATGTGACGAGAGTAAGAATTCATTACGCATATCAGTTAGGTCAGCCTCCATGTTACAAATCAAGGCCATTAAATCAGTGAGAGAGTTCTTATTGCGGGCTAACAATCCTCGTGAAGAATCTAAAGAATTCCGTCTCTTCCGGTTTGAATTTGACTCATGTGTATGTTGCTTTTGGAGTTTCAAGGATATGTTGATCCAAAACTACAGGCTCTTGGGGTTTTTCATTGACTTGTGAACTTGCAGGCTCTGTAACTTGTTTTGTTTTCTTAGTATAACATAAAGTGTTGAACATGTTCTCAAGCATGTCGCGCGTGACCTCTGTTTCTTCATTCATTAAGTTCTCTACTTTCATCTGTAATCTGGGAAACTCAATCTTTGCCCATGCCTTGGCACATAACTATTCCTGTTGTTAAGTAGACGTGGATGGTTATAAGTAAAATCCTTCGACAGCTTGTACCGTTTCCGCTAGGTCAATATCCTCGCTGAAACGAAATAACTTGATCTCAATACTCTCTGACTGTGTCTCTGCCTCATTAAGTGGTCGATCCAACTTACGGTAAATTTAAATCTCTGACAGTTTTTAAGAGACTTATAATATTGGTCTAGAAGTGCCTTCACCCAAAATACGATGTTCTCCTCGGATGTTTTAAATGCAGCACAGCTTCGAATTTTAGCTTTCCGGATCCTGGCCCCTTCACTGGCTTCAGGTCGTCGTACGTTTCGTATATAAAATCACTGGCCATCTGGGTAAAAAACGCGGTCCTTCGGCTCCTACAATAGCGCCAGTGAAGTTAAATAAAACATTAAACTGCTTACATTTGAGAGATGGGACTCCAAATTAGAGGGAAAGTTCCTCGCGGATCCTCCACCATCTTGATTTACTGTTTTAAATTATGTAAATGAATTAACCTGGCGATTGTTGCGTGACCAGCACAGTGCAATCTGATTGGTGTGAACTTGACCTTTCACGCATGCGCAGAAATTGTGCTGCTCGAAACAAAAACAAACAAAAATAACGGCTCGCAGATTAAGACTCGTGTTGCCACAGGTAGCCCGAGTAATTAACTTTTCTGACGAACAATCGAGTCCGTGAGGGCTCTCTGGCGCTTCATCGCAAACTGCTTCACATAACAGTTCTGAGAATTGTAATATTATTGCCTACATCTGTAGAGTGCTTCTCAGTAATCAACGACATAATCGATAGAAATATCTAGAAAGATAAGCCGAAGAGAGTGGTGGATAACATTGTCAAATTGTTTATCGATAGAAAGACGATGTTGTTAGGTGGCCAGCAAGTATATTTAACAATTATTCACCAACACTGAGGTGAATAATTGTTTTAGTATATACCACACTCCAGGTGAATAGCCAGCACCAAATAGTTATTTTATTTTCTGTGAAATGGGCAAAACCTCGCGCGAGATGATCGCTGCTTTGCACGGAGGTGAATATGAAATCATATTCACTGTTTGAGTAGCCAATCAGAGCGCGCGAAAAGTGATATTCACTGGAGTGGTATATACTAAATATATATATACGCAGTGGAAGACCGCTGATAATATATATTTGGTTGTCTCGTGCGAGTAGATTAAAATCACAACGTTTTATTAAGGTGGGAAATAAGAAAACCTGGTCACGTCCACGCCTTTTTATCTGGGGGACGTGGGAGGTGGGTGGGGTTAAGGTAAGTGCTTTCTAAAAAGATATTGAGATATAGTCAACTCTCTCTTAAGCGACTACCCTTGGTGCACGGACAAAGTGGTCGCTTACGGGAGGTGGTCGCTTACGGGAAAAGCAACACAGGTAGCCCAAGTGCTTGCTAACGGATCAGACTTCTAGCACTGCTCTAGCGCGCTGTCACCATAACAACATAGCTAAGCACGGGAGTTCTAGCTCAAGTTTTTCCAATCTTTTCAGTTTCTTATATGTCAGCGCCATTAAAAATTGAACTTTGTGGTATTTGAGTAATGATTTTCTAAAAATACAGTACAACCAACTTTGGTGGTCGCTTATCGGAAACAAAAAACAATAGAAAATGTCAAGTGTTGAGACTAAAAAGTGGTCGCGGTCGCTTAAGAATGTTTGCGTTGGTCGCTTACGAGAGTGTTTTTACAAGAGAATTTGACTGAGAGAAAAACGGTTCTTTGGTAAAGTGGTCGCTTATGGGAAGTGGTCGCAGGAGAGAGTTGACTGTATTGAGAAGTTAACGAGTGCGAGACCCGAAAAATATGGTTTTCATTTTTTTTCTTTCCCATAACTCATACCACCGTAGCCTTTTGAGGGTAACAACAAAACAGTATACAAATGATGTTTACTTTCAGAAAAGGTTAAAGACGGGTCTAAATCTAGCCTCGGTTTCAGCCGTTGGGGTGTCGTTTCTCCAAAGCCTCCCCCCACTAACGGCTGGGCGCGCGGTCAACACACCGTGTCCGTGACGTCAGCTGATTAAAATTCAATATTATGTGCGTGTTTTGACAAGAAAAGCCGTTTACCCTTTCACGACTCTAGCGTAGGCTCTAAACTTTCAAAACACATTGGAACTCTAAACTAAAACTCCAAGTGTGAAATGATTTCTCAAGAACAAACGCCATTTAAATTATTGAGAAACTAGGCTGCATTATTTGTTACTCTGTAATATTAGTGCCGCTCAAGACACCTCGCTGACAGAAACTAAAAGCCGAAATACGGGGATAAAGTTCAGATATTATCTCGGAACTATTCTGAGCAAGAGTCGAGTATTCCCGCTCAGTACTTGTGTAGAGTATGTTTTGGAGACCTTAAAAAATGCACGAACTTAAAGACTTAAAGAATTGTAAAACTCGTTTGATGCAGCGAATTTCAAGTGAAGTGAATTGTGATCGCAGAGTTAAACGCATAAACGTGGCCTCAGTCAGACGTGATTTCCTCTCTTTTAACTCTTTTAATATGTAGTCGTCCGTCTTTTCTTCTCCGATAAAGGCAGCACTAATTTTCTTTGAAGTAAGAATGGCTACCTGGTCCGTGCATAGGCAAAGAAATGACTGAACATTACGAATTTCGCGACCTTCGTTTCGAGCTAGGTACAAGTGACGGTTTCCCAAGTGACTTTCCAAACCCGGTGCGTACTGACACAGTGTCTTCACCCAAAACTAACTATCTTACTGCTGCCTTGTGTGAATTCTTGAATTATTCGAAAGCAAACTTTTCCAAAGCAAATTTAAACGCATTTTGGAACAGCAATCCAAAGCTTCTGGTCCGGCTTTGAAAAGTTTACAATATAAATTATGCAAATACATTCAGCGACAGGATTTTAGTGGCAAGTTTTTGATTGGCTAAAAACCGACAATGCCTCAGCTCGCGCGCCCAGCCGTGAGTGGGGAGAGGATCGCGGGCTCACCGAAACCCCCACGGCTGGAAACCGAGCCTAGTCTAAATCTTGAGACAGTATAATAAATACATATATAATATATATATATAATATACATGTATAATAAAATAATATAATCACCATGTTTCTCTGTGCTACTGGCATGTAATATGTATATTGACCTCTTCAACTTTAAAAGTTGTTTGTCGAGGTTTCTGAGGCGTTGAATAATTTGATTAAAATCCCTTTAGCGTCAGCATGCTGCTCTTTGAAGCTCTGTTTGGACAAAGGTACATTTTCTGTCAGCTATCGCACAACCGTAGATTAGAAAACCAGAGTGGAAACCATTCTATATGGTTCATGAAAGCTTAATAAGTTCAGGTAAAAGAATAATTTTAAAAGTTTACATAAACCCTGGTCCTAGAGGTTTTCTGTTCCTGCAGTCTCTTTCTTTGTGCTGCAAAGCGGCGCCTGCGAGGTGCAAACCATGCAGCAGAGTAAAATCCTTGGTTTCCGTCGACTAGTCCGAATCTAACTTGCAAAATTTGAATTGGGGTCAAGGTATGACTCTCGTTCCTGATTGGATGATTTTTTAATGAGCTGCAAATGAGATGGGATTGGTAAACTTTAGTGTCAATTACATACGGTGTGAGTGAATAAGTAAAATACTGTTTGGATTGTACGATATGTTAGGAAAGGGATAGCATGGTTTGAATAATTTTATCGTGTAGCATTTATTTCCTGTTAGATAAATGTATAATACTATTGGTAGGAAACAGCACTAAAACATGGCTTTTCGGATGGCGAAGCACAGACGCTAAAAATAAAACGGTCTTTGGAGTTATCACTCGCGAATGCGAAGACGTGTTTTCCATTTCGTCTACTGGTCATGGCAGGTCTAAATTGCAGTTGCTACGAGAAATGAATAATAAGGAGTTTCTAATAATAAGTTTTTTTCGTACTCAAAGAATGTTATAGTACCTTTAATTCGTCCTTTCAGTGATATCGTTGGTTGACCGTTGTAAACATTATCGTAAACACATCTCCGTAATTCCCACTTCTTAAAGCCCTGCTTGGGAACTACGTGTTCTTGCCTAGACTGATAGGATAGGAAGTCCCGTTCAATAGGAGATATTACAGTTGCACAGTTGCCTCAACGAATAGCAGTGTCAGCGGTACTGACCCAAATGCTTCAGTTTAATGTAATGAAGCGCTATTCAAACTGTGTATCTAAATTAGTCGTGCTTGTTTAAGAGGGTGTGGTGTCATCCAAGAATGACGGTTTCAATGGCGCTTCATTACATCGAAGTGATGCAGTTGGGTCAATACCGCTGAAACTGCTATTCGTAGACGAAACTGAAATATCTCATATTCCGCAAATTGTTTTAGAATAGCTAAACATGGTTCAACATGGTTTAAGGTGGCTACGATGGCTAGACATGGACAATATGGTTCAACCCTTAACATGGCTGGGTTTAGAGCTATAAGTAGAGACTGCTGACTCTTTTGTAAGTTTTGTACGGATCGTGCTGTCCGTAATACTCCATAGGGACGCGTAGGCTCTTTCTATCTCAGTTTCCGCTGGATGACAGAACTAGTGACCAATGTTATTTCCCGTTGCTGGTCTGACGCGAATTTAAAACTTACCAAAGAGTCGGCCGTCCTTACTTATAGCTCTAATTACCCCGCCATGTTGTTGCCTAGCCATCTTCAACCATGTTTAGCCATTCCCCCAAAAATGAGGAATAGAAGGGACTTGCTAGCAGTCTAGTTCTTACCCGGCAGTTCCCACACTCGGAATACCTCATTGAACAAAGTTATGAATGGAGTCCCACCTGGAATCGTTTCTTATGATTGGTCAACTTAGTATTTATTGCCGGCGGAACTGAAATATTTGACAGAGTTGTGACGAGCTAGCATGAAAGTCAGATTCGGCAAACAGATATCAGATTATTTCCCTTTCGTCGCTCGCTGTTACATTTCCGGGATGGTAGCAGTTTTCGATTCCTGTTTTGAAATTGTATATAAGGAACACGTACAAGTGATTCAGCAGCAGAAAGTGAGATAGCTTGACAAGAACAACAGCTCTAACTGGCATCAATGTTGCACAACTCTGTGTAGTGATATCTGAGAACTTGCAGACGAGGTGAACGATTTTCCATCCCATCTCCATTGAACAAGTAAACAAAACTGTTCATTCAACAAGATGAATCACACAATGGAAATGGATTTAAGAAAGATGACCGACGAGTTTAAATCAAGAAGTGAAGCTCAAGTGATTACTGAAACCACTGCTTGGTGTTTTGTTATTCTCATTGCATTTGTTGGAAATCTCTTAACCTTGTTGATTTTGTACAAAAATCCTGTTCTTCGAACATCGACGAATATGTTTATAGCATCGTTGGCCTTTTCAGATGTAGGACATGTAATTAGTTCTGGTATACCACTTGGTGTACCAACTCTGGCAATGTCAAGGTGGCCTTTTTCCAAATCTGTTTGCCAATACAACGGCTTCATCGTGCTGATGTTTATCGCAGCTTCGATACTAACACTTGGTTGGACTGCAGTGAATAGGTTCTACCGAGTTGTGAAGCCTTCCAAGTATAAATACTTCTTCAGTACAAGGAGAACAGCGGGAATTATTTTGCTGACATGGTTTCTCGCCATGCTTGCACCAATTCCATATCTCGCGAGTGGTAACCTGTTCGTCTTTCACCCTGCAAAGTTCTTCTGTTACCTGAAACTAAACAGCGGACCCTTCACAGCATTTCTAGCCTCGACATACATAGGTATACCCGCCGCAGCAGTTTTCTACTGTTACTTACGTATTTACCTTGAAGTTCGACGACACAACGCTCAAGTATTCCAATCCAACACAGTTGGCGCTGAGGAAATCAAAATAACCAAGGCTTTGTTTGTGATGGTATTCGCCTTCATATGCTGCTGGACACCCATTCTATTGATCGATTTGATTGACACTTTTAGTGGACAATGGATAATGCCTCGTTGGGTCTACGTTACGTATAGTTTCACTGGTATGATCAGTAGTTCGCTGAATCCAGTCATATACGTTGTGATGAACGTGCAGTTTAGGAAGGAATACGCGAGAATGTTAAAATGCGAGGCTTGTGGAAAAGAAGGTCACAACATTGTGCATAATGTGAATCGCGATAAATCAACCAGCTTTTAAAAATATAAGTTTCTTTTAACATATTGCATCCTATACTGACTTTCGCCAAAAAGATTGCATTAGGGCAACACTGGTGTACAGATTGTTGGAAAACTGAGTATCGATCGACAATAGCAAATTAGAATAACATTTGACAGAAACTGAAGCTGAAAAGAAAATGTTATGAACAAGGATTGATTACACGATGAAGGGGTGTGAGAGAAAACCTGCTTTCGAAAGTTTATCTGTGAATATAGATAGATAAATGAATAAATACTGATTTTATTTGTTTTAGCAGGCTGAGTATTACAGCTTACAGCTGGTGGCGGCCTTCTTTTACTCCTCAAACACTCCTCACTACATTAACTGTTTTGGACACACTACACTCGACTCACGGTTGATTTTTACCGAGGGAGGAAAACCGGAGAATTCGAAGATAAGGACTGAAACAATAACAAACCTAACTCACTTTATATGGTTCCCGAGACGGGAATCGAACCCAGAACCGCAGCGGTGAGAGGCGAGTGCTTTACCACTGCGACAACCGACCTGAATCCCCGAAGTAATAGTTGATTTTGACAACAATGTAGTTTTATAGTATAATTTTGGTCATGCATGGACTGAAATTACTTGCCAGGTTTTTAATGTAATTAACAGAGGTGTTTTTTTCGGTCTGAATTTTTTATTGTAACACAGTCGACGTGAAAAGAAATTAACAGACTTGTAAACCATGTATATGAATGTAACTACCGAGGTTAAATAAAGATTGGTTGATAGATTGATTGATGCGAAAATGGACATGTGTTACGATCAAGCGTAACGGCCATGTGTAAGATGAAAGCAAAATTACGTATACTCAATCTTTATGAATCTGACATTTAAAAGTTACAACTTCATTTTGGTGCCTAGTCTTCTATCTGCTACACGGGGTCTACTAATCAGGGGCCATTTCAAATTGGAATTTAGGTTGGTTTTTGAGGGAGAAAAACTGAAAAAGAGGTGGAAAAAGCATCAGCGGGGATCGAACCTGGCCACAGTAGTTAACGCTTAACACTGCGCCACCCCGGCTCAAGAAAGGTATCAACGGTTTATGCCGTTTTTCTTGTTTCATTGAATGTCTTGTGGAATATCACAGGACCGCTAGTTTTAAAAACGTGTTACATACATAGGTACCAAATGCTTGACATTTCAGCAGCATATCAAATACTTTTATATATAAATAGGAAATGACTCTGGTGTTAGGGGAAGTTCGAATTAGGCTATAAAGAAATTCTGAACGGTTACCTAACTTTTTCGTTTTGTTAGATTTATTCCGACTATTTTAACAAAATATATTCACGTATTTCTGTTTCGAAATATAGAAAACTGTTTTAAATATTTGCTTTCAGCACACGCAGTTCATCCTTCTGGAATTATCTTTCGTATTAAAGAAGGGTAGATACCTATTCCTTTTTTGCTCTGACGAAGGGCTGGCGCTCGAAACGTCAGCTGCTACTCGCTTTCCACGGCGGTTAGCATACCTCAATCGACTTTAGTTGATTACAAACCATTAGATACCTATTCTATTATTAAAATTAACTGTGTTTCCCCGTGGAATCTGAAAATGTAAGGTTAACCCACCGTACAAATTAATGAATGACTCGTTCTAACGTCGAAAACTATTCAAACTTATCTAATAGTTCGTCTTACTTTCTAGCTAGTGATCGTTTAAGGCAGGCAGTAACTATACTTTGACAGCTGTCGAAAGCACTGAAGATGGAAATTGAAACTGTATTCAACTTCCTTCCTATCAAAATCTACACCGTTAAGACTTTTATTGAGATTGTATTTTCAGCAGGAAGTTTTGCTGTGGAGGTCGACGTTTAAAGAACATGATTTTAGAAAGTATATCCTAAACGTAATTGAGTAAACTTCATGTAACACGCACACTTGTCCAAAATTATCATTACCATTGTATACAAAGTCATAAAAAAGGGGTGAGGAATGCATTTTAGTTCACGGTTTTCAGGGGGGAAGTGTTTAATCCAAGAGCTCTCAAAAATATCCTGATAAGTGAAAGTCCCGAAAATATTTTGTTTTTCTTTTCTTTTTTTTTCGTCACCACGCCGTAGTCGTTTTAGAGTAACAAAATTAGCCATCTACAAATGATATTTACTTTCTTTGAAGGTTGACGGCCGAAATCTTGAGACTTTATATGAATACATTTTCAAAGTGTTTGATGTTAGATTTCCCCAAACCTTATAAACGTCCAACAAAGTGCATTTTAATATATACTAGCTGATAACATAATACAAGCCTTATAGCTCGCATAAAAACCACTGACAGTAAAAACTAAAAGTGGGAAATAAAAATGACACCATGTAAAGTTAACCTTGTACTTTTAAAACGGAAATATGTGTTCTCTTCTTTCACGTATAGTTTCCTGTTTATTCATGTCTTTTTGAGTATGGATTGTTAGCGGAATAGAGATTCCTTTCACCACTTTTCTAGAGCTAAATGTCATATCTGGGATCGTAAAATGTGTTTCAGGTGTTTTGAAACTTTTTGCAGCTTACGTACAAGAGTTTGGCATCAGAGTCTGAGAAAGCTAAAAAATCCATCAGCTAGCTATGTCCAGTGTCTATCATGTAAGATCTTGGACTTTGAGATTTAGCCACTACTTTGCCTCTAGTGTTCCACCCCTTTTCTTTGTCCAGTTTCGTTCAAACATAATATCCTGGCTGGAGATCTGGAGGTCTTCACCTTGTTTCTTCCATCATACCATTTCCTGTAGTTTTGTTTGAATTTGTCGTCTGCTTCCTTGACTGTAACATGATCTGGAAGCATTGTCTCGAGTCTCTTGCATGGTCATAATGTTGGTAACTAAAGATAGTACGTATTAGTCTTCCCATCATCAGTTGGGATGGAGCGGCCATTTTCGTCGATGAGATGGGTGTAGCTCGGTAGGCCATGAAGGCTGGGAATGGGTCCTCTAGTTTCAGAATCAGCTTAGAAATCCGTACGGAACTTTTCGCTGCGCCATTAGCTTGGTGATAATGAGGGCTAGAAGTTGTATGTTCGAATCCATACTGCTCTTTGAAATTATCAAACTTAGCTGATTTGAAGTGTGGTCCGTTGTCGCCTACCAGCTCCTCTGGGATCCCCCATCTTGCAAATACATACTTTAGCTTTAGGATGACTACTTCACTCGTTGTCTCAAGTAGGCTTTGTATCTGAATGAACCTGGAGTAATATAGTCCATTATGACTAGGTACTTTCTCCCTTCCAGTTCAAACAAATATGTGGACACCTTTTGCCACGGCCTATCGGGTATAGGGGTTCTCATCAGTGGTTCTTTCTTCTGAGTTGGCTGGTTTTTCTGACAGAAATTGCGCAACGCAATCTTCTTCTGGATATCTTTGATGATTCCTGGCCAGCACACTGATAGGTTAGCTCGTTCCCGGCACTTGGTCATCCCTTGGTGACCCAAATGAATGTGGTCTATAACATCATCTCTCATCTCAGTAGGTATGACTATGCGATCTTCATATGTCAGAAAACCATTACTTACTGACAAGTGTCCCCGTGCCCAGAAGAACTCGTGTATCTGAAGTGGAACTTCTTCGTCACGCAATAACCCATCGATACCGTCACTAATAGCATCTGCACTGACCACGGTAGGCTTCAGTGGGTCATAGAAGGCTAAGACCGTTGTACTGGAAAGCCTTTCCTTTACCTTATCGAAGGCCTCTTGCTGGTTAGGGCTCCACCCCATGCTCTATCTGACTTTAGTAGTTCTGTCATGCATTTCTATAGACAGCTTGGTTGGGTATAAATCTTCCGAGATAGTTTATCATGCCTATAACCTTACGAAGGTCAGATACAACCTCAGGGACTTGCAGTTCTCTGATTGCTCTCACTTTCTCTAGGTCTGAGCGTATGCGGCCTTCTGCAGTGATCACATGACCAAAATAAGTCAAATTGTCTATACATATCTCACACCCTAAGCTTTGTTTAGTTTCAGACCTAACTCCTTTATGATCTGGAGTGTTTTCTGCAAGTTCCCATTATGTTACTCTTTTGACTTCCCATAGATTATCACATCATCCATGTTTGCAGAACAACCTCTGTTTCTTCAGTAGGTCTGTCATTAAACGCTGGAAGATTTCCGGGGCTGAAGTGATCCCGAATGGTAACCTCCTAAAACAGTATCTTCCAAATGGAGTAATAAAGGTGGTTAACTTGGCAGAAGCCACTTGAGGCATCTAGCTTGGAGAAAAACTGAGCACCTGTAAGTTGTGAAGCAACATCCTCCTGGGTTGGCAACACAAACCTCTCTCGTTTTACCGCTTTGTTCAGTTTTCTCATGCAAGTCCACACAGATCCTGAGCTTTCCGTTGCTCTTTTGGACATGCAGGCACCATGGCTGCACACCACTCTGTCGGTCCATTAATGCACTCTTTCTATAATACAGTTTTCTCCATTCTCTTCAGTTCCTCTTCCCTTTTGGCATCAAAGGAAAAGCAACTCTTTTAGCTGTATTAACACAGTATGGTTGTACCTGGTCGCCTAGTTGAATCTGGTTTACAGTTTAGCAGACCGATATCTCCAATTACCTTTCTATCAATCTCCTCCACTCTTTTGACTAGACCCATAGCACATCTGTCTGCCGCTCTAATAAGTTACTTGCATATTCTCCATTGATGACAAAAATGCCAATGTCACACTTCTTATTATTAAGTGTTACTGAAATAGTTTCAGTTTCAGTTTCATTATATTTCGCACTATTTACAACACAATAATTACAATAATACAAAGATAAGCAATTGTAAAAAAGATACATTAAATTTTAAGATTAAATAAATAATAAAGATGTGCGCAGTGGTCGAAGGAGCGAAAGCTTTCGAGTCAACTACAGCAACATTATTTTAAATATAGAAAGAGATACGATTAAGCTAAAGAAAAATCAAATTGTATTTTATGTCTGATATTTTTGAAGGATATTTTTATACCGTTTTTTAAACAGAACGAAAGAGGAAGAATGTTTAACAGAAGTGTCAATATTAGTTTCCCAAATTGTGGAGGAAATAAATTTGAATGTATGAATTCCAAAGTTAGTTCTAGCTTTTGATCTAACCAGGTTCATGTTAGCAGCATATAAGAATGTTGCTCAGCTCAGCTCAGTCCCTCACAATTTAACTTACCCCCTGGGCTAGAAAGGGATACCTTAGTCGGTGTCAACTTGGGAAGATTGGGTAAACTCTAAAAGGTTGTCTTAGAGATGGCAGTGATATCTGCTCCTGTATCTATTTTAAACAACACCTGGTTTCTCATTTGTGTTGAGCTGGACTTTCCATTGATCCTCACTGTTTTGATCATGATTATCTGATACTGCACCCAAAACACACGCTCATCGTAACTATCACTAGTGGTAACAGTCAGTTTCTCGCTCTGACTTGTCTCACAGACTTTGAATAGCATGCTGCCGCAAAATGTCCCACTTTCCGACATTTCATGCACTTTTTCTCCTTCGCTGGACACTGTCCCTGCACGTGACTGCGATCACATTTGCCAAATTTTGCTTGTCTAGGCTTGTGATATCTGAAACTCCCTTTTCCTTTCGATCTTGATCCCAACGCCGGTTAGTTAGTTGTTTACGTCGAATTTCTTCTAGTTCTTTAATTCCCGAGCTGCTCTGGTCGGTATTCTGAGACTTGATCATCTCTGACTGGTGGGATATTTGAATTGCCACGTCCAAAGTTAAATCTGATTTCAATTGTAATTTCTGAGATACCGCTTTATCGGCGACCCCGATAACAATCCTATCTCCTATCTGCTGATATCGATTGGTTACAAAACTCACAATTTTCGGCTAGTTCGTACAGGCATCTGACAAACGACTCCACACACTCTCCTTGTTTTTTGAGTACGCTGGTGAAAACATGCTCCGGCGTTCGTGAATAACATTCCGTCTCGGCACAAAATGTTCGTCAAAGTTTTTAACAATGACATCAAACTTCTTATGGTCTCCCTCATCTAGGGTAAATTACTTAAATACGTGATCTGCTTCTCGTCCCATAGTATAAATAAGTGCACTGACCTGTACCTCTCCTTCCTCTGTGTGTAGTTTCGTTGCTATATTGAGAGAACCGTAGAAAACTTTGTTTCCAATCTGGCCATTCGAATGGCTTGGAAAAGTCGAAAAGTTATTTGTCGAGGTTTCTGAAGCGTTGAATAATTTTATTTAAATCCTTTTATCATTAGCGTGCTGTGCTTTGAAGCTCTGTTTGGATCTTATTCATGGAAGCCTAAAACGTTCAGGTAAAATAATAATTTTAAAGTTGACATAAATCCTGTTCACATAAAATTTACATAAACCAAGTTTACATAAACCCTGGCCCTTGAGGTTTTCTGTTCCTGTAGTCTCTTTCTTTGCGTGCAAAGCGGTGCCTGCGAGATGCAGCAGAGAGTAAACTACCTCTGGTTCCGATTGGTCCGAATTTCACTTGCATGCTTTGAATTACGGTCAAGGTATGACCCTCGTTCCTGATTGGAGGAATTGTTAATGAGCTCCAAACAAGATGTGATTGGTCAGCTTTATTTTTAATACGTACGGTGTAAGTGAAGAAGTAAATTACTCTGCGGTTTGTTAGAAATTGGATAGCATGTTTTGGATAAATTTGTCCTGTAGCATTTATTTTCTGCTAGATAAATCTATATCTTAAAGCCCTGCTTGAGAACTATGCATTCTCGGATGGACTGATGATAGACTATGGTTCAAGATGGCTAATGCGGGCTCGACATGCCCCACATAGTTCAACATGGATTGGTTTAGAACTGCCGACTCTTTTGTAAGTTTTGTACTGACCGGTTCTGTCAAAAAGGATAATATTTTCTTGACAGTTCCGCCTCGCAATACTCCATAGGGCCACGTGGGCCCATTCTTTCTCAGTTTTCGTGGAGAAAAATATTCAGTCGACTTTATTAATATTTCGGAGGAGCAGTGCAGTAGATACAGATTTAGGAACTTAAAATGTCTTATCTGCTAGCCCTTGTCAGTTTCAGTAAGGATATGAATAACATTTTCAGAATATTCCGATACGTTACAAAAGAAAGCACACACAATGTCCTCTCTGAACAGAAAATGCTTCACAACTTTAGACGCACTCAGATTGGTCAATTTGAGTCACGTGAAGCGTGGCCAATACCGCCTGACATTAGACTGTGATTTTGGTGCGAGTTACTGAGTTCTGCCGAATGCCACAAGTCATTTTGACAAGCCGCTGGCAGATCTGTAAAATGACTGACCACTTTGAATTTCCCGTTGCTGGGCTGACACCGATTTCAAAACTTGCAAAAGAGTCGGCAGTCCTTACGTATAGATAGCCCTAAACATAGCCATGTTGAACCATGTGTGGCATGTCTAGCCATCGTTAGCCATCTTGAAACATGTTGAACCATGTTTAGCCATTCTAAAAAAATTAGGAATAGGATGTACTTCCTAGCAGACTAGTTCTTACCCGGAAGTTCCATGCATACTCGGAATCCCTCATTGAACAAAGTTATGAACGGGCTCCCACGTGGAATCTTTTTTATGATTGGTCAGATTCAGTCCAACAGATATCAGATTATTTCTCTTTCGTCGCTCGCTGTCTAATTTCCGGCATGGTAGCAGTTTTCGATTCCTGTTTTGACAATGTATCTGAGGAACACGTACAAGTAATTCAGCAGCTGAAGGCGAGATAGCTTCACAAGAACACCAGCACTAACTGAAAAAAAATGTTGCACAACTCTGTGTAGTGATATCTGCGAACTTGCAGACGAGGTGAACGATTTTCCATCCCATCACCGTTGAACAATTAAACAAAACTGTTCACAAAACAAGATGAATCACACAATGGCAATGGATTTAAGAAAGATGACCGACGAATTTAAGTCAAGAAGTGAAGCTCAAGTGATTACTGAAACCACTGCTTGGTGTTTTGTTACTCTCATTGCATTTGTTGGAAACTTCTTAACCTTGTTGATTTTGTACAAAAATCCTGTTCTTCGAACATCGACGAATATGCTTATAGCATCGTTGGCCTTTTCTGATGTAGGACATGTAATTAGTTCTGGTATACCACTTGGTGTACCAACTCTGGCGATGTCAACGTGGCCTTTTTCCAAATCTGTTTGCCAATACAACGGTTTCATCGTGCTGATGTTTATCGCAGCGTCGCTACTAACCCTTGGGTGGACTGCTGTGAATAGGTTCTACCGAGTTGTGAAGCCTGCCAAGTATAAATACTTCTTCAGTCCAAGGAGAACAGCGGGAATTATTTTGCTGACATGGTTTCTCGCCATGCTTGCACCAATTCCATATCTCGCGAGTGGCAACCTGTTCGTCTTTCACCCTGCAAAGTTTTACTGTTACCTGAAACTAAACAACGGACCATTCATATCATTTCTAGCCTCGACATACATAGGTATACCCGCCGCAGCAGTTTTCTACTGTTACTTACGTATTTACCTTGAAGTTCGACGGCACAACGCTCAAATATTCCAATCCAGCACAGTCGGCGCGGAAGAAATCAAAATAACCAAGATTTTGTTTGTGATGGTATTCGCCTTCATATGCTGCTGGACACCCATTCTGTTGATCGATTTCATTGACACTTTTAGTGGACAATGGATAATGCCTCGTTGGGTCTACGTTACGTATAGTTTCACTGGTATGATTAGTAGTTCGCTGAATCCCGTCATATACGTTGTGATGAACGTGCAGTTTAGGAAGGAATACTTGAGAATATTAAAATGCGAGGCTTGTGGAAAAGAAGGTCACAACATTGTGCATAATGTGAATCGCGATAAATCAACCAGCTTTTAAAACTAAGTTTCTTTAAACATCCTCTACTGATAAGCGAGTTTATATTTTTTTGCCCAAAAAAATTGCATTAGGGCAACAGGTGTTCAGATTGTTGGAAAACTGAGTATCTCTTAAACAAACATCGACGATAGCAAATTAGAATAACATATATTTGACAGAAACTGAAGCTGAAAAGAGTGTTACGAACAAGGATTGATTACACGATGAAGGAGTAGCGTAACGTTAGAGTAAACCTTTTTCGAAATATAGATGTATTGATTTTGACAATAATATGGTTTTATAGTATAAATATGGTCATGGACTGAATATTATACCTGTCAGGTTTTTAATTTATTTAACAGAGGTGTTGTTTTCGGTCTGAATGTTTCATTTTCACACAGTCGACGGGAAAATAAATTAACAGACTTGTAAACCATTTATATGAATGTAGCTACCGTGGATAAATAAAGATTGGTTGCTTGATAGATTGATTGATGCGGAAATCGTGTTACGATCAAGCGTAAAGGTCATGTGTAAGATGAAAGTAAAATTACTAAATCTCTATGAATTTTGGCATTGCTGGGAATGAACCCTGTCCACAGTAGTTAAGAGCTTAGTACTGCGCCACCCCGGCTCAAGAAATGTATCAACGGTTTATACCGTTTTTCTTGTTCAATCAATGTTTTGTGGATCATCACAGGACCGCTAGTTTAAAAACGTGTTACATACAAAGGTACCAGAAACTTGACCCTTCAGCAGCATATAAAATATTTTCGTTGTCCTAATAGGAAATGACTCTGGTGTTATGGGAAGTCCGAATTAGGCAATAAAGAAATTTTGAACGGTAACCTAAGTTTTTCGTTTTGTTAGATTTATTCCGGCTATTTTAACAAAATATATTCACAGATTTCTGTTCCGAAATATAGACAACTGTTTTGCTTTCAGTACACTCAGGGTATCCTTTTGGAATTATCTTTCGTATTCAAGAATGTGTTTCCCCATAGAATCTGAAAATGTAAGATTAACCCGCCCCGCCGTACAAATTAATGGCACGACTCGTTGTAACCTCAAAAAATTATTCAAACTTATCTAGTAATTCGTCTTACTTTCCAGTGATCATTTAAGGCAGGCAGTAACTATATCTTTGAGGGCTGTCAAAAGTACTGAACATGGAAATCAGTTGAAACTGTATTATTCGACTTCCTTCCTTTCAGAAATCTACACCGCTAAGACATTTATTCAGATTAGAGCTACACCACTTGGTCCTATATAACAGACATTCAGTCACGGAAATCCTGCTGAAACAGTCTTACAGTGAACATAAAGCCATGTACTATCAATATAAATAAACATGAATCATTGTCAAATCAACTGTTTTATTGACTTATTTTTGGTGAAATTTGTTTTACATGTGTTATCCAAAATTAGATTTGCAATAACAAATATTTCATATATGTATATATTCTGTGCTATATATATATATGTATTCTGTGCTGATTGATATAAACCTTTATATTTTTACTGCACCAACAATATATCAAAATATGTATTCAATAACAATTTTTATTTATAAATTACAAACAAAATTAGATTTGCAATAAAAACAAATTGCTATTTACATACTATCTTAGCCTCTGCCGCAGCTATAACTGACCACGGAAAAATCGTGAATTGGGTTACCTGTGACTCCGGGAGAGAAGATGAGGACTGGGGAGGGGACCCCAAGGACTTGTCGCGGGACCCGGGGTACCCTAGGGAGGTAATTGTAACTTCCAAAACTAAACGGGTCCCCTTCGGATAATTTTATAACTCAACTCATTCCAGTATCGGATCGAATACGTAAAGGCTTTGAAGACTTAAGGGCGGAAAAACGAAAAAATATTGAGGACAAAGAAGATGAAGTTTCTTACAATTTGAGGGCAGCAACTGAAGAACTTCATATCGAAAAGGCGAGAGAAGTTTGAGGAAGCGATGGAATTGCTGAACAGCCAAACAACCACAGCAGCTTCGCACGGGCTAAACATAACTGAGGAGATCAAAGATTCCTAGATACCGCCGGGACGAAAGTCGCCATTAATATATATATAGCGACCCTAAAGGCAGTCAAAGTGAATCAAATTTTCATCGAGTGAAACATAGAGGCAGAGCCAGTGCTTCCAAACGGCGCCGTCGACATTTCAGTTGATTTAGTCGAAAACTGATAAGATAGTTTCGATTATTCGAAAACCAGCCGATCAAGAAGAAATGCCAAGACAACTGCCCTGGAACCTGCAAGCGGTAGCTAGTTTTTTATTTTATACGTAGCGTTAGCGTTTATACACCACGGCGAAGCTGTGAAAATAACACGTTTGAAGGAAGCTGTCAAACTCAGTTGAAATTACCACATACACGCTCGTTGATTCTTATTTCCCCGGGTTATTTCATACATTCGCATGTTAGTTTATAGGTAAAGTAGATCGAAAATCACTCGTTTATGTTTTGATTCAATCAAGAACTTTTACAGTTTTAGCGGTCGTGCGTGATACACATGAACGGGAGCCATAATATGCAAATTTGTTGTATTTCATACCGTGTACATAGATATTGAGAGTGCGCCGAAAACTTTTGCAGTTGATTTAGTCGAAAACCTTTGCGAGAACCTTACCAACCAAAAGACATGTCAATTTCCATGTAAATTTCAATTTTATTTGGGAGGTGTTACATAAATTCTAACTCCGCTTGAGCAGTTCGAAGCCACTCAGTTATAAACTTCAAGTTATGGTCCTACATTCTTATAGTAACTCACCATTACAATCTGGAGTAGAGCATGAGGAAGTTTCATTGATCTCGTTCACCACATCTACAACTTGTGTGGACTCACACACAAAGCATCGTCGCTCGAGTGGCGCTGGCGTCAGTTTTTCATCTGTTGTCAGTGTTGACTCAACCTCGCCACTCATGCTCGCGCTCGCTCGCTTTGGGAATGTATTCTGACTCTTCTGAGTCTATGTCTTCTTCTGGTGATGGATTTTCATCTAAACATGCCTCCAAACTTCTTGATATAAGCGCTTTTTCACTGACTTTCAGTGGAGTGCACAGATTTTCCAGGACTAATAAATCGGAGTCTCTTTCTATTCTTGTTCTCAAAATGTTTTTCCCGCCATTTCGCTGGAAGTATGAACTTCTTCCTTGCCCTGATCCCTTTCCCTCGCTTCTTTGAACAGTTCTTAACCTTTCCGATGCCAAGTTTAAACTCAGCTCGCGATATTTTCTCCTTTACTTTCCTCGGCGCCATGTCGAACGATTTGCAACAACCGCCATCTACGCGTGTCTAAAATGGAAATGGCGGTTTCAGGTTTCACCTAGCAACCAAATAGCAAAACAAATCCCATGGAGGTAGGGGTTGGAAAATAATGTTTTCTTCTCTTTCCGCGAGCATTTCTTCCAGCGGTTAGCTGTAAAATATGGCGGCTGGGTAGAATGGAAGCCCAGGAAGCAAAGAAAACTGGAGAAGAGAAGAAGCTTCGTCATTGATATGCTTAAGACACCTAGACTTACCGTATTGCTTTTTTAGGAGATATATTAACTTTTTTTCAATGAAACTTGGTACGAAGTTTAAGTGCCGTATAGTTTCGAACAAATTTGTCCTTGACCAAAGGGACGGATACATTTTGACTTCGTATCACTATCGTAAAGATGGAAAAGTTTGTTTTTTAATTAGCATAACTTTCTGAATATTTTGTAAATCTTTTTGGTCAAGCATAATTTTATTGGTTTTAACTAGAGGAAGTGTATATTTGAATCTGCGATTTTGCATAAGGTATAAGGGAAAAATGTATATTTCTATTTTTGGATACCAAGAGGCGATAATTGATTAACACCTTGGAGAGGAAAAAATAACAAAAACAATATTATAAGTTTTTTATGCGGACCAAACTTTATTCAGGTGCCGTTTATTTTGACACAACTTCACTTTCTATTGCATTACAATTTATTCAAAAACAACACAATTTAGCCGGTGCTGATACCTTAAATTGAGAAATTAACTTCGAGTGAGAGGCACTATTTTTCTTCTTTTTTTTTTATATTTTCTGGTATTTTTTTATTTCCTATGACTCACAACCGCCTCCCGGTTAGCTCAGTGCCGTTAAGTTCCGGTCTGTCGAGCGGGAGGTCGCGGGTTCAAACCCCGACCGGACCAACACTCGGGGTCTTAAAATAACTGAGTAGAAGGTGCTGCCTTTGTGAAACAATCTCGTTCTCGAACTGCAAATGGTTAGACCTTCACGTCTTCTCGGATATGGACGTAAAAGTGTAGGTCCCACGTCGGCCTCAAGTTTATCAGTCTCACCAGACTGGTATGAGTTACCGACGTTAAATAAAGTTGCTTTACTTTACTTTACAACGCCGTAATTTTTTTAGAGTAACAAAATCAGCAATCTACAAATGATGTTTACTTTATTTGAAGGGTACCCAGCCCGGGGGGGTGGGGGGGGGGGGGACTCCGGGGGGGGGGGGGGAACTCCCATATAAAAGGGGTAGGGATGCTCGTCGGACATTTTCGATTTGACCCCTAAGAGGTACTAAAATGGGCGTGGCTCAAGCTTATTTTGACCCCTAAAAGATAATAAAAATGTAAATTGATAACAGCTTTTTTGTTCAATTGACACCCGACCCCTAAAAGGTACCGCTTTACATAGAAATGTCTGTGTTTGATGGTGGATACCCTAAGTGGTACCAAACTCCTGATTTTGACCCCTAAAAGGTACGACGAACATCCATGTACCCCTCACATAAGGGAGTCCCCCCTCCCCCCCCCCCCCCCCCCCCGGGGGGGTACCCAGTGATTTAAGACAAAAAATGTTAAGACGGTCCGAAATCCTGGGACTTTATGTGAATGTATGTTCAAAGTGTTTGACGTTAGATTTCCCAAAATCGTTATAAATGTCCAACAAAGTGCATTTTAATATGCACTAGCTGATTACATAATACAAGCCTTATAGCTCGCATAAAAGAAACTACGGTAAAAACTACATGAGGGAAATATAAATGACACCATGTAAAGTTAACCTTGTACTTTTAAAACAGAAATGTGTTCTCTTCTTTCACGTATAGTTTCCTGTTTATTCATGGGTTTTTGAGCATGGATTGTCTATCTGTTATGGATTCGTGAGACAGCGTATTCCCAGATCAGGCTATTTTTAACCGCGAAAAACAATGAGAAGCCTTGTGAACAGTAATTCTCTTCCAATATGCTCCGCATTATGAGCTTAATCTGCATACTTCCCTAAATGTTAAATGGTCAGCGATCACATTTCAAAGTTATTCAAATGCAAATTAGGTCATGTACAAAACCCCAGGACCGTGGTATGATAATCAGTTCTGACATTGCACAAACAAGGTCAGTGATTCGAGGTCATTTTCTTTTTGAGTTCTTTCTTTATCAGTTCTGATAAAGCGCTGATATATTACGCTTTTCTCTCCTTTTCATGTGTCCTAGCTATACAAGATGTCTGAGAAAAGCCTAGAGCGAAGTAAACCGAGCGAAATTCAACGTCAACCGATACCGTTGGAAGTTGAAGCAGTGGTTCGAACAGTCAACAACACCGATACCGACGCTGACAGGGACGATATATAGTTCAACGTTGAAGAAATGAAGTCTCAGTTGGGGATAGACAAGATACTTGAAGCAGTAAGCTCCTTAAGTAACGAAGTTACGAAACGGAAAGCGAGCGAACCCGAATGGGGATTACACAAACGGGCTAAGCTCGTCGCTCCGCCGCCTAGTTTTGATGTCGTAGTCTCGAAGAGTTTGACCCGACCGTACCAATATTTTCGGTGGACGAAACGTCCGTCTCTGGAAAAGAGAGCGAAGACGAGTATGTTTTACCGTCTATCTGCGAGGAGACTGATTTATTCGGTCCTCCCGTTAATGAGATGCTCGCTAGTCGAGTATATGCTGCATGCGTGACGAAACCAATCGAGGGAAAGATAAAGAAATTGAGGACAAATACCAAACACCTCAAAACTGCGAACTACTGGGAGTGCCGTAAGTAAACCAGAAACTCTGGGTTGACCTCCATAAAAACGTGAGGGTCAAGGACCTCTCCCTACAGGAGATTCAGAGGTATATCGTGAAGACTAACCAGGTGTTAGTAATTCTTTTGGATAGGCTATTACCGCCAAAAACAAAAAGGAAAAGATTAGTCCCTCGGAACTGCTTCCAGGTTTAGCAGACTCGTTAAGTGTAACTGGACATGTCGTTTACCAGACCTCACTAAAGCGAAGGGATGCACTCAAACCACATATTAACAAGCATTACCAATCGGTTTGCAGCAGATCTTCTAAGATTTCTAAACTGTTGTTTGGAGATGATCTTGCAAAACAAATCAAAAATATTGGTGAAGTGAGTAAGATGCCAAAAAAGGTGGCACAGTTTTCTTCGACGACCAGAAGCAGCCAGTACAAGAGTGATGGAAGGGCAACCTATAGTGGTGGTTCCTACAACTCGACACGTGGTAGAAGAGCTTCTTTTTTAGGATACCGAAGAAACTACTACGGAAGAAAACATTACCAGTCAAACAGCAGCAGCACTTCAACCAACAAAACATACAAGGACAAAGCCTGACTCAGGTTAGTCCGGAATATGCTGGAAATTTGGCCAGCCATACAAAATAACTGGCATAAAATCACCACTGATCAATGGATACTATATAGACACAGTTTCTGGTTACCAACTTGAATTTGCATTGCAACCTTATCAAGGTATACAACCAACTCCAAATTATTTCTCTGACGAGGAAACAAAATTGGTTGAGTCTGAAATTCAGACTATGATTAGCAAAGGTGCAATTAAGATAGTACAATTTATGGCTAGATTGCAGAATACCCCACCACTTCGAAAGAGCACTTGAAAAGCCCTTACAAATTGTGCAAAATTATCCATGTAGCTCAGGTGTATTAAGACTCGTTCTATGAATGATTTGGGGTTGAAAATGGGTAGGATTATTTTGAATTTCAGGGTTAGGTTTTTAGAAGGTTTGTATGAGAATTTGAGAAAATGCATTATTAATGAACCAAGTGGTGGGGTATTCTGCAATCGTTCCAAATGAGGGAGATTTTATGGTCTCTCTAGACCTTAAGGACGCTTATTTTAGTGTTCCAATATCCCCCCCCCCCCCCCCCATAGACGATTCTTGCGTTTCTTGTGGCAAGGTGTTAGATATGAGTTCACTTGTCTTCCTTTTGGCTACTCTAGGGTTTTCACTAAAATTCTAAAACCGTTTGCAGCAACAATGAGATTCAGAGGAATCAGGCTGACTATATTTATTGACGATATATTAATCATTGTCGCTTCTGTTACTAAATGTACAGAACATTTATATATCGTCAGGGAATTACTAGAATCATTGGCATTTTTAATTAATGGAAAGAAATCTCACATGGTCCCAACTACAATAATTACTTATCTTGGTTTTGAGATTGACTCGATTTCCATGAAACTTTTCCTGCCCAATGAAAAGGTAACTAAAATTGTTCTGTCTTATGAAGCGTTGTTAAAAATGACCAATCCAACCTTGAGACAGATTGCTTATGTGGCTGGGCTAATTGTTTCTGCCTTCCCAGCTTTAAGATATCTTCAACTTCATTATCGGGCCATTGAATCATGTAAATCGAAAAATTAGCCCTCCATTGTGGTCTTGACTATAAGGATCATACCGCTCTGGACAAACACGGTAGAAGTGATATACATTGGATTATTAACAATATTAATAAATTCAATGGTAGACCCCTTTTAGAACCCAATATTGACTTGGTTATTAGTGCTGATGCAAGCCTTGATGGGCGGGGAGCCACTTGTGCTAGCAAGAGTACTGAGGGACGCTGGTTTGCCAATGAGGCGACCAGTCACATTAGTTACTTGGAATTATTAGCAGCCTATGTTGGTCTCCAATCCTTTGTTACCACAAGGAGTCCCACCCATGTCAGGTTAAAGCTTGATAATTCTACAGCTGTGTCATATATCAATAATATGGGGGGGGGGATAAAGTCCCCGCTATTGGACTCTCTTGCAAGCCAAATTTGGCAATGGTACATGATAAGAGACATCTGGCTCTCGGCACAACATGTTCCTGGAGTCGAGAATGTTGATGCAGATACAGCATCGAGAATTTTTTCTGATGATCTTGAATGGTCACTACATGACACTGTTTTCCAAAATCTTATGGAGATTATATATGTCCCGGACATAGATTTATTTGCATCTAGACACTTAACAATAAACTCAGCAAATACGTATCTTGGCATCCAGACCCAGGGGCCTCTGCGACTGATGCATTTACTATATCATGGTCTAATGGGAGGTATTACGTTTTTCCACCTTTCAGCCTTATTCCTCGTATTGTATCCAAGATTCGCAGAGACAACGCTTCACTTATCCTGACAGCACCAGTATGGCCAACGCAGGACTACTTCAGTTGTTAACAGATCAGCCAATACTGCTACCACGTTGGGAGAATCTGCTGGTGCGTCCACACAACCAGCAGCTTCATCCCCTACGAAAAAAACTGGTTCTAGCCGCTTGGATTGTGTCCGGAGATCACTTACAAACAGGGATTTCTTCGCAAGCAGCTGAAATTGTGTGCGCAAGCTGGACTTCTGGGACAGAGAAACAGTACCGAGCAGTTTGGAAGAAATGGACTGGCACCTAGGTATCCATGAAGTAATTAACTTTCTCGCTGACTGTTACGAAGAGGGTAAGAGCTACAGTACGCTCAATACCTATAGATCAGCATTATCTTCAACCATGTGTCCATGTGAATGGCGAGACTCCACCGGGCCTCACCGGTTAGTTTCTAGGCTACTTAAAGGAGTCTACAATTTAAGACCCCCCCAGCCTAGATATTCAGCTACATGGGATGTGTGTGTTTTGACCAGTTATTTAGGAACTTTGTTGCCATTAGATACACTAAATATTAAAGTGCCCCTACGATCAAATTTTGACATATCATTTTTGTCTCACATTCATAAAGTAGAGTTGCTATATTATTACTAGTTCAAACCGTTGTTCGATACGACGACGGGAAGTCTTATTTTTTGGACTCCGAATCTTGAATTTTACGACCGGCATTATGCGAACCCGTTCCTGTGGGCGAGGAATGCCTAGTCATTTTTTAGCGTACGTGACGTCATACATTTAAGGTTATCGTATACCTTCAGGGTACTGTTCCGGATAAAATTAAGTAGCGTCTCGAATATTCGTCGTATTTAGATAAATTATACCTCATTTTAAAGCTTATAAAATTGGCTACAACGATATACCTAAGGTTTGTAATTTTGATAAAAGTGCGATTTTTTTAATAAACTTCTTTTCCGAACAAGCGAGTTGGTTTCCAAGGGCTCCAACTCCACGGCAATTTAATGAATTTAAGATCTGTTTGCTTTTCTGGACTCCCACAGACCTTGTTTACGAAACAGTGTAGGCGATTGTGGAAATTCGAAGCCGTTCTGAAGATATTTCGGTCTTCGTGAAACTGTTAACGCGCAATCCAAGTATAGATGCGGGGATCGTTCTCAGCGCCTCTCTTTAAAAAAAAAAAATAATCGCCGACACCGTTTTTAGCTGATATAATTGCGAACAATCTGTGGAATTTTTTGAAGTAATTCGCACAAATTCGCGTCGAGTTGGAAATAGAAAGTCAAGAAAACGCTCTGAAAAGTTTTAGCCGGCCGGCGTAATTTCTCCGCTGAATTCTCCCTGTAGCCCGGATCCAGTAACAGCACAACCTGAAAGCCGAACCATGGAAAATACCCTGGGAAAAAAATACCCCCAAAAAATAAGAAACATCTGCTAGCTAGCACTACTTACTAGCAGGCCACTTCGCGATCCCAAGCGATTTTAGCGACTATTCGTCCAGCTTTCAATTCGGTCGTCAGTGGCTCTATTTCCTCTAAACCATCTACATCCGGCAATAAATTTAAACAGAAAGACACATTACTATGTTCTGAAGAATCTGATGCAGATTTTAGGTCGTTATTTACTAAACCACAGCGAAATTCGCAGTGTGAGTTTGTAGCCAATATAAGAAGAAATGTATGGGTTCGAAGCAACTTGAGAACGATGCGTTAAGTGTATGACGTCACATACGCTAAAAAATACTAGGCATTCCTCGCCCACGGGAACGGATTCGCGTAATGGCGGACGTGATTTTGACGGTAAACTCTCTTTAAAATGTGTGGTCTAATTGGCCCCTTTGCAAACTTTTTTCACTGATTTGGATATTTCTGCCACTGTTTGTTCTTATGGAATACAAAAAAGTGGCAAAAGAAATGGTCAAATTTCGTCGTAGTAGCACTAAGTCTATAACCCTTAAAGTGCCCCTACGATCAAATTTTGACATATCAATGTTTTTGCATATTCATAAAGTAGAGTTCATATATTATTACCAGTTCAAATTGTTTTTCGATACAACGACAGGAAGTCTTATTTTTTTAGCTCCGAATATTGAATCTACACGTCCGCCATTACTGGAAGCCGTGCCCTTTGTTCAGCTTTAAACAAAGGTTTATTCACCGGAAATGATGTCATACACTTAACGCTCGCCTGCAGAACACAACGCCTGGAGGCATATTTCTACTAAAAACGTCTTCACGTACATAAGAAGAAAGTTATATTTATCTTTGCGAGGTTGGCTACTTTTTTATGCACGCTATTTCGCGCCACGAGGTTGTCGTGTTAAGTGTATGACATCACTTCCGGTGAATAAACCTTTGTTTAAAGCTGAACAAAGGGCACGGCTTCCAGCAATGGCGGACGGGATTTTACCGGTAAACTCTCCTAAAATTTGTGGTTTAAGATGCCCATTTGGGAATATTTTTTACTATTTCGGATATTTGTAATACTGATTGACCTATAGACACTGAAAAAGTGGCAAATCGAAATGGTAAATTTTCGTCGTAGTGGCACTTTAAAGTCCACGGCGGTTAACATACCTCAATCAACTTTTTTAGTTGGTTATATACCAGTGTTTATCTTCCCCGCCGACGCAGACCAACACTAGTTTTTACAGGAACTAGTTACCTATCGTATCTACAAACTAAAGCCACTTCGATGTGGTGTCGTTGTTTGCGTGTTTATATAACTTCCAAACTTAAGTCACACTTAAAGTGCATATAAGCCCTAACCAGTTATCTTTGATATCGATTGCACATGAAGTGGTAGTCCAACGGTAGAATATTTCTTGATTTGGTGTTACGTCTACGAGATATAAAGGTTTATATTTCCAATATGCTAAGGTTGATGTCATCACCGACATCACTTATTATACAAAAGCATGCTAGTAGAGACAAATTACCTATTTTAAAATTTATATTTGAAGTTTTATTTGAAGCTTATCAAGGTGATTTTACAAAAACAAAATTCTAAATTAGAAAATAGCTTAATTCACAAGCACAAAGAAATTCAGCAAATGTCGGTGATGACATCACATCATTAGCATATTGGAAATATAAACCTTTATATCTCGTAGACGCAGCACCCAAATCAAGAAATATTCCACCTTGGACTATCCACTTCATGTAGAATCGATATCAAAGATAACTGGCTAGGGCTTATATGCACTGTAATGTATGCACTGTAGTAATCTTTGATTACAAGAGAAGGCTGTAGAAATTGTTTCTGCGCCGTCTTCTCCCAAGAAAAAGTAACTTCGGAATTTCCAGAAATTACGGTTTTTCACAACTTTATTTCTATTTCCATGTACTTGCTTTTATAATTTAATTATTGACTAGCCCCAAGCTATTACAAGGGGGAAAGCAAATTTACTTGTTATATAGCCATATGTTTTCCATATATAACGTGGGTCATTGGTTGATTTATTGTCACGTGACAAGTAACAAAGCAAACTGTTACACGCTCGGGCAACACTTTAAAAACTATGACACCAGAGGGTAACAATGCATCGATTGTTGTCCGCTGGTGTCGCGCGCGCCACTGGCTAGCTAAATGCCGGAAATATGTGTTTACAAAGCGTCTAGAACTTCATCAGAAGAAAGCGTTTAAAATGCAACCAGCTCCAAAGAAACAATTTATATCTTTATCAAACGTGAGAGAACTAAAAAAGATGTAAGATATACAAAAAGCGGTACTAAAAATGCTGTAGCTACGTGGCAGCGTTGTGTCGAAATAAAAGCAGCTTCCCGAAGAGAAGACGACAAACCACGCTTGTATCAGGTAGTAAAACGTATGTCTAAATAACAAAACGCTTAAACACGAAGGTCCGGTATAAATAGGTTAGCCCTCCTCTTCACGCATGGCGAGCTCGAAATTTGAAATTCAAATTGCTGAGCAGCGAAGAAAGCAAGCGAGCATATCAGCCTCTCCTTTGAAATGCTAGATTTTAAGGTTTAAAATTAAACAGGCCATAGAAAAGTGACCAGAGGGAAGATAGCTGTCCATTTATGACTGCCAATGGTATTTTATAACTGTTTGCGAACTCTGTAGCCCTTACTCTGAAGTTAAACATTTTTGTGTTTCATTTGAATTTCGCGCGACAAGCAATCAGTAGGGAGCACTCAAGCGGAGCATCACGCAGATGTTCACTCCACAAAGACTGATTGATAACTGAAGGGAGACAAACCCCTGGGCTCCTCTTTTTATACCGGAACTTCGTGTTAATGACTGGTCTCTCGGGAAATCAGTGAAATTCTTGGGGAACAAAACTCCGTTTCCCCCGGAGCCAGTGTTTATTGTTAAACTTATGACAGCTGCAGTTCGGAATTTATTACAAGATAAAATGGTAAAAAAATGGGGTGTCCGTGTATTCTTGATCCGTCTGTTCCAAGTCCATCTATGTCATGCGGTTGGGATTAAATTTTTAACGAGCAGCACTTGTAGCAGCGGAACCGAAAACGGCAAAAACGTTTCCAACTGCAAATGCGTTTTTTGCAAATCTTTTTGCGGAAACAATAACGATAACGATAGCAGCAGCGGAGATGGCAAACTGTTATTGGTCTGCCACAACGCCATTTCCACACCCATATCCATATCCACTTCCAACGACCCTTAATGGAGGGTCCTGAAGGGTAAAATGGGAGCTGGGATTTGCCTCTTTTTGGGCTGGGAAAATGGGATTCGTGCACTGGGACTGGGATTTTACCACTGGGAATGGGACAAACACTTTGGAAAATGGGAATGGGATTTCTCTTCTTTGTGAGACTTGCTAGTCTCTGACTCTATAATTTCACACAAATACTCGAATTAGCCCACTTTGATGACACAAAAAAGTCAGTATTTTTCCACGTTTTGGCCTCCTATTGCAAGTTCTCGTTACCAGGCTTTACGCTGCGGTCATGTCATGTCCGTAATCAGCGGTTTGTTTAAAACAATAAAATTAATGACATGCGATAGTAGCTCTGCACGTGTCGGAAATCAAACATCACAATGGCGTCGTCCAGCATGAGCGATGGCTATCGGCGCACTATGATTATCGAATTGAAATATGTTTCTTCGAACAATGCGGTAGTACACACGGAAAACAGCAAGATCGAATTAGATCTGAAGAGCAACCCAACAGACTTGCAGGCAAGCATTGTGGAGAATTGTGGAGTTAAAGACTCTGCTGCGAAAAGAGGATTTGGCGACTTTGTTATTGATTTTTTTTATGTGGATTTCGTTGACGCGGGCAGCACGAAGAGAGCGCCTTTTGTTCTTAGAACGAAAGAACAAGTAGAAATGCTTCGAGCCAGTGAATCCCGATCACTACTGGTGAGGATCATCCAACGGGTTACGACATTTAAAAAGGCATCTGTGAACATTGTGTTCGAGAAAGCTACAGAGACAGAGTCAACAACAGCCCCGGGGATCTCAGGGTCAACGACCTCGGGCAGCACAGCAAGTGCCGTCACTGACGCGGGCAAAATGCCCAAGAAAGCAGCAAAGAAAACAAGTAGCATACCTGGCACACACGAAAAATTGAAAGATTTGTTGCACAAAACTGATGATGCAAGACTAGCCGAAGATGGGAAAGGCATCAAATGTTTGCTTTGCGGTAAGACGCCTAAACTTGACAAAAGCAAGAGAACCGCAAGTGGCCATCTGAAATACTTCCGGCGTGTGCACATCTGCCCAGCTAAGAAGCTTGCAACTGGCCCACAGTCAAGAACAATCAATGATTTCTATACACCAGTTCCAAAACGACCCAGAGTATCCGCTCCAGCCCCATCTAAGACATCTGAGACATCTAATTCTAGTGAGCCTGAAGAAATCACACAAATGCCGGAGTGTAGCAATGACAGCATGTGAGTACTTCCGTTTTGGCTGCATTGTGTCATGCACTTAATTTTATTCGAGATAACAATCTGTGCGATAACAATGATTGACTCAAACTGGACTTTACTTGTGTTCTTTCAAGTTTTAGTTGTCGCAGTTATATTTTCAGACTTACTGCAGGTCACTGCATGGAGCAACTATAGAATACCCCGCCATTTGGGTCATTAATAATTTATTTTCTCAAATTTTCATACAAACCTTCTAAAAACCTAACCCTGAAATTTAAAAAAACCTAACCATTTTCGACTCCAAATCATTCATAGAACGACCCTACATACACCTGCACTATAATGGAGAATTTAGCACAGTTTGGCACAGTTTTCAAGTGATCTTTTGAAGTGGCGGGGTATTTCATCGAACTGTTCATTCTTCAATTTCATTATTCGATTCTTAAAAATGATTCTTCGAAAAATATGTTTGACAATCGTAAATGAAATTGAATATTAGAAACTACAGGTGAATGTTTAAAAATATATATCTGATATTACAAGGTCTTCATGCGTTACGCGCGTTGACTGTAACAATAATATAGTTTTCCGGATATGAATATGTAATGCATACATTACTGATCATTACTTGCAAAAAATTTCAGATGGATTTAAAATTTTCGACAGAGACGGATTTGTCCGAAATCAAATCTGTTCATTCTTCAATTTCATTATTCGATTCTTAAAAATGATTCTTCGAAAAAAATGTTTGACAATCGTAAATGAAATTGAATATTAGAAACTACAGGTGAATGTTTAAAAATATATATCTGATATTACAAGGTCTTCATGCGTGACGCGCGTTGACTGTAACAATAATATAGTTTTCCGGATATGAATATGTAATGCATACATTACTGATCATTACTTGCAAAAAATTTCAGATGGATTTAAAATTTTCGACAGAGACGGATTTGTCCGAAATCAAATCGTCCGAAATTTTAAATTGCGGAATTTTGTATAGAGTTTGTGCGAGATGTAGAAAAAAATGTCCGAAAATGAATAGTTCGAAATTTTTACGTCTGAAAATGTTTTCAAGTAATGTATTAGTAAAATAACGTAAAACCACATTTGAGGTAATTATTTGAATGATTAAAGAGAAATAGATTAGAAATAGAATAAATCAATTAATTACTTCACAGATCTCATCAGGTCCATCAGAAAACACATATTCTGCCACATGGACTTGTTAGTCTTGTTAGAGTTAAAATCATTTAAAAAATGTATTCTTGTCTTTCTGTATCTAGAGATTCATCAATATTTGGAAACATAACGACTGAAGGAATTAGTGCTATATCGGCTATATCAGATGACTCTTTAATTGGAATCGATTCCGAATGTGGCAGCTTTTGCTTCCAGTCTATCCAGCCCGTTACAGATCTACTTGAAATTGAAGGAAAGCCAAACAGTCCAAAGTCTCCAAACACGAGTGCCTCTTCAAGTGATGTTCTGACTGATCTTTATGAAGTTGATGAAAGTCTTAGTGGTGTGGACAGTGAAGACACAGAAGAATTTTGTCTTGATTTTGATTTCGAATCTACAGAGATGATTAGTGATGCAGAATCTGTAATACTCGATGAGGAAACTTCACAAGATACTGGTGCCATTAATGATCCACTTGAAATAAATTACGCAGATTACAATATGCTTCCTATATGTGTTGAGCAAGCGGATGAAGTTGCTTTTACATTAGACAAACTTGTCAAACAAGGGAAAATACCAAAAAATGGGATTTTCTATAAGTACCTTCAAGGATTCCTGCAAGTGTATGTATCCCCATCAGAATATTCGTGGGATCCTGAAGTCATAGAGTTTTTCAAAACTCTGAAATGGCTTGGTGGTCAGAGTACAGTCAATATGATAAGAGGTCCCATGTGGCATGGAATGGGAAGAGGGGGTGTCTTTACCCCAGAAACGATGAAGCCAAATTTAGGTGGGCCGTCTGACAGAACACTGACAAAACATAGTAGTGGGTACACAACAGAAAGCGGGATCATAAGTTTCAAGATCTTGCTGTACAATCAGATTCTGTTATTGTTGATAATCAAATAGTCAAAGTTCTCAGTGTACATGCAGAGAATGATGGAACTGCACTGAAACCAAGCTTGCAGTTTGACCCTACCCAAAAAAAAGTGTTTGGTCTTGCGTCTGGCAACATTGACATTGACTACATCAAGACCAATAAAGATCCGACTCCAGATCTGACTAGTCATTTAAAAAAAATATTGCCACTGAGGCCACAGTTACTGTACTTACCAATTCACCAAAAACATCATCCTTGGCAGTAGGAGTTGGATATCACAGTCAAACAGGGAAAACGGGAGAAAATTTGACAAAAAAGCTTGTTGGAGAGGTAATTCAATTGCAAAGCTGCCTGAAATGCCTAGGAACAACTGGCACATTAGCAGAAACTGATTGTTGTGAATCCAGTGTTTGTGAAGCGTGTACAGAGCAACAGGCAGTTTGTATAGAATGTGAGGCTGTTGGTCAAGTGAGTCACCTGCCATGTTTGAGGGCATGTAGTAAGTGTTTGCAAAAGAACATCAAATGTACAAAATGTCTTGTTCTCACTTGGAGTGTGGACTGCGAATCAGGAAATCGGAAGATGGCCGATATTTGCAGCAATGACGACAACCCAAATTTAGCTTATCTAGTTGTAGTACCAGATACTGTACACCTTGGCAAGACATACAAATGTTCTTGGAGCAACTGGTTTCTCATTCTTGGTGAGGGTGATAGAAGTTCTCTTGCCACTCTTAGAATGTTGAGAAACGACTCAGATCCTGTTGTTAGTGAGAAACTACACAAACTTTTGACTGCTGAATCAGTGCGAAACAAAGACAGGATGGCAGTTGAACCTTTACTTGAACTCACTAAACAAGAATTGCTCAACCTTCTTAAGTCACGGGACACAATCTTCGTCACAATGAACCTTATTCCAGACCGTTACAGAATCAATGATTCTAACAAGAGAGGCCTTTACAGCCACCCATTTGCAATTTGCACTGCTGACACAGGTAGTCCAGGTAAGCTCGTCTTCCTTAACTGGAACCCAAAGACAAACACGTCCGACCTTGTTCAGCTACGTCTTCACAGCCCAGCCGAGACTGTTGTGCTAGAGAAGAACATCCAAACCTCTGGCATTACCCTATGCTACATGAATGGTGTCGCACTGTTCTGTGGACAAGAAGGAATCCTCTTTCACGACATTGAAGGTAAGTTATAAACAAGTATAAAAAAGTATTCACAATCGGTTTTCTTGCTAAAATTACCAGCAGTTTTTGTCAACCTTCAATAGGCTTAGTGTCATTTGCGAGACTAAAAGATAGAGCTATCTGGTATGGTCTGGTATATTGAGCTGATGACAACTACCAGTCATTTCGGCTGAATTAATTTGTAATTTTGTAGTTTTTAATCATAAACGTATGATAATTATTAATGGCTCTTAATGGATTTATGTAACTAAGAATTATAATATTTGATGCCATTAATAACAGTACAATTCGTTAGATTAAAAACATGACTTTTGCCCGGTTTAGAAATTCGTGCTACAACGTTTCACAACATTCGGTCAATGCAGAAATCAAATATTTTACCTTTAGGAAGAACAAAGGCGAAACCATCACAATTCAGGACGAAAGCTGCTGCTGCGTCATTCATCCAACAACACATTGATGTCCAATGTGATGCCCAGCAACATAGGCTTAAATCACTTCAGGAAAAGATCAAGAATTACCTGGAAATCAAGAAAACGTCCCACAAAACGCAAGGATCGCTTGGCGTTGTAACTCTTGATAGCAATATTCAGTTTTCCTCTGTTTGTCTTGGAAATGGTGACATGTTAATTGGTGCGTCAAACTCTACGAAGAAAGTTTACTCGATCACAACTGATTTTGATGGAGTTGGTATTCTTGGAACAGTAAATGAAATGTGCAGTTATGCTGACGGTTGGACAAGTGTTAGTTCTTTGGCATTGTCAGGGGATGAACTTGCTGTTTGTGCCGATGGTGTTCTTCATATCTTTGATCCAACACAGGGTGTAACAAGAATTGTAAGAGATTTGGATGGCCAAGCCATATCATCGCAAGCAGTTAATGTTACGTGGATTGGAAAAGACATTCTGTTCTGTGAGGATCACTCCGTTAAGATCTTTCAATCTGGAGCAGTTGATGTGATTGCAGGGAACGGTAAAGGTGATAGCGATGGTTCGCAAACACACTCCAAACTTTGCCAACCAATTGGAATTTGCGTGGAGTTTGACCATAATATTTATGTTGCAGACTCTGGTTGTGGTGCCATCAAGCTAGTCAATAGACCATTGGCAGGAATTGCAGAGTTCCTTGGGAAGTTACAAGTCCTGGTCACGGCTTTTAACATCCATTCCAAAAGGAGCACAGAAAGAAAGCCCCAAAAGTCAGTTGGACAAGCAATTGGGATGGTTGATGAAGTCCTAGAGTATGTGAAGTCGTGCTCACAGAAGGCAAGACAACTGCAGTCCTTAAGGAGAGAAACCACAGATGGTCCAGAAGGTACCGTGTCAAACAAATGCTTGAAGTCGTTGGAGCTAATGGCACAATCGCTTCGAAAACTAGAGAACAAAATGAAAGATCTTTCTTCATTTCCTGGATTCAAATTGAACTTAAACTTGGAATCACTGCTGACAATGAATGTCGAGAACCAGCATGCAGTTACTCACTTTAAGAAGGAAACATTTACTCTCTACGAATATGCACAGATTTTTGGTTCATCCGTTGAAGAAGGAGTAAAGAGAGTGACACCATGGTCTGCACATTATTACACACACCGTAACTCTTACTACCTATCTGAAACTTCTGATGCTGGCCAGTTAGTTCGTGCCGAAATTCCCAAACCAGTTGGACAACGAATGTCCAGAAATGATGAAGCAGAGATGAGGTTTTGGGCGAAACGATACGGCAAGTGTGTAAGACAACGTAATGTCCGACAAGACAACACCATGGACAGAGCTGGGACACTGCCTTTGAACTTGTATGAAGCACAGACAGTGCTTAATCCATTAGATTTGCATTCGGTATTACCGGCTCACACGCAAGGCATAGTGCTAGATGAAAGTGCAGAAACTGAGACGACTGAAACAGATGAACAGCCTGCTGAGACTGTGGAGGGTGCCACTTGCCATGATCAACCTAACGAATACAGTGGTAGTGACAGTGGGGACAGCGAGTCAGATGAAGACGGTGCAGATGACGGGACTGGTTTTAACATGGTTATGCCAACAAGGGCTGGAAGACAAAGAGTGCTAACCAGCAGAATGAGAGATTTTCTTCAGTCCAGATGAAGGTACATACATCCAAATATCAACAGTTTGCCCTTTTAATTTATTATAGTCATTATATGCACAGGTTTTTAACCTGTACTTATGGAAATGGGATTTCTTGTTTATGAACTGGGATTTCGACCAAAATTAGCCTGGGAACTGGGATTTGGACCAAAATTGGGCTGGGAACTGGGATTTAGGACCCCCCTTCAGGACCCTCTTAATGAAACGACGAACGTGACGTCTGACATGCACGTGTACACAGGTTTTCTTTGTAATGCATCGGGGTACGCAACGGTGTCGAATATGATGTGGGTAACGCGAACGTTTCCCAATGCTTAATGGATCTGAAATTCGAGATAAAATGAAAACATAAATCCATTCAGAGTCAGATCTGACACATTTCACAGAACAAAATAATATAAAGCATCTTCAACTGCTTGGATTTAGCTGTTTAATTAATACAGTGCACAGGGAGTTGCGAAAAAATTATTTGGCATAAAGTTGAACATTACCTTCATCCGTGGAATCAGCTACATCGTTTTCTTCGTCTATAATATGAAAAAGTTGTTCATAAATTTGTTCAAAATTGTTCATAAATAATGAGTTAGTTTATATTTGCTTTTTCTTAACTAAAATTATGTCAACTTCGGAAGAAAGGATTATTTAACAACTGGTTATAAATTATTATGAATTAGACTAAATATTTCAATAAAGTTATGAAGTTGAAAATAAAAGTGCCAAAATAATAAGGTTGTAATTTGAAGTTTTCAAAATCAATAAAATACATTTCATAATTCATAGAGCATTTTTTCCCTTTTCTTTCTAGAAGATAAGGAATATTTAATTAGCCAATTAATAAAAACAAGAGGCTGAACACCGCCTGACCCCGGAGTTTCTTTTGGAAAGGTGTAATACATACACCTGCGTGTCTGACCTGTGCATGTGTTGACTAGGAAATGTACATGCATAACTCAATTGGATACTATAAAACGTTCTTACGTACACGTCTTATTATGGGTGCCTGATAAGAGTCGTGGTTTCAGATATCTAGCTCTGCTAAAAATGAAGGAGGGGGAAGGGAAATGAAGTGAGGGGAATGCCTGCCAGCAAGCCGTGATTTTGAAAAAAACTGAAACCCGTTCGCCAGCAAACGGCGGTTTCTGATTGGTGCGGTACTGACAATATTGATTGGCACCAACCATTCGTTATCGATATCGTGTATCGAGGAAGCTTCAGCGAAGAAGACTTGGAGTATTTCTCATGGCGGGTGAATTTTCCTTCGCTCAAGTAAAAAGAAGGAACGGAATGAACTTGCATACCGAGGCCATCAATTCTAGTTTCTCTTTGTTACATCGATCTGAATGCGCGTTGTCTACTCGGTAACTTTGACAAATTCAAATTCATGTTGGGTAATCTACATAAGCCATTCTCCGTAATCGGAGTGTCGGAAACATGGTTAAATGATCAAACATCAGATTTAGTCAATATACCTGGATGTCAGTGTCTTTCTAACCACCGTTCTACTAAAATTGGCGGCGGAACAGGCCTTTATTTACAAGATAATCTCGAGTATAAGCTCTGTTCTGAATGTAATTTTTCAGATCCTGACGTCATCGAGTCCCTGTTTGTTGAAATTTCTGTTGCTCACGGGGAAAACGTAATTGTTGGGCTGTCTACCGGCCGCCCAATCAAAACATGTTATTCTTAGAAAAATTCAATGATATTCTTTCCAAAATCTCCAAAGACAACAAACATTGTTATGTAATAGAGATCTTTCGCATAACTCATTCCATATGCAAATGATCCACTATAGTGGAAAACACTTACACAATATGCAAATAACATTACTACGCACGAGTAATATACTAATCGTGTTTATTTAGTCAGTCACGGTACAATAGCGCGTTTTTATCCATTATTTTCCAAAATAAAACCATGTGAAATTATAATAAACCCAACTGAAAATTCAACACGAAGATCATATTACGTATTTACGAAGTTTTATTATTTATTCTTGTCTTAAATTCACGTATCGCTAAAAATAAAATTAAACGACCGAACAAAAGCCCCTTTCTCGCCCTGTCTGAATACCGTTATCATTTATTATCTTTAGTACACGCGAATTAAAGTTAATCAATTGTATCATCAAAGAGTACAACGTGTCGCTGAGCTAGGAAAGTACATAGCTCTACTACTACTGGCTGAAACCAGCACGGAAACTAATGACGAAATGTCTAATGGAAGACCCAAGTGACAGAGGCAACTTCATTGGATTCAAAGCTCGATTTACAACAAAGAGCAGTAGGCCAAATGGCTTAATATTATACAAGTTATTTGTATGGGTTTCTTACTGTCACACGCGCCGGAAATTATTTATTTATCTAGATGATCATATTCAATGCATAAATACAATAATTTCAAGCAGTTCTATTATATAAGTACGGACTTAACTACAATGGTACTTGATTATATTTGTAAATTTATTTCGAAAGTAAAGTGCGTTCCCTTCATTTCCCTCCCCCTCCCTTCTCCTTCGTTTTTTGTTCTCGCCTCATTCTTCCCTCCATCAGATATAGCGCTGCTCCCCAAATAGAACGCCAACATGTTAGCGGCTCTTCTGGGGTGGTTTTTTTGGCTCATTTGTTTTTGGATTGGGCTACCTGTGCGGCGTGGTCAAAATGGGCCCCATTTTGACTGAGCCGGACTGTACCGCTCCAAACGAGCCACAGTATTGGCTTATAATATACTAGGAGTATATTACAGAGGAGTGTTCCACTTCCCACTTTATATTGTCACACAACACTGTAGACGGAGTGTCGGAAACATGGTTAAATGATCAAACATCAGATTTAGTCAATATACCTGGATATCAGTGTCTTTCTAACCACCGTTCTACTAAAATTGGCGGCGGAACAGGCCTTTATTTACAAGATAATCTCGAGTATAAGCTCTGTTCTGAATGTAATTTTTCAGATCCTGACGTCATCGAATCCCTGTTTGTTGAAATTTCTGTTGCTCACGGGGAAAACGTAATTGTTGGGCTGTCTACCGGCCGCCCAATCAAAACATGTTATTCTTAGAAAAATTCAATGATATTCTTTCCAAAATCTCCAAAGACAACAAACATTGTTATGTAATAGAGATCTTTCGCATAACTCATTCCATATGCAAATGATCCACTATAGTGGAAAACACTTACACAATATGCAAATAACATTACTACGCACGAGTAATATACTAATCGTGTTTATTTAGTCAGTCACGGTACAATAGCGCGTTTTTATCCATTATTTTCCAAAATAAAACCATGTGAAATTATAATACACCCAACTGAAAATTCAACACGAAGATCATATTACGTATTTACGAAGTTTTATTATTTATTCTTGTGTTAAATTCACGTATCGCTAAAAATAAAATTAAACGACCGAACAAAAGCCCCTTTCTCGCCCTGTCTGAATACCGTTATCATTTATTATCTTTAGTACACGCGAATTAAAGTTAATCAATTGTATCATCAAAGAGTACAACGTGTCGCTGAGCTAGGAAAGTACATAGCTCTACTACTACTGGCTGAAACCAGCACGGAAACTAATGACGAAATGTCTAATGGAAGACCCAAGTGACAGAGGCAACTTCATTGGATTCAAAGCTCGATTTACAACAAAGAGCAGTAGGCCAAATGGCTTAATATTATACAAGTTATTTGTATGGGTTTCTTACTGTCACACGCGCCGGAAATTATTTATTTATCTAGATGATCATATTCAATGCATAAATACAATAATTTCAAGCAGTTCTATTATATAAGTACGGACTTAACTACAATGGTACTTGATTATATTTGTAAATTTATTTCGAAAGTAAAGTGCGTTCCCTTCATTTCCCTCCCCCTCCCTTCTCCTTCGTTTTTTGTTCTCGCCTCATTCTTCCCTCCATCAGATATAGCGCTGCTCCCCAAATAGAACGCCAACATGTTAGCGGCTCTTCTGGGGTGGTTTTTTTGGCTCATTTGTTTTTGGATTGGGCTACCTGTGCGGCGTGGTCAAAATGGGCCCCATTTTGACTGAGCCGGACTGTACCGCTCCAAACGAGCCACAGTATTGGCTTATAATATACTAGGAGTATATTACAGAGGAGTGTTCCACTTCCCACATTATATTGTCACACAACACTGTAGACGGTAGAATTATTTTTAGCATAGAGTTTCCTGCGAGAAGAAACAAAGGCCGTCACGTTTAACCAATCAGGATGCACTGAAAAATTGTAATTAACACGGTTCAAACTGCTAAAAAATACTAAAGCGCAAGACAACAAAAGACAATGTAATCGCATTCCAGAACTTCGCGGCTATAAATTGACACACCATCTATTGTGTTAGGGGCCAACACAAGGGCACAGGAACACTCCTGTGTAATATACTCCTGAATATACCCAACAATACAAAACACCCTAACTTTTAGAACAAGCAGTACAAAAACAATAGAGCTACAACACAATGGTGCAATCAGAATACAGGTCTCGAGCGTTACTGTGTTACTCTTTTGACTGCGAGCCACAGGTAGCCCGATCAAAAACAAATGAGCCAAAAAAACCACCCAGAAGAGCCGCTAGCACGCTAGTAGAAGGCCTGCAACTCGGAATCATATAGAACTGATTTCAAACAGAAGCGAACTCTCAGAACTCAGAATCAAGTAAACCAAAGTTAACTCTCAGAACAAAACCAGTGTAATCGCAAAGGTACACACGCACAGTCGCAATTGAGTAGTACGCACACAGCCAAATCACCGTTAGTTGGAAGGATATTTTCCACTAACAAAATTTCTGAGGTATTCATTTCTGTTTTCCTGTATTTTATATGGGAGATCAAAAGACGGCCTTGTAAGGCCTTTCAAAATAAATTAGTGCACGAAAAACATCGGAAATAGGTTCAAAACCGGACCCAGTACCACCTGGAGGGGGAGGGGGATGGGAGGGGGATGGGAGGGGTATGTTCAAACCATGATGTAAAATGCCGCTAGTATCTTTGGACTGAGCCATTAAATTTGATGAGTTGACAGGGTGTTGGTTTCTATTGCGAAAGCTTGAAATTCGGGCAATTTTCCCCGCCAGTTTAATTCTCTCGTTTCCGTTACTGAAGTCAAGTCAAGTTTATTAACTTTCATGCAAAGCATATACATCTCAAGTGCATCTATAAAACTACTACTAAACAATATACCTCTCTCCACCTCGTACCATTTGCAATTTAATGTGAAATGAATTTCATCTTCCACTTCCCCAGAACAACACAACAGACAGCGACGCTCCTCCGCAGATGTCTTGATATAGACAAGCCGAGGAGAGTAAAACGGGACGTAGCAGATATGAATTAAACTTTCCGTCATGGTTTTAATGAATTCTTCTATAAATTTTTCATTCAGCCGGTGCTAGTAGTAATTATAGTTCTAGGAGCAGCAGTAGCAGTAGCAGTAGTAGTACTAGTAGTAGTAGTAGTGGTGGTTTTAGTATAGCAGTAGTAGTGGTTTTAGTAGTAGTAATTGTGGTTTTAGTACTGAGTAGTAGTAGTAGCAGTAGTAGTAGTAGATTCGACAAACCTTGATTGCATGAGAGCCGGCAAGCAGGCTAGCATCACACCGGATGTTGTTTGCAATTTTAAGTGTAGCTTCGAGCTATGCTGATTAAACTGTTGATACATGGCAATTAAAAACATAGCAAATGGCAGTTAAAAAAACGTTACGAGTTTGCTTGCATTGGAAGCAAAACGCAATGTTAATAAATAATTTGTAATCATTATTGGATGATATTATGATGTAAATAGTGTCAAATGAATCTATAATCCGGCGACTGGTTCATCACTCGATCAAAGCGTCTCCGACCCACATGATTAACGGTGAAGGTCAGTATTTTTTTTTCTGAAAATAATAATATAAAGACACAAGCTGCTTTTTAAGCTCCGGCCTGCCAAGCAGCGCCGGAGTAATAAAACATCCGTGGTCAATCTATCGAACATTGAAAGATGAAAATGTTAGGGGGAAACGTTATCAAACATTTGATCGAACAAAAGCAAAATTCTTCTAACATTTGACGGATATCAAGCAGAACATGTTGGTCCAACATGGACGGTAGAAGAACGTTTGATCGAGCAAAGTTGGCTTGTTCAATCCAACATTGTTTTATAGTTTTGCAGGGGATTAAGTAACTTTTTGAATCGCCGGTGTTTGTAAATTGATTATTCCTCACCTTTCGAATCCTCGCCATCTTCAGCGTCCTCAGTTTCCTTTTCGGGCTCTAGATGTAAAATGGATTTATTCGTTTGCTTTAGCAACATACAAATAGTACAGTAAAACATACCAATCAAGCGAATGTAACCAATAAAGTAAGTATATTAGAATAATTAATGAGCGATCAAAATATTTACGTGATTTATTTAATGTTATTGCGTATGGGAAAATGCCAGTACGGGTTAAGAGTAATGGACGTAGGCGTATATGGCAAGCATTTAAACGTTGTTATTCAACCAGGAATCCTAAACTATCCTTTCTGAGACTCATCGGTAAACTGAAATTGACAACAAAAGCCCTACACTACCCTTACTGATAATCGGTTAACAAAAATTGAAAGAAGTAGGCCCTACACTATCCTTTCTGATGGCTCGGTAACAGAAATTGACAAAGAAAGCCCTATCCTTTCTGATACTCGATAAACAAAAAATGACAAAATTCCCCACACTATCCTTTCTGATACTCGATAAACAAAAATTGACAAAATTCCCCACACTATGCTTTCTGATATTTGACCAAATGTCCTACACTATCCTTTCTGATACTCGGTAAACAGAAATTGATAAAAAAAATCCTACCGAAACCTTTCTGGTACTCGGTTAACAAAAATTGACAAAAGGAGTCCCTATACTATCCTTTCTGATGCTCGGTAACAGAAATTGACAAAGAAAGCCCTATATTAGCCTTTATGATGCTCGATAACAGAAATTGACAAAGAAAGCCCTATACTATCCTTTCTGGTGCTCGATAACAGAAATTGACAAAGAAAGCCCTATACTATCCTTTCTGATACTCGGTAAACAAAAAATGACACAAAAAAAAACGCCCCACACTATCCTTTCTGATTCGCGGTAAACAAAAATTGAAAAACTTTGATGTCATTTTCGGCTTTAAATGCAATAATATGATCTATTACCGGGTTCCACTTCTTCTTCTTTGACATCCTGCGTTTCTTCAGGCTTCACTTCTTCATTCGAAGACGGGTCTTCCACAGGAACGGCTACTGCAAAAGCGACGAGCCCAACAAGAAAGAGAAGAGCGAGCTTGGTAAACATCTTTACTGTTTCCAAACCTCAGCCGATGCAAACTGTTTGAAACGTGTTTCCAGAGCGCCTTAAGTAGGCCACGAATCCAATACAATTCATCAGTGCAATACTTTGATCTATTAATAAAACTGAGTGATTTTCATTTTTTCCTCTTTGACTTTGTGGATAACATATTTTCGGCAACATGTGAAGGCTCTGACCTACTTTTGATGTTAGTCCCACCATTAGTTAACTACTAGTAATTTCTATAATTAGAATGTTAGGAAGTTTGGGATGTCACGGAATGACATCTTTTTATAGGATTACACCGTTGGTTACATAGGGCGTCCTTCAGCTTTTTAAAGAGTGATCTAAATCAACTAAAATCATTCAATGACTTTTAATAAATGCTACCCTATGTAGGAGTTTACACACTTGTCATAAAAAATGTTGCTTTGATTTTTTCAAAGGACCTTATCAACTCAATACCACAAAAACGATTTAAATATATTTACTTATTAGTGTAAATTCGGAATGTGTCAGTCCCTCTAGTATAATCACTTACGTTGGATGGAAAACAATGATTCACTTATTGCAACTGGTTTTACAAAAACAACTTCCAAATATGGACAACACGCGAAATTTGTGGAAGACGATGTGAAGACTGTGACGCACTTTTTATGCTAGTTCCACCGCTTTAAGTACTAGTAACCTCTAATTACTTCAAATAGCCTTGAGCTAGAATATTGAGAAGTTAGAGATGTCACGGAATGGCATCTTTTTATAGGATTATACCGTTCTTTATTTAAGGCGTGCTTCAGCTTTTGCAAGAGCGATCTCAGCCAACTAAAATCATTGTATGACGTTTCATAGAAAAACTACCTCCTCGAGAGCATGAGTATAATTGCAGTATTCAATAAATGAAACGCTATTTACAAGGTTGCACACTTGTTATCAAAAACTTTGCTTTGACTTTTGTCAAAACACCTTGTCAACACAATCTCACAAAGACAACATAAATATGTTAGAGTCAATGCGGAATGTGTCAGTAGCTCTCATATACTCACTTGCGTTGGAGGAAAACAACGATTCATTTATTGCAGTTGGTTTTAGAAAGAAACAACTTACAAATGTGGACAACATGCGAACGTAATCACGCCTCCCTGGGTGTAGTCTTCCTTCTTCTCGTCCTTTAAGAATTTGACATTGATGTCAGAGTATCTAGAAAAGAACGAAAAGCTTATTGACGTCGTGGCTGCTTGCGACCCTCGTCCGCTGGATATTGAAGTAGTTATGGAGAGGATTGAAGAAGATGTGCTTCCATAGTAAGCAGCAATGGCTTCATCTATAAATGAACCTTTTTAGTTTCTTGCAGAAACACATCCCCGAAACCAGTCATCCTTGCTGTTTCTTTCGTGTGACATTTCTGACATTTCGTGTAAGTTTCCTTTATTATGAATTTTCTGTTTACAACAATTATTTAAAGTTATCTGTTTCTATCTTAGAGTGATCTGTAATTAATGTTAATATAAAGGGTGCATGAGAGCCTTTGAGTTGTATCCCATGCACCCTCCACGTATTTAGTTTGACCTTTTTTTTCCTTTTTCATATTTGTAATTGTGGAAAATATAAAAACCTTTGAACCTTAATTAATACAAAGAAAAAGAGGTAAAGTGGTTGTAATATCGAGTACCCTAGGTTTGGCATTGAGGTTTGGCATTGAGTTTGTCCAGGATGTGAAAGAACCTGCTGTACTACTCGAAAGCAGGGTATTGTCACCCGGTACAGCAGCCTGGCCATTGTACTAACCACACACTCAACATTGTAAACTGCGTAGCAGCTATTAGCGCCGTAAGCAGTCCGAAAAAAATCGCTGACGAGATACATGTGATGGCGCTATATAAATATGGCCATTATTATAATATTATTATTTCCCTATAAAGATTGTAAAGGTAAAAAAAAAAAAATCTCAAGCAGAGTACTACATTTATACTAAAAGATATGGCAATACACGGAGCTTGATACCCATCTTTTTAAACTCTATTTACTGCTCGCAAGTTCCATAATTCATGCATGGTAACCTTTCTCCTCTGAGTGATATTGGATTGTATTCAGCTCGAAGTGTTTAACCAACGAAACCTTTAAGAAGCGTTTTATAAAACGTTGAACGTAATCCTAATTCACCTTTAACTAAACAATATAATTGTTAAACGATTTAAGGTGATACTAAGTCTTATTTTGTTGAAGGCTTTATCAGGTGGTGAAACACTGTACTTTGGCTATAGCTTTTCTTTGATGTGATGGTAGTATTGATTAACAATGCTTCAATATTCATCTAAGCTGTTGTTGATGATGTAGACATTGTACTTCAGCTATTGAGAGATATAGATTTAATTCATGGAATATTTGAACACGCAACTTGCCAAACGCGCAGTTAGTTCAAAAACTATTCGAAACGGGAGGCAAGGGCACACAAAAAGAAAATAAACAAGTAGATACATGAGTAAATTTTACATAAGCAGATGCTCTCTACTTACTGAAGAATGGGATATATGCTCTAGTTCTTTTATCGGCTACTAGGGGCAATTAAACTCGCCTATCAAGCAGTCACAAGGAGAAACATTTGCGCGTTTTGTAGAAGACTGTATATATTAATTGGTTTAGCTATAGCTATATCTTTCCTGTGATCTGATATAAATATTAATGCTGCATTGTTCTACTATAGCTCCAGTTTAAAGGTTTCATCATCGGATCAACATCGGTTCATCATTTGTTAAAACCGAGCTCGAAACCGTTGAATTATGGCTCTTATAGGAAGTCAATCTTTCTCCAATATGCTTTTAATATCTTTCTACACCTTTAAATAATGTTTTCAAACTGTTTCAAAATTGTTGTACCAATGTTGAACCGATACGCTGAAATCGTTTGACTGGGACGGCAGTTGTTGTTAATGTAGACGTCGTAGGTCATGCAGCTATCGAGAGAGAGAGAGAGAGAGAGAGAGAGAGAGAGAGATAGAGACTTAAATCATGGAATAGCTTTTCATTAAAACTAACTTATCATCGTGAACAGGAGTGCAATTGCAGTGTACGATACATGCTATGCTAATCACACGTTTACACATGTCATACAATTTGAATTTGCACAAAATAACGACTGAAACAAATTAATGTATTTACTATAAGTAAAATATTTCTAGTTCTTTAATAAAACAAACCAACGAAGCCAGTCATTCTTACAGTGTCTTCCCTTAACGATTTGTTTTCCGCTTTCAATCGTACAATTAATTAACGCAATTAATTTTATTCAATAATGCACATCTGTCCACATCAGACTCTGGTTATTATGATTAAATCGGTTAAAATTTCTTCGTTGTCAATGATATTTATGCTTATAATTTTAATACCGACATTACTCAAGCATGCATTCGAGAAACATTTTTTTTACAAATTTGCTGACCCGGCAAGTGTTCAAGCAACCGCGCTGAAAATTATCAACGAGAAAGAGAAATCGAGCTGGTAAGACATGCAAACCTTACGTGCGCTAATCAACAGCGTCTTCATTGGACGTCACGAAGTCAAAATCACTCATTAGAGCAATATAAAGGAAAACAAGATCGCTCCTATGAAAACATTCATCCTAGACACTTTTTAAATTGACGACTGGCTTTAGAAAAGCACTAAACAAAATTTGTGTATAGAATAGAATGTGTAGCATTCTAGTTTAAATGAGAATGACAATAATGTATACGCGAGCAGACTGACGAGTGGAATATAAGCTAAAAAGTATATTGACTGACATAATCGGCTATTTATAGAGGGTAACACGTTTACTTATGACACTATGTACTCTTCCACATGGCCCTCTGTTGACTTTATAGCGGCTACAACCTTACGTGTTTATCCGAGAAGACGTGATTTAAGTCTAACCATTTACTGTTTGATCGGATTGTGTAAAGGTAGCACATTCTAGTTAGCTATTTTGAGAATATGAGTATTGGTCCTGGCCAGGGTTTGATCTTCCACGCGTCAGATCTGCACTGAACCACTGAGCTAAGCGGGAGACGGTCGTAAGCTTAAGCGAATCATAGTCAATTCTGTGGATTGAAAACCTTGAGCTATAATGTTCACACGTTACTGCGCTATATATTTTACAGCTGGATATTTGTTAGCATTCAACGTTTACGTATGATAGTCTTTTTACAATTTGGCAAATAGAAGGACAGGAATAGAAAGTTGTTTGGTCTATAATGAGTGATTTTTTGATTGACAACTACCATTGCGGCGCATCATCCAACATTGCGCAAAAGAAAATACATGCCTCTCTTAGTGGAACTTCGTATTTCCTTATCTAGCTTTAAGAAAACCTAACTTCATCCTTAAAGAGAGGGGGATACGAAGTTCCATAGCTATATAAACTGGTGCGCAGTGCGTTTCTTCAATAGCCTTCCTCACGATCAATATCCCATATCAAACATACCCCCTGAAAGATATACATGCATGATGACATGACTTGTGATGTTGGTACCATCACGCATGGTGGCCTATTTTTACCTTTGTGAATATTAGCGTGTATCTCAGGTTGTACTGAGCAAAATAATGATGAGAATAAGTTTTTGATCGACTTGGTTACTTGTCGCCTAAAATCTTGAAATCAAAAAGCCAAAATACCGCACATGGATATTACTTAGGCTATTTTAATCATCTTCAGTATCATTGCTTAAGTATACACTTGAATTCATCCATAATATTGTGGTTTTAAGTTCGTATAATTGTTAAAGTCATTGGGCATATTAAATGCCTATTCTCGCTTGAGCCACTAGCCTTGGCCGAGAGTTTGCAAAAATTATGTAAAGTTAGGAAATTGCCTCTTATTAAATACGCTACATTCTATATTAATACATTGTTCCTTTTTCCAATTGTGCATTTTGTAAAGGCATTTTGTTGAACCACTGTACTTTGACTATAACTTTTCTGATCTGGTATATAAATGCCTTATTAATCTACTAAGCTGCTGTTGCTGATGTAGATGTCGTACTTCAGCTATTGAGAGAGATGTATCGATTTAAATCGTAGAACAAGGTTTCGTAAAACTAACCCATTACATTGCGCACAGGAAAATCAATGCCTCTCTCAGTGTTACTTTACAATACCATATTTAGCTGGTTCAACAACATCGCCGACCCAGAGTTTTCAACCGTCATTATTGATCTCAAACGTCTCACAAGGGTTTGCCAAAGTAGAGCATGATGAGCCAATAGTGAAATAAGATTTGGACAAAATATATTCCTCGCAGGCATGATTCATCCAAATCCTAAAGCCTGCAGCACTTCGTTTGGTTCCACATTATGTTTAATCTTTTTCGATGTTGGAGAGAGATCCTTCGCCTAAAAAAAGGTGTCATTTGCCGTCAGTGTGGCGGATCAGGACGAAAATACACCTACCAAAAACCGAATGAACTAGATAAAAATGACACACAGAACGATCATAACCCATTTGATTTTGAACTGCATTGTTCTAAACCGCTCAATCCGCAGCTTGACGTGCCGTAGCAAAGACCTAAAACTACGTTTAGCGAAATGCACAGTGTTTGGTATTGTAATGCACCCTTAGTTAAGAATACTGTTAAGTTGGAGCATTAAAATGAAGACCTAATGACAAGAGCTAGTCGGCCGTATCGCTTCTTGACGATAACAATTTTCAAGCGCATCATATAATATGGGTGTCCGGTAGCAAATTTGAGACTAGTATACGGTGTTATTCAAGACAACTCAGTATCTAAGCAGAGCTAGATCTCATATACTCTTACATCTGCCTGCATTCAAAGGAGCACCGAAGTCATACCAAAAATCACCAAACGAAGAAAGATTGCATGTGTTTACACACAACTTCGCGTCCACTTCGAGTCACACACAGTGCCTCACCAAACGAAGAAAGCTTCCATGTGTTTACACACAACTTCGCGTCCACTTCGAGTCAAGAAACAGTCGGCATTTTCATGCCGGGCAATTTTCATTTGGTTGTAATTTCTCTATTAATTTTAGTCTCCGAAACAGGCCCTCGGTGTTATTTCAACGCAAAGAAAGTGATTAAATAACGTTGTTTGCGCGAAAATGGAAAAATGAGACTGGCACGAGAGAGGAGAATGAGGGCCGAAGCCATCCCTTATATATTTTCATGTCCCGTTCAGATTCTGAACGGAAAATACTGATTGGTCAATTAGCCGTCATCGCTATCATGTGTCACTAAATGTTGCACATTCCTCCTGCGAACTGCACGACTGATAAATGGCGTCGAAAAACGACGGAGTGTTAAAGTGCGCCTAATACATGCATTTTAGTTTTATTTATGTTCAAATGCTAGATGAAAATAGAGGACGAAAGAATAAGAATAAAGTTTATTCCTGATTTTTAAATCATGATTAAAGTCCGGCGCATTTTGTTTCACGACCGCGCTGTTTGAGGTCTTGGTCGAGTGAGTACTTGTTTAAGTTCTATTATTATGGATTCTTGATCTCATGTCACACACAATGCACGATATACTAGGCCAATACTTCTAATTCGTGTACTGTGGCCCTGTCGTAAATAGAGCCTGGTCGCTTTTCGCAAACTTGAACAGGTTGTAGACAATCAAGGATTCTATCAAACACGCTTCTTCGCAGAATTACTCTAAAGATGATAAGAATTTGTGTTAAGAAACAAACATAGGACCCCTAAGGGCAACTCGTGGATGGTCAGTGAGCTGTTTTGGTATATACTAAAAATCACGTGACCAATGACGTCAGTCATCATCACTAAGTGAATCGTGGGAAAATAATACCATACCTGTCCAAGTTTGAACAGTCTGGCATTAGAAATGAAGGAGATATGGGCATGTACTTAAATCACGTAATCGATGACGTCATCGTTACGTCATCGCCACTAACTGATTGATAGCAACCAACTGCCATGTCGGTATATACTTCGTGGTAGTGTTTCGTTCCATATAGTCTCCCTGCATAATCATTTTCTCTACTGTTTTACAGTATTATGCAGGGAGACTATATGGAACGAAACACTACCATGAAGTATATACCGCCATGCATGTCTGTCTAGGTTTGAGCCAGCTGGCATTAGAAATGAGGGAGATTTGGGCATGTACTTAAAATCACGTGCCCGCTGACGTCATAGTTATGTCATCACCGCTAAGTGATTCACCACTATGTGATTTGTGGGGATCCAATACCATGCCTGTCCAAGTTTGAACTGAGTGCCTGGCATTAGAAATGAGGGAGATACTGACATGTACTTAAAATCACGTGACTGATTACGTCATCGATACGTCATCACCACTAGATGATCGATAGGGACCCACTACCATGTATGTCCAGGTTTGAAGTGTCTGGCATTAGAAACGAGGGAGATATGGGCATGTACTTAAAATCACGTGACCGATCACGTCATCATTACGTTATCACCACTAAGTGAACGATAGGGACCCACTACCATGTCTGTCCAGGTTTGAAGTGTCTGGCATTAGATGGGAGCCGTCAATACGTCTTCTCCAAATCTTTTCGAAACCTTGGACAGTCATTCGGAAAGTCAACGGCGAGTCGTCTAGTCAGAAAAAAACGACGAGTAAATTATCTGGTATCCACCTAAACCCAATAACTTGTTAAATCACTATCGTGTGTGGAATAAGCGACCTATTCATAGCTTGATTACGTCAAGAACCTTCGCTTGATAATGGCTAATTGTGTTGACGTATGCCGTCTAAGTAGTTCTGGAACTTCCAGTTTGGACAAGGATTGTGTGACATTATTAGTGTATTATTTATTTAGTGTAGCTAAATCAAATTGATCTTTAAATCAAAATGCCCCGCTGAACTTTGAAATCACATATCGAAGAGGTTAAAACGAGTTTTTATCGTTGCACATCGGCGCAGAATTGAGTTTTTGGGAATCTAACGCCAGCCAAATGTAACTTGCAAACGTTTTATCAAGATCAAAGAAAATTTTTTTTTTTTAAACAGGCTTATTATTTTTCTCACTGGTATTCTTGAAGCTTCTCTGTCACTGCAGACAATCTTGATGTGTGCCTCCTACTCCTAGATTGATCATAGACTTTCTCGAAGTCTAGATCGCAAGTTTTACATTCTATATTTGGTGGCATCAGATCGTACCACCGAAAGAACAACATTCATTCGATCAATAGAGATTACTTCATGGTTGGTGAGCGCGTACGGTTTTTATTCACGAGTTGTGAAAGAATCGATTCTTTCACAACAAGTGAATAAAATCGTACAAGCGAACCAACCATGAAGTTATTTGTTTATTTTATAAGTACTGAGATTTCTTTTAAATCAAACAATCAATAGTCAATATGAGTTTTATTCACTCAAATGTATAAAAGTTCAACATTTTCTTTTCAAAGTTTTTGCAAAATGAAAAAAAGAGAATTTGGCTTATTTCCTTTTCCTTTTTTCTTTAGCTCTTTCTGTTTGGAGAGAAGGACTTTCCTTGTCTTCTCAAATACGAGGTCATTCATGATACTGGCGGAGTAGCTTTTCTTCTTCAGGTGTCGCTCAAAACTTGCTAATAAACTTCGGAGCGAAGAAGGCTCGTAGTCTTTCCCATCTTTTGTCCTGACCGAAATGACAAACTCACACATGGATTCGTTCAGCTCCACAGCTGGAATTTCTTCAATTTTTCGAAGCTCATTCTTGGCTTCTAAAAACTTTTGAAGAAGCTTTATGTCTCGTTGTGTTTTTTTGTACAGTGGCTTTGTTTTCTTGTCCTGAAATAAAATCAGCAACCGAACCGGCGTCAACAAATCTTTCCGACATATTGAACTTTGATCAAAGGCGGCTTGCCAGCTTTCGCGCCAAGGATGACGTAGTTTCCCGTACGACATTTTCCACTAGTGAAGAAACAGCGTTCGTCCAATCAGAAGCCGCGAACGATGTTTTTTCACTAGTGAAAAATGATCGTTCGCGTCGCTTATTGGCTCTGCCTAAAAACAGAACGACTGTTTCATCACTGTCATTTCTGTGAATAAATCTCAGTACTTATAGAATAATATTCGTTATTTGGTTGGGTCAGCGGTTTTTCGTGTACATGTAAGTTGCACTCAGTCACTACTCACAGGGTGGATTTGCGATTTGTGAAATATCTCGAGTAGTAAATACATCAATAAAGTCAATGTAACTTGTTTGAAGAGTAGTGGAAGTCCTTCTTTTTCTCGATCTGTTGGAAGTTTCAAAGAAACATTGCATATTCCCATACAAAGCCTTATCATTTTGATCTCATAAATCAAGCATGGGCTTCCTGCTGGGGAGAGGGAAAGTGCGAGTTGAAAACTGCGAGTTGAAATATTACAGGAAAAAATGGCGGTAAAAGACATGATCTGTCGCAAAGTGGATCTGTCGTGCAGAAATATGTACCCAGACTCTGGACATTTCGAAGATCACAAGCTGAGGCTGAGCCAAGCCAAGAGAATTTGACCTTTAGGTGATGATTTGTTTCACATTAATTCTCTGGAAGAGATAGAAGAAAGTGAATAGTTAAACTAAGTAATGGATTGAACTGAATTGTGATTGCAATCGAAATGTTGTAAATTAGAATTAGAAAGGACTTAGCTCTGAATAACTGTGAGGGTAAAGAGAACAAAATAAAACCTCCAGCGAGGTATACGCTGGTATAAAAAAAATAGGTTTCATTTTACTAGCTAGGAAGTAGATTGTAATCACAATTAAGTTCAAACTATTACTAATAGTTTAACTACTCTAAAGACAAGTTACATTTACTTTATTGATGTATTTACCGCTCGAGATATTTCACAAATCGCAAATCCCCCTGTGAGCAGTGACTAAGTGCAACTTACATGAAAAACCGCTGATCCGACGAAATAACGAATACGATCGAATTAAATGAATGTTGTTCCCTCGATGGTACGATCTGATGCCACCAAATATAGAATGTAAATATATAATGCCATGTAGTCCGATTCAATGCCATGTGGTCCGATCCAATGCCATGTAGATCCGATCCAATGCCATGTAGGCTACGATCCAATGCCATGTGGTCCGACCAATGCCATGTAGATCCGATCCAATGCCATGTAGATCCGATCCAATGCCATGTAGGCTACGATTCAATGCCATGTGGTCCGACCAATGCCATGTAGATCCGATCCAATGCCATGTAGATCCGATCCAATGCCATGTAGGCTACGATCCAATTCCATGTAGATCCGATCCAATGCCATGTAGGCTACGATTCAATGCCAGTGGTCCGACCAATGCCATGTAGATCCGATCCAATGCCATGTAGATCCGATCCAATGCCATGTAGGCTACGATCCAATTCCATTTTTGACCAGAATCCCCCTCCATAGTTTTCACTACTAGTACGATATGAGATGTTAGCCTAGTGGTAGGTAACCAATCAGAAAGCACGATAGCTTATATCCAGTGAACGTGTGCATACGCACATACGAAAAGTTGATTACGGTTGCCGCTTTTGCCGAAAAACTCCTTGCTTGCCGCTTTTATAAATCCAATAAACAACAATCGAGAGCATTTTAGTTTGACTAAAAGCTAGCCTTTTATTTATGCGGCCGTTGATAAACAGACTAATCAAAACATTGGCGTAAAGCACCATGGGCTCGGACACAGGGTCTTTAACAAATAAACATGACATAGACCCATTCGAAAAATGGCGTCCAATTTAAAAAGCTATTGTCCTGGTAACGTGAACACGAGGCTAGTCAGTCAACACAAAAGCTTTTGAACGTGTAAGCGAGGCTAGTCAGTCCTAGACAATAGTTAATTAAATTGGACGCCATTTTTCAAATGGGTCCATGGAATGTAACCTTTGAACTATAATGAAAATTATTTATTTAATAGCCTCCTGCATTATGGTAATTAGATTTCTGGTACAATTGAAATATACTTAAATACTACATTAAGTATACGTCAAGTATATACTTTATGTATGTTTCAGGTATACTTCAGATATACTTTAATTTGATGAGGGATACACGGCAAGGCAGGTTGTTTACGTGATTCCATAAAGGTCAACAGCCTGGTAAGCCATCTTTTATAGTTTTTGGTTCACAGATTTATCAGGAAAAGTCGAACAGAGCGGTCCAAATTGCGCTCGAATATCGAACACCGTAAAACATAAATGGATACCCTCAGAAATTTTGGTTGTAAAAAATCCTACCAGCAGACATTAGCCGACTGTGTGCGTACTACTGAACAGCGATGTGACTGTGCGTGGATTACATGATAGTGCGTATACTTTAACAAAATATTTTGTCACAATCCGACTGATTGAGTATCAGACTAATCAAAACATTGCGCATGTAGGTAGTAACGCAATCGGCTGGTTTTGCGCAGGATCACGCGGGATTTACACATGTAACCCAAAACAACTAAGACGAAGTTTTAGATCAGATCCTCATCATATTTGAATCCTAGTAATTTTGGGCTAGTTGTATTATCCTAGGGTATCCTGGATTATTTGACCTCGCTCGTGTTCTACTTGTGTTCACTCGTGTTCTACGTACCTGTGTTTACTCTTTTCTAACTCGTGTGTGGTTTTAGATCAGATCGACTGTGCGTGCGTACTTTCGCATCTGATTGCGCGTTCGTTAAGTGCCAAATACGCAGGTGTATGAAATCGTCCGCGTAACACCTTTCCAAAAGATACTACCGAGATACTAAAGATACTAAAATATACTAAAAGGTTCTACCGAGTTGTCAAGCCTGCCAAATATAAATACGTCTTCAGTATCAAGAGAACCGCAGTAATTATTGTCCTGACATGGTTTCTCGCCATGCTTGCACCAATTCCATATTTCGCGAGTGGAAACCTGTTCGTATTGCACCCTGCAAAGTTTTCCTGTTATCTGAAACTGAACAGCGGGGCGCCGTTCATTGCATTTCTAGCCTCGACATACCAGCCGCAGCCATTTTCTACTGTTACTTACGTATTTATCTTGTAGTTCGATGACACAACGCTCAAATATCGCAATCCACCAGATTCGGAGCGGAGGAAATCAAAATAACCAAGATTTTATTTGTTATGGTGTTCGCCTTGGTATGCTGCTGGACACCCATCGTGGTTATTGATTTGATTGACACTGTTATAATTAGTGGTCACTGGATAATGCCCCGTTGGTTGTATGTCACGTATAGTTTCATTTCTGTGACCAGTAGCTCTTTGAATCCAGTCATATATGTTGTAATGAACCCGCAGTTTAGGAATAAATATCTCAGTATGTTAAAATGCGGGCCTTGTGAAAAGAAAGTTACCAATGCTGTACATACCGCATATGTGGAAAAGTCGGCATCTACCGGCCAATAAGCTCGAAGTTATTTTAAACAAGATTATCCTCTACAGATTATAACTTTATTACCATAGTTTCTAAACATATAGTGCTGGTTCCACTAAAAACAGATATATCGTGTGATGATCTCAGATACAAAAAAATCGTCATTTAGGCATTTTTGCATGCTTTCTACACGATATCTAAAATATTTTCCAAATATTATATTTTCTAAAGGCATTTTTTCCGTGATGTCAGCGAAAATGATCAATAGACGGATCTTCCGTTTGATTTTCCTCTAAACAACTATCGTCCGTTATGAAATTTAAAAAATACTTGACTGAAATCAGAACTGACTGAATGATCAGACGATGATTGCGTGAAGTAGTTGAAGCTTTTCATGGCAATCCACAAAAATATACATTAAAATCCAGTTTTCGAAGGTAATTATAAGCGTATATAAATTACAGTTGTCTCGCCTGTCGATACATTGTTTGTCTGTAGCAGGTGACTTGGATGTTAATCAACGATGGCTCTAGCTAGAAAGTATAAATGAATTGAACTTCATTTTGATTTTATTTAACTTTTGATATTGTTTACTCTTCATTTACTTTTGGTTTGAAATTATTTTCTATATAGCTATTGGATTTCAAACATTCTCAAATCATGTTTTGAGATTGCAATAAGCCATAAGCACAGACGATTGGCCTGACATGTCGACATGCCTTATAATCATAATCAGCTCTATATCTAAACACATATAACACAATTAAAGGTTAATATTTTCGGAAATCAATATTTATATACGTTGTGAACTTGCAGACAAGTTAAAAGCTTTTCTGTCCATCCTATCACCGCTGAACCAGTGAAAGCCACTGAACTCGGAAACACGAATCTCACAATGACAATGAAGTTAGAACGCATTGTTCTGTGTGCATTTTATGAATATACGCATGGCGTTTCGATTCACAGCACATTATTCATCCATTAAAGAACTCATAATGAACTCCATGTGGGCGTACTGAGGCAGCCTAACTTCGCAGCCGACGGTATTCCCGACTTGGCGGCGGTAGTATGTTTTCATAAAAAAAAAAGGAATCGTCGGTTTACTTGCGACAAATATATGCGGCTTAATTATGATAACAAGTCATAGAGTAATTTCAAGTTTCAAGTTCATTAAAAGGAAACATAAAACAAAGACCTGGTTTCGAAAGTAATAGCCTAAGTTACACTTGCCTCGCTTGTGGATATATATTATCTGTAGCAGATGAACCGGATATTAATCATATATGGTCCTTAACAAAATAAATACGGACTCATAATGAATTTTGAGGCAGCCGAAAGCCACCATGCTGGGTTCCAAACATTTTCAATTCTTGTTTTATGATTGCATAGCAAGCTACAACAAAGGCGATTGATAGGAGATGCTGAGCTTATAAACCAGCTCTAACTCTACGACATGAAAAAACAAGTAAAGTTTAATTTGAAAACTCAGTTTTTCAATTTCCTTTCCGAATTGCAGACAGGCCAAAACCTTTTCAATCCCGTTATCGCTGATTCAGTGCATGACGCTGTTAACTCGACAAGATGAATCTCACGATGACAATGGAATTAAGAAGGATGGCCGACGAATTTAAGTCAAGAAGTGAGGCTCAAGTTATTATTGAAACCTCTGCTTGGTGTTTTGTCAATGTTGTTATACTTTTCGGAAATCTCTTAACCTTGATCGTTGTATACAGAAATCCTGATCTTCGAACGTCCACAAATATGTTTGTGGTATCATTGGCTTTTTCTGATGCTGGGCATACACTGTTTAGTACTATACCGTTGTGTATACCAACTCTGGCGATTTCACAGTGGCCTTTTCCTGACACTGTTTGCCAATACCAGGGTTTTATTGCACTCATGTGAACGCTGCTTCCATTCTGACGCTTGGATGGACTGCAGTGAATAGGTTCTACCGAGTTGTCAAGCCTGCCAAGTATAAATACGTCTTCAGTATCAAGAGAACCGCGGTAATAATTTTCCTGACATGGTTTCTGGCCATGCTTGCACCAATTCCGTATTTCGCGAGTAGTAACCTGTTTCTCTTTCACCCTGCAAAGTTTTTCTGTTACCTGAAACTGGACAGCGGACCGTTCATAGCATTTCTAGCCTCGACTTACATAGGTATACCCGCCGTAGCCATTTTCTACTGTTACTTACGTATTTACCTTGTAGTTCGACGACACAACGCTCAAATATCCCAATCCAACACAGTTAACGCAGAGGAAATCAAAATAACCAAGATTTTATTTGTGATGGTATTCGCCTTCTTGTGTTGCTGGACACCCATCTTGTTGATTGACTTAATTGATACTTTTAGTGGACACTGGATAATGCCCCGTTGGTTGTATGTCACGTATAGTTTCCTTAGTTTGACCAGTAGCTCTTTGAATCCCGTCATATACGTTGTAATGAACCCGCAGTTTAGGAATGAATATCTCAGTATGTTAAAATGCGTGCATCGTGGAAAGAAAGTTACCAATGTTGTGCATGCCGTAAATGTGGAAAAGTCGCATCTGCCGGCCAATAAGCTGGAAGTTATTTAAACAAGGAGATCATGTACAGATATATATACATTATATCAGAACGAAATAACTTTATTACCACAGTTTCTAAAACATATACAGCTATTTCAATTAATGTTGTCTGGGAGATAGGGAATAAGACATTAGGGAATAGGCATTAGGGTATTCCCAGGTCAAAACGAATTATGGTTACGAGTTATAGACGATTTAATCGATTTAGCCTACGGTTTATTTATCCATTTTTAGCCTGTGTTCAGTCGTCCGACATTTTAAAAATACCTTTTCCCATAATACCCTATTCCTTAATGCCCTATCTCCCACACAACATTAATTGAAATAGCTGTATATAGTGCTTGTTCCATTAAGACAGATGTATCGTGTGACTCAGGCATGTCTAATGTTCAGGAAAACAGTGTTTTGATAATTTCTAGTTCGTTAAACGCACCCTGCAAACCAAACGTGGCACGCAAGTATGTTTGTATAATAATCTTTGAAATATCTAAATATTTGGTTACCATGGAAACTGAATTTAAGGAAGCTCCTTAATTTTCGAACATTTCAGAGTTTAAATAGTGAACATGGGGTGTTTAGTGCGATTTTTTTCCCCTGCAGTATTCGTATACGTTCTTGAAATATGTCCACGACGACATTTGTTTCAGCCCGGTTTTCAACTAACCGTTAAGCTGGCGTGGGTACCAGATGGATAATGGTAAGCAGATTACCAATTGACCGACCTACCGGAAAGAATAGCTCTTACCATTTGATTTCTATATGGCGGATGCGAACTTGATGATAGCGCTAATGTTTAGTGAAGATTTTGAGATGGATAACGTCCTTAACGACGATGAATAATTGATCAGTGTTTTCTGTTTTAAGTACATTCATACGAGGAGAAATTTAAATCGCATTGATGCCAAATGTTGTTGTCAAATAAGAAGTCCTATGAAAAATAAAACAAGCTTAATAAAACAATTACATTTGAGTTGGCGGGAAGCTTGAAATTCACGTTTTATTTAGTGTTTACCTCCGATTTGCCTTCGGTTGATTCAGACTTCATCTCTCAGAAAAAGTTGAAAGTAGGTTAACAAACACATAATTCAACTTACCAGAGGTATACAGGGGCGTAGCTAGGTATTTTCAAGTTGTATGCACAAGTGCAGTAGCTACCGGTTTTAAGGGCCCCCTCTCGTAAAAAAATTACAAGGCCAAACAGGAAATTTTCGTCTCAAAGTGTACGCACGTGCGTATATGCGTACAGGAAGCTACGCCCCTGGTATATTGGCAACCAGGCTCGAGTAGTTCCCGTAATTGCAAGGCTGTAAAGTGCACAAACTGCACTAAAATACCTGTGGTTCCGCCATGTTGGAATCCAACTTGAGAAATGCGCGCGAAAATGTTTAGCGCGAGACAGGAATCGAGAGAAATGGTCAAATGGTAAGGGATATTTCGGTTGGTTCGTACCAACCGGGACGAAAGGACTACCTCAGAACGTAGTCCACAATTTCCAACCGAAATTCCCGAAAATTAACTGTACCATTTGCTTTCCAACCGAAATTATCGGAAATTTTGGTTAAATGGTAAGCACCCCAGATCTACAATGAAGGAAATATGTAAGTTGCTAAGCTTATGTATTTTCAGTTAAAGGTTCTATGTACCCCATAATTCTGACAGTTCCCCCTTTGTTTTGTTACCAAACATTTAAAATTGTTTCAGGCATCAAGGTACATCCTAATACTGAATTTGGTTATTCTAGCTGTAGAAATTACCGAATAACGAATGCTAAATAATATTTATAAACGGAGTTGCCCCAGAATATCTAGCGAGTAAGTTCTGTAAACGGTCTGCTATCCATAATCGTAACATCAGGTCCCGTAACGACCTAAACATCCCTAAACTTCGCACCTCAAGTGGACAAAGATCTTTCGCTTATAGGGGTGTTAAGATCTGGAACTCATTGGAAGCAGACCTTAAAAAGGAACCTAATTTTGCTAAATTTAAGAAACAACTAAAGTTAGCGCTTTTAGAGTAGTGCTATGTACCATATTACTTAATGCACTTCTACTTCAATAGTTTTAACTCACCTGATTATAGTTAGTACCTGTATTTTACTATTTCATTATTTTGTTACTGTTAACGTTGTTACATTGTAAATAGTTGTTGAAAAGCCCCTATGGGAACTTCTATTAAAGATATGTATTAACATTCTTGAAGATGATCTGAGATACTAGAAAATCTATGTACCGCCTTCAACATTGTCAATATATACGGTTAAAATAGGAGTTGAATGAAATTAATCCTGAATCATTTAATTATCAAGGGAGGACGATTACACGGTGATCGTATGTTGAAGTTAAATATTTCAACGAGTATTATAAAAAGATATTAGACTCCTTTCGATTGGAATAGGCTAGGTCTAGGTCGTCTCAAGAAAAGATATTTGTGAATATGATGAAACATGTGTCTTGGATTAGTAAGTATGGATTCCAATGTGAATAGTATAAATGTCCATATTTGACGCGTAGTTGTGACAAGAAACCTATAGCCTATGAAGCAGTTTCACGACGAAAATACCAGAGCACTGACCACGTGTAAGTTGATTAGAGTATGTCTAAATATGAAAGAATATTGTATCTTGTCTATTCAACTATTACTTGGTCACATACGAACGCTAGTCAGGCAGAGGGTTGTAAACATGTAGAAAGGCACTAAGAGATTAATAAAAATAATATTCCCATATTTACTTATGTCAACATATTACTTCTCGTGCAAATGTTTTATTGACTACTAATAAAGACACGTCAAATTTTATTCATATTTCTATAATAGATAATTACCAATCCGGGCCCCTATTGGTCAAAAACTGTGTGTTTGTGAGAATATAGATCACGCAAATGACGCCATATTTACCTAACGCGTGCTCTGATTGGTTTGTAGAATTATAGGTCATGGAATTGCGGATGAGTTATAAGAAAACATGATTCCACGACCTCCACGACGAAGATTCCGTTATCTTTCAGTAAAAGGAACTCCTATTTTCACCAAGCTGAATGGAAAGATCTAGATACTGGGACCTTCCTTCCAGTGAAATCAGGCTTTGAGTTCAAAGTAAGAGAGAAAAGCTCGCTTTTTGACATTTGGTTTTCGTTTCTATATCTTGTGTGTTAAAAATCACGATTTGCTTTAGCGTATTAGCTTGTAAAATGCGGATATTACTTTCATGTACATGTAGTTGTCCGTAAAATGAAACGAGAAAGTTAAAACCCCTATCTGAATGATCTAAGAGAACTGAATAATGATAACTGAGTGAACTGGCTAAATTATTTCGTGACTTCGTTATTCGGAACATGCTGTTTATGCATTTCGTTCGTAAAAATATATATTAAATATAACGTAGAACAGGGTTTGCGGTGTTCTGTACTCTGACAAAGCATCTCAAACCCTGTTCTATTTGTTAAATATTGTATTCATATTGTGGAGCGTTTGTAACAAGAGCCCCTGTTATGGCTTGAGAGCCCGGGTAGCCGCTCCCTACGTTAGGCTGACATTAAATAAATTATTGTAATGCATATTAATCATTGTCAATGTTTTTCTTTATGTGAGATTTCTTCAGCACCTCTCAAGATTACTTAGCTATATAATAAATATTCTTATATACGTTATATACGTCCTTTTCCTTTTTCCTTTTTCCTTTTTCCTTCTATCTAATGCCTTTTTTAAAATAATGTCCTTCCGAAACGGAGATCTGACTAAAAGGGGGAGAGCATTGTATAGTTGGGTATACCGGCATCCTCGGTTGAAGAGATTTTCGCTGTTTCTCTGTTCTGAAAAATTGCACATTAAAGTTATATTTTGATGAAGATCGAGTTGTGTATTTGTGTACTGCATTTAATATACTTTCGTAAATAGATTTAGGAGATTTGTTGGTGCATTTAAGTTTGACATATCATGCATCATTTTGCAAACATTCGGCAATGTATAGTACACTGTTATTTTCAAGGAGTTATTTTAACTCCAAAAGAGTTATTCTGTACTAAAAAAAATGGTACAGAATAACTCTTTTGGAGTTAAAATAACTCCTTGAAAATAACAGTGTAGTTAGAATGGTATTATATACCTGACTCTATAAAAAGAGGAACTGCATGTTCCAATTTGGTTTACTGAAGTCGGTAAGGCGATTAATATGCAAATATGTTTCTGAAGCTTAATCCCAGGCACATATTCCATAATTCTCAAACAAGGAAGGATAAAGAGATTTATAAATATTGAAAATATTAACAATTTAAGTAATGATCCGTGTATAAAGTACGATAAAACCCATTATTCTGCGGCATTGAGCCTCCCTTACATGGGATGCTTCTGTATTTTAGACTACGAAAACACTGGGTGATAATTATGAATATTCTGAAATAAAAGGAGTAAAAAGTCTTAGTTTCATTCCATTTTTATGAAGAAATTATCTTCCAGCCAATAGGAAAAGCCAAAAAAACACAATAGCTACGAAACAGGCACGATTAACAAGGTTCTGAACATACGACTTGCTATATAAACGCTATTTGGAACCGCAGTGCAAATCGTAGGTTTATTATTTTGAAAAATTGGAGGAAATTAGACGTCTTCCTAACCTTTAGGGCGATTTTCATGTTTCAACCAATGAGATCAAGAATTTTCAAAATACACAATTAACACCTTGCTCCATCTGAATGCCGTTCCGTGCCGACGTCTTGCACGAATCATTACAATAACGAGGCTGCGTTAATTTTAATCATGGTTATTATGTGCCTCCATGGTGCAAATTTCAAAATACACCGGAACGTTCTTACACATGAGAATAGCTCATGTCCCTAATAGTAGCTATAAACCCATTTATAACTACTATACACAAATTACAAGTCTTGCATTGTTGTTGTAGTTCATACACTGTCTCTTTTGAACATGTAGCGCGGTAAAATGAAGGGTACAATAATATTTATGAAAAATAATTACTGTAAATTAAAGCAGTCCTTTAAAGCCTTTGTATCAGAAACAGTCTAAATGTAGGGCCAAAGAACGAGATACCACACATCTGACTCCCCAATCCCTTTTCGTTTGGTCGCGTGTTTAGACTGATTTTTGCAATATGAAAGGTAAGTTACTATTTTACAGTATAGTAACATAAATGTACAAGTACTATCACAAACAATTCAATAATTGGCCTTTTCTAACAACTATTTCTGTCATTTGAAATAATTTCTCGTTGGCACTTTACCGAAAGGCATTTCTAGTTATCTATTAATAGTTATACTTCTGTAGGATGAGGGGTTAATAACGTTGGTATTTATGTAGGCATTTTGGAACTCCATTATATTTTTTAACTTAAGATGGATATATTATATTATTGCACTCAAAATCGTCTATACTAACAGGATAAGATAGCGGAATATATATTTTACCGAACTAATTTCTACTGTTTAGATAGCCGGATATTCGGTTTGATTTTCTGAGACACCACAAATACCAAGTACCGTCTTTTCGCGAATAAACGTCCAAGGTCCAAGGCGTTTATTTCAAACCGGGTCCCTTATAGGGGGGGGGTAGTTTATTGAAGAGAGGCTTTTATTTCTGACGGGGCGTTAATATTCGGGTTTGAAATGGTACTATTTTCTTTTGCGTAATAAAACGATACTTTAGCTGGCAAAATAGGGTGAACGTTTATGAAACTTCTACAGTAACTTCTATATTTTTATAACTAATTAGCTTTATTATTATCTCAAATCTTACAACCGCTGGTAGATAACGTCTACAGTACGGTTCCCATGTTTTGAAGAATAAATTAAAGTAAACGAGTCCTTCCCAAAGACTGTTTTTCTTTACGAAATCCAGTTTGTTCCCAATAAACGCCCCTATCCATTAAACGCCCGGGGCGTTTATTTGAAACTAGACCGTTTATTTGAGAGGGGCGTTTATTCGCGAAAATACGGTATCCTCTAAACAACTATCGTCCTCTATGAAATAAAAATAAGATTTGACTGAAATCAAAACTGAATGTTGTTACAGGAAATGAGTGATCAGACGCAGTCCTGAGCTCATTACCAGGAGCGTCCATATATACTCTACCCGTGAGTCAGCGTATGACCGGTTTGAGCTATTGTTAGAACAGGGAATACCCGGGTAACTGCCTTCTGACTCTGCTGCGATCGTGCATATGCTTGCCGTAATTATCGAGATTAAGAATGATCAATACTTCTTTGAGGTGATTTTACTAACGCTGCATTGTCCTGACTATGGTTTGATTGGATTCCCAAAGTGTGGGCACGTGATTGACGAGAACTCCCGTGAGATCTACACGAGAACTCCCGTATAGCTCAATCCGGTCATACGCTGACTCACAGACCTAGTATGGGAGGTGGACGCTCCTGGTAATGGGCTCCTGTCAGACGATGATTGCGTGAAGTAGTCGAAGCTTTTCACGTTCATCTGCAAAAGAATATACAGGAAAATCCAGGTTGCGAAGGTAACTATATGCGTGTCTAAGTCACACTTGTCTCGCCTGTGGATACATTGTACATCAGTTAGAGATGACTTGGGTGATAATGAACTATGGCTCTAGATCGACACGATGGGAATATGTTACGCTCAAAACGTTCACAGTTCGCGTGGTCGATTGCTATATTGGACGAGCGCATTTTTTGGAGGTCTAGTAACGAAATAGGTAACTGGTAACTAAATGGCGGACATGATGTTTTTTGGCCCTTCCCAGAAAGCTCTATTTTCATCGTAAGAAGACTACTTTATGGTATGATTTCTGAGCATTGGTACCAAACTTGAGTATGTAGGCGTAGTATTATTGATGTGGGAGCTTCAGTTCTGCGAGTCATTTTGAAATACTTACGTATCGACGTCCAGGATGGAAATATGACTTTCCTCGTCTTCATTACAGTCATGTTAATATGACATCAGATCCATGTTAATTTGTTCCCATTTTCATCGTATCGTTTTCTCAAAACGAGTTGTCTACATCTACATCTGCGGGTCCAAGGAAGAGAAGGTATTCGCGCTTTCCATTGGATGTATTCATGACCTTACCAAGATGAATTTTCAGACTCGCTCTGATTGGCCGCAATTTGGAATGTGCGCCACATTCCAAATTGCGGCCAATCAGCGATGTTAATTGCACTAAACAATGTGTTTGGCATCCTGTCGAGTCCTGTCATGTGCATGTGGCGTGAAACTAAGCTTCTTCTCTTACGAAGATATTTAAAGTGCTTTGGAGACAAGTTTGCAAGCGTTTCCCAATTTTAACGAGTTTAAACCTAAGCAAAGAATTATAATCTAGAACATCGGTGAAAGAAGCTATCGACTGGATTTGAAGACAACATTTCAGTACCAGTAGATCTTGTGGTTTAACTTTTAGCGGCTACTCTTGTTATTGCTTGAATGTCGGAGGAAAACATTTCCTTCAACAGCAGCAAGCCGTAGCTTCTGTATGGTGATTCTTACCAGCTGAGTATTGTATAACTTTGGAGGTATACTATTTTGTCCGATGGCACGACTAGCTTTTGACTTTTGTCAGTTTTGTGGTCCAACTGATTTCGTATTAAGTAATGGTCCACATAAGAACTGTAGTGCTCCACGGCAAGGAATGTTAAAAGGTGTTAATTTTCTATTATTCTTTCTCGTAATTTCATTGTTGATACTATAAATTCAATAGAAACCCATCGAAATAATGAATTTTCATTCGATATTTTTATGTGGTTTGAATTTATTTTTGATCAAACTAACTATGGTTTAATTTCGAAGAATATCGTGTGTGCTTGAATATACCGTAAGTGCTTTAGGAGGTGTCTACAGACCAAACTACATCTCGAAAATAAAGTATTATTTTATGCTATTAATTGGCTCTTTTTTCTGTGAAAACTCAGACAATTTACCATCCAACCAATCGGATATAGAGAAAACAAAAGATTTTTCAATCGCAAATTTGAGAACTTTCCCAAAAACAATGGTTCTACTACAGTTCTTATCTGGACCATGAACTTTTATCGCACGGCGGCCATATTGAGTCCCAGGAGAATAAAAACCTTTGTTTTCGTCCGGTAAACTCGTTCTGAAACCAACCAGTGCGAGGCTACCGGGGCCAAAACTATTGTTTTATCCAAGATGGCCGAACTGCGATAACAGCCATTACTTAATTCTTTGACTTTGAATCGGAGACGTCTTGATTCGAACTACTATAAAGCCTTATCGATGGATTGAGTTCGATTGAAATTCCATTCGATATCGTTACACTGACTACGCCGGGAGGTATTGCAGACACAGGAAGGTATCAGTCTGTTCCATCTTTCTCACTGAGATTTTTATTTGTAAAACCTTAATGTTTAAAAAAATTAAAATCAAATCAGCAGTGTTATTGAACTTCGTTGACGTTTGAATGTCACGCGGTTGCTCATGCTTGTATTAATCCAATTAAGATTCATAGAACTGGTCTTTACCGGCAGTAAGTGTCCCCAGGGGCCCTTCTTTCCTCTTTAGTCCCCTTTTACTTTTCCCCTCCCCCTCCGTCCACTTTCTGCCCGTCATTCACTAACTACCCCTGGGTATCCAAGGATGATTTAGATACTGACTTTTAAATTTTATTTCACGGGTCAGGTAAAACCAATCTGGCACCGCTCAGCAATTATATATTTAACTCTTTGTAAATGGGACATTTTAGGTTACAAATTTTAGCTATTAATTATTGCAATATTTATTCATCTAGGAAGCCATAAAACTGTAGTTTATAATTTTGTACCTTAGGGTAATTCGGTTTAACTAGCACTTAGCTGTGTACTATATTATTATTATCCGAGGGTAAATACAATTCGTTCATTCATTATAAATATTTAGGTTGTCCATTCGATCCAGTGTTAGAAGTCCTTTAATTTAATTGTCTGTAACATGCACAATTAGCTCACAGTTAGTTTTACATGTAGCTTATAATAGTGTGATTAAAACTTACTCAGACTTACTTTAATAGAGGGTCTGAATTGGGGGTCTACATGTCAGTTGTCAGTTAAAATTTTGGCCATTTGTCAGTTGTCAGTTTAGGCCTAGTTAATCATTACTAGAGAAAATTTACTATGTTTGACCCACAAAAACCAAATTTGTCAGTTGTCAGTTATGTTTCGGTTGTCAGTTATCAGTAAAAAAAATCGTCATTTATTTTGAAGGCCGTTTGTCAGTAGTCAGTTAACCCCATTAGGCATGGTGGGGATAAAGCCGGGATAATCGGCTCATATTCACCAGCTTGTGTTTCCCTGGAAACAGGATGTACGCTCGCTTTCGCTTCCTCGCCATCAAGTCGGGGAATGAGTGGGAGATTCACATTTCATTATTTTGTCAGCGGTTGCAGGAGGGGGTATTCTGCAATTACTCCCACCAAAATACCTGGCACTTCGCTTCCAAGTCGTTCAACTGTACACCTTACTCTCAGCCCAACTGGTTTGGATTCGTTGTCCAATGTTAGCCGAGAAGAGAGACCAATAACAGCAAGAACAATCTTCACTAGTGGAATGAACTCATTTTGCTCCGTCAAACGGACAGCAATGTGATCCGTTAAAATCAACGCGATTTTCATCAAAAGTGGGCTCCCTCCACGCCAAATCTGGCAAAGAGCTTTTCAAGTCCAAGCAAAACTCTCTTAAAGCCTCAAACCCATGCTTTGCTATACTTGCTCAAGCTCATTACGAGCAAATGTATACCGAATCCGTGGCCGCCATCTTGGATCGAATTCTGCTAGGCGTCTGGCACCGTGGGCTGTGACGTCACAAACCAGTACAAACCACAGGGAACCCATCAGGAAAAAAACCCAGCCAGAACGCCTTGGGACTAGGCTGTACATAAATATAATAATAAAATACTAGTAATACAATCATAGTAAATAGAATTAAACAACAATTGGAAATTAGATAAAAAGGCAATATTACAACACAATAATTCAATATTTAAAATACTGATCTATTAAAAGAGGCCAAGGCACTGGCATTTACTAAATCTGTAAGGTTATTGGCCTGAAACGAGGAGATATGTGATATAGTTCCCGCGGGGACTAAATCACATATCCCCGAGTTTCAGGCCGATAAAATGTTTATTTTTTCACAATGGCTCAGTTTTCTCGTTAACCAGTTCAATACACTTCTAGAATCATTAAACCGAATTCATTACCGGGCTGCAAGGATAATTTTTGGACTCCATTGGCTAACACCACGTGAGGATGTAACTGCCTCTGCCAAATGGAAGCCACTGAACTATTACTATAACCTAAGACTTGCCTGTTTTGTACATAAATGTTTTCATAACCTAGCTCCTCCTGTACTATGTAATGCCTTTCCTAATAGAACACTTATATACTCCTTACGTAACACTCACTGTATCAGTCTACCCACACCGAAAACCAACTACCTGAAATTGTCAATAACGTACAGAGGTACGAGGCTTTGGAACAGTCTCGGTAACGACCTAAGGTCAACTGCATCACTTAATAGTTTTAAAATCAATCTTAAAAGAAACACTGAACTACTGTAAATAACTGAATAGAATAAGTTAATTAGTATAAGTTAATTAGTTTTATATTACTATTATTATTATTATTAGGGTAGAATAGCGTAGTTATAAGCACGACCACATCAGCAACGCTGTAAATTTATCGTGGGTAAATAAATATTATTATTATTATTATTATTACACTGATTCGAGAAAAAAACCATGGCCATTTTTTCATTGGTATTTAGTAAATTCTCAACTATAAACAAAGGGAAAGATAACAGAATAGCTCGGAATATACGAGTCATTCTAGATGAATTCGCACTGCTAGCGTCCTTGATCATGCGTAGATGTTTCTATTAGTCCCACATGGACTCCGGCTAATACCTTTTGTAAGTAAAATGGTGTTTCAGAGCGATATCAATGCAGGAGGCAGGGTTAGTCCAGAAAATACCACTCAGTATTTGTTCTGACCCAATGCTATACCCCATGTGTAGCTAAGTAAATATGCACGCAGGTGGAATATATATATTTTCCCCTAAGTGAAAATATATATTCCCCCAGCATATTTAATTAGTTAGAGATTATGTGATATAATCCCCTCAAAGGACAACTGAGTCATGTGAAAATAATGAACGTTATTGTATTATTACAATATTTCAGTAACAATTCAAATACTTCCGCTGTTCTAAATAATTAATAAGTGATTAAAAAAGGGGAGCACCGATAAGTGACCATACCAGATTATTTAACGAGGGTGAGCAGGATTACTCCACACAAGATCGAGAATACAGTACTATTCTCCAAATATTCTTTTTGCGAAATATAGAAAATAACCTTCACTTTAAATATAATAAGTACCATTTGGAATTATGTTTCGTACTCACTGGAAATTTGGAAAATCATTCCTTCGAAATCATTCCAACTTGCACTCCGTGTGATAACAGTATATGTGTGATAGCGGTATTTTAATATAGTATTAAGGATTTCTGCTGTTGAAAACGGATATTCCGTTTGATGTTCCGTCGATACAAACAGCGTCAGTATCTGATTAAATTCCGATTTGATTGAATTTGATTTGAATCATATTAATATTAAGAAATACTGATGATACGGCGATTGAGTAAAGTAATCTAAGATTTCCATGTTAATTTACAAAAACACAGCAAAAAGCCTGGTTTTAAATAGTATACAGTTATTACAGTTACCTTGCCTGTGGATACATATTGTATATATGTAGATTGAAGATCAGTTGAATGTTAAACAACTGTGGCTCTACAAAGTAAATATGGACTGGAAATGAACTTCATTTGATTTTAATTAAATTAATTTTATATTGGTTCACGTTTGATTTGTGTATGGTTTTAATATATTTTACTTGACAGCCATAGGCCATTAGATATATTACAAACAGAACCAGCTCAGGTTGTCAGTTATAAAGAGCAGTTATATTTAGTTTCAAAACTCAATAGTTATATTTTTTTCCGAACTTGAAGACAAGTTCAAGCTTTTCCATCCCAACGCCGTTTAGTCAGTAGAAGACACGGTACATGCGACAACATGAATTTCACAATGACAATGGAATTAAGAAGGATGGCCGACGAGTTTAAATCAAGAAGTGAAGCTCAAGTTATTGCTGAAACCGCTGTTTTGTGTTTTGCCTGTGTTGTTACTCTTTTCGGAAACATTTTAACATTGCTCATTGTGTACAAAAACCCTGTTCTCCAAACATGCACAAATATGTTTGTCGTATCGTTGGCTTTTTATGATGCTGGGCATGTAATATTTGGCGTTATACCACTCGGTATACCAACTCTGGCAATTTCACAATGGCCGTTTCCTGACACTGTTTGTCAATATCAGGGTTTTATTGTAATCATGCTGAGCACTGCTTCGACTCTGACCCTTGGATGGATGGCAGTGAATAGGTTCTACCGAGTTGTCAAAACTGCCAAGTATAAATACCTATTCACGAGGAGGAGAACAGCGGGAATTATTTTGCTGACATGGTTTCTTGCCATGCTTGCACCAATTCCATATCTCGCCAGTGGAAACCTCTTCGTCTTTAATCCTGCAAAGTTTTTCTGTTACCTAAAACCGGACAGCGGGCAATTTATATCATTTTTTCTAGCCTCGATATACATAGGTATACCCGCCGCAGCCATTTTCTACTGTTACTTACGTATTTACCTTGTAATTCGACGACACAACGCTCAAATATCCCAATGCAACACAGTCAGCGCAGAGGAAATCAAAATAACCAAGATTTTATTTGTTATGGTGTTCGCCTTGGTATGCTGCTGGACACCCATCGTGGTTATTGATTTGATTGACACTGTTAGTGGACACTGGATAATGCCCCGTTGGTTGTATGTCACGTATAGTTTCATTTTTGTGATTAGTAACTCACTGAATCCAGTCATATACGTTGTAATGAACCCGCAGTTTAAGAATGAATATTGCAGGATGTTGAAATGCGGGTCTTGTGGAAAGAAAATTACGAACGTTGTGCAAGTTGCAAATGTGGAAAAGTAGACATCTACCGTCCTATAACATCGATGTTTTTTTTCTAAAATAAAAGATCCTGAAGGAACACATAGGCATATCGTATATTACAACGGAAACAGCTTCTGAAATATTGAGTGCCGGTTTCGTATGACGATACCGGAAAAAACTGTGTAACGCCTAAAAGACATCGTCAATATATCAAGTTAAACAAGAGCCCATCTGGGCTTTCACTCGGGCCACATGAGATTCAAGATGAAATACAATTTCATTTGAAATCCTCTTAGAAGAATTATTAGCTGAATATTAGCAGTCTTTAGGAGTGGCCGGTAGCGCGGTGATATACTACTCCCCTAGTATATATACATGTATGTAATTTAATATTTTTGTTTTCTCGTATGTAAATAAAGTAGTTGACCTTACGTTTACAATTTAGTCTGCTGTTCTGTTATACTGCAGGTTCCAGTCGTAAACAGTCCGAATTTGACCAAAGTGAAACGAGCTGCTCGCGTCCGTAGATTTATTTTTCTTCGTTATGCACTTTTGACATGATATAATTCTTCAAATGGCACCATTGTTTTATTTCTTATGTTTAATAATACAGTTCTCAGCTGTAAAAAAATAGAACATTCTATGGAAGATTTCTTGTCCTAAAGTTTGGAAACGTAACACATGCATTTGACGCTAGAGAGGTTAATTTACTAGTGGCAGTTTACTAGTTTGCACTATCGGCTGTTATGGAATGGAAACATACTTTCACAGCTTAATATGTATGTCGATTGGTCAGAAGGATATCTTTTTTAAGATGCTACGGTCCTTTCGGCATCAGGAAATTTTTAAACGGGAGTTTTCGTACAGTATTTCAAGCTATGCGGTAGTGCGAGTTCAGTTAAGCCACAAATGTCCCTGAAACTAATACCGTGTTCATTATTATCGGTTTTCTCTATGGGTTCTCATGTATTCGATAATTACTTCTGGAGCTTCATATGTATGTCGATTGGTCACAATGATTTCCTCTTTCAGTTTTTCCCTTTAGTTTGGACATTAGGGATATATCCTTGGAGATTTCGTACAGTTATTATAAAGCGACCGTGTGTCGAACGCTTGTCACGAAAGTGCGCAAACAAACTGTCACAAGCGGTTTCATAGCAGCTCGATGTTGGACTCTCATATATAGTCGATGATAACTTATATAGCTTCATTTGTACGTCGATTGCTCACAAGGATTTCCTCTTTCAGTTTTTCCCGTTAGTTTGGACATTAGGGATTTATTCTTGGAGATTTCGTACAGTTTAGCGACCGTGTGTCGAAAGTAGAAAAGTTCGCTTGTCACGAAGTGCGAATACTGACAAGCGGTTTCATAGCAGTTCGATGTTTGCAGACTCTCACGTAGTCGATAATATAAACTTCTATAGCTTCATATGTACGTAGATTGCTCACAAGGCATCGTATTTGAGTTCATGAGGTTGTTTTGCCATCAAAGATAGGTTTTATCTAACTTTTCGTACAGTCTTTGCACTCAGCTCCGGTCGGTTCATATCATTTCAGCCTCGATCGTTTCTAAGCCGTAGATATATATTTCTTCGTGTCGCTGTTGAATTTATATGTAAACGCGTACGAGATCTACAGTCTTCTTTAAGCTGTTTATCCACTTTGTGTTCATATAAATTTATGTTTACCATTTCTTCAGCCTCCGATCCGGATGTTTTGTTGATATTTAAGATATATACAAGCTGCATTTCCCATAACATTAAGATTATTCCCAGGCAAAGCTTCGTCAAATTCAAACAGATAATCGCTGTTACAAAACACAACGTAAAGAATACTAGAATATCTTTGAGCATGAACACCCTGTACAGATCACTCACATTACAACCATACACAGTAATCCACAATAAAAGACCAAAGTAGATCTTTAATTTAAACTTAAGTTTACCTTGAGGCTTGAGAGTTGAATAGTGCTTGTCTCATCATAATTCTGTGCGGAATGTGTATATTTCTGCCTTCGTGTATACTGTTAACGTTGCTCTCACAGTTCAGGAATTCAGATGTTTTCAGACTTCGATAGAGTACAGCAAGCTATAACTGCTCAACCACAGTATATATATTTGCTAGTAAATCGCTATATTTCGCTATAAATCAGCTATTCAGTATACTTGCATAGTATAACGTACACAAGTCTTGATACGAGATCGGTAAACCTGCCAAAAACGCGGTCAAAATTATTTTAGTGTTGGCCTACCAAACACGGTGTTTGCGCTGGTATGTACTATGACCGAAAGTAAAATGAAATGTGGCATAAAACCTACCAAACGTACCTCAAACTAGCCTATGTTCGACCGCTATGTACAGCCGTCCGTCAAGTCCACCATCTTGATTTTACTGTATTCAATTATGTAAATAAATTAATCTGGCGATTGTTGCGTGACCAGCACAGTGCAATCTGATTGGTGTGAATTTGACCTTTAACGCTTGCGCAGAAGACTTGTTGCACAGAATTTAAAAAAAAATTACGACTTGCATTTTAAGACTCGGCGCTGCCACAGGCAGCCCGAGTAACTAAGAGTTGAATGAAATCAATGCTGAATCATTTCATTATGAATCGCATGGTAATTGAATGTTGAAGGTCAAGATAATTTTTGCCGCAAATTTAATCCAAATGATAGGTACTAACGGAATAGAGGATTTAAAATTGATGTTGTTGACTTCGTTACAAGTAAACATGATTCCACGACCTCCATGATGAATTAGCTTCCATTAGCTTTTTGTAAAAGGAAATCTTACTTTCGCCAAACGGAATGGAAATATCTAGTGAAATTTTGATTTTGGTTTCTAGGTAATAGAGAAAATAATAATAATAATAATGTTTCAGGAGTGGCCGGTAATCTCGCTCATCAAGGATGATTTTCAGGAGGGTCCTCAAATAAATAGATAAAAAAGAATACAATAATAAAACTATTACGCAAATACAAAAATGTAAAATAAATAAAAAATACATGTACGTGTGTAGTTCGATTACAAATCAGTCATGACTATATTAAAATACAGTAAGAATAGATAAAATATGAATTGAAATTTAAAATTCTTTTGATATTTCGTTTAAAAGTTTGTAAACATTTATGTCTCTTATTGAAATATCCAATTTGTTCCAATCAGTGGAGCAATGAAACACTTTTCTAACAAGGCCTGTTCTAAAATGTGTGAGAAGATGGTCTTGTGAGGTCATTTTTACTTCTAGTGTTGTAATTATGAATTTTGTAATTGTAATGGAAGCCGAAATCATGGTCAATTAGACCATTCATAAATTTAAAAAATAGAAAGACATCGATCCATATAACGTTTATTTACTAGGGACACATTCCAAATAAGAACCGCTTCGTCAACGTCCTCAACAGCATCAATAACAGACCAAGAAACTTGATTTAAATCCGATACAAAAGCATTGTCATAATGTTTGTACGAACGGTAGTCAATAGTCCAGTTTCGCATTCAAGAATTACCGCTGGATGCGATGACTACAGACGCATTTCCTCAACACTGATCTCATTCTGATGTTAAATATTCACAATACCAGCGAGAAGATGGGTTGTTCACAACTCTATGTACTGTTGTAGTTTGAACTTCTGCACCTTCTCGCTGGTATTTGTAAATATCTAACTGATCAGAATGAGACTTAGTGTTGAGTAAATGCGTCTGTAGTCGTCGCATCCAGCGGTAATTCTTGAATGCGTCAGTGTGCGGGGCTGTGTCTTGGTAACACCAGACTTAATAACACAGAAAATCGGTGAATGGTCACTGATTGGCAGATGAATAACGCCTGCTTGAGGTATACCATGATTATTGTTGACAAAAATCAAGTCAATAAGTGTACGAGAGGATTTCGTAATGCGTGTTAAGTTTTTTATAAGCTGACAAAAACCAAATTGACTTCCAAATCTATCTATTTGTCGACGGACACCACGACATTTCTTTTTTGAATAAACAATGTTAATATCTCGCTTTTTTATTTTATTTTTATTGTTCGTTTTGGTTTCTAGTTGTTCGCAAAATGGAATTAGAAGAAATTGGAATGAAATTAAAACCACTTTCTGAATTATCTAAGAGCAAGCGAACTGAATGATAACGACTGCCTTAATTATCTTGTAACTTCGTTTTATGGAACACAAGAATGTCGGATGTTGCATGCTTAGCCTATTTATGCATTTCGTTCGTAAAAATATGTTAAACAAGGGGTTGATGCAGCCTGTACTCGGGCCACATATATAATCAAGACATTCATGTAGGAAATGTATTAATTGTTATTTATAATTTAAGTTCCGGGATCATCCTAAGAATGCGCGATTTCATTGCATGCTCAGCGTACTTGATTTTCTTATAAATACACACCAGGGTGAAGCTAGTTACTGATTCGCATTTCCTGATTCGGCTTTTTCCTGATTCGGGCATTTACTGATTCAAAACCGGGGGGTGTTAGCCCTGAACACTTCAATTGTGCTATAAAATCTTGTGCTCCGTAAAGGGCTAAATGTGAAGATGATTTACCTAAATATCATCACATTCGTATCTAACCTTGTATAACTCTGCGATATATCTAGCAGTTCCATTGTTTAGTGTATTTATCTCGGTGCTTACTGTTTCACGGTCGATTGACCTCACCAACTCGGATCAGTAGCGCAGCGAATCGCTTATATCTTGTCGTACAAATGCTGCAGGTTCTAATAGGATCTAACATAGGTCCTTGAGGGGCAAAATGAAAATAACAAAGTTACTTGAACAAAAATCTGTGATCCGATCGATCTGTGTTACGATCGACCTGTCCAGATTTTCCAAGGCCTCTTCATGAAGTCACTGCCTCAGCGAATTCGAACTTCCGTACATTTAAGATAAGATAAGATAAGATAAACTTTATTTATACACGGTGGTTCCTTCAGATTACATTCAAATCAATCAATTACCGACTTTATAATATAATATAATATTTAACAAATAAAGAAGCCTAAGCCATGTATTATACTGTCATAAAACACGATGGACATTTGAGAACAAAAGAGAAATGTTGAAAGCACAAGCCGAAGACGCGGGTATCTTAGGGCGCTTTCCATTTACACGAACACTGACTGGTCTGACCGGCCAGTTCTTATATGGAACTTATCAGTTCCAGTAGGAACTGGCTGGAACTGTTCTCAGAACTGACACGTTCCATTTAAGAACTGGCCGGTCAGACCAGTCAGTTCGCGTAAATGGAAAGCGCCCTTATTCTCTTAGCTTAAACACGGCCACATCAGCTTATGCTGCAGTTAAACGCACCGCGTGTATAAAAATAAGTGCTGTTTATTACTATTATTATTGTTATTATTCTTATTCAGTTATTAAAGGGGCCGTCTCACCCACAGTGCTTAGCGCGCTCACATAGCATAGCGGCCATTTTCGATGCCATCGAAATTCAGAGTTTTATGGTTGTGGTTTTAATCTTCTCAACATCTCTGCCATCCTTCCAGCTATCGTCAAAAAAAATCATACTTGGTTGAACCTTTTTTATTGCTCTTCCTATTCAGCCTCTTATTTAAGTGTCTTAAAGTATTTGGTCATGCAAATTTTAGTTTTATTTCAGGTGGCCGTAGTTCTCTGATGGATGCCAGTCTCGTCCTCAACGAAAGGAAACAATTGTCCGTTTGTGTCCACGATTTCCACCTACAACATGGAGAAGCTATTCTGACCATTGATCTTTATATGTAAAGATATATCAGCGCTTAATTCGAGTATCTACTATCTTTGAGCCGATTTGGGTTTTTAAACAGCGTGGCTGGCTTACGTGACCACAATTTGCAACCAAACTCCACTTGAAGAACATTTTCCTAAAATCATTTTCAGGGCTTTGGCGTTTAACTTGTGGAAACAGATCTCTCTCTGGTTTCGAAGGGCGGAATTCGGGCTTTTAGACAGTGATTTTGCCGAGATTTTCGGATTCACCGGGTTGATTATTTGAAGTTTATACTCGCACGAAATTTGACAAACAAAGCCGCCGAGGCTGCAGAACTGTATGATAAGACTGAGACTGTATGATAATAATTTCCTATTCAAGCGAGCTGTTATTCGTTCACTGTTCTCTCTTGAACTGGTTAGCAGATGATCTCTCTCTCTCTCTCTCTGCAGGGAAAAATATAACCGAGGGGAGAATTTACCTCTCTTTTCATAATTATTAGTATTCTCTGTTTATGTAGCCTCCTTTGCAGACGTTTCTGCAAAGGAGGCTACTGTTTATGGTACTGATGACAGGGTTCGGAAGCGACGGGTGAGCGGTAAATATTATAGTCAACAAAATATTATAGGCAACGAAACTCCGCTTGGTCGACCCGAAAAGAATTGAGCAATTTCCTAAAATCATTTTGATGGCTTCGGCGTTTAACTTGTGGAAACAGGTATCTCTCTGGTTGCGAAGGGTTTTCACACAGTGATTTCGCCGATATTTTCGGATTCACCGGATGGATCAAAGTTTATACTCGCACGAAATTTGACACAAGAGCCGCCGTGATAATAATTTCCCATTGAAACGAGCTGTAATTCGTTCACTGTTCTCTCTTGAACTGGTTCTCTGCTACTGCCAGCAACGAGATTGCCTGCTAGCAGATGATCTCTCTCTCTCTCTCTCTGCAGGGAAAAATATAACCGAGGAGAGAAACCTCTCTTTTCATAATTATTAGTATTCTCTGTTTATGGTACTGATGACAGGGTTCGGAACGACGGTTGAGCGGTAAATATTATAGTCAACAAAATATTATAGGCAACGAAACTCCGCTTGGTCGACCCGAAAAGAATTGCCGAGCAATTTCCTAAAATCATTTTGATGGCTTCGGCGTTTAACTTGTGGAAACAGGTATCTCTCTGGTTGCGAAGGGTTTTCACACAGTTATTTCGCCGCTATTTTCGGATTCACCGGATCGATCAAAGTTTATACTCGCACGAAATTTGACAACAGAGCCGCCGTGATAATAATTTCCCATTGAAACGAGCTGTAATTCGTTCACTGTTCTCTCTTGAACTGGTTCTCTGCTACTGCCAGCAACGAGATTGCCTGCTAGCAGATGATCTCTCTCTCTTTCTCTCTCTGCAGGGAAAAATATAACCGAGGAGAGAAACCTCTCTTTTCATAATTATTAGTATTCTCTGTTTATGGTACTGATGACAGGGTTCGGAAGCGACGGGTGAGCGGTAAATATTATAGTCAACAAAATATTATAGGCAACGAAACTCCGCTTGGTCGACCCGAAAAGAATTGAGCAATTTCCTAAAATCGTTTTGATGGCTTCGGCGTTTAACTTGTGGAAACAGGTATCTCTCTGGTTCGGCGAAGGGTTTTCACACAGTGATTTCGCCGATATTTTCGGATTCACCGGATCGATCAAAGTTTATACTCGCACGAAATTTGACAACAGAGCTGCCGTGATAATAATTTCCCATTGAAACGAGCTGTAATTCGTCCACTCTCTGTCTGCAAGTAAAAATAAAACAGAGGAGAGAAACCCCAGAGAAACCTCTCGCTATCATAATTATTAGTATTACCCGGAGAGAGTGTTCTAGCTGTTTATAGCAGCGACGGGCGAGCGGTAAATGTTATAGTACAGCCAAGTACTGCTGTATAATACTTTGTTGACTTCACATTCAACTTGTAAGGTAATATTAGTTTCATCAAGGTCATCCATGTTCAAATCAAAATTATCATGTCACCAACATAAAGAATACACTTAGTTCGTGAGGTTCCCGCCGTGAACAAGGGGTCAAAGTCCCGGATATAAACAATAACAAAAGCACGCTAAGCACTGTGGGTGAGACGGCCCCTTTACTTACTTTAATTTATATAAAAATTGCAACTATAGATAATAATAGTTAAATAAAACAAATTAGTATATACCACACCAGCGAATATCACTTTTCGCGCGCTCTGATTGGCTACTCAAACAGTGAATATGATTTCATATTCACCTCCGAGCGAAGCAGCGATCATTTCGCGCGAGTTTTTGTCCATTTGACAGAAAATAAAATAACTATTTGGTGCTGGATATTCACCTGGAGTGTGGTATATACCGAAAATAATTATTCACTTCCACTTCGGTGAATAATTGTTAAATATTCTGCTTTACAAGGACGCCGTGTGAGAGATGTTAAACTTAATTATTGTGATAAGACTAGTCACTGAAAATTATGGCAACGTATTTGGGTTTTAAAGTTTGTCAGCAATGAGGATTGTCTTATATTTGCTGGTAAGTTATTCCACAATACCGCTCCGCTATACCTGAAACTTTGTTTGTAATAGTTAGTTCGGGTGGCGCAGTGGTTAAGCGCTTCGCCTCTCACCTCTGTGGCCCAGGTTCGATTCCCGGACGCGGCGCCATATTGTGAGTTGAGTTTGTTGGTATCTCGCCCTTGCTCCGAGGGTTTTTCTCCGGGTTCTCCGGTTTTCCTCCCTCCGCAAAAACCAACACGCTAAATTCCAATTCGATCTGTGGATTAGCCGGGACCTGGCTTTGATCAGCCCCCATGGTTGTTTCAGGTCTCGTTAGAAATTCAGGGAGAGTTTTTAATTCAGAGAGAGTAGTTCGGGGGAGCGGTACTGACAGCTTACACCTGGTCACATGTCATTTTTAGCTTGTCAATAAAAACAAAATTGGCGCTAGAACAACATGGATGCCAGAAATGGAAAGAGCAGCCAAATTAGTAAAACCCCAAGTTTAGGTTGATAAACTTGGAGCATAATGTGCAAGTATCATGTAAAAAAAAAAAATCGACTATTGTGTTTGTTTCTCACAAAAAAGGTATTAATTTTGCTCATTTTGTAACATTTCTGGCATTTAAGGTGGCCCGCGGCTATTTATTTTGGCAACGGGGGTCTTTTTAAATTGCGTTTTTGAACAGCTAAACATTATCCGATTTTCGAGATTTTTTGATTTTTTAATAAAGAATCCTCGAATGTTATAAAAAGTACAATTAGAAAGTGATTAACGGAGAATTGCTGAAGATATAAACGATTTTCGAAAACGTTGTTTTTTAGGAAAGAGCGTATATTTCAAAACCCAAAAGATGGATATCTTCCATTTTACTTTCAACAAGTGCCCAACCTCCAAGGTCTGTGACAGGCAAGTTTCAGGTTAATCGGCACCATACAAGTTTCTCAGCAAACGGCTGATCAATTTTAACCTTAAAATGTTATGCTCAGGCATCTGGTTCAACTGCCGGAGAAATATTACAGTAATAATGAAATCGTACATATACCATATGGAAGTTCAATACCACTTGAAACTTCTGTGCCAAAGTCAAGAAGATCGGAAAACTGCAACTAACGTTATGCGGCGAACGAAGTAAGATAGGTTATTGCTGAATATTTGCGAAAGTCGAGAAATTTGTATTCTTTCGGCATAAAAAAAATCACTAGTTTGTTTTTCTTAAGTTTCTAATATGACTTACAGTAGCATATTTTAAAGTACCTTACCGAGTTTCAGCGCGCTTTGACCATACGCTTTTGAGAAATAAAGGCTGTAAACTTCAGCTTGTGTGAGACTTCTAAAATCTAAATGCTTGTAAAACCCCTCATGTCAGCTAATTTATTCAATGGGTTTGTTTTGAATTTTCGCACGGGTTCTGCCACTTGGGAATCGCGAGGCAAGGAATAATTAAAATTATTGTTGAAATTAAAATTAGGATTACATTGTAATTCATGCGACTGTGTGCAGTAACCCATGCAAGTGTGACAACTAACACGCAAATCCTGGCTAAAATAGTGTTCGTTTTAAATAAGGGACAGTCGAGAAAAAAAATGAATAAAAAGCAGTATTATGCTTTTGATACCGGCTCTGATACTCCTTGGCACCAAAAAATTACTCAGCCTGGACTATTATTACAAACTTGCAAAATTAATCCTCATTTTAATTTCAACATTAATTTTAATTATTCCTTGCCTCGCGATTCCCAAGTGGCAGAACCCGTGCGGAAATTCAAAACAAACCCATTGAATAAATTAGCTAACATGAGGGGTTTTACAAGCATTTAGATTTTAGAAGTCTCACACAAACTGAAGTTTACAGCCTTTATTTCTCAAAAGCGTATGGCCAAAGCGCGCTGAAACTCGGTAAGGTACTTTAAAATATGCTACTGTAAGTCATATTAGAAACTTAAGAAAAACATACTAGTGATTTTTTTTATGCCGAAAGAATACAAATTTCTCGACTTTCGCAAATATTCAGCAATAACCTATCTTACTTCGTTCGCCGCATAACGTTAGTTGCAGTTTTCCGATCTTCTTGACTTTGGCATATAAGTTTCAAGTGGTATTGAACTTCCATATGGTATGTACGATTTCATTATTACTGTAATATTTCTCCGGCAGTTGAACCAGATGCCTGAGCATAACATTTTAAGGTTAAAATTGATCAGCCGTTTGCTGAGAAACTTGTATGGTGCCGATTAGGTTTGGGCACTCGTTGAAAGTAAAATGGAACAAATCCATCTTTTGGGTTTTGAAATATACGCTCTCTCCTAAAAAAACAACGTTTTCGAAAATCGCTTATATCTTCAGCAATTCTCCGTTAATCACTTTCTAATTGTACTTTTTATAACATTCGAGGATTCTTTATTAAAAATTCAAAAAATCTCGGAAATCGGATAATGTTTAGCTGTTCAAAAACGCAATTTAAAAAGACCCCCGTTGCCAATATAAATAGCCGCGGGCCACCTTAATCCCCAATTTTGGTTAGTTTACATGGATCCTGTGACGTCATAAGATTAATCAACTCCCTCCCTAGAGAAAACTACTACAATAGAATCCGTAGGTTTTCATTGTGACAGCACAAGATGAATCAATCCCGTATTTCGGGTATAGCGTTTATTCTAGTTTAATTTCTGCTCCTTCTTCTCAAAGAAAACTAAGTTAGACAACTGAAGTATATAAGAAATAGAATTTGGGGCAAAAAGAGTTCATGTTGTTTTATGGCGCTACTTGCACTTTAAGTGTTCCGGCGTTTCATTATGTAAAGTTTTATACATTAAAATAGATTTATAGCGATTATACGCTGGTGATTTAATTTAACCATTGCAATGTCCGGAAAGCTCGTCTGTGCTACTGTCATAATTAGAAAATGTTATTATATACGCGCAGCACCATTTTGAAATTTCCTGAGCGTTTGAGAAAGGCCTTTGCTACGTTCCCCTTACGACACTACAATAGTCAACATGAGGTTGTACCAAAGCATTATGAACGGTAAGTAGTGTTTCATGAAGAACAAAATACCTAACGCGTTTGAATTCGCTTATACCAGATGCGATTTTTTTAGAGATTTTATGAATATGATTTTCGCTGTTTAGGTTCTGATCTATGTTAACGTCTAGTGCTTTTGAGAAAGGAACCTGTTTAACAGGAATTTATCAATAACAATAGTTGGGCTTTCTGTGAGATTAGATAGTCTAATAAGCAAAAGCTTATTTGCTGCAAGCCGTACATGAATCCCATGCAAATAATGATTTATTCGATCATTTATTTCATTCATATCGTTACTGGCATAAGTCATGCTAGTATCATCGTATCAACATACATTCTTGGCTGTGAATGTGTTAGGGAGGTCGTTTATATATAGTAGAAATAATAGGGGCTCTAAAATGTTCCAGTGGGACACCACTGCTAATGAATGTCTGAGACGCTTTGCATCTATTAAAGTGCCTATGAACAATATTTATTTTATTTTAGATATCAATTCTACATCAAGTGAATAGTAGAATGGTACAATATATCTTGCTTTGAATGCTGTGCCGCTGAGTTAAGGAGGTTTTAATATCCAAAATGCTAATTACATGACGTCAGGGGAGGTATCTACAATCACTTCTTAGTGGTTGTGAATGGGCGTTTCTACTGATATAGGAAAGCCAATTTCTAACATCATTTTATTTCAACCATGGGTATAACACTGATATTTGAAAAATTTGTTTAGTTGTAACAAAACATTGTATCATAATTGATGCCCCCTGACGTCATGTAATTAGCATTTTGGATTTTAAACCAACAAAAGGAAAACGTTTAACCTCTGGAATCCAGGATAAGACTGGGTAACCCTATCATTTTTCCATTCATCGGGAAAGACACCTGTTGCTAAATATGGAATGATTAAATAGACGAGTCGGTGAATATGAAATTAAATCAAATTTGGACTCAAATGTCAACACTTTATTCCAACTCGTAAAATCCACCAAACTAAAATCGCTTACTATTATATAAGTGCTTGCCATTAATTAAATTTTTAATATGAGTATATAATCACCTCAAAGTTTCATTTTCGAGTAAACCAGCAACTCACGGCTGAAGGCAAATGTTGACACTATTTAACAAATAAAGAAGCCTTAGCCATGTTTTATACTATCATAAAACACGATGGGCATTTGAGAACATGAGAGAAATGTTAAAGCACACGCCGAAGGCGCGTGCTTTCAACATTTCTAGAGTGTTCTCAAATGACCAGAGTGTTTTATGATAGTATAAAACATGGATTTAAGGCTTCTTTATCTGTTTTATAATATAGATTTACGCGCGCGATGAAAGGAAACCGCCAGTTGAAAACTATATAACACGGCTAACCATGTTATATACTCTGATAAAACATGGCTTCTTAGCCAATCAGAGCGCGCGTACTATCGTATCTATATTATAAAAAACGATAAATGAGACTTGAAAGAATTATCGAACTTCTGTGAGGTGTTTTTAAACTACAATTTTCAATCATTTCACCCGTATATAATATTCTTACAGAGAGGTCATGCATATCTCAGTAAAGTATTTCTGAATTTTCCCTTTAGCTTTATGCGACATTTATAAATTCATACAAATATTTCTGTATTGGTACTCGCGCTGGTTTTAAACTCACTGGCGGTATACATCTTCGCTCAATTTTCGGGCTAACTGCCACCCATATCGCATGGATTGAAAAATGTGAATAGAAATTGTCTGATTATTAGTTGGCGGCGAAAAATCTCGACACGAATTATAATAAAAATTATAAACACTTGCGAAACTTGACTCGGGCGGCCAAAGATCTGGCCCGTGTAATAATACAAATATATTTGCAGTATTCTATACTCTGAAAAAAACTTTACACCTGAATCTGCTGCTCGTTTATTAAACATTACTTAGAATATTTATTGGGTGGTTTCTTGCGAGTAGATGAAAATCACAAAGGGAGCGGTGGCAAATGAAGAAATAGTCCACAATTGTTTTATTGGGGGTGGGAGAGGGGGGTAAGGCAAGTGCTTTCTAAAATATATTGACATATTAAGAAGTTAACGAGTGCGAGACTCTAAAATATGTTTTGAATGCTTTTTATTTTACTTTCCCATAACTCACAACACCGTAGTCTTTTGAGGGTAACAACAAAACAATGTACAAATCATCTTTTATTTTATTGGTTATAAAATGTTTTACGACTAGAAAAGGTTAAGACGGGCCGAACTCCTGAGACAGTATATGAATACGTCAAAATATACCTTGCCCATGTTTCTCTGTGATACTATATATGTAATAGGTATATCGACCTCTTCAACCTAAAAAAAAACGTTAGTTGTCGAGGTTTCTGAGGCGTTGAATAATTTGATTAAAATCCATTTATCATTAGCATGCTGCGCTATCGCACAAGAGTACCGATTTGAAAAACAGCATTAAATATTGACTATTGTCAATATCTATATGATTCATGGAAACTAAGGTAGTTCGAATTACAGGTGTTATAACATTCTTTGGCTATGAAAAACTTACTAATGTCTCGTAGCAACTGATCATGAAATATTACAGACCTGCCATGAACAGTAGACAAAATAGCAAACACGTACATCTTCGCGATTGAAAACTCAAAATGTTATTTGTAGCGTCGATCTGTGCTTCGACATCCGAAAATCGATGTTTTAGTGCATATTATACATTTATCTAGCACAGGAAATAAATGCTACGCGATAAAAAGTTAGCCAAAACATCCTGTCCCCTCTTTAACAAACCACACAGTAATTTACTTAGCTTCTTCGCTTACCCTTCCGTCCGTATTAACAATAAAGCTGACCAATCACATCTCGTTTCCAGCTCATCACAAATTCCTCCAATCAGGGACGGGGAACCATACCTAGATCAGACCTGATTCAAAACATGAAAGTGAGATTCGGACCAATCGAAACTAGAGGTTTTTTTTCTCTGCTGCTTTGATGGCGGCACAAATTTATTCAAGTGTGCGTCACAAGGTTATTTTTGTGATACGGACTGCAATTGTTGTGACAGGCAGTTGTGACGAGCTCGCATGAAAGTTAGATTCGGACCAACAGAAACCAGATGATTTCTATCTCATCGCTCGCTGGGGCGTTTCGGGATCGTTCATCTTAGTTACATTTTCAGGACGGTAGCAGTTTTCGATTCCTGTTTTGAAATTGTATTTAAGGTATACGTACAAGCGATTCAGCAACATAAGGTGAGATAACTTCACAGGAACAACGGTTCTAATTGGAAAAATATGTTGCACAACTCTGTATTAATGATATGTGCAAACTTGCAGAAGAGGTGAACGCTTTTCCATCCCATCATCGTTGAATAAGTGAACAAATCTGTGCGCTCAACAAGATGAATCACACAATGGCAATGGATTTAAGAAAGTTGGCTCAAGAGTTTATGTCAAGAAGTGAAGCTCAAGTGATTACTGAAACCGCTGAGCACTTGGTGTTTTGTTACTCTCATTACACTTGTTGGAAACCTCTTAACCTTGTTGATTTTGTACAAAAATATACGAATATGTTCATAGCATATTTGGCCTTTACTGATGTAGGACGTGTAATTCGTTCTGGTATACCACTTGGTGTACCAACTCTTGCGATGTCAAAGTGGCCTTTTTCTAAGGGACCATTCATTATTTATGCCAGGGGGTGGGCTGGCAAGAATGAGGGGGGGGGGGGCACGATAAATTCAGGACACTCGAGGGGGGGTCATCAGAAAATATGGAAACAAATGTGGGGGTGGGGGCTATTTTACAAATTACATCTAGAGGGGTCACGAGTTTTTGCTTTTCCTTGGAAGGGGGTCAAGAGATTTTGTTTAGGCTTATGATGGATCTTGCCAGCCCACCCCCTGGCATAAATAATGAATGGTCCCTAAATCGGTTTGCAAATACAGCGGTTTCATCGTGCTGATGTTTATTGCAGCTTCGATACCAACACTTGACCGAGATGTCAAGCCTGTTAAGTATAAATACTTCTTCAGTACAAGGAGAACTGCGGGAATTAGTTTGCTGACATGGTTAACGTTTCTCGCCATGCTTGCACCGGCCATGAGTACTTACGTATTTAACTTTTAGTTCGACGACACAACGCTCAAATTTTTCAATCCAACTCATTGTTTGGTTGTCGTACGGGCAACAGGTGTCCAGATTGTTGGAAAACTGAGTATCGCTTAAACAAACATCGTCAATAGTCAAAACTGAAGCTGAAAAAAACTGCTATGAACAAGGATTGAAGGAGTGAGGCAGTTGAAAATTAGACCAAAATTCTGAATATTGTTGTAGTAGTTGATTTTGACAATCTAGTTTTATAGTGTAAATATGGACCAAAATGTGTTGCCAAGTTATTAATTTAATTAAATGAGTGGTTCTTTTTGGTCTGATATTTTCGTTTTAAGGTCTCGATAAAGGTTCGACGTGTCATTTCGGAAAAACGCTCTTGCAACGTCGGAATTAAAGCCATGTACCGTTTTAAAGGTCTTGAATTGAAGAAAGTATATATTTAATCCGTTTTGAACAAAAGTTAAAAGCGTAGATGTTGTATATATTTCTACGCGAAATGACTCCGTCTGCCAGAAGGAGTTCAGCCCTTCAGGCTTTGAAACAATTTTTTTCTTAATTAGCCTAACCCAACTAAATTGACTCAAATACTGTGTCGGGCATTTTTGATATATTGCGTATTACAGATTTTATCCCTTTTCAAAGTTGAAAAAGTAGATTTTCATCCCATTTTGATACAAACCAGGTCATAAAACCTGAAAGAAAAATAATTTCAAAATTCCCCGACAGGTATTTGAGAAACGGCTGTTTTCTACGACTCGTGAGAATTTTAGGAAAATTGGACGAAACGCTAAGAGGCTGGACTTCAACAAATTCTGTTTTTGGCCGGAAAAAAGAGCCGAGAAACAGCCCGATAAAGGTTTTCGATTCATTTCACGGTTGTCTAAAAAGGCCCGCCTCCAAGGGTAATCTCATTAACATTAGCCAATCAGAGCAATTCATGTTGTGTTCAGTCTCGGCCGATTACAAAGTTCAGACGAGCCGCAGAACAGAGAAAGATGCTCGATACTTATACAGATTGAAACTATAGTTAGCTGTAGTGTCGATTCCAGCTTAATTTCAAGAAGAAACACTCTCTTAGGAGTACAGAAAAATGGCACCACAGTCAGCAAACAATTAATATCATGCAGGGGAAACCACTGAAGCGCAGCTCAACCACACCATGTACACGGTACACTGTTTATGTCATTCTAAAAATGTTCATTGCGCTGAAACAAAACCGGCAAACCTTAGCTTCCAACATTGAATTCCCTTTAAATTTTTGGCCGATTGAAGATAACAAAACTTTATTGCTTCATTCTTTGTGGACTTTCAGTCTTCGATGATTCTAACTTCTTGGAACTTGAGTATAATCCTTCCAGCCATTGTTTGTCCTAAGAACTTTACACCCGCTTCCAAATTTACTCACAAACTAAATTATAACAAACTAAATTGTGCTGTGTTTTTTCTTCTTCCTCTTTTTTTGTATACGGCACCAAGAAATATCTACTTTTACGCTTTTGGGCATTGCATTATAAACGAAGTAAATCTTTACGAACGAAAAGTAGCGCAGAAAATCACAGGATAGCGAGAATGAAATAACATGCCCAGTGAATGACAGCAGCTGTCAATTAATTTTCGCGCCTTTTTTAGCGGGAAATCAGAAAGTCGCAGAAAAAAAAAATTGAGTTTGAATCTTTTTGTGATGCTAGATTAGGGCTTTTAGATTTAGAATTTGCGAAAAAACGCACTTTCGAAACTTTTCCATTTTGAACCTTTACCGAGACCTTAACACAATCAACATGAGAACACACCAGCATACTAGTAAAATATTTATAAGAATGTAGCTACCGTGGATATATAAAGACTGATTATAAATTGATAGATTCATAGGTACGAAAATGTGTAAGATGACAGCGCTAAATATCAATGAATTTTGCATAACAGATAACGATTTCATTTTCGTGTCTGGTCTTCTAGAAGTTGCTTAAACAGGGTCTACTAATCAAAGACCAATTCAAATTGGAATTTAGGTAGGTTTTTGAGGAGGGAGCTGAAAAACTGAAAACTGGTCACCGGTTGATTACCAGCTAATCCTTTTCGATTAGCTGATCGGTCTTTACAGTTTAAATAAAGTTATTATTATTATAAAGAGAGGTAGAAAAAGGCTCAAGGACATTGCGGGGATCGAACACTGGCCACAGCAGTTAATCGCGTAGCATGCGGCACCCCACATCGCGGTAAAACGTTGTGCTCCGCTGACCGAAATAACGATGGCTCTGGTTTCAAACACAAGTTTGCGAGGACTTAAACTTTTTTAGTAAATAATTTTATGACTTAATAAACTTTCGGTAAGCCGTTCTAAAAATAACCTAACTTGTGAAAACGCAGTACCATAGGCCTAGTATGTCATACAGACGCTCTTGGTTATGGGCCCTATGTAAGAATAATTCGCCGTACAAATTAATGCATGACTCGTTGTAACCTCGAAACTTATTCAAACTTATATAATCATTCGTCTTAACTTCCTGGTGATCATTTAAGACAGGTAGTAACTATGTCCTTGACAGCTGTCAAAAGCACTAAAGATGGAAATTGAATCTGTATTCAACTTCTTTCCTTTCAGAAGACTTTACCGCTAAGAAATGTATGCAGATTGTATTTTCAGCAGGCAGGTTTCCATTGGAGGGTGACGTTAACAACATGATGATTTTAAAACCGTCTAGTAGGTAAACTTTTCTTGTCGTAAAGCATTGTGTACCCTTCAAAGAAAGTAAACATCATTTGTAGATTGCAATGCATGACTCGTTCTAATCTCGAATGTTACGGAAACTTAACTAATAATTCGCCTTAATTCCTGGCTATCATTTAAGACAGGCAGGAACTACATCCTTGACAACTGTCGAAAGCACTGAAGATGGAAATTTAAACTGTATTCAACTTTCTTGTTTTCAGAAAACAATACCAGATTGTATGTTCAACACGACTTGATGACATTGTTTTCCGTTAGCGAAGAGCCATGGAAAAAGTAAACAACATGATGATTTTTTAAATGTATATCCTAAACGTAATTGAGTAAACGTCGTGTAACACACTTGTTTCAAGTTACCATTACCATTGTATAAAGTCATGAGAGCTTTTCGTGTATGTTTTGAAGCTCACATGGATTGAATGGCTCGTGTATTTTTAAAATAAGCTGGAGAGAATCGCGAGTTTGTCAAATTGTCGGTGGCTTCTGCGTGCTATTAATAGCTAGTGGGTAACAAAGATGTTTACTTTCTTTGAAGAGGGTCACAGGTATGTTAGCATTGCACGCTGCTTAGTCCTACCTTCGTTAAATAAATGCTTTATTATTATTATTATTATTATTATCATCATCATTATTATTATTTTATAAAAGGGTATAAATGCTTTACGACAAGAAAAGGTTAAGACAGTCCGAAATCCAATGAAAGCCTTATAAACATGCACATCATATTCACATAACAAAGTGCATTTTAACATATATAAGCTGATTATACAATATCGGCCTTGCAGCTAGCATAAGATGTTTTGGAAAACCAATTCTTAAAAACTGTAAACAGATAACACAAATGACGTTAGGCACTTTTAAAAAGAAATGTGTGCTCTTCTTCCACGGGTCGAATAGTTTCCTGTTTATTGATGTCTTTTTGAGAATGGATTGTTGGGAAAATTGATAATCCTTTTCTCATTTCTAGGCCTACATGTCACTTTACCACTCGTTATATATCTGTGATGGTAAAAAATGCAGGTGTTTTGAAGTGCATTTGCAGCTTAGCTACAAGCGTTTGACAGCAGGATCTGAGAAAATCGCCATCAGCTACCTGTCATATACGAAGAGCAATTAGAATTCAATTATCGAAAGCAATATTTATATCGTTTGGGAACTTCCAGACAAGTTAAAAGATTTACCATCCCATCACCGCTGAGTCGGTGGAAGGTCGACACAGTGAACTCGAGAACATGAATCTCACAATGACAAAGGAACTAAGAAGGATGGCCAACGAGTTTATGTCAAGAACTGAAGCTCAAGTCATTACTGAAACCGCTGCTTGGTGTTTTGTTACTCTCTTTGCACTTTTTGGAAACATTTTAACCTTGTTGATTTTGTACCGAAACCCTGTTCTTCGAACATCCACGAATCTGTTTGTAGCCTCGTTGGCCTTCTCTGATGCTGGGCATGTAATTATTTCTTGTATACCGATTGGCACATCAACTCTAGCGAAGTCAAAGTGGCCTTTTTCTGACTCTGCTTGCCAATACCAGGGATTCGTCGTGCTAATGATGGTTACAGCTTCGATACTAACACTTGGGTGGACGGCAGTGAATAGGTTCTACCGAGTTGTCAAGCCTGCCAAGTATAAATACTTCTTCAGTACAAGGAGAACCGCCTGTATTATTTTACTGACATGGTTTCTCGCCGTGCTTGCACCAGTACCATATCTTGCAAGTGGCAACCTGTTTGTATTTCATCCTGCAAAGTTCTTCTGCTACCTTAAACTCGACAGCGGGCCATTCGTAGCATTTCTAGCCTCGACATACATAAGTGTACCCGCCGCAGCCATTTTCTACTGTTACTTAAGTATTTATCTTGTAGTTCGGCGACACAACGCCCAGATATCAGAATCCAACACAGTCAGCGCGGAGGAAATCAAAATAACCAAGCTTTTGTTTGTGATGGTGTTTGCCTTCATGTGTTGCTGGACACCCATTCTGTTAATTGATATGATTGACACTTTTAGTGGACACTGGATAATGCCCCGTTGGATTTACGTTACATATAGTTTTATTTCAATGATCAGTAGTTCACTGAATCCAGTCATTTACGTTGTTATGAACTCGCAGTTTAGGAATGAATATCTGAGTGTCTTTAAATGTAGACGCTGTGGAAAGAAAGTTAACACTGTTGTGAATATTGTGAGCGTAGAAATGGCTTCTCCCGGCTCATAATTAAGACCAAGCTTTCTTTAAAACAATGTTTATCCTGCATGTAGTAATAAGGGAGTGTTCCAGCTCCATCAAAACAGATATTTCGTTCGATGTTCTGAGATACTAGAAATACTACGTAACGGCTAGGCTCTTAATGTGTGGCGAAAAGTTGTCCATGGGACCCGAGGCACTCTACACAGAGCCACCTTGGGAGAGCCCACTTTTCGTACATTTAAAGTTTTATGAATCTCAGTTAACCGTGTGCACAAGGAGCTGAAAGCGTTTTTCGCGGGGTAAGGTGACCCCAAGGTCCCGGGACTTTGATGCCAAGGTAGGGTGACTGTGGGAGTGGGATTTCTCCTTGAAAACACTTAGGCTAACCCAGACGGAAAACTCGGTTCACACGCTCGGTAAAATTTGCTAAACAGGAGCTTTTTTACCTCCATATAAAAGGCTTTGAAATAAAAATGAATCGTTTTATCACGAGTAAAGTTTAATCGATACCGTCTTTGTATAAAAGAGTCGAATTAAGATTCTGTCGTACATTAAATAGGGAAAACATATAACAGAAAACTGTTTCCTAAGTTATGCATGTCTGAGTAAAGTTTGATTGGAAAAGATATGAAGAAGATGAATTGAATCACAAAGTGTAGTAACAAATGTAAATATTGACTAAAAATATCGCGAAAGGTTTTTAATCAGGACAGATGTGCTTTTAGGATGTGAAATTGTAATTTTACCGCATAATAAACGACTAATAAATAAAGTTTTACAAAAAGGGAAAAGCTCATCGACAATATGTAAGATCATTGAAAAATGAATACATTAAAGATAAAGTTGTAATTTTATAGAGTATATTTAAACTCTTGTATTATTATTTTTTTCATTCAATTTAACTTTTCCCATTTTGTTGTTCGACTATTATGGGAAGAGCTTGTTGTATATAGATATGACAAACGTTTAACGTTTCTGTAGCAGAGCAAATACTTCCGCTGTTCGAAATAGGAAGAGACTAAGAAAGGGGAATATTTCTGAATTGGTTACCTGACCATATTTCGGAGCGTTAACAGCAGGTATTATTTCTGCTATTTCAAAACAAGAATACAGTATTATCCTTCACACATCCCTTCTTCCAAAATATGCCAGATAGTATCTGATTTTAGTACAACTAAGTATCCTTTGAAATTATCTTTCGTACTCAGGAAAATGAGAAATTAAGTTTTTCGAAGAGCGAGGACTGAAGTAAACAATTCGCGATTATCACCTTCAAGTTGTCAATCAGCCTTTGTGGAGTGTACAACATCTAGTGCTCTGCTTTATTACTTATCTCGCGAAAATGTAATTCCTAACGTTATAGCGACGCAGGAGGGACCAAATCAGAAATTGATATTCTGCTTGCACGATAACGAGGTTTGGGTACGACATATTGCATTATGGGTAATTCAGTAGCATATATAATGCTTTCTAGACGGAAAGTTGGGAAGGAGTCACTCTAGGCCAGTCAGCAGCATCGCGTTTTTCATTATTTATTAAAAATATAAATATATAATTATATATATATATTGTATATAATTCTGTTAGATCGTTTAATTGCTTAAGTTTGAAGTTCTCCAACCCTGCTGCATCGGTTCGATGAATACGTTTCCACTCAATTTTCCACGCTTTTTTGGCCACCTCCCCTTGGTATTTTTTTCGTTGTTTTTGTGTTTTTTTGTATCCGGCAGTTACTCACCTATCGTACCATTTAAGTGATAAAACATATTGATGAAATTAGAGTTATACTTTTGTTAGTTAGTTAATTATCATTACCCCAGCAGACTGGCAACAGTATCAAAATAAACTATTGTTACGAAGTATCCTGTCAGTGTATTAAGAATTAGGCATTTTGCAGGAAACAGTTACATGCTCATATATCACTTCAATAACGAATTAAATGAGCTCATTGGATGGTAAACAATCTTCAAAAGCGCAGTTTTAGAAATATCGACAATCGAATTGAGGTGGAAAATAGCTTTAATTGTCAAACAGGTTTTTCTAATAACACTACCACTCTCGCACAAGTACCAATAAATTAGGTCAGATGTATTTTTCCCATCCAGAACAATCACGTGATTGTATCCTGCAAAACGTCCATTCAAATTGATCAATTGAAGGTCTATTAAATACCAAAACAATGCACTAAAGAATTTGGCAGGAATCACTGTGCAACTACAGCTTCCTGCTGCTCACCTTTCTTTGGCTTGTGTTCATTTTGTAATTAGCGTCAGCACTGTATTCTAACAGGAGACAACTGAACGATTACTTCCTTGCGAAATTGAGCTTCATTCAACTTCTTTCCTATCAGGAAGCTACTGACCGGTAGGACATTTATGATTTCACTTGAGATTGTCTTCGATGTTTTTCCGTACGGTAAGTGAAGGGGCTTACTTAAAATAACAAGCTGATGATTTTAAACATATATGTATAAAATATTACTTTCCTGAAGAAAAAACCAGTGTGAAACATTTCTCCCTAACTGCCACTGTTTAGTGGTAGTATAAATATTTAATGAGATGGAGAGGCATCAAGGCAGCTGTTGGATAACGAACATTCCCGGATGTGCGCCATGTCTGGCAGATATGCTGATTAAGGCTATCTTGCATCCCATTTAGCCAGACGGTGTCTGTTCCTTCGAGCTGTCCCGGTACAGAAATTAATTGGGAAAAGAGCTAAATAAAGTGTGAAATAATAATAATAACAATAATAATAACACTATTTAAAAGAGGTAACAGCGAGCTAACATAAAGATAATTAGGGTGGCCCTCTATGGGCGTCAATTCATTTTAGAATAAACAATATTTATAAATATACAGGCATAAAAATAAATATATACAGTCTACAATTAAACGTCCTCGGACAACATACAATACACGAGTAAAAAATAATATATGAAAAAGTGAAATACAGTAACGATTATGGCAATACGATAAAAAATCTAAATATAAAAGGCGGTAAGTTTCTTCTTAAAAATACTTAAAGTACATTTCTTGGTATCTGCTGGTAGATCGTTCCAAAGCGTAACGCAATTATAGGAAAACGATTTCTGTCCAGTTTTAGTAGAGAACGTGGGTATAGGCGAATCGTTGTTTACGTTTTATACTCATTAGCATACAATCAAACTTCAAGCGATTTACATAAAAACAGAGTCCATAAATCGAAAGAGATTGTCACACTTGATAATCACCGAAAATTTGAGAGTGATATGATATATATATATATTGAGGAATGAGCGTTTAAAAATCTCAAAATTTACAAAGAATGTATGGCTGTCAGCAACTCTTGCCCCCAGCCCATTTTACAGTTTTGAAAAGTCAATTTCTCCGTAAATATTTAACTCAAGCTTATTTAGCGACTTATACTTTGTTATGAAATAATCAAAAATCATGTAGTCAAACTGAGGCTTTGGGTAGGACGGACAGTTGCAGAGAGTAATGAAATGCCTATTACTAAATGATTCTTGCATAAAAATTAAACGTAAATGATGTTGATCTTATTTTTAAAAAAACATGACAAAAATAGGCGTTACTAACTAGTATTTTTGGTTTTCATGTGACGTCATCAAAAATATAAAATTTGAACTGTTCTTTGTATATATTCTAGGCATCGACAATTAAAGTCTACACAGAAAATTTCACGTCGATAGGGTGTATTGTGCATGAGTAAATAAATATTAAATTTTATGACAGAACGACCAAGCGTGTTTTACGGAAGGCATAAAAATCCAAGTGTGTCAATTTCTTTTTTTAAACTCGATAAATCATTAAAAGCTGCATTCAAAGAGTTTTGAAGTGAAACCCAGTGATTTTGATGGGAAATTAAGCTTTATTTGTATTTCGTTTTATGGACGCCATGTTGGTCTCCCATGCAGAGCTACACCAAAGATGGCGGCCGCATGAAAGTACTGTAAAATTGTCGTAGAGTCATTGGCCCACAGCTCCGTTAGGAAATAATCTAATATTCCACAATTGGGGTTATAAGTGTATTTTGGTAGTTGCACAAGGACCAAAAGGTTTTCTTTGATTTTATCAATGCAAATCAATTTTGCGATTGAGGGCCATTACCAGGAGCGTTCCTATGTGATGAGTAGCGCCCACAGCACAGTAGACAACGTGGCTATTTATAGTATATATCACCAGGAGCCCATTACAAGGAGCGTACCTATGTGATGAGTAGCGCCCACAGCACAGTAGACGACGTGGCTATTTATAGTATTTATCACCAGGAGCCCATTACCAGGAGCGTACCTATGTGATGAGTAGCGCCCACAACACAGTAGACGACGTGGCTATTTATAGTATTTATCACCAGGAGCCCATTACCAGGAGCGTACCTATGTGATGAGTAGCGCCCACAGCACAGTAGACGACGTGGCTATTTATAGTATATATCACCAGGAGGCCATTACCAGGAGCGTACCTATGTGATGAGTAGCGCCCACAGCACAGTAGACGACGTGGCTATTTATAGTATATATCACCAAGAGGCCATTACCAGGAGCGTACGTATGTGATGAGTAGCGCCCACAGCACAGTAGACGATGTGGCTATTTATAGTATATATCACCAGGAGGCCATTACCAGGAGCGTACCTATGTGATGAGTAGCGCCCACAGCACAGTAGACGATGTGGCTATTTATAGTATATATCACCAGGAGCCCATTATCAGGAGCGTACCTATGTGATGAGTAGCGCCCACAGCACAGTAGACGATGTGGCTATTTATAGTATATATCACCAGGAGCCCATTACCAGGAGCGTACCTATGTGATGAGTAGCGCCCACAGCACAGTAGACGATGTGGCTATTTATAGTACATATCACCAGGAGCCCATTACCAGGAGCGTACCTATGTGATGAGTAGCGCCCACAGCACAGTAGACGACGTGGCTATTTATAGTATATATCACCAGGAGCCCATTACAAGGAGCGTACCTATGTGATGCGTAGCGCCCACAGCACAGTAGACGATGTGGCTATTTATAGTATATATCACCAAGAGCCCATTACCAGGAGCGTACCTATATGATGAGTAGCGCCCACAGCACAGTAGACGATGTGGCTATTTATAGTATATATTAACAGGAGCCCATTACCAGGAGCGTACCTATGTGATGAGTAGCGCCCACAGCACAGTAGACGATGTGGCTATTTATAGTATATATCACCAGGAGCCCATTACCAGGAGCGTACCTATGTGATGAGTAGCGCCCACAGCACAGTAGACGATGTGGCTATTTATAGTATATATCACCAGGAGCCCATTACCAGGAGCGTATCTATGTGATGAGTAGCGCCCACAGCACAGTAGACGACGTGGCTATTTATAGTATATATCACCAGGAGGCCATTACCAGGAGCGTACCTATGTGGTGAGTAGCGCCCACAGCACAGTAGACGACGTGGCTATTTATAGTATTTATCACCAGGAGCCCATTACCAGGAGCGTACCTATGTGATGAGTAGCGCGCACAGCACAGTAGACGACGTGGCTATTTATAGTATATATCACCAGGAGGCCATTACCAGGAGCGTACCTATGTGATGAGTAGCGCCCACAGCACAGTAGACGACGTGGCTATTTATAGTATTTATCACCAGGAGCCCATTACCAGGAGCGTACCTATGTGATGAGTAGCGCCCACAACACAGTAGACGACGTGGCTATTTATAGTATTTATCACCAGGAGCCCATTACCAGGAGCGTACCTATGTGATGAGTAGCGCCCACAGCACAGTAGACGACGTGGCTATTTATAGTATATATCACCAGGAGGCCATTACCAGGAGCGTACCTATGTGATGAGTAGCGCCCACAGCACAGTAGACGACGTGGCTATTTATAGTATATATCACCAGGAGGCCATTACAAGGAGCGTACCTATGTGATGCGTAGCGCCCACAGCACAGTAGACGATGTGGCTATTTATAGTATATATCACCAGGAGCCCATTACCAGGAGCGTATCTATGTGATGAGTAGCGCCCACAGCACAGTAGACGACGTGGCTATTTATAGTATATATCACCAGGAGCCCATTACCAGGAGCGTACCTATGTGATGAGTAGCGCCCACAGCACAGTAGACGATGTGGCTATTTATAGTCGCGAAGTTCTGGTATGCGATTACGTTGTCTTTCGTTCTCTTGCGCTTTAGTATTTTTAGCAGTTTGAACCGTGTTAAATACAATTTTTCAGTGCATCCTGATTGGTTAATAGTGACGGCCTTTGTTTCTTCTCGCGGGAAACACAAAGCTAAAAAATAGCTACATCATCTGTTCTGCTGTTCGACAGACCTAATCTGGGAGATTCACGCTCCTGGTAATGAGCTCCTGCCAATATCAAACAGTTAGTGAATGCTGAAGTTTCAGCTAACGGAGTGTATATCGTGTGACACATCATTTTTATTTTGATATTCGCGGCACATCGGCCATTGAGGAGTGTCGTTTGATTGATGTGGTGATACTTGGAAACTCAGGGATAATAGGACAAAATTAATTGTGCGAGCGGTTATAGACTGCGAGGAGTCCTTCACTTTCCCTCCAATGATAGTGTACGAGTGGAGTGAGCGAAGAGTATATCGAACTTTTAGGAAAAATTGAAAGTTATTATATCATTATGACTATAATCCAAATAGAAACCATCTTGTTTTATTTGTAGGAATACGAGCACAAAGCTCATCGAGAAAAAAACATTACATTGCGTGCGTAGCTAAATATTGAAATATTCGAATCTGTGTTGTGAATTAAAGCACGCAATGCATGATTTCCGCTGTCATTAAATAATCAATCCCTAACATGACCGCGCGCTTGTAAATACGAAAATCTTACGGCCATGACGAAGGGCGTTTTGTTTCTAGGATTTATTTCAAAAGAAATATCATGAAATGGAAAGTGTTTCGCTTTAAAATGGATGCCGAATATACAGGGACAGTGAGAACTCTAGCGTGTTGGAATTATATTTGACACAGCAAAGCAACGACTAAACTGTACCACGGCAAAACCATTCTTTGAGTGCTGGAATTTTAATGTAAGCATGAAGCAACAACATAGACCATATCGCAAGTCCGCCATTTTGGATCGTGTGCGATGCACTCTGGGATGGACACCGCAGTTATACAATGGGAAGTAATCAAACCGTAAACTTAATTTAGTCCACGGTTCGATTTCTACCCATTGTATTTCTGAGATATCCATCCCAGAGTGCATCGTACACGATCCAACATGTACCCAAACAATTGGAGAAAGTTTGAGAAAATACAGGAATAATTCTTAATTCGTGTTCAGGAAACAATTCTCATCATATCTCTTGACATTTAACGGAATAAATCGGTTTATGTTTGTTCAAATTGTTTCAATTGTCTCACGAGTCGTATTTTTAATTTACTAAGGCGGAATTGAATACTGGAAATACGGATGAACTATCACTGCCTTTACAGCTTGTATACTCATAATGGAGCCGGCAATTTCCTGTAGTCAGCCTCTGAATATGTTATTCTGCTGAGCATTTTGCCTGTGAATTATCTATTCGTTATTCTTTAAAACGGGAAAAACCCGAAAATTAAATACTAGTGTAAAAATGACATTACTGAAGACCTCTAGAAGAAAACAGTTATTTTATGTTTGTTTGGATAATGTTCTTGAGCACTCGGTGAGCACGGGTAGAGATTGTATTACAATTTTGTCTCCAGAACAAAAAACACTGCTATTATTTACACGCTGAAATAACTATAGCGAAACGTTGATAAATGGCGCGCAGTGAACGACGAGATTTATTCTTTTTTCGGAAACGCGATTCGCAATTTGATTGGCTCACAGGACTTCGCGAGATCACCTGGTTACTAAGGAAAAATGAAAAACTCTTTATTTATACTACTCGAGTATTTAGACAGGTTGAAAGCTTTACTTCTAGTCAAAGTCGAAAATGTAAATGAATTTATAGTAAATTAAAAGGAAATCATAGCAGATGTTGGGCAATATTGAAAACACCACCAGCTCTACCTGTCAAACATCAAAATCAATTAGAATCATTTTCAGAAATCAATGTTTATATAGGTTGCGAACTTGCAGACAAGTTAAAGGTTTTTCAGTCCATCCCATCACCGCTGAACCAGTGAAGGACACTGTGAACTCGATCGGCAATATGAATCTCACAATGGCTATGGAACTAAGTAGGATGGCTGACGAGTTTAAATCAAGAAGTGAAGCCCAAGTCATTACTGAAACCGCAGCTTGGTGTTTTGTTACTCTCTTTGCACTTTTTGGAAACATTTTAACCTTGTTGAGTTTGTACCGAAACCCTGTTCTTCGAACATCCACGAATCTGTTTGTAGCCTCGTTGGCCTTCTCTGACGCTGGGCATGTAATTGTTTCTTGTATACCGATTGGCACATCAACTCTAGCGAAGTCAAAGTGGCCTTTTTCTGACTCTGCTTGCCAATATCAGGGATTCGTCGTGCTAATGTTGGTTACAGCTTCGATACTAACACTTGCGTGGACGGCAGTGAATAGGTTCTACCGAGTTGTCAAGCCTGCCAAGTATAAATACTTCTTCAGTACTAGGAGAACCGCCTGTATTATTTTACTGACATGGTTTCTCGCCGTGCTTGCACCAGTACCATATCTTACGAGTGGCAACCAGTTTGTATTTCAACCTGCAAAGTTCTTCTGCTACCTTCAACGCGACAGCGGACCATTCATAGCATTTCTAGCCTCGACTTACATAGGTATACCCGCCGCAGCCATTTTCTACTGTTACTTACGTATTTACCTTGTAGTTCGACGACACAACGCTCAAATATCCCAATCCAACACAGTTAACGCAGAGGAAATCAAAATAACCAAGATTTTATTTGTGATGGTGTTTGCCTTCATGTGTTGCTGGACACCCATTCTCTTGATTGATTTGATTGACACTTTTAGTGGACACTGGATAATGCCGCGTTGGATTTACGTTACATATAGTTTTATTTCAATGATCAGTAGTTCACTGAATCCAGTCATTTACGTTGTTATGAACTCACAGTTTAGGAATGAATATCTGAGTGTATTAAAATGTAGACCTTGTGGAAAGAAAGTTACCACTGCTGTGAATAGTGTGAGTGTAGAAATGGCTTCTCCCAGCTCGTAATTAAGTCCAAGCTTTCTTTAAAATGATCTGTATTCTGTATTAATAAGGGATTGTTCCAGCTCCATCAGAACAGATATTCCATTCAATGTTCTGAGATACTAGAAATACTACGTAACGGCTAGGCTCTTTGTGTGAGGGAAAGTTGTTCCTGGGACCTGGGTCATTTTACCCAGAGCTACCTTGGGCGAGCCCACTTTTCATAAATTAAAACTTTTATGAATCTCAGTTAACCGTGTGCACAAGGAGCTGAAAGCATTTTTCTCGGTGTAAGGTGAACCCAGGGACCGGGGACTTTGTTGGAAAGGTAGGGTGACTGCGGGAGCGGGATTTCTCCTTGTTCTTTGGCTAATGCAACCGGAATAACTCGGGTCACACGCTCGGTAAAATTTGCTAACCAGGAGCTTTTTTCCTCCATATAAAAGGCTTTGAAATAAAAATGAATCATTTTATCACGAGTAAAGTTTAATCGATACTGTCTTTGTATAAAAGAGTCGAATTAAGGTTCTTTCGTACATTAAATAGGGAAAACATATAACAGAAAACTGTTTCCTAAGTTATGCTTGTCTGAGTAAAATTTGATTGGAAAAGATACGAAGAAGATGAATTGAACGACAAAGTGTAGTAACAAATGTAAATATTGACTAAAAATATCGCGAAAGGTTTTTAATCAGGACAGATGTGCTTTTAGGATGTGAAATTGTCATTTTACCGCATGCGAAACGACTAATAAATAAAGTCTTACGAAGAGGGAAATGCTCATCGACAATATGTAAGATCATTGAAAAATGAATACATTAAAGATAAAGTTGTAATTTTATAGAGTATATTTAAACTCTTGTATTATTATTTTTTTCATTCAATTTAACTTTTCCCATTTTGTTGTTCGACTATTATGGGAAGAGCTTGTTGTATATAGATATGACAAACGTTTAACGTTTCTGTAGCAGAGCAAATACTTCCGCTGTTCGAAATAGGAAGAGACTAAGAAAGGGGAATATTTCTGAATTGGTTACCTGACCATATTTCGGAGCGTTAACAGCAGGTATTATTTCTGCTATTTTAAAACAAGAATACAGTATTATCCTTCACACATCCCTTCTTCCAAAATATGCCAGATAGTATCTGATTTTAGTACAACTAAGTATCCTTTGAAATTATCTTTCGTACTCAGGAAAATGAGAAATTAAGTTTTTCGAAGAGCGAGGACTGAAGTAAACAATTCGCGATTACCACCTTCAAGTTGTCAATCAGCCTTTGTGGAGTGTACAACATCTAGTGCTCTGCTTGATTGCTCCCTTTAGCAAAATATTACTTATCTCGCGAAAATGTAATTCCTAACGTTATAGCGACGCAGGAGGGACCAAATCAGAAATTGATATTCTGCTTGCACGATAACGAGGTTTGGGTACGACATATTGCATTATGGGTAATTCAGTAGCATATATAATGCTTTCTAGACGGAAAGTTGGGAAGGAGTCACTCTAGGCCAGTCAGCAGCATCGCGTTTTTCATTATTTTTTTAAAATATAAATATATAATTATATATATATATTGTATATACTATTCTGTTAGATCGTTTAATTGCTTAAGTTTGAAGTTCTCCAACCCTGCTGCATCGGTTCGATGAATACGTTTCCACTCAATTTTCCACGCTTTTTTGGCCACCTCCCCTTGGTAGTTTTTTCGTTGTTTTTGTGTTTTTTTGTATCCGGCAGTTACTCACCTATCGTACCATTTAAGTGATAAAACACATTGATGAAATTAGAGTTATACTTTTGTTAGTTAATTATCATTACCCCAGGAGACTGGCAACAGTGCCAAAATAAACTATTCTTACGAAGTATCCTGTCAGTGTATTAAGAATTAGGCATTATGCAGGAAACAGTTACATGCTCATATATCACTTCAATAACGAATTAAATGAGGTCATTTGATGGTAAACAATCTTCAAAAGCGCAGTTTTAGAAATATCGACAATCGAATTGAGGTGGAAAATAGCTTTAATACACGCCTTTCATAAGTTTTAGTTCCGGTCACGAAGACGAGGCTCCATGTGGTTTGAACTCCAAGATGGCGGACAACTGCTCAGTCTCAGCTAGAAAGTACCTCCGAAAAGTGTGTTATTTAGTAGATCGTACCTGAATTTGGCTTCAGAATCACTGTATTTATGTTCATGTATAGTCTACCGTATATTAACTGATGATTTGCATGAAAAACGTCCACGTTTTGGGCAAAATACCGAAAGAGCGCGGACGAAACTTTTAAACTGATACGGTTGCTTGAAATATGACTAACTTATGGTTGTTCAGTTAACGTATAACTTTGAGGGAAGTGGGGGTTTCTTGGTGTTACAGATCATCACATATGTAACACAAAGAAAACTATTGTCTTCTAAAGGAAAACATTACCCTGAAATACAAAGAACCCTATCCCCAGAAACAATGAATCAAACAATGAATCTGCTTCACCAAGAAGCACCCAGAAAAGTGATATTTGAAGTATGCGGGCAGCAGGCGTCGTATTAGGCACAGGCATTCCCGGAAAAATATGTTCCCTTGGTGTCAATGTACTCAAGAGAAGAGAAATCGTCAAGCATAATTCTGGCTCTTGGAAACAATGATAGCTACAGCTACCAGAATGAAGAAAAGACTGTTGATGATATTCAATCAATGGGCATCAGTCAAACGATGAAAATACAGATTCAACCGACCGCTATTGAAAAACCTGCTGGTTTTTCTTCTTCAAGGAAATAAAAAAATATATTAGTTTCTACACAGGATTCTCATCTTCTAAAATATTTCAGGTCTAGTATGATTTTTATAATGTTTGAGAGAAGGGAGAAATATCATTTACTGAAATAAATGTTTAATTGAGGCTAGCAGTAATATGGGAAGGGAATACCACTTATAAACAGTGGCTATACAAGCAATTCAGGTCAATAAAAATATGAAAACATTAAGTACTAAATAAATTGTAACAAACATATTAAAACTATTAATTGGTAAAATAGGTGTTAACTAAGTGGTGGTTGAAGGTGATATTAAAATTAGTCCACATGAAATTGGGGGAATCATAAGATGAGTGATAATGTGTGTATGGATAGTAGGGTTTTAGCCCAGAAGGTTTGGGGTAAGGTGAAGCAAAATCAGAAATCAGAAAAACACTAAAAAAAAGGAAAATTATGAGTAGTGAATGCATATATATTCGAGTGAGAGCTGCTAAATAAACAATAACTGATATAACAATGTGGTGGCCTGATGATATGAGAGTGAAGGGAGTGGGGAAAGTTGCTTGGGGAAAGGAGGGCATTGGCACCCCTGCCCCATCTCCCCTTACTTGACTGGCTAAAACCCTAGATAGGGTGAGCTAATATACCACAGGGATATGCAGGGATAGGGGAATAGGAACCACTACTAATTACAATCGGTTTGTGCTAAGCTTTTCATTATATATAATTATCAAATTATCAATAATTGCACAAAAGAATATTCTGTACAAAACGGTAGTGTTAGAAATTTGAATTCCATTCAAAAAGCCCAAGCAGTGTCCAAAAGCCTCTGCTAGATATATTCTAACTACAAATAAACTTATTTTAATGGTATATGAATAATAAAATCAATACCGTATGCTGTTACACAATAATGTAAGTGATACAAAGTCAGGGAATATACACTGAAGGGTAGGGTATGAATTGTATTCAATGTGAAAAAAGGGTATGAAAAAACAGAATTTACCATTTAATGGAAGGAAAACGTGCTATCATTCTTTATTAATGTAAAAGTTCTGTACAAAATTTAAGTGAAAACGGCTTTGAGGAACTATGAACGGATAAACCATATTCTAACTGGAACTATGTCTGGATGGTTATCAGTATAATGGCTGCTTTTTCGGTATACTCGTTGCCTGCATCTTATCAGTTGACTCCAGCTTTTTCCAATATTTGTTTTCTGTTACGTGAACAGTAGTTACATTTCCCATCGATAGCACTTCACTTGCTGTATTAAATAGCAAAAGAGATTAGATATCATGACATGAGCTTATTAAACAGCCTATCAGAAATAAACTAAAATTTGTTTTGCACCTCAGTCCTCATAAATCACTTTGCCTCAATTTTAGACCACAATACTAATTTACTCTGGGCAGAAGATATTTCCGACTCCTTGAAGTTAGCTTAGATATCTTCGACGGAAAGATGCCCCTGAAATAATTAATATCGTCCTCTGTAAGCTGCAAACGTTTTTTAGATTTGCAACCTGTCGGGTGTACATTGTTCGGAAATGACTGATGACTTGATCAAGTAGAAAAGTACTTTTCTGTGCGCTAAACAATATACTAAAATAATGCAGACTACACATGGACATAAATACAGTGATTGTAAAACCAAACACAGGTATGATTTACTGAATAACATACTTTTGGGAGTATTTTCGGAGGTACTTTCTAGCTGAGACTGTGCAGTTGTCCGCCATCTTGGATTCCAAACCACCTGGAGCCTCGTTTTCGTAACCGGAAGTAAAACTTATGAAAGGCGTGTATTGTCAAGCAGGTTTTTCTAATAACACTACCCATCTCGCAAATGTACCAATAAATTAGGTCAGATGTATTTTTCCCATCCAGAACAATCACGTGATTGTATCCTGCAAAAAGTCCATTCAAATTGATCAATTGAAGGTCTATTAAAGTGCCTATAACCCCAAAAATTATTTTTTTTGAATTGAAACTTTAAACCATTATTTAGAACTTAAGGCAAAAATAGGAGGCTAAAACTCAACAGTATTTTTTTTACGGCGTTTCAAAGTTGAGAACCAGAACATGTGGCCGTCAGTTTTCAATTCCCTTTGGGAGCCTGGAGACCAGTGGCCTGTGACGTGTATGTAGTCAGGCGTTCGTTCAATCCCATACAAACGTCTCTTATTTCTGCAACTCTTGCAAGCTCACCACATGATAAATATCCAATGAAATATCACCAAACTTGGTAAATTTACTAATTTCGTTGTGCTCTTTCTTGTGATGGAGTTTATTTCCTATTGATTGGACTATAATAGGACGTTTTTCCTTTTTGAATTCTTTTTCTTATTCAGATTTTCCAACTCCTTTGAGAATACCAAGACAATAGTCTAAATTAAAGGAACAAAAGAAACCGTGCAAAGGATTCTGGTAGTTGTAGTAAAAATGCGCCCGATAGACGTCATAATTCCAGGCCCTCACCAAGACTCGCGCTGACTTCCAACTGGAAACAGGAAGCCCAAAACGGATGTTTTCGCTAACTTTGTCAGGGCGCTATACAGAATAGACGTCAAAAATATTTTTTGGGGGGTTATTGGCACTTTAAATACCAAAACAATGCAATAAAGAATTTGGCAGGAATCACTGTGCAACTACAGATTCCTGCTGCTCACCTTTCTTTGGCTTGTGTTCATTTTGTAATTAGCGTCAGCACTGTATTCTAACAGGAGACAACTGAACGATTACTTCCTTGCGAAATTGAGCTTCATTCAACTGCTTTCCTATCAGGAAGCTACTGGCCGGTAGGACATAATAATAATAATAATAATAATAATTAGTTTATTCACGCCTCTTGCAATGTATATTGAATTACAGGCTGATTACACTTAATAATGGGATACTGATTATATAAATAAATAAATACGTACATTTATGATTTCACTTGAGATTGTCTCTGATGTTTTTCCGTACGGTATGTGAAGGGGCTTACTTAAAATAACAAGCTGATGATTTTAAATATATATGTATAAAATATTATTTTCCTGAAGAAAAAAATATGTGTGAAACATTTCTCCCTAACTGCCACTGTTTAGTGGTAGTATAAATATTTAATGAGATGGGAGAGGCATCAAGCCAGATGTTGGATAAAGAACATTCCCGGATGTGCGCCATGTCTGGCAAATATGCTGATTAAGGCTATCTTGCATCCCATTTAGCCAGACGGTGTCTGTTCCTTCGAGCTGTCCCGGTACAGAAATTAATTGGGAAAAGAGCTAAATAAAGTGTGAAATAATAATAATAACAATAATAATAATATTTAAAGAGGTAATACCGAGCTAACACCGAGCTAACATGAAGATAATTAGGGTGGCCCTCTATGGGCGTCAATTCATTTTAGAATAAACAATATTTATAAATATACAGGCATAAAAATAAATATATACAGTCTACAATTAAATGTCCTCGGACAACATACGATACACGAGTAAAATGTAAAATATAATATATGAAAAAGCGAAATACAGTAACTATTATAGCAATACGATAAAACAATCTAAATATAAAAGGCGGACAGTTGCTTCTTAAAAGTACTTAAACTACAATTCTTGGTATCTTCTGGTAGATAGTTCCAAGTTTAACGCCATTATAGGAAAACGATTTCTGTCCAGTTTTAGTAGAGAACGTGGGTATAGACGAACTTTGTTTACGTTTTTTCCCCTCATTAACATACAATCAAACTTCAAGGGACTTACATAAAAACAAACAGTCATACTTGATAATCACCAAAAATTTGAGAGTGATGTGATAAATATGTTTTGAGGAATGAGCGTTTAAAAATATCAAAATTTACAAAGAATGTATGTCTGTCAGCAACTCTTGCCACCAGCCCATTTTACAGTATTGAAAAGTCAATTTCTCCGTAAATATTCAATCCCAAATTTTCAGTGATTATTAAGTTTAAAATTCTCTTTCGACTGTCTGTTTGTTTGTAGTTTGAAGTTTAATTTATGCTAATGAGGCGCAAAATGTAAACAATGACGTCTGCAAGGATTGGCCTATACTATGGTAGTTGTTAGCAGCTTGCTTATTCAAAGTGTGGATTTCTCTGACAGTAGCTAAATCTATTGTAAAGATAATCAAGAGCAAGCTTATTCAGCGACTTATACTTCAAAAATATGTAGTATGATCAAACTGAGGCTTTGGCTAGGACGGATAGTTGCAGAGAGTAATGAAAGGCCTATTACAAAATTATTCTTGCATAAAAATTAAACGTAAATGATGTTTATCTTATTTAAAACATGACAAAAATAGGCGTTACTAACTAGTATTTTTGGTTTTCATGTGACGTCATCAAAAATATAAAATTTGAACTGTTCTTTGTATATATTCTAGGCATCGATAGGGCATCACGTCGATAGGGTGTATTGTGCATGAGTAAATAAACATTAAATTTTAAGACAGAACGACAAAGCGTATTTTCCAGAAGACATAAACATCCAAGAGTGTCAATTTCTTTTTTTTAACTCGATAAATCATTAAAAGCTGCATTAAGAGAGTTTTGAAGTGAAACCCAGTGATTTTGATGGGAAATTAAGCTTTATTTGTAATTCATTTTATGGCCGCCATGTTGGTCTCCCATGCAGAGAGGTACACCAAAGATGGCGGCCGCATGAAAGTACTGTAAAATTGTCGTAGAGTCATTGGCCCACAGCTCTCGATTTGAAATTACGATTATCGTAAATTGTTATTGGACGCTGAAACTTACGATAATCGTAATTCTCGTGACCAGTCAAGGATAAAGATAAACATTTTCACATTGCGAACGGCGGTAGACGGATTTAGTATAGTGGTGACGACCTCTGCGCTACACTGTACTACACGCAAAGGGTTATGAGTTCGAACCCCAGTAGTATCGCTTGAAAAACACTCTCTCCTTCGCGTTCTCTTCTTGTTTATCTGTGAACCCTACCTCTAGGTGAGTGAGAACCCGTCGTTTACCCGTGAATTCGTCCGATGGTTAGGGCGGGTAGGTTGTCAGTAGAACTGATTTCGATTATCGTAATTTCAGCGGCCAATAACAATTTACGATAATCGTAATTCTAAACCTCGAGGACACGTTGGTTCTAAAATGGTACACGCATCCAACATGGCGGACTTACGATATGGTCTATTACACTTTGTACCCAAACAATTGGAGAAAGTTTGAGAAAATACAAGAATAATTCTTAATTCGTGTTCAGGAAACAATTCTGATCATATCTCTTGACATTTAACCGAATAAATCGGTTTATGTTTGTTAAAATTGTTTCAGATATTCGCACGCTATCCATTACTAGTATTCACAATTATTACTATATCAATCTATCTGTTAAATTGTAAATATATATTTTAGCTTATCAGGTGTCCCCAATTAGTAGAGGGTTTTTCCCTCGGCTATCAGTCTTTGACACATGAATAAAGTTATTATTATTATTTGTCAATTGATTTGTCTCACGAATCATATTTTTAATTTACTAAGGCCGAATGGAATACTGGAAATACTCATAATGGGGTGGGCAGTTCAGTCTCTGAATATCCGTTCTCATTCTTCTGAGCATTTTGCCTGTGTATTGTGTACTCGTTATTCTTCAAGCTAAAACGGGGAAAACCTGAAAATTAAATAGTGTAAAAATGACAGTATGAAGACCTCTATAGAAGAAAATAATAATTTTATGTTTCTTTGGATAATGTTCTTGTTTCCTAGCACACGGTGATCCCGGGTAGAGATTGTATTACAGTCTTGTCTCCCGAAAAACTAAATAAACAAACACTGCTATTCTTACACGTTGAAAGAACCATAGTGAAACCATTGACAAGTGAGCACGCAGTGATCAACGGGATTTATTCTTTTTCGGAAACGCGATTCGCAATTTGATTGGCTCACAGGACTTCACAAGATCACCTGATTACTAAGGAAAATGGAAAACTCTTTATTTATACTACTCGGGTATTTAGACAGGTTAAAAGCTTTACTTCTAGTCAAAGTTGAAAATGTAAATGATTGTATAGTAAAAGGGAATGGTAGCAGATGTTGAGCAATATTGAAAACACCACCAGCTCAAACATGAAAATCAATTAGAATCATTTTCAGGAATCAATGTTTATATACGTTGCGAACTTGCAGCCAAGTTAAAAGCTTTTCAGTCCATCCCATCACCGCTGAACCAGTGAAGGACACTGTGAACTCGGCAATATGAATCTCACAATGGCTATGGAACTAAGTAGGATGATTGGCGAGTTTAAATCGAGAAGTGAAGCCCAAGTCATTACTGAAACCGCAGCTTGGTGTTTCGCCTGTGTTTTTACACTTTTCGGAAATCTCTTAACCTTGTTCATTGTGTACAAAAATTCTGATCTTCAAACGTCTACGAATATGTTTGTGGTGTCGCTAGCGATTTCAGATGTTGGGTATATAATTTGTTCTGCTCTGCCGCTTGGCACGCCAACTCTGGCGATTTCACAGTGGCCTTTTTCTGACTTTGTTTGCCAATACCAGGGTTTTATTGCACTCATGATGAACGCTGCTTCGATTCTGACGCTTGGGTGGACTTCGGTGAATAGGTTCTACCGAGTTGTCAAGCCTGCCAAGTATAAATACTTCTTCAGTATGAAAAGAACCGCGGGAATCATTTTGCTAACATGGTTTCTCGCCATGCTTGCACCAATTCCATATCTCGCCAGTGGCAACCTGTTTGTATTTCATCCTGCGAAGGCCTTCTGTTATCTTAAACTCGATAGCGGGCCGTTTACAGCTTTTCTAGTCTCGACATACATAGGTATACCCGCCGCAGCCATTTTCTACTGTTACTTACGTATTTACCTTGTAGTTCGACATCACAACGCTCAAATATCCCAATCAAACACAGTCAGTGCAGAGGAAATCAAAATAACCAAGATTTTAGTTGTGATGGTATTCGCCTTCATATGTTGCTGGACACCCATTCTACTGATTGATTTGATTGACACTTTTAAAGGACACTGGATAATGTCTCGGTGGATGTACATCATATATAGCTTTCTTTCTGTCATCAGCAGCTCTTTGAATCCAGTAATTTACGTTGTAATGAATCCACAGTTTAGGAAGGAATACCTTTGTTTGTTGAGGTGCTACCCTTGTCGGAACAAAGTTGGCAGCATTATTGAATCGCATGCAAGTGATCATACGGTAAATCCTTAGAAATTGTCTGTCTGCATTTTACAATGTAAATCCAAGCTTTCACTAAAACGTTGTAGATTCTTCACAAACAACTGTTTAGTTAATTTTAAAAAGTTAATAGAGAGGAATTGTTAGGAGACTCGGGAAGCTGGGTGGCGCAGCGTGTTAGCGCTCGCCTCTCACCACTGCGCCCGGGTTCGATTCCCGGACGCGGCGCCACATGTGAGTTGAGTTTGTGGTTGTTTCTCTCCCATGCTCCGAGGGTTTTCTCCCGGTGTCTCCGGTTTCCTCCCTCTGTAAAAATCAACTGGTGAGTCGAGAGTAGTATGCACAGAATATATGAATGTAGTGGGGAGTGTGTGGAGTAAAAGCAGGCTCCCACCAGCTGTAAGGTAAACACTAGCCTGCTATAACAAATACAACATTTATTTTATTTTTATTTACTTCATAGACGATGCGATTTATATTGGAAGGGACTATGGTTTATTGATAGGTTGAAGGTATAATTATGTTATTCAATGCTCACGAAGTTTTTGTGTTCCAGAAGAAGGTCAAAGCTTGTGGTAATGTTTGACTGTGACCATTTTCTCAAAGCTGTGTAATATTTTCTTTTGGAAAGAAAAATATTTAGTACATTAATGAAGCATTTGTCACGCTTGTCTTGGACGCTCGTTATGTCGTGGGAGTTGCCTTAAAAACGAGGTTCCTTTTAACTAAAAGGCGATTTATTGTAAGCTTTCATTTGGGTGAAAACGTAAATATATATTACTATGTTTAAAATAGTGACTTGAAATACCTGTCAAAGGTTTTGACAAATTTACCTTTATGATCGACTTTGCTCAAAACAGGAGATCGAATATTTCTAAGGTAATTGTGATATAAATCTAAAAAGTTATAGCTTTACAATTGTTATTAAAGCCGGATTGATGTGGTTTTCTGTCCATTCAACCTTTTTTCGAGTGCTTGCACGGCTACTGGTCTACCAGTCTGTTGTGTATAAGGCATTTCAACCAACTCTTCCCGAGTCTCTTTTCTTAGCACTCATAAATTTATACCGTAAATTATATTAACGGCTCAAATAATAAATGTACTCCTATGAACCACACTGTTTATTAAACTGGTACCGGAAAGGAGTCAGATCATATCAACAGGATGCGGAAAGAGATTGCTATTCGATTTTAAAATCATTTAGTCGATCCTAACCATTCAGAAGACATCAGCACTATCATCATAAATTGAAGCCCTATAAATGCTAGTATATCACTATGAAACAAGAAGCCATGAAAAAGCCATGACAATTTAAATGTTTTTTTCACTGGTAACTAACAGGCTTTTCAAAGGGTAAAATTGATTGTGTTTTCATGGCCAATTGCCATGAATAACCTATGAAAAAGCCCTTAATTTTGTACGCATTAATGACCATTAATATGGGAAGTTAATGAGGTATTTAATGGCCTTGACCCCAGGCACTGGCCAATGCCATTAAAACAACATGAAAGGATAGTAAGAATAATAAATAATAATAATAACTTTATTTATATAGCGCTGAACCATTAATTGTCCTAAGCGCTTTACAAGAGTAAGTTAAAAAATATATTATGGCCGATACAATTACAATTACAACTATATAAAAAATAAGTAATACGCAGAATAAAATTCTAAGCTAAAAAAATTTTTATATGATAAAATAATATATATATAACTATAGATTATATGCCGCTTTGAATAGGTATGTCTTGAGGTTCTTTTTACAAAGTAAAATGGATGACGAATTCCTAAGTTCCAGTGGTATAAGTCGTTCCACAGTCTCGGTGCAGCTACAGAAAATGATCTATCACCATATGATTTAAGTTTGCTTGTCGGGATACTCAAAAGTTCTTTATTGCTGGAACGCAGCGATCGTGAATATTTGCGATAACTCAATAGTTCGGTAACATAGGAGGGCGCCATCCCGTTAAGACCTTTGTACACTAATAACAATAGCTTAAAAATAATACGAAACTCTACGGGTAGCCAATGTAGCTGGATCATTACAGGAGAAATATGGTCGTATTTCTTAGTAAGCGTTACGATACGAGCTGCCGCATTCTGGACAGACTGTAATTTACTTATTGAGTACTTAGGGATACCATATAAAAGAGAATTACAATGGTCAAGTTTAGAATCAAGAAAAGCATGAATTAGAATTTCAGCAGTGCCTTGATTTAGATATTTGCGAATCTTCGCAATATTTCCTAGATGATAGTTCGATGCCTTACAAATCTTCTTTACGTTCTCCTCCATTCTGAGAGAATGATCCATAATTACTCCTAGATTGCGGGTAGAGGTCCGTGGCTCAATGCGCTCATTACAAACTAGTATGTGCTCAAGATCTGGCCTAGGACGATATCTAGAGCTGATACTGACTATGAGTTAAGTTTTGTTTCGATTCAATTTAAGGAAGTTTTGTGCTCATCCAGCAGTCAATGTCGCCAACGCAGCGTTCAACAGACAACTTAGCTTGCTCAAGATCGACAGAGCAGCCAGTCTTAAAGGAGGTGATATTGCATATTATGCTGCTTGATGATGTCTGCTATAGGTGACGTGTACATGAGATATAACAAAGGACCAAACACCACATCGGTGGGACACCACGCACTAAAGGACGCTGTGAAGAGATACCATCATCCACCTGGACAAACTGCTTGCGCGAGGATAGATATGATCTAAACCATTTGAGGGCATTTCCCTTAACGCCAAAACGGTGAAAGAGTCTTGATAGCAGTATCGTATGATCAACAGTGTAGAAGGCGGCTGATCGGATCCAGTAAGAGCAGTATGACTGAATTGTTTTGGTCAACAGCATACAAGATATCATTTTGTACTCTGAGCAATGCAGTTTCAGTAGAATGTAACACCTTGTATGCTGATTGAAGGATATTGTCAAGGTGATGAGTCATTATGTATTCCGTCGATTGAATAGCAGCAGCTTTCTCAACCAGCTTGGAAACAAACTTTAGATTAGAGATAGGTCGAAAATTAGGAAACTGCTTGAAGTCAGCATCAGGTTTCTTCAATGTAGGTGATAGCGCAGTAATCTTCAAGGAATCGGGCATCACACCAGTTGATAGAGACAAATTAACAATCTGGGTTTAAGCAGGCAATAGTACTGTGAAACAGCCTTTCAAAACCATAGCTGGTAGGGGATCAAGTCCACAGGACTTAGCTAGAGGCTTACTCGCGAGTTCTTTAACGTCCTCTTGGCTGATCATGAGCTCTTTAAAATTTCTGAACTCAACGTCACATGTTGATGGTTCAAGGGCATCAGGCATTTGACAATTAATATTCCTTTCCACAAGTGCAGAATGTATGTTGTCAGTTTTTCTAATGAAGAAATCAGCAAATGAGTTAGCAAGGGTAGTGTTATCCGGAGAGGGTGGATATCGCTTCTCAGATGACTTTTGCAGAATCTTGCTCACAGTTCTAAAAAGTAATGGCGATTTCATGGGGTCTCACTTTTTAATGGGCTATTAAAATCCTATGAAAAAAACCTGGCTTTTGTGCAATTTTAATGGGCCATGAATTTGATACTGAAATTAATGGCAGTTTAATGGACAAATTCACAGGTTGCAAACTTATTAGATAATGACACCATGAAAAAGTGCATATGAGCTTTCGTGCAATTTTGAAAGCTATTAACCTCCGAAAGGTTTTGAGTACTTCTGCGAAGACATTTTTGGTTTACAGGGAATACTCTATCTTCTACGCTTGTTTGAAATCGTGGAAACGTGACCTTTCCTGACCACGAACGCGTAAGTAAAAGCCTAGGTCGATTCCCGAGGTGACGTCATCTCATTAATGCATTATTCTCTATGACGCCTTTCTATCACAAAAACACCGATTTTTAGATAATATACAGTTTTGAGTTGTTAGTAAAGGTCATATTAGTGAAAATTGTAAGTTTTTATTCAAATTATTGTAAAATCGAATTATTTAAATGACGTCACCTCTGGAATTGACCCAGGCAAATGAGTCGGGAAAGGTTACGTTTTCACTATTTCAAACAAGCGTAGAAGATAGAGTATTCTCTGTAAACCAAACATTTCTTCGTAGAAGTACTCAAAACCTTTCGGAGGTTCATATCTATGAAAATTGCACGAAGGTTCATTTGCACTTTAACCATACACGTACCAATATGAATTAACTCAATGTATAATGAAATAGGTATTAATTTATCTTTCAATTTCTAATTGAAAACAATTACATGTGATTAGCTATATACAGGTATTAAAGGCATTTCATAATCACAGCCTACTATGATCATAGCAGACAAGCTAGATCAGGCATTACAAATATCAGTTAATATTTTTTTAAATATTGCAATAAATGTTCTTAAAATGAATCTCTTTACTATACTTTTTAAAATTAAAACAAACTGTATATACCACACCAGTGAATATCACTTTTCGTGAGCTCTGATTGGCTACTCAAACAGTGAATATGATTTCATAATCATCTCCAAGCAAAGCAGCGATCACCTCGCACGAGTTTTTGTCCATTTAACAGAAAATAAAACAACTATGTGGGCTGGCTATTCACCTGCAGTGTGGTATATACTAAAACAAGTATTCTCCTCAGTGTCGGTGAATAGTGGTGGATATTTACCTCGCCAAACTTAGCTGGAAATTGACAGCTGGTGCCTCGGCCTTCCTTTTTCTCTTGAAGCCCTCAGTCAAATATGTTGTCGCAAATACATCTACTGGCTTGTGGTTGTCCATTATTGTCTAGCCCTTCATCTTTTCTGGCCAGTTTCTAATTCAGCATCAGCTTTATCTGCAGACTTCTGGCTATTTTTCTGAAAACAGCCAAAACATAAATAACATCATTTGCATCAAGACTATCAATGCAAGCTGTAATTGCGGTTGAGGCGACTTTAATAAGTTATTCAAATTAAGTTATTTATTTATTTCTCGGACTTTAAACATTGATATTGAACATTATTATTTATTATTATTTTATATATCTTCCGGTATTAGTCATACGTATGTATACTAGAATGGAGGTAAATATCCAAGGGCATGTGCATGCATGGTCATAATAAAAAAGAGGGGGAAATGTCTATACAGTTGAACCTCTTGTAAGCGACAACCGCCCTTGATGCATGAAACAGTGGTTGATTATGGTCGGTGGCCTCTTATGAAATAATATTTTTACGAAGTTTGACTAAAAAAAACACAATAATTTACAAAGTGGTCGCTAACAAAGGGAGGTGGTCGCCTACAAGAGGTGGTCGCTCATAAAGAGGTTCGACTGTACTGTAATAATAATAATTGTATTTATACACACTATGCATAACTCGCGCGGTCACAACACGAAAAAGAGGCCGGTAGGTCCTCTGGAATGTTGAAGTTGAAATACTAGCAGGAGATATGAAACGTGTTGAACATGATTGTTTAGTTGAAAAATGTTGCTAATCTGTCCTCATTTATCTTTATTTTTCTTTATAGTACAACCAGCCAGGCGCATAGCAAATTAACGGCATTTTTCACTGAACATTCGTTCAGTGCATTTCACAATCTCCCCGGGCGCTTCAATTTCAACATTCCAGAGGACCTACCGGCCTCGTTGACATGCTCGTTACCAGGACTTATGCATAGGGTCTATATAGTGCACAAATCCAAAACTGTCCATGGCGCTTCACAATAATATATACAAGACTATATAAATAAACAATATAAATATAAATAAACTAAGCAATTAACACTAGGTAAAATCTAAAATGCTAATAGATATTAAAAACTAAAATATAAAACTATTAATCTACAAAAATAAAGATTTACTCCTGACAAATTTAGGAAAAAAAGGTACGTTTTAAGAGACTTCATAAAAACAGCAATGCTAGAGGACTTGCGAATGTTAAAAGGAAAACTATTCCAAAGCCTTGGGGCGCAGGCCGTAAACGCCCTGTCTCCATATGTTTTAGTGAGTGTTCTTGGCTGAATTAAAAGTTCATTAGATGCATATCGCAACGATCTAGAAGACCTACGGCAATGTAATAGATCAGAAAGATATAGAGGACAACTATCATTAAGTGACTTATATACTAGTAACAAAATCTTGAAAATTACACGATAGTGCAATGGACGCCAATGAAGGTCAGGAATACTGTACTGAGTTAATGTTTAGAAGAGGATTAAGAGGGTAACAAATTTAACTGTGGTTGCAAGCTTCGAAAATATAGGAAATAGAAAATATAACCCCGTCATAAACATATATGTACCTGCTTTGATTCAGCATGTTTTCCTTTCTAACGCAGCCATCGGAGTTCGGTTAGCAGTCCTGTATCTTGCTGCTTCCCCGTTCTAGATGATCGTATTTTAAAAAGCAAATTAAGAAAGATGTACACTGTAGCAGTCACAAATCCTCATTGTGTTACGTTTGCGTGCGAATTTATTTCTGTGTACATGTAATTGTAAACTTACTTAAAATCAGAATCAGCATCTGGTGGGCGGGAAACAAGATTGAAGCACAACTTGCACAACGGAGCCAAGATGAATTCGGCAGAAATAATAGATGCAACAGCACTTTTAAGCTTATACATATCTTCATTAGTTTACATAAGTTCTTATTTAAGCTCTAAGATGTACAATAGTCAATAAGACAATAGTCAAAGTACATACAAACAAACAGAGTCCATGAATCGAAAGAGATTGTCACACTTGATAATCACCGAAAATTTGAGAGTGATATGATAAATATATTTTGAGGAATGAGCGTTTAAAAAGCTCTAAATTTACAATGAATGTATGGCTGTCAGCAACTCTTGTAATAATTGAATTCACGTTGCGTCTGCAGTGGCGGATCCAGGGGTGGTTACGGGGGTGACATGTCACCCCCCCTTTTGGGCCAAAAACAAATTCTGTATAAGAATTCGTAAAAATAAAATACATTCGTTCAAATTTTGTAAGAAATTTCGCACCAGAAACTGTACTGGTCAAAATAGTCACCCCCTTTTTTCAAATCCTGGATCCGCCACTGCGTCTGCCTACCGAGTACTGTATTATCATTATCGTACCATGAATAGCCGAGAGGAAAGGGGGAAAGTTTGCTTCTGCAACCTTTGCAAAGGAAAAGTTATCTTGTCGAATTATCAATCAAAGAGGCATGTAGTTTATATGGCTTCTGGACTTATGATTGCGATACCAACGACAGCGGATATCGATCGAAGGCTGGACGTAGACGTGGAGCATTTCGAAACTCCGGAGACGGACTAGTCAAACGCACTACGGAGGGACATGTTGGGTTAGATGTTAAGAAAGATTAGATGAGTCAACTACATCCCTTGCCCTGGACATGAACACAAGTAGCAGTGAGACTAGTATATAGCTACTAAACAACAATCACGATTCACGCTCTCCCAGCTCGATAAGCTTTAAATATACTCGTAAGTAATTTACTAGCTAGCTATTTTTAAAAGACGTAAAGTATAAGAAGGTTATTAGCTAAAAGCTTGTAAGCTCTAAACTTACTGTTATATTATTTCTTGTTTCGTCACAGGCTTACCATCCTCAAAATTGCACCTCAAAATTGGTCTAGTGTTCCCTGTGGTTACGAATTGAAAGATTACCAAAACTTTAATATGGAGTTAGATTTTCACTCCTGGAATGAAAATTTAGCGATACTGTGCTCTAAATATACTCAAGAAATAAAGATTAGTAGTTATTTGAGTGTTGTATGGTGTTTTTTTTTCGGGAAAAGTTTCTATTTAGCGAGTTTAGCGAAAGAGATCAAAGCTTAAGTAATCTTCCAATTCGTAGCCACAGGGAAGCAAAACCAATTTTGAGGTACCAACCTGGAGAATGGTAAGCCTGTGGTTTCGTATTTTTTTTTGGCGCCCCGCTATATTCTTCGATAATTATAACTGCCTTGCACCGTGAAACTCCAAAAATCAGCTCATTTGACAAGGCGATTCTTGATGCAATTTCTGTGGCAATTTCTTCTGTGATTTTTTCCCGCCTCCTCGAATCGCAGCGGCGATTTCAATGCAATATATTTTATTGCAAACGGAACAATTGAAAATTGTGCATATTTGGCCAGCAGAAACCGAAAAACAAAATTCATGAAATCCGTGTTTCTCTTTTATGAAATTAAATTTAGATGTTTAAAAGATTTCCGTTAAACATATTCTGTTTTCCAGGATTCAGTAAATCAGAACGGTACATGTTCTCATGTTTAGAAACTTTGACAAGGCCTCGTGACCAAAGATTGCCCATGGTGACCCTACTGATATGCTTTTTTGTATGCTGTTTAGAAGAACGCCAAGTTGCATATTGCGCCTAAATTACAGTGAAATTGCGCTAGTTTACATGCGCGATAAATGGCGACTAAAATCGTGGCGGAAATCACACAACTTGCATCAAAAATCGCCTGTCTAAATCACCCTATAAGCTTAATTCCCTATGAGGGACTACATGTTCCTGCTTGCTTATATGTCGTTTATTTGTGAAGTTATTTCAGTTCATGTTCTGTTTTAATTTCGACAAATAAAGTCAACCAGTTGGATCTCGACGGAACACACTAGGCGACAGGTCGCTGTTCTAAGCCACCTCAGTAATCATGTGTACTGCTTGGGAATCATGTCTCTGTTTCAATTCATGCGACCAGTCATGGAAACGAAATTATGTCGCCTGTAAATACTAAACATTAAAGCGCAAGCTTAATATTAAGTCTAGCATTTCTTCATAAAGTTTATGGCAGTTTAATATCAAAAAGTCACTATAGCAGTAAGCTAGCTCATTTAACCCAAAAATGTGAAGAATTAGAAGCAGAACCGGTCAGCATGAATATATTTTTTCGGAGACCCGATGTCCCAGAAAGTTTTTTCGCGTCTCATTGGTATGCAGGATTTTTTTTCGACCACAATTCCTTCTGTATGATTTTTTTTTCTTCACATTTTTCAGTTGGGTTTGCAATACTCCGAATGCTTTTATATGTTGGTAAACATTTTTATTTTGGATGTGTTCCTTCTCGTGCCAATAGCGCATTGAATATTTAAAAAAATGTATAGCCACAGCAAAATTCTAGTATAGCTATTTCATTGAAAAGTGATGGCTTTATGGTTTTCTCCACTGATTGACCGAATGCTATAAACTAGATATCCTATATACATCTACATGTCCTAGATAGATAGATAGATGGATGGATGGATGGATGGATGGATGGTATGCTTTATTTTAGCAGGGTGGCCCTTTCAGCTCACACAAGAAAAACAGACATGTTCAATAAAGTTTAGTGTTATTTTAAAAGAGAACAATGTCTCTGATCTTAGGCTGTCAATGAGTTTATAATCCTCCCCTCCTCCTCTCCCTTCCAAAAAGCCCCTGTCTGGAAGCCCTAAAAACAAACTAGGCACCCCATGGGCTTAATATGAAAGCGGGCACAGCATATACCGGTAGTGCCCCACAGCTAATACATAGTTTTAATACTAGACTATGAACAGGTTCTATTTCGCTGGAACTCTGTAAAGCGCAAACTCTCTCTTTGAGGGATGGAATAATTTGTAACATTTTTTTTTCACCTGAAGAATGGTGCAGGATTTTTTTTCTCCTTCATTTGTTGTTGTATGCATTTTTCATTTTTTTCCTTCCAAAACGCGCTTGAAGGAAAAAAGATTTCAAAAACATCCACCCCCCCCCTCAAGAGTTAAATGGTCGGCCCCTAAATATATGTTGACACTCTAAACATCGCTTTGAGTTGATTTGACGGTTTTGAGTTCACAGTCGGAGTTGATTCAGAGTTGAGTTGAAAGTTAGGCCCGATTCAAACTTGGGACGTTTCATGCGCCGAACGCAATTGCAACAAAAGAGAATTAGGCGGCTTCTTTTGATCTAATTAGGTTCGGCGCATGAAAAGTTCGACGTTTCAATCGGGCCTTAGTCATTGTTACTCACTGATATTTAACATAATTATTGAACTATTCTGAAAAACGGTTCAATTCAATTTGCAAGAAAACGTTCGGCTATAAATTAACATTTTTGAGTTCACACGTAATAAAAACCGATATATAATTCTTCTTTGTAAACCGATCAATCTCTACTTTACTTAGTACAGTTTTATATTATTCATCACATCATGACTTGTAATTTTATTTCCAAGTCTCAGATTCATATTTTTAACAAATTCATGTTATTATTTTGTACTTCACGCCAACCAACAATATCGGTTTTAATTCAGTTATATATCTTCCCAAATATATGGTTTAATCATCCATGCATCTTATTTTAGTATTCGTATAGTGTTGCTGATTAATTAGATCCCACCAAGGTGATCCGGTAGGTCCTTACACGTTAGTACGGTTTAAGTTTTCGTATGAAAAACGACATTGATGTTTACTTTCTACAGTAGAAGATCGCGTATGATATTGGTTTAGATGTTTTTCTTTTTTGCAGAATTTAAACGTACCATGTTTACAATGGACAAATAAATATATCACGAATCTTTAATTTGAAACCTCGGATAACCACAATGAAAAACGACTGCTATTTTAATAACGTCGCTTGTGTACATGGTAATTGCGAACTAGGAAACATCTTGCTGCCTAATTACCTATGCGTAGTCCGTTTAGAATTCATTGCGGGTTCAACATTTTCAAGTTCACTTTATTTCTAACTGATATTGGTAATTAAGGTCACTACATTTGTAATACCCCACAGAAGAGAATATTCCACTTGAGACTTTTTACACTGAGGCGTTTTCCAATTTCCTATTTCGAGAGCGTAAAGTAGTGTAGTTTTGACGTTAGATGCGTCAGTCAACCTGTTAAACAAGGAAATTTTCTCATCAGAACATGAACACACTTGAAATAGATGGGATTAGATGGAACGTGGTACAAATGTAAGCTAAATGTAAACGCATTAAGATAAAAATGTAATTATTTAGCTCAGCTTACAAGAAGGAATGACCTTGTGATTTGGGGCTCTAATCAAAAGTTTCACAGAAGGCTGTTCTGGTGTATCGTATTCGGAATAGAATGTTGCGGTGCTAACTTACAGTTACTGAAGGCGGTATCCTAGGATACTGACAAACTTTTATAAGCAGTGTTCACAGTTTTGGTCTTTAAGGCAGGTGGGTAAACAGAGTGGAGAAAACCCTGTGATTAGACAAGCTAAAATACTATGAAATAGTCCTGTTTCATCGTCTTATCTACTCAGAAAACATTAAGAGTTAAATTTAGGCGGTTAGTACAGATAGAAAAGGAAGATCCATTGATTAGTAATCTGATTTGATAAAGCTTGGACAGAAACACTGAGAAGTCATCTGTTGAGAAGTTGTCATACAAAGCGATTCTAACCGTAAACGACTGAATCATGAACCTTACCAGTGAAAGCCTTCAAAAGCTTGAAGTTGAGTTACGATCACGAAAAACAGGCGAGATTGCAATTGAGAGCATTTTATTTGCGATTATTTTCGTCGCTGCAGTTGTTGGGAATTCCCTAACAATGTACGTCGTATGGAGAAGCAAGAGCTTGCACACAATTCCGAACGCGTTCGTATTGTCTCTTGCTGTCGCAGATGTTGGAATGGGTTGCCTTTCGATGCATTTGCTGCTAACGGTTCTCATAATTTCAGAGTGGCCCTTTGGGGACTCAGTTTGCCAGTATCAGGGTTTCATCTCCATCCTCATGGCAGCAGCGTCCACGCAAACTCTGGCATGGACCGCCTTAAATAGATTTGTTAGCGTCGTGAAATCTCAACAGTATCGAAAATACTTCAACTGGAAGAATACAATCAAGATAATTGCCTCTATATGGTCGCTAGCTCTTCTTGCACCCGTGCCTTACCTCGTCTCAGGAAACAAATTCATCTTCAACCCTGGGAAGTTCTTTTGCTATCTGGACGTTCAAACAGGTTGGTTCACGGTATTTTTACTTATCATCTTCGTTGGATTTCCATCGAGTGTGATCTTCTATTGCTACTTCAGGGTCTTCAAGGCTGTCCGCGAACACAACAAGAAGTTACTTCACTCGAGGGAGAACAGCTTGAGTGTCGAGGAAATCAAGATAACCCGAACTCTTTTTGTAATCGTGGTGGTTTTTATGTTGTGCTGGAGTCCCGTGCTGATTATGGACTTTGTTGATACCTTCACTGGCGACTACAGCCTTCCACGTGGCGCCTACACTGCATATACGTTCCTGGCGACGTTCAGCAGTTCTATTAATCCTATCATTTACGGCATCATGAATCCTAAGTTTAGGAAGGAATATCTGAGGATCTTGTTGTGTAAGACAATTAGAGGTATCCATGTTGAACCCACAGCAACCATACAACATTAAGGCATACTCTGGGATATTAATTAACTCGCAATCCCCCCAAAAAACCGGCATTTTTTCCTCACCTCACCTTGACTCAAAAAAGCAAAATTAAAAGTTTTTTTCACCAGCAGAATTTTTTTCTTAACTCGATCGTATTATCAGAATGACGCCTTAACTCGTGAAAGCAAATTATATAAACATTCCCCCATAACTCAGATAACTCGCTTTAACTTGCTACGAGTATAGGCTTACCTTAAGGTCATATTTGAATCCATTTTATCGTTAGTTTTGTGGTGTTTACAAGCCACTAATGTAAAGACAATAAAAATCTAACTAAAAGAGAACAATAGTTTTAAAGAGAGTGGTAAAAAAGGGGGGAGACAAATTAATAAAGTTTTGTTTCGAAGTAGCGAGAATTTAATCTTGAATTAAAATATGTAGTTCTGTATTACATATGAGCTCAAAATGACTTGATTATTCACTATCTTTCATCGCTTTCAAATGCTCAAAAAGCTTTATTATCTACTATCTTTCCTCACATTCAAATATTCCCTAAAGTTAATTGATAATCTCATTTGTAAGTGGGACATTACAACAAAAATCCTAAAAGTGTTTCTTCGAGAAACATTTTTGTGTCACTCTATACATTATTTTATTTTATAAGCTTTTGAATCAAAAAGCAAGCAATCCAATACTAACTGACGGCCTTGGCAGGGAGGACACACATTGTACATTGACGACACCCGCTTAAATATAACTGGAAATCGTAGATTATTTCAAAATAAAGGTGATAATTATTTCAAGTTATGTTGTATTGCGATGAACCGGTAGCGGTAAGTCGACTTCAATTTGAAGAGTAACTGTCGAATTTAAAATTCTTGTCGCTTATCTTGAATTAGATTTTTTATTTACCCGTTTTCCAATTTTCTTTCAGTCGGCAGACTCTCCGGCCGTCTCACAACAGTCAGACCATTGCAAATGAAACCTTGTTGCAACTATCGTTACAAAAACTGAGCCATTTGTTTCGTATTGCAGCTTAACAAAGCAAAGTAATTAAAAGCGTGTTCTTGCAGTTTCAGTTGAGAATTTTAGTTTGGAAAACATGGGGAAATAGTTTGGAAGAGGTTAACTACGTGACCTCTTTTTATCACTTTTATGCAATATGAATCAGGTACCAAATCCATTGAACTTCCGTTAATGCAAATTAGTTACCAATTTCAAGTTGAATTTCTATGGAACATATCTAAAGACTCGTATAATGCTTTACGCTCAAACTATGACATTTGATCTCCAGTTTCACCTTTGATATATCTTATCTATGTTGTCGATCGTTTGAAACACCTTTCTTTCAAGGTCAGGTTGTAGGCGTTTTGCTGTTTACACTAACAAAATATGTTAAGAATGAAAACCTATTGCTGGGGCGATGAACGTGAGAATATTTTGGAAGAGGTTAACTATAGTGACCTCTTTTTATCACTTTTATGCAATATGAATAATTTGTTGTGTGGATGTTTGTCTTTGTTGATTACGAAGTCTAAATAAGCACTAAATTATCGAAGAAGTTAATAGTCAGAACGTTTTCATGTACATGCATAGCACACTTAATACGAACCCTAAAATCACATCAATGCAATACAGCAAAATGAACCGGTTATATGTGTTAAGAAAAAGGATCTTACGATTTTAGACAAAATCCTACTCTAGGAGAAACATACAATAAATTAACAAGTTCTAGTTTAGCGCACGCTCGACGCAGCCAAAGCTGAGTTATTTTAACTAAATCGTCCTTTTATTAAACTTTTATTTGGTCACGAGCCTGTATTTACTAAAGCCGTTTTCGACCCATTGACAACATTGAATAGAACTCATTTTCCAATAACTTATTTCAATTACAAGGAACTAATTAAGTATTGATTATATCTTAAGCTATCGGTACCAAGCGATCCCGACAACAAGCTAATTACAGTTCCGTACTTTGTCAGGTACCAAATCCATTGAACTTCCGTTAATGCAAATTAGTTACCAATTTCAAGTTGAATTTCTATGGAACATATCTAAAGACTCGTATAATGCTTTACGCTCAAACTATGACATTTGATCTCCAGTTTCACCTTTGATATATCTTATCTATGTTGTCGATCGTTTGAAACACCTTTCTTTCAAGGTCAGTTTTGCTTTGTTTGGGCCAATACCCTACTTACAATAGGGGTCCATGTAAAGACACCTGCGTTGTTTAAGAATTATTCTGGTCAAGGACATCTGTCTACCACAAGAGACCATTATAGCTGAGAACTATTCTGGTCAAGGACATCAGTTTACCACAGAGACCATTGTTTGTAAATGACATAAATACAAAACGAATATATTGTAACTTAGTCGAAGAAAGCAGAAATCATGGTGTTCCATGATTCTTCATGATCCGCCTCAATGGCTTAGTCATGGCCAGTCATTGAGACCTGAGTGATAAAAGTACGCTAAGATCCAACCTTGGTTGTCGCTACAAGCTCTACGAGAATTCCCTCAGATCAGGAAAAGACTCCCTGACATATGTATTCGAAATAGAGGCAGATAATGTTGAGACGATCGATCTCGGAGAAATTGCATCTCTAGGCAACAGAAGTAATATCGAATGAATGAAATAGGAAAAAGGACGGCATTATTTGGTAGGAAAAATCACAAAGTCTATATTTCAATGCAGCCGTCTTTATAGCAACACCATCAAATATCTTGTCTCGGTTAGCGTTCTGCCTCCCAGGACCCCATTTACCATGTATTGTCATTGAAGTGCGATCCTGGAAGTTTCAAGTCGCGTTTCGAAAATTGCATTTAGCTTACCGTCTGCAGTCATACAAAGCTTTCAAAGGCGTACCGTCTAGATCAATTAAATATAGGCAGTACTTGTTTGATTGACGGTTGGTTACATGCAATTTTCCAAACGAGTTGGCACTTTCACAGTCGCACTTCAATGAAAACGGTAATAACATCCGAATTTCTGCAATACCCAGAACAACAATAACAAAACATCATTATCATGTTCTTGCAGGTTGTAGGCGTTTTACTGTTTAAACTTAACAAAATATGTTTAGAATGGAAACCTATTGCTGGTGCGATGAACGTGAGAACAACACCTGAAGGTCTTGCTTTAATGTTGATTTTAGTTATCAATTTTACCTTCCCGATTTCTCTTAAGGCAAGCCATAAACCATAAACATGTCAGCAAGTTATATGTATATTTTTATTGGATCATGTCTGATTGCTGCAACTAAGGGATATTGGCCTTCCGCTCGGAGGTATGGGATTCGTTCACCTAGGGTTCCGCTCGGTCGCATATTCGATCAATGTGAACTTTCTTTTGATGTATCAACCATTCTGATTACTCGAAATTGACGATTCCTTGACAAGATTAATAAAAAACGATCCACAGGAAATGTGAGATTCCAATCGCTTGGCGATGCCAATTAACTACATTCTCTTGAAATTATTAAAAGAACTAATTGATTTAGAATGTGTCTAGGTCCAGGATTTAAAGCTATAGAGGTTTTGCACCATCACGTGATTTCCTAGCAACTGTTGCTACGCCGCCATGTTGGATGGCAGGTAGAACCAAAATGGCGTACTGACTGAGCACACAACTTCTTCCTCAAGTAACGAAGACTGTGTGATAGAACCTGGTCAAAATTAAGAGACATGGAAAATATTGCAGAACTTTTACATAAATCGGCTTGACTATATTGAGATTGATGTCTTTTAAGTAATCTTTGCAATGTTTTAAAGTTTTATGAGCTGCGCTCACTGGCGTGGCTGAACTCTTGTCGAGTTCATGGTCACCAGTAACTGCTCCCCTCACCTGATAAACATATTGCATCTTTCTGGAGAACCAATAGAAAGCATTTTACTTATTATTTAGATGATCTTCGAAAACATCCAAAACGTTAAATTGGTTTAGCATTGCCGCACCGACTCACGAACTGTCTGAAATAAGACATGACTTCAATACATGTTCAATGCAGATTAATCTTGGGAAACATCTGGCCATTGCCTGTCGCATCCCACGCTTTTTGAGATTTGACAAAAAGAAAGCTTCCAGAAACTTCTTACTTGCTTTCGCCGATAAACTGAAACTGACTGGGACACTTTTCTTTGATTTTGTCACTGGATTCTCAGTTTGTTGTTATCAAGCAATATGCTAATTTGTCAAGCATTTGGTAATGAACACAAAACAATGGCGGGCGTCGGTGAGAATAACACTGATGAACACACGTTTCACCAAGAATAGAATCCCTTCATTCTTGTCTAGGTTTTAGAGGCTTTCAACGATTTATGAAACAGAAAAGACGATAAAATTAGCTTCAAGGAAGAAGTTTGATCATTGTTTTGAAGGGAACCAGTTATACGTTTGCTTTCATAAGGTGGCCGGGTCCATAAGTTGCCTCGGGCCGAGAACCTAAATGAAAGAGACACTGAAGATAACTTTACATCGTTTACGATGACTTACGTGCCCCCCGGGAGGGGGGTGGGGGAGTTGACAGGGTACGGTTTTTGGCCTCTCTGTCCTGAACATGGTATATAATTTCATGCGAGTCTGTCCTAAACAGGGTCTGAACCTGTCCTAAACAGGGTATTGATTGCACGATTATCCTCGTCTCACCGGTCCTTTAACAGGTCATCAGCCAACATCAAATCATTTCAGACTCCACAAGATCATTGTCACCCAATCAAGCATTACAAAACACCAATAAGACACTTGAAATTGTGTAAAACAAGATAGTCTGTATTTTGTCATTTGTCCTAAACAGGATCCTAAACTAGAGGGTGTTGTCCTACACAGGGTAGGTATTTAGAGTTTTTCTGTCCTAAACAGGGTCAGGGTTTCAAACCTTCAGCGGTACCACTATACCCAAACATGGGTCCCTGGGCTTACGTGTTTCCGATAGGATTAATGCTTCACATTCGTATGCATTGTTTGCATGTTTGCAATCTCTAAAAGCAGGAGATAATTACTGAACATCAACTCAGAACATTCTGAGCTATATGAAAATAGTTTGGCGGTAGAGTAGACCACTTATAAATAAGTGGTAAACGATTAGTGTAAACTTAAATTACAGGGAAATTTAGCTCAGAAACCATCGTGGTCAAAATGTTTTTCAATATATTATTGAACTTTGCCAAAATTTAGGCCAGGGCGAATAAAGATAGTCAATATTTCATCATTCGAACTCCCGCGCTCAGTCAAACAGTACGCCATTTTGGTTCTGCCTGCCATTCAACAAAGCGGCGTAGCAACAGTTGCTAGGAAGTCACTTGATGATGCAAAACCTCTATTGTATTATTCAAATTCACTTTGATATCGAATGAAGTTACAGTGAGCCATCTTAGAATAACTCAGACGTTTTTTTATATATCAATCACGGAGAGACGTGAGTTTATCAAATATATGTGAAGTTGGGCCAAAGAGAGGGATGAAAACCACGTTAAGAGTAGTATAATCTTTCACTGGAACAGTGCATGATTACCGATAATTGTTGCATCTCATTAACTCTGAGCCTGAACTATACACCCTTTTAATAAGTCTGACTGTAAGTATAATCAATGACGTCATCGCGTACTTCTCGTGTATCAGGACTTGCATGTCTGTTTTAAAACGTAGTTATCAGCGCCTCTGTCGTATCTTGCAAAGTCTGAATTATATTCCCATCTTTTATTCAAGAAATCATGAGTTAAACATTCGCGATTTGTTGCTTTTCCGCTTTTGACGTCACTATAATTGAATTCCACTTACTAAAAAGGTCTAAGTACTACTCAAGCGTAATCTTACTTCCAAATAAGACGCAGTCTCGTAGCCAGTGGTACATCGCGACGAGAGAGCTCTGGTAACAGCCATTTTGTAGTCTTTGTTCACGTTCATTGGCTGAAATATTATAGCATGTGAATAGAGCTGAGAGGAGAGGAAAACAGTGGTTTCTCAACGGTAATTATGTATTAATTCTTCCTTTTCTTCCTCTCTTAAAGCTAGATTTTCGTATTATAGCGTACGAACAGGCGTTCCTAAAGGCCGGTGGAAATGAAAGTTATTTGCTTTCTTACGTTCGCGTTCTCTTTTATACGTAAAATTTGGACTGAGTTTTGACGTTGTTTTACAGACAACGGGAAAACAATGGCGGCTACTTCCATTCTCACGTAAAGGTATTGTATTTTGCAATTAACAATCGTATGTCGTCCTTGTTGCGTAAGGTACCTTTCGAAACCTTTTATATATGTACGTGTGTAATCTTCTAGCCGACCGCCAGTGTCGATCTGAAAAATCGAACTTAAAGTGACACTACGACGAAATTCGACCATTTTCATTTCTACTTTGTCTTTCAAAACGACAAACACTGTCGAAAATATCCAAAACAGTGAAAAATATAACCAAAGGACCAAATTAAACTATGAATTTTGCAGAGATTTTGCAGTCGAAATCACGTCCGCCATTACTGAAGTATGTTCCAAATACTTCGCGATTTTCGACCAGCGGTTTGCTGTCGTGACGTCATTGTCTCAACGCGTCGCTCTTGCAAATGCATATTTCCATTCAAAACTTCGTTCTTTCCTTTCCTTTTTGGAAAGAAAATTGTACAAACATGCAGTTTACTTACATGTTCAAGTGAAAGTTTGTATGAAACGTAGTCCCGCATGTTGTTGTGTTGAGAACATGACGTCACAAGACGTTGTATTTTTGTTAAACTATCTCTGCCAGTTTTACTGATTAAATCACATGGAAAGTCAGTGTTTGGTAAAAACATTTTTCCTTGGCGTTTGCCATTTTGATATCGTTCACAATCGCGTGCCAACACCACAGCGAAATGGCAGCTAATGTCTATATATAGACTCATATAAACATGACTTTCAGCCAATCAGTGCGCGAGTTTCCTTTGGGTTATTGGGTTATGGCTGTATGACATGACCGAGGGAACTGGACACTGGCGCGCGACGCGGTCACACAGCCAGCCATTTTGTTGTTGAGTTCGCTTTTCCGAATAAAGTCATTGAAAGCAAGCTGTTTAATCGTTTTCATGCGTATTTAATCGCCCCGCTTCGAAAGCGTTCTATACACAATTTTCTATTTGGAAATTCCCTCAATCTGAACATCATTTGAAAACGGCTGCACATGCGAACAATTCCTAATATCTTTGTGACATCTCTCGCCGTTTCTGATCTAACAGTAGCTCTTCTTAGCTTTCTCATTATATAATCATGGCCATTCGTCAGTCACATCGCCTGTCATTGCCTCTTTGTAGATCTTGTTATGGACATCCGTGAACCGATACATCAAAGTCGTCAAAGATAAGCTCTAGCCCAAAGTATTTACTGCTAAGAATACACGATACATCTTAGCTTCAACGGTATTATTGGCGTGGCTAGCCCCTGTTCCATACCTTGCAACTCGGAACAAATTTGTGTTCTACCCGGAATGTTATTTTGCTATTTCACTGAACGCCGCTTGCGTCACCCCATATGTTATCGTTGTCCACGTTGGTCTCCCTACACTGGTGATAATCTTCTGCTACTTATAGTGTTCTGACAGGTTGTTAAAAGGCAGAACGGTACGGTTTGGGAAGCTAGATGGCAGGACTAGATAGAGAAACACTGCCCTAACCCTAACACAAACAATCAATCAATATTAATCAAATCAATTAATCACTGATCAGTAAATAAATAAACTAACAAATGTTAAAAAAGAAACAAATATGATATCGACAATAGGTTAGAAATTTGGAAACAGACAAGTAAAAGTTAAATGACTCGCCGGGTGGTCATGGGATTTTATTGTATGTGGTAAAAAAATATGAGAAATTGTAGTATACCGAAGGTCTGTGGGTTTGATGTAAAAATAAAATTCAGTGCAATATATGATAGAAAACTAATCCATGATAAAGTAATTATGGCATTTAAAAGAGAAATGCTCTACAGGATTAGAATAAAAGTGAGATCGTAAATCAAGGCTATATAATCAAGAAAACATGAACCTAGAATAAGAATGTTAGATAGATAACGCCATATTGGCGTATTGTAGGCAGAACGGGAAATGTGTGACGGTGAGAGGTCTTTATTTTCGCTGTCCTGGAGGGATACAATTGTGTCACCGATTTTCATATCTGAACTTATGTAGCCTGTTCACAGGCTCTAGATACTGGGGAAAATGACGAAAATAAAACGTGGCGAAAACAAAATGGCGGATGGAAAGAAGAGGCCGGGAGTTGGGGAAAGGGGGACGGAAAGAGAGCCCTCTTTCTCTTTTACTCTTTCTCTCCCATTCCCCCACCCTTCACATTCTCTACCAGTCCTCCTCTTCTCTTTCTTCCGATTTTTTTTTTAGTATCCAGGTCCTGTGAACAGGATAGAACTGATGAACCTCGCGTACCAAAAAAACTGTGTTTTTTCTCCGAGGATTGGATTCAGTCGATCAATGGTATAAGCAAAACGTTAAAGTCATCCGTCCATTGAAATATTGTTGCATTATCAGAATTCCAGCATGTCTAGATTTGATGCAATATTTTTTGAAGTTCATGGCCTTTATTGGGGCGGTCTCAGGCGCCGTGGAAGTCAATGACTTAATACAATATAGTAGCAATGATCAAGTTAGTTGAACAAATACAATAGCCATGTTATTGATTCTAAAATGGATTAAAAGAGTTTAGAGGTGGATGGGAATGTTCCCCCCTTATGTGTGTGGCTGAACATTTAAAGGTGTCAATATAATTATTAGGCCATGAGTTCTCACTGACGTTGGGCTAAGGATTTACAGGTTACACAAGAGAAAAAAAACAGTGTATCTGCGATTCAAACCCACTAACGGTCTATATTTTAGACTGATGTAATGACCACGGTACTTAGCATCCATCCGCTCTCGAGATGTGACAAATGTTCAGCTTTATAGCTTTATGCTTGATTAGTGCCCATGTAAATTAGTTCCCAGTCGTGAGCCGATCGTGAATCCCTGGACCCTAGCTCTCTCCTATGTCTCAGAAAGGCGACCTTTCCAATCCCCTCGAACTGCTTATACATCAACTTAAGATTTGTATATATTACGTTCAACTTCCAATAATTTCAGAAGGCTGAGCTGGTGTTTAAAATTCATACATGTATCAAAATAAAAGCACGCTGTGAGATAAAAGTATAGATAATTTAGTCTTATGGCTCTATAAAATCCAAACCTTCCCCCCCCCCCCCCGGCATACGTGGCAGGGCATTTGAGTGAGTGGGGCATTTCATTTGAGTGGAGCATTTGGCAGCAAAGAAAAGTTGACGGGGTGGGAAATTGGTCAGAGAGTCAAAATTAATGTTATTTGCCGAGTACTCGTTGCGAGGCCCCACGGTGGGGCATTTGCATAGCTTAGCTGGCCCACGTGGGGCATTGGACCCTGTGTCCGAGCCCATGGTGCTTTGCGCCAATGTTATGATTAGTTTGTTTATCAACGGCCGCATAAAAACCCAATCGAGCTCACGAATTTTCCCCAGATGCTTGATATGATTTGAACAGTACTCGGCAGGAAGCCAGTTGTTCTGCCTTTAGATTCTAATTCGGTTTACGAGTGCGACTTTTCACAACTCTACAAGCAAACACATACTCTTGCTTCCTTGTTTTCATGTCTCCAGTATTGCTTAGCTGTATTTGAAGATCTCTACTTTCCTTGCGAATGATATATTTTGAGTGAAAAATGAAATGTCGTACCCGCACTCGAGTCAAACTCACAGCGATGTAACAGTTGAACTCGGCAAATTGGAGTTTGAACCGCGGTCGTAGTTTTGGTAGCAAGACTTTCTGGACATACTGGACGATGAAAATAAAGGTTAAGGACATTGCTTTCTCTGCTAATAAAAATGCAAAACATATACAGATCAGTGGCGTAGCCAGGTTTTTAAAATTTGTAGGCCCAAACAACCGCTCCGTAAGGGTCGCTTCTTGAGGGGTCCGGGAGCATGCTTTCCCAGGAAATTTTTAGATTTAGACTTTCGCAAATGCCTTCTGCTGCACTTTCAGGTCATGTTTTGTGTATTTCGACAGCTCCTCAAGCCCAGCATTCACTTGTAGTAAGACAAGTAGGCTGTAAAATGTGTAGGCCCAGGCCTACGGGCCTATAGGCTAGATACGCCCTTGCAGATACAGATAAGTTGTAACACACAGTAGAGCTTAGCCGTGCGAAATTATAATTATAAATGATCTTGATGCCAGAAGTGGCTGCTTTGTGCTTCGTATTTCCAACGAAGCCCGCCGGTTCCTTAGTGCAGCAAATCCCCGGGAAACTCACGTAGTAGTCCTTTTGAACCACAAGTGTTCTCTCGTAGACCTAGAGAAAGTAAAATGTGGACTGCTGAAGGAATATTTGTGAGTCGCTTCGCCTCGCTGTCTATCGCCACTCTAGACCGGGATTCGAAGAAATATTCGACTAAAGTTTCATTTTAAAAGGTATATATACAAAAGTTAAGATAAAAGAAAGTCAGTTAAGCATATATATCTATAAATAATTACACGATGGCCCAAACTAGAGATGGATTTCGAAAGATTCGAGAGTCACATAATAACAACACCGATCTTTCTGATTTTCGTAGCCTACGAAAATGATTTGCGCGCGCAAAGCACCATGGGCTCGGACACAGGGTCTTTAAAGCCCTTCTATGGGGGTCTCCGAGAGCCTACGAATTATCGTCCTTATCCGAGAAGACGTGAAGGTCTAACCATTTGTAGTTCGTTCACAAAGGCAGCACCTTCTACTCAGTTATTTTAAGACCCTGAGTGTTGGTCCAGCCGGAGTTTGAACCCCCGGCACTGAGCTAACCGGGAGGCGGTTTTTAAACATGTTAAACCTTGAAAACCAATGACCTTCCTGCTGTAAAAGTATTGAGATTATATTACGAATTGTTTTGATATTCCTATTGTCAGTTACCTATATTTAATAAAACAGAAAAACATTCTAAAAACGTTGATATGTGTTTTTCAAGGAAGGTATGTATAGAAACTAACAAAAAATATTGTTGTGTCCTAGATTTTCATTATCAGTAGCATATCAGTGAACCAATACGTTTGGATTTATTTGGATAATTTTACAACAACTTTCAACCATTGTAATTATTTTATTTATAAACGATATATATTAGATATACATGTATCATCGTGTTTGAAATTTACGTGCTCTTCGTGAATAAATAAAGGAACGCAATTCAGCAATAGAAAAAAATTCCGAAAGGGCATTGAATCATATCACAATATTTATATTTAAGTTCTAAACTATAGACCACTTTCATATTTGGCGCATATTCCTGTTTCGATAGTTTATCCATATGTACAGAAAACATGATTATTACCAAATGAAAGTTAGTGATCTTGTGAAATTTGAGTGATGTGAAGTGACAGCCATTTAAAATTAGAGAGATTTTCATGAGAAAAACAACGGAGGCCTTTCTAGTCTCGCTTTCATGTTTTCCAGCATTAGAACTGCCTATAAATAGTCTACAGCAATTCTATCCATTTTCTATAACTCAACACAATTACTAGTTTTAGTGTGATCTTTCTTAATCTAGCACTAGTTTCCCTCAACAAATTAATCTTCCAAATTATACAAATTAGGAGACGGCCATTACGAAAGTTATTTGGCTTTTCCCAAAACCACTTTGGACATCCAATTAAAACCATGGATTTTTTTATTGAAAACCATGAAAATTATTTAGGAAAACGGTCGTTTACAGTTGCCATGGAAATGTTCAGGTTTATAAAATTACTCCATTATGAATTTTCATGTCTAGTTTTTATATCATGTATAAAGCCTCTTTCACTGAGTTGCTTATAATGCGAATTGGGATGCTGGTTGAGATGTTAGACTGTCAGCAGGAAACAATGTTTCCGAGACACATAAAGGAAAGCACACGGAAAAACAAAAATCACCAAATCAATACAGAGGACAGCGTCAGTCGGTTTTCTTTAAGAACCGTATCTCTCCGACAGCGACTAGCTATTGTATATACAGACAACTGACGTGCGAAAAATCAGCTGTAAGAATATGAATATATCGACCTATCGTTTAAATTGGTGAATATTTTCAATGAAGTTTTAGTTTCTGTTTATGAGTGCTTCTGCTCTTATCGCAAATTGGAAGACAGTGCTCATAAATTAAATTTCGTTTGTAGCAAGTACCGGGCCGCTGCTTAACGAATAACGACCACTTCCCTAGTGAACGTGAGTGGGTGGTAATTAAGTAGCGGCAGATAAAATAATTTAAATCGTGAATTAACAATCAATAAAGTCAAGCTCGGAGTAACAATCTATTATTTTCATAACCTGATGTTAGAATTGGCTATTATGTGTATTTTATCCAGACGTGTTCTACATAGGCGCATAAAGCTTAATCTATAACAGCGGAAAGCGAAAAGGTAATGGGTTACAACGATACATAATATATGGCTTATTGTCGACTGTTTAAAGTTTCTATCTTGTTCAAATTGTTTCTACGTTTGATGAGACTAGAGATGGTGCTTTCGATATATATGGCAATATATTAGAAATTAATATTGTTGGATAATTAGCGAACAGTGATGCAAAATCAACGTTTAGTAACGGACAGAAATGGGAGTGTGTAACGTACGATATTGCAGCCAAGGTTGAGTAAAATACATGTCAGAAGTTATTTTACTGATTGACAACCAGTCGCTCTAGAGGTATTACTTTTAGGTGCGTTTAAATTTTTGTGCTCAAATGATTTTAAATATATGGACAAGGAAGTAGTTTAAACGACAACTGAACGGCTGTGAACTTAGAGCGGCGGAAGAAATATGTACAGCCGTGAAATAATTTCAGTTTCCACTGAAACGTCTTCAAACATGTCAAAAATGGGTGCATATTTAATATCGACAAACGGAAGGTAATACAATCTGGTTTAGTTCATTGAAAAAGGTTTGTTTGCATGCAATGTTCTCCTTAAATATAATTTGTTATTGAAATCACAAGTTAAACGTAAAAACTGAAACCGCTCCTCATTGCTTCTCATTGATCCTCGTTGCTTGCTTATGGAATAACATCGACCTCTTCAGACCGATAGAAGCGCCGACTGGTCATCATGAATGGGTCAGCAGAGGATCAACTACAGAAATTCTCAATCGAACTTGAAGCAAGATCAAAGGGTTTGGTCATCATTGAAAGCACATTATTTGCGATTCTTCAGTTTTGCACCATCTTCGGGAATACTTTGACGTTATACATAATATGGAGTAGTCGATCCTTAAGAACAATTCCAAACTATTTTGTTGCATGTCTCGCGGTTTCTGATCTTGGAATGGGTGTCCTCTCGATGACCCTGCTACTTGTAACTCTGGTTATCTCCCGATGGCCGTTTGGCGATGTTTTGTGTCAATACCAGGGTGTAATCTCGATAACAATGGCATCAGCATCGACACAGACATTGGCTTTGACTGCGTTGAATCGCTACTTTAGAATCGTTAAAACGAAGAAATACTCCAAAGTTTTCACAGTGAAGAAGACAATATCCATGTTCTTCTCCGTGTGGTTTCTCTCTTTCCTAGCATCGTCACCGTATCTTTTAGCGGGAAACAGGTTCGTTTTCCATCCCGCTAAGTTCTTCTGCTACCTGAACCTGGAAGCCGCGTGGTTCACAGCCTTTTTAGTGGTTGTTTACGTCGGGATACCGACCAATATTATCATGTTCTGCTACTTGAAGGTTTTCCAGGCTGTTAGAAAGCACAATAAAAAACTCACTAAATCAAAAGAGGAAAGAAGTCTCAGCATCGAAGAGATAAAAATAACTCGAACACTTTTCGTGATCGTAGTTGTTTTCATGGGATGTTGGACACCTATTTTAATCATGGACTTGATTGACACTTTTCGCGGAAGTTGGTCCCTACCCCGCACTGCCTACACTTGTTATACATTCCTTGCAACATTTAGTAGCGCCATCAACCCGGTCATCTACGGATTAACGAATCCGCTTTATAGAAAGGAGTATTTCAGAGCTTTGAGGTGTTCTTCATTACGAGATCTACAAACTACTATTAAGAGTTTGAACACTCGTAGTTTTCACCGAGGGACGCTGAACTCGGTGGAGATCACATCGGGCGTCCACCTTGAAAGAATTATGGAAAAGGGAAAACGTTGTTCTGGGAGTGATTTCTCTATGGAAGTGAAACCAAATCTTCACAGAGCAAATGAATCTATAACTGAGCTAGGCGAGGAAGAGATGCCGATCTAATAATGAGTACTGGATAGATACAATTAGGATTAGCTCTGAATCAGGTCCTGTTATTAAAACCAAATGCATTCAGACATTTTGCCAGCAATCAACAATATGGTTTATTTGGAACTGTGGTATTTCTAAGCGGCTTTTTTTAAATTAAAGGTTATAGAAAACATCTGAGCATTGCACGGTATGACGAAGTGATGACCGCCTACGAAGATACATGTTAATAATATCCTACATGCGAGTCGCCTTATAGAAATGGTTTTCATCATTACATTTTGTTACCTCAAATTACGAAAATTTCTGATATCAAAACAATACTGGCCATAGTGGTGGATGCTACGAAGGCGAGATTCCAGTTTACAGCCAAATATTCAGTTCAGTATTTTACATTTACGCTTATCATATAAAAGCTTCATAGATATTCATGATAGGTGTTACTCTATTGCTTCGCACATATTGTTTGCAGTGCTATGATTATTCGTCCTTTCTATATCACTTTGGGCCGGGAAAAAGGTAATCGAACCATTTTCCTTGAAGTTAAATAATTATAAGTGAATTATACAATAAGAGCATAGCAACACAGAAATATTACTATTGTTTTAAATAGAAATAACTGTATGCACATGAAAATAAAGATATAATGACAGTAAGCCTTATTCAGGAAATAGTCACATGCTGATGTATTCACTTTACTGGATAGCAAACAAACTGCAAAACGCTTGGAGGTGAATCGTTTGGAGGTGAAAAATGGTATTTACAAACAGGTTTTTTTCTAATAACATTACTGATATTTAAATAAATTAAGTCAGATTTTTTTGCCACCAGTTCAACCAGTTGTTCGAATTAGCCGTAATACATCACCCTTCCTATGCTTCCTTTGCTTATAAAATGCTCGGTGTGTTAAATTGTCAGTACTGAAACGGGGTTTGACTGCAGTAATTTCAAACCCTTGTCAATTTGATTTTTAAAACTTGTATTCAGTAATCTGGTAAATTGAAAAGAAATAATATAGGACGGGTTCTTCAGGGTATATTATAAGTTTAAGTTGTACCAGTTAAGTTTCTAAAACTCTGTAACTCTGAAGAAAAACAGAGAGAGATACAGCCGCAATATGTAGCTATCAAGCTGTTAATTAAGCCATGACTTGGCTTTCATGTCCAAAACTCACATAAATTTTAACTCAACCTTGCATGTGTTTGAAATAAATAGATAAAACAATTCTGAGTAAACTTCCTCTTTGATACAGGTAATGTTTTCTGGTCAAACTAGGGAGAACTTTGTGAAGGAATATAGTCGACTCGTTGTATGCATAAATGACGTTCAATTTGAATAACCATTGTTTAGGAATCTTTAGCCTCGCATTCATGTGAAAACGCTTCTGTGTGGCAGCATGAACACGAGGCTTAAGTTTCCAGGACAATACCTATTTAATTGGACACCATTTATGCAATAATAATAACTATCATGTACCACACCCAAAATCATTTGTTGCAAGTGATGGGATAAATCCATATCCCACTGAATTACGTAATTCACTGATTCCTGCTACTACAAACTCAGTAAACTCGGTAACATGTTATTTCTTTCTGGGTTAAACGGCATAAGATAAATTGGTTAATGAATGTCATCTCGTGTGATATGGGATTTATCATCGCTCGTAAAGCTTAACGGCCACTCATTATCCTTTACTAATAGTGTCTATTCAAATGATAAAATACATATCAAATGTTACAAAAAGTTATAATGTAGTTAAAGTTGATAAAAATGGGTCAGATTTATAATAATGTAAGCTTTCGTGTCGAGACTCTAGATAGAGTTATTTAATTTATAAAACTACATTTTAGCGTAGCATGAGCTTTTGTACTGATAAAGGCCTGCTTACAATCCTAATATTGTTGGAAAACTAGAAATAAAATCGAGCTTCTTAAAATCAGAAAGTATAGCTTGGATTAAAGAGGTCTTGGGTGAATAAGTTTTTTTAAAGCTCCGATATCTGTACATGTGTATTTAGTTCTCAGCTGATGTGACTTCCACTAATTAATATTTACCCAGCAAAAAGCTCTCTTGTCAGGAAAACTTAGACATTGACAGACAACATGGTTAATTGAATTCACGAAGTTTGAAATATACTGCCTTTAAAACACTGAAAAAATATCATATGAAGCAAGCGAAATACAACGAAACTAAACAAATATTTATTGCGATAACCTTTGACAAATTCAACGATATTTAAATGGCTGTTGGGGGGGGGGGGGGGGGGGTAATGTTTTCATTCATTGTTTTGGATAATTTATATGAAACTTGACGAATTTCACCGACGTGTTTAAGGTCACAGGTAGCTGTTTAAAAAAAGCGGTGACGTCACGTGGGAAAACGTATCTGCTTTTAAATCACTTGCTGTATGATATATAATAATCCTGATAAAATTAACGGCGAGAAGCAGCGAATCTAGAAGTAGATGTTATGGATAAGGTCAACACCAACCAAACACACTTTCCACACAGCTTTGAAATCTCACATGTTTAACATTCTCATTTTAAATGTTATTGATAAAAAACGTAACATTTGCGGAGCAAAAACCGACCTTCAAATCCTTATTGAAATATTGAAATGTGTTCTTTCTTATTCTTCAGTCATCATTGTTTTAGTTCTTTTCTATGAGAGACCTTGCCAATGTTTAATGGAGAACTTGAATCCTAAACCAACCTTAAACGTCTATAAAAAGATGTGTTCGAAATAAATAAGTCCTGCTATTTTATTTATTTGTGCCTATGCGTGTCTATGAAAAGAAAATTAGTTTTCAAGTTTAAAATAATACCGATTTTTCGCTGGTAAATCTAGCTTGTATGGAGGGTCGATTCAGTACAAATTTCTCCATATCGTACGTAACACGTAGCAAAGAAACAATCACATATCTAACGAAAAGAAAACAAAGTTGTCCGTAATTAGGAGCCGTTAGTCCAGCTTTTCAATGCCGGAGTCAACATGGCAAAATTAATTTATTCTCCGACGCGGAACACAATAAATTATAGATTATATTCTAAGGTTATTGATATACAGCTCGTTTCGTAGTAAGAGCTAAAGTTGAGTTAGGGTTCAGTTCCCTTTAAGGCGTCGAAAATACCACAACTGGCTTGCGATGGCACATCTTTACATTCTCCAAAACAAACAAGCGCAAATGCTTTGAATATTGAGAAAGTATTGAACTGCCAGAATATGCGTGTCTATTTAACAATTAGACTATGAGCTCGAAGTTTCTATTATACAAATAGAGTGTGTCCGTCGAGGAACTATCGGCTGATAGATTCCCGCGGAAATTTGATGTTCTTAAAACAAATATAAGCCCGATAACTTATATGCTAGTTTTAAGACCATCAAATTTCCAAGGGAAACTATCAGCTGTTATATAGTTCACCACAAAATGTTGGCGCGCGCTCATTGGCCAAAAGCGTCGTCCGCGGATGCAAACTATCAGGCCTTATAGTTCACCACAAAATTTTGGCGCGCGCTCATTGGCCAAAAGCGATCACATGACGTGATAGTCGCCGTCCGCGGATGCAAACTATCAGGCGATAGTGCCCGCTGAGAGCGGAAGACAATTTTGTGATGAACAATAACGACAAATAGTGTGTGTTTGTCTCGGAACTATCTTTGTCTCGGAACTTCGTTCTCGGGCTTATATTTGTTTTAAGAACATCAAATTTCCGAGGGCAACTATCAGCCGATAGTTCCTCGACGGACACAGTCTATTTGTATACTAGTTCCTCGACGGACACACTCTATTTGTATAATAGTGCCCACTGAGAGCGGAAGACAATTTTGTGATGAACAATAACGACAAATAGACTGTGTTTAATTGTCGCGGAACTATCGGAACTATTTTGCCACTCCAGCTGCTTTTAGGATAGCCACAGAAGTAGCACGAATACAATGTGGAGTGTAGGGGACCGAGAGGTTAGCCTTCTTGCTCATAATGGTGAGTAAAGTGGCAAGGATATTTTTTTCCCATTGCCGAATTACAGTCGCACGCTCTCTTTAAAGGCAATGTACTCGAAGCCGCTTGTTGTTTTGAGCTACGGGGAGTAGAATGACTGCAGAAAATATATTTTTTTATGGCCAAAAAGTGATCATCTTGTTCATCTTAAATATATTTTACTCTTTAATGCCAGCAGGTATAAATGAATGTCATACATCAAAATCATCCCCTCTGACAGGATTCCTAATTATTTAGTAGGAATTATTTAACTTGAATGTCGTCCAGACCCTTTTCGCCTGACGCGGCCCATATCATATTTGTTGATTTCATGTAAGTTCCGCGGGTCCCTGCTAGTAATACATATTATCAGGTCCACGAAGCTTGTGTATCTATGATATGGTGCGCCGGATATCATTGACACTTGTCTTGTCGTAAAAATCTAACCAATCTGTGATTGAAATCGAACTCTTTACTAGTAATTCAATATTTAATACCTCAAGCCCCTGGAGAAAACGTATTTTAAAGATCTTCGACTGACAGCTAGTGTGCTTCTGACAAATCATACTATTTTACATTTAAGAAAAACATGAAATACTGAAGATGATAAAAGTGGTACTGAACATGAATTAGTTGCTTAATAACTACCCACCCCTCCCTTGTATATGCATCGTTCTATTAATGATTAACCATTGAAGGTTAGGGTGAAGTGTGGGGGAGGGGTGGGGGTTTCCCAGAAACCGGGATTGATACAACTATTCTTGGACTTTCGTTTCCAGAAATATCAAATGCTGACCTAAACAACGCCCTTGTGTGAAATTCAGTTAGTAGAGATTGTATGCTCCGTTCTAGATTTCTTGAAAAAAATACGGGCAAAAATGTTGTATCTGGAAGTGCAAACCTTAAAGTGGCAATGAAATGAAGAAATCCCGTTTTTATTTTATTTGATTAAATTATAGGCTTCCCTTAGCCTTTTTGTGCAATTAAAAATCAATTTGGAGACCACGAACCTAATTTTATTCCGTATTACCAAAATCAGACAACATTTTGTTATCCGTTAAAAGATATGCTAATCACATGCGTGACGTCCGCGGTCTGTACATTTATATTCACAAAGCCGACTGCAAGGCTTATATTAGAAAAATTATGGCCATCTTCAAGGTTTCTCAAAGTATTACATATTTAAATTGAAAACTGGCCAAAAATGCCTTATTTTGTAGTATTTATGGCGACGAAATATAAATGCCCAGACCTTGTGACGTCACGCATGTGATTACATACTTTAACGGCATTAAACGTGTCGCCTGATTTTGGCAATTCCGCCTGACTTGGATACGAAAAAAAAATTTGTTCGCGCTCTCCATATTGATTTTTAATTGCACAAAATGACTAAGAGAAACCTAGAATTTAATAAAATAAAATAAAAACGGGATCGATTTTTTCATTTCATTGGCACTTTAAAGCTTTAGAGGAACTGATTGCTCAGTTTAAGACTTCCTGTCCCTGTGACTATTAAAGCGCCGTTCACTGTAGGCCGAATTGCCGTGGAATATTAAAGAGAGAGAGGAGCGTTCAGAATTAACATACAAGACACAAAACCACTTTTCTATCTCCCGTCGTCACTCCCGTCGCGTTCTGGTTGCTTAAAGTCCCTATTAAAGCCATATATGGTATGTTTTTACTAGGGCATTTTCTAGTAAAACATTCCTCGAGGTGTTTGTTTACAGACCGACATACACTAGTATAACGTGCCTGACTGTTTTCACTGTGAAATTTGAGGTGTTGGTATGATAAGTGGTTCTAATTACCAACCGCAGCATTCGAAACAATGGCGGGAGAGCAAGCATTCGTGTTTACCGCTCTGCTTTTAATTCTTGCTGTCATCTCATCTCATACTCAGGGGCATTAAGGCATGGGTCTCAAACTATTCCAATATGGCCGCCGCAAATCAAGAGGGGGTGGTCTATCTCTTTGTGCTTGTGAGATATAGTCTCACCACTTTTACAGATTTCATAAAGTCACAACCTTAATACCTTGTTGTGGCAGTTTCCATGGAAACGTGTTTTGTGACCTTTGAACTCTAATTTTAAGCAAAATTGGGAAAAGCCTCCTGGAGGTCGGTAAAAGTTGTTAATATAGTGGGTATTTTCATGCAAGTGAATCAAGGTTAGTTCACACGTTCCTGCTCCAATTTAAAAAGTTGGTTATTTTAAGGGGAAGGCAATTTAAGGCAAATATGAAATTTGATATCCTCAACTTTCCAATAATAACCAACTTTTCAAATTGGAGCACCGAAGTGTGCACTAACCTTGATTCATTTGCATGAAAATATCTACTATATCAACAACTTTTACCGACCTCCAGGAGGCTTTTCCCAATTTTTCTTAAAATTACAGTTCAAAGGTCACATTACACATTTCCATGGAAATTGTCACACAAATGTGTTAAGGTTGTGACTTTATCAAATCTGTCAACGTGTCAATATTATATCTCACAAGCACACAGAGATAGACCACCCCTCTTGATTTGCGGCGGCCATATTGGAGGCCCATGCCTTAACGCCCCTGAGTATTTATTAATCCTTTTAGTATAACACTATGCAGGATATTAAAAGCGGTCGATGGCAAAATAAATGCATAAATAATAAATAAATATTATAGTACTTCAAATAACAGATAAATTATTAATATAACTTAGAGTAAACGGTTGGATAAAATCCAAACCATCCACTATTTCACCATCAATATTTCATGGGCTAAACGAAGTCACTCCGAAGTTGAAGTCAATAATATATATTACTTGTTTCGTGTTAAATAGATAGAAGTTAGTAGATTCTGACCACTGGAAAAGCTTCCCTTTGGAAGATGGCTGCGTTTGCTGCCATGACAGCAGATAGTGGTAATGCATTCCATAAAGGTATTATACGAGGAAAAAAAGAGAACTTATAAGCATTTATATGGGGTAGAAATATGTCTAAACTTGTATGGATGGTATGAGCGAGTTCTATAATCAGAATATTGTACAGAACTAGGGAAGGGTAAGTTAACTATATTATTTACACTTTTGTACATCATAGTAGTGGCATCTAAGTATCTACGTGTTTCTAAGGTGTCCCAGCCAAGATACTGACGCATTGCTGATACACTCGAACATCTAAAGTAGTCAGATGACACGAATCTTATTGCAATGCGCTGTACTGCCTCTAAAGAAGCTACATGTTGTTTTTCGAAAGGATTCCACGCAGCAGAGGCATATTCAGCCTGGGGTCTAACTAAGGAATTGTATGCTTGCTGCTTAACATACTGGCTGCAATGTGATAAGTTTCTACGTAATAGGCCTAGTAGCTTCATGGCTTTAGATTTAACCTGTTTAACCTGGGTGTCCCATTGTAGGTCATCTTGAATAAATATGCCAAGATATTTGTGGCATGAGACTATTTCTAAATCATGACCTAGCAGCTGGTACTGAGCAGGCAGATTTTGCTTAGATCTAGTAATTGACATAATATTACATTTAGTTAGATTAAATTCCATTTGCCAGGTTTGCGCCCAGTCTGAGATGGTATTGTCTTGTTGAAGTAGGTTCATGTCATGTATATCTAATATCTCACAGTACATAACAGCATCATCGGCAAACAACTTAATATGTGAATTGAGATTACATGTTATATCGTTTATGTAAGCCAAGAACAGGAGAGGGCCCAAAACAGTGCCATGGGGAACGCCTGAAGAGACGTGTGTCCAATCAGATTAAGCACCAGACACTTGGACACATTGGGAGCGATTTAGAAGGAACCCTTAATCCAAGATGGAGTTTTAGTAGAAATAGCATAATAACTTAATTTACTTAGAAGTCTGCAGTGAGGTACTGAGTCAAACGCTTTAGAAAAGTCTAACAGCAACACATCAGTTCTTATATGTTTATCCAGTGAAGTAAACCAGTCATCAAGGACCGTATCATAAGACTGGGTAAAAATTACATTGAGCATCACAGCACACTGGGGGGCAAAGTTCTTCAGTACCCAGGGAGAAATTTGATCTGGCCCAGCAGCTTTCCTAGGCTTTAACTTTTGGAGCTGTTTCTCAATGCCAATGGAGCTAAAAACAATTTCATCAACATCATTTCAAGTTGCTCTAAATTTCTCATCAGTATTTAGTTTGAGCCCTCGGCATCAAAATTGTCACAGATTTTCTCCTGTACATTTAGTTATTTTTGTCTTTTTTTTCCTTGGAAAATTTGTAATTTGAGGAATGAAAGTGCCCCTTTTAATAAGGCATTGTCTGTCCCATTAGCAACAGTTGATTCCATCTTGTTTGCATTTTTAAAAGTATCTAGTGCATGTACTTGCATTTGTGTACAAGCCTAACTTCCACCTCTGATTAAAACATGATCTAAAAGCCATCAACGTCTTCAATATATTAAAAATGCTGAGTGGAGTTGCAAACTAAACTGAGCCAACTTGCCCTGTAATAATATTATAGATTTTAGGTCATGTAAAATATACATCTGTGGTGCATCAGTAATTTGATGCTATGACAGAACACAAAATCTATGTGTTTTGAAATATAGCTGACAATGTTGGTAGTTTATTGTGAGAAGACTGGGGCTGCAGCCGAGGGTATTTTTTGAATGGCCACCATCTCAGTTCACCAAGCTGGACACTTGCACCCAGATCGCATCACACAACTTGGCCAAGATGGCAACCATTCAAAAATTAACCCTGACCATCGAGCTATGCAGGCTACTCTGCCGAGAACACAAGAAATATGTACAAGATTAACAGTGAAATGCTTCCAATCACTGTTTCTCAAGCATGCAATACATGTATCGTTTTGTTAATAAGGAAAGAAAATTCCATTTCTTGGCAGGATTTATATAATATATTAGCATAATCTAGCTGCCATCGATTGACAAACTCGTCATCTGATTGGGTAGCCAGGTGCCATCTTTCAATCAATAGTCAACCGTGCATGTGCTGCCAAAAAAAAAACAGTTTTCTCTATCGCAGGGAAGATAAATACTGGACAGCGCTCAACATTAAGGTTTTAGGGTCTGGTTTCCCTTTCTCCATTTTGTTTTGAGTGTGCAAATTTAAACAAGTTCAAAACTGATTTTTGAAAAAGAACCCAGAAAGACCAGATGGAAATTATTATGTTTACTGAGTTTGAAGTTATTTGAGTAAATAAGAACTCAATAGGAAGTGTTTGAGGATTGGTGGAATGGCATTCCCCCCCAAAGAAAAAAAACCAATGCATACGGAACTCTCTTATTTTTATGAATTAAGTGCTTGCTTTTCAGTTCTTATTTACTCTCACATCTTCGAACTTGTTAAACTTGCTAATTTCGATGTACATGTAATCTTCCTTGTGGTGGTTTCATTAAAAAAGAAATAAGTAGTTAATAATACACATATGGTAATTATAATAAATAGTCAAATTCATGAAAGTTACACAATGGAATTAAATAAAAAATGGAATAATCTTTCCCTGGGAACTAACAACTCCACTTACTCATCCCTTACTCAATTTATTTGAACTCATGCACTGTTTTATTTTGTAAAAAGGATGAATCTGATGTGGATGTGGAACAAGAGGCTGAAAGAATGGGGCAACAAATAGGCAAACTGAAAAGGTCTATTACAAGGCTGATACGAACTGGATCAATGTACAAAGTTTGTTATTGGCTGCGAAAGAGATGGTTGTCTGTCGTTAATATGCCATGCAAACATAGTTTTCGAATACAGTCTTAATGTTGACTTGAGCTTTGTGAGTTACTAGATATGCATTCAATACAGTTTATACAAATTATTCAGGTGGTCATTGAATTGCAATAATGTCTTCCTCTTTCTAAAATTATAAAATACTTATATGTAGGTTATTAGTCGGCTAAGCATATACAGTAATTACAGCTGTGCATTTGTGCATGCTCCTAGATTTCGATCTCACTATTTCAAAGCTCTGCCTTGACTATTTTAGTGTGTTCTTGTGCAAAATAATATAATATGGTGTTTGTTTAGATTTCAAAATGAATGTAATAGAACTTTTCAGTTTTCCTATTTGTTGCCCCATTTCAGGCTACGCGACGTGCCAGTTCTCCCGAGGATTTACAATAGTACATTGTTTTCCAGTTATAGAAATTGATATTTTTCTCTTAGATACAGAAAAACAAAACGATGTTACCGAAGGGAAATGTCAGGTGGTCTGAAATTAGGTAACAAATAGGCAATCTACAATTGTCAATGTATGGGTTAAACAATGAATGCAAGTGGTTTATGGAATTTAGAGTGTCTTGCATTAGATAGAATGCCACGAGACTTTGCAAAGCCTCTCGTGGTGTTGTATCTAATGCGAGACACTCTAAATTCCATTTATAAACCATTAGTGTTTATTGTTTAACCGCATTAGAATATGGTCACACCCATAAAGAATTTTGTCAACAAACTTTTGGCATTATGTGTGTGTCCCTGCAATCAGGTCTATTCAAGTTTACAACAATATTTTTGTCACTGTTACCTCATGATAATGTTAGGTTAGGTAAGGGTTACTCAGTATTATTTTACTGGCAGGGGTTTCGATAACTTTTTAGGCAATTGGCAGTCCTGATGTTAGAGGCAGTGTAGGTAAACTTTACTCAACACTTAAAGTGCTAATGAAGCGAAATTTTCGTCATTAAAAAATAAGATCTCATTTGAAAGTCCTTTCGAAATGAGGAAGAATGGCAATAGCTCATCTCAATATCTCATCTCTACTAACAGGGCGTTTTATTACCATGGTTGTCTAGTTTTTAATCGAAATATATAACTTAGTTTTATCGTAGTATAGCTTAGAGTAATTTTGATTTAGTTTTATATTTATTCTTATACTTTTATACCTTTTTATATGAGCCATATATTTTTATTATATATTATTATTAGTAAATTAGGGCCTGTAGTGATATCAGTTTTTTATATCTGTAAATACTGAAAGAGCAATCCTCTTTAAATAAAGGTATCTATTCTATTCTATTCTCATTCCAGAGATATTAAGGTTTTTGGAATATGTAAATTAAATGATCTGTGACATCATAAGGTTGACACAGCCATGAAGACAATCACAAAATGAAGGATATATTTGCAAATAGTGGATAAAAACAATATTGAAACTTTGCAAATGTATGGTACTAAGGAAAACACACATCACGATGGAAATCATTATGTCATGGAAACACTCTTGGCTCCATGCTCCTTTCGCCTTGAACATAAAATTGTAGTTTTTATCTCTGTTACACAAAATAATTAATTTTAAGCCACTCACATACAAGAAGTAGAAAAAATGTGTTTGGCAAAGGAGAAATTAGGAAAATTATTTTCCTCATTGAAGGAGCCTGGGGCCTTGAGTGTTACCATGGTAATGTCTTAATTTGCATAATGACTTGTATTTTCCTTCGTACCATACATGTGCAAAATGTCAATTGTTTTTAGCCACTGTTTGATGAGATATTCTTCATTTTTTTATTTGTCTTCATGGCTGTTTCAACCTTATGACGTCACAGACCATCTACATTTAATTTGCACATCCTAAAACCTTAATATTGCTGGAACGAGATGACATATTGACAAACAGAAAACTCTATTCTTCCTCAATTTGAAAGGACTTTCAAATAAGATCTTATATTAATGACAACATTTCGCTTCATTGGCACTTTAACAAAAAACAAGGATCATCTGAAGTAGCTAGTGGTAAGAAGCAAGTAACCGGCAGTTTATCTCTGGTAGCCGCCTTCTATTGAAACCCCTGCACTGGTGAGGTTGTAAAACAATGAAAAACAAAAGCTGGGCCTCACCAGTGGAATACTACATAGTACTTCACTATGTATAATTGAAATCTTTTTACACCACAATTTCCCTGTGCTTCAAAGCCCACACCACTTGCCTCATTGAGACACTATGGAACATAAGAACACTAAAATACTCGGTGCTGAGTGGGTGTGACCATATTCTTGTATTTTTGGTCAGACTGCAGTCATACAATGTACTCTTGATTACAAATTGCACTCACACTTCAGTTGTGCAATTTTGTAATGATCCATAATACGATTCAAACCAAATTAATTGCACTCCACTCAGTTCTATTGCCATTTTTTGTTGTACATGTAGTTCTAAAATTATGAAATGTAATATTTAACTTAAAATATTATTAGAGACACTGTCAATCATGAACCTTGAAACTTATTTTAAACTAAACTACAAAAGTAACACCTTAATTAGAAGAGAAATATAATGTGAATATCCTGATTTTGTTTTGATAGAGGATGGCAAAATTTAACTGGATTACAAAAATGTATTCTAGAAACTGGATTTTGGTTACAGTGAGCTCTAAGTATGGGTTAAACAATGAACGCGAGTGGTATGTGGAATTTAGAGTGGTGAGCGTTAGATAGAACGCCACGAGAGGCAAAGCCTCGAGCGGCGTTCTATCTAACGCGAGACACTCTAAATTTCATAAACCAATGCAATCAGGTATATTCAAGTTTACAACAATGTTTTTGTCATTGTTAGCTCATGATAATTTTGGGCCTTGCTAGCTTGAATTCGGTCAAGTAGAATGTGGCTTTTTGCTGTTATTCTGGTACAATATTGCTCAGTATTCAGAACTCGAAGCCCTATAGTGTCTGGTCTTTGTAACTAGTAATACCAGCTCAGTATTTGTTATTTAGAAATATATTCTTGTTATTACTTTTGGATAAAACTGTTGTAGTAGTTCTCAAACAACTATAGTGTTTTATGACATTATGACACATGATTCTAAGGTTTTAAGGCTTTTTGTGTGTTATAAAATTGCTTTATATATGACATACAGTATATGGTACTGTATGTCTGTTACATTTTTTATATAGATTTTATTAAATTATATAAAACAAATTTACATGTAATATTTTTCATGGTTGAATTAAATATTTTAATCCTTTCTCCTTGTTTGTTGTCCTGTATTATTACCACAATGGCATATGAGTAAATAACTCCTTCTTGGGGGTAAAACTTTGGGAGTTAAAATAACTCCCCATAAACGTCAAATCAACTCTACTCACAGAGTTATTATTACTCATATAGGAGTGGAGTTCAAATGAAGGAGTTAAAATAACTCTGAAAAAAACGGATTATCCTGACCTTTTAAAAAAACTCCCTGAAAATAACAGTGTATCGTCAGTATCGTTTGAATCAACTGATGTTTTTAAAATACTATCAGTGGATTTGTTAGTTTTTGCCTCTGAACCGGCTGGAGTTTTCAAAGTTGCAGATTGTCCGCCAGAAAGATCACCAAGTTATCTGAAACGTTGGGAGCCCAGTCAGGAGTCTGATTTAACAACGTAAATAAGAGAGTTTACAGACTCGAAACTTCCAGTACTGGATGAGAAGAATGAAGTAGAAAAGTTTGGGAGGCCACAGTCCGTACATAACCACGAGCAGGATGAGACAGACAGAATAGCGTACATATGGTCTCCAACTGCACAGCAACGAGGATGGAACCATCTGTCACAGCCGTCACAGCATATCCCCTTCTGATTTATCTTGACGGGCTTTGCACATACTCCACAGGGAAACTTCCATATGGGTTTTGCAGGACCTGGGTTTGGTTGTACATCTCCACTTTTTAGCAGTAGCAGACAGAAACTGAGTAAACGTCTTCGTGAATCCGAGTTTACAGCAGGCGGTTTGACCAGATAAGACGCTCGATAGGCTTCAAAACCAAGTGATAGTGACTTATGCTGTATTTATGCGAAAACGAAGGCGATTTTTACAACAATTGTGACCAATGTCTCTTCAAATGAGTCGAAGAAGAAGAATAGCAGTATTTCTCGCAATACAGAAACAGAACGGAGGTAATCGCAGAAGAAGGAAATCAGTCTGGGTATATCCAAGACCACAGTTCTGGTTTTAGCACCTTTTGGTACTCGACAATTATTAAAACCATCTGTGGCGTGAACATTTCAGAGTAAGCAGGGAAACATTTGATTTGATTTGCGGCCTCGTTGGCCCACACCTTATGAAGCAAAATACAATCCTGCGTGAAGCGATTACCGTAGATAAGCGGGTAGCTGTTGCTCTCTGGCGATTCTATGAAGCGACACGTGCAATGGAAAAGTCTGCTTAATGCTTGCTTTGACAGCTGAATAAACAATCTGACAGGCGTCTGTCAGTTCATGTGCCGTGATTGGTCGCGGCATGCGGCAGGACAAGTTATACCATCTCCCGAGGTAGTATAACTTGGCTGTGATTTCGGGTGTTTAAGCTGCAAAAGTCTTAATGAAAACACTTTGCATGTTTAACTCGGTGAACTTCAACCGAAGTGTTTTCACTTTTTTTCCGGATTTTTTACGTTCAACTAGTCAAACATGTCCTAGTGAAAACACACCCATAAATCGTAACGATCGCTTCGATCGCTTAATCTTTGGTTCTGCATATTAATTTACGCTTCGATTCACACCGAACAAAAGGTTCAAGCGATCGGGGAGATCGGGACGATCATATTGAAACATGCAGGCTTAAGCGATTACGAGGTCTGTACCGCAAGTTATGATCCAAGTGTGAAGACAGCAGACGATAAAAAACGGGGTTCCGCCGAGAACAAGAGGGTAATAAGATGTTTATTATATGGTTCAAAAGTACTCAAAACCAGCTTTAATTGCGTCAGTGTTGTGGTCCGTACTGGGTATTATTGACCGCTAACTACCCAATCATAGCTCACGAAGTTACCTAGCCACACAATAAATTTATTACTGAATTACCAAGTAAATTTTCGAATTATATTAGCCCTAGCCTGTTACCTAATAAAATTGGGTAACCGTAATTACTCGGGCCAGGCCTTCGGCCGAGGCACGAGTCAGAAAATGCAAGTGTTTTATTCTTCGTGTCGCTGTTTGGCGCCGGCAACCAATCAGATTGCACTGGTCACGTGACACGTACGTTGCGCCATCCATGTGACATGTGATTTTCAGGTTTTTCAAGATGGCGACGAGTGGGAGTTTTGACTTAGCAAAACCTTTAATATCAGCTGTTTTTTTGTGTAAACCAAAGGTTCCTTCAAGTGCAATACCAAGATTTTTGTCTTTTCTAAAGCTGAGAGGTGTTTCACGGGCTTTGGACGGGAATTTATCACATATCCAGATCCACTCAAGGAAGATCTTATTCTTAGCCATCTATGTCACGAGTGGATATCAACACTAATACTAATAGGACTAAGAGTGAGACAACAGTTTGTAAATGTAAGTACCTAAACTGAACATGATAACTTTTATACCAATTGACTGTGGTTGTGTTGTTATTCATTGTTATTAACCTCTCGGAAAGTATAGTAGAAATGACCTGATTTCTCAGTTCTCGATCTGACAGGGTCCTTTTAAAATATTATATGCACACGTTTTTTATAAATTCGGGAGCGAAAATCTAGCAGGATATGGCGTGAACTCTACCCTGGGTACCAGAGGTTCTCACTTCGCAAAGCTTTAGGCACGAAGCTTTTCCACCGAGGAGCGAAGCGACGCTTGCTCCTCGACACTTTGTGAGTTTGTCCTCCGTTCGCGTCACGCAGTTTTTTGTTTGCCGACGATTGATACGAACGGGATTCAAACTCCGGCTTTATTTGTCTTCTTTTTATTTTGCTGAACTGCACAGAAGACCTTGAAATTACCGTTAAATAAATCTTCCTTATTTATCCTAAAACTAGAAGTAATCATAGATTATGAAAGTGCGTTCGACATAGCTTTTGAAAGAGAAAGGACTGTGGTAACAGTCTGAAAAGCTTCTGCAATGATGTGGACAGTGTACGTAATCCTGATCAAAAGTGCTTGTTTTTTAACTAATGTGAAAATTTTGATGTCTTGACTTATATGTTAATATACAAGGGGATGCATCTGGGTATAAAACTGTAATTATCTTTGTGTAACATTATATAAAACTGTAATTATCTTTGTGTAACATTAAATCATTGGATGCAATGTTTATGGGGCTATATGTATATATGTGTGTTTTATATGGTTATGGCATTGATTTGAGAATTAGTAGCACATTTTGCTGTGTGGTATACAGTGTAAAGCAATAATTGAAGTTAGTGTAAAACACAAATCAACCCAGGCTATAGCAACAGACATTTACATACATACATGTACATGAACTTTATTCGAGTGTCAATTGGGGACACTATATTACAGGATATATAAAATACAGCATATTACAGGATATATAAAGGGATTCATAAAAAGTACGTATAAATAAATATTACTATTCAGATGTGTATAAACTGAATTCCAGTTCCTAGAACATAAACTATATATGCATGTGTATAAAGTACAGCCCATGCAGTTCCTTCGATTCATTCACATTATGTTTCCCGGGTATTTTTCAAGTGAGAACAAGGTTGGCTGTAAAATATTGAGCGCCATTGTTAGTTCCAGAATAGTTTATGGTCAATATTGGTAGCCGGGTCCTGGCTTTCATCGCTTTGATCAGCCTTGTTTCACACGCTTGGCACAAATGACCCTAAAATCTATCACTTTGCGCTATATTTTCAAAAGTTTCCAACATAGAAGATTATATTTTTGTGGGATGATGAAGACCGACGACCTAAACAAAATCCGATGACTTGATCTACCGTAGACATCTTGATGACGTCACAGTTACGTCATGTGTCCATTTATAATAGGTTTCTCGATGTTTTCAATTACCTTGAACATCAGTAAATTTTATATTTTCGATTTCCCATCATGTCGACAACAAAGAAACCGAAAACCCGAGTTCGATTGGTTAAGAGGGAGAAAAGTTATTAACTTTTGAATTTTGGCAATTTTCCCGGCAATATTTGGCGGGAAATATTCAATACAGAACCATTTACAAAATAACTTCTTCATTCATCTTTTAGAGTTTAAAATATTTGTTTACGACAATCTAGCAATCAAAAGAGTAGATTGGTACCCACAACCATATGTTTTTAGAATTTTCAATTTTTGAGAGGAAATACTTTAAAATTCCCAGTGAAAAAGAGGAAACGTCATTATGACGTCAAATATTTTTGAAAACGTCTTTTAAAAATAACTATTCAAGTATTTTTCGGGTTTTAAAGAGGAACTGTACTTACTGTACACTGAATAGCCGCAATATGGTCTTTTTTATGTTTATTCAATTTAGAAAGCATGACTGATGTCAGACCCATGACGTCAGAAAATGTGACGTCACAGGAAACTTCAGTTCTTAATAACTCAGCAAATATTTATCGTAGAGACTTTAAAATTGCGGCAATCAAAAACACATATTTATGTTGTTGTCATAACATGCTTTATTTCAAACGTATAGGTAACGCAGAATTGGACCTTAAAAGGAGTCGTTCGTTATGACGTCACACCAACGTCAATATACAAACGTGTTTGATCCTAAAGACGTTATTTCATTTTAATATTAACATACGAAAATTTCGTTAAATTTGACAGCGAAGTAAACAAGATGTGCTGGTTTATATATTTTTGGCTCGCTTTTAGTGATCGATTTTGAGGTAACTTATGCCAGGCGTGTCAGGTCTGTTAGAAATTCAGTGTAGATTAATTGAACACAGCAATGAAGTCAGTACTTTAAATTTCCCTCACCTTGTACTGTGTTGGTATTCTAGTTCCTTGGCATATCAAAGTGTCGGTATAGATTAACTCTCTGTCTGAATGTAGTGTTAATTTGAATCCGTTAATTTGTATAACCAAGATGTACACAGTGTCGCAACTAACACAAGATACGGCGATTACGGGTATCTAGAAAACTCAGACCTTGTTTCTCTTCAGCCAGGTCATCTTACTGTTTGTAGTTTCGGTATCTGTATGTACAGCGAAAAGCAGAATCCAGTACAGCGAACAAGCCAACAGAATTCACTCGGTTGTTTACAAATTATGGTGAGTTGATTTGACTCACTTCGCTGGTGTCGTCACCGCGCCGACAAAACAGACCATGTTTGACTTGAACCACCACGATGCACACGTGTAGTATTTAAAACGCTTCTTCACAACTCACACTGAAATATTCACATCCATGTATTTCTCTTCAGCCTTGACCATTTGTAGTTTTGGTATCGGCAAACCGAACAGCACAATTCAATGCAGCGAGCAAGCCAACACTCCAACAGCATATTTTTTTCGATTGCACATTCACTCGGTCTCGGGTTCAGCATAAATAAATAATTATGGCCGAGTTGAATGTTCAAGGTCCTCCAGATGTACTACACACTTTCCTTAGGCTTTGCTCAATTGTACTTGCGAACCTTTGAAACATCATTGCATTGGATTGTCGGAAAATAAGGCAAGTAACTAACCGATCGCGAAACAAAACAGAAGCCATGCTGGCATTCACCAAAATGGCCGCTCGCATCGTGTACGTGTAGTTACCAGTTTCCCGGCCGAGATAATTTATTCCGAAAGTGTGCCACGCCAGGACACCAAAAATCTCGATTTCTTTAGCCTGGGAAAGCACAGGTAACCCACACATGACCACAGGAAGCCCAACGCAAGATTAGGATGCGTTCTCCTTCGTCGAACGCAAAAAGCTTTGATTTTATATACCCTCGAAGAAGGAATTAATTTAATTTCTTCACTTCGCCTTCTCTTTCCGTTAACAATAGGGAATGGACAATCTGAAATCTACAATGACCTACAATGTTTACCGTCTCGTTTTTCTCGGCCAATGGAAATCGAGATACCGTGGCGCTGTAATCGGTTCGGCGGCAGAGGTTTCTTTGTATTAACATTTATTAGCACAAGTTTCAACTATTCTCATCTCTTATTCCTAAATTCTAAAGTGTATAGTTTTTACAATGGGGAGCTGGGGTGGTGCAGTGGTTCATCACCAACATTTGCTGAATTTCTTTGTGCTTGTGAATTAAGCTATTTTCTAATTTTTGATTTTTTGGGTATAATCACTTTGATAAGTTATAATTTAAAAATAGATAATTTGTCTCTACCAGCATGCTTTTGTATAATAAGTGTTGGTGGTGACATCACATCATTAGTACTAATTTGGGCTTATACATGTTTGCACTTTAAGATAACCCTAAGGACCCACCTCATAATTGTATTTCTTATTATGCCTCATTACTCTACATTTCCATCATCTTATGAGAAAATAATATTGTTGTTGTTAGTAATGGCATCAAATATAGTAGCAAATGGCCCAATTCCTCAGTTCTTGGATCTCAAACGTCTAGACAGATCTAGATAGATGACTTTATTTCACATTCTAAATATTCACAAGGAATAGCCGAGAAACATTATTTGGAATTACTACTCAAATGTTAACCATTGCACTTCAATCAACAACACCCATACCAACTTTTTATAATTCTAAAGATCCTCAAGGAACTATTATTGAAAAGAAAGTAATATTAAACTACATAATTGAAAGAAATTGTGGCTGAAATGTACATGTACAGCATGTATGTGTGTGTGTTGTGTGTGTATTTTGGCTCTATCATTTCCAAACCTGACCCCCACCCCCTCCTTTCTGGGCATACATGGGGCATTTTGACATTTGTAGTGCCATTATATATAAATTATCACAAGAGCATCAGTAGTGAACCAATTCTCGGGCTCCCCTAGCACAAACCATATATGACAAAATATGCTAGAACTCTATGTATTCAATACCTAGTTACTAAGAGGATTTCAAATGAAAGTGTATTCCATCTTCAGTCTCATGTGGCCCGAGTGTAAGCCCAGATGGGCTCTTGTTGTTCATATTCATCCAACGCCATCCGACATGAAGTAAAAAAACATTAAGAAATCAAGTGTGTCCGACTGGATCACCAAGACATTACACTACCATGAAGGACCGGACCATTGTTTTTACAGCAACTGCTGTTTCTCGTTTTCTGATTGGCTAATTACCATTGGAAATAAGGACATACTACGGTAGATTACGTGTCGCTTGCACATGATTGATTGAGTGATACCGCGCTAGAATCACCTTTGCGCATTCACTAGGCTAATGCCTCGTAAAATCCACAGTAGAATCAATCCCATAGCACGATGCAAATTCGCGCGCTTATTGGCTAACGAAGGGTTGAATATTTTGTGGAATTCAATGGTTTGAAAAACTGTATCCAACGATGTACAGGCAGCCCGCGCGTAAATAATGTGTTTATTTTTATTATCGTAACCAGAGACAAAATAATGTTAAAATTCCAAATCAGGATATTCAGAAAGTAAACAGCAGTCAAAGAACGCGAAAAGTATCTTTTTTCTTTTCCGTTTTTCACAAGAAATTATATGTTTTGGTGCTCGACTTTCCTGGAGCAATCGACAAAATCAACTGCAACAAAAATGTGTGATTTTTAACGTAAAAGCTGGGCTTTGTGGATTTTTTTCTGATTTAATTCACGTAGTATTTACACGCAGGAGCTTAAATGTCTGTCTTCACAGAGAAAAAGGCTTGCAAAACCAGGACGAAAAGCACGGCTACAGAACGCTACTAAAATCGTGGTACAACTTCAAGGAAAAGCCGTTTGGAAACAAGTGAACTGAACACAGCATTCGACAGTATAAAAACAAGCTTATTTATTGTGAGACTGAGAAATTCAGCATTCAAATGTGGTAATATAATTTGCTTATAAAGTAAGGCACACTCTTTTTGTCAGGTTTTACATTTTTCACTTTATCGTCATCCACCATTAACAAGTGATTTCAACAGGCTGACGGTTTTCTAAATCTTTCACAAGCATTCGCAATTTTGTCTCCAGTTAATGCACTTTCGCTTTCTTGGTAAAGATTAGATTGAAATTAAGTGTACCTACATGTAAATAAAATGCAGGTATTTTCATGCCCAAAAATGCAGTTTTGATGTCGGAAAACCAAGCAACGATTTGTGAGCAACGATTTTAACTTGAAGTTAACCTCGTTTCTTGGCGCGTGGCGGGAATTTCAGCAACACCTTCAAACTGACTATATTCTTTGTTTATTTTGTAGTATTTGTGGAGTCGAATATAAATGCACAGACCAGTGACGTCACGCATGTGATTACCATATCTTTAACGGGGTAATATCTGCAATCACTTCTTAGTGGTTGTGAATGGGCGTTTCTACTGATATAGGAAAACAAATTTCTAACATCATTTTATTTCAACCATGGGTATAACTGTAACAAAAGAAAATTGTATAATAATTGATGCCTCCCCTGACGTCATGTAATTAGCATTTTGGATATTAAAACCTCCTTAACTCAGCGGCACAGCATTCAAAGCAAAATATATTTTACCATTCTACTATTCACATGATTTAGAATTGATATCTAAAATTAAAAAAAATTGTCCATAGGCACTTTAAGGCATGGGTCTCAAACTATAATAATAATAAACTTTATTTAAAGTGCATATGAACCTTCGTGCAATTTTCATAGCTACGAACCTCCGAAGAGTTTTGAGTACTTCTGCGAAGAAATTTTTGGTTTACTCTATCTTCTACGCTTGTTTGAAATCGTGGAAACGTGACCTTTCCTGATCCATGACCGCGTAAGTAAAAGCTTAGGTCGATTCCCGAGGTGACGTCATATCATTAATGCATTATTCTCCATGGCGTCTTTCTATCACAAAAACATCGATTTTTAGATAATATACAGTTTATGAGTTGTTAGTAAAGGAAAAAAGTCATATTAGTGAAAATTGTAAGTTTTTATTCAAATTATTGTAAAGTAGAATTAATTAAATGACGTCCCTTGGGAATCGACCCAGGCTTTTACTTACGCGGAAATGAGTCGGGAAAGGTTACGTTTCCACTATTTCAAACAAGCGTAGAAGATAGAGTATTCTCTGTAAACCAATTTTTTTTTCGCAGAAGTACTCAGCTTCATAGCAGAAGTACTCAGCTTCATAGCTATGAAAATTGCACGAAGGTTCATATGCACTTTAAGTGTCTGTGGAAATATAGCGGACTAAAAATTCGACTAATTGGTGACACTATTCTATCTAAGAAAATTATAATAAATAAAGAAATACGTTAAGAATATGTTTATCTACAATTAAAATCTTTAAAAATTGTTAAAAGATAGGTACTATGTCTACAGTTAAAATCTAGTTGCAACATAAAAAATAGTTATTACATTTTTCCATTAAGAGGTCAGCAAGGTCTAGTTTCCTTATACATTTACGGAAATTCTTAAGCCAAGGTAGTGACTCATTGTTAACACTAGTACTTAGTTTCGACCAAAACTTTGGTCCAACGTAACTTATCACTACATTTTCCATAAGTGACCGTATTCAATCGAGTTATTGTATAATCAGCATTTCTTAAGTTATAGTTACTGTTATTTATAGTAAATAGATCCTGGATGTACTTGGGGCATAAATTATTTTTCTCTTTATACATTAAAATTGCTATATCCTGTAATCTTCTATTCCAATATGGCCGCCGCAAATCAAGAGGCGGTGGTTATCTCTTCGTGCTTGTTTATATATAGTCTCGGCACTTTTACAGATTCGATTTTTGTAGCAGTTTCCATGAAGACGTGTAATGTGACCTCTAATTTTAAAGAAAATTTGGAAAGTATCTTGGAGAACGGTAAAAATTGTTAAATAGACCTTTTGCAGCAAACAGTCACGTGCTGATACAATACTTCGTTAACGAATGAATTGAGCTCGTAATCCCCATGGGGAAGGCGTTGCCATAGATGGCAAGCTATCTTTAAAAACGCTGTTTTAGAAAGATCGACAATCGATTGGAGGTGGAAAATAGCATTTACAAACAGGTTTTGCTAATAACAACACCGATCTCGTACAAATGCCTTTAAATATATGAATTAAGTACAACCACGTGCAACCAGACCCATTAGTATGTTAGTACCTCCAGAATACCAAGCTGTTGTGCCAGCAGATAATTCTCTACTCTTTTACGAAGTAACACAACGGGTTATTTCATGATCACGTCTCCTCATACTGATTAGAAGTGCAAGGAGTCCAACAGCTTATACGTCCCTTCCCAAGGACGAGCGGCCGCAGGGTTTAGACCCCGCGATCTCCCGCACTCTAGACTGCGCTAACTTTCCTTTAAAAAGCTAGGAGGGTCATTTGAAGTTTTGAAGCTGAGTTAAAAATCCCGCAGATCGCCTAGTATAACATTGCGATAGTTTGTCTGATTTTACTCCCTAGACGGTTATGTGCCAGTAAACTCAGAAGTCAGTAAATTCACAATATCAGTAACAATTTCAAAAAGGAACAACGGCAGTTCGAACAAGTTAAAATTAAAACAAGGTCAAATAAAGTCAAATACTGTTCACAAGTAGCTTTTGTCAATACTCGAGATTTTTCACCTGCGCTACCACAAAAACATTTTTTGCGATATTTTGTCTGGTTTTGTTTCTTGGATGGTTATGCGCGCCAGTAAACTCAGTAGTCAGAACATTCACAATTTCATAAGGAATAACATTGAGAAAAATGTTAGCTTGTATGGTTAAATTTATACGGCACTTGGAACAAAATAAAATTAAAACAAGGTAAATACGTTTTACCAGCAGTCTAACTTAGTCAAGTAGAGTATTGTTGTCGAATATTATTCACAAGTAGCTTTTGTCAATACTCGAGCTATTTCACCTGCTCTGCCACCACAAAATATCAAGCTTCCTGAATGAATATTATAGTGGGTATCTGTGTTCATTTGTATACCATCAGCGCAAGTAAAAAGCATTAAGGTAGTGAAGTGCGTTCGACTGGATTACCAGACATAATATAAACGCTACCAGAATTGCCAGGCCATTTCGATGGGTAGTCCACTGGCAGAATGGCCGTATCATTTGACAGTTCCGGCTTCGGTTGTTCAGAAGTGAATAACTAGTCGTTATCGGATAAATCCTTATCCATGCAGTGGAGAAAATAACTTAATTAGGATAATAGTTGAACGTGCTCTACACCAAATGATCTATACCTATATACGTACAGAATCATCAGCTTATTTCCAACCACCAGTCTAGCTTCTAAAGTTCTAGACCTGAACAAAGTCTTCGACACTCTGGACCATGATTTGATATTAATTACAGAAACTTGCTACTTAATTTGGCTTTAACAGGTCTGCTGTTCATTGGTCTAATTCAGTTTTTTTCTCCCGTATTCTTTGTACAACATGCAGATAATCTTCATATTCATATTCATTTCCGGACAGTGGTCCAAACATACTTCTAATATCTTTTCCAGGTTTTTGTAAATATTTAATGTTTTGATGTCGAAGCCGAATCGACTTTATCTTCATAGAGTTCGAAGAAACATTTATAGAGATCTCACGTTTATTTGAAGAGGTCGGATGTTTTCTATAGTTTCCTTCTTCCAACAGATAATCTTCCGATATTCTTTCCTGAATACAGGGTTCATAAATCCGTAGATAATAGGATTGGCTGCGCTACTCACAACCGCCAAAAAGCTATAGCATGTGTACGCCTCGCGACTTAAGGACCAGTAACCACGAAACGTGTCCACAAGATCCATGATCAAAATTGGTGTCCAACACACCATGTACACCAAGACAACGATGAACAGTGTTCTAGTGATCTTGATCTCCTCGACACTGAGATGGTTCTGATTTACTCGTGAGTTCATGAACTGCTTATTATGGCGTCGAACGACTTGGAAAATGCGAAAGTAGGAAAAGATGATGACATTAAGTGGTACACCAGCATAAAATGCTACCACAAATGTTGTAAACCAAGCGGAATCTATATCCAAGTAGCAGAAAAACTTGCCTGGATGGTAGACCATTCTGTTGCCGGTAGATAAATACGGTGTGACAGCCAAAGCAGCTAGAATCCACGTGGATATGATACAGATTATGGTAGATCTCGTAGTGAAATACTTGCGGTATTTGTTGGGTTTCACGACTCTGAAATAGCGATTCACAGAAGTCCATGCAAGAGTCTGTGTTGAAGCAGCGGCCATGGTAACGCTGATGAAGCCATGATACTGACATGCAGCATCTCCAAACACCCAGTACGAAGAAGCCAGCCCTATTAGAGACATAGGCATGGATAACACTCCCATTCCAATGTCAGAGAACGCCAATGAGACGATGAAAAGATTGGGAATAGTTCTCATGCGACGACTGGAGAGCACGATATAAACTGTGAGAGAGTTGCCGATCAGGATGGTGATCATAATGAGGAGGAATACTCCACTTTCAGCGACGACTCTTGTAGTTCCTCGTGACAACAGTTTGATGGACATCATCTTCAAAGCATACGAGTTGTTCATTCTTCAGTGACTCCTCTCTCGCTTTGGTTGTTTCTCTCGTTTCCTCTGCGAGAAAGGCGTTTTCGGCAAAAAAGGCAACTGCAATAAACAGAGATGGTTTCGCAATATATAACTAAATTCTACGGCAGGTGCTTTGCTGAACATGTGCTCACTGGATATAAGCTATCGACGTTTCTGATTGGTTATCTACCACTAGGCTAATATCTCATAACCTACTAGGAATGAAAGTTTGTCGGCCAAAAAAAAACAATACAAGCAATATAGCAGAAATTGAATATTTTACTCCCCACAAATAATGGAAAAGCAACCTTATAGAGCATCAATATATTATATGGTAAAAAAAGTAAAATACGAAAATGACGGGCAGTTGGGAAGGGTTTTTTGAAATAGTAGATACCAGTCAGTACAAAAAAAATACATTCATTCGGCGCCGGCTGCTTTAATGATCATGAGCCAACACTGAAATCACACCGCGGCTAAACGTTACGCGCATGCGTATTTGCTATTTCTTGTCGGCGCGCGGCCGCCCCCAGTTTCCCGCGAAAACTGAAATGAAACAACAGGCACATACCCGTGATTTTAAAATTTCTGCTTAAAAGCATCCATTTGTGAACTGTTTTGTCAAAAAATAAGAAAACTACTTAAAAGCTAAGCCTAAGACTTTAACAGGTTGAAGTTTTCTTAATTTGTAATACACTGTGAGTTTACTAAGTTATAAAATTATTTACTAAAAAAGTTGAAACCCTCGGTAATTTGTATTTGATAGCAGAGCTTTCGTTCTTTTGGCCAGCGGAGCATACCGTTTTGCCGCGGTGTGCACTGAAATAAGGTTTGGACACAATCTATTCCTCATATTCAAGTACGTTAAGGCCTGGTTTGACATGGAAGTGAGATTAAAACGATAATTTCACTTTAACTGTATCTACCTTAATTACCAACTACACCAAATTATGCAGACTCACACAACTCGACCAATTCGATATTTGGAGGACCACAATACTGCAAATGAGGTATTACGTGACCCCTCCACTGACTTTGGTTGTCTATAAAATTTCAATAGCAAATGCGGGAATGAGTATGCTTGTCATGCCAAGGTACACTGTGTTTTCCTGTTTCTCTGATGCTTGCCTTTAATAATCTGCTACACATCAGCTACGGCTTGCAATGCTAATGATGCTAAAGCCAACTCCCACTAGTTCATAGTGTTTGACTCTGACTGATACGTCACAGAGGATTCGGAATTTTCAATTAAAGGAACTCAACTACACTCAGCACTACAAACAGGTAAACTAAGCTTCTTACTGAATCTCACACAACTTACAGAAGTGGTTTGAGGAGCTTTAATCCCGCCGTTTTTCATAGCAATAATACACGGAAACGATTGCCAAAATTACAGAAGAAATGCAAAGGCGCGAAAGCGCAAAACTAGAAAACCAAACCAAAACGGTGAAGTAAGGGGGGTACACTTCAGTTATACATTGGAGATTACAAGAAATGTCCCCTTCCGCGGCCTCTCTGCGGATAAGGAGAGAAACGCCCCTTACACGTTTGCGCCCTCTTACTGTAATGTCTCTATCAATTCCAAGCCCGCCCATGCCCCCCCCCCCGGGCATTTGTGGGGATTTTGTCATTTTGGAATCAGAACGTTGCAAATGCCCCACCGTGGGGCCAGCTAAGTTATGCAAATGCCCCACCCCGGGGCAAGTATAGCGAACGCGCCAAATTTCTTCGCCGTTTCAAAGCCACATTTCACCGCTTTTCTTTATTAAAGTAATGCAGTACTTACCTTCAAACACTTTCGTAAGTGCCCCCAAAAATCACATTCACTAGCGAGTTCCCAACAAACCGCAAACTTCACCCCGAAACTAGGAAATTCCTAACGTCATGTTCACGGATGACTTTTCCGCCGCCATGTTGATCGATGAAGCAAGCACGTGTTGATCAGTTGAGCAAAACAAAATCAAACACAGGGGAGGGGTGGGATATTTATTTGACAAATGCCCTGGGCCCGGTCTGACGAAAAACAAATGCTCCACCCCAGGGACAGATAGGTTGTCAAATGCCCCATCTTGCCCGGAGGGGGGGGGGGGGGGGGGGGGGGGATGGGCGGGCTTGGAATTGTTAGAGACATAACAGAAGGAAGGTATGTGCCCTGGCAATAAAAGCAGAACATCGGCTAGCTTGAATTACTTGGCGTTGCAGTGGGCCGGGCAGTGGATGCTTTCTCCGGCGGCTTAACTCGCAGGACCTTATCTACCTTGGTCAACGGATCAAGAACCTTCGTATAGTATTTTGCTGCAAAGAGAGCCAAAAAATATGCCTGGAATTGCTTCGGTCGCTTATCGATTCGATCTCTAAGAGCCTGAGTGGCCGTGACCAAGAATGATCTCTTAACATGCTTTAGGTCTTTTGCGGAAGCCACAAAATCGTCCGCCATCGACAGAGCCTGGTACTTGTCGAAATCATCCTTTCTTCTCAAGTCGTAAGCGGCCAGTCGTGACAAACCATTATCAACTGTATTGGTCTGTGAATCCTCAAACGCCTGTATACGCTGCAAGAGGGTTGCAGCCTATACGTAAAAAACAGTCAATAATAAATAAATAACGAAATGTATCCTAACGCTCAAGAAAACTGAAACGGTACGGCACGGAGCGCACACGACACTGAATAGACACGCACTGGCGCACACGACACTGATCGAACACGGCACTGAAAGCACACGTGCGTAAGTAGTTGTATTTAAAACGAGGTACGCTACACACATAAGACAGATAAACCAAAACATGATGCATATAACGGTATCTATATGGCAAAACTAAGGGTAGTCAAGCTAAACCACTGCGGCACTCCGAGTCCCCTTTTACCTCTAGTTCTCCTGCATTGGGTTGCAGTTGTTGGGGAGCCGACCCCGGGGGAGCAGATTCTTCTGTTGGACCGGCGGCAAGAACCTCTTTAACCGGTGCTGCCGGAGCTCTTGGTACTTCCGCTGCAGCTGCCATAGTCAACTACGCGCTGTTGCAAATCTTGTTGTAAGTGACACAAGATAGGTTTGTCACTCCGCTTAAATACCTGCGTAGCGTAAGACCGCTGAGCATAGCACAACAGGTTCGTTCACAACCTCGTCCCCAGGGTCTTCTCGGTCTCAGTAGCCGCCATCTTGGATCTGACCGAGAAGACCCTGGGGACGAGGTTGGTTGTTTCACTTCCCCCTCTTATAGATTAGAAGTACGAGTCCATCAGGTTATACAAATACGTCCCTGTTCCAAGGACCCCTCACTCTGACTGCGGCAAACCAGTGAGGCGATCTTTTATTTTAAAATGTAGGGAGGACCGTTTGAAGCCGAGTTGTGTGTTTATATAAATACGATCACAAATCTTATTTGTTTCCTTGCACTGTAATTCGAACTGGAAATTAAATCGACCGTAAATATAAATTACTGTATGTGACTTTATAGAGACCAAGAAAAACTTGAAATCGTCAAAAGAATAACAGAACTCGGATAATACCCATAAACAGAACTGGATAGGACTTTAATACAAACCGAGAATACCGTATTAATGAATTGGATGTGACTACTAGGAAACCGAGCTAGTTGAAACTGTCAAAAGAATCAGCAGGATTCGTCGTGGAAAGCCGTAACTATAAACCGAACTGTCATAAAACTAGAACTGGAGTACTGATAAATTATGGCTCTGCCCACAGTATTTTCCCCATATTTTATTTCCTTTTTATTACGTTTTATTTGTAGCATAGAGGGCCGCATGTTAGATAACTATGTAAGGTTAATGTGTCTTCCCTCTGTAAATAAAGAATACTCCAGTTTCGTATTCGAAAATTACCGCTGAATGCAATGACTACAGACGCATGTACTCAGGCTTAGCCTCATTCTGAAGTTAAACATTCATAAATACCAGCGAGAAGGGTGGGCTTTCACAACTCTCCGTATTGTTGTAGTTTCGCATTTTGCACCTTCTCGCTAGTATTTAAGAATGTTTAACTTCAGAATGAGGCTAAGCCTGAGTACATGCGTCTGTAGTCATTGCATTCAGCGGTAATTTTCGAATACGAAACGGACTTCCGCAGCCGTTTAATATATTTATGTCGTCACGCAGTTTTTTGTTTGCCGACGATTGATACGAACGGGCTTCAAACCCCGGCTGTCGTCTTATTTTGTTGAACTGCACAGAAGACCTTGAAATAACCGTTCAATAAATCTACCTTAATTTATCCTAAAGAAAGCTTTGATTTATACCCTCGAAGGAAATGTATTTACTTTTCTCCACTTCGCCTTCCCTTGCCGTTAAAGTGCATATAAGCCCTGGCTAATTATAAGTTTGACGTCATCAACAGAACACGCTATTGCATGAAAGGCCTTGCCGAATAAAGCTCTCCGAAACGTTTAGCGCGATATTATCATCTTAATCGGTTATCTATTCAATTATTTTGCAAATAAGCCAACGTTTTAAAGCCGCGAAGAGACTAGTTCTGTTGATGACGTCACGTTTTATTGTCTTCCCAGTCTCCGAAGGTGCGCGAAATTATTCCTTTTTTCTCTACCTGTTAAGATCTTAGCTTAAAAAAAAGTATAATTGCCAAGGGCTTATATGCACTTTAACAATAGGAAATGGACAATCTGAAATCTACAATGCATTTACAATGTTTACCATCTCGTTTTTCTCGGATTTCCAATGGAAATCGAGATACCGTGGCGCATGCAGTCGGTTTCTCTCGGCAGCAGGTTTCTCTCGGCAGCAGGAAAGTAACCCGAGCCGGATGCGACGCAGGCTACAGGTGATAGTATTGGCCAACGCAACAATAGAAAATACCCTAACCATGCAATCAGAATACAGGTCTTGAGAGGTTCCATGCTACTCGGAGGAAAAGCGGAGATGAGAAGAAACCTCTGCTAGCGCTCGAGGTAGGAGGGCTACACGTTTCTCTGTGTGTACTAGTTCGTGTTACTTTAGTTAGTGTTAGACTGTTTAAATTGTTCCAAGTAGTGAACATGCATGAAATCAACGCACACAAATTTTATTAAACATTAGGGACTAGTCTAAAAAATATAAAACACTTCCAGGACAAGGACAAGGAAATATTTTGACCCTTTCTCCCCTATAACCACCCCTTTTTCAGTTCCCCATGATTTTTGACCCTCCATTTTTGGGGATTCAAAAAATATGACCCTCAATCTCAATCTCAACCCCCCCCCCCCCCCCGCTAATTTCTGACCAGTCTCTTCAGCGACAACCCTCTTGAAACCCAATTTAATTATCAGTAAAACTTTGTAATTAGAAGGCAAGGGACCTTGACCACCTTTGGTGGTTGAGAACTGGAAGATTAGAATTAGGGTGGAAAATAGCATTTACAAACAGGTTTTGTTAATAACACTACCGATCTCGTACAAGTGCCTTTAAATATATGAATTAAGATTCGTTTGCCATCTAGTACAACCATGTGATTGCAAACATGTAAATTATCACAAGCATGAGTTAGTGAATCAATTATCCTGCTCCCCTAGCACAAACCATGTACGACACAAAAATATGCTAGAACTCCATGTATTAATTAACCTATTTCTAAGTGGCCTGAGTTAAGGCCACTCAGGGCCTCTTGTTTACATTATTATAGAGTATCTTAGCTCAGGTAGACCCTATGCATAAAGCTGGAACCTAATTTACATAAATTCAGAATTTTAACATTCTAAAAAAAAATCAGTTACCTGAAAGAGCAAGTATAAATTATTCATCATATGCAATTTAATAGTTTTATCACAAATTTCTCCAAAATTATTACCATTTAAGGCTCAGGAAAAACATGTATAGTTTGTACAAAATAGACCTAATTCACTCCCCTCAATATTGTCCCAGATCGCCTTTGAGAATAGTTTCATTTCTGGAGGCAAGAGAAGAACCTCTGCAATGGAGTCCTAGGTTAATCTGAAGTAGCCGAGCGAATAAGAGGACTTAATATCTTTCCGTCCAGAATACCAGATGCAAACATTGATTGGTCAACAGGATTAGCATAGGAGGCAACTTATCAATACTAAATCTGCCCAGTGTTTACACAAGTACAGTAATTTCGTTTGGTTTCCTATTTTAAATTAAAACATTGATTGTCACTATTGAAATGTTGTACTATAAGCAAAAACTACTACTGTTGGTTATTTCCCCCCTGCCCTGCATAATCCCTGCAGGACTAGGGCCATGAAGTCTACAGTATTTAAGTTCTCTATTAAGCCCATCAATATTTTTTTATCATTAAAATCAATTCTAAATCAAGTAAATAGGTGAATAATAATAAATAATATTTATTGATTTGATGTTGCACCTAAGAGTTAGAAGTTTCTATTTCCAATATGCTAATGATGTGATGTCACAGGAGGCCAACAAAAGGTCATTTATTTCTCCTTGTGAATTAGCCTGCTACACATGGCCAGGCATGGTTGAACATCACCGGGTTTAGAGCTATGAGTAGGGGGCTTTACTGATTACAATTTCTGACTTATACAAAATATTTGTATACTCAGAATAACACGACCCACCCTTATAGACTAAGAAAATGCACATGACCCACCGCTATTTCCCCCCGCCCCTCCTTCATAAATAATGACCAGTCCCTAACTCTAGATGCAACTCTTAAAATCAATATTTTACTATTTACCTAAGTATTTACTGACGTAGAATAGCTTTAAGATAAATTATACCATGGTAGCCTCGGTTCTTTTGTTCTCCAAGGCACATTTAAACCACTAATTTTCCCTGATGGGATGGATATTTAGAAATATGTATAGTCTTGAAATTTCCAGCCAGGAAATTTCAGTCATATTTCCCTGCATGCTAAATTTCCCCTCAGGCACGACTAGCCCTGTGCTCCCGGTGAAAATACTGAATCCAAACTGACCCGTCTTCATTATAATACACATCTACATAATCCATGTGAGATGAGCTATTTCAATCTACGCATCACTCTTCATTTCTGAAGCCTGCTTCTTCCATGTGGGATATTTAACCATAAACGTGCATGCTCTTTGAATATTTAGTCAACTGCATAATTTAACATTGTATTTAGTGTTATTCTTCTCAAAAAACAACACTTGTCCCCATCCTCAGACTTAATGTCCTTAATGATGTCCTAGAGCACATTTCATTGGAAACCCTACAGAAGTTGCAATACCCACCGTCGACCAGTTCGTAGAATTCACCCGAATGGCATTGGAGAAAGTTTGAGCCCTCGGATTAAAAAGACAGCAGTATTTAACTACCCCGGGCTAGCCAAACTTGAACTGAGGGGGGGGGGGGGGGGGGGGGGAGGGTTGTTGAGTTAGCACTCAGGATTTCACCAATTGAGCTCACACACGATCGGACGACAAAGAGTTAAAACAAACTTATACCATGGCATTTCGGGATTAGTGATTGAAATTGCCCCTCGAGCTTGGGAAGATTTGTAATAGTCCCTCGGCCAAAGCAAGCCTCAGGACTTTTACAAATCTTCCCCTTGGCTCTAGAGGCAATTTAAATCACTAATACCCCTAATGCTATAACTAATTTTATACTTGGTTATTCAAGTATCTCAAGATTGCTGACAAAACTACAAACAGTTTTCTCCAATATTTATAAGTAATACCATGACAAGAGGGAATTTCGTGATTTAATTTTGCTGCAATCCAAGGGAGAGCTTGTTGAATTTAATCACCAATTTCCCGAATTGTCATGGTATAACTTTGTAATACTCTGATCACTGAGGAATGGAACAAATCTGAGAAGTTTTCTCTGCCTAAACTAAAGTTATCACACTGGAGTTGCTTTCAAAAACGTTTTAATGCTAGATTGAATGACCTTGACATTCCCTGGGAACAAGTGTTGTTTTTGAGAATGTAATTGTGCTTGACTAAATATTTAACCCTTTATAGCCCATAGCCCACTCCTGTGGCCATTTACTGGTACTCGCTTTGAGTGTTTCAGTCTTGCTAAGTTTAAAGAGCAAAGCCCTGTGATTCACACACAGCATACTGTATTAACAATGATCCTATTGAAATGCATTGGGCATATTACAAATGAATAATTTCATCTACATCCTCATTTCTTTGTATAAGTGAACTTCAGTTAACATTATTTCATTTCAGAAAAAGTAGCTAAAATAACAGAGAAAAAAAAAATCTCCTCAGATTCTAAAATTTCTCGCAATGCATATTTAACAAAAAAAAATTGGTTTCATGTTTGCACTGATCTCACTTTCTGTCTCCCAATAACTAAACTTGCCCAGAACCAAGCCTTTCTGTCCAAAAGCACTTCACAGCCAGCTAAATTAATCCATGACACAAAGCATGCCGGGAAATCCTACCAAACAGATACATGGCCCTTTCCCCATCTTCAAAACATACAAGTCTAAAGCCATTTTGACCTAATAGCTTCATATTGGAATCAGTGGCAAGTAATGTTGTCCAATATTCAAAAAAGCTATGATAGGTGGCTCCAGATCCCTATTTATAAAGCCCCACACGAAAGTGACAGAAGAAGTCCTGGCCCATTCACGAGCGGGAAATGAGGCTCTTTCTCCATCAGGACAATATTTAACTGGCACAGGACTCGGTTCTTTGAGAAAGTGCAGATCGAAGCTATCATCAGATTTAATGATGTCCTCCAGCACTCTATAAATGGTGAAAAAGGCCTTAAAAATGCCTTAAATTCTGTATTCCCCCAAACAAACTTTCCTCCAGCTCCATAGCAATGAGACATCAACGTATACAAAATGGCTGACAAAAACGTCAAGCCCCCAGTATTATTGGTCAGATGAAAATTCTATGGTAACAATGGCTATAAATTATATATATTTTTTTTTGGGGGGGGGGGGGGGGGGGAGGGTTAGATTTAGTGTAGAAACAGCTAAAAATCAGTTTAAATCTTTTCTACGTAGAATAGTTTTTCAAGATAAATTATACTTGGTTGTTCAAGTATCGCGTTTGCTGACAATAACTATCTACAAGCCGTTTTCTCCAAGATTGATCAATAATAATATTATGGGTCTTCGGAAACAATGTGTGCAAAGCAGTTTCTAGTTTTCTCAGGAATGTGAATGCCAGTAGTTCTTTTAATTTAACCATAACTGAAACAATAAGTTTACTGTTGCTCTTCTCTTTCTCATAAGTGATGAAGCAGAGACATTGATATCTTTAATAACCATTTTTAACAATGCAAGCACTATCTCAATATAAAATGCAATTCCAAATGCAAGGATAAACAAATATGAACATGACTATAATCAGCAGTTGCAGAACTTCAAATACAGTACATTTCTTGCCATTTTATACAAAATGTTTTTTTTCTGTAGACTTGGGATCTGAACAAGTTTCAAGTATGGTATCTTGGGCACATGTGTACCAACTAATATTCAAGGATCTCTATGGGACAACGTGCATTTCAACTTTCTTTTCAATGGATCTGGATCTTGGGTAACAAGGAACTTTGTATCATGGACGCTAACAGGAACACTGGCCAAGGTGATATGTTACCAGTCACGAGCTTTGCAAATAAACAAGAACAGCTATGGTTAGGAAACATTGGTAACCATCAAGAGTAACTATGATTACCATCAGTACATTTATCTCAGTATACTTGTCATATGTAACATTGGTAGTGTCAATGTTGTGTTATATAATACAGGGTTGCCACCCATCAGGAACAATATTATTTACCACACTTTTCCTGCTCAGAAATAAATTTCACTGACCATGATTCAACATTCCCTCATCCAAAACAAAAGTTGTTAGCAAAACTGAGGTACAAGGGGCCGTTAACCTGAAAATAAAAATCCCGACTGTGGCAACCCGGCATGTCGTCGATCATGTCACGTCTTAAATCTGATTCTATAGTGAAACCAAGGCACGATGAATTCACCAGATTTGTAGCAGACAGTATCAACACACACATAATAACAAGGATCCCAAATTTCTGGTGAATTGATCTATACAATTGGATTGACTGAAAGAATGAGGTGACACAAAACAACTGTACAACAAAATATCACTGAAAGGAGCAGCTTTATTTGTTAAAACAACAAGATGACTTTGTTCAGACACTTGGAATTAACAAGCAGTAAATGTATTTACAGTAACATGCACCTAAGTATTTCTGAAATGGTGCTCAACCATAAGCAGTAATTATATCCCAGGGAAGCAATTTTCAATTAAATATTTTCCCATGACCTTGGCAAAATGGTATATTGATATAAGTGTATGTTTGTCTCACATCAATATTTACAAATCTTAGCAGTAAAAATCAAATACCATAAATACCCAGTAAGCTGCACATCCAGTGTTAAGAAACTCAAATTGGCTAAAAAAATTTTTTGCCAAAACAATGAAACTTAAGGTGACCTGAAGCGGTTTTCAGTGGTGATACCTTTCAAGTTTGAACAAGGAGTACAACATTGAAAACAATCCAATAGAAAATAGACTGTTGCAACATTGTTAGAGATAGATGAAAGTTCAAGATGAAGTAAGTTTCAGCGAGATCGGAGTTACTATATATAGCAACGATGTGAAGCCATCGCCTTTTTACATACAGCCAATTTTCATGAAATCTGGACATTTGTTTTCCAAATGCTCTCTGGTATTCATAGTTGACATAGTTGTCTTTATGCCTAACGAGTTTAATTAATTTATGAGCATTTGAGAAATTGAAAATAAATCAAATAAAACAGGCTAGTATTTTTTAGGTTTACAAGGCGTGTTGGAAATATATTGTTATCTTAAATTGTTCTTATACCATTTAACTATCTTGTATGAATAGCTGAAGGAAATTGCTTAGTTTGTTTTGGAAAATCTGAGCCTAAAGTGCCTATAACCCTTCTTGCAATTTTTATAGCTAGGAACCTCCGAAACATTTGAGTACTTCTGTGAAGAAACGTGTATACTTTGTATTGTACTCTTGTTTGAAATTGTGTAAATTTGACCTTTCCTGATCCATGACCACGTAAGTAAAGCATTTGAAGTAATACTTTAAATGTTGACTAAAATGACTTCTTTACTAACAACTCACAAACCATGTATATTTTCTATGCATCAATGTTGTTGTGTCAGAAAGGTGCCATGGAGAATAATGCATTAATGAGATACCATCTACCTACCCAGGGATTGACACAAGCTTTTATTTACGCGGTCATGGGTCAGGAAAGGTCAAATTTACACAATTTCAAACAAACATAGAACATAGAGTATTCTCTGTAAGCCAAAACTTTCTTCACAGCACTCAACACTTTCCAAAGGTTCATAGCTATAAAACTTGCAAGAAGGGATATAGGCACTTTAAATAAGATATGTTAAGATGTAAATTTCGGTCTTTTCTCAAATTCTCGATTGTTACTATAAATGCCATGATCTAAAAACCGTTAACATCAATTGTCTTTAATATTTGTTAGTATTTTATATTATGATCTCCAAATTTAAAGTTTGTTGGAACATTTTAAGGCCATCAAACATTAACCACAAATCAGTAAACCTTTGAGCAGATTTCCTTGTTGGTCGGTTGTTCTTATTATGCATGATTCCCTTTTGTCTTGAGTTGTCATACACAACACTAGATTGCCTTCCAAAGACTTTCCCAAAGATGTTAAAGTACAAGGTCAGTATTACAATAACAATAGAGGACAGGTAAAAGCACTTGTCTCACTCTGTCCTCTTTTGTTATTGTAATACCAAACCTCACATATTCGTAAGAGTCTTCAGAAGGCAATCAAGTGTTGCGTGTATGACAACTCTAGACAAAAGGGATGCATAACGAAGAACAAGTGACAGACAAGGAAATCGGTGCAAAAGTTTACTGATTTGATGTTAATGTTTGACAGCCTTAAAATGTTTCAATGTACTTGAAATTTGGAGATGATATAAAAATAATACTAACAAATCTTAACGACAACCAACATTAACAAAAATTATCTTCCGTTGATTTTCTATTGGATTGCTTACGATGTTGTATACCTTGTTCAAACTTGAAAGGGACTGCCACTGAAAAACCGGGTCGGGCCACCTTAAAGTGCCTATATGAAATTAAAAACCCTACCACGTTTTTATTTCATTAAATTGTAGTCTTCCTTTAGTAGTCATTTTGTGCAATTAAAAATTTGGAGAGCACTAACACTTTTTTTTATATAGAAGTCAGGCATAATATTGTCAAAATCATGTGACAATTTATAATGCTGTATACTGTTAAAGATATGCTAATCACATGCATGAGGTCAAGTGGTTCGTACTAAAGGGTAATTATGTGGAATTTTTCATGGTTATTAAATTGCTGTTGTGATAGCCCTTGTACCCTGTAAAAGCACATGACCAATGATGTCATTGTAATGACATCACCACTAAGTGATTTATGGGGACCCAATACCATATCTGTCAAAGTTTGAGCCACATGCCATTAGAAATGAGGGAGATGTGTATGTACGATTTCCCCAAAAATCCCTTGCATGCATCCACAAGTTAAAAATATGGCTGACCTCATGGCTGCTCTGAGTAAGACATACAAAATGTATGTAGAATGAAAAGTAAACACAAAATATACTGTATTGGCAGTGTAGTATTTACAGTAAACAAATATGGATGTACAAACCATTTGACATCACCCATGTCTTTGACAGTGTCACATAGTTTTGGCAGTTATGTCTGACTTAGCCAATTTGATTTTTAATATTATTGCACAAAAGTTAGATGTAATATGGTCAGGTATTTTTTTCACTTCATGGGCACTTAACTTTGATCAAATTGCAGAAATCTCTCACCCAGCTTTGAAATAGTAGCTTAGCACTTGACTGGGAGAGGAAACGTAGACACTAGACACTTTTTTTGCCAAATGAAGTCATGTCTACAGGATATCTGAAAGCGTTACACTATTCCTGCTTTCCCCAAGTAAACATTACCATAGTATGTGCCACTTATAAGCTGTATCCCCCAACTTTGGCAACCTACACAAACTCAAATTTTTAAAGTCAAAGCTAAACACATGGAAGTCTTTCTTTTGTCAGCTCCAATATGGCACCCAAGGCAAAGGTCGTGTTTTTGCAAGTTTTGGGGCACAGTTTGAAAAGTGTTTGGAAAGTACTTAGCTATAAGCTGCACCCCTAAAACTGGGGGGGGGGGATATTCCCCTCACATTTTAACACTTATAAGTGGTTAACTATGGTAGCTCTAATAACACCTTGTATAATGTTAATGTGTGTATTATCATCACATAAGGGGTAATAATTCATACCATAACTCCGGCTTTGACCACCATAGCTGTCGCTGCTTCCTCCATAGCTACTCCCACCTCCATAACCACCACTGCTTCCACCATAATCCCGTCCTCCACCACCATAGCTGTTCCGAGAACCGTAACTGCTGCCGCCGCCACCACGGCCTCCTCTTCCACCACCACCACCACCTCGGTAACCCCCACTACCTCTATAACCCCCACCACCACCACGTCCACGGCCACCACCACCTCCTCTGCCACCTTTTGAAGCTTCTGACACTCTCATTTTTCTACCATTAAAGTCCTGCAAAGTAAAAAGAAAAACAAACAACTTGAAATAAATAATAAATAATTTTACAGAATCAATGGACCTTGCAGGATGGGAAATGGTGCATTCAAGTACTGGGGGCCGGAAGTGAATAGTGTTTGTCTGCCTATGAATACATTGCATCTCCCTGGCCCCAAAACGAACCCTAACCGTTACAACAAGAGTTATCAAGTATTTAGAGCAAGAGTTCACAAGTAAACTGTGAAATAGTACTGAATAATTGCAGATTTTTTTCTCATTACAACCCGACACGTGACTTCTGGCCCCGAGTATTTGAATCAAACCTGGGAAATCACATTGGCAAAAAGGGTAAAACGTAATACATGTAGGTCTTGTCAATAAATATGGTAGATTTAATGGCTTCTAACACAAGGTTGATGTGTCTCCACCCAGGGTTAGGTTGGAGTACACATACTGAAAGTACAGCACAATAAAGAAGGTAAACCATGACAGCTGTAGCCAGCAGAACGTCAAGTCTTCACCAGAACTTTAGCCAGCTTCTACTGAAAACTCCGAGCTTATGTTATACACCCACCATAACTTTCACTAACCTGATCATTAAAATCGGCAACAGCATTTGACAAATCCTCGGCGCTTTCAAGTGTCACAAACCCAAACCCCCTTGACCTATCGGTTTCTCTGTCTGTGATTACTCTGGCTGTAAGAAAAGATAAATGTTTTCATTATTTTCTTTGGATATTGTGAAGAATGCTACTAAAATAACTACTCAGATAAGCAGATGTATGCTTGCCAGATATAGTGGAGAACATTTGAGACATTACTGATGAAGGATGGAAAAGATCCGAGCGGTGTAAAATACTCCTTTCTAGATAAATTTAGAGCACCTTGAAATCGGGTCACTGTGGCCGAAATCAAATTTTGTAATTAGTTTTTGCAATCCATCTTAATCTTTGCCATCCTCTATCGAATAAGCTTGAGAAGCATATCAGAATATTCATATGGTATTTCTCTTGCATCTTGTAGTTTTATTTTAAAAAAACTGGGAAGGTTCAGTTCGATTGACATGGAAACCCTTTCCACCATCACGCTTTCCAATCTTTTGCACATTCTCCGCATTTATCACGTCAGAGATGAAAGACTCTTGAAATATCACACGACTCTGTTTTCCCTCGTGCTTTGATATCGAACTTGGTATAATTTATCTTCAAAGGAACACACACGAATAATAACTACTAAACGATCCGTCCCTCAAAAGGCAACTTTCGCCGAGGTAAACCCGATCCGTGTCGAAGCGGTAAGCAAAAACAGAGTAAAAAAACGGACTTCTAAGCGCTCTTGGGATACGAAACATCAGTTACAAACTCAAAAGATTAGAAAAGGGCACATAGGAAATCGAAAAGCATAAACTAAAAGACGAGGGAAGAGTTTTCAATATGACATCGGATCCGAATTCTACATATTGATAAAGGATTCAATACGCAATAATTCTTTAACTCACCTTCAATTACTTGGTATTTTTCGGCGAACTTGTCTCTTAGTGAATAATCATCAACATCGAAGGCCAGATTTCCAACGTAGACCTTGAATTCATCTCCCATATTGACTACAATCTCGAGCAAAGATTTAGAACACACTGTGGAATGAACACCGCGTGGAAAAGAAAGACGCTTGATTTCAGTTTGCGGCTGGGGGTTCTCTAGCATAAGTTAAGGGGCAAAATGTTTTTTTTTTGCCTGCCAGTTGGGAGAAAATATGGGTATTTCGTATTGGGCGGAGTGGCTAGCGAAAAATATATTTTCTTCCAACATCGGCAGTATAATTTCGGTATCGGCGTCTCAAAATCGCAATTAGTTTTGTATTGCGATTCAACAGTTTTAAAAGTCTAGAATTGTTAAAAGAAACAATTGAGAAGAGAATGAAGCACCAAACTCATGCTGATCGTAATTTCAATTCTCAAAATGGCAACGGTTTCACGGCATGAGTGGCCTTTTGCAATAGATGGTCACGTGACTTGTTGGCCCATAGCAACGCCATACTGGGTTGCAACACACAGCGGTCAAACGTCTGCGCATAGGTCAAAAGTCTTGCAACAACAACATATTCCAAAACGAATTCAAAGCGAGCCGGCGGCCATCACTGTTCACACATCCGTTTTCAAACCTTGAGAACTTTTTTGGTAAATTACGAAAAAAATTCGTAAACTCACAGTTTGAAGTTTGTTCAATTTCGAACGTCGACTGTGAAAATAAAAGACTGACCGTAATACGCACGCGCAGACGTTTGACCGCTGTGTGGCAATCCCATTTGTTTCTTACTACGCAGATTGACTGACCCGTGGTACTGGACTTCGAAGCGTTTTTCTTTCCTTCTTACTAAATTGATCTCGAAATAAGTCTGATACAGAACAAAAGTAAAGGTTTTTCTTTACTTCTGATCCAGTATTTCGACAAATATGTTGGGCAAAATAGAGTTTGGACGCTCAAAGTCAAACGAATTCACCCTGGCATAATTTGCCAAACATGGTGGTCGCTCAACAAGGTAAAGTATTCATAATTAAACGAATAGTATTGTAATAGTTGAGCAGATTCATTCTTTATTTTAGACTATATTATATAAACCAGTAATTACGGAGTTAATTTCTCAGGTTTATAACTTCGGAGAGTACACGAAACATTGACGAACGGCAATATGGTCGATATGAACAAAGGAAGGCCAAGCTCTCTAGAAGAAGAAAATGGAAAATAAATAAAATAGTTAACTTTGAAGAACTTGTCTTGTATTATCATGTCTCTTTAAGTAACCATATCGCAATCTTAGTGCTCTGACACCTGTAATAGTATGTTTTCTAGCTAGCTCTCTATCTTAATAAAGAGGGAGTCAGTGTTTCTCAACTATATTTTTCCAATGATTGATGTGGTGACATGAAATATTGAGAACTTATTAAACACCTTGTAAGCTTTCTGCAGCAAACATGTCAACTCCAATGTTTCAAAAAGTGACATGCTAGAAAATGCTAAAGAAGTAAGAATTAAATCTTAGCTTAATATGCTTCCTCTTATTAAATTACTGGCTGGAATACTTAAACTTAGTGTTTTTCTTTAAGTGCAAATCAGGTATCCTTAATCTGGATATCAATCATTATACTTCATACAGTCAGGGGCGTTCCTGCTGTGGCCAAACCGTACCGTTACCTTAATACTCAGTATGCAAGAGCCTCCCCTTTTCAATAGAATATTAAAGCTGCTCAGTTTCAGTTTCAATTTCAACAACTACATACCCCCCTTTCCACATTAAATGTACCTTCCCTTATAATAAATATTATTTAGTATATTTAACTTAGTATTAATTAGTTATTAATTAGTTATCAATGGTGTAATGGGGTTGGGTTTTTCGTTCTTATTACCAAGAGTTTGGCTGGGTGTGAAAGCCTTGTAGGGGATTTTGTGTCCTATTATATATTTTCTCACGTCCTCAGCCTTTTGGCGAAACTTTAAATAAATAAATAAATAAATAATAAAATAGTTTAGAGGAAAATATTTGGTTGAGAAAAACTGATCAGTTTAAATATAGTTGAGAATGCCTTTATGTCACACAAGCGAAGCAAAGGAGAAATATATTTATTTACCTGAATTAAGCTTCTTACAATTCACAAAATAACATCCAACCATATATATTTTTATTTTAAAAATGAAAATAATTTCCCAGATTTACTAACACTTGGAAAACCTAATGCTCTATTTATAAACTCCCACTCCTATAACCCTTCATTATTACTTCTCATGGCATGATAGGTTATGCCATGTACAATACAATTTTTACCTTTTCAATGTTTTATTCATATTTTTTATTAGGGTGAACATATTATGGGACCCTTGTCCTTGAATTAGTCCATTTTTTGTCCTGTCTTGTATTTAGTTTCTGTGTGTGTCTATCATGACTACTTAATCTAGTATATATATTTTACATGGTCTAGTGGATGTCAAAGGGGCGCCGTGATTGGAATTGGATCTTCGGGTTTATTTAAAACAAAATTACAAAAATAACACCGTGAAGTCGAAGAGTAATACTATGTGAATACCCTGATATGGTTTTCAATTTTTTGTCAATAAAGGTTGGCAAAGTGGATTAAAAAAGCTAATTCTATAAACTTGATTTCGGTTACAGTGAACATATTTCAATTATAATTAATTAGGTCACTCTAAATTTCTCTTAAAAGCAGTATTTTTCATCCACTCAAATCTATGCCAAATCTTTATCAAAATTGTCTCAAATTTTCTCGACCACTACACTGCATACTCTGACTGGTAATCTGAGTAGATATTTTGGTCTTTAGTCATGAGAACGTTTATAATTTTTAGGTTGATAGTGTACCTTTAATAATATTAATTTTACAGTGAGTGATTAATAATGTATGCCTGTTACTGGCTATCATAATAGCAAAATCAGAAACAAAATATATAACATTTCTCCAAGATATAGATCTTATGAAACCTGATATTTTTCTTTGCTTCAAAACTGGATATGTAACTTCAGGTAAGCTTTAATTACATTACATATAAATGACATGACTGCAGTGATCATTTGCATCTGCTGTCCTTTTTGCTTTTTCAACATCCACTGATTCATGAGTATCAAACTAAATTAATATTCTAAGATAATTTCTGCATCTCCACAAGTACAGTACATGTAGCTAGCCATAGCCTGTCCTTTTCTAATAGTTCAGGCAAAGGAAATTACGAACATTAAAAATAATAATACACCATGTTCCACGTACATTTATGAATATTTTAGTCAAGCTGGACCTGCATTTAAAGTTAAACAGGATTTTTTTTAGTACGAGCGCTTAGAGTACACAATATTCATCCCAATATTCTTTTGAATCCTGAGCAAAAGCTTATCGTATTTGTCTGATTATTCACTAGCAAAACAAGCAATCGAAAGAGTTCACCATAGTTGTGTTTAGGGACTGTTCGTTTATTACGTCGGGTTGGTGGTTTTTGGAAAAACATTCTGGATAAAAAATCTACCCCACTTCTTAAAGTGCACCTAACGTTTATTTTGTTATCATAAATATCGATTCTACATCAAGCTTTGAGTACTTCTGTGAAGAAAGTTTTGGTTTACAGAGAATACTCTATGTTCTACGTTTGTTTGAAATCGTGAAAATGTGACCTTTCCTGACCCATGACCGCGTAAGCAAAAGCCTGGGTCGATCCCTGGGTTGACGTCATCTCATTAATGCATTATTCTCCATGGCGTCTTTCTATCACAACAACATCGATTTATAGAGAATATACACTGTTTGCGAATTGTTAGTTAAGAAAAAAGTCATTTTAGTCATGTTCAGTATTTATTCGAATTATTGCAAAGTCGAATTAATTATATGACGTCTACCCAGGGATCGACCCAGGCTTTTACTTACGCGGTCGTGGGTCAGGAAAGGTCACATTTTCACGATTTCAAACAAGCGTAGAACAAAGTATTCACTTTAAACGAACACTTTCTTCACGGAAGTACTCAAAGCTTGAAGTAGTATCGATATTTATGATAACAAAATAAACGTTAGGTGCACTTTAAACTAAAACCCCCTTAAAAAAAACGTTTTCAAATTTTTACCCCCTCCCTCCGTTCTAAAACTATAATTTAGTCACCAATTCGAAACGGTTCCAAATAATCGCCAAGACACATTTTCAAAATTGCGGCAAAACAGCTAGCAGAGTTTGAGACAGATGAACTAGCACTAGCAGTAAACTGTCAGGACAAAAGGTCATATATTAGAAAGGAATCTTTGAAAGGAAAATATATTAGATCTTCTTTGCAAGCGCTCAATTAGCCAGCGTTATGGCTCTGGAGTATCGGAGCGCAGCGAGCGGAACCCCCTTCCCCCTTATTTTTCTCTCGCCCCAACCCCCCTAATCTCCACTCGCTGCGCTCCGATATTCCCGAGCCGCAACGCAGGCTAGCGCTGATGTCCTTCATAGGCTGGAGTGTATGGTCCAGCAATGGAATCAACAAAGGTAGCAGAAGGGAAACGTGACCAGGGGCTAAGGACTGTTCAAGAAAGCTTAATGTACGGAAAAGGCTATTTATTATTTAACGAAGCCTTGAAATGTACTCGTCTTTTTCATGTTTTTTCCCAGACAGACACGCTTTCAGGGACAACCTCCCGGACCCTTACTACGGCCTGGATGTTGTTATTATTACTCATCAATCACATCAGAAGTCTTTGTTGTTGGAGAATGATGATCATTCTCCAAAGGAGTTCGCTTTCACAGCTTTCCTTGAACTCCGGAGTATATTTCATACCTTGAATATTGTCATTTCCAACTAGAGAGGCAACTCGCTTTATTAATTCACACATAACCTGTAATACATTAATACTAAAAACCTCATATACGTGATACAATGTAATCGTTGCCATTTGCAATACATATAATATATAGGTGAAACAAAGCGACGCCTCAAAGACAGATTTAACGAATGACGGACAGTAGACAAGCCTAACATTAAATGTAAACCTACTACTGTATCTGACCAATTTCTTTCTAGACCTATATATAACCACTCTTACACCGACATGCAACATATCCCTCTAGAAATAATATACTATTCACGAGACTCGATACGTAAAGCCAGAGATCTAGAAGCGCACCTAATATATATGTAAAGCTAGCCTGCGTTGCGGCTCTGGAGTATCGGAGCGCAGCGAGCGGAGATTAGGGGGATTGGGGCGAGGACAAAAAGAGAAGGGGGAGGGGGTGGGGAAGAGAGAGCCTGCCGGCAACCCATGGTTATTTTGATAACTCTCCGGTCAGAAGGCCGCGTATTGCTATTGGCTAAAATGCGTGATTGACAGAAATCGTTGGCATGCTATAAGAGCAGAAACCAATTAGTATGGCGACAAACATACCGAGAATTCCTTCAGCGATGAATTTAAAGAAATAATTACAGATCTTTTGTAATGAGATCGAATTTCACGATGAGCTGAAGAACCCTGTATCGGAACTCCACAAGCGTCTTGCTCGACGAAACGTACACGGTTGAAACATGGCCGGTGTGTTCGAGGAACAGGCTTGTGCTTCCGAAAATACGAGCTGCTTTGATTATTTCGTACCGCTGCGTGGATGGTTTTTAGCGCTTCTTTTGGCAGAACTTCGTTCCGATGTTATTGTGTCGGCAGTGATCTTTACTGATTTGGTGGCGACTTTATATTCAGCGGCAACGAGTTCTCGTTATCTTATTGCGAATGGGAAGGGTTTTATGAGCCGATTTTCAGCTCCTCCAAATTCGTGAAATGCGAAAAAATGAACAACAATCTCCAAAACAAATGAATTTTTCCCAAAGTGAGAGAGTCAAATGATCCCCGTTATAGCTGTGGCTTCGAAGTCATTCATCCCTTGAAATAATATCACAACATCGTATTTCCAGCATGTCTAGGTTTGATGCAATAATTTTATCCAGGTACATGCTTCATATATTGGGCGGTTACGGGCGGTGCAGGAGTGAAAGGTTTAAACATGGTTTTCACTTCCGCCGCATGATGATTGGATGAATCGGTCGAATGACTTACTAATTTTATGCATTTTAATTAGTGAGTGGATGTCAAAATAACCATGAGTTGCCGGCAGTCTCTCTCTTCCTCTCCTCCCCCTCTCTTTTTTTCCTCGCCCCAATCCCCCTAATCTCCGCTCGCTGCGCTCCGCCGCTACTCCAGAGCCGCAACGCAGGCTAAGATAAAGCTAAAATTCTAGAACCATATGGTATGAAGATACGTGATGAAACATGGTGCTTATCTCGTATACTCTTAATATACTCTTACTATTTATAGTTCTCCTTTATAATTAACCTTAGAGCTCTTCACTTGTAACATCTAGTACCTGAAGAAGGCTGGTTTGGCCAGCCGAAATATTGTAATATTCAGTATAAAATCCTACGCTGTGTCAGCTTTGCCATAGTCCTTGGACTTCGTAATCATTTTGGCTGATTAGATCAGACTTAGATCCAACGTAGCAACCAGCAGGATATTCGTCCACGGTTCTTTGCCGTTTCTCAAGTGTAACTGGAATCACCGATAATTATTTCCGCTGACCGTTTATTGCCATGCTCATGCCCAATACTCCTCCGGTTAAATCGTACTCGATCGGACTTCCTGTGGGACGTCCTTCGTTTTTTCTTTATAGTTGTTCTTCAATATTTTTTCCAAAATCTCTAAAAATCTTCTCTATAAAATTTTACACCCTCTATTTCTTTAGAATTTTAAAATTTACCCCCATACATTTTGCATGTCCAAAACTTTTACCTCCCCCATAAAACCACCAGCGACGTAATAAACGAACAGTCCCTTAGCGGCCGCCATGTTTACGAAAAGCCCGACATTCGAGGTGAATTCGTTTGAGCGTACAAACTCTATTTTGGCCAGCATATTTGACAAAATACCGGATCAAAAGTAAAGAGAAACCTTTTCTGTTGTTCTGTATCAGACTTATTTTGAGATCAATTTAGTAAGAAGGAAAGAAAACGCTTCGAAGTCCAGCTATGATACCACGGGTCAGTCAATCTCTGTTGGTTGTCAAGGGAGAGCTGGTTAGCTTGCAACCCAGTATGGCGTTGCTATGGGCCAACAAGTCACGTGACCATCTGTTGCAAAAGGCCTATTAATGCCAACCTTACCTTTAGGATTGAAGACTCCTTATCTTGTAATTTACAACATTTTGAAGGTAAAATTATAGACATCTTGCCACGACGCGCTCAATAAATGTTGAACAAAGGACTTTTGAACTTGACCGGGAACCCATGAACCCATGCAAGAGCTCACACAAGAGCCAATCAGAGGCTGGTATACTGACGCCAATACCATGATTGTTATATAGGCCTCTCAAAAGTAAACAAAATGATCAGTGAACCGTGATACAACAATGAACCAATCAACGAACTGAAGTATTCACGAATGGTTTTACTTCAACCAATCATAGGCCAGGGGTATAGAATGGTCAAATCCGAGACCCTTGATTCAAAATCCGATTTGATGTGGATTTGCAGGGGGAGCGCTACAATTTCCAAAATCAGTTCAAATTGGGGGGGGTGGGGTACATCTTTTGTAATTTCAAAATATGGGGGGAGGGGGGGGGGGCACAGTTTTCATGCAACACAGTGGCTTTTGATTTGAGCTACTGAGCATAACTTGAACAATAAAAATCAGGATGATGAAGAGGAAGAGAAGTTAAATGACACCATGAAAAGACTAGGCAATCTTTCAGCCCGAAATGGTAACAAAAAAAATGAAAAGACGCGATTTAAAAATCAAAACATTAGAGGGACAAAACAAACAACAGGCTGAAACAATTGCTGTATTTGAAGCTGACCTTTTAGTCTGTTATGATGGCTATGAAAACCAATTCTACTCCTATTTTCATTTAAAGAATTTAAGGATGTAAGGTGGTTCTTGTTTTTGTAGACACTGGAGATTTTGTTGGGGAAAAAAATTCTCAAAGATTTGAAGATGAGATCGGGAATTTTGAGTGCCGTTGAGGAGGGTGAGGAAGACAACCCAGAGTTTGTAGTGGATGAAAAACTCCCCAAAACAGCCTAAAATAGTTTCAAGACAAGACAAACCACAAAGGAAACAACATTGTACGGCAATTTGAAAGGATTTATAAAAACCCATACATACCTTCTATTTCATGCACAAACCCATAGATTGGGCTGCCTGTGGTAGCCGTAACGGCTACACGTAGGCTAGAAATTGTCGAATTAATTAGTACATATTTCTAGCCTATGAATACAACCGCCTCCGTTAGGCCTTTCCAGAGTGTGCGCGATCGGCAACGTTTGAGCAACTTTTGGCGTTTTGAGCAACTTTTGTGTTATGAGCAACTTTCGCCTTCCGGAGCAACATTTGGGCAACAAATGAGCTTTTTGGAGATTTTGAGCATGAAATTGCTAAATTTGAGAAATTTAGCAGCAATACCTGCCATTTACCAAATGTCGTTTCAATTAAAGCGCTATAAAGTCTGTGTGTCCTTCAATCTTGATGTTATTGAAGCCAACTAACATAACAGCGGTCGCGCATGTGTCAAAAGTCTTGCAACAACAACCACTAATCCAAAGCGAGCCGGCGGCCGTCAGCCCGTCACTGTTCACACATGTACAACCGTTTTCAAACCGTGAGAACTTTTTGGGTAAATTACGCTTTTTTTTTGGTAAACTCACAGTTTGAAGTTTGTTCAATTTCCCGTCGACTGTGAAAATTAAAAGCTTAACTTTCACGTATTTTTCTTAACTTTTGGGGGTAGAAGTTCACTGTAATATGTTAAGCGGTAAATTTTGCGCGGGAAATTCGCGCAACTGCCCACCAGACTGACCGTAATACGCACGCGCAGACGTTTGACCGCTATGTGAACAGCGGTTATAAACACTAAACCGCTGCCCACGAATAACACCCCAAAATTAAGTGAAGTAAGAAATTAGAGGTCCAATTGGGCTTATACTCGGGCCACATGAGAAATGAAATAAACTTTCATTTTAAATCCTATTAGTAATAACCAAAGGGAATAATTATTAGCTGAATTCAGCAGTCTTTAGGAGTGGCCGGTAGCGCGGTGACTTTCATTCTCTGCTCCACTACGATATATGTAATTTAATTTAATATTTTTGTTTTTTCTCGTAGTTGACCTTTTAATTTAAACACTACTTATTCATGTAACACACGTTTACAATTTAGTCTGCTGTTCTGTTATACTGCAGGTTCCGAGTACTAATAGATGATTGTCTCAAATATATGTTTATATTTGTACCATATTATAAGTTGTATCCTGCCATCCTGTGATGGAGCTATGTCAATTTGTGTACCTCTGTGTAACTTTACTGATGCTGTTCTTGCTAAACATGAGCTATTACGAGACCATATTGGTATTTGTTGGATTGAAGATTATTAACTGAAATGCCTGTTGGATCTGTACAGCTCCGCAAATGGTCCCGGCCCGCAAATGATCCCAGGCCCGCAAATAATCCCCAAAATGGACCGCAAATGATCCCGCTCCGCAAATGATCCCCAATGGGGACCGCAAATGATCCCGTGAAAAAACATGGAATGGCATGGAGTTTTACCGCTGGATAGTGGATAGTGTATGAATGAAAGAAATATTTTAACAGATTTGAATAATGATGTAATGATTTTTAACCATTGGCTCCGGTACGGAACCCCCTTTAAAACTTGTCCACCAATCTCCATGACGTCACGCTTTCGACCAATCAGAGCGCGAACTCATTCCTATAATACCCGGATCACACCTGTCCATAAAAATCGTATGTCGTCAGCGACATGTCCAATCTTGACAGCCTTCGCAGTGTCTGTAATTGACACTCGTGAACAAGGTGCGATTATGCTCGCTCCTGGCTAATACGCTTGTTATTACTTTTGGTATCGCTTTGAAATAGTTTCCTTGTGTGTTGTAAATAGGGGATACTGACAAGCAGGATGAGATATCTGGAAATGAAAACAAAATTGAGTCAGATTAATTGACCCGATGATTAAAAAAGGCCTAACCGGTTTGTGGTAATAAGAACGGTCGACGAAGGACTCGGTATTAAGAACTCTGGATTACCGAGGAACTCGGGATTAAGAAAATAAAATCTCAAATTGGTAAATTATTTAACAAAGCCGGCAAATAATTTTCTTTTTTCCACAAAAAAAATTGTTTTGTGTTTGAAAAAAAGTACGGGTTAAAAAAACTATTTTTGAATGGACCAAAGAAGCCACCATACTACGGCTTGTTTATTCTTAACTTTAATTTCTTTAATTTTAACTTTGAGTCAGTATACTCCCGATTAAGAAAAACTATAAAAACTCGGGATTACTAACAAAAAACATCTAAAAATTAATGAATTAACCCAGGATTTGAAAAATAAAAACATTTCGTCCTTACGAGCCACCCGTAGGTACCGTTTGTATGAAAAAGAACTTTATGCGAATATTTTGATTTATAAAACATTGAATCCAACGGACCAGATTCCATGCCATTCCACATGGCATGGAATCTCAATGGCGATCATTTGCGAGCCGGGATCACTTGCGGTCCAATTTTGGGATCATTTGCGGACCTGTACAGATCCACTATCCAGTGGCAAAAATCCATGCCATGCCATGTTTTCTCACGGGATCATTTGCGGAGCGGGATCATTTGCGGTCCATTTTGGGGATCATTTGCGGACCTGTACAGATCTCTAATTAAAAGCTTACACTCATTCCCAAAACTTCAGTCTGCTCATTATATTAAAGAACTATAAAGGGAATTGTTGGAAGCCTTTAATTTCTCGAACCAAAACCTGCTATAGTTGTCCTAGCGGTGGCACAATCAACTCGCGCATCGCCAGCTGTCTTTACCGGTAGCAAACTAAATTCGCGCGCTGCATTTTATCCTTTACGGTAATATAGTAAACTTGCGCACTGCTCTCAGTAGACTTGCTACAAGTCGACCTCTTTTCCTCCGAGCCTCTTAGAATGAGCGCGAGTTGAAGCGAGCGACGAAGTCGCGAGAGGTCGACTTGTTTCACTTGTGAGGATTCCAATCTAATATTCTGGCGCAAAAGTTGATTGACATGCATGTGATTGACATGCATGTGCACGTGCGCGTCCGGCCGTAAAGCTTTATTTACACAGTCATGTCTCGTTTCGAAAGATTCTATTGGACAGCTTTCTTTACGTCACCGGTGGATTTTTCCACCGGTGAATTGGGCGTGAAACAGGTAGCAAAAGTCCCTTAAACCAGAGAAGCGAAGGTGGGAAATTAAAATCTTGTTTTAACGGAAGCGAAGGCGGGAAATGAAAATTTCGTAAGCGAAGGCGGGAAATAAAAATCTCGTTTTAAGGGACTTTGAGAAAGTGTATGCTCTTAGCTGCCTTTATCGGTAGCATACTTAACTCGCGCAGTCTTCCCCAGTAGCAAGCTCGACCTGCGCACAGTACTTACCTGAAACCAACTCAAATCGCGCGCAGGACATTTCCGTCTTTATCGGGAGCAAACTCGAATTCACCCCGCAGCAGCTCGGTCTTTCTCGATCTCCCGCACAATCCTAGCAGTCTTTACTGGTAGCATACCAAATTCGCGCACAGCTCTTTGTGTCTTCAGCGGTAGCACACCAAACTCGCGCCCAGCGTAACTTCACCAAACTTGCACACAGCTAGCTGTCTTACAGGTAGCATACTAGACTCGCGCACAGCGCTTCGCTATCTTTACAGGTAGCATACTCCATTCGCGCACAAATCTTATTATCTCCGTGGCAGCATACTGAACTCGCGCAAAGTTCTTTACCGTCTGCCAAACTCGCGCACAGCTTTTGCAGTCTTTACTGGTAACATACCAAACTCGCGCACAACTCTTTGTTGTCTTTACCGGTAGCATACTAAAGTCGCGCACAGCTTTTGGACTTTGCCAAACTTGCGCACAGCTCTGTACCGGTAGGATACTCAACTCGCGAAGTGCTGTCTTTACCGGTAGCATACTCAATTCGCGCACAGCTCTGTGGTCTTTACTAGTAACATACTCAATTCGCGCACAACTCTGTGCTGTCTTTACTGGTAGCATACTCAGTTCGCGCACAGCTTTCTCGCCTTTTTTAAATTTGCGCACAGCTCTAGCGGTCTTTACCGGTAGTACTCAACTCGCGCACCGCTCTATGCTGTCTTTTAGGTAGCGTACTAAACCCGCCACAACGTTTTTGTTTTACAAATTTTTTTTGCACATCTCTAGCCGTCTTACAGATAGCATACTTAACTCGCACGCACGAGCCAATATACAATTATATTCCAATCTAGCAAGTTGAAAACTATATGTAAAAAGAAGGGTAAAATTAAAATAAACCCGTACAGAACGAGACGTTTTGCCCCACCATCTAAAAGTACAACTAGAACAATAGTAGTACTCCCTAGCCGATAATGCAAATGCATGAAAAAATTGTAGGTAGCACCAGCATACTTACGGTACAGTATGCAAAATGTACAAACGACTCCGATATAACACTACTTGCCAAGACATAATGAAGACGGAGAACGGGATGAATTAAAAAAGCCGATACAAAGGAGCTAAAACAACGAAGAACGAGCGACTGAAATCCGTGCGACCATGCGATGTGCGAAAACACATAATACGAACAGTAGCTGCCCCATGAACTACGCAATGAGCGGAAAAATGCAAACGAAAAAACTGAGTGAAAGGACTGTACTAAGGTAGCAAAACCTACCTACGGCGAGAAAGGAAAGTCCGTACACGGCAAATACGAAACGGGTGCACGAGGAAAAGTCCCGAATAAAGGTTGAAAAAAAACGGTTACGCAACTAAAGACAGAAATGCCGCCCATGAAAATTCCAAGCTGAAAGGACTAACTAAACAAATACCATGGACAATAGAAATCCGTCAAGGAAAAATACTGTGATGAAAACCTCAGTAGCAAATCCGTGAGCTAATAAACTATGCATTCATCATTTTAAGAGTTTCGTCATTAAACTTCTTCCGAAGTCCTTGAAGCGAGTCTTCCCTGTATTGGGTTTATACTTGCGGCGCGGACATTGGGTCAATTCGTGAATTCAGGCGTGAAATGCGAACATGAAAGTTCAGCAAATATGAAAGGTGAAATATAATTTCCCGTCAGCCACCATCCTACTAACCTGCGATCAGTCACTTTTCCACTAAATATGAGTACAAATGTTTGTCGAGTAGTTTTTCGGCCCCCTGGACCGGCCATAGCTTTACACTAGACCGATTTTAGTGCGAGTAAGTTACCGAGTTCTGCCAATGTCGCCAGTCATTTTCAGAAGCAGCTGCCAGATCTGCAAAAACTGACCAATGGTATTTACCCAGCCTAGTCCCACGGCGTTCTTGCTGGTATTTCTTTCTGATGGGTTAATGGGATCCCTGTGGTTTGTACTAGTTGGTGACGACCGCGAGCTATGACGTCACAAACCCCATTAGAAACAAGAGGCCCCGAGTGGCCTTAACTCGGGCATCTATAGATGGTTTGCACTCAATCCCCAGAGATTCAAATGACAAAGGGCATGGCGGCCATGTTGGTGTACAGAACAAAAGAAGCTAACGAAGAATCTATTGTTAACTGTACATCAACATGGCGGCTATGACGTCACGTGCAAAGGGTCCATATCATGTACTGCATGGGTCTGCATGGAGTTCTAGCATAATTTTGTCATACATGGTTTGTGCTAGAGCAGCCAGAGTTGCTTTTCTAAACTTCAAACGTTTTATGATCCCAGTTTGTGGTCGCTTTAGTGTACGAAGCAGATGCTAAATTTTCTCGCCGATCATTTTCTTTTTGTTTTGCCTTAACAACTTATTTTCCTCTTCTTCAACACACCTTAACAACTCAAAGTCGGACATGTTTTCTTCCCAGTCTACGAAATTATCTCCGTTAGCAATATAAACTCGCGAAAAACAATCACCGACAGGGGTGGATCCAGGGTAGTTTATGTGATTTCCGTAAACTACTCAACTTTTTTCAAACCTCTAAATTTTAGGTAGTTTATTACTAGGAGGGGTGGGGTGGGTGGGGTATGAGTTGATTGGTCTGTCAGAGTAAACTACTCAGTCCAAACCCTGGATCCACCCCTGACCGATACGTTTTGTTTTGATTGGATTCTCAGCGTGCTTGATTTTGTCTTGAGCGTGCATTTATAACAAGCACGCCGAGCATCCAAATTGCACGTTCTTAGGATGATCCCATAACTCACTTACTGCATGCTAGATTTTCGTTCCCGAATTTATAAACATTACGGGGATTGTGCATATATATTTTTAAAAGGCCCCCGTCAGTCAGAACTGAGAAATCGGGTCATTTCTACTATACTTTCAAGAGGTTAATAACAATAAATAACAACACGACGACAGTCTATTGGTATAAAAGTTATCATATTCAGATTAACAGCTACTTACATTTACAAGCTGTTGTCGTGTTGATCGCAGATCAGACTGTCACTTGTGTATCTTAAAGCATGTCGCATAATATGTGATAAATTCCCGTCCAAAGCCCGTGAAACACCTCAGCTTTAGAATAGACAAAAATCTTAGTATTGCAGTTGAAGAAACCTTTGTCGGTTTACACAAAAAAAACAGGAGCGTGCATCTCCCAGATTAGATCTGTCAAACAGCAGAACAGATGTAGCAGCTATTTTTAGCAGTGTTTCGCGCTAAAGTAGACAAAGGATACCTGCACTAAACCAATCACACGACGAAACGCCACTTCTCATTATACATCCACGCACGCATTGTCCGCCATGTTTGTTTTACAGCGCAAGCAACCATGGCAACCATTCTATTTCGCGGGAATCGGATATTTATAAATAGCCACATCGTTTACTGTGCTGTGGGCGCTACCCATCACATAAGTACGCTCCTGGTGATACTAAACGTTTTGCTAAGTCAAAACTCCCCCTCTCCGCCATCTTGAAATACCTGTTGTCCACTGTTCACGTGACCAGAACAGTGCAATCAGATTGGTGGCAAATAGAACTTGAAAGAAGGCGCAATCTGATTGGTTGACGCCGCCAAATCTGGACACCAAAAAAAAAACACTTGCGAAACTAGACTCGAGCCTGCCCACAGGCAGCCTGGGTAAAAATATCAGCCAGAACACGTTAGACTAGTTTGGTAATAAAGCAGTTCGCGGTAAATTCCGACATTTTGAAATGGGTACAAACATGGCGCGAATGGCTAAACATGGCCCACTATGCATGGTTTAATTCCCCCATCGGCCCAGCAATGGTAATAGACCAGTTCGCGTTAAATTCCGACATTTTGAAAAGGGGTGCAAACATGGCGCGAAATACAGTGTTTGTATGGGAATCCGATGTCAAATAAAATCCGTAAATTCAAATTTCTGAAATATTGTTCATATAAAAGTCTAATTCCGCGTGAAAAATTAGACAATGTGTGGAAAACACGATTGCACGCTTCCCAGCACAGCTACATCCCTCAAATTTCGATATGTTAAATCTTTTACCTGGTATCTCAATTTGTATCTGAAGAATATTTCAGAAATTCGAATATTATTTGACATCGGATTCCCAAATAAACACTGTATTTCACGCCATGTTTGCACCCCTTTCAAAATGTCGGAATTTAACGCGACCTGGTCTATTACCATTGCTGGGCCGATGGGGAATTAAACCATGCATGGTAGGCCATGTTTAGCCATTCTAAAAAAAAATAGAATAGAAGGTACTTGCAGTCTACTTGTGAATGAAACAGATTTAAACAAAAGATTTGGTAAAATCAGATAAAAGGTTCAAATATAACAACATTTATTTTATTTTACTGCCAGCACATTGGTGTGTACCACAAGTGGCTACATTTACATAATTAGCATACTGGAAATATAAACTCTTTTAAAACAGATGCAACTCTTAAAATCAAGTATATTTTACTATTCGCCTATCGTAAAATCCCGTTTATAAGCCCACCTGTCTGCTAACGTAAACATCCTTCCGGTTATAAGGCCCCGGGTTATAAGCCCATCTCATGTTTAGGACCCCATCTTAATATATAATCGGACATTAAGACATTGCTAAAAATCAGACGACATGGCTACTTGCATTTCAAGTTTGATTAAAAGATATACGGTATCCAATCTTTTGAGCAGAAGTAGTTATTTCGTATTTATTTACTTTCGTTTGATTTTTCATAAAAGCCCCCCCGGTTATAAGCCCACCAAAAAAAACCTTACGAGAGAGTATAAACCCAGGCTTATAACCGGGATTTTACGGTATTTACTCAACGAAGAATAGCTTATCACAAACTACTTAATAGTTCAAGAGGTAATTGGCCAACCAGAGGGCTCTATTTGTACCACGTGCAGTACTTTGAAATCTTTTTCCGAGTCCAAGGACTTTGAATATTCATAGTTCAAAGTCCTTGGACTTAGAAAAGAATTTCGAAGTATTGTAGGCAAATACCTTGAACAAAGGGAGGTCTCACGATTGATTACAGACTTCCCCAAGCGGTAAGAAATGTTAAGGTACAATGCTCATCTTGATGCATACAGACTCTCTCCAATGTGGGACCAGCTTTTTTTTTCACACTGACACCAACTATAGCGCCAAACTATGTTTTCTTCAAATTTCATGCCATGTTGTAAACACCTACTCCCACGAGAACAAGCGCATGGTTGTTAACATTCTATCTTTTCTTTAACAATGGACGTTTGATTACTTAAGTCAAATAAAGCAATTATATGTAAATACCTACAAGCCTGAAACATCAAAACTCTAAATGCATTAAGTTTTAAAATCATTTTTGTGTTTATCCCACAACGACGAAACAAGCATAACATTATTTAGTTTTTGAAGTTGTTTCAAGGCCTCCAAATTCGAAACCCCATCCAGTCCTCATTGTCAGCCTTGAAACATTACTTCAAGATTGGTTGTTCAAGTATCCACAAGATTGCTGACAAAACTATCTACAAGCAGTTTTCTCCAAGATTGATCAATAATAATAATATTAGGGCTCTTTGGAATAACAATGTGTACAAGCTGTATCTCGTTTTCTCAGAATGTGAATGCCAGTAGTTCTTTTAATCTTACCATAACTGAAACACAACTTCACTGTCGTTCTTTTCTTTTTCATAAGTGACGAAGCGGAGACATTGATATCTTTAATAACCTTTTTAACAATGCAAGCTCTATCTAAATATAAAATGCAATTCCAAGTGCAAGGATAAACAAATATGAACATGACTATAATCAGCAGTCACAGAACTTCAAATACAGTACATTTCTTGCCATTTTATACAAAAAAAATATTTCCGAGACTTGGGATCTGAACAAGTTTCACGTATGGTATCTTGGGAACATGTGCACCAACTAATATTTAAGGATCTCTATGGGACAACGTGCATTTCGACTTTCTTTTCAATGGATCTGGATCTTGGGTAACAAGGAACTTTGTATCACGGACGCTAACAGGAACACTGGCCAAGGTGATATGTTACCAGTCACGAGCTTTGCAAATAAACAAGAACAGCTAATGGTTAGGAAACATTGGTAACCATATCAAGAGTAACTATGGTTACCATCAGTACATGTATCTCAGTATACTTGTCATATGTAACATTGGTACAGTGTCAATGTTGTGTTTTATAATACAGGGTTGCCAACCACCAGGAAACAATTATTTCCCCAACTTTTCCTGACCAGAAATAAATTTCACATACCATGATTCAACATTCCCTCATCCAAAACAAGTCATTATCAAAACCTGTAAGATGCTTTGAGGCATGAGGAGCCATCGTGGCAACCTGAAAATATAATTCCTGACCTTTCCCTGACTGTGGCAACCCTGTAATAGCATGTCATCGATCATGTCATGTCTTAAATCTTATTCTTTAGTGAAACCAAGGCACGATGAATTCACCAGATTCGTAGCTTCATAAAACAGTATCAACAACTTCAAACACACAAATAATAACAAGTATCCCAAATTTCTGGTGAATTGATCTATACAATTGGATTTACTGAAAGAATGAGATGACACAAAACAACCGTACAACAAAATAACACTGAAAGGAGCAACTTTATTTGTTAAAACAACAAGATGACTTTGTACAGACACTTGGAATTAACAAGCAGTAAATGTATTTAAAGTAAAACATCAAACATTTTTCCTAACAATATAAAATATTTCAGCTGGTTATAATCAGTAAATATATCTTAGGGAAGCAATTTTCAATTAAATATTTTCCCATGAACTTGACAAAATGATGTATATTCATCTAACAGCGTATATTATTAATTTTGTGTCATTCCTTTTATCAAATTTCATTCAAAAATATGTTAGTCTCACATCAAAATATTTTCTTTCATTTAAAAAAACCCTACAAATAAAATTACAGTAAAAATCAAATACCATAAATACCCAGATAAGCTGCACATCGAGTTTAGAAACTCAATTTTATTTCATTAATTTTTAGTCTTCTTTAAAGGAGCAGTGTCACGATTAGTATTCATGCCCAAGTTTTGAAAATGTGTCACACGGACAAGAAATCAAAAGATGTGACAGAAGTAGAAGTATGTGAGTAATCCGCTTGCATCGGCGTATTTGCACGATATCGAGCCGAAATTGCTTTAAAACTATATTTCAGTATTATATGGTTAGGTTTGATGTTATATTTTTATAAAGCAGCATTTTATTTATTTCAATCGAAAGGGAAATTTGCGCGTGACAGCGTGATTTTGCCATTGTCTATAACAACCAATCAGATCGTGACACTGCTCCTTTAAGTTAGGTATTTTGTGCAATTAAAAAAATTGGAGCATCAACATTTGTTTTCATAACAATATTATAGAAGTTTGGCATAATTGTCAAAATCATGTGACAATATTAGGTATACCCTGTTAAAGATATGCTAATCACATGCATGAGGTCAAGTTGTTTGCACATTTATATTCACAAATGTAACCATAGAGCAGCAATTGGCGAACTTGCCGATGTAAAGTGTATTTTAGTATATTTTAGTGTGTCCTCAAAGATAATCATGTGGAATTGTCCAAAGTTAAGTTATTAGTGCTGTTGCAATAGCCTATGTAGCCTGTAAAAGTTTGAGCTGCCTGGCATTATGTACTTAAAATCATGTGACCAATGACATCACCACTAAGTGATTTATGGGACCCAATACCATGTCTGTCAAAGCTGGAGCCAATGCCATTAACATTTTAATAAAGTTAGGCTAGTCAAAGCTAAACACATGGAAGTCTTTCTTTTGCCAGCTCTAATATGGTAGAAAACAAGGCAAAGGTCATGTTTTTGCAAGTTTTGGGGCAAAGTTTGAAAAGTACTTGGCTATGAGCTGCACCCCTAAATTCACATTTTTCAAAATGCTGCAGCTAAAAAGTGGTTAACTATGGTAGCCCTAATAACACCTTGGTATAATGTTCATGTGCATATTATTATCATGTAAGGGTAATCATTCATACCATAACTCCGGCTGCTTTGGTACTGCTGACCACCACCATAGCCACCACTGCTTCCTCCATAGCTGCTGCCTCCACCTCCACCACCACCTCCACCATAGCTATTCCGAGAACCATAACTACTACCACCACGACCTCCTCTTCCACCACCACCACCTCGGTAACCTCCACCACCACCCCCACCCCCTCTATAACCCCCACCCCCTCCACGCCCACGACCACCACCACCACCTCCTCCTCCTCTGCCACCTTTCGAAGCTTCTGACACTCTCATTTGTCTACCATTAAAGTCCTGCAAAGTAAAAAGAAAAACAAACAATTTGAAATAACAAAATATTTTTACAGAATCAATGGACCTTAGCAGGAATGCAATCACTTTGGCTGTACTGGATGGCAAAAAACTGTCTTTATTTACTATGAACTTCTAATAGGTTGGTAGTGTTATAAGCAAAACCTGTGTTCTCATTAATATTCAGATATGTTCACTAATATTCATGATATTTATATTGTCAACAAAATGAACAGCATTTCCATGCGACAAACGATGCAGTGAAAACAGGTATAGTAAATGGCTTGAAATGAAGTTTACTTGGATAAAGAAACAGTGGAAGAATATCACAATGCTACCAGGATGTATCTAACCTAGAAATAGAATCCTATTCTTGTTTATTAAGCTTTTCATTCCAGTTCAAAACGCTAAAAGCTAACAACTATTTACGAGAAAAGCCTTGTAGTAGTAAGATATGACAGCAACAAAAGAGTGTTTTGGTTCATCAATATTCCAAATACTTGTAGAGTTATCAAATTTTTACTATTTTCAGCTAAACATCTAATATCATTAGAAGTTGAATGGACTTTTAGAGGATTCTGATAAATTCGTGTTCACTTTTAGATCTTTTTAGAGTTATTTCTGTAGCTGAAAAAAATTTGCTGAGAAAAAGCTGATTGAAAGGAAACCATGTTTTGCACCCCCATATGTCTAGCCCCACCTCCTCAACACTTTCTCCAGTAGCCTGAATTTCAGCAGTCTCCTCTGGTTCGTTCCTCCCAAGAGAGACGTCTGAATCCAATAGCCGATAATGCCATCCAGTGACATCAAGGCGGATTAACAATTTAATTTATGCAAATAAAACTGTCACGGTGGTAGTAAGAGTTTGTGGGTAACAAAAACAAAGCCATCTCTCGCCTTAAAAAAATATTTGAGATTATGCCGGCTAAAATAAAATTTGGAGGCAAAGTACAGTTGATCCTTCAATGTCTTTCCGTTGATCTTTGTACATGTCTCGTGATCTGCCGTTCGAATCGACAAAGCTAAGAGATATTACCTATGTAAATGATGCAACAGAAAAGTAGAAAAATATGAAAGGATAATGGAGAATTTTCGAAGAAATACGAAGACTCTTTTACAGGAAAGTTCCTTGAACAGAGCAGCAACATTCTTTACCACTGCGAGTGTGAACAAATAATCGATTATCAACAACCCATCGGCTGGTTATTGTGCAGGACACTTTCAATCCATTTCCAGATGTTTTCCTTACAAATTCAAGGTCTTTGCCACTGAAACTCAACGATCAAGAATTGCAAGTCCAACGTGAATCCTGTCATCTTCTCCGCTGATAATTATGCAAAATTATAGAATATGAACCAATCAAAGATCACTACTGTCACTTATGATGTGACATCACTGGACGGCATTATCAGCTATTGGAATGAGACGTCTCTCTCGGGAGGAACGAATGAGAAGAGACGGCTGAAATTCAGGCTATTTCTCCAGTAGCTGGCAAATCAAATCAGATTTTAACCCTTTCACGCCCACATACGGAATTTTCCGTATTTTACTGGTTACTTGATTTGGGAGTTTCAGTCTGACAAAGTTTAAAGACCTAGGCCCTGAGATTCCCACAAACCCTAATGTATAGACAAGTGATCCTAGTGAACTGCATTGGGCATGTCAACAAAGAATAATTTCATCTAAATCCTCCTTTCTTTGCATAAGTTAACTTACAGGTTACATTATTTCATTTCAGAAAAAAAGACTAAAATAGCACTTCCAAAAATAATTATTTCTCCTCAGATTCTACATTTTCTCTCAAAAATGCATATTTCACATAACATTTAGAGTTTCATGGTTGCACTAACCTCACTTTCTGTCTCCCAACACCTAAACTTGCCCAGAACCAAGCCATTCTGTCCACAAGCACTTCACAACAAGCTAAATTCATCCATAATGACCGCAAAGCATGCCGGGAAATCCTACCAAACAGCGACATGGCCCTTCTCCCATCTTCATTCTTCAAAATATATACTAAGTCTAAAGCCATTTCGACCTAATACCTTCATATTGGAATCAATGGCAAGTAAATGTTGTCCAATATTCCAAAAAAGCTATGATAGGTGGCTCCAGACCCCCATTTACAAAGCCCACGCTAAAGTGACAAAAGACGTCCTGGCCCATTCACGAGTGGGAAATGAGGCTCTTTCTCTGTCACAATAAACTGGCACAGACTCGCTTCTTTGAGAAAGTGCTGATTGAAGCTCTCATCAGACTTAATGATGTCCTCCAGCACTCTATAAATGGTGAAAAGGGCTTTAAAAAGCCTGAAATTCTCTGTATTCCTCCAAACAAACTTCCTGCCAGCTCCCTTGTAATCTACAACTGCTTTCAAAATGGCCGTCTAAAAACTTTGAGCCCCCAGTGTTATAGGTCAGTTGAAAATTCCATGGAAACAATGACTGTAGTTTACTTAGGGGGGGAGGGTTCTTTTCGGCCTAGAAATAGCTAAAAATTGGTTCCAAAAACTTGGGCCTGAAAGGGTTAATTGCTGTCACTTTCTTTCACTATGGCTGTTATGACTTTCACAAAGTCATTTATGAGATACAATTTTTTTTTTAAAGTAGTTGACTTGTGGCAAGTCTATGTGCCTGTGAATAGTCATTCAAAAGTATAAACGTAGCAGATAGATGTTTCACAATGCATAAATTAGTTGCAATTCTCAGAAGCCAAATGCGAACAACAGGGCAATCCCTTTATGTAGGACGACACAAATTTTTACCAAAAATGCAATAGAATACAATAAAACACAATTCAATACAACAATAGCACGCAACACAAAACAATAGAATACAATTTGGTAGCAATTTGTGTCGTCCTACATGAAGGGATGGCCAACAACAGAGTTCTTTTCAAGGAATATAAAAACTGAGGCTGCTCATTTGCTTGGCAGTAGATCACCAACAAAAGGTCACTTCTTTCTCCTTGTGAATGAAACTATTTCTGATTTATACAAAATGGAGTTGGACAAAGGCATTGCTTGCATCCTATTGGGAGTTAATATCACTTCACAGCCAACACACATCGCACACAAAACATGAATTCTCAGAATTCGAAAATCAAACCCAACTGGATATTATAGCCAAGGGATTTACTGTAACAGAAAGGTACTACTACACATTCCCATATTAACAACAATGTTCATAAGTGCTCTATAGGCAGAAGTGACATTTTCCAATCTCATAAACTTGTGCCAACAAGCGCTGATCGCTAAAACATATAAGTGTTTGTATGGGAATGGAACGAACTCCACCCGTCAAGGAGCTAAAATAAGAGACTTGCTTCTACGGTGTATTCAGTTGCTGTTTGTGTGGTCATCGGGCTCAGGTAAGGCAATTTCGGCGAGTTTTCGATCCACGATCTTGTGTACTGGAATCTGTGATGTCTAATCATGAATCCACCATACAATATTAAAGAAACAAGAGCCTGATGCATGAAAATAAAGCCTTAAAATCCAAACTAAAAATGGCAGAAGATGAAAGAGACTCCTTAAGGCTTGCCCTGACAGTAAGCAAAAGATCACTATCAAAATACCGGGCAAACTTCCAAATCCAAACCAAAACATAGGCCTGAGGCACTGAGCGAGAATCGAACCAGAAGAAATGACTTCTCAGGGTGACGAAATGATAAGCATACGCAGTCGCCGGATTGGATTCTTACAGAGCCCTATTTTTTCGTCGCGTATGTACCGTAAGAAAAAAATGAAGGGCTGTGTGCAAAAAGGGCGTAAGTGACTCTTGATCACATTCTAAATTCTCCCTTAGAAAACAAAGAAATTAAAGGAGAATTTAGAATCTGATCAGGAAACACTTATGCCCTTTTTGCACACAACCCTTCAAATGGGGTCTGGGGTACAAGATTGAGCCCAGATTCAAATAGCCCACTTCCACAATATGCTTCACTTGTCATGCACAAAGGTTTCAATACGAGGCTCTGTGCTAAATTAAATATATTCTTTTCACAAAGAAAATAATAAATTTAATTTAGCAGGAGCCTCGTATTGAAACCTTTGCGTGAAGTGAAGCATATTGTGGAAGTGGGCTATTCTGAATGTAAACTCAGCATGGAAGTATGACTCTCAATGACCGAAAAAGATGTTCTTTCCAGAGAGTGAGAAGTTAGAACATCTGGTACCCAGGGTATAACGTCATAGGTAGATTTATTAGCTTCTTGCACAAGGTAGATGTGTCACTCTCTATAAATACAGTGCCTTTACTGTGTTTGCAGGGTTAGGTTGCAGAACACATACTTAAAGTATAGCACTATAAAGAAGGTAAACCATGACAGTTGTAGCCAGCAAAACAATGTGAAGTCGTCACCAGAACAGTAGCCAGCTTCTACTGAAAACTCTGAACTTATGTAATACACCAAACTTTCACTAACCTGATCATTAAAATCGGCAACAGCATTTGCCAAATCCTCAGCGCTTTCAAGTGTCACAAACCCAAACCCTCTTGACCTCTCTGTTTCTCTGTCTGTGATTACTCTGGCTGTATTAAAAGAGAAGAGATATTTCATTTTTTGGGGATTGCGAAGAATGCTACTAAAATAACTACTCATATTTATAAGCATACTTATGCTTGCTAGAAATAGGGGAGAACATTTTAGACAGTACTGATAAAGGATGGAAAAGATTCGGGTGTTTTCAAGATAAATTTATAGCACCTTGAAATCGGGTCACTGTGGCAGAAATCAAGTTTTCTATAATTACTTGGGCTGCCTGTGGCAGCACAAGTCTTAATCTGCAGGGCGTTATTTTTTTTGTTCAGTGCAGCAAAATATTTGCACATGCGTTAAATTATGCATTAATTTTTGGCACTAATAAATTTATCTCCAGTCCAGTCGCGATCTTCTGCGGACGCTACCAGCTTGTTTGAGGTACGTTTCGTAGATTTTATACCACTTCATTTCACTCTCATCATAATACATACCAGCGTAAATGGTAGGCCAACACTAAAATAACTTTGATGCCATTTTTGGCTGGTTTACCAATCTCGTAAGATCTCTCAGTGGTCCGCGTTATACAGGTATACTGAATAGCTGATTTTTAGCGAAATATAGTGATTTACTAGCAAATATATATACTATGGTTGAGCAGTTATGGGTTACTATCCTCTGTTGAAGTCTGAAGACATCTGAACTGTGAGAGAAACACGGTCGCTCACCAGCACAGAATAATTTATGATGACCCAAGCAATATTCAACTCTCAAGGTAAACAAACAAGAAACCTCTCACGGCCCAAGGTTTTGGTTCGAGAAATTAAAGGCTTCCAACAATTCCCTTTATAGTTCTGTAATATAATGACTGCAGACTGCAGTTTTGGGAATGAGGATAAAAGCTTTTAAATAGTAACCAACACGCATTTCAGTTAAGAATCTTTAATCCAACAAATACCAATATGGACGCGATCAGCGATAAAGAGCTACAGGGTAGAAAGAACAGTAGAGAAATATAGTGATAGCTCCATCACAGGTGGACAGGATACAACTTATAATATGGGACAAATATAAACATACATTTGAGACACTCATCTATTAGTACTCGGAACCTGCAGACCAGCAGACTAAATTGTAAGTGTGCGTTACATGAATAAGAAGTGTTTACGGTAAAATGTCAACTACGAGAAAAACAAAAATAAGGATTTCAAATGAAAGTGTATTTCATCTTCAATTCACTCTTTTCACCTGGTGGCCATCTTGGATTCGAAGCGAGGCAATCCTTTGTTTTTGCCAGGTGAGCCTCGTTTTGACTATCCCTCACTATGAGGCTAACCTGGCAAAAACAAAGGATTGCCTTGCTTTGAATCCAAGATGGCCACCAGGTGAAAAGAGTGAATCTCATGTGGCCCAAGTGAAAGCCCAGATGGGCTCTTGTTAGTAGTTTTAATCCACCTTAATCTTTGCCATCCTCTATCGAATTAGTTTGAGAAGCATATCAGAACATTCATATGGTATTTCTCTTGTATCTCAAGGTGTTATTCTTATAGTTTTGTTTTAAAGAAACTCGTAAGGTTCAATTCGATTGACATGGACGGGTGTTTACACCTGTCTTTCCACCATCACCCTTTCCAATCTTTTGCACATTCGCATTTATCACACCAGAGATCAAAGACTTTCTGTGTTTTCCCTCGTGTTTTGATATTGAACTTAGGATAATTCATCTTCAAAGGCGCATACAAAATATAAACGACTAAGCGATCGTCCCTAAAAAGTTAACATGAGAAAGTAAGTTTCGCCGAGGCAAACCCGGATCCCGTGTTGACACAGCAAGCAAAAACGCAGTCAAAAAACTGACTCCAAGCGCTCTTGGGATACGAAACTTCGGTTAAAATCTCACAAGATTAGAAAAGGACACACAGGAAATCGAAAAGCATCCACTAAAAGTAAAAGGCATAAGAAACAACGAGGGAAGACATTAGAAGAGTTTTCAATAATATGACATCGCCATCGCCATCGGATCCGAATCTACATATTGATAAAGGATTCAACACACAATAATTCTTTAACTCACCTTCAATTACATGGTATTTTTCGGCGAACTTATCTCTTAGTGAATAATCATCGACATCGAAGGGCAGATTTCCAACGTAGACCTTGAATTCATCTCCCATATTGACCACAATCTCGAGCAAAGAATTAGAACACACTGTGGAATGAAGAACGCGTTGAAAAGAAAGACGCTTGGTTCAACCTCGTTCCCAGGTCTTCCGCGTGACAGGCTGGGGGTCCTTTGCATAAATACAGGGGCAAAATACATCAACGACAACGTCCTAAAAACGACTGCGGGAGGTAGGCTTAGACACAAGTTGCTCGAAAATTCCTTAAAAGTTGCCCCAAGATCATAAAAAAGTTGCCTAAAAGTTGCCACTTTTTCCCAAAAGTTGCCAATTTTCCAAAAAGTTGCCGAAAAGTTGCTCGTATGTTGCCCTTTTTTGCTTACAATGTACATGTAGATACTGGTGCGGACTAAATCAGGCAGAATTGCTTTTATTTGCGATTCATTTCTTTAGTAGTTTAGATAGCATTTCTCTCAACAACAATCTTATTTATTTCTTATAACAAAACTAGTTTCAACATTAGCCGCCATTTTCAGGAAAAGCGTGCTCTTATTATATGAATAATAAGTGTTTCGGTCGTGGTCACGACTTTGCCATGTCCGTGTTTTTGATATTTTTTTTTGCTACTAGGAGTCCGTTTCCAGGCTCATTCCGCACCCTGGCACTTCTAGACGTCCCGTTTACATTATGGGCTGTTTGTATGTCTGATGGGCTGTTTTTCATCGTGGAAAACGGCAATTCTACTGTTGGATCGACTTCGTCTTCGCTCTATTTGGGTTTGGTTGTTTTTACTTTCAAGAATAACTTTGAGCTTGGCAATAATGAACTATTGTTTCAACTGGACCAAGTACTGTCTTGGGGGCAACAGTGCATTGCTAATAACCTTCTCAAGGAGTTACTCACAAGAATCCATTGTTGTGGAAAATCACAAGAAAGAGCTGGTTTAAATGCCGCGTTACTTATTATTCTAACTCTGCTGCAACGTTCAACTTCATGGAACTATATATAGAGCTTAGTGGGGATGTACATCCAATGCCTGGCCCGGATTGTAATACTTCTGATCGTACTATGGATATATACTATGAAGATTCCTGTTCGGTCAACACACAGCAGTAACAACAATGACCTTTCACGCTTGAGCACTTCATTAGTAGACATTACGCAATGGAAACTCAACAAACATAATTAATATTCAGCGACAAGCTCAGTATAGACGGAAACAGCTATATCATTATTTTGAATGATCAAAATCTACGGTAGAACGGAAGTATTTATTTGAAACTCTACTTGAACTCAAAACCTAAGTTTTTCAAATTTAGTGTTCGGCACCTGTGTTGCGATACGAGTCCAAGCCCTTTGTTTATATTTAGGTTACAGCTCGGGTTTAGCCTGTTCTATTGTTTCTTTGAGGTAATTAGTGTCGCCCACCGGGTAGGGAAAAGCTAGAATACAAAAAAGTTTGTTGAGTTATTCACTCTGATGCTCCGTTAGTTAACATGGCAAAGTATGCTAGACATCCTGCTGGTTTTTACAAGTTCACTTCTGAAGGTGCCTTTCATTCTCTCGTCAACTGAATAGACTATTAAAAAAACGAAAATAAGATATTTTTATAACTATGAACTAAGCAAGTTAAATCACTAAAAAGTAAAATGTTGCTGCAAAGTCAATCGCGGCGAACTGATAAAACAACACTTCGCGTTGAAGTTGTATTTCTGAGACATTTCAAGAGAGATCGAGTGTTTTTTGGTCCTCCGTTTTAGCTGGCCGGCAGGAATGACGTCAAAGAAACTGGTGTTATAATGAGGGAGTTTTCATACAGATGTTGTCGTCTCATTAGGTTCGAGCGCCAAATTCAATTTGGATTAATAACTTCAGATTACAATAGAGCTTCTGGTCAACGTGTGCTCCATTGTCTTTGGAGGCGGAGCTAAGAGGATCAATGAAATTGCCGCGCGAAGTTTTAAAGGAACAAATTAGCATTTTGAGCATGTCGCCTGGAAAAATTGAAATTGAGAAGTGAAATATACAATAAATTGCGCCAAGAAAAGAGATATAGTTTTATGAAGCCGTTTGTCGCATTTTGATCGAGCCAAATTTCGCCGAGAAAATCGACTTTTTAACTTTGCCCCATACGGAATAATTACTAATATACAGAAATTTCGCTTGCAATTTGAGAAGCTTAATATTTGCGCTATAGTCTTAGTTATTCCCGCAAATTGTTTATGACTATTTCATCTCCGAAATGCCGTGTGTCGCATATGTATACCGCTAGTCGATTTTACGTAATCAAAGAGTTTTCTAACATCACTTTAGCTTTCGGCCCTGTTTTCTTTGTTACGATTGACTAATTATCTTTTGAATCTGGCGCTGGCGGCTTAGAAAAAGTCCCGGATGTGTCGCCCCATTCTGCCCGATGGGCCACACCCTTGATCTGCTCATATCAAAATCAGACGATACTATTATCAGGAATACCAGGGTATATGACCCTGTTATCTCAGATCACCTTGCAGTGCACTGTGACTTATCTCTTCAGAAGCCACAATTTAAGAAAAAAGTTATAAACTTTCGGAAACTGCGCTCCTTAGACATGGATTCCTTTCGTGATGACATCTGTAATTATCTGTTGATAAAGGAACAATCTACCGACTTGAACAAGGCTCTAGTAGATCAGTATGATATGATACATTACGATCGTTATTGGACCAACATGCTCCCCAGAAGCAACGCTTAGTAACCATACGACCAGCCGCACCCTGGTACACACCGGAAGTGGCTACTGAGAAGCGGAAGAGAAGACGACTGGAACGGAAGTGGCGCAAATCTAGGTTTAAATGTGATCGGGATGAGTACATCTATCAATGCAACGTTGTCAACAATCTGATCAACTTGTTGAAATCTTCCCACTACACGGCAATTATTAATGAGCATTCCTCAGATCAGGGGGTACTTTTTAGAACTGTGAGCAAGCTTCTGCAAAAGTCATCTGAGAAGCGATATCCACCCTCATACGATACTGCTATCAAGACTCTTTCACCGTTTTGGCGTAAAGAGAAATGCCCTCAAATGGTTTAGATCATATCTATCCTCGCGCAAGCAGTTTGTCCAGGTGGATGATGGTATCTCTTCACAGCGTCCTTTAGTGAATGGTGTCCCACAATGATCGGTGCTTGGTCCTTTGTTATATCTCATGTACACGTCACCTATAGCAGACATCATCAAGCCGCATAATCTGCACTATCTTGACCTATATGCTGATGACACACAATTGTACTGTTCTGTCGATCTTGAGCAAGCTAAGTTGTCGGTTGAACGCTGCGTTGGCGACATTGACTACTGGATGAGCACAAACTTCCTTAAATTGAATCAAGACAAAACTGAACTCATAGTTATCAGCTCTAGATATCAGTCGTCGTATAGGCCAGATCTTGAGCACATAATAGTTGGTAATGAGCACATTGCACCTCGGACCTCTCAGTACGGCGCAATCTAGGAGTAATTATGGATCATTCTCTCAGCATGGAGGAACACGTAAAGAAGATTTGTAAGGCATCGAACTATCATCTAAGAAATATTGCGAAGATTCGCAAATATCTAAATCAAGGCACTGCTGAAATTCTAATTCATGCTTTTATTGGTTCTAAACTTGACCATTGTAATACTCTTTTATATGGTATCCCTAAGTACTCCATAAGTAAGTTACAGTCTGTCCAGAATGCGGCATGCACAGCTCGTATCGTAACGCTTACTAAGAAATACCACCATATTTCTCCTGTAATGATCCAGCTACATTGGCTACCAGTGGACTGTTTCGTATTATTTTTAAGCTATTGTTATTAGTGTACAAAGCTCTTAACGGGATGGCGCCCTCCTATGTTACCGAACTATTGAGTTATCGCAAATATTCACGATCACTGCGTTCCAGCAATAAAGAACTTTTGAGTATCCCGACAAGCAAACTTAAATCGATCATATGGTGATAGATCATTTTCTGTAGCTGCATACCTATTCAAAGCGGCATATAATCTATAGTTATTACTATTATATTATTATTATTATTGGTGATACTGCTGATCTCAAAAACCACAGGCAGCCCAATTAAGGAGCCGAGACTCGAAAGAGAAGGTCACTCCGGTACTTCGACTGAGAGGAGTTCACGCACTCTATAAAAAAAAAATACCCTCATTAAGGAAATAAAATATGTCATATTAATTAAAAGTAAGCCCTTATATATCATATATTTATAAGTATGTTAAACTAAAGATGCTATATTTCCAATTTCTAGCTGATGACAAACAACTTAAACAAGAAAAGTCTATAAAACTGTTGGATATTACAATTGACGACAAATTGAACTTTCATGAACATATTGCGAAACTTTGTCGCAAAATCAGTAGACAAATTTCAGTCTTGAACAGCTAGGCTTAAACCGCTTAAACGTCTTGTTCCTTCAGATGCAATACAGAAACTTTACAACTCATTTATTTTATCTCATTTAAATTATTGTTCTACGGTGTGGCATTTTTTTCAGAAACGTGACTCGGATAAAATAGAAAAGCTAAATGAAAGAGCATTGAGAAGTGTATTCCTAGACAGATCTAGCGATTATGACACTTTACTAAAGAAGGCCAGAAAGATCTACCCTGGATACCAGAGGCTCGAAATCGTCGGGGCAAGCTCAACGGTCGTCACGCAAAACAAAACTCCTTCGGGGAATCAAAACACTTTCGATCGCGGCACATTACAGTATATTCGTACCTGAGCCCCTCTGGAACCAGGGTAGGAAAGATCAAGACATCACTCTTAGTCTATACTCGCAGAATTCAAGACATTGCATTACTAGTTTATAAATCACTTCACAATCAATCGCCACAGTATATAAAGGACTTATTTAAATTGCTGCGTGTATCTAATTATAATCTTAGAGGAATTGACATTTTCTGACTTTACCTAAGCCAAGAACTACTACATACAGGCTAAGATCACTGAGATATATGGGACCTAAAATTTGGAACAGTCTCAGATGAAATGAGATCGGCTGCCAACATAAAACTTTAAAAACAAAATATTCGAAAACACGAATTCTAATCGGTTTTTAAAATATATTTTTTAAATATCATATATGTATATATAGATATTTGTATTTTATAGTTCTAGCATAGGTTTTTTCCCTTTTTTCTCTAATTATATGGCTCTCTTATTATATTATTATATTATCATTAATTATAGGCTCGGTCAAACTAGCACCCAGTGTGCTATATATAATTACCGAGGGTAAATAAAGTTCATTATTATTTTTATTATTATAGAACTAAGAAAAGTTGCCGAAAATATCAAAAGTTGCCCAAAATGTCAAAAGTTGCCTGAAATGTCAAAAGTTGCCAAAACGTTACCGAGCAACTTGTGTCCTAAGCCTAGCGGGGGGTACCCTGGATACCAGAGGCTCGGTCGAGCGAAGAGAGACCAAGCACGAGTCGCGAAGCGACGAGCCTCTGGCCTCAAGCTCCCGAGTAGAGATTTTCGTTTCTTCCGGTACAGAATCTGTACCTCGTCCCCGATTGGTTGATTGAGTCGTGGCCATGGAAACTGAAGCATTCGAATCTAACGAACATTATGATTGGCTCCATCTTGAGATCGTTTTACAAACCGGTTCACGTGTCTTGTACACACGAATGTTAAATTTCGATTGTGTGTTTCACAGTGCTGTACAATTTGAGTTAGCCTCGAAATTCAAAGATATTTGTTCATGTTCTTGAAGCGGCGAGATGTCTTCTCAATACCGGCCCACGATTTTCCAACTCATACCCGGCTGGCATTTGTTTCTACCTTCACGTTCGATTATCCAACTGGTGGTTTGCCCTCTAAATGCCCTGATTGACTCCCACATAACAGAGCTAGAACAACGAGGAATCAATGCATGCTCATTAGGAGATCCAAACATCAAAGTCGACGAAGTAAATAGAGGAGAATTTTCCTTTATCTTCGCAAGTCGAGAGTCGACAATGGCCTGTTTATGTTTTGAATCATACGTACGTGGAAGTGACATATGCAAATTAACCCGTGAGACAATGGGCATGAGATTGAGGCTGGCTATTCGAGCGGCCAGAGGTGCTCAACGGTCTTCCGCGCAAAACAAAACTCCTTCGGGAATCAAAACTCCTTCGATCGCGGCACAGTACAGTATATCCGTACCTGATCACCTCTGGAACCAGGGTAAGCGGGGGGAGGCTATGAAAAAAATCAACGAACTGAAGTTTTTACTTCAACCAAGTAAATGCATCATGGATAACTAACCAATCAAATTCGAAAGCAAGTTGACACTAACCGCTATATTTTCATTTTTAAATAGAGGTGATTTTCAGGTCAATTATTTCGGAAGTAGTAAGTCAGGGCTAGTCTTGTTTATCAGGCTGGTCAGTCTTGGCTTACCGTGTATCAGGATACAAGAGGCTAACTTCGCATCACTTCCATTTTCGAACTAGTATCACATTTCTCGAAATACCGGTTGTCATGTTAACTGTCAAATACACGGTTATACTTTTCCAAACCACTGATTTTCGCTACACGTGCCGACTACAAGTGTATTCGAAATGTCAGATAATGCAGAAGACTCCACTGAATGAAACCTGCTTTTAATATAAATCACTTCGGTTGAATTTGTAATTGCGACGTTCAAGGTTGACTGCAGTTCTAGAGCTGGAACACGATTTACGTCAACATTCTCGCCGTTAGCGAACTAATGCACTTAATTATCAGCGGCCATCCCGGGTTTTTTTTTTTTGGGGGGGGGGGATTAGGTTCCAGCAAGCGGTGTTTCGTCCTCAGACCCATGCTCGGCCCTCTCTTACCACAGGAAGCCCGGTTTCACATCTATCATGATATACTCAATACAATTTATCCATTCTGATTGGCTGAGAGCAGTGCAATTTATCCCAAACTGCACTGTTTGGTTGAAATATCAGGAATTTGACAATCTATAAATCGAAAACAAAAGCTCGAGAATGACATCGAAGTACACGAAGTTGTTCACAGTCAAGTTTTGGTAAAGGGATTTTTTCCGATGATTTTCCGAAAATTTCCGAACTATTTCCGAAAATTTCCGAATGCTTAAAACTGACTACGCTGCGCTGTGGTTATGGTAAAAAATATATCTAACAATGTACATTCATTTCACAGTACTAAACATTAAAGCATTATTTCCGAAGATCGTCCGAAGATTCAAGTATATTTGTAGAGTACATGATTAAAATGAAATATTATGGTATGACCCGTGCAATTGTGACACTCTTTGAAAACTCACTCGTTCAAATTTATCCCGAATTGCTCTCGAAACCATATGATTTCCTATACTAATATTCTTGAGCAAGTGCAGAGACTGTGCACGCGTGTTATGTGAAGTTGACTTATTATAATTACTGGGCCGGAGCAGTTGTAATAGGCTTTTTGCAGGAAACACCGAGTCATGTGCTGGTATAATACTTTGTTAATGAACGAGTTGAGCCCTTGTGATCTTTGTCCGTGGCTGTTCTCTCCAGAAAACCTCTGCAACCAGGGTACTTCACCTTAATTCAAAAAAGAAAAAGCCTTTGTATTACTCGCCATATTTTATCAACTGCAAGCTCAGTACACAACACTTATTCTAGTTACGCCGCTTCGCAGGCTACACTTATGCACTAGTCAATTGAAACTCGGCCCCCCGACCCCCGGGACATAGTGGGGCATTAACGGGGACATGGCCGTGGAATAACGCACATTTAACGCTGCATTTTCCAGGTGGAACGGGGAAAGTAACGATTTCCAAAATTTGCGGGGATTTTAGCGGTCTTTGTAACGCCAGCCAAGACAGAGCGGGACTGGGCCCGAACATCAACACACCCAAAAATCGTAGTTTATTTAAACAAGTTCTGGGTGTTTACACCGAGTTAAGTCATGAGTAGTAGATCAGGAAATGTTTATTATTACACACTCTTTGTTACATGTATTTGCGCGTCACGGCAAAAATATGATTTTTTAAATATATTTAAACGCAGCTGCATGACATTTCCTTTATATTCCTTTGTCACATTGTTGTTTTTTGTTGACAGACAACGGTTTCTGATAAACAAGACAATGGTGGAGACTGTAAAAGTGCGGAAAACATGTATAGTAATAGAAAATGTACAGGGACGGATCCAGGATTTTGTGAAAGGGGGGTTTGCAAAAGGATTTTTTTTATCTAGAGATTCAAAAAATGAATTTACAGTGATTTACAATAATCAAGTGGGAGTTGCAACCCCCTAAACCCCTCCCCTGGATCCGCTAGTGATGTGTTACAGACAATGTATTATTTTCAAATAATGGAACAACAGATTTAAGCTTACTGATGTATATTCAATTTTTCAATGCCTCCTCCCAAATGAAAATTCTGAAGCACATGCCGGGGCCATAGGGGTGGGTATTGTAACAGTCAACTGTCCCCGATGGGCGGGGAAAAGATCAAAATGTAACACTGTATAAATGTTACATTCCCCGCTATGTCCCGGGGGTCGGAGTTTCAATTGACTAGTGCATTATTCCTTAGTTTTTGCCGCGATAAGCTTGATTGACACCGTTTCAGCCAATCATATACCCCGTCCGCTGGTGGACGGGATCTAACTTTTGTACTCAGAAAGCAGGGGTTTTCGTGCAGGCGGTCTTTCAGATTTGCTTCTTCTCCCCCACCCCCCTCCATTTGTTATTCGCTCCCAGGTCTCAATCACGCTCGGCCAATATGGCGGCGATGATCAGTTTGCTGCGCGAAAAAACATCCTCCACCACCTGCAACCAAGCTAAAACTGACCAGTCTTCATTATACCCGTCAACGTAATCCATGTGGGACGAGCTATTTTAATCTCCGCGTTATTCTCTTCATTTTTCAAGCCCGCTTCTTCCATGTGCATGCTCTTTGAATATTTAGTCAACCGCATAATTACGCGATTGTACTTTAAGAGTTATTCTTCTTAAGAACAACAAGAGTGTCCCGAAGGGAAGCCAATCAATGGCGCTCAGTCTAGCATTAAACAAAACGTTTTCGAAAGCAACTCAACTGAGACGTATTTAGTTTCGGCAGAGAAAACTAAACTTCTCAGAGATTTGTTCCGTTCCTCGGCGATCATGGTATAACAAACTTATACCATGGCATTTCGGGGTATTAGTGATTTAAATTGCCCCTAGAGCCTTGGGAAGATTTGTAAAAGTCCCTCGGCTCAATTAAAATCACTAATACCCCTGCATCAGAAAACTATATGGTCATTCCTTGGACGCGACTATAGAATGCCAATCAGGATTAATGCTTTGCGAGCTTGAACAAAAACAGCTAGTCGCCATGCAACGGTTTTCTATTGTTAAAATGTAAACACGGGCTCGCAAAGCATTAATCCCGATTGGCATTCTAGAAGTCACGTCTGAGGAATGACCATGGTAGCCTTCAGACGCCCGGTTAATTATTAGTTATACCATAGCCTGCTTGCTAGCCTCCTGTGCAGCCGTCCTTAGTGTCGTGGGGATGGAAACGTTGAGTGACGACACTAAGGACGGCTGCACAGGAGGCTACCTGCTTGCCGGCTCTTCTGTATTTTTTTCGGATTGGGTCACCTGTGGCACACAGTCAAAAAGGGGAGGACAAAAATTAACACGGACTTGCTAGCAGTCTACTTGTGAATGAAATAGATTTATACAAAAGATTTTGTAAATTCAGATGCAAGGTCCAAATTAGCCAGTAACAAAACGAGCGGGGGACTGGGACCGAGTCAGTAAAACTAAACCATTAATAACTAGTAAAAGTGAGCATTTTCCAAAAGAACAGATCAAACTTAGTCTGGAAGGTTTGATGAACTTTGGCTCAATATTGGCCATGCTAGAAGGCATCAAATATGTCAATTTTCCCATACTCTTATTTGTTAACAATGTCCCTTCAAACCATACTTTCACTGTAAAATTTTGGAGGGACAAAGAAATTTCAATTGCTAATAATTGACAAAATTCTCGTTTCACGTCAAACTTCGCACAAATGCTAATTTCAACATGCTCTATCATAGTTAATAGAGTGGAATGGTTATGAAACCCAGCGACCTTAGTTATGTCTTCGTTAGCTTTTTTCAACCGTGACCATGCACAAAACACAATAGAAATTCCAATGTGTTAATCAATCAGCCAATAGAAACGTGCGAGTTCAGTAGACACTAATGAACTACGACCCTGCACAATCTTTTCTTGCCCCTACCAACATAAATCGCAGCGCCTTTGAAGTTTGCCGGGTTTCATAACCATTCCACTCTATTAACTATGTGATGAACTTCATTTTAGAATTAGAGTAATTCTGATAAACTTGGTTCCAGTCCCCTGCTCATTTTGTAACCGGCCAAATAAAACAAGGTGAATTTTTTTAATGCAGAATAGCTTTGTTCAAGTATCCACAAGATTTCAGACAAAACTGTCTACAAGCAGTTTTCTCCAAGATTGATCAATAATAATATTAGGGCTCTTCGCAACAACGTGTGAAATAGGCCTTTTGCATCAATTGATCACGTGACGATTTCCCCATAGCAACGCCTGTGGAGGGCAAGCCATCCAAACATTCCTTGACAACAGAGAGAGCATGAGACGAGAGCGTGAAACCTCAATACTAGAAGTTCTGCCGGTTCCTTTGTTATTCGTTTTCAGCCCAAATTTATCATAACTATTTAGCTTTAAATCTTATAGTTCAGTGTTACAGGATTTTAAGTGTCGTAAGACGAGCAGAAATAGCTTTCTGAAGCCAAAACCGAACCGGACTCTGCGAGTTACTCGCAACATTATGGCGGCCTCAACATACAACAGGTACATAAGAAGCTGACTTTGGGAATGTACTTTTCTTCCACGCTTTAAATAGTCTTTATGTTCTAGAAAAATTATGTGATGACAGGAGATGTATCTATTACTCTACCATAGCCGAGGAGACGCTGGTGTTGTATGAACTGGAACGCGCTACCACTGTTGTGCGCCACAAAATGCAGTGGTGATTCACGCTACTACGAGGGATTTCCTTTCACCGCAAAAAAATCCCAGTAAAGACATGGGATTAAGGTCTCAGTGGATTACCAAAATTCGAAGTAACGAGGGGCTTTATTTCAAGATTACAGACTCTAGTGTTGCTGGTGATCTGACAAAAAAAAGAGAACCTGTCACATAGGAAAACCAGCTACTCAACAACCTATATCAAGTTCTGTTGTTATTCGTACTTCAGTTATCCCTATAGTCTGTAACGCGTTCCAGTTCATACAACACCAGCGCCTCCTCGGCTGTGGTAGCTAGAGTGATAGATATACATCTCCTGTCATCACATATTTTTTCAAGAACATAAAGATGATTTAAAGCGTGGAAGAAAAGTGCATTCCCTAAGTCAGCTTCTTACCTGTTGTCTGTTGAGCTCGAGGCCGCCATCATGTTGCGAGTAACTCGCAGAGTCCGGTTCGTCTTCTGAAAGCTATTTCTGCTCGTCTTACGGCTCTTAAAATCCTCCAACACTGAACTATAAGATTCAAAGGTAAATAGTTCTGATAACTTTGGGCTGAAAACGAATAACAAAGGAACCGGCAGAACTTCTAGTATTGAGGTTTCACGCTCGCGTCTCATGCTCTCTCTGTTGTCAAGGAATGTTTGGATGGCTTGCCCTCCACAGGCGTTGCTATGGGAAAATCGTCACATGATTAATTGATGCAAAAGGTCTATTAGCTGTTAGTTTTCTCAGGAATGTGAATGCCAGTAGTTCTTTTAATTTATCATAACTGAACACAACTTTACTGTCACTGTGATTCTTTAATTTTTCAAAAGTGATGAAGCGGAGACATTGATATATTTAGTAGCCTTTTTAACAATGCAAGCACTATTATCTCAATATAAAATGCAATTCCAAGAGCAAGGATAAACAAATATGAACATGACTAACCAGCAGTCAAAGAACTTCAAATACAGTACATTTCTTGCCATTTTATACAAAATGTTTTTTTCTGGAGACCTGGAAAAGTATGGTATCTTGGGAACATGTGCACAAACTAATATTTAAGGATCTCTATGGGACAACGTGCATTTCGACGTTCTTTTCAATGGATCTGGATCTTGGGTAACAGGGAGCTTTGTATCATGGATGCTAACAGGAATACTGGCCAAGATGATGTTACCAGTCACGACCTTTGGAAATAAAAAAGAACAGCCAATGGTTAGGAAACATTGGTAACCATATCAGGAGTAATTATGGTTACCATCAGTACATGTATCTCAGTATACTTGTCATATGTAACATTGGTACAGTGTCAATGTTGTGTTTTATAATACAGGGTTGCCACCCATCAGGAAGCAATTATTTCTCAGACTGTTCCTGACCAGAAATAAGTTTCACTGACCAAGATTCAATATTCCCTCATCCAAAACAAAAGTCATTATCAAAACCTGGAAGAAGCTTTAAGGCATGAGGAGCTGTCATGGCAACCTGAAAATAATATTCCCTGACTGTGGCAACCCTGACATGTCGTCGATCATGTTAAGTCTTAAATCTGATTCTATAGTGAAACCAAGGCACGATGAATTCACCAGATTTGTAGCAGACAGTATCAACACACATAATAACAAGGATCCCAAATTTCTGGTGAATTGATCTATACAATTGGATTTACTGAAAGAATGAGGTGACACAAAACAACTGTACAACAAAATAACACTGAAAGGAGCAACTTCATTTGTTAAAACAACAAGATGACTTTGTACAGACACTTGGAATTAACAAGCAGTAAATGTATTTAAAGTAACATGCACCGTAAGTGTTTCTGAAATGGTGCTCAACATCTTGACATTAAAAATATTTTTCCAAACAATATAAAATATTTCAGCTGGTTATAATCAAAAATAATATATCTTAGGGAAGCAATTTGCAATTAAATATTTTCCCATGAACTTGACTGCTGCACTAAGAGTTTAGAAACTCAAATTAATTTTTGGGAAAACAATGAAACTTAAAGTGCCTATTTGAAGTGAAAAAAACCTTCCACATTTTTATTTGTAGAAGTCATGTTTTTCATATAGAAGTCGGGCACAATTGTCAAAACCATGTGAATTTATACGCTGTTCAAGATTTTAGTGTGTCCTGCTAATCACATGCATGAGGTCAAGTGGTTTGCACATTTATGTTCACAAAATGTAAACATAGTGCTACAATGGTGAACTCGTGGTGTGTATAGACTATATCGCAACCCCGCCGTCGCAGTGCACTCTGGGATGGATATCTCAGTTTCCACTGTTAAATCCAAGATGGCCGCCCAACAACAACAATGGAAAACTGAGATATCCATCCCAGAGTGCACTGCAACAGCGGGGTTGCAATATAGACTATGTTAGTGTGTCCTCAAAGGTAAATGTGTGTAAAGGTTCAAGTTATTATTGCTGTTGTGACAGCCTGTGTAGCCTGAAAAACCATGTGACCAATGATGGCATCATTAAGACACTGTCACTAAGTGATTTATGGGGACCCAATATCATGCCTGTCGAAGTTTGAGTCACCTGCCATTAGAAATGAGGGAGATACAGGTATGTACAGTATCTCTCACTTCTAATGCCAGGCAGCTCAAACTTTCACAGGCATGGTATTGAGTCTCCATAAGTCACTTGGTGGTGATTTCGTAACGATAATGTCTCATTGGTCATGTGTCTCGTTTCAAATGGAAGCCAGCTTAAACTTTGACAGACTAAAATCACACGACCAATGACACCATCATTACGACATCATCACAGCATCACCACTAAGTGATTTATGTTTCACCTCCTACTAGTATTTCAACTTCAACATTCCAGAGGACCTACCGGCCTCTTTCTCGTGTTGTGACCGCACGAGTTATGCATAGTGTGTATACCATGTCTGTCAAAGCTTGAGCCAATGCCATTAATATTTTAAGCAAGTTAGGTTAGTCAAAGCTAAACACATGGAATTGTTTCTTTTGCCAGCTCTAATATGGCAGACAACAAGACAAAGGTCGTGTTTTTGCAAGTTTGAAAAGTACTCCCCTAAATTTGGGGGATTTCCGCTCACATTTTCCAAGATTTTGGGGCAAAATGCTGCAGCTAAAAGTGGTTAACAATGGTATCCCTAATCACACCTTGGTATAATGTTCATGTGCATATTATTATCATGTAAGGGTAATCATTCATACCATAACTACGGCTGCTTTGATACTGACCACCATAGCTGTCACTGCTTCCTCCATAACTACTTCCACCACCTCCATAACTACTTCCACCTCCATAACCACCACCACCTCCACCATAGCTGTCCCGAGAACCATAACTACTACCACCACGACCACCTCCTCTTCCACCACCACCACCTCGGTAACCTCCACCTCCTCCACCACCTCTATAACCCCCACCCCCACCACGACCTCCACCACCTCCTCCTCCTCCTCCTCTGCCACCTTTCGAAGCTTCTGACACTCTCATTTGTCTACCATTAAAGTCCTGCAAAGTAAAAAGAAAAACAATATTGAAATGAATAAAGGTCAATAATTTTACAGAATCAATGGGCCTTAGCAGGAATGCAATCACATGGTTTGTACTGGATGGCAAAAAAACTGTCTACACTTACTATGCAGTTCTAAGAGGTTGGTAGTGTTAATAGCTATTATCTATTATGTTATTATCCCACCTCCAATTCAGTGTTCTCCCCAGAGACTTGGACAAGCATGCCCCAATACAACACAAAAGACCAACGGCCTTCAATATTCCGTGGTTGACTAAAGCAATTGATTCATCCAAAAAAGTATTGATTGGAATGAATACGAATCAGCCAGGAATAAGGTTAAAATAGCGCTAAAAATAGCAAATGCTAATTACTATCGTAATACAATAGCTTCGCAACAGCATAATCCGAAACAAGCTTGGAGAACAATCAACAACTTACTCGGTTGCTCTTCAAGCCAAACCGTTGTTAATGAGCTAAAATTAAATGGCGTTAGCATTAATTCGCTGGAGGAGATAGCGGAGGGTCTCAACAAATATTTTTTTCAATATTGGTCCTAGTCTTGCGCAGACGACCATGACCGATTCCAACGTCAACTTTGAAAGTTTTGTTAAGCCTTCTAAGTCCAAGTTTTCGAATTTTAAAACTGTCAGTAACGAGGTTTTAAAGCTCTTAAGGTATCTGCACTGGCTAAATTTAGGTCCTTTAAAATTCCTCTTTTTCGGGTATATTATAGTTTATTGCATCTAATATCACTTTCAATAGTTTTTTCCACTTACTCATAATCTGAACGTTGCAAAACGCTTTTAAAATCACATCTTTGACCGGAAGTTGCAGCTGATGGACAAGCGGAAGACTGGGTCGGTTACTAGCGAAGGCTAGTTGAGTGTGGCAAATTGCCTGTATCTCTGAAAAAACCAAGATAGCGGAAAGTTTGGGGTTGCAAGACTTGAAGATGGTTCTGAGGTCTACATTCAACGCTGAATTGATTAGAAGTGTACTTCATTCATAACTTGACCGATATATTTATAAGATCCTTTATAAGTTCTTTAATATACACAAGCTTTGTCAGTTTGTGAGAATAAATTGTCGTGCCTCGATCATACATATCAATTTCAACAGCATAACTAAATATTATATAAAACAACCCTTCAATAAATCTTCTTGCTTAAATTTTATCTTCCTTTCCAGGCTTGGTATGTAGTCAGAAAAACACTCTCTGCTATATGAGGACTTATGATAGGACTGTTCAAGACACATTCAAATATCATGCATGTTGTAGCACGTTTCTCTGCGACAAAATAAACGATAGCGACTGATTGAGGCTGACAAAGGTCAAAGGCAATTGCATGGCCTCTGCTTCCCATTTCTAGAGAAGAACCAATTCCTCTTGTGTCTGTACCTTATCTTCCTTTCATTTCTTTACTTTTTCTTATATCCTATTCAGAAGAAACGCCATCAATCGACTTCGACATTCTACTTGAGGTCTTAGCCCCCATTTGGACAGCGGATAAATTATTGACTATGCGTACAAAGGTACCGGAAGTCACGCTTGGTGGCTCTGATCAGCGGTTTTGAATCCAAGATGGTCAACAACAAGAGTTTAAAGCATATTTGAGGTTCCAGAGGAAAGTTTGTGAATACTTACGTATGAAAGGACATTTCAAATACATTTTTCTCTGAATGCTTTTACGATATTCCTACGAAACCACTCATGAAGACTTCATAAACTGAAACGAATAATCGTGTGGTTGGAAGTCATGGAAATCATTTTTGTTACGGCGTGGTTAATATTTAACTTTTATTTGTAAGGATACCTGATATCGCGCGTTGTAAAACCAGAAAATGGATTTCCAACCACTCATTTTTTTTCAAATCCCATTTTCAACAATAAGGTCAAATGGACTCATTTCAACGTATAAACTTAATAAAATGCAAAATATAAAATACTGAGGCACCAGGGGGTCCAGCGATAATTCAATTAGCAAAAAGGGGATGTGTACAAATATATGCCAAGCTAATTATTTTTTATGTGGCCCTTCTTCATGTAAATGTTCAATTATCTACTGTCTATTCCAAATCAAATACATTTTTTTCAAAATTGGGTATAAACCTTAAGTGGCCTATCCAAATCTAAAGCCAAAGGTGTTGATAAAATATCTGGAAAAATATTGAAAGCTTCGGGTTCAAGCTATTTCCCTGTCGCTTGCTTTTGTATTTAATTATGCAATATCTACTGGTTGTTTTCCTTCTGATTGGAAAATAGGCAGAACCATACCTGTATAAAAAAGGTGCTCGTAACTTGCCAGATAATTACAGACCGATCTCTATCCTGCCGGTTATCAGCAAGATCATGGAAAAAATTATATAAGTACCTTTCTAGAAATAAGCTAATTTCTAATCACTAATTTGGCTTGCGAAAGCTACACTCAACTGTTTCTTCTTGACTGTACTAACAGCTGGTATGTTATTAAATATGGATCGTAAAATGTTTAACTTGGTCGTATTTTTAGAGCTAAAAAAGGCATTCAATACAGTTAATCATGAAATACTCTTACGTAAATTGGAAATCCTTGGAATAACTGAAAATGCCTTAAATCTATTGCAATCACATTTAACTGATTGTAAACAAATATGCCAGCTAAATGACTCAGTATCCTCCAAAAGCCGGATAACTTGTGTAATCCCTCAGGCCTTTCTTTGGCCATCTCTTCTTCCTCTTATATATTAGCGATCTACCGAAATGTCTAAAGCACTCTCGTATGTTTGCTGACATGAAATTAACTGTTTCGGGGGGATCGTTAGAGGAACTGGCGATGGCCATGAATAGTGACCTTAACTATGTAAAAGGGTGGCTCCTGGCAAACAAATAGAGTCTCAATGTAGCAAAAACTGAATTTCTGCTAATTGGATCCCACTTTAAACTTAGAAATCTTGTCAAACAGTCAAAAATTGAAATTGAACATGTCTTCAATAGCACGGTATTAGGTGTTGAGATTGATCAATATTTGGCCTGGGATAAACATGTTGGTCAAATTGCTAAAAAAGTGTCCTCAGGAATAGGAGCTCTACACAGAGTGAGGGACTTTGTAGATAGAGATACCCTTGTTGATATTTACAATGCCCTTATTAACCCCCATTTCAATTACTGTAGTGAGGTATGGGACACCCTCGGTCATGGACACTCCCAAGCGTTTGCAAATATTACAGAATAGATCTGCTCGGATAATATTGAATTTGAGAAATGATGCTCCCCACCTTGAGGCATTAGATGCTCTAGGGTGGGAAACACTTGAAACTCAAAGGGCTAAAAATAAGGCAAAACAAAGTCATAAATGGTCAAGCCCCAATTTGCCTTGTGGATCTTTTTAAACAGAAATCTGAGGTCACTGAATACAATCTTAGGGACTCCAATTCCTCCCTGCAGTTACCTTTACCCAAAACTGAAAGTACGAAAAAGAGTTTCTCGTACAGTGGGGCTAAAATATGGAACTCGCTCCATAACGAAATTAGGGACTCCAACTCATTCCCTTCTTCTTTCAAGGCTAAAATACCAGCTATAAAAATATTGAATTATTATTACGTAATATTCAAACATTATATTTTTATCTATATTCATAATATATTTTAATATTTTGTAAATTTTATATTTCTGTCACACCCCTTGTGTAAATCAGCTACTGTAGACAGGGTTAGCATGCTTAAATAAAGTTATACTACTACTACTAGCAGTGTTCTCATTGATATTCATATCTGGTCATTAATATTCATGGTATTTGTATTGTTTACAAAATGACTCCACACTTTTTATATGCAAATTTGTTTTGATAGCACTCTGTAATTAGTTTCATTGTCCAAGACTTACCCATAGTTAACTTATAAGTCACAGCATTTTGCCAAAAAATGTTGAAAAAATTACGCAAAGTTAGGGGCAACCTCATAACCAGGGTCTTCTCGGTCAGATCCAAGATGGAAGCTACTCAGAGAGAAGACCCTGGTAAAGGCTGAACTGTATTCTGATTGGCTCTTCATTACAATGCAAGGGTTGTTCTTGGCTTTTTATTGGCCCAACTGACTGAGTCCAGAGAGATGTACTTGTATATAGATTCAATTGCTCAAATGTCATCAATCAAACTATTTTAAATAACCTTATAAACTCATGAATAATTCATGAAGCAAAAACAAAGAAAATCACTGAGCGAGAAGTGATCTTTAAATGTGATAAAGATTTCATCCAATTTACATAGACTTTAACACCGTCTTCATCTATTACTCTACCTACACAATGTATTTAAGTTTATTTAAAATCATTTTATTGACAACATTTGAGAAAATTAAACAATAATTATAAGTTCATTTCTGTGGTCTGACTGTTTTGTCCAATAAAATGTTAGAACAAGATCTGCATCATAAATGAAGAGCCAACTAGAATATGTGATAGTTCAGCATTTACTTGGATTTTCATGTTGGATGCGTGGAAGACCCTGGGGACCAGGTTGGAGGTTGCAGTGTCAAAGTCTACATTCAAGATAACAGCTAAAACCCGATGGAGAATGACATTCATGTGTTTAACTTCAATTTTTCATTATAGTCAGGTTGAAGAGTTGTATAAAATGTCATAGAATTTGAATATAAGACATCTTCAAGCTGAGGGATTTGAGACCGAGAAACATTTCAGAAAATTGCTAAAATCGTGACAAAATATTTTAATTATTCAAAGTTCAAGATTCAGCAGAGTGGCATTAAGAAAATGCAGCATGCTGTAGTGCTGCAGCTGCTGTGGGGAGAACACTGCTACTATAGATCCTTTGGATCACAAGTGCAATTGAATGGTTATTGAAGTGGTTTTCAATTTAGTGTTGTACAACCAAGTACAGAGTAATTACAGAGCCATCACTACAGCAAGTCAAAACACAATGGTTTTATGCTTCAGCTAACCACAAGGAAAAGTAAATGCAAATGTGATAACTCTCGCTGAAACAATACTGTGATTGAGTTTGGTCTTAGTTTAGAACTTGATTGACTGATAATTACAAAAAAAATCACAGCCAATTGAAATGCTAAGGAAATGCAAATCCAAAGCAATCACTTATCATTTTCAACACTCTATCAAAAAGTTACGTTTTTATGCAATCTTCATGTGCCAACATTCCCTCCACAGAAACTATACTGCAAACAAAAAGAAAGCTTGAGAAGAGAAGTTAGAAGGGCCTCTGGCCTGGCCATTGAGAATCTCACTTCCATGCTGAGTTTATGTTCATAATTTGAACCTTGGCTCTATCCTTCGCTCTTATATGAACTGCCAGGTGAGGATCCCTGTTCTCTTGAATGACAAATTTATCCATAATAACAGCAAATTCATTGAAATGCCGAACGATCAAAACAAGAAAATAGCTTTGAGTTTTCCCGCAAATGCAGCCATCAAAAGCAGTTTTTTTTTAGTAATTGCAAAATGCAAATGCTTTTAGTCCAATAAAAATCAGTGTTAGAATGAAACTAGTGTCCAGTCTCATCAGCAAAATATGCATGGAACGCCTGGAGGCTACTTTATTGTTAATGGGGCTGTGTCACGGTACTAGTCTTTACATTTGCGTTCCGGCCCGAAAACAGCTATTTCCAGCGATTTTGATATGAACTAAGGAACCTCTCGGCTATGTGGGGTGCTTAAAATCAAAGCAAATATAAAAATATGACTAACAAACAGTGTATATAAACAGTCTCCAGGGAAAATATTGAAAATCCTTTCAATCAAGCATTGAGGGAGGAAGGTTTAACTGTTTGTATCCAATTAACAGCCAGCAACGGGAGATTATTTGATACATCAGGGCTAAAAATAATGGCCGGCCAGTCGCCGGTCAAGATCAGTATTTGGTTGAAACTGTAGTAACATTGACTGGTCAAAATGACCGGCAAGGCAAAGATTTGACCGGACAAGTTCCAATTCTGGCCGGACATTGTCCGATGACCGGCCGTTATTTTTAGCCCTGTACATGCACAGTAATAATAATGGTTTATTCGACAGCGTTTCCACAAGTGGCTCTTCATCCATTGAAATCTAGCTACATGTAAATTACAAGATAAAAATAATAAATTCCTACAAATTATTACTACTGTAACTACATGAACTATGCTTCAGTGGTTTTTCCTGCATGATATTAATTGTTTGCTTACTGTGGTGCCATTTTTCTGTACTCCAAAAAGAGTGTTTCTTCTTGAAATTAAGCTGGAATCGACACTATAGCTAACTAGTTTCTGTAGAAGTATCGAGCATCGATGAACTGTATAGCTTTCTCTGTTCTGCGGCTCATCTCAACTTTGTAATCAGCCAGAAACTGAACACAACATGAATCGCTCTGAGTGACTAATGTTAATGAGATTACCCTAAGTTGGAGGCGGTACTTCTTAGTCAACCATGAAATGAATTGAAAACCTTTATCGGGCTGTTTCTCAGCTCTTTTTTTCGGCCAAAAACAGAACTTTGTTGAAGACCAGCCTTTTAAAGTTTTGTCCAATTTTCCTAAATTTTTCACGAGTTATAGGAAACAGCTGTTTCTCGAATACTGTTGGGAATTTTGAAATAATTTTTTTCTTCAGGTTTTATGACCTGGTTTGTATCAAAGATGTTGCTTTGAAAAGGGATAAAATCTGTACCGGTAATACGCAACACATGTATATCAAAAATGCCTCACACAGTATTTTGAGTCAATTTAGTTGGGATTCGAAAGGGCCAATTAAGAAAAAAAATATTTTAAAGCCTGAAGGGCTGAACTCCTTCTGGTGGACGGATTCATTTCGTGTAGAAATATATACAACATATAATTATATGCTTTTAACTTTTGTTCAAAAATAATTAAATATACTTTTTTTGATTCAAGACCTTTAAAACTGTATATAATATGTCTATGTGGCTTTAATTCCGACGTTGCAAGAGCGTTTTTCCAAAATGACACATCGAACCTTTATTGAGACCTTAACTAACAACATTTCCAAGGAACCTCTTTCCTTTAATCGCTAGAGCAAACTATACTTGCACAAGTAAGTCTGAGGTCCGCTATCTTGGATTTTCGTTAACTAGTGTCAATCTCCCATGTGTAAAATTGCAAAGAATGCCTGGTTGTTTAGGTGCATGCTTTGACAATCGCTGCAAATCAGTGTGTATTGGAAGGTAAAAAAGCCTAATCATGTTTAAATATTCACAAAATTCTAATATATTAAGACTTAGAAGTGATTATACTTAAATTGCTATATTACACGATCGGATGCAATTCCACCTGATTGTAATATACGCACTGTCGCATAATAAAAGCTTCATACAGGTTCATGTCGGGTCTCCTTTCTAGGTGTTCCCATAGATAAGCCACCCCCCTGATTTTGGGTAAAAAGGTGCGGCTTATACACAGGTTTTTACGGTATACTTATTTAGTCTCTTGTCAGTGTAGTCAGAATGCCCACATTTCCATGGGGTATTTCCTAGCCCAGTCCCTAGTCTACTCATGCACTAAGAGGGTTTTTAAAGATGGTAGAGTTGATGAGTTGCAGGGGATTAGAGGTGTGGTGGGGGGATTTTTGGACAGGACATATTCAGGGGGTGTTTTTAACAAAACAATTATTTTGGGTGGTACAGTTTTTGTTGTGCTTATTTAAACTCCCCCCCCCCCCCCTCCTAGCTACAATTAATGAACAGTCCCTAATAGACCACAACTTTCACTTACCTGATCATTATAATCAGCAACAGCATTTTTCAAGTCCTCAGCACTATCAAGTGTCACAAACCCAAACCCCCTTGACCTCTCTGTTTCTCTGTCTAAGATTACTCTGGCTGTTAGAAGAAAAAAACGTAATTTTTTTTTTGGGATATTGTGAAGAATGCTACTATAATATAACTACTCATATTTGTAAGCATACTTATGCTTGCCAGAAATAGTGGAGAACATTTGAGACAGTACTGATGAAGGATGGGAAAGATTCGAGTGATGCAAAATACTGCTTTCAAGATTAAGACTACCTCAAAGATTTCAATACCATTTTCAATGGTATGCAATTGCTGGCACGGTTACTCAGTCCCCATACAAACCTATTCAAGACAAAAGAAGGAAAAAAAAACTCCCTCCCTACCTGGAAAAAATTAAAATGGGTGGATGCTAAACAATTTTTTTTTTATCTGGCCTTAGGTCAGCTTGCCATATACATTTTTTTCAGAGCGCTTTGAAGAAGCGTGTCCGAATTAGAAAGGTTTGTATGGGGACTGAGCATTCCATTAAAAATGGCGTCGAAAACTTCGAGGTGGTCTATTAGAGTTTTCGCAATCCACCTTAATCTTCGCCATCCTCTATCGAAAAAGTTTGTAATGCATATCAGGACATTCACATGGTATTTCTCTTCTATCTCAGGGTGTTATTTTTGTTTTATTGTAGTTTTGTTTCAAGTAAACTTGAAGGTTCGATGCATGGACGCTTTGCACCATCACCCTTTCAAATCTTTTGCACATTCTCCGCATTTATCACTTCAGAGATCAAAGACTCTTGAAATATCACACAACTCTGTGTTTTCCCTCGTGTTTTCATATTGAACTTAGTATAATTTATCTGAATACCATTTATCTTCAAAGCGATCGTGCCTTAATTAAAAAGTAAGTTTGGCCGAAACAGCAAGCAAAGACGCAGCCAAAATAGGGACTTCTAAGCACTCTTGGGATACGAAACTTCAGTTAAAAACCCAAAAGATTAGAAAAGGACACATAAAAAATCGAAAAGCATCGACTAAAAGACACAAGAAACAACGAGGGAAGAGATACATGTAGGAGAGTTTTCAATGACATCGGATCCGAATCTACATTATAAAGGATTCGACACGCAATAATTCTGTAACTCACCTTCAATTACATGGTATTTTTCGGCGAACTTCTCTTTTAGTGAATAGTCATCGACATCGAAGGGCAGATTTCCAACGTAGACCTTGAATTCATCTCCCATATTGACCACAATCTCGAGCAAAGATTTAGAACACACTGTGGAATGAAGACCGCGTGGAAAAGAAAGACGCTTGATTTCAACCTCGTTCCCAGGTCTTCCGCGTGACAGCCGTGGCCACCGCGGCAAAACGGTATGCTCCGCTGGCCAAAAGAACGAAGGCTCTGCTATCAAATACAAATTACCGAGGGCTTGAACTTTTTTAGTAAATAATTTGATAACTTAGTAAACTCACAGTGAATTACAAATTAAGAAAACTTCAACCTGTTAAAGTCTTAGGCTTATCTTTTAAGTAGTTTTCTTATTTTTTGACAAAACAGTTCACTTTAAAACTGGGGGCGGCCGCGCGCCGACAAGAAATAGCAAATACGCATGCGCTTGACGTTTTGCCGCGGTCCCTAGCATAAACCAACCATAAAAACACCGGCACAACACGTGGCCCAATACAATACAATAGTTTATTTGACTCATAATAAATATATACAATATATAACATACAGAAATAGGCCCCATTCAAAATGACTTATAAGTTCCACAAAGAGGTCGTACAGATAGAGAATAAACAGTTGTTCGACCGGACAATGTTATTTGAATTTATTGGCTGTATTTACATAGTTAGTTGTCAATAAAATAGGAGCATATTTTTTCGATGAAACGAGCACAATTTTGAAGAAGGAGCAATTTTGAAGAGGGAGCAATTTTGAAGAGGGAGCATACTTTCGGCATAATTTTTAGAAAAAAACGAGCACTGCTCGGAGCATACTGTGCTCCATTTACGAGCACTATCGATAAAGGCCAACTTGCCTGTTTTCTTCACTGCTCAGCAATTGGCATTACGCCATGCGCTCGGTCTAAATGTGTCTTTAACTATTGTTCTCAAGTTCTTTTGTTTTTCAGATTTTGTGGTATCAGAATGGCGAGCGAAACAAAAGCGCTAAATAAACAAAAGACTAGTGAGAATTTCAAATTCCATAAGCAATACAACACTGACAAAAGATCGGCATGGGAGCGAATCAGAGACATGCGGCTATCTGTTTTAACTGTCTTTCTGTATAACGGCAGAGGGCTTAATTGAACAACACGGATTTCGAGAATTTGAATTTGCCACCTTGGCAGTGTCAATTCAAACGTCTCGAAGACGATGCCCCGTTTCCGTATGATCGGCGCTGTCGTCCGGTTTTACAAAACTCGATAGGAGAGCCTGGGAGTCGACGCAGAGTAAAGAAAAGAAGCAAGAAAGGAACAAATTCATCTTAAGCTGGCTACCCATGATTTTTCTTTTGACAACAAACCCACTGCTCTCGACTGATTGCCCCCGACTCATGAAGTGACAATAATTAATTATTAAAACACAAATGTGCTTCACCCCTGTTCACTCAAGCGCGAGCTAGGTACGTATGCCTAGCGCAAGTGCTTCATTTTGAAGGTCACACATGCTAGCGCGGGCAGAGTACGCTATTTCTATAGTAACAACGAACGTATTACTTTGTGTAGCGCAAGTGTTACCACGGCCTAAAAGTGGTTGCCATTTAGAAAATACGCTGTCGCCGCTGTCGCCACTGTCATCGAGATATATTTTTTTCTATCTTTTCTCGTCGCCGCTCTTGCTACCGTCGCTTGATAGTAGGTTTAATATATCGGCGCTGTCATCGGACACGTTTTTCGACGAAAGTGGCGACGGGAGCGATTGTATGAAAACCAGGCTTAACTCAGGCACAAACCTAACAATCCCGGCCGCCCTATTGTTTCTGCTTGTAGTTGTCCTACTGAATTAATTTATAGTTACCTGGATAAGCAGATGGCTCCTTTCGTGCCGGTCTTTACCTTCCTACATTAAGGACACTAACCATGCACTCCAGATTTTTGACCAGTTTACATTTTCTACCGACAATAAGCTCCTATTCACTATGGACGCTAACTCTGTACACTGTCATACCCAATGACTCAACTCTCAATTTCTTTTGATTTTCTGGTGAATTTTACAAGCAGACTAACGGCGTAGCTATGGGCACGAAAATTGGCCCCAGTTATGCTAACGTTTTTGTTGGTTATGTAGAGGAATAAATGTTTGATCAGTACGACGGTCCTACGCTTGATTTTTTCGGTCGTTACATCGATGACTGCATCGGTGCAACTTCTTGTAGTAAACGGAATCTAGAACAGTTTATTGATTTTGTTAACAACTTTCACCCGACTCTCGACTTTACATGGGAGATTTCAGATGTTTCTATCACTTTTTTGGATGTCAATGTTTCTGTTAGCGGCAATAGTCTAACCACTACTGTTGATTACGAGCCAATTGATTCGCACAGTTATTTATTGTTTTCATCTTCTCATCCTACACATGTTAAAACCTCTATCCCGTACTCTCAATTCCTTAGGCTTCGCCGTTTGTGCAACGATGAATCCGACTTCAAATCAAAGTCCGAGGAGATGCACCAGTTCTTTGTCGAGCGCGGTTATCCTAACGCTGTTGTGTCATTGGACCGCTCCCGTGACATCAGCGGAAGAACGGCTCTGCTACCGTCCAAACCGAAGACTGAAGATACAGGATTCCGTTCACATTGACGTACCATCCGTCTAATCTGTCTATCAAGAAAATTATCCAGAGAAACTTTAAGCAGAGTTAATAGAGATTTTACAGAGTGATCCAGAGACCGCCTCTATTTTCCCGCTGCCTCCGATCCTCTCATTTCTTTCAAACGTGACAAGAATCTCCGTGATTCCCTACTCAAAGGATCACTGGCAGGCTGATCTTCAACCAGGCACTTTTAAATGTTCTAGGACACGATGCAATACCTGTGCCTACACTAAATCTACGATACGTATTTCTAGACCTCAAGGCTCTCTTAAAGTCACTGATCATTTTGATTATACTCCAAGTAATGTTATTTATTGTATCACCTGCACACTTTGTAACAAATTCTACATCGCAGAAACAGGGCGAAGATTAGGAGATCAGTCGATTCCGCGAACACTAACAGCAAGGATCTCGCCAAACCTGTAGCTCGTCACTTTAACCTTCCTGGTCATTGCATTAATCACATCACTGTATACGGCATTTCTTTTCATCGAGGTACTACCGACACTCGTAACGCAAAGAACAGAACTCTATTCAGTTTCAAATTAGGCACTTTGGCACCTCATGGTATTAATGAACGCTTTTCGTTCATTTAATTTCAGAATTCACGTATTCACTCACACTTAGATTGGCATGTTTCTCAGTTTACTCATCAACACTCCTCGTTGGTTGTCGTAACACTAACGCCTAACCCTAATTATACAGAGACCTTCACAGGTCGGTACACATGCACGAAGGGACAATTTAAGTCCCAGAGACATGACCCGAAGAGAAATCCTTATTTTGCCTCCACTACACAATTCAGACACACACAGTCATATAGGATACTTGGGGATGTCGGTCAGCCGAGCCCGACAGCGTTTATTCATATAATTGCTCATAATAGCTTACAGGCATTCTTTCTTCAACTTTTGGTCTCTATTTATTACTATTATTAATTATTGCGACACTGCCGGATACGAAAACCCAAAACCACTGTGTGGACTAAACGGGAACGTATACTCCCACCAATGCAGTGCCGCCAACTCTGGGAGCTGAGGTCATCTAAATACATTTAGTCCGATATGATAAATACAATCTTATGCCGATTTAAATTAAACTCGGACGATTCTAACCTAGCCAGAATGGTTTCCCTTAATGTTCGTTATGCCTCCGGCTTCTCTATCCAATCATTTAAAAAAAAAAAAAAAAAAAGGAAGCAAGGTAGCAAGGCTGACCTAGAATGAATTCAACCTCTTAACAGTCACCTACTTATGGCACACTATATACATTACCCATAATTCTCAGCACTACTCTCCCCAGGCTTCTGTTCCGTGCCAGCAAAATATTCATTTCTGTGAATTTCGTACCTCAACTAACATAAATTACACGTTGTGTTTACACGACACGGTTGACACAAATGACCCTAAAATCGATCACTTTGCTATATTTTCAAAAGTCTCCAACGTAGAAAATTGTTTTTTTTTTGTGGGAGGATTAAAACGGATCGGACCAAAACAAAATCCGTTGATTTGAACTACCGTAGACATCTTGATGACGTCACAGCTACGTCATGTATCCATTTATAATAGGTTTCTCGATGTTTACAATTGCCTTTAACATCAGTAAATTTTATATTTTCGATTTCCCATCATGTTTACAACAAAGTATCCGAAAACCCGAGTTCCATTGGTTTAGAGCGAGAAAAGTTATTATTTAAAATTGTGAATTTCGGTAATATACAGTACAGAACCATTTACAAAATAACTTCTTCATTCATCTTTTATAGTTTAAAATATTTGTTCACGTCTTTTAAAAACAAATATTTGAGGTTTTAAAGAGGAAATGTACTTATTGTACACTGAATAGCCGCAATACAGTCTTTTTTATGTTTCTTCAATTTAGAATATCAGACCCATGACGTCAGAAAATGTGACGTCACAGGAAACTTCAGTTCTTAATAACTCAGCATATTTATCGTAGAGACTTTAAAATTGCGGCAATCAAAAACACATATTTATGTTGTTGTGATAACATGCTTTATATCAAAAGTATAGGTAACGCAGAATTTGACCTTAAAAGGAGTTGTTCATTAGTGACGTCACAATAACGTCAATATACAAACGTGCTTGATCCTAAAGACGTTATTACTCGGGCTGCCTGTGGCAGCACCGAGTCTTAAAATGCAAGTTTTTTTTTTGTTGTTGTTGTTGTTGGGTGTCGCAAAATTTCTGCGCATGCGTTAAAGGTCAAATTCACACCAATCAGATTGCACTGTGCTGGTCACGCAACAATCGCCAGGTTAATTTATTTACATAATTGAATACAGTAAATCAAAATAGTCGACCCGCGAGGGCGAAAGCCTTCCAACAGGCTCAGGATATTTCAACTGGCGCTCTTGTTGACCATAAACATACATGAACAACGTTATACATTCGATCAGCGCTGTCTGGACAGATCCAATGTACATTTAGAAACGTAAGCGAAATACAATATCCAAACACGTTTGGATATCAACGGGTATCGAATTATAATCAAAGGGTAGATTTCGTCAGGCGCGCTCAGATAAGAAAGTTCAAAGCTCTCAGACTAGGCGAGACAAGGAGATCAATTTCAATGAGTCATTGTCAGAAATCTATTCCATCGTGGGCAATTATGCAATACAACCTAAATTTGGGTCACGACAGAATAACCAGAGTCTTTCTACTGGATTGAGAGCTCGAGACATTATACATGTCTGCTAATATGGGGAAAACTGAAACAAAAAATGAAGTTTGACGGCAGAAACCCTCATTGAGCCAAGCGGAATATTTACATGATCCGCTAAGATTTTTACAAATCTTAAAGGGATACCCGAGTGAAAAACACATTGGGGCTCAAAAGAATCTTCAACATGTTCTTTGTTCAGAAAATGTATTAAAATTTGATCAAAGGTTTTTAGTATTAAGAACGAGCACCTCAAAGTTGGCCCCACGAAGACATGGGCGCCGCCATCTTTGTTTGCATTTACGGAAGTGACGTCACTTCGTCCCACCAGCGTTCTCACTCTCTCACTTATTAGGTGTTTTTAGGATGATAAACGCCTTAACTGTACCTCACATACATTGTAGTTCTTATACTTATTCAGAAGTCACTCGAGTCTTTTAAGCCATGTTGTTTTGCTGTTATTAAATGGCAGTTACGAGACCTTGTTGTTCGTCTGATAATTTCTCGCCTTCCCAATGCTTTTCTTCCTCCTCCCAGTCTTCTGAACTTTTCTCATAATGTCGTCTTCATCATAATTCCGGTTTCTGTAAGAATTCCTCTGCAATCTCGATGAAAATATATCCACTTTAATTCCGAGCGTGTGAAAATCATACAAAGACAAGTAGCCGCGATACGCTGGTGGGACGAAGTGACGTCACTTCCGTAAATGCAAACAAAGATGGCGGCGCCCATGTCTTCGCGGGGCCAACTTTGAGGTGCTCGTTCTTAATACTAAAAACGTTTGATCAAATTTTAATACATTTTCTGAACAAAGAACATGTTGAAGATTCTTTTGAGCCCCAATGTGTTTTTCACTCGGGTATCCCTTTAATTAGTTAAGCAGATGTTTTCAGTTGTATGCCAACTGAAATGCTGTGCTCGTTTTCTGATTACGGCTCAGTGGGGCAACTACACGAACAAGAAGCATGAACTGCCAGCAAAGAGAGAGGAAAAAGTACTTGAAATGCACAGCGCTAAGCTGAAGTAGGGAATATATATAATATCTGAGACGTTAAATTACGTTACTGTGAAGAGGAGTAAAATTCAAGTTTTCTAGCTTGAGACTGTCTTCTGCCGTGACCGTGAGAGAAATTGGAAAAGATCTAGCTGTTTCATTCAGACACTGGCAAATTTATTGAAAGCTACGGGCTTACTTTATGAGATTATTATTCATTGTGGAATGAAAGGAAACAGGTTAGCTGAAAGTTAAGTTCGAGGTAGGCTTCGACTTTCATTCCGATTCAGTGCATATGTGCACGAAGGTGGGATATGCTGTCAACAACACTACCAAAAGATCCAAAACGAAAGATTCATTTACGTAAGTACTGTAAGTAAACTCTTTTTGATTTGAATAAATTCCCTCTCAGTTTGTCTGTTAATGTACTTTTTCTTCTAATTATCGCTTTATTTAACATCTCTGTGATTTAGAGTATGCGTACCTCAGAATAAATTATTTGAAAGGTCAACTGAACTCTTGTGTCGATACGCGATAGGCGCAAATGTTTTTGTAAAACAGTCTGTGAATTTGAGAAGCGGACTTAGAAGAGCTTTCTCATTAGGAATTACATTTTTTTTCTTGCTATGAAATTTATGTTTCATTTCACATTTATTCATACAGTTTTAGCCGGACATTTCCCCGAGTTTTTGATCTATTTTCAATCAAATTCAAAGGCTGAATATGTCATATTTGTATTGCATTTATACACTTGAATATTTGCCAGTATTCTGTTGTTCAAATCCTGCGTTATCATAGTCATGTCATAAAAGCAATGAATAGACCAGACGTTATTATGACGTTCTCACTGGCGAATTAAAGCACGACTTGTTACTAAGAGGATTTCAAATGAAAGTGTATTTCATCTTCAATCTCATGTGGCCCGAGTGAAAGCCCAGATGGGCTCTTGTTTCACTGATTTTAATATCAACATACCAAAATTTCGTAAAATTTAACATCGAATTAAACAAAATGTGCTAGTTTATATATTTTTGGCTCGCTTCGTAGTGATCGATGAAGGTACAAGTCTTGGGGACAAAAAAAATTCTCCACGACAAGATTTTTCATGAACATTGAGTCGTTCACACGAGGGGATTTATCTGCCTTCGTGTGTACCGACCTTGTTATTTTTATTTCACCTAATCAGGGATAGATAATGCCTTATAATAATTACTAAATCAATGTCTTCACTTCCAAACCTCTATTTAGAGCAAATAAAGAACTGACCCTGCCACTGGTTCATTAATAATGCATTTTCTCAAGTCCTCATAGAGCACCTTCAAAAAAATACCCCCCAAAAATCAAAAATCCTAACCAAAATATCATTCATGAATAGAACGACTCTAAATACACCTGTCTTGACCTATAATGGAGACATTTTGCACAGTTTAGAAGGGGTGGCTGGGTATTCTCCAGTCAACTGATAAGACCATTACTTTCCTTACTATTCAAAAGTTGTACGAGTAGTCGTCATGCATGCATGTTGGTCAGATCGGCATGCAAGGCCAATACAAGAAAGTTTGTGTTCTCTTATATATTGGCCTACACATGCAATATTAATAGGATTTAATGCAGATTGTTTACCTTTCCCTGAATACAATTCAGCCCTTGACAAAGGCAAATCCTGCTCAAACCCTGCTGTCATATTTCCACAGCTGTTTACAGTCAGGATTAAGTTTAGTGGTATAGTATAGGTGGTAAAACTCCTGCAGGGTTTAAGAGTTCTCAGGTTTGTTCACTTCATTATGAAAGTATATATACATAATTATATACACATACGGGAGATATTTTAGATAATCGCATATTGGACGCCAAAAACTAACAGACTAAAGACTGAGTTTTGTGCCGAGCTAACACGATTTCACGATATTTGTGTTGCTTTTTGAATGGTGAAAGTTACATTGGTATGTTAACCCTAAACGAAAATTTAAAACAAAATCTTCTCTCGTCAGGATAGACCTGATTATGTAACACCAAACTTAAGGCGGTTCCGCAATGGCTGGCTAAATTTACAAAGAAAACAAGCGACTAACTTTGTGCCACGCTAAAACAGTTCTTAGTCAAGCGTTTTGTTATTTGTGTTTGTTTGTTACTAATAAAATAGTAATTAGAGAATTAATCCAAAGCGAGAAATATAATTAAAATTACTCTGTAGGGTTAGTTTTTGGTGCATTTTCAAATATTACGCGTCAATTAGAAAAGTCCCCTATTAATGCCTACTTCTTTTTTGATGGTGCATATCTAATCTAGGTGTACAAAAGCGGGAATTACTTTGCACATGCAAGGAAGGATGACAGAACCTATGTAGCCATGAGGTTGTGTCTTTCCGCAGATAACAAGCCAGCAGTTGCTAAGGCATGCAATACGCATGCGTGGCCACCGAGGTCAGTATACTTTTGCACGTCTAAATACCAATCAAACGTTGTTTGTCTGTGCGGCGTGTTTGACTATAGTCCAAATATTAATGAACTGTGTCACGCTAATAGACTTTATTACAATCGCGTTCCGGGCAGGGGACAGCTAGTTCCACCGATTTTGATATGAAGTAACGAACATCTCGGCCATGTGGGATGCTTAAAATCAAAGCAAATATGCAAAAATGACTAACAAACAGTGTGCATAGACAGTCTCCAGAGAAAATATTGAAAATCATTTCAATCAAGCATTGAGGAAGGGACGTTTTTAATGTTTGTATCTAACCAGTAACAGTCACCAAACGAGCGATTACTCAGACATGCGCAGTACCATGACATAGCCCCTTTATACGAATGAGTAGGCAGCTACGCCGGCCTTCACGTGTACAACAGACACTAAATGCCGGTTTGTACGGTAATCATTTTAGGCACGGCACTCCTAATTGGGCACGGAACTCCAAACAGGCCGGCGGAGACTCTTTCGTGCACGCGTACGCAGAACGCCGTGCCATAATATTAAAGCACGCGCCGTGCCCAAAGCCTTGTCGTGTTCACCAACGACGATACAAAGATGTGTTCGAAAGAAGTAAGTTCTCTTTTTCTTAGTTTTCTTTGTTGCGCGTTTATGAAGAAAAAAATTGTTTCTAAGTTCGAAAAATAACCGATTCTCCGCTGAGATATCTACATTGTGTGGCGGCTCAATTCAGTGCAAATTTCCCAATTAATATCGTAGTCTACGTCACACGTACCAAGGAAAGGCAATCACACCTCCAGAAAAAGGAAACTTCGATGGTTCACATTTAGGAGCCGATTTTCAATGCTAATTTATTTCCCATATCTGAAGTCACACTTTACAAGAATTGAGCCACTGTACAATGTACATAGCGGAAGTTGGTTGTCAGGAAGGTTTTCACATTTTCCTTTCTCCGACGCGAAACACAATAATTGAATACGTATATCGATTGGTTCATAGAGCTAAAGTTAATTGTTGACTACAGTTCTCCTTTAAACAATCTTCTTCAATACCATATATGGTTCTCTGTGATGTTGTTATCAATCTTCTTCAATACGATATATGGTGCTATGTGATGTCCTTATCAATCTTCTTCAATAACATATGTGGTCCTATATGATGTTCTTATCAATCTTCTTCAATAACATATGTTGTCCTATATGATGTTCTTATTAATCTTCTTGAATACCATATATATGGTGCTATGTGATGTTCTTATCAATCTTTTTCAATACCATACATGGTGCTATGTGATGTTGTTATCAATCTTCTTCAGTAGTATATGGTGCTATGTGATGTTGTTATCAATATTCTTCAGTAGTATGGTGCTATGTGATGTCCTTATCTATTTTCAGCTGGTACGCGTCAGGATGGCAGCAATGTTCAAAGAGCTGCGGCACGGGGAGCCAGACTCGTTAGATCGTGTGTAGACAGAAGGTGTCGCCAGTGACCAACTCGAAAGCTTCACGGCTACTTTGGTCACTGCGCACTAATTACTTTTTTCTTTTGTTACTTACTATTACCTATCTATCTTCTATAACTGGTCTTGTATTGTCTCTTATCCATGTATTCCTGAATCATTGTAAAATATAATGAAACTTCAAAATAAACTTGGGCAGTACACTGTGTTACCAGGCACATCCTGTACTGGAAACAAACCAACAGGTCTTCTGACACAACAGTGTAACATGGTGGCGTGTCCACCCGAGTGGGTTCCTTCTGACTGGTCGCGGGTAAGGAATAATTTGATTATCCTCTTTCCCGTCACAACTACTTTAACTCTTTCGGGTCCGAGCCTGTAAACATCAGTAAGAGAAACAAAAATTATCACGCTCCGACGAAACGTTTGGGTGCCACTGGTCTCGCCTAAAGTTACTCATCTAGACATGCTGGAAAGACGATGTTGCGATATTATGTGAAGGGATGAATGGCTTCAAAGTCATAGCTATAACAGCGATCGCCTGACTCTTTCACTATGGAGAAAAGCTACTTTGTTTTGACAATCGTTTTTGTTTCTTCGATTTTCACGAATTTTAAGGAGCTCAAAATCGGGTCAAAACACCCTTCCCATTCGCACTTGAAATCAAGAGCATGCAAACACAAAATCAGCACTCAGTCGTTACAGTACCTTATTTGATCTATCCAACCACTGGATTTGTTTGCACAAAACACACCAAGCGACTGTGAACCACGCTATTCTTGTCGCTGCATTTCTCTCCACCACGTTTTTTCCTGTACCCACCTCCAATTGCATGCTGGGTAATGAACACAAATTCCACAAGGGGTTCCCCCCTCATTTACCCCTACAACCAAGAGCGGTGATTTGGACTCAAGCCGTTGCTTTAAAGTGACATAAACACATCCTAATAGGTTGAGCAGGGGTAAAAGACTGTCAACTGTAGGATTTCGAGGATTTTATTGAAGATTTTTTCGCTTTGTCTGAAAGCATAAACACAACAGAAAAACCCTGTAAAATCCCCTCACAAAGCCTACTTGAAGCAAACCAAGTACTTTTAAGCCCTCCTTAGACTTAATGATGTCCTCTAGCTCTCTGACAGTGGCATTTTTCTCCAAAATTAGAGCACATGTCATTGGAAAGCCTACAAAAGTAGCGATACCTATCGTCGACAAGTAGGTAGAATTCTCCAGAATGGCATTGTGGGGAAAGTTTGAGCCCTCGGCTTAAAAAGTCAGCAGTACTTAACTGCCTCGGGCTAGCCAAACTTGAACTGAGGGGGGAGGGTTGAGGAGTTAGCTCTCAGGATTTCACCAACTGAGTTCAACCACGATCAGACCCGAAAGAGTTAATATGCATACGCATTGTATGCCCATTTGAACATTTTATGGGTATTTGCGCACTACAACTAATAATAGTAGTAATAGTACTAGTACTAAGTAATAGTACAAGTACTATGTAATAGTAATATAGTACTAAGTAATAAGTAACAAGTAATAGTACTAAGTAAGTACTAAGTACTAAGTCAGTACTAAGTACTAAGTACTAAGTACTAAGTACTAAGTACTAAGTACTAAGTACTAAGTACTAAGTACTAAGTACTAAGTCAGTACTAAGTACTAAGTACTAAGTACTAAGTACTAAGTACTAAGTACTAAGTACTAAGTACTAAGTACTAAGTACTAAGTACTAAGTACTAAGTACTAAGTACTAAGTACTAAGTACTAAGTACTAAGTACTAAGTACTAAGTCAGTACTAAGTACTAAGTACTAAGTCATAACGAGCCAGACACTCTTAGCAACCAAACTACCCCCTGGTGATAGGGGACCATTGGTCCCCTATCACCAGGGGGTACTCTAGGAAGCAGGAGCATTCCATTTAATTAAGTCCAGCCTCATGTCACCTGTCTACTTTAGCGCCTAGATATCGTAAGCCGTAGGTGTCAATGTGTGATAAAGAACTATTTTTGCATTTTACCTTTCATTAGTCGACTACCCGTAGTAGCACGAAATCTAGTCATTCGTAGTCCGATTTTCAGTACGTTTTGATCGAGGTCGACGATTTATCTGGTTTGCCGTATGTGCCTATACGACTTTCAGCTAATTTCTCAAAATCAACAATACATAATCTTTTTATTATTTCATAAGTCGGGAACGATGTGGAATTTACTTTAATGAGACGAAAATGCGACTTACACGCTTGCCAATTACTGTTCCAAACGTCGCAGACTTCGCTTATTATTTATTATTCGAACCCCAAGTTATTATCGCGGATACTGAAAATAAAGCGGATGAGATATCGAGATGTGAGAGATATTACCCTGGCAGCAGGTTTCTCGTGTCTTGTTGTTTGTAGTCGGTAGCTGCAGTTCGCGACCGGTAATTCGCGTCTGGTTGTTTTGATCTGATCATTTGCGCAAATTTCGCGATGGGTAACGGCTACTCGTACGTACTATTTTGTTTGGCGTACATATCTTTTAGGCTTGTGTTCAATATCCCGAAGTGCTCAGGCATACTGTGGTGCCATGGACTTCAACCTGGGTAAACCAGCTGGGATACCGAACAACTCAAAAATAAATTTTGTTTGGCATATCTCTTTTGAGCTTGTGTTCGATATCCCGAAGCGCGCAGGCATACTGTAGTGCCATGGACTTCAACCTGGGTAAACCAGCTGGGATATATACCGAACGACTCAAAAAACATTTTTTGGCGTACATCTCGTTTAGGCTTGTGTTCAATATCCCGAAGTGCTCAGGCATATTGTGGTGCCATGGACTTCAACCTGGGTAAACCAGCTGGGATACTGAACAACTCAAAAAATAGATTTTGTTTGGCATATATCTTTTGGGCTTGTGTTCAATATCCCGAAGTGCTCAGGCATACTGTAGTGCCATGGACTTCAACCTGGGTAAACCAGCTGGGATACCGAACAACTAATTTTTTTTTTGGCGTACATCTCTTTTAGGCTTGTGTTCAATATGCCGAAGTGCTTAGGCATTGGTTGTGGTGCCACAGAACAACTCAAAAAATAAATTTTGGTTGCCATATCTCTTTTGAGCTTGTGTTCAATATCCCGAAGCGCTCAGGCATACTGTAGTGCCATGGACTTCAACCTGGGTAAACCAGCTGGGATACCGAACAACTAAATTTTTTTGGGCGTACATCTCTTTTAGGCTTGTGTTCAATATGCCGAAGTGCTTAGGCATTGGTTGTGGTGCCACAGAACAACTAAAAAAATAAATTTTGGTTGCCATATCTCTTTTGAGCTTGTGTTTAATATCCCGAAGCGCTCAGGCATACTGTAGTGCCATGGACTTCAACCTGGGTAAACCAGCTGGGATACCGAACAACTTAAAACAATTTTTTTTTGGGCATACATATCTTTTAGGCCTGTGTTCAATATATCTCTTTTTATAGGCTTGTGTTCAATATCCCGAAGTGATCAGACTTCAACCTGGGACTTTAGATATTTTGGGGCACTTTCCCCAAGTATCACGTCAGATGCTTTACTTTACCCTTTATTCTTGGTCACTTCTTCGTCGATTTGCTTTAGCATTGACTGCACATCAGAATTCTGGACACCAGAGTCCAGAGGAACTTTATATTTCACACAAATATCGCTGATCATGCTCCAAATGTGTGCCTTTGAAGCTCTTCTGGACCTTGAACTTTGGGGGACTTCCCGCCATTTTCGCTGCCATATAATTTCCTTCTACTTTATATATACATACGTGTTCGTTACTCGATTTCCTTCGTTCTCTTTTCAGGGATGTAATTTCCTCGTTTGCTCTCGCCAGAGACACTTTTAAGCTTTGGATCTCCTCGTAATCGGCTGGCGGGGTCGGTGGCGGGTTGGTGTTTCGTCCTGACCGGGAAGCGATTGCGAGGGGTTTGTTATTTTCAATATTAGCCACTGATACTTCTCTAACATGAAATTCTTCTGATTTTGGCGCATAATTGCCGCCAAAACGACGAATGTCGTAGCGAGACACCTACCTTTCCATCGACAATCCTGCAGCCATTTACCCTGGTCCCAGAGGTTTTCTAGAGAGAGAACAGCCGCGGAGAAAGAGCCGCGAAGCGGTGTTCGGCGAGCTGCGAAGCAGCGAGAAGCTCGCTGATCGCTTCTTCGCAGCTCGCTGATCGCCGCGGCTGTTCTCCGTCTAGAAAACCTCTGGAAACAGGGACAGGGTAGCAGCCATTCATCCAAATCCCAAAGCCCGCTATTTTCTATTTGGACACTGTCGGCTAGTAGCGAAGAAAACTGCGAAGGGATCGTGCAACCAGGCTGTTTGACAGGAACTTACCAACTTTCACGCCGGAAATTTCCGAATTCAGAAGATGCCAGTGCTGCGGAGAATTTGCCGCTCGATTCAGCGAGAAAAACACGGCGCATAGCGGATACGTCCATAAGTCGAAGCATGAGTCCAGTATGCGAAGCAACCTTTACTTTAATTTCATAATACTGTATTTCCCGCTCATGTCAAAATGCCACTGGCACTGAAGTACAGCCCCTGAAATAACGCAGGATCCGCAAGATCGAAGATCCTCAAACGTGTTTTGTGTACAATCCTTTGCTGACATAAAATAATTACCAAAGCGATCAAGCGAAAACCGCAAATCACAATAATGATTGATATTTGCCACGACTATGACGTCACTCCATAGCAACCGGCCCGCACGCATTTCCGAACTTCCGATGATCTCTGGCTCGTAATGCTAAGTACTAAGTACTAAGTAATAGTACTAGTACTAGTACTTAAGTACTAGTACTCTTAGTACTTTCAGACCCGAAAGAGTTAATTAATATGCATACGCATTGTGTGCCCATTTGAACATTTTATGGGGATTCGCGCACTACAACTAGTAATAGTAGTACTAGTACTAAGTAATAGTACTAGTACTATGTAATAGTAATATAGTAATAAGTAATAGTACTAGCACTAAGTACTAAGTAATAGTAATAGTACCAAATACTAAATAGTAAGTACTAGTACTAAGGACTAAGCTAAGAGACTAAGAGTACTAATACTAAGTACTAAGATACTAAGAGTACTAATACTAAGTACTAAGTATTAATACTTAAAGTACTAATACTATGTACTAAGAGCACTAGTACTATAAGTAATAAGAGTACTAGTACTAATAGTACTAGTACTAAGTACTAAGAGTACTATGTACTAAGTACTAAGAGTACTAGTACTAAGTACTAAGAGTACTAGTACTAAGTACTAAGAGTACTAATACTAAGTACTAAGAGACTAAGAGTACTAATGCTAAGTACTAAGTACTAAGAGACTAAGATTACTAATACTACGTACTACGTGCTAAGAGACTAATAGTACTAATACTAAGTACTAAGAGTCCTAATACTAAGTACTGAGAGTACTAGTACTATTAAGTACTAAGTATTAAGAGTACTAGTACTAATTAAGTACTAAGAGTACTAGTACTAAGTACTAAGTACTAAGAGTACTAGTACTAAGTACTATAAGAGTAATACACCTTTTGCTGTTCATTATTTACGAGAAAATACGCATTCATTTGCGTGAAATGGCGACCAATAGTACTAAGATACATTCATTAGCGCCAAAAAAACGAACATTTGCGCGTAACTCAGATTCAATAACGAATTTTGCATTTTAATCAACATTCAATTACATTTTTGGACATTCTTTTGCGTCATTCGGCTACAAAAGAGAAAAGTATACTTTCATTTGCGCTAATTTAAAAGTCATTAATACCATCTTGAAAGTCAATTGAGACAATCAACAAACATTAAAGTGCATATAACATTTATTAACATTTTTATCACACCGTTTGAAATTCAATAGCATTTCTGGACCGCGTTAGTGCGGATAAGACAAATATTAACGCGCGTGTACAAACAATTGAACGTTCTTTACATTCAATATACAAAAATCTATTTTCAATTGAACAGTACAATTTATAGAATTATTTCGTTCTGAAGTTCAGTTTACCCTTCAATAATCTCTCTATTCAAACATCTTGGCAGATAGGTCTGCATGAAGCGGTACCATTGCGCGCTTTTAGCTGCGGTCACAGTGTCGATGTTTCTGTTCAGAGCTTCAAGCAGTAGTTGTGTTCGAAACTCTCCCAGTGGGATTCCTCGGGCTCTGGCTTCAGCTCTGTTATTCATACGTCTTTGAATTTCTGGACGTGAGATGTCGGCCTTGATTGCTGCTTTCAGACAGCTTATTGCCTGCTCCACGATGTTTAGAAAAGGACTATAGGGGGGAAGCATTTTAACCTCTGTGTTTGTGGCGGGAATGGCCGGGTTTCGGTGGGCCGGTGCTCCGTCATACACAAAGATCACCGATTCGTCGGGATCCAGACTTTGCCGCGTCTGTGTCAAGAAGTCATCGAAACGCGCAGCATTCATTCCACCGACAGCTGCTGAGGAAAACACAAGTCCATTGATAGGCGACATTGCCATGGTCACAGTCAGGTTTCGTCCTCGCTGGCCGCACACTTGGCGGTACGCCCTCTCTCCCAGCCGCGCTCTACCGTGACTTCTGGCCGTCCAGATATTATACCCGCATTCGTCTACGAACACAAAGTGGCGCACTACGGCATGGTTCATAAACCAGTTCGCGTATTCGACTCGCTTCTGCAGCACATCAGGCCTGTTTCTGTCAGCAGGGAGGGGCCTTGCCAGTTTTACACGAAACAGCATGCCGTCTAATGTCCTTGCTATGGTACGGTGCGGTCATGGATCTCGGGTTTGGCTGGTAGCCGACTCCTCAGTGCACGGTTTATCTGACCAAGGGTGAGTAGACAGTTTTCGTTAATGATTTGCTCTAGGCAATCTCTCATCACATCATCCACGCGTACGTTGTTTCTCCCACCTCTCGGTCTCTCGTGGATCCTGCCTTCTCTGATGTAGCGCGCTACGATGCCTCTTGCCGTTGATCGATTCACTCCGAGCGTGTCTGCGACTAAAAGATAGTCTTCCTACTCGTTCTCAAATGCTCTAACGATTCTCTCTCTGTGTTCGAGTGGTATTCGATTTCTTCGTGGCATTTTGCCAGAGGTCTGAACACGTTCACGAACCGAATGAACTGGATGAAATTTTCTGATGCTTTTACCGTTCTGTATGACAGTGGTTACATAACCTCTCTGGAGTGCATGCCAAATCTTACATCACACTGACAATGCAACAATCAGGCAAAATAAGTACTGTTCAATTGAAAATAGATTTTTGTATATTGAATGTAAAGAACGTTCAATTGTTTGTACACGCGCGTTAATATTTGTCTTATCCGCACTAACGCGGTCCAGAAATGCTATTGAATTTCAAACGGTGTGATAAAAATGTTAATAAATGTTATATGCACTTTAATGTTTGTTGATTGTCTCAATTGACTTTCAAGATGGTATTAATGACTTTTAAATTAGCGCAAATGAAAGTATACTTTTCTCTTTTGTAGCCGAATGACGCAAAAGAATGTCCAAAAATGTAATTGAATGTTGATTAAAATGCAAAAATCGTTATTGAATCTGAGTTACGCGCAAATGTTCGTTTTTTGGCGCTAATGAATGTATCTTAGTACTATTGGTCGCCATTTCACGCAAATGAATGCGTATTTTCTCGTAATGAACAGCAAAAGGTGTAGTACTAAGAGTAAGAGTACTAGTACTAAGTACTAAGAGTACTAGTACTAAGTGTACTTGTACTAAGTACTAAGATTACTAGTACTAAGTACTAAGAGTACTAGTACTAAGTACTAAGAGTACTAGTACTAAGAGTACTAAGAGTACTAGTACTAAGAGTACTAAGAGTACTAGTACTAAGAGTACTAAGAGTACTAAGAGTACTAAGAGTACTAAGAGGACTAGTACTAAGTACTAAGAGTACTAGTTCTAAGTACTAAAAGTACTAGTACTAAGTACTAAGGGTACTAAGAGTACTAGTACTAAGTACTAAGAGTATTAGTACTAGTACTAAGTAGTAAGAGTACTTACAGTACTAAGTAGTAAGAGTACTAAGTACTAAGTACTAAGAGTACTAGTACTAAGTACTAAGAGTACTAGTACTAAGAGTACTAAGAGTACTAGTAAAAAGAGTACTAAGAGTACTAGTACTAAGAGTACTAAGAGTACTAGTACTAAGTACTAAGAGGACTAGTACTAAGTACTAAGAGTACTAGTTCTAAGTACTAAGAGTACTAGTACTAGCAGTACTAGTACTAAGTACTAAGGGTACTAAGAGTACTAGTACTAAGTACTAAGAGTACTAGTACTAAGTACTAAGAGTACTATGTACTAAGAGTACTAGTACTATAAGTACTAAGAGTACTAGTACTAAGAGTACTAATACTAAGTACTAAGAGACTAAGAGTACTAATACTAAGTACTAAGTACTAAGAGACTAAGAGTACTGATACTAAGTACTAAGTATTAATACTAAGTACTAAGAGTATTAGTACTAGTACTAAGTAGTAAGAGTACTAGTACTAAGTAGTAAGAGTACTAAGTACTAAGTACTAAGAGTACTAGTACTAAGTACTAAGTACTAAGAGTACTAGCTAGTACTAAGAGTACTAGTTCTAAGTGCTAAGAGTAATAGTACTAAGAGTACTAGTACTAAGTACTAAGAGTACTAGTACTAAGTACTAAGAGTACTAGTACTAAGTACTAAGATTACTAGTACTAAGTACAAAAGTACTAGTACTAAGTGCTAAGAGTACTAGTACTAAGTACTAAGCGTATTAAGAGTACTTGTACTAAATACTAAGAGTACTAGTACTAAGTGTTTCACGAAGCGACCACACGACCCGCCATTATGAACCAAACAACAACTTTATTCCAAATATGGCTAGTGCCAAATATGGCACGGACAGGAAGCGGAAGCACATACTGTAACATCTTCCTTTCTCTATAATAGAAAACACTGTTGAATAATGTGAGCTACTGATTAAAGTGAACATGTAAAAAAAAAAATGCATCTATCTCCAAGTGACTCTTATTACTGCAGTGTTCATAACTAATGCTGTAAGATAAACAAAAATAATGTCACCATCATCTCAGACTTGGTATCTGATGGGTGGTCTGACAATTCGCGTTCTGGTCCTTTGCATCTTGGGAGTGCTAACAGGCACTGTTGGTATTCTCGTAGTCTGCGTAGTGCTAACAGGCACTGTTGCTATTCTCTTATATGGGGCGCCGTTGTGAACAAAATACCCATGTTTATATATTCATGGCATTTTTAAATATATACGTTGATGTCAACTATGGCATGCTGTTTCGAACTAAATACGTTCTATTGGATCGGTTAATTCTAATTTTAGCGAAATATGTCCTAATTATAGCAACTTTTATTTGTGCTTATTCGATCTGAATATATTTGGGATTTTTCACCTTTTTGTGCCGATTCGATCCAAGTATTCATTACTTTTTAACTTCGACTTATGATGATTCCATCTAAATCTCTTCTAATTGCGACTTCGTTCGTTCTATGTTGAAACAAATATACGTGCTATTTGTCGTTCCAAATATATGGTATGATGCATTGCGCGCCGGGTGCTACTCCGGAAAAAGTCCGCGAAAACATAATAGAATAACGCTCTAACTTTACGTAGAAACAAGTCGAGATCATTTTGTCGTGGAGGCATGTCAACAATCTAATACTAGTAATATAAAACGGGTACAACTGAAATCTCGTTGCAAGAATAAAATGGAGAAATGTATCATATCCCTCGTCCCAGATCCCTACTCGTTTTAGCACCCGGCCGCGCGCAATGCATCATACCATATATTTTATGTGAAGGCCCGATTAAATGAGCGTGGGACCGCCTGAGACTTCAGCAGGGATGAGAAGGGGAAGATCATTTTCTTCAATTGTCGTCGACTATCATCAGCTGATCGAGCGCGGTAAAATGAGGATGATAGTTGATGTGAGTCACAATAAAATTGACGTAAGGGACTGGTCAGAAATTAGCAGGGGAGAGTGGGGGGGGGGGGGGGGGGGGGGTGCGAGGGGTGGAGAATGAAATCAAGAAGTCTAAAAATATATGGCCTTCCCCGGACAATAAGCTGTCCCATGTCTGCTGCCCAACGATCCAAACTTCTTACCTCTGTTAACGTTGCACTTATTAGTAATCATGGGCAAACTTACACGAAACAGATTTGTCTCCAAGGCTTTGCAAACAATATGACGTCATAGATAATCTCATTTGCATATTACAAAAACCTGAATATATCTCTGAAGCGAGATGAGATATTGACAAACGGAAAATGTCATTATTCCTCATTTCGAAAGCATTTTAAAAGTAGCTCAACTTAATTTTCGCTTCATATGCACTTTAAAGCATTGATAAAATGAAAGGAGAATATAGCTAGACAAGGATCTCCGCACGCGGCACCATATGTGAGTAGAGTGTCTCTTTTCGTTTCCAGTAATTGTTAGTAACTAAATATTGTGTTAGCTTCCTCGATGAGCTCCTGCTCCTGGAGCAAACATAAAGAATATATGTTTACATGAAAGAAAAGAAAAAATCCCTACTCTTTTACGAAATAACACAAAAGGTTATTTCACGTCCAACAGCTTATAGGTCCCTGCCCAAGTACGCGCGCCGAATGGTTTCGAACCCGCGACATCTAGACCTTCTATTGCGCAATGTTTTTAGAATTCCTGAAAGGCACTGTGTCAATTAAGGTACTGCGCATGTCACAGTCTCCATACATTGAATTGACAGCCGTATATTGTGTAACATCCAATGAGAATCAATCAAAATAAATTGCCGGAAGCGCCACAATGTATCGGGTGGCAGCCGTGTTCCAAAGATTGTATAGTTTTGGAGTTTTGCACAGGTGAGAAGATAAACAGCAGTAAAGAATGGCATCTATATGCATGTCATTACTAGCTTGTATTTTTTGCTGTGTTTCGAGTCATAAACAGTCAAAATTTTCCCCAAATGAAGTCGCAAGCTGCCTGCATGTTTATATAGATTACAACACTCAAAATAACGTTTTATTGATATTTTGGTTTTCATTTTGTTTCACATCATAGGATAGATGCGAGATTGTAAAGGTGCCTGTTCGCGAAAAGTTGAGCCTAAACGAAAGGATGTCCATGTTGCACGGTTTAGCTCGCTGCAGTTTAAAGTGCCTATGAACCTTATCTTTTTATTTTAGATATCAATTCTACATCAAGTGAATAGTATAATAGTATAATATATCTTGCTTTGAATGCTGTGTCGCTGAGTTAAGGAGGTTTTAATATCCAAAATGCTAATTACATGACGTCAGGGGAGGCATATATTATTATACAATTTATTTTGTTACAATTACACAATTTTTTCAAATTATCAGTGTTACACCCATGGTTGAAATAAAATGATGTTTGAAATTTGTTTTCCTATATCAGTAGAAACGCCCATTCACAACCACTAAGAAGTGATTGCAAATACCTCCCATGACGTCATGTAATTAGCATTTTGGATATTAAAACCTCCTTAACTCAGCGGCACAGCATTCAAAGCAAATTATATTTTACCATTCCACTATTGACTTGATTTAGAATTGATATCTAAAATAAAACTTTATTGTTCAAAGGCACTTTAAGAGCGAGAAGATAGGCAGCTCAAGAGCGAGAAGATAGGCAGCGAAGTCGCGGGTATCGTATCGCTGCTGAAAATATTAATGCCATATTATTATGACTTGAAAAGTTGCCATGTATTTCGTGAACTCTAATGGACATCCAAACCATCCTCGCTTCTGGTTGGAACGCCAAAAATCTTCCGATTTCTTGCGTTATTCGGCCGCTGTATTCGGAGTACTCAGTGGCGCTTTAGTTGTTTTGCAGTCCGCAACGACGACCTTTGAATAAACAAATAACTAAAACTTATTTAAGGACATATTGCATTTCCATAACTATAAATGACCAAAGGAGGTTAGGATGGGTTCAAAAAGAACACAGATGGAAGTCGATTTCAAATGGATATCTTACCGCTCTGAGAATTTCTTTCCGGGCTAGACCGTAATTCACAAATCATCAGTTTGTTACACATGCGCAGTACCGTGAACAGCGTCTTTAAAGTACCTGTGTCCGAGCCCATGGTGCTTTGCGCGCGGAATTTATTTTCGTAGGCTACGAAAATCAGAAAGATCACTGTTGTTATTGTGACTCTCGAATCTTTCGAAATCTATCTCTAGTTTGGGCCATCGTGTAATTATATCTAGATATATATGTTTAACTGACTTTCTCAAGGTTACCTTAATTTTTGTTTATATACCATTTCAAAAACTCATGAATAATTAATGAACATTTTGTCCAATCAGATGAAGAAAATCACCCACGTGCATGCTCCTTTATACTTGATAAAATCTCATCAATCTCATCATCTTGCTTTCTCTAGGTCTACAAGAGAACACTTGCGGTTCAAAAGGACTACTACGTGGGTTTCCCGGGGATTTGCTGCATTAAGGACCAGCGGGCATCGTTGGAACACTTCTGACATCAAGATAATTCCCGGGAGGGGGGGGGGGGGGGGGGGGGGAGGGTACTCCGTATAATGGGCTATACCGAAAGGGGTACCTTTTCATGATCAGGCTGGAGGTATGAAAGGATAGGAATTTCACGAGTTGAAATATAGAAAAGGATAGGGAAAACTGTTATTTAGGTATTTAAAAGGGCCTCTCAAAATATCTCGAACAGACGCACCTAACGGCTGATTCATCCAAGTATTTTAAGGGGATACTCAAGTCAAATGTTTAGTAAAATGCATATGAAAGGCTTACCTTTTCTGTCAAAAAAATGGTATATAAAAGGGTAAGGGTTTGGACCTCGGGGCGGAGCCTCGGGGATCATTCATAATTATAATTTCGCAAAGGAAAAAGCATTCATGTGTTGTTTATTTTAACATAAACCCAAAGGGGATAACTAGCAAAATGTATCGGCGGTCCGGCAAATTTGGAATGAAGATCACATTTGCTTGAAACAGTGATAATTGATTTAATATGTTCCGAGGGTTTTTCTCCGCGTTCTCCGGTTTTCCTCCCTCCACAAAAACCAACAACCTAAATTCCAATTCGATCTGTGGATTAGCCGGGTCCTGGCTTTGATCAGCTTCTATGGTTGTTTGAGGTCCCGTTAAAAATTCGGAATTCAGAAAGTGAAGGGATATAGGATATATTGGGGTTAGTAGAACACAGGAAACAGAGCCTAAGTAACACTAAGTAGCTCAGTTACGTTCCTCCTTTCGTTTCTGGTACTATAATTGTTAGTAAATCAATGTTATGTAAGCTCCCTTGATGAGCTCCTGCTCCTGGAGAAAACACAAAATACTATATGTTTAAATAAAAGAAAACAAATCCCTACTCTTTTTCGAAATAACACAACGGGTTATTTCACGTCCCCCTCACATTGATTAGAAGTGGAAGCCTAGGGGTTCAACAGCTTATACGTCCCTACCCAAGGACGTGCGACTGCAGGGTTTCCAACCCGCGACATCCCGCACTCTAGACTGCGCTTACCTGGTTAGGCGGTCTTTTCTTTAAAAAGCTAGGGAGGGACATTTGAAGGTTTGAAGCTGGGTTAAAAATCCCGTAGAATGCCTAGTAAACACTGCGATATTTTGTCAGGTTTTGTTTCCTAGATGGTTATGCGCCAACATTGAGACAAGTCTTAGATTGTATGGTCAAATTTTTACGGCTCTTGGAACAAGTTAAAATTAAAACAAGGTAAACAACTTTTACCAGCTGGCTATTGTCGAATAATTATTCACAAGTAGGTTTTGTCAATACTCAAGCTTTTTCACCTGCTGTAACCTTTAGTGGGGGTACCAGTGGTCAATATTTATCCGTAATGTATGCAATATTATCCAAAGACCGTCAGTAACATTATGCTTTTCAACTATATTTTAAAACACAAGCGCAAGTAAAACGCACTAACTTATTAGGAAAGTGCGTTCGATTGGATCACCAAGACATAATATAAACGCTACCAGAATGGCCAGACCATTTCGTGCAGTAGAATGGCCGTATCATATTACAGTTCCGCGGATTTGGTTGTTCAATTGTGAATAACTAGTTATCCAGTGGAGAAAATAAGTTAGCTAGGTTAATACTTATACAATGGATGGCGTTTCAACTTCTTAAGCAACCAAACTGTGGCATATCTACATTACGGAAGGATTTTGATTCCCATGACATAATTCATTCCACTGTTTCATCTATTACTTTAAAGACTTTGTGCTCTCTCAGCAGAATTAAACATGTGCACCGCCTTCCAGCGGTGCGGGATTCTTTAAGTCGAACAAATACAGAAAACGAAAAAGCAATAGAATAAAATGAAAACAAAACTATAATCTCAAATTCGTATTCAAGTAAAAAACAATTAATTAAATTTAGAATGACGCGCCCTGAAACACAAACCCTTAATCAGGATTTCATAAAAAATTGCGACCTTGCTTGAGCCACACAAGTCCGAGGTATAGAACATATCTTCCATATTTATTATCTGATTTTGCAATTCTATACACTAGTTTTCTCACTTTGAGTAATGTTTTCAAATATAGTACCATATTTTCTCAAGGCCACTGTCCGAGTTCTCGTTGTGGTTGCAATCATGCGGCTTCAGACGTTAAAGTGCCGTGTTTCATTTCTATTGTCTCGGACTGCTTCATAGTTACCTTATGATAGCATTTCCCCATTTTTGTAAAATTTAATCGGCTTTGGATGTAGAAGAAATTCCTTCAACCTTTTTCGTGTTTACAGCTATCGCATTAATTTTCTGTGGTCCGATATTTTCTCCCGTGTTGCAGTTTTTCGTGATAACAGTTTGATAGAAAACATCTTCAAAACATACGAGTTGTTCAGTTTCTCCTCTCTCGGTTTGAGGGCGACGATTAATAACAGCAGTGCTTGTTTGTTTGTTCGTTTCTATCGTTTCCTTCTGTGAGCAAGGCGTTTTTCGGCAAAAGCGTTAACTACAATAAACAGATATGGTTTCGCGATATATAGCTAAATTGTACGGCAGGTGCTTTGGACACACACGCTCACTTGATATAAGCTATCGAGCTTCTGATTGGTTACCTACCATCCGAACTAAGTAATGAACGTTTACCGGCCAAAACAACAATTCGGCAAACCTAAGCAATATAGCAGAAATAGAGGTAATCGGCTAACTCTGTTGCCACCCAATTCAGATCACGTGACGTAAACGCACATTACTCTGGAGAATTGACTCTTTGAAAATTAATTTTATTCAGATGGGCATGACTGCATAATGATTAGAATGAAAAAGGAATAATTCCCCAGAGTAGCATCTGTTTACATCACATGATCTGAATTGGGTGGCAACAGAGTTAGCCGATTACCTCTATTGAATATTTTACTCTGCAAAACGCCGAACACACTAACAAGAGAAAAGCAACATTGCATGTATATAACATCAAAACTATTAGATCGTCAAAAAAAACAGCAAAAATACGGAAATGACGGTTCCCTGAATTCTGAAACGGCGGTTACAGAATTCGGGCAGTTGGGTATGTTGTTTTAATAGTAGATACCTGTCAGTACAAATTTTGACTTTCATTAGCTGCCTGCTGCTTTAATGTAGCATTATTCTCGATAAAGCAGCGAATATTACACGTTATCATTTGAAACTGTCTGGTATTTGACCACAGCGTATTCAGAAACATTCAAAGAATGAACAACTCATATGTACTGAAGATGTTGTACATCAAACTGTTGTCACGAGAAACTGCAAGAGTCGTCGCTGAAAGTGGAGTATTTGTTCTCATTATGATCACTATCCTCATCGGCAACTCTTTGACAATTTATATCGTCCTTTCATGTCGTCGCATGAGAACCATTCCCAATCTGTTCATCGTCTCCTTGGCGTTCTCTGACATTGGAATGGGAGTGTTATCCATGCCTATGTGTCTAACGGTGTTGGCTTCTTCGTACTGGCCGTTTGGAGATGCTGCATGTCAGTATCATGGTTTCATCTCACTCACAATGGGCGCCGCCTCGATACAATTTATTGCATGGACTTCTGTGAATCGATATTTCCGTGTTGTTAAGCCGAACAAATATCGCAAGTATTTCACCATGCGATCTACCATCATCTCTATAATATCCACGTGGATTCTGGCTGCTTTGGGTCCCGTAGCATATTTTGCAGCTGGTTACCAAATGGTTTTCCATCCTGGAAAATACCTTTGCAATCCTGAAATAAGCACACGCTGGTACACAACATTTCTTGGCCTAGTCTACGTTGGTATTCCAACTAATGTCGTTATGGTCTGTTACTTTCGCGTTTTTCAAGTCGTTCGACGCCATAATAAGCAGTTCATGAATTCACAAGGAAATCATTACCATCTCAGTGTCGAGGAGATCAAGATCACTAGAACACTGTTCATCGTTGTCTTGGTGTACATGCTGTGTTGGACACCGATTTTGATCATCGATCTTGTGGACACGTTTCGTGGTTACTGGTCCTTAAGTCGTGAAGCCTACACGTGCTATAGCTTCTTAGCTGCTGTAAGCAGTGCAGCCAACCCTATTATCTACGGATGTATGAACCCTGTCTTCAGAGAAAAATATATGAAGATTATCTGTTGCAAGAAGGAAACAAGAGAAAACATCCGACCTCTTGAAATAAACGTGAGAGCTGTAAATGTTTCCTCGAATGCTATGAAGGTAGAAATGATTCCTACGACATCCAGAGATTAACTATTATTATAAATGTCCATATCAAAAGAAGTTAATAATTAGACAGCAAGAAGATGAACAAATGTTGGATGATAATATGGTTGAATAATTTATGATAAAACAAAAATAATAAAAGAAGAAACACGCGCCTGTATTTATTTTGCATTTTTGCTGTGACGAAGGACTAGCCGGCTCGAAACGTCAGCTGCGGCGGTCAGCCTACATTAATCGACTTTTAGTTGATCATACCAGTGTGTATTTATTTCGAGCTAGTTTGTAAGTATATGTTTTTGCGATTGAAATGCCAAAACGCCATCTAAGCAAGGCTGTAGCTAGAGTTTACATGACAGACGTCTGCGTGTCGCCAAATTTGCCAGCTGGTTCCACTGGGAGCATTAAGCCCCCTGGAGCTCTCGTACTTCAGCATTTTGCAGTGTAAATATAGCTATTACTTAAATTTAAATATCTAGACGAGGTGAACGCTTGCCTTATTGCTACGGCCATGCTTCGATCTTAGAAAGAGTATGACAATACTTATTCGTCTGGACCACAGGCAACCGAACTCTAATTTCGAGTTGTTGGTGTGTTTATTTGTCAATATATATAGGCTTTGTATGGGAACTCATTGTCAGAAATCGATCCCACGTGTGCGCACTCGACACCAAATTAGATCAATAAACAGATGTTGAGATACTCAAAATTTTACTGTAGTTTGTATGGTATTGTCAGAAATCGATCCTACGCAGAATGGCAGATTTTTAGTAAACATGCCAACTTAATTCTCAACTGAATGACATTTTCCGACTACGTTACTTGTCTAATAAAAACAAAAAAAACAATCAAAAGTACATTAAATTGGCATTATGAATGAATAAACGCTTCGAGCTTAATAATCCCTCGAGAAGATTCTCGCGGAGATAAAAGCAAAGGCGGCCTACGAGCCTGCTAACATATTCTTACCTGCCGTTTAAAGAAATAAGACTCACTCAGTATGACCACAAGGGATACTTTAAACTGTTTTGTTGTTCACAAAAAGTACTCAAAGGAAAAGGGGAACAACTACTTCAATTTCAAACTGCTAGACAATCGAAAACACCAAATAAAACTCGAAATATGACTAAAGGGAAAACAATTTCGACTAGCAACAAGGGCGCCCAAAAATACTTAATAAACACACATCAGTTGCATTCTCACTGCATTCTGGCTTCAAGCTAGTCAGCAAGCTGAATAAACTGTCATTGTCAAAGATGAACGCTCGCTCCAGAAATTTACTGGCTATGCACCGAAATATTCAATTCAATCACTCAATGACTACATTGAAACGGACGAAGAATTAAGAAGGCAGGGGTGGATACATGGGTGGTGAAGTGGGTGGCTAGCCACCCCCTTTTTGGAATGGTAAAAGAATTAGTAAAGCTGGAGTGATAAAATACAGCTAGTGACCACATTTTCTTGGATTGATAAAGTTTCGCATCTTTATTCTATATTTGACAGCGTGAGCATTGTAGCCCCTAGCCTGTGTGCATGTTCTCATTCCTGCTCCCGTTTTTCTATTGTTTCTCTCCATTTAATTGTCCATCGCGACACTTTATTCTCCGTCGCAACGTTGTGCATAGCGCAAGGCTCCCTAGAAAAGTCCAGTTGCTCCCTAGTTCGCTATGCACATCGAACTCCGATCCGCCGAGTTCAGCTGTTCTTCGCTGTAAGTGTGACGCGAGTGCGAGTGCGATTTTTGCACTAAAATTATATCATTCGCAAGGAGAGTAGAGATCTGATCTTCAAATACAGCTAACCAATGCTGGCGACATGAAAACAAGCTATACCAAGAGTATTTGTTTGCTTGTGGATTGTGAATAGTCGCATCGTAACCCGAATTCGAATCTAAAGGCATATAACAACTGGCTTCTAGCTTGATTTTGACTCTTCCCTGTTTTTGACACCTCCCTACTTTAATTTCCTTACTTTCCACTTTCTATAATATAGTGAGCTGGAGCGGCATCGATATTCGCTAATTTTTGTCATCTTCACGAGTCAAGAGTCAATCAACACGTTCGATCCCTGACTCTAGGGATGTCTTAGGAAAGTGAACTAGCTCCATCTGATCAACTAAAGGACTTTCCTCGCTGTTATTATTGAACATCACCGAAACCCCAATGGCGGATCGCTGTATGCTCCATGCAATGGGGAGCCGGGGAGCCGGGGTGGTGCAGTGGTTAAGCGCTTCGCCTCTTACATCTGTGGCCAAGGTATAGGCCGGTTGGATTCACGGACGCGGCGCCATATGTGAGTTGAGTTTGTTGGTATCTCGCCCTTCTTCCGAGGGTTTTTCTCCGGATTCTCCGGTTTTCCTCCCTCCTCAAAAACCAACCTAAATTTCAAATGAATTCGATCCTGGATTTCGTCGGAATACTTAAATATAAGTCTCTGGCTTGGGAGACCCGGTAACGGCTTCCTGTATCTTCGACGTAAAATGAACCATTATTATTTACTATATATTTGAATGGTTATCGGACTCGTTTGGCATAATCTATTTCCGTTAACCTATACCATAATTTTAGTATCGTTACCTATATATTGTAATAATCTTATCCGTGCGGGTGCAAATAAATATTGTTGTTTTTGTTGTTGTTGTTGACCTACTTTGCCTTCGGAACAAAATCCGAAAGCGTACGTAAATATCACGAAGAAGAATGCATCATAAAAACCTCACACCAACCACTCCAAATAAGCTAAAATAATATAGGTTGAATTCATAAAAAGGAATATAAAGCTTGGCAAGCAAGGCTCACCTTTGTTCTGCAGATAGCAGAGCGAGTTAGAGACAACTCCAAGTCAAGCACTGACTGAACACCATCAAGCGAGTCCCAGAGTGTGACTCGACCCATCTTCCTCGTGGCTGCTCCCGTCTAATAGTCCGATGTCTTGTCCACTACGCTATCTGGCCGATTGTTAAAACGACCGTGACAAAATAACATTCACAACCCTTGTAGTCTATAATGTTGCAATAAAGTAACGGCAAATAATACTTTCTAATGATTTATGAATGTTGGTATAGATGGTTTGTACTCAATCCCCAGAGATTCAAATGACAAAAGGCATGGCGGCCATGTTGGTGTACAGAACAAAAGAAGCTAACGAAGGATCTATTGCATCGCCAACTATTCCGGTCGTGACGAGTCTGCGGTACGTCAGCGGTTTTCCCTGTGAATACACTTATTTTTCACATACCGAAGGCTTTTGATACTGACAATATTCATACGATACTTTAATCTTTCACAGTTGTAAATATTAGGTACATCGGACATTTGGAAAAAGGCCGTTTTTATTCTCCTGAGTGAGATGGAAATTGTGAGTAATTTTGGTTTTCGCGCGAAAATTTTACGGGAAGTAAAATTTCTCATAGATTTAACTGCTGACTAAATGCACAGTTTAACAGCTATCCCAGAGTTCTATGCAGGAATAAATAGAGGAGAAATCGAGTAAGACAATGGTACCAAATATGGGTGAATTTATTTCATTTAGAAGGGATTTCGGTGGAACTTTGTGGAAGTGGTTTTTCAACTGGAAGCTCCCTTACGCAGTGATTGGCAGTTTCGTAATTTTGCGATTTTGAGTGTTTTTAAGTCCAAAGACGCAAGGTAAATTGCAAACCTAAATGCCTGAATTTTCGGTTACCAGCTACTGGGATCTTCTAATACAAGAATCCGCCGCGGTAAATGGAATATATATGAAAGGAATTGAGGTATGGAGCTTTCAATTCTTCATGTAAGCGTGTTTTTGTAATAATTAACAGTAAATGTGTGCGTTCGCTCTACCAACATGCAAGTCAAATTGCAAAGGAAAAGCATTCATGTGTTGTTTATTTTAACATAACCGGAAGAGGATAACTAGCAAAATCTATCGGCGGTCTGGCAAATTTGGAATGAAGATCCCATTTGCTTGAAACAGCGATAATTGATTTAATATGTTCCGAGGGTTTTTCTCCGGGTTCTCCGGTTTTCCTCCCTCCACAAAAACCAACAACCTAAATTCCAATTCGATCTGTGGATTAGCCGGGTCCTGACTTTGATCAGCTTCTATGGTTGTTTGAGATCCCGTTAGAAATTCGGAATTCAGGAAGTGAGGGGATATAGGACATAGTGGGGTTAGTAGAACAAATGAAACAGAGCCTAAGTAACACTAAGTAGCTCAGTTCCTCCTTTCGTTTCCAGTACTATAATTGTTAGTAAATCAATGTTGTGTAAGCTCCCTTGATGAGCTCCTGCTCCTGGAGAAAACACAAAATACTATATGTTTAAATAAAAGGAAAAAAAACCCTACTCTTTTACGAAATAACACAACGGGTTATTTCACGTCCCCCTCACATTGATTAGAAGTGGAAGGGGTTCAACAGCTTATACGTCCCTGCCCAAGGACGTGCGACCGCAGGGTTTCGAACCCGCGACATCCCGCACTCTAGACTGCGCTTACCTGGTTAGGCGGTCTTTTCTTTAAAAAGCTAGGGAGGGACATTTGAAGGTTTGAAGCTGGGTTAAAAATCCCGTAGAATGCCTAGTAAACACTGCGATATTTTGTCAGGTTTTGTTTCCTAGATGGTTATGCGCCAGTAAACTCAGTAGTCAGAACATTCACAGTTTCATAAGGAATAGCATTGAGAAAAATCTTAGCTTGTATGGTCAAATTTATACGGCTCTTGGTAACAAGTTAAAATTAAAACAAGGTAAACAAGTTTTACCAGCTGGCTAACTTAGTCAACTAGAGTATTGTCGAATAATTATTCACAAGTATAGGTTTTGTCAATACTCGAGCTTTTTCACCTGCTGTAACCTCCACAAAATATCAAGCTTCCTGAATATTTTAGTGGGGTATCAGTGGTAATTATTTATCCGTAATATATGCAATATTATCCAAAGACCGTCAGCAGCATTATGCTTTTCAACTATATTTTAAAACACAAGCGCAAGTAAAACGCACTAACTTAGCAAAGTGCGTTCGATTGGATCACCAAGACATAATATAAACGCTACCAGAATGGCCAGACCATTTCGTGCAGTAGAATGGCCGTATCATTTTACAGTTCCGCGGATTTGGTTGTTCAATTGTGAATAACTAGTTATCCAGTGGAGAAAATAAGTTAGCTAGGTTAATACTTATACAATGGATGGCGCTTCAACTTCTTAAACAACCAAACTGTGGCATATCTACATTACGGAAGGATTTTGATTCCCATGACATAATTCATTCCACTGTTTCATCTATTACTTTAAAGACTTTGTGCTCTCTCAGCAGAATGAAACATGTGCACCGGCTTCCAGCGGTGCGGGATTCTTTAAGTCGAACAAATACAGAAAACGAAAAAGCAATAGAATAAAATGAAAACAAAACTATAATCTCAACTTCGTTTTCAAGTAAAAACAATTAATGAAATTTAGACTGATGACGCGCCCTGAAACACACACCCTTAATCAGGATTTCTTACCTTTCATATGAAAGTTAAAAAATTGCGACCTTGCTTGAGCCACACAAGTCCGAGGTATAGAACATATCTTCCATATTTATATCTGATTTGGTAATTCTATACACTAGTTTTCTCACTTTGAGTAATGTTTTCAAATATAGTACCATATTTTCTCTAGGCCACTGTCTGAGTTCTCGTGTGGTCGCAATCGTGCGGCTTCAGACGTTAAAGTGCCGTGTTTCATTTCTATTGTCTCGGACTGCTTCATAGTTACCTTATGATAGCATTTGCCCATTTTTGTGAAAATGTAATCGGCTTTGGATAGCATTTCCCCATTTTTATGAAAATTTAATCGGCTTTGGATGTAGAAGAAATTCCTTCAACTTTTTTCGTGTTTACAGCTATCGCATTAATGACCTGTTGTCCGATATTTCCTCCTTTAAAAGTAGATACCTGTCAATACAAAATTTTCACTTTCATTAGCTGCCAGCTGCTTTAATGTAGCGTTATTTTCGATAAAGCACCGAATATTACACGTTATCATTTGAAACTGTCTGGTATTTGACCACAGCGTATTCAGAAACATTCAAAGAATGAACAACTCATATGTACTGAAGATGTTGTACATCAAACTGTTGTCACGAGAAACTGCAAGAGTCGTCGCTGAAAGTGGAGTATTAGTTTTCATTATGATCACTACCCTCATTGGCAACTCTATGATAATTTATATCGTGCTCTCCAGTCGTCGCATGAGAACCATTCCCAATCTGTTCATCGTCTCCTTGGCGTTCTCTGACATTGGAATGGGAGTGCTATCCATGCCTATGTCTCTAACGGGGTTGGCGTCTTCGTACTGGCCGTTTGGAGATGCTGCATGTCAGTATCATGGTTTCATCTCACTCACAATGGGCGCCGCCTCGATACAATTTATTGCATGGACTTCTGTGAATCGATATTTCCGTGTTGTTAAGCCGAATAAATATCGCAAGTTTTTCACCATGCGATCTACCATCATCTCTATAATGTTCACGTGGATTCTGGCTGCTTTGTGTCCCGTACCATATTTTGCAGCTGGTTACAAAATGGTTTTCCATCCTGGAAAATTCTTTTGCAATCCTGAAATAAGCACACGCTGGTACACAATATGTATTGTCCTAGTCTACGTTGGTATTCCAACTAATGTCGTTATGGTCTGTTACTTTCGCGTTTTTCAAGTCGTTCGACGCCATAATAAGCAGTTAATGAATTCACAAGGAAATCAGAACCATCTCAGTGTCGAGGAGATCAAGATCACTAGAACACTGTTCATCGTTGTCTTGGTGTACATGCTGTGTTGGACACCGATTTTGATCATAGATCTTGTGGACACGTTTCGTGGTTACTGGTCTTTAAGTCGTGAAGCCTACACGTGCTATAGCTTCTTAGCTGCTGTAAGCAGTGCAACCAACCCTATTATCTACGGATGTATGAATCCTGTCTTCAGGGAAAAATATATGAAGATTATCTGTTGCAAGAAGGAAACAAGAGAAAACATCCGACCTCTTGAAATAAACGTGAGAGCTGTAAATGTTTCCTCGAATGCTATGAAGGTAGAAATGATTCCTACGACATCTAGAGATTAACTATTATTATAAATGTCCATATCAAAAGAAGTTAATAATTAGACAGCAAGAAGATGAACAAATGTTGGATGATAATATGGTCGAATAATTTATGATAAAACAAATAAAAGAAGAAACACGCGGCTGTATTTATTGTGCATTTTTGCTGTGATGAAGGACTAGCCGGCTCGAAACGTCAGCTGCGGCGGTCAGCCTACATTAATCGACTTTTAGTTGATCATACCAGTGTGTATTTATTTCGAGCTAGTTTGTAAGTATATGTTTTTGCGATTGAAATGCCAAAACGCCATCTAAGCAAGGCTGTAGCTAGAGTTTACATGACAGACGTCTGCGTGTCGCCAAATTTGCCAGCTGGTTCCACTGGGAGCATTAAGCCCCCTGAAGCTCTCGTGCTTCAGAATGTTGCAGTGTAAATACAGCTATTCCTTAAATTTAAATATCTAGACGAGGTGAACGCTTGCCTTATTGCTACGGCCATGCTTCGAGCTTAGAAATATAATGAAAATACTTATCCGTCTGGACCACCGGCAACCGAACTCTAATTTCGAGTTGTTGGTGTGTTTATTTGTTAGTATACATAGGCTTTGTATGGGAACTCAATCCCACGCGTGCGCACTAGACACCAAATTAGATCAATAACCAGATGTTGAGATACTCAAAATTTTACTGTAGTTTGTATGGTATTGTCAGAAATCGATCCTACGCAGAATGGCAGATTTTTAGTAAACATGCCTACTCATTATATTTCTCAACTGAATGACATTTTCCGACTACGGTACTTGTCTAATAAAAACAAAACAACAACAATCAAAAGTACCTTAAATTGGCATTATGAATGAATAAACGCTTAGAGCTTAATAATCCCTCGTGAAGATTCTCTCGGAGATAAAACCAAAGGCGACCTACGAGCCTGCTAACATATTCTTACCTGTCATTTAAAGAAATAAGACTCACTCAGTATGACCACAAGGGATACTTTTAAACTGTTTTGTTGTTGACAAAAAGTGCTCAAAGGAAAAGGGGAACAACTACTTCAATTTCAAACTACCAGACGATCGAAAACACTAAATAAAACTCGAAATATGGCTAAAGCGGAAAACGATTTCGACTAGCACAAGGGCGCCCAAAGTTACTTAATAAACACACATCAGTTGCATTCTCATCGCATTCTGGCTTCAAGCTAGTCAGCAAGCTGAAGAAAACTGTCATTGTCAAAGATGAACGCTCGCTCCAGAAATTTTACTGGCCATGCACCGGAATATTCAATTCAATCACTCAATGACTACAATGAAACGGACGAAGAATTAAGAAGGCAGGGGTGGATACAGGGGTGGTGAAGTGGGCGGCTAGCCACCCCCCTTTTGGAATGGTAAATACTGAAATATGTAAAGCTGGAGTGATAAAATACAGCTAGTGAACACGTTTTCTTGGATTGATAAAGTTTCGCATCTTTATTATATATTTGACAGCGTGAGCATCGTAGCCCCTAGCCTGTGTACATGTTCTCATCCCTGCTCCCGTTTTTCTATTGTTTCTAGCCATTTAATTGTCCGTCGCGACACTTTATTCTCCGTCGCAACGTTGTGCATAGCGCAAGGCTCCCTAGTTCAGTTGCTCCCTAGTTCGCTATGCACATCGAACTCCGATCTGCCGACGGAGTTCAGCTGTTCTTCGCTGTAAGTGTGACGCGAGTGCGAGTGCGATTTTTGCACTAAAATTATATCATTCGCAAGGAGAGTAGAGATCTGATCTTCAAATATACAGCTAACCAATGCTGGCGACATGAAAACAAGCTATACCAAGAGTATTTGTTTGCTTGTGGATTGTGAATAGTCGCATCGTAACCCGAATTCGAATCTAAAGGCATATACCAACTGGCTTCTAGCTTGATTTTGACTCTTCCCTGTTTTTGACACCTCCCTACTTTAATTTCCTTACTTTCCACTTTCTATAGTGAGCTGGAGCGGCATCGATATTCGCTAGTTTTTGTCATCTTCACGAGTCAAGAGTCAATCAACACGTTCGATTCCTGACTCTAGGGATGTCTTAGGAAAGTGAACTAGCTCCATCTGATAAACTAAAGGACTTTACTCGCTGTTATTCTTGAACATCACCGAAACCCCAATGGCGGATCGCTGTATGCTCCTCTTACATATGTGGCCCAGGTATAGGCCGGTTCGATTCACGGACGCGGCGCCATATGTGAGTTGAGTTTGTTGGTATATCGCCCTTCTTCCGAGGGTTTTTCTCCGGGTTCTCCGGTTTTCCTCCCTCCTCAAAAACCAACCTAAATTTCAAATGAATTCGATCCTGGATTTCGTCGGAATACTTAAATATAAGCCTCTGGCTTGGGAGACCCGGTAACGGCTTCCTGTATCTTCTACGTAAAATGAACCATTATTATTTACTATATATTTGAATGGTTATCGGACTTGTTTGGCATAAGCTATTTCCGTTAACCTGTACCATAATTTTAGTATCTTTTCCCATTGTAATAATCTTATCCGTGCTTGTGCAAATAAATATTGTTGTTGTTGTTGTTGTTGTTGACCTACTTTGCCTTCGTAACAAAATCCGAAAGCGTACGTAAATATCACGAAGAAGAATGCATCATAAAAACCTCACACCAACCACCCCAAATAAGCTAAAATAATATACACTGTAGGTTGAATTCATAAAAAGGAATATAAATCTTGGCAAGCAAGGCTCACCTTTTTTCTGCAGATAGCAGAGCGAGTTAGAGACAACTCCAAGTCAAGCACTGACTGAACACCATCAAGCGAGTCCCAGAGTGTGACTCGACCCATCTTCCTCGTGGCTGCTCCCGTCTACTAGTCCGCTGTCTTGTCCACTACGCTATCTGGCCGATTGTTAAAACGACCGTGACAAAATAACATTCACAACCCTTGTAGTCTATAATGTTGCAATAAAGTAACGTCAAATAATACTTTCTAATGATTTATGAATGTTGGTATAGATGGTTTGTACTCAATCCCCAGAGATTCAAATGACAAAAGGCATGGCGGCCATGTTGGTGTACAGAACAAAAGAAGCTAACGAAGGATCTATTGCATCGCCAACTATTCCGGTCGTGACGAGTCTGCGGTACGTCAGCGGTTTTCCCTGTGAATACACTTATTTTTCACATACCGAAGGCTTTTGATACTGACAATATTCATACGATACTTTAATCTTTCACAGTTGTAAATATTAGGTACATCGGACATTTGGAAAAAGGCCGTTTTTATTCTCCTGAGTGAGATGGAAATTGTGAGTAATTTTGGTTTTCGCGCGAAAATTTTACGGGAAGTAAAATTTCTCATAGATTTAACTGCTGACTAAATGCACAGTTTAACAGCTATCCCAGAGTTCTATGCAGGAATAAATAGAGGAGAAATCGAGTAAGACAATGGTACCAAATATGGGTGAATTTATTTCATTTAGAAGGGATTTCGGTGGAACTTTGTGGAAGTGGTTTTTCAACTGGAAGCTCCCTTACGCAGTGATTGGCAGTTTCGTAATTTTGCGATTTTGAGTGTTTTTAAGTCCAAAGACGCAAGGTAAATTGCAAACCTAAATGCCTGAATTTTCGGTTACCAGCTACTGGGATCTTCTAATACAAGAATCCGCCGCGGTAAATGGAATATATATGAAAGGAATTGAGGTATGGAGCTTTCAATTCTTCATGTAAGCGTGTTTTTGTAATAATTAACAGTAAATGTGTGCGTTCGCTCTACCAACATGCAAGTCAAATTGCAAAGGAAAAGCATTCATGTGTTGTTTATTTTAACCTAACCGGAAGAGGATAACTAGCAAAATCTATCGGCGGTCTGGCAAATTTGGAATGAAGATCACATTTGCTTGAAACAGCGATAATTGATTTAATATGTTCAAAGGGTTTTTCTCCCTCCACAAAAACCAACAACCTAAATTCCAATTCGATCTGTGGATTAGCCGGGTCCTGACTTTGATCAGCTTCTATGGTTGTTTGAGGTCCCGTTAGAAATTCGGAATTCAGGAAGTGAGGGGGTATAGGATATACTGTGGGGTTAGTAGAACAAATGAAACAGAGCCTAAGTAACACTAAGTAGCTCAGTTCCTCCTTTCGTTTCCAGTACTATAATTGTTAGTAAATCAATGTTGTGTAAGCTCCCTTGATGAGCTCCTGCTCCTGGAGAAAACACAAAATACTATATGTTTAAATAAAAGAAAAAAAAACCCTACTCTTTTACGAAATAACACAACGGGTTATTTCACGTCCCCCTCACATTGATTAGAAGTGGAAGGGGTTCAACAGCTTATACGTCCCTGCCCAAGGACGTGCGACCGCAGGGTTTCGAACCCGCGACATCCCGCACTCTAGACTGCGCTTACCTGGTTAGGCGGTCTTTTCTTTAAAAAGCTAGGGAGGGACATTTGAAGGTTTGAAGCTGGGTTAAAAATCCCGTAGAATGCCTAGTAAACACTGCGATATTTTGTCAGGTTTTGTTTCCTAGATGGTTATGCGCCAGTAAATTTAGTAGTCAGAACATTCACAGTTTCATAAGGAATAGCATTGAGAAAAATCTTAGCTTGTATGGTCAAATTTATACGGCTCTTGGTAACAAGTTAAAATTAAAACAAGGTAAACAAGTTTTACCAGCTGGCTAAGTTAGTCAACTAGAGTATTGTCGAATAATTATTCACAAGTAGGTTTTGTCAATACTCGAGCTTTTTCACCTGCTGTAACCTCCACAAAATATCAACCTTCCTGAATGTTTTAGTGGGGTATCAGTGGTAATTATTTATCCGTAATGTATGCAATATTATCCAAAGACCGTCAGTAACATTATGCTTTTCAACTATATTTTAAAACACAAGCGCAAGTAAAACGCACTAACTTAGCAAAGTGCGTTCGATTGGATCACCAAGACATAATATAAACGCTACCAGAATGGCCAGACCATTTCGTGCAGTAGAATGGCCGTATCATATTACAGTTCCGCGGATTTGGTTGTTCAATTGTGAATAACTAGTTATCCAGTGGAGAAAATAAGTTAGCTAGGTTAATACTTATACAATGGATGGCGTTTCAACTTCTTAAACAACCAAACAGAGTTAGCCGATTACCTCTATTTCTGCTATATTGCTTAGGTTTGCCGAATTGTTGTTTTGGCCGGCAAACGTTCACTACTTAGTTAGGATGGTAGGTAACCAATCAGAAGCTCGATAACTTCTTAAACAACCAAACAACCAAATATATACATAACGGAAGGATTTTGATTCCCGTGACATAATTCATTCCACTGTTTCATCTATTACTTTAAAGACTTTGTGCTCTCTGAGCAGAATTAAACATGTGACCGCCTTCCAGCGGTGCGGGATTCTTTAAGTCGAACAAATACAGAAAACGAAAAAGCAATAGAATAAAATGAAAACAAAACTATAATCTCAACTTCGTATTCAAGAAAAAAACAATTAATTAAATTTAGAATGACGGGCCCTGAAACACAAACCCTTAATCAGGATTTCATAAAAAATAGCGACCTTGCTTGAGCCACACAAGTCCGAGGTATAGAACATATCTTCCATATTTATTATCTGATTTTGCAATTCTTTACACTAGTTTTCTCACTTTGAGTAATGTTTTCAAATATAGTACCATATTTTCTCTAGGCCACTGCCTGAGTTCTCGTGTGGTCGCAATCATGCGGCTTCAGACGTTAAAGTGCCGTGTTTCACTTATATTGTCTCGGACTGCTTCATAGTTACCTTATGATAGCATTTCCCCATTTTTGTGAAAATTTAATCGGCTTTGGATGTAGAAGAAATTCCTTCAACCTTTTTTCGTGTTTACAGCTATCGCATTAATTTCCTGTGGTCCGATATTTCCTCCCGTGTTGCAGTTTTTCGTGATAACAGTTTGATAGAAAACATCTTCAAAACATACGAGTTGTTCAGTTTCTCCTCTCTCGGTTTGAGGGCGACGATTAATAACAGCAGTGCTTGTTTGTTTGTTTGTTTCTATCGTTTCCTTCTGTGAGCAAGGCGTTTTTCGGCAAAAGCGTCAACTGCAATAAACAGAGATGGTTTCGCGATATATAGCTAAATTGTACGGCAGGTGCTTTGGACACACACGCTCATTTGATATAAGCTATCGAGCTTCTGATTGGTTACCTACCATCCTAACTAAGTAGTGAACGTTTGCCGGCCAAAACAACAATTCTGCAAACCTAAGCAATATAGCAGAAATAGAGGTAATCGGCTAACTCTGTTGCCACCCAATTCAGATCACGTGACGTAAACACACATTACTCTGGAGAATTGACTCTTTGAAAATTAATTTTATTCAGATGGGCATGACTGCATAATGATCTGAATTGGGTGGCAACAGAGTTAGCCGATTACTTCTATTGAATATTTTACTCGGCGAAACGCCGACCCACACAAACAAGAGAAAAGCAACATTGCATGTATATAACATCAAAACTATTACATCGTAAAAAAAAAAACAGCAAAAATACGGAAATGACGGTTCCCTGAATTCTGAAACGGCGGTTACAGAATTCGGGCAGTTGGGTATGTTTTTTTAATAGTAGATATCTGTCAATACAAAATTTTGACTTTCATTAGTTGCCGGCTGGTTTAATGTAGCGTTATTCTCGATAAAGCACCGAATATTACACGTTATCATTTGAAACTGTCTGGTATTGGACCACAGCGTATTCAGAAACATCCAAAGAATGAACAACTCATATGTACTGAAGATGTTGTACATCAAACTGTTGTCACGAGAAACTGCAAGAGTCGTCGCTGAAAGTGGAGTATTTGTTCTCATTATGATCACTACACTCATCGGCAACTCTATGACAATTTATATCGTCCTTTCAAGTCGTCGCATGAGAACCATTCCCAATCTGTTCATCGTCTCCTTGGCGTTCTCTGACATTGGAATGGGAGTGTTATCCATGCCTATGTCTCTAATGGGGTTGGCTTCTTCGTACTGGCCGTTTGGAGATGCTGCATGTCAGTATCATGGTTTCATCTCAGTCACAATGGGCGCCGCCTCGATACAATTTATTGCATGGACTTCTGTGAATCGATATTTCCGTGTTGTTAAGCCGAACAAATATCGCAAGTATTTCACCATGCGATCTACCATCATCTCTATAATATCCACGTGGATTCTGGCTGCTTTGGGTCCTGTAGTATATTTTGCAGCTTGTTACAAAATGGTTTTCCATCCTGGAAAATATTTCTGCAATCCTGAAATAAGCATACGCTGGTACACAACATGTATTGTCCTAGTCTACGTTGGTATTCCAACTAATGTCATTATGGTCTGTTACTTTCGCGTTTTTCAAGTCGTTCGACGCCATAATAAGCAGTTCATGAATTCACAAGGAAATCAGAACCATCTCAGTGTCGAGGAGATCAAGATCACTAGAACACTGTTCATCGTTGTCTTGGTGTACATGCTGTGTTGGACACCGATTTTGATCATAGATCTTGTGGACACGTTTCGTGGTTACTGGTCCTTAAGTCGTGAAGCCTACACGTGCTATAGCTTCTTAGCTGCTGTAAGCAGTGCAGCCAACCCTATTATCTACGGATGTATGAACCCTATCTTCAGGGGAAAATATATGAAGATTATCTGTTGCAAGAAAGAAACAAGAGAAAACATCCGACCTCTTGAAATAAACGTGAGAGCTGTAAATGTTTCCTCGAATGCTATGAAGGTAGATATGATTCCTACGACATCCAGAGATTAACTATTATTATAAATGTCCATATCAAAAGTAGGTAATAATTAGACAGCAAGAAGATGAACAAATGTTGGATGATAATATGGTCGAATAATTTATGATAAAACTAATAAAAGAAGAAACACGCGGCTGTATTTATTTTGCATTTTTGCTGTGACGAAGGACTAGTGCTCGAAACGTCAGCTGCGGCGGTCAGCCTACATTAATCGACTTTTAGTTGATCATACCAGTGTGTATTTATTTCGAGCTAGTTTGTAAGTATATGTTTTTGCGATTGAAATGCCAAAACGCCATCTAAGCAAGGCTGTAGCTAGAGTTTACATGACAGACGTCTGCGTGTCGCCAAATTTGCCAGCTGGTTCCACTGGGAGCATTAAGCCCCCTGAAGCTCTCGTACTTCAGAATTTTGCAGTGTAAATATAGCTATTCGTTAAATTTAAATATCTAGACGAGGTGAACGCTTGCCTTATTGCTACGGCCATGCTTCGATCTTAGAAATAGAATGAAAATACTTACCGTCTGGACCACAGGTAACCGAACTCTATTTTCGAGTTGTTGGTGTGTTTATTTGTCAATATATATAGGCTTTGTATGCGAACTCATTATCAGAAATCGATCCCACGCGTGCGCACTCGACACCAAATTAGATCAATAAACAGATGTTGAGATGCTAAAAAAATTACTGTAGTTTGTATGGTATTGTCAGAAATCGATCCTACGCAGAATGGCAGATTTTTAGTAAACATGCCTACTCATTTCTCAACTGAATGACATTTTCCGACTACGGTACTTGTCTAATAAAAACAAAAACAAAACGTTCAAAAGTACTTTAAATTGGCATTATGAATGAATAAACGCTTAGAGCTTAAAGTGCATATAAGCCCTGGCTAATTATATTTTTTACGAAGAGACGAGAGGCCATAGACAAAGTATTCCAGAATAAAAAGTTGATTTGATTTATTTGTCATGGTGTACTGGCCGTTCAAAGTTGCCCAAAAACGTGTATTGGGTTGCCTGTGGACGAAAATCAAGCGCGCTCAGAGCGCTTTACAAAATTGGCACTGGGTCTAGTTTGACGTCATCAACAGAACACGGTCGATGCGCTATTGCACGAAAGGCCTTGTCGAATAAAGCTCTTCGAAACGTTTAGCGCGATATTATCACCTTTCTCGGTTATCTATTCAATTATTTTGCAAATAAGCCAACGTTTTAAAGCGGCGAAGAGACGAGTTCTGTTGATGACGTCACGTTTTATTCTCGTCCCAGTCTCCGAAGGTGCGCGGAAATTATTCTACATTTGGAAGTTTAGTCGCTAAAAAAATAATGAAAACATTTTTATTTAGAAATTTCGGAATTTTTTCTCTACCTTTTAAGGTCTAAGCTTTAAAAAAAAAGCATAATTGGCCAGGGCTTATATGCACTTTAATAATCCCTCGAGAAGATTCTCGAGGAGATAAAACCAAAGGCGGCCTACGAGCCTGCTAACATATGCTTACCTGTCGTTTAAAGAAATAAGACTCACTCAGTATGACCACAAGGGAACTTTAAACTGTTTTGTTGTTCACAAAAGTGCTCAAAGGAAAAGGGGAACAACTACTTCAATTTCAAACTGCCAGATGATGGAAAACATCAAATAAAACTCGAAGTATGACTAAAGGGGAAAACGATTTCGACTAGCAACAAGGGCGCCCAAAAATCCTTAATAAAGACACATCAGTTGGTACTCACCGCATTCTGGCTTCAAGCTAGCTAGTCAGCAAGCTGAAGAAAACTGTCATTGTCAAAGATGAACGCTCGCTCCAGAAATTGACTAGCCATGCACCGGAATATTCAATTCAGTCACTCAATGACTACAATGAAACGGACGAAGAATTAAGAAGGCCAAATTCAACTTTCCATGGCGATTTCCACTAGAGATACAACTGGCCTTGTAACTCGTTAAATTCAAGCCTTGGGCTATCTTTTCCAGGCGTAATTGAGCAGTGAAAGTCAACCAAACCACGTATTGATGTAACTATGCTTCACAATAGATCGATTTAGTTTGTACATTTGTTGTCCCAATTCAGGTCACCTGACTTTTCCCTTGAGTAGTGCTTTCTTGTTTTTCTGTATCGTATCCCAAGAGGAATTGTCCAAATTTATCTAATTGAAAAACAAAGCACTGAATCCCTTGGAGAGCTGTCATGTGATCTGAACTGGGACAACAAATCGGTCTATTGTCGAGTTTCCTTCAATTTTGGTCCGAGTCAAATGGCCTTCTTTTATTGCTAATCCCTAAGAACAATAGCGGCGTTACTAGGAAGTAATTATATAATGTAGATATTTTTACCTCTCTTATGAGTTTATTTACCATTCAATCTTTGTAAAACAGTCTCTTGTCCTTCACTTAGTTAGGCAGACTTATAACTGAACAAATGTGCCAGTAAATGTTCTCCTGTTCTAACCAGTAATAATGAAATAAATCTGCAAACAAAAAAAGTGTTCCGTTCCTCTCTTTTATCATGTCAATAGATAATGAAAACCACCTCACTTTTTTCATGTGGAAAGACAATAGATAATGAGATATCACCTCAATTTATTCAACAATAGATAATGAGCTACCACCCCACTTTATACATGAGCCCAACACAATATAACCGTGACGTCACACCTTCCACCCCAACTAAATGAGATACCACCCCCCCGAAAACAGTAATACAGTACCGCTCGAAACCTGCATTCTGATTGCACCATTATACTGTAGCTCTATTGTTTTTGTACTGCACGTCCTAAAGGGTAGGGTGTTTTGTATTGTTGCATGGGTAAGCCGATGTTGTGGCTCGTTTCGAGCGTTACAGGCCGGCTCCAAAAAAGGGCTAACTCCATGCATCCTCTACTGCTAACATTTGATTTCTACAATGGACTGCTGGACCGGAAAGGTGAGCATATTTATAATGTTCGCTTGCATTTACGAAATTATGAAGCCGTTCCGTAAATATTCTTTGTAAAATCTGAAGACATTTTAGTTATTTATGTGAAAAACCGCTTCATTCCTATACTACGCAACACGCCCAACTTGTACAAAATAATAATAACACTACAACTACTGGAGTGCAACAGTGCCGGATGCCTGATGGACAGCAGCGAACGGTTTCTTTAATAAACTACGGTAATACTATTCATTACATAGTTCTAATATTACAGAATCATAATAAAGTATTTAACAGGAAATGAAGAAATGGAGAAAACTTTCCATAACCATACATCATCCTGAAAGGATGGTTGGACAATCAAATGACGTAATCGCATGATAATAAGTAGCTTTTCACATGCTCAAATCAAACAATAATACCGAAAAATCGATATCTAAAGAAAATAATGTACGTTGCCCGGTACGAAAAACCATCGTAAAAAACACGTCTTGCTAGATGGAAAACTTCTGGACCGAATGCAATCGTACAAGGCTCCGAGGGCTAAAGCCAAAATGGTTATATCTTTGATGAATAATAACTTAACACATTAAAACTAAAGTTTGGCTGACTTGTGGCTGTCCAGCAAGCGAGAGAAAGAATTCAAAACTGATTGGTCTTTATATACCTCAAATACATATGCACAAGAAAAGAAACTATGAACTATAACTTAAGTGATAAACAAATAGCTACGTGCCGTAATGAAGACGCTTTCCAACTCACTTTGTTACGTTGGAAATCCTCTATTACGTACAGCGGGCGCAAAGGCCGTGATTGTTATATTGGCGATGAAGAATAAGAAAAAAAATACGCTGTGTATTGTTTGTCCTTCATCAAATAAAGTTTACATAATATCGGAGCATAACTGAATTATCAACAGAACACAGTTATATGTCGATAGGTTTTATCGCAGGCAAAGATTCAGACCACTTAGCAACACTAATCTTGACGTACAACACAGGGTGACCACACGCATAGCCTTTCGCACTAGCATACCAGTTCCTTGAATTCATGGTCACCGGCCGGTGATCACCTCGCTTTGATGCCCTGGGTCTCAAAGGATATATCCCGGATGTAGGAAACGGTATCCATATTTTCTCAACAGTGTTAGTACCATTTTATCAAAGGAAGTCAGGGTCACAAACGTTTTAATGATGTATCGAGAGGAAGACAATGTTCTTTTATGAGTTTTTCAGCGCTGTCGTGTGCCAAATCTGACCAGTTGAGCAGTGGACCTCTGACACAATCGATACAAATTATCCTTATCGGAGGAGACCAACTGATCTCGTTTCGCTTGGCAATCGACTCATCCCAGATGCACTCATCATGCAGAGACGATATCGCTGAAATATCTGTCCGTTGAGACATGTTGATCTATGGAGACACTTAGAAATCGTCCTTCGGGACAGCAAACGAACCCTTCCGAGTACGGTAGCAAACAAATCGCCCAACGTGGAACAAATGAAAAATCGTCCCCGATAATTATATGTTTACCTCATATAATTCCTCTTGCTTTTAAGCTTTTACATTTTTCTAGGATATTTTTGTAATGAGTGTATAAAATTGTTATTGTTTTGTTGCATTGGCATGTTAAAAAGTGCATCACTCGGATATAAATATTATTAACTTTGAGTTGATGTTATATTGTTGATGTGGACGGTTGTATCTGGGTGCTCCCAGTACATTTAGAGAGTCCATAGACTGGGGATCAGTATTTTCTGCACTCCCACTGCCATATAGCAAATTAATGTTATAGTTTATGATTGTTTTCACATTTCAATAAAATACCTATACTTTACTCGTTGTCTATATTTCCGTTATCGATGTTCTGTCCCTGATTGAGCAAAGTATGATTTGCAAGCTAGAGCCACATAGACAGATTTTCAGTTTGCCCAACTCACTCGAACTAATATCACAGACAGTAGCTCTATACATTCCCTCGCAGCACTTCACTTTCTATTAGAAACTTCTAGTATTAAGTCAATCTTATCAATCTTACAAATATTGCTGAGCCGTTACGAAAACCAGGAAAAAGCCTGGAAGGGAAAAAAATATCTGGTACGTATTATCCATCCCATGCGCAGCTGCAGCAGTGCTTTTGGGGATGAAACGTTTTCTATGATTATCGAGGTTTTGGCGTCTAATAATCTTGACAGGTGTAGTGCTAAATACAAGAACGTCAAGGAAATATAAATAGGGCTGATTTCACGTCTTTGTAAATCGAAAAACTTCAGTATTGACATCTCTCAGTGGCATATTTGGTAACAGTGGACTAATGGCTCTCCACTTCAAAAACTCTTCATTCAATCACCTTCTGGAAATGACAGAAGTCCTTGTACCACAGGTTGAATAACTTAACCATACCTGTGAAAGTAAACTAAAAAGGAATAAACAAGAAACGAAACCGTGTGCTCTATGTTATCAAGGATGTATTCAAAATACATTGTCAAACAATAAGATAATTATGTATACAGTTGCGTTAACTCAACGTCTCTTGCCACAGTTTCGATCAATCTCGATTATAACTGAACGCTGGTTTAAGGGCCTATTGAGATATTCCGTTGCTATGCAACACCGTTGCTATGCTCGCAGGAGCAGATGCGATTTTGACTTCCGATTTTTGTTAGGCTGAGAACTGAAGCCGACTCGGGCGATATGAGTCGGCTGTTTTCTCAGGCTAGTTTTAGCGTGTTCGGTCACCCGATAGTTTTAATACTTACACATATTTATAGTAAGTTTTACTCGTGTTTAACTGAAAGGTTTTTATGAATGAATGATCAAGTAAAGTGTTAAAAGGTCGAAGCAAAAAGTTTAAATTGGCCACCTTTGCTTTTCAAATAATTAACAACAAAGCCAAAATTCCTGCTGTTTTTCATGATATTATCAAACCAGTTTCTGATGTCCATTCGTAAAATACCAGGTATTCTGCAAATCAAAATCTTTACAGACCATTTTTACGAACGAATTATGGCCAACACACTTTTAAGTTTATGATTTCTAAAATATGGGAGAACATACCAACTAAGATTAAAAGTTTAAAATTTAATGGTTTCAAAATGTGTCACAAACAATATTTATTAAGTAATCAAAAGTAATTTTCATTCTCGCTCTGTCTATTAATTTCTCTTTTACTGTCTAGAATCTACTTAATAAGTCTACCTTGCAGATGTTTGTATATCTAAACTTATGCTGTCACCGCATTTTTATTCTTCTCAAAGGTAGTGGTCAACACGAAAGCTTTGCTACTTTGACCACTACACACCATTCTTTATAGAACACTTAAGCCGCCTTCCGTATTTATTTATCCTTTTTATACATAAACATTATTTATTGAACAAATAATCAGTGTGCAAATAAAATGAACTTGAACTTGCAAGCCGTGGCGGGTGCGAATGTCGCTGGAAAATGAAAAGCTTGGTTTATCGTGTGAAAGAAATACTTGACAATAAACTCAATCCGATAATTTTAAAGGAATCGTTCAGGACTCGAAAAGCGCCTAACTGTACTTGAACCTAAAAAAAGGGAAATAATTTGTACCGAGCAAAAAAGTAATGGCAAGCGTGACGTCGCCGCCAACACAGTGATGAGTGAAATCAGTCAGGAAATCGCCGATGAATGGGAACGAAAACTTGTATTGGACGCTGAGTTATTCCCGCTGTTGATAGATTGAAGTAACATATAGTAAATAGTATCTATAGTTGTCAAATATATAGACGCTGAAATGGCTGCTTCCAGCAAGAACATGGCTTCTAAAAACACGAAGAAAAAGTACTGCCACTCATTCAGACAAGAAGTCAAGTGATTTTCGACCGACAGGTTTTCAACTCAAATCTTCCACAAACATGAACACTTTTGTCTCCAGATAATGCTTTCGGGTTACTGGTAAAGTTGTGATTGAACCTCGCCTGCAACTAATTAGAATACAGGTCAGTTTTCATCCTTAAAAAAAGTATTTTTGATGTCGGAAAACAAACTGTTGTGAACGCCACGACATTCAACTTCAAGTTGTCGAATCTCGTCTAATTTTAGCTTGAATTATATTGGCTATTCGGTTTGCCGCAAAATGGGTTCCTGGCATGTGCTCCACACAGTCCCAAGCTCATTGCATGCAGACAATCAAGATAGCTCATTATAGACTGGAGTATTCAGCCAAGCCCCAAAACTAGCCATTGTCGGAAGAAATAGGAGAGAATGCACATCCTGTTCGACCAATTATTGCAGACTTTACTGCAACAACAGTTCTGCGACTATTTCACGACCACAAAACAGGCACTTTTGCGCATGCGTTAATGTCTTCATTTCCTGTTTCTAAAAATCCTAAACATTTGGCGCGCTTTCACTAAAAACCAAAGTTTTTCCCGTTAAAATGTTGTTGCCCACGAGTAGTGGGAGAGGCACCGAATTAGCCCTTTTTTTGAGGAGGAATAGATAATTAGTGAGGAGGGACGATTGAGGAGGAATACAGACGTCACAGTCCTTTTGTCTTGGGCTCATGACGTACCTGATCAGAATTGCGGCGTATGCATAAATTCGGAATGCTAATTTTTAGGGCGACGTCACAGTCTTATTGTCTTAGGTCATGCATAAATTAATTAGGGCGTACGGCCCTTTTTTAAGGCGCTATGCTAATTTTTAAGGCGCTCTCATGAATAAAGTGAGGCGCGCTCATGAATAAAGTGCGGTAAAGTCCGGTGCTCTCATGAATAAAGTGGAATCTCATTAACTCAGAGGATTATCTATTATTTCTGTGAATGAGGTCATCGATCTATTCGGGCATGTTTGGGCAAAGCTTGAGCGGCTATAATACCAGAACCTGTGTCTCTGAGTGAGTACAACCCAAAGTGTAAAACCAGAAAACTCCAACTACAAGATGGCAGGGAAACCTATATCAGAAGACACTATTTGCATCGATGAAGTTGAAGTTGTCGAAAGAAACAGAGCATTTCACAGGATATCAAGTACAATACATTTGGTGTATGCTGCACTCTGTGAAAAACCAATCTATGCCGAGAAAGAAAGACAATGTGAAACAGATCACCCAAATCAAAGACAGCACGATTGCTTGATGTTATCGGAAGAGGAATCGTGAAATTTGTTCTACGATAATGCAAAAGAAAAGTCATTTTTTTTTAGAAAAGATGAAGAGTTTATGCAGATAGATTCACTTTGTAGTGCGTTTTCTGAACAGTTACCTATGCAGATAGATTGACTTATGATAAACATCAAACTTATGGTAAAATGTAATCACCCTGGTCAAGCATACGCGTAATTATTGTAAGATTATTGTAAGTTCTTGGGTTGATATAATGTACCGTGTTACAAGATTACACTGATTTATAAAGACAGGACTTCTTATCATCTTATTTGATATTGCTGGTTGTTCTTATATTTCTAAAAATGTTGATATCATTGAACAACGAACAATAAATAACAAACATTGTTCAACAATTTTCCGATCAAAAAGATGACTTTGTAATATTAAAATACTCCACGCTTTGGTCGTGCCAGCGCCCGCTGATCGGCGGAATTCATCAGCAGCTATTGTTTTATTTCTTTCTGCTTGCATTTATATGTGTGCAGCAGGCTTATTTTTCGTTCTGGCTTAGAGACATTGTAATGCGAAACGATTCTAATAAACCAGTCAAACAAAATCTCCTCATGCGGTTGCTGTTTGTTTCTGCCCTGATGATCCTTCATCTTCGACGTAATCCACCGCTTGAATAAAAGTAATTTTTATTCACATGCACGCAGATGACGAGATTTAAATTATAAAACAACCACACACGGGGTTTAAAAAGCAGCTTTACAAACCTCATGTCGGGTATTATTCTTTTCATACAATGTTATTTAAAGTGAGTATTTTAACTCCAGTAGTGGGTTAACACATCTTTTTAAACATGTTATCATAAAATCTAACTTTTGCTCATATTTTGCTAAAAATAAAAAGGAACAGTTTCTATATCATATCATGGCCATCTCTGCAGGTCTAAGGAATCGCTTCTATCTTCGTAGCGTTCAAAACACCGTTTACACTTTTATCATTTATTTTCCGAGGTCCGCTGTTTTCCCTTGTTTCCTTCTTGCAACAGATAATCTTCACATATTTATTTCTGAAAACAGGGTTCATAAATCCGTAGATAATAGGATTGGTTGCGCTGCTCACAACCGCCAAAAAGGTATAACATGTGTAGGCCTCACGACTTAAGGACCAGTAACCACGAAACGTGTCCACAAGATCCATGATCAAAATCGGTGTCCAACACAGCATGTACACCAAGACAACGATGAACAGTGTTCTAGTGATCTTGATCTCCTCGACACTGAGATGGTTCTGATTTACTCGTGAGTTCATGAACTGCTTATTATGGCGTCGAACGACTTGGAAAACGCGAAAGTAGCAAAACATAATGACAATAGCTGGGATACCGACGTAAAGTGTTACCAAAAATGCTGTAAACCAGGCAGAATTCATATCTAAGTAGCAGAACAATTTACCTGGATGGAAAACCATTCTGTTGCCGGCTGATAAATAAGGTGTGACAGCCAAAGCAGCTAGAACCCATGTGGATATGATACAGGTGATGGTAGATCTCATGGTGAAGTACGTGCGATATTTGTTAGGCCTAACGACTCGGAAATAGCGATTTACAGAAGTCCATGCAAGAGTCTGTGTAGAAGCAGCAGCCATGGTGACGTCGATAAAGCCATTATACTGACATGCATCATCTCCAAACGGCCAGTATGAAGAAGCCAACACAGTTAAAGACATAGGCATCGCTAAAAGTCCTATTGCAATGTCCGAGATCGCCAATGAGACGATGAAGAGATTTGGAACGGTTCTCATGCGACGACGGGAGAGCACGATATAAACTGTGAGAGAGTTGCCGATCAGGATAATGATCATAATGAAAAGAAATACTCCACTTTCAGCGACGACTCTTGTAGTTCCTCGTGATTGCAGCTTGAGCTGCATCAGCTTTAAAACGACGGAATTGTACATGATTATGTTCGGATGGACGTAGTTACTTTACAATGTTGGTTGAAAAGGCCATTCGAAAAGAACAACTTTTGACTTTAAAAACAAGTGATAGCAGTCTGGTATCAATCTGACAAAACCTACTGTTAGTACTGATAATACTGCAGCAGCTATAATTATTCAGCTTGAAGTGTTAACGAATGATTTGGAGATTGGATATGGGCGTCGAAGACCCCCTGGTGAATTTTCTGGATTCTGCTTTGCTCTAGCTGTTACCAAACATGAGAGTTTCATTTATTAAGCCCGTAACAATAATCTTTCTGTGAATTAATTATTTTAATTGATGTCAATCTGACAATACCTATCAGATTGAAGGCATAGATCCTGCAGCTATAATTATTCAACTTGAAGTATTGACGACTGACCGCTGTTGGTGAAGTTTCGCTGGATACGGCACTGCAGGATTAACCTGAATTTGAATTGTAATGTTTTGAAATGTAGCCTTATTTACCTTTACGTAACTACCGTGGTAAATCTCATACAGAATCACAGAGATAGCAAGTATATAGGCTATGGATTTGATCAATAGTTGCAAACTAAAAATTAAATATTTAAGATTTCAAATATGATATTGCAAATTTTCATAGATTTACGAGCAGTAAAATCCAATAGACATATTATAAATATCATTAGTTCCTACTCCTTATTGCTTTCAATTTTGATTTTCAAGGTAATTACAACATTATCAAGCACATTGTATTATTTAATTACTGCTCAAAATTCAGCTGTCGACATTGTCGTTGCCGCCACAGTTTCGGAAATACTCAAAGTGTTAGATAAAGAATGAGCGGCCGATCTTTATCCGATTTACAAACTCGAGCTGAAAGCGAGAGTTTGTAAATCGGATAAAGATCGGACGCGAATTATTTATCTTACTTATCAAACGTCTAGATGTAGAGAGTCATGTTTTCATTTATTTTGGCGATACGACTTATTTTGGCCATGAAAATCGAAGCCAAAGTTTATGTAAATCAGGACGAAATCTGTATCAGATTTACAGATCCCTCCACGCTCATTGATTTCCTTTGTTTTTGCTTCATGAATTATTAATGAGTTTGATAATACTAAATACAAAATAATATTTTCAATATTATGAGCTGGACATGGATCATGCATGTGCGTAAAATAGCTGAAATATGTTAATACAGAAATGATTTAACATAATAGAATAAACCATAAAAAAGTCAAAGTCGCTTTATTCATACAACCCGGTAACACGTTTACCGCCTACATGAAGCTCATAAATCCTTCACAAGGGCCTATGTTGACTTAGTGCTACCGTTTTACGTCCTGATCCGAGAAGACGTGTTTACAGACGTGTTAACTGTTTACAGTTCGAGACTAGGTATAAAAGGAAGCACCTTCAACTTACTTATAGTTATCAATTCTAAAACACAACTGAGCCGTATTCAAGCTAAATACATTAACACATAAATGACATTTTACTACTTACTACCACTAGGATAGAAAATGACTTGCCAACCTCGTTACTGAAATATGTAGAATAAAAGTATTGAATATAACTTTTAATGTTATTTATTGGATATAGGCACCTTTGCGTATAAGGTTTACATCAAGGTTAACTAAATTTAAGACATTAGCGGCTCGAACTGTGACACAAAGTTGTATTAATTTATACTGAGCTAGGTCGATTAACTTTGATGTGCCGCGGTCACCAACCCAGCTGAATTATCCCTGATTCCCTTATGGAATATACCATTACATTATATATCCATACAACTCATGAACATTATAATTATTTATTATAATTTATAAGTTTACTCTGGACGGGAACGAAATACATATAAAATGTATTTTGATAGCACTTAACTGGCCTTAAACCGTAGACCTCTCGAATTCTGTTATTTAATCCCTTTTCCGACTGATCTATTGCAGCAATCGTTGGAAATGTTTGAACAAGTCCTTGCGATAAACGTTAAGAATGGACCGTTCAAACAGCTATTGTGTTGCGTTTTACCAGGGGAATTATTATCAAAATGCTTTGGTTAAATGACATTAGTCGAAACTGAGCTTATTGTATACATTCCCTTTTTTATCTCGTGGCATTGACTTTTCCGATTGACGTTTGATTTTCCGAAGATATGTGTGATAGCTAGCTGTGAATGAGATATGTGATTTTCTTAACTGATATTAATAATACTCGCTTAATATTACTGGCAGGTGGCTCAAACCTGGACAGACATGGTAGTGGGTCCCTATCAATCACTTGGTGGTGATGACGTCATGATGACGTCATCGGTCACGTGGTTTTAAGTACATGCCCACATCTCCCTCATTTCCAATGCCCGACAGTTCAAACCTGGACAGGTACGGGTTGCGGTGGGTTCCTATCAATCATTTAGTGGGGATGACGTAACGATGACATCATCGGTCACGTGATTTTTAGTATATGCCAAAATAGCTCACTGACCATCCACGAGTTGCCCCTAGGGGCCCTATGTTTTGTTTATATAGATAACGTTCCAAACAATGACCTAAGATGTACTTTTTACAATATGAGTGGCAATGTTGTATCAGAAGCAACATTTCCACGAATATTGTAAAGTACTTATTATATTCTTTCTTCATTAATAATAGCAAATGTCGCCTGATTCTGAAGAATGTTGCGAGATGAAAATAGTCTCTTAAAACTCATCTCAAAATGTTTACCGTATTACTTGTTACAGAGTTCAATCACGGGAAATGCACGGGATCATATGAGTCGGTTGAGTTCGTGATATTACATCCGTCCGGCTCTTTGAAAACTTCAGGGTGTTTGTATTCGTGTCAAGTCTCAAACATATAATGCCATAGCTTGTGGAGTTCTCCTGAACTTGAAATTATCCATTTTCAAAAGGATACTCAGTGAAATCGCAAAAGAAATATTCGCCAAAAACAACCATCACCTGATCCCACCGATTGATTACAACCGGGATTAATACAAATACAATGTACTTCAATACGGTCAAATAACGACTGCCGAGAGATACCGAGTTATTGTGGCTTCGCTCCTCGCTGGCAACCTCTGGCACCAGGCCAGGGTAGAATTGTAATGATATTTTTGACCTAATTAAATTGCTGGCTTGCACGTTATGTCATCGCCGTCATGTTGGTGGACGTTCACAAAATATTCCTCATTAGCTTCTCTTGTTAGTTCCACCAACATGGCCGCCACGGCTTTGTTATTTGAATCTTTGGGGATTGGTTGCAAGTCAGCAATACCCTGTTGGCTGTTGCGTTTTGCACTGAAGCTCGCAAAGCAATGAATTCAGTTCATCCATGTCAGTATCTTCGCCCCATTCGGCCATATTTAGACTTTAAGACCTCGAAATCCACTAAAATCTTATACAAATACTTTCTTTCTTGTGGTAATGCCGATAAACTTCGAAAAGAGTAGCTAAAACAGGAAAACAGGGTGTTATACAGAAATTGACAAATTCCTTGCAGAAATCCAGGAGGCCTTCACCTCTCAGTCTAAAACGTGCATTTTATTGGACCCATTTGGATTGCGCTGACAAAGAATTCCATTGTATTGTTTTATGGTTAGGGTTTGTATTGTTTCAGGGTAGGCTATTGTTTGGATAGCCACTACTTTTCCACGTTCCGAGGAGGTGAAGGCCGCCCCCAGAAATCGGCCATTATCTACCAGGCGCTTCCCAAACTAGGTTCACCCCTTCCCTTGGTCTTTGCGCGCTTTCTTCCTCGCCCTTCCCGTGCTCCCTTGCGTCCTATATTTCTCCTTTCCACCAAAAGCGCCTGGGAATGAGGCAGGCGAGCTGCAATGTTTTGTCAGATTTGAAAACACGAAGGCGTAGCCTAGTGTTTTAGATCTGATAAACACGTGCTGCGAGTTTATTGAACAGCTTCACAAACGTTGATGTATAGAGTCGTGTTAGTTAGTTATTTTAGTTATAACGACCAATTTCAGCCAAGAAAATCGATAAAAGTTTGTGCAAATGAAGACCACTTCACGGTTAGCGAGGGTTGTCCAATACTCTGACAAATTTATGCAAAGCATTATATTGCATTATATCGACATAACAATAGTTTAACAATACAATACAATAGTATAGAACGATGCAATACAATAGAATACAAAGCAATGCTATGCATTTGTCAGAGTATTGGACAAGTATGTCTTCTGTCGGCCTCAAGTTTATCAGTCTCACCAGACTGTTACGAGCTGCCGACGTTACACAAGGTCGCTTTACCTTAAGCTTTAGAATTCAGATTTAAAACATTCGTTTCTTTTTTTCTCTTCGTGAATTATCAGAGTTTCTGAATTCAATTTATATAAGGCTGTTCAAGCCGAACAGCCAATCAGGTTTTAGCGCGTGAACACAGATTTTGTTACGCGTGCACGCTATTGAAAGTTACTTGACAATTAGAAAATACTTCGATCGTAATTAACAGCGAAAATAAAGTAATCCCGGTGAACGGCGTATAATAAACACTGTATGGTGTAGCTGGGTATTCTAACACGTCAATTTATTTTTCTCCTTTTTCATGCTCGAAAATGTAAAACTGAGCCTTTAAAATATCCAGCCCTATTACACAACTTTCAGTGTAATAATGTCTATTTAATCAGTATTTTAGCCTATATCTATTTCGGCCTTTGTAAGGATTTAGTAAGGAATTAGTCTAAAGCTTTGCTCGATCAACCCACAGCAACAACATTGAAAAAGGAAAATGATAAATATCACACTCAAGTCTGGTCGTTAATCTGTTTCTGGAAAACGAGTTTTGCAATATTGTATGATTTTAAAGTTTCTGATCATTATTTGATGGTTCAATTGGAATCGTTATTATTTTACATTGCAAAACTTGTGAGTGTACATGAATAAAATCCAGGGTAGAGTTCCCTGAGTTACACACGGTTTATTTGTTCAATAATTTGAGTAATTTCCAATACTGCTTGCGATGAAGTTAATTGGTTTTCCATTGCTTTTCATGTCGATCCAACTGGTTCTATCTGCATAGCTTGAGGTACAGCATTAGCCACCTTAACGTTCACATGCAGAGGAACACGGTCTCTTCTACAACAAATAATTCGGTAATACTCTTTCTTAAAATATGAATTCATAAATCCGTAGATAATAGGGTTGGTTGCGCTGCTGACGATTGCTAAAAAGGTATAACAGGTGTAGGCCTCACGACTTAAGGACCAGTAACCACGAAACGTGTCCACAAGATCCATGATCAAAATCGGTGTCCAACACACCATGTACACCAAGACAACGATGAACAGTGTTCTAGTGATCTTGATCTCCTCTAGACTGAGATTGTTCTGATTTACTCGTGAGTTCATGAACTGCTTATTATGGTGTCGAACGACTTGGAAAACGCGAAAGTAGCAAAACATAATGACAATAGTTGGAATACCGACGTAAAGTGTTACCAAAAATGCTGTAAACCAAGCAGAATCCATATGTAAATAACAGAACAATTTACCTGGATGAAATACCATTCCGTTGCCGGTTGATAAGTAAGGTGTGACAGCCAAAGCAGCCAGAATCCATGTGGATATGATACAGATGATGGTAAATCTCGTGGTGAAATACTTGCGGTATATGTTGGGCTTAACGACTCGGAAATAGCGATTTACAGAAGTCCATGCAAGCGTCTGTGTCGAAGCAGCAGCCATGGTGACGTCGATAAAGCCATTATACTGACATGCATCATCTCCAAACGGCCAGTATGAAGAAGCCAACACAGTTAAAGACATAGGCATCGCTAAAAGTCCTATTGCAATGTCCGAGATCGCCAATGAGACGATGAAGAGATTGGGAACGGTTCTCATGCGACGACGGGAGAGCACGATATAAACTGTGAGAGAGTTGCCGATCAGGATAATGATCATAATGAGGAGAAATACTCCACTTTCAGCGACGACTCTTGTAGTTCCTCGTGATTGCAGCTTGAGCTGCATCAGCTTTAAAACGACGGAATTGTACATGATTATGTTTGGATGGACTGAGCTACTTTACAATGTTCGTTGAAAAGGCCACTCGAAAAGGACAACTCTGAATTTTTGACTTTATAAGCCAGTCTGGTGTCAATCTGACAAAACCTACTTATAGTACTTATAATACTGCAGCAGCTATAATTATTGTACACGGGCGTTGACGACCCCCTGGTGATTTTTCACTGTATTCTGCTGTGCTGTTGCTGTTACCAAACACGACTCAGAGTCTAGTTATTATGTCTGAAACAAGAATCTGTCTGTGAGCTGATTATTGTTCTTGATGTCAATCTGACAATATCAGGTTGAAGGCAGAGTTCCTGCAGCTATACTTATTCAAATTGAAGTATTGACGAACAGCTGCAGGATTAATCTGAATTGTAATGTTTTGAAATTTAGCCTTATTTTCTTTTACATAACATCCGTGATTAATCTCATACAGAATCACAGAAAAAGCAATTATAGGATATGAATTTGAGCAAACGTACAAACTGCTAATTAAAAATTTAAGATTGAAAATATGATGTTCAAACACAATATATTTTCGTAGATTTACGAGCAGTAAAAGCCAACAGGAATATTCTAAATATCGTTAGTTTCTACTTCTTTACTATAAATGTTGATTTTCAAGACGGGTTGTACCAATAACGTCACGCACATTTTCGTGTTTAATTACTTCTCAAAATTCAGCAGTCAACATTGCCGTTACCGCCACAGTTTCGGAAATACTCAAATACTAAATATTAAAAGATACTAAGTCAAATGTTCAATATTATGACCTGCACTATTGCTTAAAATAGTTTAGATAGGTAAGTAATTAATATAGGTACCGAATGGCATGAGTGGCCGTGCTTTATCGAGATGAAAGCGAGAGTTTATAAATCCGATAAAGCACGGACACGAATTCTGTATCTGACTTATTCCACATGGGGATGCATATGGGTATAAAAAATTTAAACATATATATTATTGTAAATTTTCACGCGGAATTCGACTCGTTTTTTCAGACAATGTATGGAAAACTGAAAACACGATTGCACGCTTCCCAGCACAGCTACATCCCTCAAATTTCGATATGGTAATCTTTTACCTGGTATCTTAAGTTTATATCTGAAGAATATTTCATAAATTCGATTTTACGGATTTTATTTGGCATCTGATTCCCATCGATTCCCACTGTATTTCGCGCCATGTTTGCACCCCTTTCAAAATGTCGGAATTTACCGCGAACTGGTCTATTGAGTTAGTGTAGAACAGAATCAACCCTATAGCTACATGTAGCTACAGCTACCCCAGTTCCTTCAGTGCATTGAAATTATTTTTCAAGTGAGAACATGGTTGGCTGCGGAATATTGAGTGTCATTGTTAGTTGCAGAATAATTTATGATCAATGTTGGTAGCCGGGTCCGGGATTTTATCAGCCTCTTATGGTTGTTTCAGGTTCCGTTAGAAATTCAGTGTAGTCTAATTGATTAGGGAACACAGCAATGAACTCAGTACTTTGATCATGATGATGTGTAGTGTCACAACTCACACAAGATACAGATGTCTAGAAAACTCAGGCCAGGTATGATTTATAACATCTTACTGTTTGTAGTTTTGATATATGTTTGTACAGCGAAAAGCAGAATCCAATACAGCGAGCAAGCCACCAAAATTTTCGATCGCAGATTCACTCGGTGGATATAGTTGAGCACAAATTATGGCCGACTTGATTGTACTGCAGACCGCGCTAGACTTTGTCGAATACTCCAGAGTTAGCACACACTTCCCTCAGGCTTTGAAAAGTCGTACCAAATTATTCGCAGATTCACTCGGTTTTTACTGGATAGTTCAACACAAATAAATAATTATGGCCGAGTTGAATGTTCAAGTATTTTACTTCTTCGGGCCTTTCTTAATACTTCTTCAGCTTCGGGCCTCTGGAATCCAGGGTAATGTTCAAGGTGCAAAACAGACCATATTGGACTTTGTCAGTCCTCCAGATGTACTACACACTTTCCTCAGGCTTTGGCTCAATTGTACTTGCGAACCTTTGAAACATCATTGCATTGGATTGTCGGAAAATAAGGCAAGTAACTTACCGATCGCGAGCAAAACAGAAACCATACGAGCGCCCATTTTTAAATGCCAGCATCGTGTACGTGTGGTTACCAGTTCCCAGGCCGAGATAATTTATTCTAAAAAGTACAAACATACATGAGGACATGAGGACGAACGGACATACACGAATCTCGATTTCTTTCGCCTGGGAAAGCACAGGTAGCCCACACAGGATAACAGGCAGTCCACTGCAATATTAGTATGCGTTCTCCTTCGTCGAACGCAATAATGCTTTTATTCTAAATATTTCGAAAACGAGGAATACTTTTTATAATAGTACTAGTAAGTATAGTAAAATGGTATTTATGTGGCAATGTATTTAGCTTGAACAGCTAGCTGGGGATACTACATGTACACACATGAATATGTAAATTAGAAAATAGGTAGGTATGTTGCGTTCTTGCCAATAATAAAAATAGAAAACCGTAGATGAATATAGAAAGACAAATACTGGTAATAATTAGTTTGCCAAATATAAATATATATATATTATATATATAACATAATTAATCATAAGACTAGATATTGACAATAACTCAAGATAAAAAAAGAGGATTACGTATGACTGGTTAATTTCTAAAAGCAGCCGGAGGAGGCAGTTACTGCCGTTGTTATTTATCAAGCTGGAAAGCTCCTTAGTTTTTATGCAACGTTCAAAACTTTAACATTAGTTTATTTTATATTTATATCATCTTTGTTGATTTTTGTTATAAAGGACTGAAGCATATCAGGCAATCGATGTGTTTGATTATCATTGATAAGGAGGGAATTCTGGTTATGGAGGCCGCTTGCAATAATACATTTTAGATTTTATCTGTTTAACTTTCAAGAAACCAAATTACAACTGCATCTAAGGAAAGCCTAAGAATGCCTAAGAAAAGAAACGTTACTTTCGAAGATTGAAGTTTATTTCACTGCATGCAATTTAAGTTTCCAATGACATGACGCACTTAAAGTGCCACTACGACGAAATTCGACCATTTTCTTTTCTACTTTTCTCTCTTCCAAAACGACACCGGCACAGTGTCGAAAATATCCAAATCATTGAAAAATATTACAAAAGGACCAAATTAAACTATGAAATTTGCAGAGAGTTTACCGTCGAAATCACGTCCGCAATTACTGATGTGTGTTCCAAATACTTCGCGATTTTCGACCAGCGGTTTGCAGTCGTGACCTCATTTTCTCAACGCGTCGCTCTTATAAATGCATCAGGTTCCATTTAAAACTTCGTTCTTTCCTTTCCTTTTTGGAAAAAAATAGTATAAGCATGTACTTTACTTATAAGTTCATGCGAAAGTTTGTGTGAAACGTAGCCTCACATGTTGTTCTGTTGAGAAATTAGCTCTGTCATGGCTACAGGAACGGGTTCGAATAATAGCGGACATAAAAGCTCAAGTTTCGGACCCCCAAAATACGATTTTCCGGCGTCATATCAAAAAATGGTGTGGATAGGAAAATATAGCAACTTTACTTTACAAATACGCAAAAATATCACTAGCTCAAAATTTGATCGTTGTGACACTTTAAGAAAAAGACTGATTGACTGTCAACCAGCTCACACTTGCTGTTCAATATGTCATTTCCAATGTTGTAGATGTTTTATTTCTAAATGTTAAGATGAATACTCATTACTTTTTATCATTAACAAAATGAAAATTAAAAGATTTCACACATTACTTATCAAACTCATTAATAATTAATGAAGCAAAAACAAAGGAAATTAATAAAATATCAGTGTCTTTAATTCTACTAGAGATTTCGTCCTGATTTACATAAAATTTTGCTTCGATTTTCTAGGCCAAAATAAGTCGTATCGCCAAAATAACTGGAAACATGACTCTCTACATCTAGACGTTTGATAAGTGCGATAAAGAATTCGCGACCGATCTTTATTGGATTTACAAACTCTCGCTTTCAGCTCGAGTTTGTAAATCCCATAAATATCGTCCGCTTATTCTTTATCTAGTACTTAGAGGACGAGTAGCACCGATATTTTAACACTCTTTTAGTCAAACCCCTATAATTTTAGTAAAATTAACCACTATAAGAGAGCCAGAGACGACATGAACTCTTATGAAGAATGTCAAGTTTTTCATTTGGATTTTCCTTTTTCTATTCTGAATGAAAACTCCACATATCTACGATGATGAACTGTTTTCGCCCAAGGAGTGACGATTCTCTTGATCGTAGAGCAGAAAGATTCAACAGAGTTAATAAATGAGGGTAGCACTTGTCAAAATATACGTAGCACTAGTCGATGAGTTATGACAAAAATGCTGTGAGCTAGTGCATATTAAAACAAATTAATTAAATGATCTTCAAAAAACTCATGAATAATTAATGAAGCAAAAACAAAGGAAATCAATGACTGTGAATACATTTTATATCTGAAAAAAATCATCCTAATTTACAAACTTTTAGCTTGGATTTTCTCGGCCAAAATACCCGAGAAAAGGTCTCTTTACCTCTTTACATGTGAATGTTTTTGAAGTCGTATAATAAACTCGCAGCTAATTTTGGGCCTTTATCAGTGAATTTCTAATTAGGATGAAACTATATAAAATTTCAACCTACTAAAAATTATTTTATTTATGTCATTCCCTTGAGATGTGCGTCTTTCTTTCGTTGCATTCTCAAAGCGTTTTTGAAGCCGCTTAAAATACACAGCACGTGTTTTACAAGTCTAAAAATTATCGGGCTTCCCTCGAATTTTTAAACTTGATAAAACACTACTGTTCGTGTTTTAAACAGTACTTAAATCGTAGTACAAAAGACCGAGTACACATTTATTTGATATTAGGTAATACAGCTATATGATCCAATATCTATTGACCATGCTTGTTCTGTCTGGATGAGGGGATATATCCCCATCCGGACCAAACAAGGACGGTCGATAACGTCTATTTATCATATGGCTATTAGCCGGTAACAAAACGAGCGGGAGACTGGAACCGAGTCAGTAAAACTAATTACTCTGGCTGCCTGTCGTTATTTTTTTTATTCCGTGTAGCAAGCGTTCAGCGCATGCGTTAAAGGTCAAATTCACACCAATCAGATCGCACTGTGCTGGTCACGCAACAATCGCCAGGTTAATTTATTTACATAATTTAATACAGTAAAGCAAGATGGCGGAATCCGCGAGCAACTTTCTCTGTAACTTGGAGTCTCATCTCTCAAATGTAAGCCAGTTTAATGTTTTATTTAACTTCACTCATGCGAAAGCCTTCCAACAGGCTCAGGATATTGCAACTGGCGCTATTGTCGGAGCCGAAGGACCGCGTTTTTTACCCAGATGGCCAGTGCTTTTATATACGACACGTACGACGACCTGAAGCAAAGGGGCCAGGATCCGGAAAGCTAAAATTCGAAGAAATAGATATTGGAATCTATAAGCCATCGGCTCGCTGTGCTGCATTTAAAACATCCGAGAAGAACATCTTATTTTGGGTGAAGGCACTTCAAGACCAATATTATGAGTCTCTTAAAAACTGTCAGAGATTTAAATTTACCGTAAATTGGATCAGAGAGTATTGAGATCAAGTTATTTCGTTCCAGCGAGGATATTGACCTAGCGGAAACGGTACAAGCTGTCGAAGGATTTTACTTATAATCATCCACAACAGGAATAGTTATGTGCCAAGGCATGGGAAAAGATCGAGTTTCCCAGATTACAGATGAAAGTAGAGAACTTAACGAATGAAGAAACAGAGGTCACGCGCGACATGCTTGAGAAAATGAACATGTTCAACACTTTATGTTATACTAAGAAAACAAAACAAATTACAGAGCCTGCAAGTTCACAAGTCAATGAAAACCCCCAAGAGCCTGTAGTTTTGGATCAACATATCCTTGAAACTCCAAAAGCAACATACACATGAGTCAAATTCAAACCGGAAGAGACGGAATTCTTTAGATTCTTCACGACAACCCGATCCCTATTCATCAGAATACATTTTCTGTGCTAAATGACGAGAGTTTATAATTACCTGACCGACAACCCACTACTAAAGAAAGGGACCATGAAGTACGGTAGTACGGTTAATTCTCGGGTTCAAAACAATGAATATATGCCTGCTCAAATGCAGTGTGTTAAACTGTTTAAATTAAAAGGTCAACATACGAGAAAAACAAAAATATTAAATTACATATTTACTAGGGGAGCAGAGAAATTTTATGAAAGTCACCGCGCTACCGGCCACTCCGGCCCAAAGACTGCTAAATTCAGCTAATAATTCTTCCCTTTGGTTATTACTAAGAGATTTCAAATGAAAGTGTATTTCATCTTCAATCTCATGTGACCCGAGTGAAAGCCCAGATGGGCTCTTGTTCAATTAATAACTAGTCAAAGTGAGCATTATTTTCCAAAAGAACAGATCAAACTTAGCTAGTCTGGAAAGTTTGGTGAACTTTGGCTCAAAATTGACGATGCTAGAAGGCATCAAATATGTCTATTTTCCCATACAAACTCTCTTATTTTTTAACGTTGTCCCTCCAAACCATACATTCATTATACCAAACTCGTTGCATGGCACTACACAACACACGCTATGACGTAGCTAGCGTCTAATACGCATGCTCACATCTTATTACCGGTAGAGTGGCAACCATGTACAGCTGTTTCGTCCTTGTTAGGACTCATCAGCATGGCATAGCCCCCAAGACCGTCAGCCTCACTTTAGATCATAGGCCTCAGAATCTGGTTACTCTAGCGGCGAGCTCGAAAGCTGCTTTAAACCCCAGCCACCACGCTACACGTGTGGGAGCTAGAGATGTGAACAAGCGCTATAGCAATGTGGATCTCTCCGAAGAGGATCTAGTAGTGCAAAATGGAAATGGCACGGCCAAATCCGAAATTATAATACCAAACTCGTTGCATGGCACTACACAACACACGCTATGACGTAGCTAGCGTCATTGTAAAATTCATTGTAAAATTTTGGAGGGACAAAGAAATTTCAATTGCTTATAATGCAGACAAGATTCACATGAATCACGTAAAACTTGGCACACATGCTAATTTCAACATGCTCTATCATGTGATGAACTTCATTTTAGAATTAGAGTAATTCTGATAAACTCGGTCCCAGTCCCCTGCTCGTTTTGTTACCGGCCAATTTCACTTCTTGCATTCTGATTGGTCAATAGCCCATCAAGATATTTCCATATTTGGCCACGGTCACTCTGGACCGGCATACAACTTCATGTAAGACAGTGAATAATGTACCAAGTGAACATCGGTCTGATAGGTGCTCGATTAATTAAAGCACTTAATACGACAATGAACAGCATAATGTATAGGAATAATACGGAACAATTTATTACACGGAAAGTTGTGTAACACGGCTGTCGGGGATTTCTTTATTCGCCACTATTGTCGTTTTTCAAGTTCAAAACAAAAATAAAGAAAACTGACTTATTCACACGGCGGCCATGTTTAATCCCTGGAGAATAAAAACCTTTGTTTTAGACCCGTGAACTCGTTCTGAAACTGCTCAGCACGAGGCTACGCGTGTGATAAAAGCGAACTATTTCAGTAGGGTAATAAATTTAACTTTCGGAATATTCTTCCTTGTTAATTTTGCACTCTCTCCGTTTTCCTCTAAAATTATGACAGTTTAGCTGTTTTTAGGGCTATCAACGTTTGCCGGGCATTAACATATCTCATCAGTAATTCCCGTGGGCATTACGGGGAAATCTCGACTGCTAAAGAGCCAATCAGAACGCGCGCTTTTACCGGAAGTAGCTCTTGCCATATAATTAGACTGAGTAGAAGGTGCTGCCTTTGTGAAACCATCTCGTTCACGAAATACAAATGGTTAGACCTTCAAGCATGGCAAGGACATAAAATCGTAGTTCCCACGTCGTCCTCAAGTTGATCAGTCTCACCAAAGATACCAACTTTACGGTTTACCCAAGAAACTGGAATTTCTTGATACAATCATGTGGGCACATGGCCTGATTTGAAACTCGTTTACAATTTGCTTCTTCAGTTCTCACCTCATGTTAAATAGACTTCGGTTGTTAGGCAGTAACCATTTTATTTGATAGCTAGTAACCAGGTAAACATTTGATTGATTGGCCTTTGTTCTTGAATGCCGCTAAACAGTTTTACGGCATTTTTAGAACTGTAAGCACTTCAAACCCATGTGCTTTGCCTATAGCTTTTTCCTTGAACTAAATGGGCCTGAGTCGAGTTTGCCGTATAAGCGCGTGCGTTTCGGACGAAAGGGGAATGTTGTGCGTTGCGTGCGTTGGTCTGAAAAACGTGTGGCTATGTAACAATTATCTGACGCCGAAAAGGCGAATTCAAATGTTCCCGCCACGTGATCACATCGTGACAGAAGATGGCTAGCTAAAGGCGGTAAAATAAAATAAAATTGAACCAAAACTCAGGGAAAATGAATTTTATAATTGTCCACTTTCGATATATGCTTCACTTGCGAATATGAGGCTCCGGCGTAATCCAAATTTATACTTTTCTCCTTTCGCCGATCACTGAGTATTATTCCCCGGAGTCTCATATTGAAACCTTTATGCGTAACCAGTGAAACATATATCGCAAATCGGCTATTGCTGCTATATCGCAAATCATTTAACGACTGTCCCCTCGACTCCGTCTCGGGAAACATCGAGGATCGAGGGGAAACAAAATTCACTCAACTCCCCCTTTTTTTTTGCTCTGACGAAGGGCTAGCGCTCGAAACGTCAGCTGCTACTCGCTTTCCACGGCGGTTAGCATACCTCGATCGACTTTAGTTGATTACATACCAGTGTTTATCTTCCCCGCCGACGCAGACCAAAACTAGTTTTTATAGGAACTATAGTTGCCTATCATATCCGTCAACTCTACTCGACTCCGTCTCGGGGAACATCGAGGTTCGAGGGGAAACCAAACAACTGGGACCATTCATTAAGAGTTTAATGTATTACAAGGCAACTTATGTGGTACGACTGGGTGTTTTTACTCATCAGATGTATTTTTGTCTAATGTTCAGGCTCCAAAAATAAAACTGACCCTCGAAAATTCCCAGCCGTATCAGACAACTTTCAGTGTAATGGCATACCCGTTATAATCGACTTTTAGTTGATCATACCAGTAGTTCAGTGTAACAACCTCTAATTAATCTGATTCAGCACTAGTGGACTGTATCTATTTTGGCCTTAGTAGTATGGAGTTTTTCTTACGCTTTCCTCGATCAACCCATGGCCATAAAAAATAGAATGGCAAATATCTCCCCCAAGTCTGGTCGATAATCTGTTCGGCAATATGGTATGATTTTTAAGGTTTCTGATCATTGTTTGATATTTCAGTTGGAATCGTTATTATTTTACTTTGCAAAAACATAAATAGAAACTAGTTGATCCTGAGTAACACGCGGATTATTTTGTTCAAACATTAAATTTCCAAGTAACGCATGCGACAAAGGGATTTCACTTTCCATTGCTTTTCATGTCGATCCAACTGATTCTATCTGCATAGCTTGAGGTACAGTATTAGCCGCCTTAACGTTCACATGCAGAGGAACACGGTCTCTTCTACAACACATAATTCTCTTATACTCTTTCTTAAAAGATGGATTCATAAATCCGTAGATAACAGGATTGGTTGCGCTGCTGACGATCGCCAAAAAGCTATAGCACGTGTAGGCCTCACGACTTAAGGACCAGTAACCTCGAAACGTGTCCACAAGATCCATGATCAAAACCGGTGTCCAACACAGCATGTACACCAAGACAACGATGAACAGTGTTCTAGTGATCTTGATCTCATCGACACTGAGATTGTTCTGTCTTCCTCGTGTGTTCATGAGCTGCTTATTATGGCGTCGAACAACTTGCAAAACACGAAAGTAGCAAAATATTATTATATTAGTTGGAATGGCAACGTAGGAAGTGACAGCAAAAGTTGTGAACCAGCGGGATTCTATGTGGAGATAGCAAAAGTATTTCCCAGGGTGGAAAACCATTCTGTAGCCAGCTGATAAATAAGGTATGACAGCCAAAGCAGCCAGAACCCAAGCAGATAGGATATAGATGATGGTAGATCTCATGGTGAAGTACTTGCGATATTTGTTGGGCTTAACCACTCGGAAATAGCGATTCACAGAAGTCCATGCAAGAGTCTGTGTCGAGGCGACGGCCATAGTGACCGCGATAAAGCCATTATACTGACATGCAGCATCTCCAAACGGCCAGTACGAAGACGCCAACACCGTTAGACACATAGGCATGGATAGTACTCCCATTCCAATGTCAGAGAACGCCAATGAGACGATGAAAAGATTGGGAATAGTTCTCATGCGACGACTGGAGAGCACGATATAAAGTGTGAGAGAGTTGCCGATCAGGATGGTGATCATAATGAGGAGGAATACTCCACTTTCAGCGACGACTCTTGTTGTTCCTCGTGATTGCAGCTTAAGCTGCATCAGCTTTAAAACGAAGGAATTGTTCATAATGACGCTTAACTTCGATATATGAATTTTGTGTATTCTGATTAAGGAAAAGCCTAAATCTTACAAGGAAAATCTCACTGATAAAACAATAAGCTAAAAGAACAGCAGTGTAGGCTACACTGAGCAGGCAGGTGATTGAAGCCTAAGATCTTTTTTGATGAAAGTGTCTTATTGTTTAATTATAGAAAAGGCCATAACTAAATCCTGAATTAGACAGGTAATAAGCAAAAACATGAATTAGCAAAGGTTGCAGAATTCGTAATGAGAAGAAGCCAGCATTTTCACATTTAAACGCCTCAGGAAGTTGGAACGAAGAAATGGCATGTCATTGATCTAATAAAAGGGTTAACGGAGACAATTAGATAAGTTCCTGTAAGTAAGTAAATAAAAAAGGCAGTTTTTTTGCTTCGATGTAACTTGACAAACACTAATGAAATGCTTAAGTTTCGTTTTACGCAGAACATCTCCATTTTGTTTAAAAAACGAGATTATAAGCTTTTTTCTGTTTCAACATCTTGTACTGTGATCTGTTTTTATTATTATGTTGAATACTAAACTATATACACATAAGTAAGTATAAAAACGAAATGACTCCTCAATGGTACGGAACATTTAACTGTAAACGTTATCTACAATAACCAATATTTAGTATAGTCACAGTAGCTGGTTACAAAAGTTTTTAATTAGTATTAGTTTAGTTCTGCTTGATAGTTCTTATTAGTAATATTTAGATATTTTACCTATTGTAGTTTGTTCCTATATACATGTATATATATATTCAAAGATTGTCTAAAATATATATACACTGAAACAAAAAAACTCTGCAAAAGACTTATATATATCATATATATATATCCTTTATATTTCCATCAAACTTTCTTGACAGTTGTTGCTTTGGTAGACACAAGGAAACATAATAGGCTTTGTTTTCCTTTGTGTTTGACGGTAACGAAGTAGCAAGTTCAACCGTGAAACTCTGCCATTTTGGCCAGCAATGTTTTGATCACACATTTTCAATAATAAAAGCGGTAGCCAGTCAGTCGCCTTTCTTTAGTTGCTCAATAATCTAAAGGCCGGTTTACATGACGCGTTTACTGATCCCAGGGCAAGGTGTGTCACGAGATGAAAATGAGTTGTTTTGTGTATGACTTTATCTCTCATAACATTACATTTTTTTACAGGGAATGATGATAATTCAACTATAAAGAAATTTGATAAGAAATACGCCGCGGGATTAAACGTGTCATGTAAACAGGCCTTTAGATGAGTACTGCTGACTAGCTTTTCTGCGAGTTTAGGACAACTCATTTGCATAACGTCCCTTAAATGACGTCATTTCAATGATTTGTAATGCTTTTTATAGCAATACAACGACCATAAATCGCCCCAAAAATGGTTGAACATTTTTTACTGGTTAAACTTTACTGCGCCCAAATAAATGATTTCTGGCTAGGGCTTATCTATAGGCACTTTAACTCGAGCCCCGAAGCAGTCATAACTTTAATTTTTTTTGCCAAATTCTGCTCAAATCTTCACAAATAGTACACAATTTATTGATACAACTGATAAAGTCAAAATTTGACCCGATCACACATACTAATGACGTAATTGTGACGTAAGGCAACCCCACTTTTTGACATTTTGAGCCGGCATTACTCGAAATCTAGTCGAACGATTTTTTTTTCAAACAACTGGAAACTGTTCAAACTTATAACACACGTACACAGTGCAAATTGTATCGAAACCCTTGGGCGGAATTGGCCAAAATTTGGGCTGTTAATTTCTCATCTTACTAACGTTGTCAAAGTTGAAAGGACCGTAGCTTTCTGTCAATGGAAGTGATTAAAATCCAAGCTGGTTAAAAGTATTTCCCAAAGCTTAGTAAATCTTGATAGCAAACAAAATCGTGCTACCAAAACTGAACAAAACAAAAGTTGTAAATATTTATTTCGATAGAGTAGAAAAGTGGAAAAATTGCAAAAACTCAAAATCTACAAATTTCAGGTTTTCAAAAAAGCTATAAATTCAATCTTTCATAAGAGTAATACACCAAATCCTATCGCTGAGAAATATCTACAATTGGATATATAATTTTTCAAAGAGGAGCACATCAGAGCCGAGGTTTTGGATAGTGCTTTGCTTACATCTAGAGTGAGGTGAGGGGGTACAAGCGATAACTAATTTCTGTAAAAATATGTATAGATTGTTAGAAACTGGTTGTACGTCACAATTACGTCATTAGTATGTGTGATCCAAGTCAAGATTTTGACATTATCAGTTGTATTAATAAATTGTGTACTATTTGTGAACATTTGAGCAGAATTAGGCAAACATCTTAAAAGTTTTGACATTTCGTTTAAATTCGCAAAGTGGCTTCGGAGTTTCAATCGAGACGCCTTAAACGCTGCACTGTTTTTTAACGAAATAAAAACTAAAATACTCTCAAACTATCGTTTGTTCATTTCTGTATTATATATTTGAACCCATGGGTAGATGGGTGCAAAAATTAGTTTTGTCGTACTAATAAAAAAAATCAAAACAAATTAGTTAGGTTCAACACGGGTATTTTGGATCAGTTCAAAAGCCGCAATTTTCTTGCAATATAAACGATTCGCTCGTGACACATTTTGCCCCGGGATCGGTAAACGCGTCATGCAAACCGGCCTTTAGATTATTGAGCAACTAAAGAAAGGCGACTGCTATTGAAAAAATGTGTGATCAAAACATTGCAGGCCAAAATGGCAGAGTTTCACGGTTGAACTTGCTACTTCGTTACCGTCAAACACAAAGGAAAACAAAGCCTATTATGTTTCTTTGTGTCTACCAAAGCAACAACTGTCAAGAAAGTTTGATGGAAATATAAAGGATATATATATATGATATATATAAGTCTTTTGCAGAGTTTTTTTGTTTCAGTGTATGTCGAATATATATATATATATATATATATATATATATAATATGTATATTGTAAGTACTATGCATTTGGTAGAATAATGCTAATACATTCATATACAATGATGGGTTGTGTTTGAAAATATGTTTTCAATTGGCGTCACACAAAGAAAATCTGAAATATATATTTCAGTTGCAATACCACGATAAGAAGTATATGCATAGCATATATTTCTGTTTTGGGCTTGAAATAAAATGATTATATAGATTTAAAAATATATATATTTAACGATGTTTGTTTTGATCGCGTTGAATAATGGCAGCTAAAGTTTCTTAATTTTAAATTTTTGCTCTGACCGTTAATTTAGTTTTCATCTGACACTTATTTATTGATCTCTTGAAACAGGCGAATCCTGAAATATTTAATTTTGTTATTTCAAGACGCAAAAATAAAACTTAACTGATATCCGCATGAGTAACAGATAATTTCCGAGATTGCTTTATTTGATTTAGAACTCTTTTTTTTTACAACATGTTACAGGATATGGAAATTGGTCCAAAAGTAGTAAATAGTCAGATGTCATCTTGGAATATTCGTTTGTCATTTAGGGACTTGGGAGGGAATGACTACCTCCTACCTCCCTGGTGATTCAAACATTAATATTTTATATAAACAATATATATCCCTTCAAACAGGATCAATATATTTCTAATCATCCTAGATTTCTAGAATATAACATTACTTGGTCCTTATTCAAATTTTTTATCTAGCTGAAAGCTTTAATAAGCTCAACATCTGCGTGTTTTCAATGATGGTCGCTCTCGATTGCGTCCAGACGTATCCGTTGCAGCTGACTATCCATGAACAGAGTTTGACTAATGGTCGTGTGTCGTGGGTCGTGGGTACATGTCGTGGGTACTGTTTAAGACAAAAAAAACTCAACTTTCCATACCCTGTTCAAGACAAAGTGTTAACATTTTCTCTCTATATGACAAATAACAAATTATCTATACTTGGATGTCAGTGTTTAATGGTGTCATAACTAAATATCTTCATCAAGCACTAGACTAAATGACAGCACTAGGTAAATACCATACCCTGTTAAAGATCTGTCGATGTGAAAATGGATAACCCTGTCTAAGATCAGAAACTCGAAAAACCATACCCCTGTCCAGCGGATCATCCCCGTATAGTCCATATATGGGAGTACCCCCCCCCCCCCCCTAGGTTTCCTGTGGTTTACTCACCTGGGCCTGGTTGTTCGAAGCCTGATTACACTAATCCAGGATATGAGGGAATGAGGATTGAGTTGTGCATCTCTATAGCTGTAATTCTATATTACAGAAGTCTCGCGTCTCCGGTCCGGCACTCGACAAACCGAGTCCTCAAAGATCACATTTAGGGACACTTGAACCTGCTGGTACTATTGTATCTTTAAATTAGTATCCTTTCAAACCAACTAAAGTTTAGGAGTATTTCATTCATGTGTGTTTATTTTTTCTTTACGGCTTACAGAAAATGGGTGATACGCTCCAGAATAGGATACAAATTTTTTTTTTATTCAGTACAGAAATTAATAAAATAAAAATAATATTTAATATTGGCATTAATTGGCAGTATACGTAATGACAAAAACCATACCCACGACTTATACCCACGACTTATACCCACGACTTGTACCCACACCCACGACACACGACCATATTAGTCCCACTAGTTCCATTTCTTGATCATATTTATTCTAGTTGATCAGTTCAGAAAAGCTTGCTTCTTCAGTATTACGACTTTTAAAAGTAATTCAAATATAATGAAAATGATAAATATTATAAAAACGAAATATAAGATAGTTAAATCCTGTATGATGTATAAACTCCACCAACATGTAATAGTGATGTTGTGTTTTAAATTACTGTTCGTGTTCATACGACTATGTTTAATCATTTGATAAGGTACAGAGTCAAGATAAAGCAACGTTAATTATCAGTAGTTTGAAGGCTTCGAGAATTGACAGACTTGAGGCCGAGGGTGTTAACTGAAAAGCGTACAACACCATTTCTCAGCGACATAAACACATGCATGAATATGGTGTTCAATGTATCGCTTAACTAATTCAGTCTCGTGGTAGCTGCTTATTTATTCAGCCGAGAAAGAATAATAACAGTTCTATCGTTTACGTCACGTAGAACAGTGATATTTAAACACCGTTATTAAATACAGATGTTCCTGGGAATTGTCTTTCGACATACACTATATACATTGGGAAGGTATAACTTCATATATCAGTTATGGTTTTTCGTCATAAAAAGACGGGTACGTACTTGAGTTAAGATTGACATGCTAGAACGATGAAACGATTTTATTAAGAAACGTCCAAGAAAGACAAAAAGCTCCTTAAAATAGCTACCGTTATATTTAATTTAACAGACCTTAACAGTGCTAACAAAAAATAATTTACTTATTGCTGTTACTTCTTTATTGTGTTGGATCACAGCGAGTTATTTTAAGAATCATATGCAAGAAGCACATTGTTTTCCGTAAGAACATTGCATGTCAAAATTCGTTAAGAATTGGAATCGAAAATCTCTTTCCTAAATGTTCGCTACTTTGAGCCTTTTGCCACCAGGTGAACAAACACATTGGCAATGTCAGACGCAAAATAAATAGCTATAATAGCGAATTGTAGTTTTCGCGCCCTTTTGAGTTTTGTTTCACGACTCAAACCACAACATGAACACAGTCGTGGAAGATTCTAATCTAAGGCTCAAATCAACTTTATTTTGAAGAATTTATCCGTATGATTAGAACTAAATTTAATTTCTGAAGGCAGCATTGTTGTTTTGTTGTTGATGAATTGAGACGGAATAAGTTTTTCTAAAGAAACTTTTTGATATACGGGCGAAAGGCCGAAAAGATCTGTCAAACTGAAGTCAGTCTTCTCGATCAACACTCGTCACCTGTTTTGCGAAGCTTGAACAATTTGAACCTGGCTATCACTGGGAAATGTGTAAGTGGCATCCTGAGACATTGCCAATATTAGCAGCCAGCAAAATTCGCTTGGCTGTTTTCCTCAGATGTACCGGGAAAGGCACTGCCATGGACAACGAGGGACGAGTTGGAGCTTTGTCAGTTTGTGTACAAGATATTTTCGCTTTGCAGCACTGAAAAAATGGATGTGACTTTTCGAAGCCCTTATTCCAAAAGATATTGACTTGCATTGGGGAATTTTCATCAGAGAGGAATCTTTGGATACTATTTGAAAACACGAAAGCCAGAGATTCAGGCTGGTAAAGTCGTATATTTCGCCGCTAACTTTGGGAATGTCCGATGAATAACTTGGAGAACAGTCAGGTCGAAGGCAGCTGAAGGCAAGGTTGTAAATATTACGTTTTCTTTGTTTGTCGACTCCAGGAACCGATAGAAGGTTTTTACGTCACTAGCTATTTTCTTCACGGAACGTTTTTGTTTATTTACGAACCTCTCGATTCCTTGCTGGCTGTTCGGAGCCTCCACCGGCCTTTGCTGTTAGCCATGTTGTTTTTGTCAACTATAACGTTGCTTTCTATTTCAGTAGGGTAATAAATGTTACATTCGGAATATTCTTCCTTGCTAATTTTGCACTATCAACGTTTTACTTTAAAACTATGACAGTTTACTAGCTGTTTTTAGGGCTATCAAAGTTTGCCGGGCATTAACGTATCTCATAATGCCCGTAGGCATTACGGGGAAATCTCGACCGCTAAACAGCCAATCAGAACGCGCGCTTTTACCGGAAGTAGCTCTTGCCATATAATAAAACTGAGTAGAAGGTGCTGCCTTTGTGAAACCATCTCGTTCACGAACTACAAATGGTTAGACCTTCAAGCATGGCAAGGACATAAAATCGTAGTTCCCACGTCGTCCTCAAGTTGATCAGTCTCATCGAAGATACCAATTTACGGTTTACCATGCAAGAAACTGGAATTTCTTGATACAATCATGTGGGCACATGGCCTGATTTGAAGCTCGTTTACAATTTGCTTCTTCAGTTCTCACCTCAAGTTAAATAAACTTCGGTTGTTAGGCAGTAACCATTTGATTTGGCAGTAACCAGGTAAAACAATTCTTTGAATGGTCTTTGTCCTTGAAAGCCGGTAAACAACTTTAAGAAGATTTACGGTACTTTTAGAACTGTAAGCAATTCAAACCCATGTGCTTTGCCTTACCTTTTCCTTGAACTAAATGGGCCTGAGTTGAGTTTGCCGTATAAGCGCGTGCATGCGTAAACTTTGTCACCTTTCGGACGAAAGCGGGAATGTGTTTCAACAATCTCTTAATAGTATTTTTTTCAGAGCGTGCGTTGCGTCTGGAAAACTTATGGCTATGTGGTAACAATTAACAGTTTAATATTCTCTGAAATCTCGGTGAATAGAGGTAAATATTCTAAAAGCCACTATTCACCGAGATTTAGTATATACCAACGAGGTAACCGCAAAATAGCGTTGTTGAACCGTGATCACGTGGCAGTAATCAAAATCCAATGTACCCCGCGCAGTATACAATTCACCTTTCGGCGTCAGATGTGTAGTGTCACGTGACCTATGATGTAAACATCCCGCGAAAGTTCGGACATTGAGACAGGTGAATTTTACGAGTAATTCACAATGGTCACAATAACAGAATAAAAGACTCATCTCTGCACCAGTAAAAACTAGTTTGAACCTCTTCGGTACGTGTTCTCATAGACTAACGGGAGGTGTTTTAGCTTTCATGAACATTAGTGAAATTTGGTAGTTTTCCCTTCCTATAAACTGCCTAAATGTCTTCTTAAGAAAAGGCGCGATGTTCTATGGATGTGACTGTAGTGTGTAAATGTTCTGTTATCGCCTTATCCCGCTAAACGTTGAACGAACATACCGAGGAGCTTTCACCGTGTTTTTATTGGGTCCAAATCGGTGGAGAAATAACTTTTCTGAGGAAAACCCTCGGCATTGTGTGCACAGACAAAACCAAAATGGCGGTGAAGGAATCAGTATAGATCCGGAATAAGTACATGCACTGATCCAATCAGAATTTTACAACTCTCGCGGTAGGAAAGGCCGATCAATTAACCCATGGCCATAATAAAGAAAATGGCAAATATCTCCCCCAAGTCTGATCGATAATCTGTTTGGCAATATGATATGATTTTAAGGTTTCTGATCATTGTGTGATGTTTCAGTTGGAATCGTTATTATTTTACTTTGCAAAAACATAAATAGAAATAGTTGATCCTGATTAACACGCGGATTATTTTGTTCAATCATTAAATTTCCAATAACGCATGCGAGAAAGGGATTTCACTTTCCATTGCTTTTCATGTCGATCCAACTGATTCTATCTGCATAGCTTGAGGTACAGCATTAGCCGCCTTAACGTTCACATGCAGATGAACACGGTCTCTTCTACAACAAATAATTCTCTTATACTCTTTCTTAAAAGATGGATTCATAAATCCGTAGATAACAGGATTGGTTGCGCTGCTGACGATTGCCAAAAAGCTATAGCATGTGTAGGCTTCACGACTTAAGGACCAGTAACCTCGAACCGTGTCCACAAGATCCATGATCAAAATCGGTGTCCAACACAGCATGTACACCAAGACAACGATGAACAGTGTTCTAGTGATCTTGATCTCCTCGACACTGAGATGGTTATGATTTCCTTGTGAATTCATGAGCTGCTTATTATGGCGTCGAACGACTTGAAAAACACGAAAGTAGCAAAATATGATTGCATTAGTTGGAATGGCAACGTAGGAAGTGACAACAAAAGTTGTGAACCAGCGGGATTCTATGTGGAGATAGCAAAAGTATTTCCCAGGGTGGAAAACCATTCTGTAGCCAGCTGATAAATAAGGTATGACAGCCAAAGCAGCCAGAACCCACGCAGATAGGATATAGATGACGGTAGATCTCATGGTGAAGTACTTGCGATATTTGTTGGGCTTAACCACTCGGAAATAGCGATTCACAGAAGTCCATGCAAGAGTCTGTGTCGAGGCGACGGCCATAGTGACGGCGATAAAGCCATTATACTGACATGCAGCATCTCCAAACGGCCAGTACGAAGACGCCAATACCGTTAGACACATAGGCATGGATAGCACTCCCATTCCAATGTCAGAGAACGCCAATGAGACGATGAAAAGATTGGGAATAGTTCTCATGCGACGACTGGAGAGCACGATATAAAGTGTGAGAGAGTTACCGATCAGGATGGTGATCATAATGAGGATAAATACTCCACTTTCAGCGACGACTCTTGTAGTTCCTCGTGATTGCAGCTCAAGCTGCATCAGCTTTAAAACGAAGGAATTGTTCATAATGACGCTTAACTTCGAGATATGGATTTTGCCGGTGTATTCTGATTAAGGAAAAGCCCAATTCTTACAAGGAAAATCTCACTGGTAGAACAATAAGTTAAAAGAACAGCAGTGTAGGCTACACTGAGCAGGCAGATGATTGAAGCCTAAGATCTTTTTTGATGAAAGTGTTTAATTATAGAAAAGGCCATAAATAAATCCTGAATTAGACAGGTAATAAGCAAAAACATGAATTAGCGAAGGTTACAGAATTCGTAATGAGTAGAAGCCAGCATTTTCACATTTAAACGCCTCAGGAAGTTGGAACGAAGAAATGGCATGTCATTGATCTAATAAAAGGGTTAACGGAGACAATTAGATAAGTTCCTGTAAGTAAGCAAATAAAAAAGGCAGTTTTTTTGCTTCGGTGTAACTTGACAGACACTAATGAAATGCTTAAGTTTCGTTTTACGCAGAACATCTCCATTTTGTTTAAAAAACAAGATTATAAGCTTTTTTCTGTTTCAACATCTTGTACTGTGATCTGTTTTTATTATTATGTTGAATACTAAACTATATACACATAAGTAAGTATAAAAACGAAATGACTCCTCAATGGTACGGAGCATTTAATTGTAAACGTTATCTACAATAACCAATATTTAGTATAGTCACGGTAGCTGGTTACACAAGTTTGTAATTAGTATTAGTTTAGTTCTGCTTGGTAGTTCCTTTTATTAGTAATTTTTAGATATTTTACCTATCGTAGTTTGTTCCTATATATATATATATATTCAAAGGTTGTCGGTGTCGAAAATATATATAAAATGTATATACTGTAAGTGCCATCTGGTGGAATAATGCTAATACATTCACATACAATGATGGGTTGTCTTTGAAAATATTTTTTTGCAATTGGTGTCACCCAAAGGAAATCTGAAGAATATATTCAGTTGCAATCCCACGATAAGAAGTACATGTATATGTATATATATATATATATATAGCATATATTTGTATTTTAGTCCTGAAATAACATGAATATATATTTTATAATTATATGTTCGTTTTGCAAGCGTTGAATAATGGCAGCTAAATTTTCTTAATTTTAAAATTTTGCTCTGACCGTTAATTTAGTTTTCATCTGACACTTATTTATTGATCTCTGGAAACAGGCGAATCCTGAAATATTGAATTTTGTTATTTCAAGACCGGCAATAAAAAAACTTAACTGATATCCGCATGAGTAACAGATACTTTCCGAGGTTGCGTAATTTGATGTAGAACTCCATACATACTTAGGCTTTATTTCAGTTCGAATTTGAGATTAGCAGTGTGATGCTAGTATCTTCGAAGATACGGAAGTAACAATACAATATATAATACAACAAGAACAACAATTACAGCAAAGGGATAATCCTCTGTCTAATTTTATGCTTAAAAGTGGCTAGATTAGGAGATGCCCTCAGGTCATCATCCTGTTCATTTCACTATTTCGCAGCCACGTATTTAAAAGAATGTAGGCCAAACGTAGTGGTTTTAACTGGCGGTATTTTTATCTTCATAATCCCCCGCAGGTTGTAGTTACTTGAGCGTAATGTAAAAAAGGATGTAAGGTATGCAGGAGCTATGTTATGGAGACATTTGTACAACAAGATAAGCATGTCCTGAACTCTTCTACTGAATAAGGATGTACTATTAATCTTCTTCAATAGGGCAACTCCTTTCTACAACATGTTACAGGATATGGAAATTGGTCCAAAAGTAGTAAATATTGAAATATTCGTTTTTCATTTAGGGACATGGGAGGGAACGACTACGTCCTACCTCCCTGGTGATTTAAAACATTAACATTTTAATCAAGCAATATATTTCTAATCATCCTAGACTTCTAGAATACTGTGATGACATTAAGTGGTCCCTATTCAAAATTTTGATCTAGCTGAAAGCTTTAATAAGCTCAACATCTGCGTGTTTTCAACGATGTTCGCTCTCGATTGCGGTCAGAAGTACTGACCGTTGCAGTTGACTATCCATGAACACAGTAGTTCCATTTCTTGATCATATTTATTCTAGTTGATCAGTTCAGAAAAGCTTGCTTCTTCAGTGTTACGACTTTTAAAAGTAATCCAAATATAATGATTTTTATATTATAAAAACGAAATATAAGACAGTTAATCCCTGTATGATTTATAAACTCCACCTAATACTCATGTTGTGTTTTAGATTACTGTTCGTGTTCATACGACTATGTTTAATCATTTCGTAAGGTACAGAGTCGAGGTAAAGCAACATTAATTATCAACGTTCGTGAATTGGAGAATTGATAGACTTGAGGCCGTGAGGGTGTTAACTGAAAAGCGTATACAACACCATTTCTCAGCGACATAGGCACATACGACATGGCATTCAATGTATGGCTTAATTATTTCCGTCTCGTGGTACCTGCTACCGGACCTTATTTCGACTGACATTCAGTGTTTTAAAATCTTATTTATTCAGCCGAGAAATAATAACAACAGCACTATCGTTTGCGTCACGTAGAACAGTGATATTTATACACCTTTAATTCAGATGTTCCGGGGGATTTTCTTTCGACATAGACTGTATACATTGGGAAAGTAACTTCATATATTATGTTTTCATAAAAAGACGGGTACGTACTCGAGTTAAGATTGACATGCTAGAACAATCAAACTCTTTTATTTAAAAACGTCCAAGAAAGACAAAAAACTCATTAAAATAGCTACCGTTAGAATTAACTTAACAGATCTCTAACATTGCTAAAAAATAAATTATTATTGCTGTTGCTTCTTTATTCTGCCGTTGCATCACAGCGAGTTATTTTAAGAATCATATGCAAGAAGTACATTGGTTTTTTCGTAAGAATATTGCACGTCAAAATTTGTTGAGTATTGGATCCTAAAAGGTCGCTGCTTTTAGCCTTTTGCCACCAGGTGAACAAACACCTTGACAATGTCAGACGCAACAGCAACACCTTTTCACTCGTTGAAAAGAGTTCGTGTCTTAGACAGAACTGAGGCTTATCTCTCATTTCTAAAAAGGTAGGTTTTGAGCGCTTTTGTTGAGGGTTGGCTAAAGGAGGCATTTGCAATGATTAAATCCGCTTACAGCAGTGCATTTTGAATCAAAACATCAATCGTTTGATCATGGTGTTGTATGATGAGTTTTGAACATTTCAAGAACAAAGATGAATATTATACATGATACATGAGTGAACGAGTAGTTTGCGGTCTGTCTTGTGTCCGAGAAATTTCCGGCCGATTCCCTAGGAGGGATGTATAAGCAATATTTATTTAATTATCCGGAGACATTTAATGAAACTTATCCACTGTTGGATCGCCACTTGGTAGCCTTGACTTCACTCTAAACAAGTTCAGATCTTAATAAACATGAAGTTCCGGTACAAAGGGACCATGGCCAAGCCACCGTCGCACCTTTAATTAGTTATCACTCAGCCTTTGTCAAGTTCCTACTGATTGCTTATCGCGCGAAATTCAAATCAAACTGATAAATGTTAAAAGTTAGAGTAAGGGCTACAGAGTTCGTAGACAGTCATAAAATACCGTTTAACGTATTTAACGTGTAACAAGTAACTTCCCTCTGTTTACTTTTTGATGGCTTAATTGTTTGATTTTAAACCATCCAAATTTCTCATTTAACAGGAGAGGCTCATTGACTCGCCCGCGTTCTTCTCTCCTATGTAATTTGAATTTCTAATTTCGAGTTCGCCATGCGTGAAAATAAGAGTGGCTTACTCTTTTATAGCGGAACGTCTTGTTTAAAAAGCAGTTAGTAGTCAATCTATTGATATTTGGGTAAATATGCTAAATAACTAATGTACTCCTTTGATATTTTAGTCGTAAACATCTAAGCTACACGCTTCGTATAAGATGAGAATCAGCATTGCCATTCCGGTGATATTGCTTGCCATATCATTCATCGTAAGTATTTCTGTTATCAGTGAACTATCTTTGGATTCCAAATGGAAACACAGTAACTTTTTCAAGACCTTGATGCTTTCCAGTTATCTTCTCAAAATGCTTCCGTCTTCGTTATTTTAATTCTACTATCTAAAGGAAATATGCTGAAAATCGTCATACATGTGTAGCCCCGAGAGGCGTGCGACAGAATATATCAGCTACATTTGCTTTCGACTGTGATAAAATCAGGGATAAAAACTGATCTGCCTCTTTTAGGTTTATCTTAACGTGCATAACTGCGATTGGAATTAGGTGTATTTTGACCTTGTTTGCTCGTACCTGCTATTAGTGAAACAATATAAATATATATATGATAACAAAAGAAAATGCTCTATTGTTGGAGATATGGACAAAAATCAACTGCGAATTGTTTTCCTCAATTGATATCTCTTGATTTGTTAAACTGATTATGATTTATTATCTTCATTAATTCGATTTCAGAGACCCTTTGTTGAAGGAACTACATCTTTGAGGCAGGTCAAGACGCTCTACAACCGTTACTTTAAAAGAGCACACGGAGACGTAAGTTTATCATTACTAGTAATGTTGGCAATAACATATACTAAAGCTTTGATCGGACGGTTTCAACATTTTTTCAACATCGGTTCAACATTTGTTGAAGGATCTTGAAAGCATGCGTGTCAAACGGTTTCGTCATCCATTCAGTATTCCGAGGTTTCAACATCTGATCAACATTCTAATTAACTCCTATTGTTCTCGGAAATGTTTCAGGTCATGTCATACTTAATAGAAGGAATGATTATGAAACCCAGCGACCTTCTTTGTTATAGGTCTTTGTTCACTTTTTGCAACCGTGACCGTGCACAAAACACAATAGATATTGCTAATGAGGGATGCTAATGAGGGATGCTAATGAGCTATGACTGAACACAATCTTTAGTCTTACCCCCTTCCAACCTAAATCGCAGCGCCTTTGTTAGCCTCTTTGAAGTTTCCTAACCATTCCATTCTATTAACTATGGTCATGTCAAATGGTTTCAACATTGGTTTCGATAAATTTTGACCGAAGTTGAAGATGTTGAAACCATTTGACGGGGCCTTAACGCTAATACTAGTATACCTAATAGGTAGTGAATGCTGCTCCACTCAGTTAAGAAAGTGTATTAGAAGAGAACCTACAGTAGTACGTTGGCAGGAACAATATATTACTGGGTGATAAAAATGCCAAGGTGTTAGATCAGTGAATATATTTTGTAGTTTTGTCGTGCAACTTCGATCGGCCGGTCAAAATCGTGCGACTGAATCCTGTTTGAGTTGTGGTGTGTATCTCAAAAGTTGTCCCGATTTATTTTAATTTTGCCCCGACATATCAACGATCTCCCGGTAAATTCTCTGAGCCTACCAATTCCCGACATTTTCTTAAGATTCCCGGCACAAAAAACTGCTGTTCTCCCCGGTGAAGTTTAAACACCGGAAAGCAACTGTAATTAATTGAGAATTCAAATACTTGCAAATGCTAATTGTGTACATGTTTTGAACCGGCGGTTTGATTTTATCGAAGACCAATAGAAGAAAACATTATTTGCTGCTCATCATCTTGATAACAGGAGAGATCTTGCTCTTTGGAAACTGATAGTTGACACGTACAGAGGTCGCCTACACGTCAACAAATTCATGATTACACAAGGATCGCATACACAGAAATGCATAAAAGAACGATTGAACGTAGTTAGCTTCCACTAACGCGGTCGCGAGTCCAACATTAGTGGGAAAGCCGTTCAAACGGATCCAACATGTTGGGACATACTTCATCGATCAGGTGTTTGGCTATCGTTGTTGGCGTTGGAGAAATCATTTCTGTCCAAAGGGTGTCAGAGAACTGATAAGGGAGTTTAAGAAACCACGACGGCAACGCCTTTCGAATTTCCACTTATCTAATCCCCGTTGATTGAAATTTTCTAACTAACCTTCCACCCCACACTTACTTGTATGCCACTCCTTCGATAACAATTGTCTCTCCCCTGTCACTAGACAATAGCCAATCAGAGAACGATATAAGGTAATTAAATATTCTTCCAATCAGGAGGAAGGGACAGATCTTGTCCCTAGTTCAAATCTGTTGGCGCGGTACGATCAGTCAAAAGTCGCAAACTACCAGAGGCTCTCTTCTCTCTTCCCTTTTCACCGCTTCTCGGCTCGCTGATCGTCGTTTCGCGGCTACGTTCTCGAAGAATCCGTTCTCGAAGAAAGCCTCTGGGAACAGGGTACTATCTAGGCTGGTGAGAAGTTACTTTTAAAAGTTAGCTTAACATTGATTGGCTAGTTTCTTCAGCATGTTTTAGTCGGGTAGCCGTATATGATTTATTTTAATGAGCAACGTCAGTACCAACGGACTCACAATAACTCAACTCTTTTATTTCGACTTTCTTCCGTGTAACAGGGAACGTATTATGGTATCTATCCTGTCGGTAAAGGCGCATGCACTCTGGATCCCTTAGCACCGCTGGCCAACCAGCCCGGATGGATTCGGGTCGCCGCTGGTGCACCTAACTTCCAGTCTTCCCTCGGCTGTGGAATGTGTGTTGAAATAAGCGGCAATGGCGATGGCCTGGGACTGGATCCAATAAAGGGAAAACGAAAGGCTATCATTCATGACCTTTGTGGTGGATGTGTTAAGGATGGTATGACGTAATGTTTTTTACCACTGTAGACCGTCATAATATAAAGAGCTTATTACACGAAGAGTTGTGTAATACGGCTGGGTATTTTTACGAGTCAGTTTTCTTCAGGCGAGAAAAAATAAAATTGACGAGTAAAAATTACCAGCCGTATTACACAACTCTTCGTGTAATAAATTGTTTATTATACGACAGCTAACACGAACAAAACATGTTTGTTTTCGCTTACCTTACTGCTCTATTTGAAGAAAATCTTGAGAGAAGAAATCTCGAGAGAAGAAATCTCTCAGCCTCACGTCGGGGGCGAACGCGCACTGAAAAGTTTTTTTCGCGCGCTAAAAGCTGATTGGCTGTTACTCAAACAGCCCCATTTCGATTGGCTCGCGCGCTTACAAAACCTTTTAAGTGTTGAATAAACCTGTGCAAACCGGTTTGCGACCCGTGTAATACCGTCTCATATTTGCACTCGTTTTAGCCCGTATTTGCACTCAAAAACGCCAAGTCGTATAATAAAATTAGTTATTATATAATTACTGAGGCCGACAGCAGTATTAAAAATATTGCAGTCAGTTGAGGGAGCAGCCCGAAGCCGACTTTTTAATATTGCTGTTGGCCGAAGTCATTATCTATTATAGTTATTGTTCCTCGTCCTATCCCATTGTTCTCTCTCTCTGTACTGTATCAGAATTATCTAACTCATTAAGAGCGACTGTCCACTGACTAATATCGAGCGAAATCAGAATATCGCGGCAAAAGATGAAAACATATTTTTCTTCATATTTCATTCAAAGATAGGCTTTTGTTAGTTAGTAAACGTGCTGGGATTCTTTTGTTCAAAAAATTATTTAACTTTGAGAAAAAATAAAAAAACGGTTACGGCCGGCGTGAGTCCGAGACAGCCTGAAATAAGAGTGATTTTACCGGTCTCTCTAACCTTGCCCTGTACAAACGCTAAAGGAGCTTCGCATTTTTCGAATTCGGATATTTGTTTAGAAAGTATTGATCAACTGTTTGAGTGCAATAATTAGATTATAGCTTTATTCTCAAGATCCTGAGAGCCCACTTAAATACGCTGTAGTTTGCTAATTTGAAAACCTTATTTCAGAGCACTTTTTTGAAAAATAAATTTTATATGTGGTATAATTCAGAATCCATTGAAGCTTCGTTTTTGATACAAGTTATCATTGATCTAAAACATATATGAGAATTAGTTTGGGTTATCTTCTCTGTGCTTCACACGAGCGGTGTGAATTTCGACGAAATGACAACATGAATTTGTAAACAGTCAAGTCTTTCTCTTCGACAATAGTGCAAAATATCGAACAGAAACCTATTGAACCAACAGTTTTTAACAATAAACATAACTTAAAAGAGTTGAATGAACTTACCTTTTAAACCCATTGCTTACTAAGTTTTCTTCCTTCTAAGTTGCCCTCTTCAATTGTTGTAATCCAAGGTCACAATTACCAATTAACTGTTCGGCGGGTCAGCTTCCAGACATGATGGAATAATAACGATTCTTGCATTAATCGAATGGCTTTTGACCGCTTAATACAGGAAATGCATTAAAAACATACCTAGCTGCAATAAAATCCACTGTTTCGATTGCATTTCGTGTTTTTGTAGGCAGCAGTGACAAGAGCGGATCCAGCTTTATGCATGTCACGCGCTCTTGTGTTTGCGTGGTCATGTCACGCGCTCTCGTTGGAGAGAGCGGGAGGGAGGGAAGGGAGAGAAGGGAGAGAGATGAAATGAATGGGCGGGGGGTTTACAAACCCTAGTGGGAACAACATCACAGGGGAGCATTATCAAAATTATTTATCCGGCTTATATATCACTCGAACTTTCCCTAATAGTTTGTATACGCCTTCTATATACAGTCAGTTGAGGCTGGCTGTACTTCTGATATGAATGGTAAACCATTCATTGAGATTTCATAACCAAATTTGGTACAGCGCAAAATAAATAAGAAACAAATAAATTAAGATCCAACATGTCCAATTGGATACCGTAGATGGAAGCTTTTCCCCCGCTCCACGGGTTGGGTGTAGTCATGTAATGCGTGCATAACGTGAAAACTAGCAGTGCGAATGAAGAGCCGTGAAAACTAGGAAGCTAAGTTTTAGCGGCGAACGTATGGAAGTGAACTGCGCTTTTCAAAGCATTGTAGGCGTATCGCTCTAGCTTCCTTAGGCATTGGCTGGCGCAGAGGCTCCCAGCCGCGTCGTGTTACTCAAGAAATATGCAACACGAAAAGGCAAGAAAATGGCCAAAAGCAGAGCGCAGCAACAACAAAGAGGCGTCCAGAACGATTCTGACAGCTGACTGACATTTTTGTTCCTGTAGGTTCGGGTAAGTGTTTTCGTGTTAGTCTCTGTACGGTGTACGGGCGGCAGCTCAGGTATTTTACGGGGGTAAGGGGCTACGATCCACGTGGTCTAGTGACTAACCCTAAATTAGCGAGCATTTGGGGATACTAAGTCAGGCTTAGATTAGAAGAGGAATTACAGTGTTGTTTATTTAATGGTCCTGTGAACTAATCCAAACCCTAACCCAACATATTACAAAACCTAACCTTAGTCAGAAGAACACTTGGATCGTCGATCTATCGATCTAGTTGATCTGCATAAAGAACTTTTCACGGTCAAAAGTGAAATCAACAACTTTTCGCTAATTAGCTAGCGGCGAAAGGCGTTGGGCTTAAAGTGCCGCTAACCCAATGTTTTTTTAAATAACCCCATAACAGCTGTTGAATTTTGCAAAAATAGGCGAAAAGCAAGCCAGCTTTGTTCACAACCGAGTTATCGTGCACTAAATAAAAGCACCAGACTAGAAGTCTGCGAAGCGACATAAGAGGAGGGAACGGGGTCCCTCTTTTCTCCTCTCAGTCTTTACCAAACACCCCTCCCTTTACTCCTCTTTTAGGCTATTTACATGATTATGTTTGTCGTCAATGAAATCTGGAATCCTGCCAACGATACAAACTGCAACAAGTGCTAGTAAATAAAGGCTTTTTGCCTAATTTGATGCCATTCGTCCAAGGCCCTAGCCTGATTGCAGGCTTTGGTTGATTTGGGGCTATTGGTTGATTTGGGGTTCTTGTGGCGGGAGAGAGGAGGGGCAAGGGGGAGAAAGAGAAAGAGGAGGGGGAAAGTAGAGTCTGCGACAAGATCCTGTGTTTTTGAAATTCTCGTTCGTCCACAGGGTCTTGTCGCAGGGTCTCCTTTCTCTTTCTCCCCCTTCTCCCTCCTTTCTCCCACCACAGGGACTCCAAATCAACCAGAGCCTACAAGCAGGCTACCAAGGCCCCAACTGCGCGCTCGTGAGACAACTTGTCTAACGTTTAAAAAACAACATAGATTAACAATAGCAACAACAATAACGACAACGATGACAATAATATCAGTGCGATTGATCAGTGGCAATGTGATAAGCTGGCTCTTCATGATCATTCACGGATAGACCTACTATTTATCATCTTTATCCGAGAGGACAAAAAGGTCTAACCATTTGTGGTTTGAAATTTGATGTTTTGCGAAGACATTACCTTTTATCATGATCGAATATGACTAATCATGCTCGACTCTACAAAACACAATATATACTCAATCGCGTTCGAAATTACAGACTCGTTTTTTGTCGCTGCTAAGTTGGCGGAGTGTGTTAGTAAGTGCGCGGTGTGTCAGAGGAAGGATGGGAAGTCGAGGGTGTCATCGCCCTTGCCCTGATCTTCTGCGCACACTTGCTAACACCGCTCAGCTGAAGTGTAGCTAACTGGCTAATGTGATATACTAAATTGTTATTTGTGTGGCAGTCAGACTCCCACCGGCTGTTGAAGCAAACTGAAGCAAATCATTATATAGCTAAGTCGCGAGCTGTGATTGGTAAATTTCCGGTCCATAACTTCCCGTACGGACCTTCCGCCCACTTCCGGTCTCAAAGAAAATGAAGAAACTATATAATAAAAATGTTATTAACCTCGTTTGCTCGGCGCGCTTCGCGCTTGGGCCATAAAAAGGGGAAAACCGGACCGAGCAAACGAGTTTAATAAGAGGTAAATATAGTTGTCAGCATTGTGTTCAAATAAAGTGATGGGTCTCTATAAAGGGCACAGCAACATTTACGTAACCCAGGTGCTTTCCTGAAGTTCGTGTATTTTATCAATCGTATTAATTCCAGCTTGGCCACTCTTTTTCTGGTCAGTATAAAATGTATACGAAGACCGTCTGATTTAAATATTTCACAGTGCAACGACTTCCATCGGAGCCATCGAATTTGATTGGCTCGAATCTTTGAATTATTGCCTCGAGAGCTAACGAAGGCTGGGTGTTTTGTTGTAAACTCGTACTGTGCACAATTAGCTGGTTAGTATCAGGTACCTGTAAAAAACATAAATGTACAGGTTCCATCGGGAGAAGATGTCACATTCAGATTAAAGAAATTGTATGCTCGTCTCAGATACTATCTAAAGTCAGTTGTAAAGTCGATAATCAGAAAAAAGAGAAATATTTAATAAGCAGTGGAACAATAAACATGTTACATGTTATCGAGTTTTAATATTTCTTATGTAATCTGACAATGAGTAACAGGAAAAATCCAAAATTGTCCAATCACCCCTCCTCCCCTCCCCCCCCCCCCCCCCCAAATAAATAAATTAAAAATAAATAAATAAAAAACCATGATGATGATCGATGACGGATAATGACAACAAAAGTCTAGGAACCTACCCTAGGAACCAGAGGTTCTAACTTCTCGCACTCTCTCTAGTTTTAGGCGCGAAGCGAGCTTAGCAGGGTACCCCCTCCCAAGTATATATAAAATAAATGAAAATGCCAGAGTCAGATTTCAACTTTCCGACTCGTTTTCACGGCTTTGCTTTGTGTTACCTTTTTTTAACCAAGATTCCACCAACTATATCCATATATTAATTTGCATATACCGGTAAAATCACTCTTATTTCAGGCTGTCTCGGACTCACGCCGGCCGTAACCGTTTTTTTATTTTTTCTCAACGTAAAGGGCTGTGTCACGGTAAGACTTTGCATTCGTTTTTCCGGGCCGGAAAGAATTATTTCCCCCGATTTTGATATGATCTAACGAACCTCTCGGCCATGTGGGATGCTTAAAATGAAAGCAAATATGCAAAAATGACTAACAAACAGTGTATATAAACAGTCTCCAGGGAAAATATTGAAAATCCTTTCAATTAAGCATTGAGGGAGGGAAGTTTAACTGTTTGTATCCAATTAACAGCCACTAAACGAGCGATTACTCGATATATGCGCAGTACCATGACATATCCCTTTAAATAATTTTTTTAACAAAAGAATCCCAGCACGTTTACTAACTGACCAAAGCCTATCTTTGAACGAAATATGAAGAACACTTTTTTTGATCTTTTCCCGCGGTTTGCTCGATATTAGTGGACAGTCGCTCTTAATAATTCAATGAAGGAAAAACAAAGAAAATCAATGTGTATGCGATAAGTGATCTGTATTCGTCCTGATTTGCTAAAAGCTGCTAAACTTTTGCTTCGGCTATCTCGGCCGAAATAGGTCGTATCGTCAAATAACTAAAAACGTTGTTTTATATTTCACATCAGTACTAATAAAAATTGTTTGCGTCGTTTTAGATGCATTACAAAGCCTAGTTCGACTGTAAGGATAATTCATCTCGTGTTCGTTGTTATACTAGACAAACTTAGAAAACACATTACCCCGCGTTAGTATTCCAAATACGGTCTGGACAGAGTAAAACTATTCGTCTCTAATATTAAAACAACCAATTAGCTTATCTCACGATGTAATCGTTAATCATTTTCTTTATTTTATAAATTAAGTTTAAATTTGTTCAAATTAATCCTATAAATACAAAGATAATAAATATATGCCTTCAATCAGATGAAATGCAATAAACTGATTTACAGGATCGATGGATCTGTACGTGAACGGAGATGGCAGATGGAAGATCAATATCGTTGCTATTGAATGCCCTACTGTTTCTGGACAAGCCGGCAAAATTCAGTTCAGATTCCAGGGAAGCAACCCATGGTACATCAAACTTCAGATTAGGAACACAAAGTAAGAAACGAGAAAAGTTGCTCCAGTCTAATGTTATTCTTTACGCTTACCACCATTTTCATTGCTACGTGTGGCGCGAGACCAAAGTTGCGACAGTAGTTTTCATTGGGCTTCTATCGATCACACAAAGTGGGAGGGGCTAGCCACAAATAGACCTAGTCAGAAGCTGTTTGTTGTTCCATTTCAGACCACTTGACTTTTCCCTTGAGTAATGCTTCTTTTGACTAGGTCTATATTCTAAAACTGCCTATGAGGGAAAAACATCGATCGATCCCGTTTATATTTTATTTTATTAATTTTTAGGCTTGCCTTCGTTATTTTGTGTAATTGAAAATACATTTGGAGAGCGCGAACATTATGCATAATTGTCAAAATCATGCGACAATTTTGATGCCGTTAAAGATGTGCTAATCATATGCGTCTTCGTAAATAATATGTCTTCGTCTTCGTAAATAATGCAAAATACATTGCGTTTTTTTGTCTAATTCTCATTCGAAATATATCTTATTTGAGGGGCCTTGCTATCTGTCTTATTTTTTTCCTCAAAGAAGCCTTCAGTTGCCGTAGGGCATAGTTTTACTTTGTTGAATTTAAATTGCAAACCAAATGACGTCACGCATGTGATTAGCATATATTTAACGGTATAAAAATTATAACACGATTTTGGCAATTATGCCTGACTTTGACACGAAAAAAAAATATGTTCGCCCTCTCCAATTTTTTTTTAATTGCAAAAAATGAATAAGAGGAGACTAAAATTTAATACAATAAAAACGGGGTCGATTTTTTCACTTCATACGCACTTTAAATGTCTAGGACGATGGCAAAAGACAATAGATTTAATGCGCGCAGTCAGACAGATGTTGGAAGTTGTCTGAAATTCTACAATATGAGAACGGATCGAACTCTGTTCTTTTCCAATTTTTTAGAAAACCTGTCTAGTGAGCAAGAAAATTAATAAAAGTCGAATAATAAAAGAAACACTATACATAGGATTTGACGAGATAACACTGTTCACGTGCCGCCGTCATACTTAACTTCCCCTCCCACTTTGTATAATTGACAAAGCAAACTACTCGTCGCGATCGACTTTAATCTCGCGCCATTGCGGAGTAATGAAACGGTAGTAAGGCCCGATTCAAACGTGGAACGTTTCATGCGCCGAACCTAATTAGAACAAAAGGAGCCGCTTAATTAACTTTTGTTTCAATTGTGTTCGCCGCATGAAATGTTCGACGTTTGAATCGGGCCTAAGGCCTACGGCAAACGTCGAACTAGCCATGAACTTAAGGGGCCGTCTCACCCACAGTGCTTAGCGTGCTTTTGTTATTGTTTGTATCCGGGACTTCGATCCCTTGTTCACGGCGGGAACCTCACGAACTAAGCGTATTCTTTATAATTATGTCGGTGACATGATAATTTTGATTTGAACATGGATGACCTTGATGAAACTAATAGTACCTTACAAGTTGAATGTGAAGTCAACGAAGTGTTATACAGCAGTACTTGGCTGTACTATAACATTTACCGCTCACCCGTCGCTGCTATAAACAGAGAACACTCTCTCCAGGTAATACTGATTTATTTTACAACAACAACAACAAGACTTTTTATTGGAACCTTTATACAGACAACTAATACTAATAATTATGAAAGCGAGAGGTTTCTCTGGGGTTTCTCTCCTCGGTTTTATTTTTACTTGCAGACAGAGAGAGAGAGAGATCTGTTGGCAGGCAATCTCGTTGCTGGCAGTAGCAGAGAACCAGTTCAAGAGAGTACAGTGAACGAATAACAGCTCGCTTGAATAGGAAATTATTATCATGCAGTCTCGACTGATCGGCGGCTTTGTTTGTCAAATTTCGTGCGAGTTTTAACTTCAAATGGTCAACCCGGTGAATCCGAAAATCTCGGCAAAATCACTGTCTAAAAGCCCGAATTCCGCCCTTCGAAACCAGAGAGAGACCTGTTTCCACAAGTTGTGGTCACGTAAGCCAGCCACGCCAAAAACCCAAATCGGCTCAAAGACAAATAAAGATAGTAGATACCCGAACTAAGCGCTAATAAATCTTTACATAGAAAGATTAATGGTCAGAATAGCTTCTCCATGTTGAAGGTGGAAATCGTGAGGACGAACGAGACTGTAGCCTGCGTGCAGACGGAGAGAACGTCTGCACGCAGGCTAACGAGACTGGCATCATCAGAGAACTGCGGCCACCTGAAATAAAACTAAAATTTGCATTACCAAATAATTGAAAATACTTAAATAAGAGTCTCAATAGGAAGAGCAATAAAAAGGTTCAACCTAGTATTATTTTTTTGACGATAGCTGGAAGGATGGCAGAGATGTAGAGAAGATTAAAACCACTACCATAAAACTCTGGATAAATGGCCGCTATGCTATGTGAGCGCGCTAAGCACTGTGGGCGAGACGGCCCCTTTAATTCTGTCTCGCTCAGAACCTATCGGTTCATGGATAGTACGACGTTTGCCGCAATAGAGATCTATTGCCAAAAGTGAAATGCGCCAGGACACGTGTTAGTTTCCGTGATTTAATTAGACGCAAGTGAATTAAGATCGACACAACGGTTCGACGTTTGCTGCCACGTCGGCCCTAAGTCGATCTTCTTTAATAGGATCGGCGCGACTTAAGTTCGACGTTTGCCGTAGGCCTAAGACATATTGAAACTTTGATCCTGAATATGCATGCTAATTCATGAAATATACATTATATATCACTAGTTTCGAATTTCTATGACAGTTAGTAGTAAGTAAATAATTAGTCTTCAATCATTGGCATTAAGTTTGATTATTTAATTTATTGTTCTGAAAATTATGGAATATAATGAATAATGGAAAAATTATTATTATTTTAGGTACTATTAATTGTATAATGTTTTTGCCACAATATAATTAGCAGGGCCTCAGCCGTCCAAACACCACGATAGCTGGGTGGAAAATCAAAGACTTACAATGTAACACATCTGTAAATCATTTACTGACTTTGACTTGAATCGTGGTAATCAAATCTATAGATATAGTATACGGCAGGACTAACTAGGGCCAGGATAACTCTATGTTAATTTGTACTTATAAATAACTGGAACAACCTGCCTGGTAACATTTGCTTTAATATATCTCTATACACAATCTTCCCTAAATTTCTTCCTTCATCTGTAACTATTGTCCTGCTATTGTATAAATGTATTTTAATTTTCATATATTTTATTCTTTATTTTGAGGACTCTCCTGAAATAATCTTACATGAGAGAGGCATCCTCCTTAAATACAATAATAATAATAATAATATCAAAGTTGGGATGATGCATAATTTGACCTACGCTAACAATTTCTTCATTTGCCAGAATCCCTGCAGCCGGAGTCGAGGCTCTCATTGGAGGCCGATATCACTGCCTAAAACGTGTCAGCGATAATTTCTTTGTTGGTATGGGTCTCGGTCGATTCTACTTTCCTCTGAGAGTCAGGCTAACCTCCATATCAGGTCAGCAGCTCGAAACCTTCGTGCCTGAACTCAAGAACGACGTGTCATTCCCAAGTAATGTCCAGTTTGGTGGAATAAAGGTTGGAGGTTAGTCAAGCGAGAAAACTACTATATCGATTCTTTGCGTAATATCATTCATTTTAGAGAAATTGAGAGCTGCTGAGTAAAATCATCCCGGTCAGAGATAGCGCTCATTCAAGTATGGCGGACTTTTTACGAGATTCTAAAAACTTCACCAAAATTTACCTCTAATTGACAATATGTCACCCTAATTACATGCTTTTCGTTTTTTTATAAGTACACGAAGTTACTTACATAATGGCAATTAGTAAAGTGTCCTTAGAGTCTATTTTTGACAAGAAGATAAATCCACTCTCATCGAAAGTCGAGGAACTGGCAACTTCGGTGGATGATCTTGGTGAATCCGTTCAATTCGTCTATATTCAGTTTGACTAGTTAACGAAAAGATAATTATTTCACTCCTCTACCTTATTGTTCACAAATATAACACAAGATTGGCTTCAAAGTCATCATATTATCTACCTCAGGCTAGAACCAACTATGGCAAATTTAATTTAAAGTGTCAAGGTGCTCTGACCTGCAGGAAAAACATCCCTAAAGACCTTAATTCCTCAGTGAAACCTCTTAAAAAAAACAAGTTAAAACTAATATCATAGAAAATTACTGAAACAGAAAAAACAGTGTACACAAATACGTTTTATTGTGTAAATATATCTACCAGTTTTTGGCCGCTAACTACCCGCCTTTCTTCATTATTAATTATCCATTTAAGGGTTACCTGACGATTATTTCACATACCGAAATACTCCTATCTTAGTTACTTAAGTTATTGTTATTCATATACACGTATCTATTATCATAGATGTATCTGTTTATATGTGAGAGTATTAAACAAGCACCAGCACTATAAAATGGAATGCTCCTCCTCCCTCCCTTTGGGTTCAAAATTGAAACAGTATGAAAGAAAGTAAGCAGGCTTTCAGTTTTCTCCTGTTATAATACTAAATAATATAATACTAAATAACTGAAGCTGAAAATTTAAATAAGCAAAAGAAAGTAAACAGCAGGAGTTAGTTTCTCAGTTATGTCTATCAATAGTGTTTTAGAAGCGTTTACAAACCCTTTAATAGTGTTATTTCAGTTATACATTGAATATACTGCGAACAGTCCCTTTATATTTCTTGGTCTCTAGTCTACCCTCCGGGGATTTCGTTCGCGCCCAATCTGCGCTCGGCCAAAACATCGTTTTTCGAGTTTTTCGTGACTAGAGACAAAGACAAATAAAGGGACTGTTCGCAGTCTAGACATTTTAAAAACATTCGAGTGTTTAATTTGAATTTCGCGCGATAACAAAAGTCAGAGATCGCCCAGCGGAGAATCACACGGTCATTTGCAGAGCTGCAGTGTCGAAATAAAAGTTTAATAAAAGTTGTTATTTGTTTCTTCACATGCGCGCATCCACGAAAGGAGGAATAAAATAGCTAAAAGGGCCACGTATATTGGACAAATAGGAAATTTTCATTGAAATATTTCAGAAAAAGATTGAAAATTCGCCACTCCCAAATTGAAAAAAAGGACTGGTGTCGAGTTTGTAAAGTTAACCTAATTAACAAATAAACCTCGTCATAACAAAGAGCACATCGGAATTAGGAAGACATGAGTTGGTAAATATAAACTGAATAGAAACCTTTCAAATATCGCAAAAATAAGAGACGTTTAGCCATCCCTTCAATACATACAAATCCACTGATACATCTGAAATCTCAGTATATGATAAATATACTCAATCCATTTCGATGTGCTCTTTCTTGCGATTGGAGTTAGCCTAGATCATATTTAGATTAACTTCACAAACTCCGCCAAGTCCTTTTTTCAATTTGGTAGTAGCCCGGCATAGTTTTGTCCAATTCTGTAGTATCGAATTCATTTGGAAAATATACGGAAACTCTCTATAAATTCCATATAATTATATATAGTGAAAGAGTTCCAGTTTTTGTTGTGAGAAAGCTTGGAGATTGAAATAACTAATGTACATTTAATACATCAGCATTACTGGCTATTAATAGACCCTTTCAGCTTGCCTGTTTGTTTCCCTATTTCAGACCACGTGACCTTTCCCTTGAGTTTTTCTGTATCCCAAGAGGAAATGTATCAATTTCTATAATTGGAAAACAAAGCACTGAATCCTCTGGAGAACTGTCACGTGGTCTGAAATGGGGAAACAAACAGGCAAGCTGAAAGAGTCTATTAATAGCCAGTAATGCTGATGTATTAAATGTACATTCGTTATTTCAATCTCCAATCTTTCTCACAACAAAAACTGGAACTCTTTCACTATATATAATTATATGGAATTTATAGAGAATTTCTGTATATTTTCCAAATGAATTCGATACTACAGAATTGGACAAAACTATGCCGGACATTTAAATCATTGGCTACAACCAAATTGAAAAAAGGACAAAACGTATAAATTTGCAACAATCAAATCATCTAACTAGTGTGTTTCGCTGATGGGAAATACACACAGATATATAAATTATCTAAAATATACAACTAGGAATAATATTGTAATTGAATTCAATACAGCCATTACGGTATTTGTTTCCAAATTCTAATGATTGTTTTATTTAGGTGGCCCGTCTAGTATCAAGTGCTTCGGTCAGGGAGACAAGTCCCCCTATCCGCCAGGTGGAATGGGTGAGTGAGTTGCATGACATGAGAAACATTGATAGCCTCAATCAAAAAAGTAACTTGATTATTATGTCGGTTTTCGAATTGACTCTTGTTTCTTACTCTTCGAAGGGGAATCAAAATATCGTGGTTTTTTTCTTCCTTTCAGTCCCAGGCTCTTCCCCAACAACTGGAGGAGGAGGCGGAGGTGGAAGTAAGACCACAAGAGCTCCAACAAAAGCACCCACAATCAAGGTCACTAATCCCGCTCCAACGACTATCTCTGGTGGATCAGGAGGAGCAGGTGTGTGTAGTTTAATGCAGTTGAGATATTTCTCATTAGAGGTTACGTTAAAACGGTATGTAAACAGTTGATGCCAATTTATATACATCAAGATTTAAAAAAAATATTTACAAAATCAGATAGCTAAAACAATCCATGCGATTTCCAGTCGGTTTTGGAAACTTTGCACCAGACTGAGTCGCGACAGTTTGTTTATTATATATTTATATTTTGTAAATATAGGTATCTTGTGATACATGTATTCTATTTTCGAGTTGTTTCAAATCATTTCAATCATGTACCGCCAGGGCGTTTATTTGAAATTAGGTTTCGTTTTATCATCGTCGGAGAAAACAGAAATATAAATTCGGTCTTTCCTTTTCTCCCTTCAGTTAAGTAAGGAATCAAGCTCACAGAATAGGCGCTTTGCAGCTAACAAATCACGTGGTTGGATCGGAGAGCAAAAAATATCTGACTTCATTTATTCAAAGACCTTGTACGAGATCGGTAGTGTTATTAGCAAAACCTCTTTGTAAATGGCGATCTTTCTAAAACTGCGTTTTTGAAGTTAGCTTGCTCTCCAGAATCCATGGCAACACCTTCCCATAGGGATCACGAGCTCAATTCATTCGTTAATGAAGTATTATATCAGCGCGTGACTATTAGCTGCAAAGGACCTATTTAAAACGGTAAGACTTAAAATCGTGAACAAAACATACAGATCGTGTATTACGTGTCTCCAATTTACTCTTCAGTCAGCTGGAGCAGGTTAGAGAGAGATGATCAATTAAAACATATTTGGTTTTATATTAAAATTCAAAAAAGGTCCACTGGAATGAAACAGCCAATAACAACCGTACCTAGCTACTTTAACTTTAACTTTAACTTGTTCGTACTTTTTCTTTATGTCGGTGTGTGTAATATGTATCAGTGAAAAACAATACCTTTACACTTTTTTAATTGAAAAGAAGTAGTGCATATTTAACAGTTATTCCACGAACTCGAGTCGTATATAAATACAATAATAAATTTGTGGAATCGAAATATGCCCTGATATTTCGTCCGCGAATATTATCTGATCCGAGAAGAGAACACATCCCGAGAGCGAGGCTGTGAGAAACTGCGAGCTTCGACTGAAGATCAGATAATGTCCAAGGACAAATATCGGGATTTATTATATGGACAATAGTGTTTTACTGAGAAATAAACCACTCATAAAACTCATACGAAACTGCATCCCGCGGGTACTGAGTAGCGTATTTTACATTTATTATATACATACCGAGACATACTCACTGAAAAGCCATGCTGTAAATTTTAGTACGGAAATGGGTTCTAGCCAATCAGAGGCCGCGAACGACATTGTTCACGTGTGACAAAAATCGTTCGTCCAATCAGAATTCGCGAGCGATGTTTCTTCACTGCCGGGGGGCTTCCCGCTGTCTGTGCTGTGTCTCAGCGGCGGCGCCTCGCTTCATTCATTAATTCAACGAGATTGTTTGGAGGGAAGTTGTTGTTTGTTTGACCAAAGATAAGTTGTTCTGTACCAAAAGTGACCTAAAATTCGGAAAAATGGAAGAGAATCGATTCGCCAACTTCGATATTTCAGTGGAGGATTACGTGGATAGCCTTGAAAACAGAAACACGAAGCGAGAGCGAGACGTAAGATAACTTAAAAAGTTTTTGACATCTCAAAACGAAGAACGAGAACTCCACGAAATAATCCCGCAAGAGCAGAAAAGATACCTGGCAGAGTATCACTCGCTCGCAAAGTCTCGCTCGTTCGATATCTGATGCGAACCAACTCGTGCGTAAATTCTGTACGCGCGCACTTTCCACGTAGTATTCTATATATATTTCGACGCCACAATGTAGGCCTTGTTGTTATCATCCTTTAAATATTTTCCTTGACGCGCGCTTATACGCTCACAGAGGATGTATTCGCTGATATTTCCCGCTCGCGGAGAGAAAATATCGGGTCACGTGACGCAGTTAACCAATCACGCGCGAGAGAAAATAATTGATGGGTTATAAGAGCTGACACACTAGCAGTAGGAAACCAATCAGAAAGCTCGATCGCTCATATACAGTGGGTGGGTGTGTGATAATAAATCGTATACCGTGGTAAATTCGTATTGACATACCAATCGCTACGAGTACGCAACTTGAATGAAAGCCGGCTTCTCGTAAAAACGTCCGCGGTGCGTATCTAAATTAGGTGTGTCCAGACCCGGTACCTATTTCAAAGTATATAAGCAAATACCGTGAACAAAAACATCCTGCAAAAAAATACGCTGGATACGAAGTGAGGACCTTTACAGCCAAAAGATAAACGATAACCAGGAGCCCATAATAATAATAATATTAATATTACACGAGGGTAGCACATAGTTAAAAACTAACAAACCTGTGGCTCTCTATAGCTAATAAATTATATAAATATACTTGTTACAATAGAATATTAACAATATAAATACATGGATCATAGATGAAAAACTTTAAATATATATAATCATGATAAGCAAAACAATTGTTTAAAATTCAAATTGAAACCCTAACAACAAAATAGTACATGATAAAAAGTTGTTAAAATCGAATAAAAATGGTCACACTTCAACTAAAAAATGATTTAAAAACTGCTGTTCCTTAAATAACACGTCCCAATAATGGCTTCTAAATGTAGCATAAGAGTTAATATTTATATTTTCTAAAGATAAACTGTTCCATACTTGGCAAGTTGTTACTGTAAAAATACGACCACAGTCTTGCGAGTAAACTTTGGACAAACTAAGTTAAGGTTACTGTACCGAGTGTTACGTGTATACCGTTCGCTGTTAAGCTTTAGCATGTCCTTAATATAAATAGGCACTTGGTCTTTTAAACGTTTATATGCTAAGCAGCATTTAGCAAATTTAGATTCTTCATAAAATGGTAACCACTTAAGACTAATAAAAAGTTGGACGCTAGGAACCCGACAGACAGTGTCCATAATGACTCTCGCTGCTCTTTTCTGCAGCTTCAGAATCCTACCTAAACGCTCCTAATTATGGGCTCCTAATTATGGGCTCCTGCGATAACAATGAAAAGACCGAATAGTAGACTACAGCAAAGCTGATATATGCACTACAGTTAGCTTGACCTAACACGAACACTAACCGGACTAGATTGCAGCCATAGACAGCTGTTTCGTTCTTATTAAGAACTCGTCATTATGGCATAGCAAATAATACTTTTTTGAACCCGGCGTTTATTCGGGGCCGGGCTTTTCATTCTAGAAAATACGTAATCGATTCCCAAAATATAAATTCACAATATCTAGACGTTGATGTACTTTTCTATCATATACCAGGATCCCATTACCAGGAGCGTCCGTCTCCCATACTTGGTCTGTGATTGAGCAAATTCCCAGATCACGTTACTTTTAGAACACCCGAGGTAAATAATTCTATATCCCGAGCGAAAGCCCGACAAAATACTAATTATTTTCACAATGGATCGGAGGCGTTTTCTCATTGTATTTTAAAATAACAATAACATTATCTTTTGTCTTGCACTCATGAATAAAGAGGTGAGCTCATGAATAAAGTGTGGCGCTCTCATGAATAAAATGTGGCGCTCTCATGAATAAAATGCGGCGCTCATGAATATCTATTGTTCCTTTGGATGAGGTCATCGATCTATTCGGGCATGTTTGGGCAAAGCCTATTGTTTGGAGCAGCTATAAAACCAGGAGCAATCGGCCCTGAATACATTCGAAGTTGAATGAAAAAAGTAATAAATATCTCGCAATATCTAAACCCCTTTGTAGCGTAAATAGTAAGAACAAACCAGGGCTTCGTATGGGCCAAAACATTGCAGCGTACAGGCCACTATCCTAGCTGTGTTGGACACTAATAAAACTTGCACAGTTCATTAAGTAAGGGTTGATAATTCGCTCCGCGAGGATGTTATATCCCTAAGATATACGAGGAGCGAGTTAATATCCGACCTAATATCCATTTGTATGAGGTTTTCTCAGAAGAGTTCGTCTATATAAACTGAGAATTTTAGATAGTTAAAATAACTCCGAAAACGGAGTTAACACAACGGTGACTCTTGCTCGAACGAGTTAAATTAACTCTTCTACTGCGAGTTAAAATAACTCCTATGGATGAGTTAAAATAACTACTATGAAGGATTTGAAAGAACCCCGAAAAGGAGTTGAACTAACGGTAATGAAATAACAGTGCATCAAGTTACTGGTATAGTTTTCACTTTCTATTTAATTTTAAAACCACTATTTTGAAAATTCGTGTTTTTACAAAATTAATAAATAGTCTGGTTTCCTCTTAATAATATTATAATAAAGATATCAGTGATACGGTGCAGTCAGTAGCTAACTAACTAAATATTACTAAACTAAGTATTACTAAATACTCTGACTAGACCTAGACTATTATATAGTTAGAAAAATAGTACTACATATAGTCTAGACTATAAATTTAGTTATTTCTTTCATGGTTTGACTGACTGCACTCTAATAATATACTACTTTGCAATCATATTTGAAATTGTATTATAAAACCTATATATACACTCATTATAAAATATACTCATTATAATATAAAACATTGTGTTTAAAAAAAATTATAAATAAATTTATATACCTCGCCTGAGTTGTTCAAACGTTGATGGCAACTAACTTATCCACTGCAATTTATTTGGTGGTTGAATAATGGATAAACCAAAAAGGCCTTGAAAGAGCAGAAAACTAATCCACAACAAACTGTTGACCACATCTGGCCGCATCCTTTCTTACTTTAGTCTTTTACAGTACATAATCCATTTAGAAACATTACTAGTCAGTACCAGGGATCAGAATGGATTCGATAGATTAATCCAAAACTGGATTCTTAGGATTCGTGATCCAAACATTTCTTTGCGGAAAGCACAAGAAAGAAAAAGGATAACAATTTCTATTTTAAACCAAATCAAAGCTAGTTATTAATTAATAGTCCCCGAACGTGCGCGGGAATTATTTAAAATGTGTATAAGTTTAGTCTTTAAAAACATTATGAAAACATTTTTATTTAAAAATTTCGGAATTTCCCCCCCACCTTTTAAGGTCTAAGCTTTAAAAAAAGCATAACTGACCAGGGCCTATATGCACTTTAAGCACTTTACCATGAACCAGTCGCTATAATTTAATTGGCTTGATTTTGTAGTCTAATAACTTTCTTAACTCTTCGTGATATGTCGAGTTTCTGAAGATTTTCTAAAGAAAAACATTTAGAACTGCTCCAGCAATTTCTACCGATTACTGGACATGCGCACATTTAGCAGACCTGTGAGCGTCCATCAAAGCTGAACGCAGAGTAAAGTACGGTCTCTACTGTAACCCTCCAGTGCTATCGTACCTTGGCAGTGTTTGTCATACTTTATAATAAACCAGGAGCCCATTACCAGGAGCGTCCATCTCCCATACTAGGTCTTTGAGTCAGCGTTTGACCGGATTGAGCTATATTTAGAACATATCTCACGGGAGTTCACGTGCCCACACTTTGGGAATCCAATCAAACCATAGTCAGCCGGACAATGCAGCGTTAGTAAAATCACCTCAAAGAACAATAGATCATTCTTAATCTCGATAATAACGGCAAGCATATGCACGATCGCAGCAGAGTCAGAAGGCAGTTGTTATCCGGGAAACATGTTATAAAAATAGCTCACACCGGTCATACGCTGACTCACGGGTATAGTATATATGGACGCTCCTGAATAAACCAATTCTGGTTTTAATTTGCTTTCGCTTGTGCCGATACGATCAGCTAACCAGAATGGATGTTTTTTTCATTTGTTATCGCCTCAATGGGCGAACTATTTGCGTTTGTGTCAGTCAAAGACGAATGGGCGAGTTGTTCACTTCACCTTCAGTTTTCACAGACCAATCAGCATAAATGGGAAGATTTTAACCGACAATAACTCTGCATCAGGAATTGTTCGATTCTCAAGAGCATTCAGGCACAATTGTTACCTTGCTGTAAGATGCTATCGATCTTTCTCGAAGTCCACAGGTGAACTGGAAATAATCGCCCACATAAGTCACCTATCAACGTTAAGCACGAGCATGGGGAAGGGGTGCGGATTTAACAGACAGGGCTCTCCCGAGGGTGGGGATTTTGACATACGCTCCTGCCCCATGGTACGATTATTTATCGGAAACATAAGGAAGATAGAGCAGATATTTGATATTTTTCACCAAACGTGTTTTTTTCCGACGGTGGGGAATGACATTTGTTTTGGTAAAACTGATGTCAAATCCCCATCCCCTTCCCCCTCGGGCTTAACATTAATATGTGCATAACGCCGATAAGCACATTCCCTTTCTCCTGAAACGTCGTCACCCTGATGAATACTTCCACAAACAAATAAAGATGTTGGAGTGAGAAAAAAATGTGTATCTCATCCAACCGATCGAAGCCTCGATCTGTGAACACGATTAGTGTCGCTGCCTCGCACAATCGCTCGGCAGCAAATATGTTTTATCATAGTAACACGTAGAAAATTAGGCGGTTGTCTTTTTTCTCTTCTCTTTGCTGTGTTTTGACTGGTGTTCAGAAATTAAATCAACATATTCTGGGAGGACGGGAGGGGTGGGTGGAAACACGAGTAAGGAAGAGTTCGGAAAAAGAATCCTTCATCATTGTCCACCTCTGCTTACATTTAACAGGCCCTAAAGAAGGCAATATGTGTCAAATTGAAGCTTAGCTAGTGAGAAAACATATTATATTTACTCGGCCTCGACTTACAACTTTCATATTCGGTTATGAAGCAATATATTAAGAAACATATTTATTGAGTAGTGTTAAATTAAAAGCTGAAATCAATACGTTTAATTTATTCATCGGCTTGGATGGGTTTCTGTTGAAAGTACTACAAAGGTATCAACCTTCCAGCAACATTCAAGAGTTCTTTTCGGGAATGGTCTGAAACATGCAGGCTTATCAGGGCTTTGTATGGGCCAAAAAATTGCAACGTACAGGCCACTATCCTAGCTGTGTTGGACACTGATATTACTTGCACAGTTCATTAAGTAAGGGTTGATAATTCGCTCCGCGAGGAGCGAGTTAATATCCGACCTAATATCCATTTGTATGAGGTTTTCTCAGAAGAGTTCGTCTATATATAGAGTACGCGCTACTTGGTAGTTATGAATACCCACTCGCTATGCTCAGCCGAATAGAACACATTTCGTTTATACTGAAACAATGAAGAAACTGTAGGGGGACGCCGACCAGCAAGCATATCTCTTTATTGGCAAATGAGCTAGAGAATGCAGCTAAACTGCGATACATGAGAAGAACGTAAATTAAATGGTGAATTGCAGGATACCAAACTCGAGATAAAACCTCCTATAGTTGAGGAAAACCCCGGAAACGTATTTTCCATACCAGTTCAAGTTCACCTAAATCCCAATTATAGGTTAAATAAATAAACTAGTTATCAACTATAATACATAGAAATGTAACAAAATAATATGGAAAACGAAAAAGTAGCCCCGTGAATTGAACGGTTTGGAGTGCTGGAAGGCGTCAAGTGAGAGAATATTGCATAATGAGCAGTATAAAGAGCAACCAAACTAAATCACGTGGGGCTAAGAACAATAGGGAAAAAAACCTAATTAGTAACTAAAAGGCCGATAAGGGTAAGGGTACAATGTGATTGAAGTACATTTTTAATGGTATTATCCATGGCAATACTTACCGATATATTGTACCTTTCAGCTCGAGAATTATTAGAATATAGATTTATATTAGACTAAATTCGCATGTTTATTATTAGTTTCTTTAACTTTCAGCATCCTATATATGAGCAAGGTTTAGTATTTCTATATGAAAATCTCTGAAACTATAATTGTGTATGGTAACGCAGGTCTTCTCATGCATTACGCTTCATACAAGTTCAATTAACTATTCAAATGAACAACGAAACAAGCAACAAGAATCAATAAGGTTCAATTGATAAATCAATAACGATCAATTGATATATCCGATAACGATCAATTGATAAATCAATAACGATCAATTGTTTAATCTGATAACAATCAATTGATAAATCAGTTCATCGTCAGCAAATAAAAATTCGCGCACATCATTTTTCGCGCACTGCGCACCATATTTAGTTTCAGATTGCGCGCGCCATGTTCAACAGCCTCCTACGTTACTGTTGTCATGGAGACCTGATTAATTAAGGCATTTTTCCCCTTCACTAGATTCAACTTGGAGAGCATGTTACAGCTACACAAAAATCATTGTATAGATGAAGGCACGTAACAAATAACAACAGTTGGGCACTCAGCAGCAAGGATCGTCTACTACATAATGTGTACCGTTATAGAGAGCCAACGTCTCGCTAGCACTCATTTGTAATATGACATAGACTTTAGTTAATTAAGGTTCGGGTCACATGAAGTTCTAAATAGATCGCATCGCAATTAATTTAATCATTTCATGTTTAGGAAAAATGATGCTGTCAAAGAAATGTAAACGAATGTGATAACACAGCACTTTGCCACATAATATGTGTATATTTACTTGTATAAGACAAGCATTACCAATTCATACTTATTTCTTTCTTTTGTGTATTATTATCTTATGTCATTGTATTTATATTTATATGTGTTATATGTGTCAGACTAGTGTGTGTTACATGTAGATTATAGTGATAATTAATTTGAAGAGTGGGTTATTATGGATTATTATGGAATATATTTAAATAGTGGTATGAATATGATGAGTATAAAAATATATATATATCTCTTAAGCTAGTAGATAACTGTAACCATTATTGGTTAAATGATGTTCCCCTTGCCCCCTTATATTCATTTATTTATTTTATTTCACCTAAAATATTTGTAATTTATTTATCTAAAATATTTAGAGTAACAATTATGTGAAAATACTTTTACATTAAGGCTACACTAGAATTGAATTGCCAAACGTATATTTCTGATTAACAGACCCCTTCTTCAGGGATTAGGAAGTCTGTTAGGACCTAAATCCCAGAGGTTAACATGCTCTGAGACGGTCGCGTGTTTCTGCCTCGGGCCCAGGCCTAACCCAACACGCAAATACACACGGCCAATTCTATGTGACAGCCATTTTTTTATAAACTTAACTAGTGTAAGTTAGGTCGCCGAATTTTATTGAATGAACCGGTAGGATTATTTGGCTTGGTTATATTAAGTGGACAAGGGAGATTAAGTTGACAAGGGAGATAAAGTTAAGTATGCTAAAATATGTTTTACTTACTTTTTCGTGTTTTTCGTTCGTAGTTATGTTTAGCTCTTGTATATATGTAGTCTTGACTCCCTTGGTCAGTCTTGGGCTTTACTCTTGGACGTAAATTAGTGTAATATAGGTCTAAAAGTTTTATATATAGTTAGTTATGTGAGATAACGTTGAGAGCAACAAGTTAAGAGTCAGAATATTAGGAATTTTGGCTTACCGTAAATATGAGTTGTTGATCAAAACAAAACGGCTGATTACGACTGATTATGTTGACGATTATCAAACGTGATGATAATACGTTATTTTTTATGAAAGAGCTGATGTCATAGGAAATGATTGTTTAAAATAGGGCGCAAAATATGATTTGAATTGAAGTCCGAACGAGCAAGATGATATAAAAGTTGTACAGGTCGATAGGTTTTAATTAAATAAAATGTTTACAAAGAGACATTAGCCTTAGTATTGTTGTTCATTGTTTAATGTTCCTGTGCTTAGTGCTTGTGTACTAGCTTTAATGCTTGTGTACTAGCTTTAAGCTGATATTTAATTATTATTAATAAGTGTAGTTGGGGTTTAAAACTGACAAAAAGTACTAAGTGTTCCATGATTATGACTGGATGTTATGTGTGGAAAATATTTTAATTAATGTTTAATGACTGTGGTGGTATTAGTTAATGTGATTAATATGATGTTGAGGCTGAGGTGGAATATGTATATATGGCTCAGTTTAGTTGGACTCATGTTTTTTATGATATGATATGATGACATGGTTGGTATAGTTGCTTGGTATGGATGTTATGTTGTTGTGTGGGTGATATGGGTGTTATGTCTTTTTATAGTTGCTCGGTATGGATGTTATGTTGTTGTGTGGGTGATATGGGTGTTATGTCTGGGTGTTATGTCTGGTTGTTACGGGTGGTTGTTATGGGTGTTATGATATGGTCGGTTGACAGCTGGTCAGCCGACATGGGTATTAATAATGTGATTAATATGGTTTCGAGGCGAAATAAGTATTGAATATAGCGAGCAAGATTATTTGAATATAGCGAGCAAGATTATTTGTATTTAAAGTAAAGCGGGCATGATGATTAAAAGTTGTACAGATCAATAGGTTTTTATTAAATAAAATGTTTACAAGGAGACATTAGCATTGTTGTTGATTGTTTAATGTTCCTGTGCTTAGTGCTTGTGTACTAGTTTTAAGTTGAGATTTAATTGTTATTATTAATAAATGTAGTAGGGTTTTTTAAAAAATGACAAAAGTACTAAGTGTTATATGATTATGACTGGATGTTATGTGTGGAGTATATTTTAATTAATGTTTAATGATCGACTGTGTGGAGTATATTTTAATTAATGTTTAATGATCGACTGTGGTGGTATTAGTTAATGTGATTAATATGATGTTGAGAGTAATATGATGCTGAGGTGGAATATGTATATATGGCTCAGTTTAGTTATTTATGATATGATATGATGACATGGTTTGATGACATGGTTGGTATATAAAATGACCTCGTCCTTTCCATATGCTGGCAAAATACTTATAAATTTCAATACAGTTTTTAAATTGATCAACGAGAATCCTAGCGAACATTTTAGTGATATAGAGGTAAAGCAACCAGAATATACGACGTCGTGGAAAATAATAACACAAGCTGCCGTCTAGAACACTTGTCTTAGGATAAACAACCAGTTATTCGAAACCTATATAGCGATATACATGTATTTACTTGTGAAGTATTTGATGCAATAGTTATTTTGAGTCAATTCACATTTAGCTTGTCCTTTTCTTCGTTATTCTTGAGAAGCTTAATTCTTGAAGTGAAATAGAAAGGCCTAAACTGCCCCTATTTATGCCCTTAATTTATTAATGACATTCCTTTGCCATGGTTATCCAATGATGTGTCTGGAATGTCATTCAAGTGACTTGAACAAGCGAGGCCAGAGACACTTGCATGTATCATTTTCTCTCACGATCAACTGGAAACAAGCAGAGTATCTTTAATCTGTATAACTATCGACCAGCTTTGAAGCATTCTAGACTGCATATCTCGAAAAGATGTATCTCCTTCTGGCCAGGTGATAGTAAGTAAATTCGCAAAACATTGATTGTTTGGATATAGATCATGTTACTGTCTGGGAATCACAATATAATTTTTAGCTGCTGCACACAAACGTATTATTAATACTGGCTTACTAACAAGCATATATATTTATTTTTATCATATCATACTTCAAAGAAATTTATGAAAAATATTAAAAGCAGCCCTGATGCCTCCCATCGGTTAGCTTTTTTAACGTTTGTCCACTTTTATATTAACATGAACCCGAGAAAAGCAGAGTATCATTAAATCGATATGGACCACTCTTCAGGCATATTGAAAAGATCTATCCATCTCACGGTCAGTTGAAATTAAGAACATTTGTGACGCACTGGTTTCTTGGATGATATAGATAATATTGCTGTCTGAGAATCGTACGCAAAATTATTTTGAAAAGCAAGCTTTCAAGGTAACAAAGTCCTAGATTTGTTTCTGTAGTATTTTTATCCTTATCACGGGTATAGAAACACAATAAAATTATATTATTGATGTTATCTGAAGTAGTTTTTGTAGTACAGCTCGAATTTTGACATCATTTTGTTGAAACTTTAAATCCAGGGGGGTGGAACGAGATCTTTTCTAGCCCACATCTGGCATGTATTTGATTATGGTGAGCAGCCTCCACTTGTGTAATATAGTAGATATAATAAAATGAATAATAACAGGAGATAAAGAAACACAACATTATTGATGTTATCGAAAGTGGTATTTGATGTAGATCTCGAATTTTTATTTTTATTTTATCGGCGGGGAGGGGGGAAGGTTGGGGGCTGGGCTGGGAGGAGGGTGAGACCGAAATAATAATTATTTTACATTTTCAGTATTGTGTCTGATTATAGTTTGTGGTATTCACTTGTGTAATATACTAGATATATAAAATGAATAATAATAGGAGATAAAGAAACACAATTGATATTATCTAAAGTAGTTTTTGATGTAGGGCACGAATTTGGACATCATTTTGTTGAAAAGTGAAATCCAGGGGGGTGTAGCGACATATTTTCTAGCCCTATTTTCATAAAATTACCTAAAATGTTCAGTATGATCATATCGGATATCCACTTGAGATCATATCGAACTGATGGTAAGCAAATGTCTACGCACTCAATTTCTTTAATATCCACTTGAGAGCATTTAGTGCGGGATATCATGTAATGATTTTCTATGCTTCATTTCTTTAGACGATAATCTCATTGTCCTAAGGTGTATTTAGTGTGGGAGAACATGTAATGTATTCCAATATTTCATTTCTTTCAATCATAAGCTCACGGAATAAGGTGTATTTAGTTTGGAAAAGCATGCAATAATTTCTTATATTTCATTTTTAGACCATGATCTCACGGTCGTTCTGAGGTGTAGTTAGTACAGTGGGACATGTACTGTTTTCCCATATTTCATTTCCTTAGTGTTCACGGTATAAGGTGTATTTAGTGCGGAAGAGCCTCTACTTTGCCTGCCAAACAAAGTTCTGCATTTTAATTGTCGATAAAACAGGATACAAATAGGAAGGGTACATTTTGGGCTTATATATATTCGAGGAACGTAGTGACGTCTTCTTAAGATAACGTCCCGTAAATTTGATATTCTCAAGTAACGTCGTTTTGAAGCACCCAACCACAGGTTACCTTTGAAATCGCTTTCATAGCTAAATATGTGTTCTAATTCGATAATCAGTTTACTTTAGTGATTCTAGTATTCCAACTCGTCGAAAAATGTTAACTAAATGACCTCGTCCTTTCCACATGCTGGCAAAATACTTATAAATTTCAATACAGTTTTTAAATTGATCAACGAGAATCCTAGCGAACATTTTAGTGATATAGAGGTAAAGCAACCAGAATATACGACGTCGTGGAAAATAATAACACAAGCTGCCGTCTAGAACACTTGTCTTAGGATAAACAACCAGTTCTTCGAAACCTATATAGCGATCTACATGTATTTACTTCTGAAGTATTTGATGCAATAGTTATTTTGAGTCAATTCACATTTAGCTTGTCCTTTTCTTCGTTATTCTTGAAAAGCTTAATTCTTGAAGTGAAATAGAAAGGCCTAAACTGCCCCTATTTATGCCCTTAATTTATTAATGACATTCCTTTGCCATGGTTATCCAATGATGTGTCTGGAATATCATTCAAGTGACTTGAACAAGCGAGGCCAGAGACACTTGCATGTATCATTTTCTCTCACGATCAACTTGAAACAAGCAGAGCATCTTTAATCTGTATAAATATCGACCAGCTTTGAGGCATTCTAGACTGCATATCTCGAAAAGATGTATCTCCTTCTGGCCAGCTGAAAGTATGTAAATTCGCAAAACATTGGTTGCTTGGATATAGATCATGTTACTGTCTGGGAATCACAATATAATTTTTAGCTGCTGCACACAAACGTATTATTAATACTGGCTTACTAACAAGCATATATATTTATTTTTATCATATCATACTTCAAAGAAATTTATGAAAAATATTAAAAGCAGCCCTGATGCCTCCCATCGGTTAGCTTTTTTAACGTTTGTCCACTTTTATATTAACATGAACGCGAGAAAAGCAGAGTATCATTAAATCGATATGGACCAGTCTTCAGTCATATTGAAAAGATCTATCCATCTCACGGTCAGTTGAAATTAAGAACATTCGTGGTACACTGGTTTCTTACATGATAAAGATAATATTGCTGTCTGAGAAGCGTACGCAAAATTATTTTGAAAAGCAAGCTTTCAAGGTAACAAAGTCCTAGATTTGTTTCTGTAGTATTTTTATCCTTATCACGGGTATAGAAACACAATAAAATTATATTATTGATGTTATCTGAAGTAGTTTTTGTAGTACAGCTCGAATTTTGACATCATTTTGTTGAAACTTTAAATCCAGGGGGGTGGAGCGAGATCTTTTCTAGCCCACATCTGGCATGTATTTGATTATGGTGAGCAGCCTCCACTTGTTCCTAACGATAATCATAGAAATAATACAATCATTAAATAATTAATTAATTAATTAATTAATTAAATAATTAATGTTCGGTATCTAGCGCATAGTTAAGGGAATGAAAACCAGCCTATCCTATGTAGTTTCACCCAACTAGATGAATTTTTTGCGTTAACGCTCGCGCAAATGAAGTTCAGGGGGGGTTAAGGCGGTTTTTCTCGCTTTTTGCTTGGCCGAGCGGGGCCTGGGCAACTGGTTAACGTCAATTCTGTATTTCGGTGTTGAACATGAAAATTTAAAAGCCGATCAGTTTTGTCATGAATGACATTCCGGAGACATTTTGCTAACACAAATGGGTATACCATTTCCAGGGGGAGTGGGGTAGGGAATAATTGTAATTTTTAGCTTGGAGGTGTTAATGTTAGGTACGTAGCGCTATGTTAATGTGAATCAAAACAAGCCTATCATATGTAATTTCATCCAACTAGATTAAAATTTTGATGTAATATTCGCGCAAATGAAGTCCAGGGGGGGTTAAGCCATTTTGAAATTTTATTTTGGCTGTCATTTCCCCCCCTGAACATCAATGTTAACCAAATTAAGAAGACCCCCTACAGTTTTCTATGGGTAACATTTTGGTGTAATCCCCGTGTCTCTACCATGTTCCTTTCTACCTCTAAAAATCCATCGCCCTTTTGGTTTTGGCCGCAAAGCATCCTGGGACAAGATTCATTTTCTATTTCGCAGTCCAGAACTGGATTCAATAACGTTACAGCATTAAAATCATAGTTTTGGTACTAAACACGACTTGTCTGACTTAGATCACAATTTTTCAGTTATTGGGCTCAGTGTCAGAAATCAATTTCACATGAAATGAAAGGATGTATGTCTGTTGTATGTATATCTGGCAGTTTAAAAAATACTTAAGGTTAAATTTGTCCAAACTAGTTAATTTTTTCAAACTAGTTGATTTTCGTTCAACCTAGATCATTTTTTTCCGACCTATGTTATTTTTTCAACCGTGTTTATTTTGGTTGAAGCTAGTTTATTTTTCCCCACCTATATTATTTTTTTCAACCTGGGTTATTTTTTTCCAACCTAGGTTATTTTGGTCCAGCCTAGTATATTTTTAATTATGGGTTCAAACTATAATTTCTTCGGCCTTCTGCTCTTCTATAATTATTTGGGCCCTCTGTCCCTCTTCGACGGCATTAATACTGCTTTGAGCCTGATCAGATGCCATGCATTTTGATTCAAACTGGCAGAAATAGCTTGCGACAACAACAGTACAATCAATGTTGATAAGCAACGACTTATCTGGTACTTCTTCGAGGTTCTGGGCTTGTAAAATGTCTTCTTTGTCTTCCAAGATAACTTCTAGGGTCTTCTGGTTGGTTATGAACTTCCTTCCAATTAGGAGTTGAGATTTTTCAACTGAAATGTGGCTGCCCCAATGGCGACCACTCCAAGTTTGGTGGCTTGCTCGCACAATAAACAGTTTCAACGCTCGATAAGGCCAGATAAAAATAAATACTTGTTTAGCGTCCCCGTCCGACCTGAGAAATGTCCCCGACCTCTAATTTAATTAAAATTTTTTTTTCATAAAAAACTTTAGAAAGTGTAAATGCGCCCGCGAACACCAATTCTTGTACCCAGACCCCTACATGTACCACTTAAAATATGCGCCGGCGCATTAAATATTTTAACATCGACACCATTTTGTTTCTACAACACGAGGTCATGAACACGAGGTGAATGAATAATGTCTAGTCAAGACAAAATAAACTTCACATAGAAAAAAAAAACCTCCCTCCCTACCTGGAAAAATTGAAATGGGTGGACGCTAAACAAATTTTTTTTTTATCTGCCCTAATCACTTGATAAGTTTACTAGAAGCTCCAATAGCTTAACGACCACTGTGAACTTGTACATACAAGCGAAATCCTGTTTGTTATTTGTAAATAAACGAACCAATACCGATATAAAGAGAGAGAGGTTGAAAATTCGTTTGTTCCCCAGTTGGTGCAGAGCGAGCGAAACTGGAATTTTACAATACCTCGTGTCCGCATCAAACCAAGGCACACGCGTGACGGAACAGGAAGTAAAAAATGTGACCTAAACCGGAAGTGAACAAAGACAAGCGATTCGGCCATTACAATCTACTTAAAATAACTGTAGAACACCCGGACATTTTCGAAGGCATCTGCTAACTGATACTGCGGTACGCAGAAGTCGATAAATTCGAATAAGTGTAACTGCCACACCGGTCCATGCACATGCATTTCCGAAGTTGATTAATTCTAATTTGTGTAAGCCGTGAACTGAAATATAACTGCCGCTGCAGTCCCGAAGTCGATACATTCTAATTACTCGGGCCAGGCCTTTGGCCGCCCGAGTCAAGTTTCGCAATAGTTTATTATTACTCGGGCCAGGCCTTTGGCCGGCTCGAGTCAGAAATCGCAAGTCTTTTTTATTATTTTTTGTGTCGACCCGGAAGTCGCCGCCAACCGCCGAACCAATCCGATTGCACTGTTCACGTGAATACGGCATGTTCGCCATGTGCGTGTTATTTCCGGTCGAACCGCTCGCGCGCTCTTTCTCTGTTTCTGAGCTGACTGCGAAGCCGGGATCTTTCTTCTCTTCGCTTTGGACAGTCTTGAAAGTTACCCTGAAGGAGTAAAGGTAAGTCGTGTATGCTTTTGGTGTCTTTGCACATTGTGCTCGGTACTTACACATCATACATACTATACACAGTCATTCATACAGTCGTAGCTACGACCGATAGTCCCAAGCCCAAGGTGAAGGGCAAGACTTACACTAAAATCTGTTTACGAGCAGTTTTCGACGTCGAGCCTTGGCTACCCTGGTTCCAGAGGTGCTCAGGTACGGATATACTGTAATGACTGCCGCGATCGAAGGAGTTTTGATTCCCGAACGAGTTTTGTTTTGCGAGAAGACCGTTGAGCGCTCTGCGGCTCGATTTCAGCTGGGCTCGCTTTGCTCAACCGACGATTTCGAGCCTCTGGCATGGTATCCAGGGTAAGCCTTGAGTCAAACACAAAAGGAAATCAAAAACTCAAAGCTTACTCAAAAGAATACAATAAATAACTCGCCTGTTGGCACAAATCATCTCAGCTGAGATACAAATCAACTGTTACTAAGCCAGTCAAACCAACTGAACCCGAGCTCAACCCAAAAGCTGAAAGTGAAACTGATTGACCTTGGCCTTGCAGAATTAATCTATCAATGATGAAGGTGGTGAGCTTTAAATTATTGTGTGTTTATATAATTTGCATTTGTCTGTGGATTTTTGCGATACGCAAGCAAATCGTCATACTTGTAGTCAGTATATGTTTTTAATGTTATTAAGCCTAATGGTGCCCATTGTTATTCTTGTGATTATGATTTTATTCTCAAATCTCTGGAAATATACAGACGTACATGTAGAAGATAACTGTTGTAATTGAACCCGGGGTATCCAATCGATGAAATCGATCATCGGAAATTCAATCGATAAATCAATATCAATCGATATAATTAGTTAATTGATATCGATTGGTATCGGTCAATCGATGACCAATCGATAATCACAAAAAAGTTTCCAATCGATGCTTATCGATGTTACTTCTGGAAACAATTGTTTTTTTCATAGCGCCTTCGATATATTTGCATGTGATATTAATATTAAGCTCTATTTACAGTGCAACCGTATGGTTGAACTTTGCTATTCAATGCATTACTTTTACAACAACTTCTATTGATGCTGTTGGCAAGTTCATTGGTTGCCAGAGTACAACTGCAACAACTGCTACCGATATTTGTTAACTTATAAAATAAATATTAATTATAATATACATGACGTTTCAGAATAAAAAATAACGCTCTCGGGAAAGAGTCGACGCGATGTGCAACATATTCAGTACCTGTACATTATGTACTAAAGTCAATGGTCACTTGTGTTAATGACGGACAATTTCCGGCAAAACGATCACCATTCTATAATTGTTCCAGTTAATTGTTCCAGTTAAATCCTATTAGAAACAAAGCCAGCTTATTATCTGTTCACGTTATTATATAATAAAAACTTTAACAATCATATTATGCACTTGTATATTGTGCACAAACGGACGTACAACAAGATCGACAATCGATGACAATCGATATCAATCGATGCCAATCGATACCAATTTGGCTATCGATTGCAATCGATAATCACACAAATCTCCTTCATCGATTGGTCATCGATTACCAATATCAATCGATTAATTGATATCGATTGGTATCGATTGTTATCGATGATCGATTTCATCGATTGGATACCCGGGAATTGAAGAACTGGACATGAATAATAATCACAAAGACGTTTCTTTAACTGAAGTGCCCTTTGCAGATCTCGCCATGACATATTTGTTTGTACTATAAATATAAATTCTCATCATCATAAAACGAGTCGCAATCGTTCACGCGAATCAAGTAGAATTCCTGTCAAACAACTTAGACGTATTTTAGGAAAGAGCAGAAAAGTGAGGCGAGTCGTTCGAAAATATGTACGTAAAAGTGTTCGACAGTCATCAAAACAAAAATTATGTTTACTAGGTTTGCCTCATGTCAAATAGCATAATATATTCATGCCTACATTTTTATTTTTCGCAGGCATAATTATTCCTACATGTTGTACTTCCTTGTGATGTTGGCCTAGTGAACTCCTGTTAGTGTTCTCCAATAAAGCTGATTCAGTCCAGAAAAATAACCAGCCTGCAGATTACATATGTCAATTAAACGCACACATAAAAATACAGATTAGCCATATTGCCTCAGGATCCACATATGGAGCTTCCAGGGAATGTAGGGAGAGGGAGGGTTATATTTTCTATGTAATAGATATAAACAATGAGTGACCATGCTTTATAGGATTTACAAACTCAAACTGAAAGCGAGAGTCCCATAAAGCACGCACACACATTTTTTATCAGACTTATCAAACATCTAGATGTACAGTCATTTTTGGTGATACAACTTATGTTCGCCAAGAAAATGGAAGCAAAAGTTTAAATGTAAATCAGGACAAAATCTCTAGTAGAATTAAAGATCACGTATTGGTCAGTGATTTAATTCCTTTGTTGTTGCTTCATGAATTATTAATGAGTTTGATAAGTGTGTTTAAACAAGCTTTTTAAACAATAGCTTTTTAAAGTGTTTAAACAATATATTTACACCCATATTTTTATATTTGCAGGCATATATAATATAAATTATCCTACTGCTGTTAATACTTCCCAGTGAGGCTGGCCTAGTTAACTCGTGTTAGTGTTCTCCAAAAAGCTGATTCAGTGCAGAAAAATGACCAGCATGCAGATTACATATGTCCACATACAAGGCACATCATATTACCAGTTAACCATAGAACTTTGTACCAATGCACTGAGCAAATGTTGCTCCGAATTTTGAACATCGCAGGACAACCATTATTTATACACATCTATACCAATGCTATGTCTCCAGTCTTCACCAAGATGCTGGATATGAAAGCACCTATTTGGAGATGGTACATAGATGCAGTTGACAGTGGAAGTAGTTGCTAATTTACGGCTAAATAACTGAACTTCAAAGCTGTATCGATCAGCAAGTCCATAAAAATGACCATCAAGGCACATCATATATTACCAGTTCAGCACAACTTTATTTTAGTTCATCAGGAGCAAAGCTACATGTACATGCAGTTGACAATGGAAGTAGTTGGTAATTGACAGCTAAATAACTGCATGTTTCCAATGACATGGAAGGGAATCTAATAGACTCTGAAAAAAACTGTGAATGGAAGGACCCAGGTAAAATATAAATACAAAAATAGTGACTGACAGCTGTACTCTAGGAAAACCATTCACCTGCTTCAACAACACCTAAGTTTATGATCATCAATATTCTGAAAGGATCGAGGACTATTATTGAAAGGAAAGTTTATAATAGACATGATAAAATGTAACTACAGAACTCGATCCTCTAAATAGAACCACTTAGATGTATACATACATGTATGTTTAAGCTAAGGTGGCAAATAATCATTAGAAAAATGTTTGCTTCAAAGTCATGAGTGAGTCAGCATACTAATTTTGATGTGATCTTTTGTATGGTGGAATTTTTTAAAATTTAATTAAATAATATTTCATACATTTGTACTCAGACCCAATTCTTTTTTCGTTTATAACATTGCTAATACATGTGGCACCTGAGCCTAGTCCCACTGAGTTATTGTCGATGGTTTTTTCTGATTATGTTGAGAAACCCCAGTGGTTTGTACTGGTTTCTGATATCACAGCTTATCACAAACCAGTGCACACAACAGGGTTGTCTTCAACCCAATCACAAAATTTACCAAGCCAGAAATGAGCATGAGTGAATCAATAGACTCTTTCAGCTTGCCTGTTTGTTGTCCCATTTCAGACCACCAGACTTTTCTCTTCAGTAATGTTTTTTTGTATCCCAAGGGGAAATGTACATGTACCAGTTAATTCTATAATTGAAAAACAAAGCACTGAATCCTGTGGAGAGCTACCACATGGTCTGAAATAGGGCAACAAACAGGCAAGCTGACTATAGATCTATTATCCGACTTCCCTAGCACAAACCATATGACACAACAATATGCCAGAACACCATGAACTACATGTATTCACCTATTCCTATAGATGGCCCGAGTTAAGGCCACTCAGGGCCTCTTGTTATTATTATTATTATTTTTTTGTGTCGAGGTATTTCGCCGTCAACCAATCACATTGCGCCTTCTTTTGAAGTTATTTTCGCCACCGTACCAATCAGATTGGACTGTGCTGGTCACGTGAACAGTGGATAACATTTTCATGTTTTTCAAGATGGCGGCGGGTGGGAGTTTTGACTTAGCAAAACCTTTAATACCAGCTGTTTTTTTGTGTAAACCAAAGGTTCCTTCAAGTGCAATACCAAGATTTTTCTCTTTTCTAAAGCTGAGAGGTGTTTCACGGGCTTTGGACGGGAATTTATCACATATTATGCGACATGCTTTAAGATAAACTCGTGACAGTCTGCTCTGCGATCAACACAGCTCTGACTATAAAGACAACAGCTTGTAAATGTAAGTAGCCGCTAATCTGAACATGATAACTTTTATACCAATTGACTGTCGTTGTGTTGTTATTTATTGTTATTAACCTCTCGAAAGTGTAGTAGAAATGACCCGATTTCTCAGTTCTCTGACTTACAGAGGCCTTTTAAAAGAATTACAGTCGTTTCGCCCCCCATGCACATGTATTTAAATGTTTATAAATTCGGGAACGAAAATCCAGCATACAGTGAGTAAGTATAAACTGAGTATGTAATCCGAAATGAAGATTTTTTCAAACGAACGATAAATGACTCTGATGTGGAAATCGCATATTTATCTGTGTTATTGACACTGGTTTTATTTTGTTCTATTTCCCGGGTCTATTTACATCTGGCCTGTACCTCTTCGTATTTGATTATTATCTCTGGGTTCAGGCATTCTACAGTGTATTTAATGTTTTTTTTTAGAACTGACATAATGATGTTATGTATAGAGTAGTGTATTTATCATTATTGCAAGTTTATAACATAACATAACTAAATTTGGTCCAGAACTGAGAGTATACTTACATGCAAGTGGCACTCTTTCTTTCCCTTCCCCTTTCTTGGTACCATCATATATCCATGCAAGCTAGATCTTGTTTCAGTGTTTTCCATCTGAGGTGGTCCTGGCTTAAGATAACCCTAAGGTTACCTTAAGGACCTACCTTCTCATCATCGTATTTCTTATTATGTCTTATTACTCGTAAACATTTCCATCATCTTATGAGAAAATAAATGTAATTGTTGCATGTTGTTGTTCCTCAGTTCTTGGCGTCAGCATCGTCACTTTCACTCGGTCATGATCAGGAGTACGAGTACTTTTAAGAATTATTTGGGAATGAAAATTAATCATGCTGCGACCCCAATGATATAAAAAAATGAGTGGACATTGCTTGTTTCTTTGTGGCCTGCCATTATAAGTTTCAGTCTCCTTCAAGATGTAGAAAATGAGCACTAGCACAGTGGCAGCTCACTAATACTAGAAAATGGTGGTCTGAAGTTTACGACCTCAATCGAAAATATTGTATTGAGAATTTAGCCTGAATTTCAGCCGTCTCCACTGGTTTGTTAATAATTGATAATTACAAATAGATGACTTTATTTCACATGTAGAATGACATTACCTAACTATTCACAATGAATAGCAACATTATGTGGAATTTGTTGTTCTAAATTGCTTGATTTCTCATAGTCGTACTGCACCTGATATAATTACAATGCATCAAATTTGAGTGACTCGATATCGTGCAGACTACTCAAATAACCATTGCACTTCAATCAACAACACCCATACCAAGTTTTTTTGGTAATTCTAACGAACCTCAAGGAACAATATTGAAAAGAAAGTAATATTAAACAACAGAATTGAAGGAAATTGTGGCTGAAATGTACATGAACAGCATGTATGTATGTGTGTATTGTGTGTGTATTATGGCTCTATCATTTCCAACCCTCCCCCCCCCCCCCCCACGCCCCCGGACATACCATAACCCTAACCTAAACCCCCACCCCTCCCGGAATACTTGGGGCATTTGCACATTGACATTTGACAGACAAGAGCATCAGTAGAGAACCAATTCTCTGGCTACTCTAGCACAAACCATGTTGACACAAAATTATGTTAGAACTCCATGCAGTACATCGTATAGATGGCCCGAGTTAAGGCCACCCAGGGCCTCTTGTTAGAGTAAGCGTGACTGCGAATTCATATTACGGTTCATGTTTTGGAATGTTTGAACATTTTAGTTATTTTATCATTGTTCAGTGGTAATTCGTTTTAGTGTTCAGAGAAACAGTTCTTCGCAAACCGTTCAAAACTAACCCGTTTGAACGTTTAGAGCAAAACGTTCGATTTCGCAAACCGTTCGAAGTCCCACCATTTGAACGTTTAGACCAAACGTTTGAACGCTCACCTTCAACCGTTTATTCAGTCCGGAAAAACATTTTAAACGCTTCTAATAGCACACCGTTTGGAAATTTTAGCTAAACCGTTCGAACGCTTTGGGTAACCGTTTGCCTGAACGCTTCCGCAACCGTTTGCCGGCCGTTTTCCCGTAAGAGGTCACAATTTTTAATTGTGTATGGTAAAAACGTCGCGAAGGTAATAAAAATTAGTATAGTAAAATATCTCAAAATGTGCAAGGACCAAACAGACGAAGTAGAAGGACCTCATCTCCTGGGAGGGATCTAATGAGCAAAATTGTAAAAGTAATAATAGAATGATGCAAGGCTGATTTGTACACGATTAAGGAATGACTATAATTTACCAATATTTCAACTGGCACGGCCAACCTTCATCAGGGTTTACAACTGTAGTAAAATATGTTGTACCGGCTTAAAGGGGCTGTGTCACGGTAATTGACTTTACATTTGCTTTCCGGGCCGGAAATCATACATTTCTGCCGTTGGAATGTAATGATAAAGGCAGAAATGTTTATTTTGACAGCACGTGAGTAGCACGTGAGGATGAAGCAGTGTGTCAAGGGAGTGACTATATATAGTGTAATATAGCATGTGAAAAGCACTCCAGCCAGCTCCCAGTAGAACGCTTATTCAACGTTTGTGGATTTATTTTAGGGCGATCAAAGTATTTATTTAAATGTTCAGAGCTAGATGATACCATAATCTTTATTAGGCTCTTAACCTCCAAGAGCATTGCTGCAGCAAGGGTTGGAGAACACGTTCCAGAATGTTTCCCACAGGGTTTCCTGGTTTTCGTGTCCGGCTCAGCATGACGTATTGTAATTTAGTAAGTAGGAGACAGAATATAGAATGTCTGATTGTTAAATATTTGCAGTGGGCACTGCATGAGGGGCGCTGGCGACAAATCCAAAATAAACAGGAATTCTCCTGAACTGGTTGAGTGTTTTGATACGAAGTGAACGCAAAATCAGCTATTTCCACCGATTTTGATATGAACTAACGAACCTCTAGTCCATGTGGGATGCTTAACATCAAAGAAATTATGCAAAAATGACTAACAAACAGTGTATATAAACAGTCTCCAAGGAGAATATTGAAAATCCTTTCAATCAAACATTGAGGGAGGGAAGTTTAACTGATTGTATCTAATTAACAGCCACCAACCGAGTGATTACTCGATACATGCGCAGTACCATGACATATATAGCCCCTTTAATCTTGAAATACTTACTTTTTACCCAAACGCAACTCTATTTCAAAGTGTGATTTTGACAGGAATCTGGTAGTTTGTCCCATTTTCGGGTAAACATTTGGCGTATTTTGGGCGAAGTTATATAAGATAAACACATTCCAAATTAAGCAAATCGTACCGAAAAACATGGCAGCTTGTACTTTACACACAATCCTTTGCGCACGTAAATATTTAAATCCGTTATAAAATCGCTGTGGAGGTTTTAAATCTTAAAAACAAGCCAATACAAGTGATGTTGCCAATATACTGCCATTCAAGAAAACAGGGGATTTCTACGTGTGTGTTTTACTGGGTCAGGTTCCCAAGGGATTGTGGTCAAATTACAGCCGCCATCTTTCTCGGTAGGTGAATTAGCGAAGGCTGATGGATAGAAAGATGTGAAGGGCTAAATATGCCCAACTGTCAACGTGACATTTGTGCTCTGATCGTCTTGAGAATAACCAGTATTGTGTACGATTATTGACCATTTGTGACGGTTAGAAAAATCCCTAAATGCCTTTTTTTCCGGATCCTAACTCTATTTCAGTTCATTAGACTATTAGTTATAGTAGTAAAAATGTTAAACATACAAGTAAAATAGGTGCCCTGTGGACGTTGGTGATCCGCATGAAGATTGGACTGCTGCTGAGCCGCTTGCAGCTGAACTTCACTAGGCCTTTCTACAGTTTGCATCTGCACAAAGTTGTGCACGATTAGTTTCAAATTGCCTTCGGAAAACGAGGGGAAATATTGGATATTTACTGAAACAGTTAAAGTGCTGTCCAGACGAAGTAACCATCTCTAGAATGAATGCCTTCAATTCGTTTTTGCAACGGTTTTCTAACCATCAGCATTCGCCAATTCATTCACTTTGGATTGTTTTTATTGTCATTTAGGCTTGCGAAAATTATTCCCGAAATTTTGCCTATTATTTTATTCTTTCATTACCGAAAAACCTACCTAGTATTATTCTCGCCGCACCCGAATAAATACATTTGTCCTACGTTTTACTCCAGAAGGCGGCGATAACATGCATGTTAAATATGTATTGTGGAGCTCTTACTTGTTTGGCTAGTGCATTGTCTATAGACAAATCATAAATTATTAAGTTAAGTTTTCCGTAAATACATATTTCACATACAATCTCAAATTTTCGGTGATTGCTAAATTTAAAAATCTCTTTCAACTGATGTAGTCTGTTTGCTTGTAGCTTGAAGTTTAATTTATGCTAATGTGAACAATGACGTCAGCAAGGTTGGCCTACACGTGGAATACCGAATTACCGCTGATTGGCATTCCTGTGCACACAATTGGCAAGCCTAAGCTTAATGCCCGCCTCAATATGTTTCGTAATTTGAGTGAAATCAGCCCAATTACCCAGAAAAAGATTTTTTTAAAGCCATAAATATCGTGGAAAGAACCATAAAGATCGGTTTGAGGAGTAATTATATTGCGGAACATAGCCTGATTTTAGCCAACTCGGACCTTCGTTTCACGTCGGTTGAGTATCCTTCGAAATTCCGCACGATTTGTAGGGAAATGTTCAATAACTGTGATGTGTATAGGTGACAGATAGCGATGGTGTAACGACCATATTTGGACAACGCTTTGAACAATAATCTGTCTTGGAACGCGCAATGAAATATGCACAATGCCACATGAAATATGCACAATGATCGAGATAACTTTTTGGAGTAGCTGTATACACCAACCAGCTTCAGTGGTTATTTAAACTACATCTACATCTACAGTGAACACCATCAGATGGAATCGACCGTCTGAATCTAAAATACCACGATTTTGATGAGTGAGTAAGCAACCTTACGTCTACTGGTCATGCACAATCTAAAAATAACCAGCAATATCAAAGTAATATACTACTTAACGTATCAAATGATACATGCCCATAGTAGGCAGAAGTTATGGAACAGTCATGGATAATGTATTTTATTGGCTTAAAACGTTTTTTGGGCTTCACGTTTTCTACTGAATAATAGTATATCCAGATCGTGATATTCCATAACACTTTACAATGACACTTTACAATGATATGAATGATACTACAAGTATCCTGACATGTTGCGTACCAATCCCGTATAATTCAAGTATACAAGACGTATCACGGCCTCGAATATTCGGTGACACCACTTATTTCACACAGTGTCAAGGCATCGAACACGTGAAAAGCTTGGCTAAACATCGACAGAAAAATCAATTGTTTTGGATGTGATTCTGTGAAACTGTAAGGTTTTATTTAACTTGAGTACTATAATATTTTCCCTTCAGTAAAGCGAAAACGAGAAACGTATTAACTTAGTTTTGAGACACTGACAAACTCAAACTCACTGTCAAAGGATATGATCAACTGACGGCTAATACAATTTGCAGTAATAGTAAATGAGAAATGATACAGATTCACTGAAAAGTTCTTTAAGAAAATTGTAAAATAATACTGAAAATAACATATTAGTTCACCTGCCTCCTCCGCAGGCAACTCTTATATGTTTTACCACAGGAAGCCCGGTTTCAAGTCTTTTCTCGATTTTTTCGATTATAATTAGGAGTTGCCTGCGGAGGAGGCTATAGTTGACCCACCTATTTAAACTTTTAGTTGTCATGAAATCATTATTGGTTTGCTTTTTGGACGAGAAGTGCATACGAGCTGAACAACGCCGGAAAGGCGACTGAGTCTCTACAAACTTTGACAGCGCGAAGCCTATTGCAACGCAACCAATGAGACGCCAGTAATCAGGCCCTTGACTAAAAAGAATGCCCTGCTCGTAAGCCAATCAGAATTCAGTAATCATTCACTCTATGTTATAAAAGGTAATTATGGTTTTAAAGGTGAGTCTGGTATCTGTTGAAAAATAAGTCCCAATTCACGATTCATGCTGTTTTTGCATATTAATATTATGTTCCCCATGTTATAGGCCACTGAGCTCCGAAATTAAGTCCTAGTAATATGGTAAGCAAAATGTATTGTTCTGATGTACGGTATTTTCTGATACCTTACGCCGGTTTCTGAAATACAGTCGTATAACACTTGATAAACTATTCTGCTAGACAAAACTTCCATAGACCTAAGGTACACAGAAATTATGGATTTCACCAGGAGCCCATTACCAGGAGCGTCCATCTTCCCCACTGTGTCTGTACCCCAGCACAGAGGTAGATGAGGCTATTTTTAGCATTGCGTTTCGCGCGAAAAAGAACAAAGGTAGGCTATTCTTAGCCAATCAGATATCATTCTCCTTACTTTCAACGCGGGAATTCGAATTGCTGGTTTTCACTCAATCCCCAGAAATTCAAGTGTTGGTGCCCCAACAAAAGAAACTAACGAGGAATCTATTGATCTACCTAAAATGTATACTATACGTAAGCAGTGACCAACTCGAAAGCTTTACGGCTAATTTGGTCACTGCGCAGTAATTTCTTTTTTATTACGTTACTTACTATACCTATCTATCTTCTGTAACAGTGCTTATATTGTCTCTTATCCCTGTATTTTTGAATCAGTGTAAAATAAAGTGAAACATGAACACTTTGAAACATGGTAATTGAAAATGGTAATTATTATAACTGTTTATTACTTATTGCTTAAATTCCAATTCGATCTGTGAATAGGACATTTTCTTAATGGCGTCATTTTACTAAAACTACCAGAAACATTTTCAAATTCTCTTATTGATATTTTAAGACTCCTTTGAGAATCCCAAGACAATGGTCCAAATTAGAAAAACAAAAGGTTTCGCGCAAAGCGTTCTGGTAGTATGTGACGTCATCGTGCAATCGCCTATGAGCAGGGTCCACTATGGTTGTTTTTATTTCTTATTGTTAGGGTTATTCTTTATTGCTTAGGTCCAGTTTGGGGATAATCTTAGGGCTGGGATCATAGTCGGACTGGATCATTTTGGGTCATGTACATTTATTCCTTCCTTTTCTGCGCCAACAAAAGTATTTCAATCAATTGGAACGCAAAAGAAGGCCGTACCGCAATCCATAAATCAGAGAGATCCCTATGCATGACATCTACAGGAGAATGCAAAATAATATGAATCCAGAAACATTCCCCTTGTGTAAATGTGGTCTCAGTTAAATACTACATACGAAAAATAAACAATCACTGACGTTATTGGTTAATGTACTTTATTGCATGCAAGGAGTAAATGACAAAATATCAAGACAAACTAAAATTATATCTAGTTTGACATAGGGTAGGGTCGCACTTAAAGGAGAACTGAACCCTGAATCAATCCCACGACTATACAAACTTGTATTCAAGAGAAATATGTTCTGCTATTTTATTTCTTTGTAGTGCACGTCTAAAAAAAGGAAATAGGTACTGAAGGTCGAAAAATAGCCGATTCTCCTCTGATAAAGCTAGCTAGTTTGTGTGGCGGCTCAATTCAGTGCTTTTTCCCGTATCGTACGTCATGCGTACCAACGAAAAACAACCACACCTTAAGCACAAAGAAAGCACAATAGTGCGCAATTATGAGTCGTTAATCCATCTATTCAAAGCCAAGAACTACATGACAAAACTAATATATTCCCCGTATAGTGCGTCACACATTACAGGAATTGAGCCGTCTGCGGTTGGGAGGAAGATTTGCAGATTTTCTTTCCTTTGACGCAAAACACAGCTCATACTTGTATTAATTTTTGTTTCGAAAACTAAAATATTTGTTCTATTGTTTTCAACATATTTTCAATCAGTTAAAATCATATTGCGACCAATTTAATGGCAATTTGTTCCCATAGCCGAGGGTTCCTTTAAGCGAATTGGATTGACTTGCGCCAAAATTGTGTCACCACAAGTGTTGAGATAAATGCGAACTCGATGTACGAGATTTTGGAAAAAATAGAAATTGTTGTTTTACTAAAAGGTCAAGACGGCGTTTTCCAGTCCCAGATATCTCTAAATTTTGGTGAAGTACACAAGTATCGTTTTGCCATTAAAGAATGCCAATCAGGATTAATGCTTTGCGAGCCCGTGTTTACATTTGAACAATAGAACACCGTTTAAATCGTCATTTTCGTACAGCACGAAAATTGCGATTGTATCGGTTTTATATTGTTCATATATAAACACGGGTTCGCAAAGCATTAGTCCTGATTGGCATTCTTTAAGCTGTAATGTTGAACTTCCTACTGTCAATCAAACTCAAAAATTATGTGGCAAAGAGCTGTGTTGTCACATTCGTTTATATTTCTTTGACAGCATCATTTTTCCTAAACATGAAATGATTAAATTAAGTGCGACCCGACCTATTTAGAACTTCATGTGACCCGAACCTTAATTAACTAAAGTCTATGTCATATTACAAATGAGTGCTAGCGAGACGTTGGCTCTCTATAACGGTACACATTATGTAGTAGACGATCCTTGCTGCTGAGTGCCCAACTGTAACAGTTGTTATTTGTTACGTGCCTCCATCTATCCCAACGTTTTTGTGTAGGTGAAACATGTGCTCCAAGCTCTATCTAGTGAAGGGGAAAAATTGCCTTAATTAATCAGGTCTCCATGACAACAGTAACGTAGGAGGCTGTTGGACATGGCGCGCGCAATCTGAAACTAAATATGGTGCGCAGTGCGCGAAAAATGATGTGCGCGAACTTTTATTTGCTGACGATGAACTGATTTATCAATTGATTGTTATCAGATTAAACAATTGATCGTTATTGATTTATCAATTGATCGTTATTGATATATCAATTGATCGTTATTGATTTATCAATTGAACCTTATTGATTCTTGTTGCTTGTTTCGTTGTTCATTTGAATGGTTAATTGATCTTGTATGAAGCGTAATGCAAGAAAAGACCTGCGTTACCATACACAATTATAGTTTCAGAGATTTTCATATAGAAATACTAAACCTTGCTCATATATAGGATGCTGAAAGTTAAAGAAACTAATAATAAACATGCGAATTTAGTCTAATATAAATCTATATTCTAATAATTCTCGAGCTGAAGGGTACAATATATCGGTAAGTATTTCCATGCATAATACCATTAAAAATGTACTTCAATCACATTGTACCCTTACCCTTATCGGCCTAAAATGAGGGGATATGTATTTCTTTTAGTTACTAATTAGGTTTTTTCCCTATTGTTCTTAGCCCCACGTGACTTAGTTTGGTTAGCCCTTTATACTGCTCATTATGCAATATTCTCTCACTTCACGCCTTCCAGCACTCCAAACCGTTCAACTCGCGGGGCTACTTTTTCGTTTTCCATATTATTTTGTTACATTTCTATGTATTATAGTTGATAACTAGTTTATTTATTTTACCTATAATTGGGGTTTAGGTGAACTTGAACTTGTATGGAAAATACGTTTCCGGGTTTTCCTCATCTATAGGAGGTTTTTATCTCGAGTTTGGTATCCTGCAATTCACCATTTAATTTACGTTCTTCTCATGTATCGCAGTTTAGCTGCATTCTCTAGCTCATTTGCCAATAAAGAGATATGCTTGCTGGTCGGCGTCCCCCTACAGTTTCTTCATTGTTTCAGTATAAACGAAATGTGTTCTATTCGGCTGAGCATAGCGAGTGGGTATTCATAACTACCAAGTAGCGCGTACTCTATATATAGAGGAACTCTTCTGAGAAAACCTCATACAAATGGATATTAGGTCGGATATTAACTCGCTCCTCGTATATCTTAGGGATATAACATCCTCGCGGAGCGAATTATCAACCCTTACTTAATGAACTGTGCAAGTAATATCAGTGTCCAACACAGCTAGGATAGTGGCCTGTACGGTGCAATGTTTTGGCCCATACAAAGCCCTGATAAACCTGCATGCTTCAGACCATTCCCGAAAAGAACTCTTGAATGTTGCTGGAAGGTTGATGTACTGTTTAAAACACGAACAGCAGTGTTTTATCAAGTTTAAAAATTCGAGGGCGAAGCCCGAGAATTTTTAGACTTGATAAAACACGTGCTGTGAGTGTTTTAAACGGCTTCAAAAACGCTTTAAGAATGCAATGAAAGAAAGACGCACATCTCAAGGGAATGGTTACTTAATGAACCATTGAACCTTTGTATTCACAACGCCATGCAAAATATTCGAGTAATCATGTTGTTTGAAGCGCGTTTCGCAATGCAAGAAGAATCTGCACTTGAAGGATTTGGTATCGTGGTTTACCTCGATAAAGTTCAAGACTTGGAAAGCGATGTGACTGACATGTCGGCAGACTCTAAATTTTTGACTCCGGCACAAAATATGTAAGTATAATGCACGTTTTTATAATTTTACGGCTTTGAGTTTGGTTTAATAATTGGAACTAAACAGTGGCTCGGTAAACAAGTAATGGTAGTTGGATAACTTCATTTTAAAAATATTATCTGTGTATCTCGGTAGTCTGCTGATATTAGTAAATTTAGTGCAAAATTTATTATCTAGGTACCTTATGTTCCGTGTACTTTTTGCTATCTTTGGGTCTTTATCAGTGAATTCTTAATTAGGATGAAACTTTATATAATATTTCATGTTCATTAATATTCTTTATATAAAACGTTCATCCTAATTAGCAATTCAGTGAGAAAGCTGAAACATCAATAGAAATTCCATTGTCTCAATCATTAACCCCGTTTCCCTCTGGGACAGAATTCAAATCCCTCCGCGGGCCTTTTAGAATGATGAGATTTTATCAGGTATAAAGGTGCATGCACGTGACTGATTTGCTTCATCTGATTGGACAACATGCTCATTAATTATTCATGAGTTTTTGAAACCTTTGTAGTACTTTCAACAGAAACCCGTCCAAGCCGATGAATAAATTAAACGTATTGATTTCAGCTTTTAATTCAACACTACTCAATAAATAGGTTTCTTAATATATTGCTTCATAACCGAATATGAAAGTTGTAAGTCGAGGCCGAGTAAATAAAATATGTTTTCTCACTAGCTTAGCTTCAATTTGATACGCCTTGTTTATAGGACCTGTTGATTGTAAGCAGAGGTAGACAATGATGAAGGATTCTTTTTCCGAACTCTTCCTTACTCGTGTTTCCACCCACCCCTCCCGTCCTCCCAGAATATGTTGATTTAATTTCTGAACACCAGTCAAAACACAGCAAAGAGAAGACAAAAAAGACAACCGCCTAAATTTCTACGTGTTACTATGATAAAACATATATGCTGCCGAGCGATTGTGCGAGGCAGCGACACTAATCGTGTTCACAGATCGAGGCTTCGATCGGTTGGATGAGATACACATTTTTTTCTCACTCCAACATCTTTATTTGTTTGTGGAAGTATTCATCAGGGTGACGACGTTTCAGGAGAAAGGGAATGTGTTTATCGGCGTTATTGCACATATTAATGTTAAGCCCGAGGGGGAAGGGGGATGGGGATTTGACATTTTACCAAAACAAATGTGATTCCCCACCGTCGGAAAAACACGTTTGGTGAAAAATATCAAATATCTGCTCTATCTTCCTTATGTTTCCGATAAATAATCGTACCATGGGGCAGAAGCGTATGTCAAAATACCCACCCTCGGGAGAGCCCTGTCTGTTAAATCCGCACCCCTTCCCCATGCTCGTGCTTAACGTTGATAGGTGACTTATGTGGGCGATTATTTCCAGTTCACCTGTGGACTTCGAGAAAGATCGATAGCATCTTACAGCAAGGTGACAATTGTGCCTGAATGCTCTTGAGAATCGAACAATTCCTGATGCAGAGTTATTGTCGGTTAAAATCGTCCCATTTATGCTGATTGGTCTGTGAAAACTGAAGGTGAAGTGAACAACTCGCCCATTCGTCTTTGACTGACACAAACGCAAAAAATTCGCCCATTGAAGCGATAACAAATGAAAAATCATCCACTGTGGTGAAAACAAATGAAAAATCATCCATTCTGGTTAGCTGATCGTATCGGCACAAGCGAAAGCAAATTAAAACCAGAATTGGCTTATTCAGGAGCGTCCATATATACTATACCCATGAGTCAGCGTATGACCGGTTTGAGCTATTTTTATAACATGTTTCCCGGGTAACTGCCTTCTGACTCTGCTGCGATCGTGCATATGCTTGCCGTTATTATCGAGATTAAGAATGATCTATTGTTCTTTGAGGTGATTTTACTAACGCTACTTGTCCGGCTGACTATGGTTTGATTGGATTCCCAAAGTGTGGGCACGTGAACTCCCGTGAGATATGTTCTAAATATAGCTCAATCCGGTCAAACGCTGACTCACAAACCTAGTATGGGAGATGGACGCTCCTGGTAATGGGCTCCTGGTTTATTATAAAGTATGACAAACACTGCCAAGGTACGATAGCACTGGAGGGTTACAGTAGAGTCCGTACTTTACTCTGCGTTCAGCTTTGATGGACACTCACAGGTCTGGTAAATGTGCGCATGTCCAGTAATCGGTAGAAATCGCTGGAGCAGTTCTAAATGTTTTTCTTTAGAAAATCTTCAGAAACTCGACATATAACGAAGAGTTAAGAAATTTATTAGTCTAGAAATCAAGCCAATTAAAGTATAACGACTGGTTCATGGTAAAGTGCTTAAAGTGCATATAGGCCCTGGTCAGTTATGCTTTTTTTAAAGCTTAGACCTTAAAAGGTAGGGGGAAAATTCCGAAATTTTTAAATAAAAATGTTTTCATAATGTTTTTAACGACTAAACTTACAAATTTTAAATAATTCCCGCGCACGTTCGGGGACTATTAATTAATAACCAGCTTTGATTTGGTTTAAAATGGAAATTGTTATCCTTTTTTTTCAGTTGTGCTTTCCCCAAAGAAATGTTTGGATCACGAATCCTAAGAATCCAGTTTTGGATTAATCTATCGAATCCATTCTGATCCCTGGTACTGACTAGTAATGTTTCTAAATGGATTATGTACTGTAAAAGACTAAAGTAAGAAAGGATGTGGCCAGATGTGGTCATCAGTTTGTTGTGGATTAGTTTTCTGCTCTTTCAAGGCCTTTTTGGTTTATCCATTATTCAACCACCAAATAAATTGCAGTGGATAAGTTAGTTGCCATCAACTTTTTAACAACTCAGGCGAGGTATATAAATTTATTTATATATTTTTTTAAACACAATGTTATATATTATAATGAGTATATTTTATAATGAGTGTATATATAGGTTTTATAATACAATTTCAAATATGATTGCAAAGTAGTATATTATTAGAGTGCAGTCAGTAAAACCATGAAAGAAATAACTAAATTTATGGTATATATATATATATATACAGCCGTTTGCAAAAATTCTGACCCCCCTCACCATATATAAATATATATAAAAAATGTATCAAACATTATGGGATACCTCTTCCTATTTTTTTTTCTGAAGCCCTTGATGATAGGCAACTTGAAAAAAATATCAGCAATGACATCCCATAATGTTAGATATATGTTTGATATATATTTATATATTGTAAGGGGGTCAGAATTTATGAAAATTGCTGTATATATATATATATATATATATATACACTGAAACAAAAAAACTCTGCAAAAGGCTTACATATATAATATATATATAACCTTTATATTTCCATCAAACTTTCTTGACAGTTGTTGCTTTGGTAGACACAAAAAAACATAATAGGCTTTGTTTTCCTTTGTGTTTGACGGTAACGAAGGAGCAAGTTCAACCGTGAAAATCTGCCATTTTGGCCTGCAATGTTTTGATCACACATTTTCAATAGCAAAAGCGGTAGCCGGTCAGTCGCCTTTCTTTAGTTGCTCAATAATCTAAAGGCCGGTTTACATGACGCGTTTAACTGATTCCGGGGCAAGATGTGTCACGAGTTGAAAATGAGTTATTTTGTATATCCTTTTATACAGAAATGACGTTAAATTATATCCGAATCGTTATTGCAAGAAAATTGCGGCTTTTGAACTGATCCAAAATACCCGTGTTGAACCTAAATAATTTGTTTTGATTTTTTTTATTAGTACGACCACACTAATTTTTGCACCCATCTACCCATAATATAGAAATGAACGAAGGATATTTTGAGAGTATTTTAGTTTTTATTTCGTTAAAAAACGGTGCAGCGTTTAAGGCGTTTCGATTGAAACCCCAAAGCCACTTTGCGAATTTAAACAAAATGTCATACATTTTAAGATTTTTGCCTGATTCTGCTCGAATGTTCACAAATAGTACACAATTTATTGATACAACTGATAATGTCAAAATCTTGACCTGGATCACACATACAATTGACGTAATTGTGACGTCAGTTAACCCCACTTTTTGACATTTTCAGCCATTACTCGAAATCTAGTTGAATGATTTCTTTCTTGAAAACAACACAAAATTGGTCTCTGAATTTCTCACCTTACTAACGTTATCAAAGTTGAAATGACCGTAGCTTTCTGTCAATAGAAGTGATTAGAATCCAAAGCTTACAAAATCTTGATGCCAAATAAAATTGTACTAGCGAAACTGACAGAAAAAAAGGTTGGAATATTTCTAGTTTCGAGAGAGTAAAAAAGTCGAAAAATGGCAAAACCTCGAAATCTACAAATTTCAGGTTTTCTAAAAAAAAACTCAAGGAAAAAAACTCAAGAATTTCAATCATCCATAAGAATAATACACAAAATCCTATCGCTGAAAATGACTACAATTGGATATATGATTTTTCAAAGTGGAGAAATCAGAGTAAAGGTTTTGGAGAGTGTTTTTGTTTACATCTAGAGCGGCCACGGCTGACTGACGGAATATGCAAGTGCATTCAAAAGTTTACAAACATGATAATTTCTCGACTTTTGAATGCACGTGCACGTGCCTATTAGTCAGCCGTGGCCGCTCTAGAGGTAAACAAAGCACCATGTAAAACCTCGGCTCTGATGTGCTCCTCTTTGAAAATTTATTTCTCAGCAATAGGATTTGGTGTATTACTCTTATGAAAGATTGAATTTTTAGCTCAGAAACGTTAAAAAAATTCTCTTGAGCGGCTTTTTTGAAAACCTGAAATTTGTAGATTTTGAGTTTTTGCAATTTTTCCACTTTTCTACTCTATCGAAATAAATATTCACAACTTTTGTTTTGTTTTTGGTATCACAACTTTGTTTGCTATCAAGATTTACTAAGCTTTGGGAAATACTTTTAACCAGCTTGGATTCTAATCACTTCCGTTGACAGAAAGCTACGGTCCTTTCAATTTTGACAACGTTAGTAACGTGAGAAATTCAGAGCCCAAATTTTGGCCAATTCCGCCCAAGGGATTTCGATAAAATTTGCACTGTGTATGTGTGTTAAAAGTTTGAACAGTTTCCAGTTGTTTGGAAAAAAATCATTCGACTAGAACTCGAGTAATGCCGGCTCAAAATGTCAAAAAAGTGGGGTTGACTTACGTCACAATACGTCATTAGTATGTTGATCGGGTCAAATTTTGACATTATCAGTTGTATCTATAAATTGTGTACTGTTTGTGAATATTTGAGCAGAATTTGACAAAAATCTTAAAAGTTATGATGACATTTTGTTTAAATTCACGAAGTGGCTTCGGAGCTCGAGTAAAGTTCCTATAAGCCGTAGCCATAAATCATTTATTTGGGCGCAGTAAAGTGTCTTAAATCTTGTTCAACCATTTTTGGGCGATGGGTTAGGGTTAGGGTTAGTAGTATTGCTATAAAAATCATTACAAATCCTTGAAATGACATCATTTAAGGGCGTTATGCAAATGAGTTGTCCTAAACTCGCAGAAATGCTAGTCAGCAGTACTCATCTTAGGGCCTGTTTACATGACACGTTTAATCCCGCGGCGATATTTCTTATCAAATTTCTTTATAGTTGGATTATGATCATTCCCTGTAAAAAATGTAATGTTATGAGCGATAAAGTCATACACAAAATAACTCATTTTCAACTCGTAACACATCTTGCCCCGGGATCAGTAAACGCGTCATGCATGTAAACCGCTTTTGCTATTGAAAATGTGTGATCAAAACATTACATGCCAAAATGGCAGCCTATTATGTTTATTTGTGTCTATCAAAGCAACAACTGTCAAGAAAGTTTGATGGAAATATAAAGGATATATATATATGATATATGTAAGTCTTTTGCAGAGTTTTTTTGTTTCAGTGTATATATATATATATATATATATATATATATATATACAGTCAATGCCAAAAAGGTTGTCCAGCAGAACATAATATAATACTATAATATCCATTGTTTTGGGCTATTGTCTAGACCAAGACAATAGGCCAAAACAATGGATATTAAAGTATTATATTAAGTTCTGCTGGACAACCTTTTTGGCATTGACTGTATATATATACAGCCGTTTGCAAAAATTCTGACCCCCCCATGAAAATTATATACTTATATACTTATATCGGTTGCATCATGGGTAACCCAAAAATGTGCTTTTCAGACATTTTTCTAACACAAAATATATCAGGTAGGATTGAAAAATGTACGAGTTAAACATTTTTAGATCACATGGGCCCATCCGTTGAAGACAACAAGTTTTATTTTCAGTTTTAGTTGTACTAATTTATTCCATGCGTTTGCCATTGGGTCCGGTGGACCGAAACGCTGCTATGACTTCAAGGAACTCACTGTATTCTGAACTTTAATTTCTCCACGTCGCACTAGCTAGGTTTACCCTATTGCCCTGAATGAGGCTGAAGTATTCACTAAATTGATTTCAAATCTTGGAGCCTAGGTTTAAACGTATTATCAATGTGAAACACGTTCTATATTATGGTAGTTCGATGTGTGCGATTCTGCCAAACATTCAACCAAATTAATTAAACACAGCGTAGCTAAGAACATTTTTTTATGAAGTCCGCAATGCGGTTGTAAAAATCGCATTTAGTTATTGGAAAGAAAAGAAAGATCAGAACCGAAGTTGTTTTAATCTGTTTAAATTGTGGACCAAAATTAAATGGTTTTGGTCTTGTGTAAAAATAATTTCTCCTGCGTGTTACATAAATTTTACAATTGGTACTTATTCATAACTAAACCTATTATTTACTTTGGCCTCACTAGGTTGTAAATTTTTGGTATTCCCGACAATCATTCAAAGATAATTTTTAGTAATAAAATAAATCAACTGATACACAGTTTGATTAAATCTTAACCACTTTATATAACTTAAAATTGATTTCGCGTAGAGTTCTAACGTCGTTAACTGCAAGATATGTCAGAATATAATTAAATATGCATCGCGACATCAAAACGAAAACCGCCCGCATTCGATTCTGAATAAAATAAAATATGTTTGATCAATACTTCATATGCGAAATAATTACGTCGCAAAAAAAAAACGCAAAGGAAAACTGGTGTGTTCCCAGTGAAATTTTAGCTCTTTTGCAGACTTCATAACGGCAACAATGTTTTAGCTGCGTTTGGCTTTGAAGTGTTGAATTTGGTTCAGTTTGTTTGGCAGAATTGCAAACGACTGGTGGAACTGCCATAAGATAAAATAGAACGTGTTTCAAATTGATAATAAACTTAAACTTAGGCGGCTCCAAGGTTTGAATGAATACTTCAGCCTCATTTAGGGAAATAGAATAAACCTAGCTAGTGCGACGTGGAGAAAGTAAAGTTCCGAATATAGTGAGTTCCTTGAAGTCATAGCAGCGTTTCGGTCGACCGGACCCAGTGGCAAACGCATGGAATAAATAGTACAACTAAAACTGAAAATAGCACTTGTTTTCTTTAACTGATAGACCCATATGATCTAAAAATGTTTTATTCGTACATTTTTCAATCCTACATGGTATATTTTTTGTTAGAAAAATGACTGAAAAGCACATTTTTGGATTACCCATGATGCAACCGATATAGGTATATAAGTATATAATTTTCATGGGGGGGTCAGAATTTTTGCACGCGGCTGTATATATATATATAGAGTACTATTTTTCTAACTATATAATCGTCTAGGTCTAGTCAGAGTATTTAGTAATACTTAGTTTAGTAATATTTAGTTAGTTAGTTACTGACTGCACCGTATCACTGATATTTTTATTATAATATTATTAAGAGGAAACCAGACTATTTATTAATTTTGTAAAAACACGAATTTTCCAAATAATGGTTTTAAAATTAATAGAAAGTGAAAACTATACCAGTAACTTGATGCACTGTTATTTCATTAACGTTAGTTTAACCCCTTTTCGGGGTTATTTTAACTCCTTCATATGAGTTATTTTAACTCTCAGCAGAAGAATTAATTTAACTCGTTCGAGAAAGAGTTAAAATAACTCCGAAATCGGAGTTAATCTGTGAAATTCTCAGTGATATAGACGAACTCTTCTGAGAAAACCTCATACAAATGGATATTAAGTCGGATATTAACTCGCTCCTCATATCTTAGGGATATAACATCCTCGCGGAGCGAATTATCAACCCTTACTTAATGAACTGTGCAAGTTTTATCAGTGTCCAACACAGCTAGGATAGTGGCCTGTACGCTGCAATGTTTTGGCCCATACGAAGCCCTGATAAACCTGCTTCAGACCATTCCTGAAAAGAAGTATTGAATGTTGCTGGAAGTTTGATATATTTGTAGTACTTTCAACAGAAACCCGTCCAAGCCGATGAATAAATTATACGTATTGATTTCAGCTTTTAATTCGACACTACTCAATAAATAGGTTTCTTAATGTGCCAGAAGATATTTACTTAGAAGTAGGCTCTGTATATAGCTTCCTCCTGCTCCGTGTTCAAGGTATCTCCTTCGCCTTTACCCTGGTTTCAGAGGTTTTCAAGAGAGAACACAGCTGCTCGCTTCTTTCTCCGCGGCTGGGTATAGCGATACTTACTGCCTCGTCATCCATTGTCATTAATGTGCCAACCAGAGATCGATTGGTTCCTGACAGAAAGCGGCTTTTTGAAATCATGGTTGGTACATTAGCATAACAATTGTAATGTTTATCAACACGAAGTATCGCTATTAAAGGTACTTTAAAAACGGAGCAGGAGGAAGCTAAATACAAAGCCTACTTCTAAGTTAATATCTTCTGGCGCTTTGGAAAGAGTATGATATTTACGGTAAAGAGAACTCAACAACAAACCGTGATTTAATTCGCCAATGAAAAGTATTATTGTCGATCAAATTGCAGAGATGCAATCTGGCTATTGACTTCTCGGCCGTTGAACTTAGTAGCGATGTACAGTAGAGGAAATAATCAGAAATCCGCCTCAATACATTTTTGCAACGGTAGTTCATTTCTTTTGGCAAACATTCACTAAGATGGACTTCGACTTCTCAGAGAAAGAGCTTCTCGTTTCTACTCTCTCGTTTCTACTTCTCTCGATCACAACACATTTTCTCCATCGGAGTTTTCTTTGAAGTTTAGAGATTTTTTCGATCCTGTATTTGTCCTCTGAACCTTTTTTTATGCGAGCTTAATTCTTTTAAGGAAGGAAGCAGCCGCTTGTATCGCACCTCTTCTGGTTCGCCAGACTGTGCTGCTGCGGTGCTGGACTGTTCTCTATCTATGGCTTTTTGAAGCAGCTTGTATTAATCTTGGTATGTATTTTTCGGAGGTTTTGCAAACACTTTGAGAGACTGATGGGGCGAACGCAACATGCTAACACCGAACTGTCTACATATATATTCTAAAGTGGTACTGTCGCAGTCCTTTCCATGGAGAACTTTGAACAAAAATAGCTGGTTTTATTGAAATTTCCGTATCTGAGAACCAATTGACAATTTCAGTACCTAGCGAAGCGAAGTCTGTTTTCAATTGCACGCTTCATTTCAATCAAACCAAATCAAAATTAGGCTGTCACACATCGACTCCTATTGGTCAATTAAGAATGGGTTACAAGTTAACGGATGTCATGTGCGTGGCGGGCGGATATTAAGAAACCACGGGTTTTCGGGCAGGTGGTCTTACCTTTCTGTTTCTCCTCCTCCCCCTCCCTCTCATTTGTTATTCAATCCCATGTCTCAATCACGCTCGGCCAATATGGCGGCCGCTTCGATGATCCGTTTGCTTCGCGAAAAAAAAAACATCTACCGCCTGAAAGCAGAATACTTTGCGGGTAAAAAGCGTTGGCTTATTTGCAAAATAATTGAATAGATACCCGATAAAGATGATAATATCACGCAAAATATTTCGGAGAGCTTTATTCGGCAAGGCCTTTCATGCAATAACGAATCCAGCGTATTCTGTTGATGACGTGAAACTAGACCTAGTGCCAATTTTGAAAAAGCGCACTCGCGCACTTGATTTTCGTCCACAGGCAACTCAAGACACGTTTTGGGGCAAATTTGAACGGCCAATACACCATGACAAATAATTAAATCAACTTTTTTTTCCGAAATCCTTCGTCCATGGCCTCCAGTCTCTTCGTAAGAAATATAATTAGCCAGGGCTTATATGCACTTTAAATTGGAAGATGATACCTGTTTTTGTGTTAAACTGCTTTGAAGTTCAAATTTCGAGAACAATATCACCGAAAATGAGCGTGGCTCAATCCCGGTTTCGGGGTAACTACCCACCCACCCCTCCTTTGGATATGCATCGTTCTATGAACGATTTAAACCATTAAAGTTTATGGTGAAGCGTGGGGGAGGGGTGAGGGTGAAATGTCCTGGGTGAAATTCACGCATGCGCAAGGGTTTTGCAGACCTATCGCTTTGATGAATACTTTCACAAATAATGATAATACAGTTATAGTATTACAGGGTTATATAATGGCCTTAGTTCAAATGTCTATGCATGCCTGATTCTCATGGCAGTCTGCTGTTATGAAATGTGACGAAGTAGTGGAATTAGTAGAATATTTGTATTCTCTGTCAGATGAATTGGATAGCAAATCCTTTGAAGTTGTACCAGTTAAATTTGAACAAACATGTGTACATCGTGGTGCAGGTGAATGTAATGTGAGTTTATCTTCGAATGAATCTGCTAAATTAAACTACAATTCCTCTACCAACAATTCGGAAGCATTCTACTTGCCATTGATAACTCTTAGTATACAACATAATCATGTTTTGTAATGTTTTGTATTAGATGACACATGTAGTTGCATTGTGAAAGAAGCTAAAAAATAGAGGAAAAGCTTAAGAAACAGAGAAAGAAGAAAACAATATATATGTATGTATATGGTACTCCTCTCGCGCTGGCCCACGTGGGAGGTCCTAGCTCTAAAGTATTTATTGACCAAGGTTGTATATATATTTCGTTGGGGCTCGATCCAGACACACATTCACAGTTCAACACATACAATAACTCTACCAATAATCCGCTATCCGGAGCACACCCTTGATCAACAACATAATTTATAGTCATGTAATTGTTGTTATTAGAGCTTTTATTTAATTATTGGTGCCTGTATGTATACTTTTACTGTTATTATTATTGAGCTCGTATCAGCTTAACCCTTTCAGTCCCAAGAGTGTCATACGGCACTATCTATTGGTCACTTACTTTGAAGGTTTCAGGCTGACTAAGTTTAAAGAGTAAGGACCTGAGATTCTCACACACCATAATGTATAGACAAATTATCCTATATAACAGCATTGGGCATGTTAACAATGAATAATCTCATCTAAATCCTCCTTTATTTGCATACCGGTAAGTTAACTACATTTAGCAGTATTTTCATGTCAGTAAAAAAAGAACTAATATGACACCTACAGAAAAAAAATTATCCTCAGACTCAAGTACGTTTAGGCCTGATTTTGACATGAAAGTGAGGCTAAAACGATTATTTAATTACCAACTAAACCAAATTATGCAGACTGAGGACCACAATTATGCAAATCAGGTGTCACGTGACCCCTCCACTGATTTTGGTTTTACAAAAAATTTCAATGGCAAATGGGCAATGAGTATTCTTGTCACCCCAAGAAAACCAGAGTTGTCCTAGTTCTATGGTGCCTGCCTTTAATAATCTGCCCTCCCAGTAGAACATAGTTTTTTATCCATAAGGAGATATTGAGCAAAACAGGTCACGTGACCTTGTACTCGATTTATTGATCAACGGTTTTCTTCTTACAAATAAATTAAATTGATTAATTGTTGCCCGCGCGGGAAACATTGGATTTTGACGACTGTCACGTGACCCTGAATCAGCCAATGAGTGTGTGCGTTGTGTCTGGAAAACTTATGGCTATGTAACAATAGAGGTATTGAACTTCAAAAATGGTGCTCAAGTCTTTTCGACGATGAGTCTCGATCCGTAGGAAAAACAAAATGTAAGTTCGTGAATTTAAGACCGAGTACAAACGTCAAAGCTATTTGCTGTACGTCGAAAATATAGAACATAGAAGAGCATTAATTAATCAATCAGAGATCTAGAATTAGTGATAATATTTTAGAAACTGAACGTGGCCGCCATAGTAAATCATATATTAGTCCTGAAGAAAGAAAGTACACCCATTGTCAACGTATGGAAGTTGAAAAACATTTTCTAATTGATTGTGACATTTACTCTGATATAAGGAATGCACTAGTTCAATATATTGGGAAATAACTTTTAAAAACAACATAAAGAACTGATCGCATCTAGGATATATAAATCTTTCATTACAAAATATATTTATGAATGTTTTGAAATAAGACCACGTTTAAAATGGCATCTATTGTATTACTTATTACTATTAGCATTGATAATTATTGATCCCTTAGTATTTAATATCCTATTAGAGTTATTACGCCTATGTACATCTATCTATATATGGCTCTAATATAAGTTATCTTGTCTTGATTCCTTTTGGGGGAGGGGGGACAGAGCGGAAAAACGGAGCGCATGCGCACTAGGCACTTTATTAAAAGTGAATGAAGATGGCCGCCGAGCGGGAGGGAATTGTAGCTCTTTTCCAGGAACCTCTCACAGCTCAAGAAATACCACGATTACTTTATTACTTCACACCATGGACTTATATCCTTCAGTGACTTCTCTGAGCCCAAATAACACATAATCCAGTTCACAGAAAGAACGCTACAATTGCTCGTTCAACTCTGTCTTCAAGCAAAACGAACCATTTCGAAATGTTCATATGCGACTGGAAAAACGCCAAAAATAAGAAAACTTGTGAATATATAAGGTTTATACTTCGGTAGAGAACTAAGGAGATAATGGTTTTCAACATATAAAATACCATATTCGAGATTTTCATACCATTTTTCAAACGAAGCATTTGAAGTTGCAGTACTGTGACTAGACTGTCTACAGCAGAACTAGAAATCCCGGAACGATGATCCGCATTACCAAGGCCTGTAAGTAAATCTACAGAGCTATTATCAGGAAATAGTACAATTTTTCACTTGATTTGGTCATTATGGTATCACATCTGCATTTTGACGAAATAGTTGATCGTTTTAGCAATGTGAAGAAAACGATTTTTAATTTGTTTGTAAATGAAGTGTTACATGTTTATATAAACAAGATGTTATAATTGTTCTGTTTTCAGAAAGAACATAATTGTAATAGAATGCCTTTGGCAGAGTAGTTTTGTGTTCATTTAATTTTCTTCATGTTAGAAGAGGAGCGACACTAATTATATCGTGTGGGACTTTTGTGTGATTCTGTAAGAGGTGGCTGGTGCCTGCATGTGGACTTTGCCACCCAAGCTTTGTGTTTGCTAGCTTTAAGCGAAACAGTACTTCTTGCTGTTTTCCCAGAAAAAAGGACGCTTGCAATGGTATCCATTTCCCTTCCCAGTTCCCTCAGTGTTTACTTGATGTTTTTGAATATCTGGACTAAAACAGCAAAATGGCATGTCTACTGAGAAATGGAGACTTTTCAAGCACCATAACTTCTCTTGATCTTCATTTTATTCTCCCCAGGCATGCATTAGCACAAGCAAAGTGAGACAAATATACATGTGTAGGATAACTTAGGAAACTACATGTACCTGTATGAGAACAAAGATACATTTTTTCATGTATACATTATTTGAGACAATCAACTGTTAAAATTGTAAACCTGCTTTTAATTGTTACACCGTACAACATTGAAAGACTAAAAAGATTTTAAAAAAGTATTTGCTTTAATGTTTTTTTTTAAATGCAGCAGAATCCTCTATCTTGCTGAGTTTATATCCAACCAATAGGTGACATAACAGTCAGGGTGCAATATAATTTCCCACAAAAGTGAAATCTATATTCTAACAGATGAAACTGTTTACATGTATCTCTCTTTTTTCATTTGCCTAATGGTTACAAATCTACATAATTTGTATAGGAATCCATAAGCATAATTACATATAATAAAATTAATTGTCAATTTATTTGAAAAATCTGGGGGCTTCCTTTTTTCATGAGCCTCTTCTTGGAGTTAGACAGAAACTACATTATTAGCATAATGCAGAGGTTTCATTAATTTTCAGTGTACCTGGCTTGGACTTTGAATTCAAAGTAGATGTGGATTTGCCTTTAGTAATAAATGTATTTTAAAATACAAATATTATAGTATGTGTAGCTAGCTTTACATGTATAGAGCTATTTCAGGCTAAGTGCAATGTAGATGCATGCTAGTGCTGGAGCTCTGGTTGTAGCCAGGTTATTTTGAAACCCCTGATAGTTAGTGGTCATTTTCTGTATGACCCCATTTTCTGTGCATCTGTAGTATACTTATTTTATGACTTGTGTCAATAATCTTTAAGTGAAGATTATTTTCTAGAATTATGTGAAGGGCTAATCTAAGAAACATATCAACATGGTTTCTCAACTTGATTTTTAAAATGAAATTTGTATGAATTATGGGAAATAATTTTAAAGGTACTGTGAATCGTGTGTATGTCGTGCTTGTGTTTTATATATTATTTTATGTGAACTTATTCAGAAGTGAATCGTGTATATGTTTGAATTGCTAATGCCCTTAATGGCATCATTTCAAGGCAGGAAGAGGGTCAGCTTTTTATTGGATAATTTTGAGGGAGGGGAAAGGGTTAGGTGCCCAGTGAATGAATGTGATAGTTAGTCCAGTCTATATAAGCATAATATTAATTAATTTGTGAAAAGAAAGCAATGAGGGGGAAGTATGTTGGAATGAAGCATGTTTCCAATGGCTTCCATTTTATAATAATATTAACAATCAGACTGTGTAAGTAAATAAATAATTAATTAATAATTATAGTAATGATATCAGTGCTAAGAATCCCTGCTTATGATCATGCATGTTCATTAATTTAAAATTAAGGTTTAAAAAAAAGTTATTTAAAGTGTGCATTCTGTATTACAAACAGACCCCTTTGTAAATGGCTAAGAAGTCTGCTATTACCTAAAACTCAGGGATGCTCTGAGATGATAAACGTTTTTCTGAATTTAAGGTTCAGATGCAAATATGTAATTGATTATTATCATATTTAGTATTATTGAAAGTATTATTATTTTATCAGTCTAAAATTTAACCCTTATGATTTGAATTATTATAAACATAAACATGCAATGTAAGTGTGAGCAGAGATTCTTAGTATTGATATCATTATTATATTAGAACTGTTTTTAATATTAATATTTATATAATTAAAATTATATCATTAGTCAATTAGTTATTTTGTCATGTCTTGCATTTAAAAAGATATGTTCACCAACACATGTGTATCTGATTGTTAATGTTAGTATTATGAATGAAACCTCATTGGAATTAATCTCCCTAGCCATCACAAGTTTCCTTTCCCAAATGCATTATCAAACCCATATAAACTGAATCAAATATTACATTCTTTCAATCAACACCTACAATGTTACCCTTCTAAACTCAAAATGTGAGTTACAACATCAACACATACATGATTTACCTCAATTAAATTGTATAGAATATATTTGCATATATTAAGAAAATTATGTAAACTTATTTTTAATATTCAAATGTTTCATAGATTTAAAGTACATACTACATACGTCTTCTTGTTTTTGGTAGAGAATAAAGATCAAGATAAGTGATGGTGCTTAAGAGTATACATTTTTCAAGTCTTCCATATACTCATTTGTGTATGGGTCCAACTAATTATTTCATTCTTTTCTACGTACAGTAAAAATAAACATTTTAAAAACACATATAGTCTCAAATAATGATAAAGTATAGATGAAAACTATATAGTTAACATTTGTATTTATATGCTCATAGTTTGCTATATTTGCCTGACTTTGCTTTTGCTTGGGGAGAATAAAGATCAAGAGAAATTATTGTTTGCATGAAGTCTGCATTTCTCGACAAGTAATATGTATAACCAATTTTGGTCCAGTTATTCAAAAACAGTAAACAGACACTGAGTCAATTGGGAAGAGAATCAAGTTTACTATTTTACAGGAAAATCAACAAGACCAGAGGTACTGCTTCTTTGTTTGATCTGCATAAAATGTGCAAAGAAAACACAAAGCTTGGGTGAGAAAGTCCACATGCAGGCTCTTCATTTCATACACCAACCATCTCTCTTACAGAACTGCACAGAAGTCCCACACAATATCATTAGTGTCACTCCTGGGCTCTCCTCTTCGCAATTCTAACATGAACAAAATTAAATGAACGCAAACCTGCTCCGCCAAAACTAGGTTTTATTGTTGGCTTTCTGAAAACACAATTATAACATCTTGCTTATAACATGTAACACTTCATTTTTAAACAAATTAAAAATCGTTTTCTCTACATTGGTAAAACAATAAACTATTTCGTTAAAATACCGATGTGACTCCATAATAACCAAATCAAGTGAAATGATATACATGTTCCAGATAATAGCTCTGTACATTTACTTACAGTCTTTGGTAATGCGGATTGTTGTTCCAGGATGTCTACTGCTGTACTGTAGTGTAGACAGTCTAGACACTACTGTAACTTCAAATGAGTCGTTTGAAAAATGGTATGAAAATCTCGAATAAGGTATTTTATATGTTGAAAACCATTACCTTCTTAGTTCTCTACCGAAGTATAAACCTTATATATTCACAAGTATTCTTATTTTTGGCGTTTTTCCAGTCGCATATGAACATTTCGAAATGGTTCGTTTTGCTTGAAGACTCCATGCTCGCTTTCATCAAGATCTACAAGAAGCACTACTGGTTCAGACTACAAGCTTAACCCATGCAAAACATCTACTTATAGGGATTCTTTCTTTAATCGCATAGTTATTCTATGGAACTCGCTGCCTTTAAATATTAAGTCCTGTAGTTCAATTTCGTCTTTCAAAACATTGCTACGAGCTCACTATTTTGCGCTTTTGCTTTCCACTTTTGACCCTGATCGCATTAGAACCTATAAAACTATCTGTTCTAAATGTCGATCTACTAACATATCTACTATTTGTTGCCGCTAACTTTTTTCTGCGCTTATTTACTTGTACTTGGCCGGCCGACCAAATGTACAAATGTACACTATTATTATATATTTTTTTGCATCATATATTTTACATTTCATGCTTAATACATTATTCATAGTTCTATCTGTAATGTATTGTCAGTGTATTTGTATTTGTCTCAGGCTGAGCTTGTTTGGACCTAGAGTCTGTTTCTCAGCCTGAGTTAAGCTATTAAATAAAAAAAAATAAAAAAATAAAAGACAGAGTTGAACGAGCAATTGTAGCGTTCTTTCTGTGAACTGGATTATGTGTTATTTGGGCTCAGAGAAGTCACTGAAGAATATAAGTATATGGTGTGAAGTAATAAAGTAATCGTGGTATTTCTTGAGCTGTGAGAGGTTCAACTGGAAAAGAGCTACAATTCCCTCCCGCTCGGCGGCCATCTTCATTCACTTTTAATAAAGTGCCTAGTGCGCATGCGCTCTGTTTTTCCGCTCTGTCGGGAGGGGGTGGGTGGGGTGAAGGATTCCTTGCAGTCTAGAAATAACTTGTTGATCTAGATAACGTTCAAAAATTATCTTACTGTATCTATCATGAAACAAAAAACGAAAATAACAGAGCGTACTGGAGTAAGAAAGTCAAAGAAATATTATTTCATTGCGGCTTTGGAAATCTTTGGAATGATCAAGACAATATTACTCAAAAAAAAGTATGGCTTAAGCACATCAAACAGACTAAGAGATAATGAATTTCAACACTGGCTAAGCGAAGTGTATAATGATGATAGGAAAAGACCCCAACAGCGAAATAAATTAAGGACACACCGCTTATTTAAAACAACATATACATATGAGAATTACCGTACAGAAGTTAAAAATCAGAACGGCCCTAACTAGACTAAGAATTAGTAATCACAACCTAGCAATAGACAAAAGGCAGACAGGCAAGGCCATCCAAAAAAACGGAAGAACGAATCTGTTTAAAATGTCAAAAAGATATCGAAGACGAAATGCACTTCTTGATAAAATGCCCAATTTATAATAAGCTAAGAGAACATTTATTTTCAATATTTAGACTTGCCAAATAAAACCCGAGACAATGAAAGAGAAACAATTGTTTCTCGCACTGATAAACCCACAAATAAAACTCCAAAAGGCATCAGCTAAATATGTTTACGATTGTTTTTTAAAAAAAGAGGAGACGTCCGATAATATAATTTAATATATAGTTATCTCTGATAGAATTAGTAAATCTACTGTTATAAAGTCAAATGTAAATTATTGTAAAATTATCTTTTTAAATTATGGTAACACTAACGTTATTTGGAACAAACAATCAATGTACAACCTTTGTACACGATCCAAATAAAACCCATGTATGTATGTATGTAGCTAAAAATCAGTTAAAACCTCTTGGGAGTGAAAGGGTTAAACGGCAAATCTAGGATGTCTCACGTACATTTTCACAAATTGACAAAGATCAAAACATTTCGGTTAAAATTAAACTGGGTGAAAAAAAACACTTTTCTGTGTTAGATGTTAGTTGTGTATACTTACCGCATTCATATCCAGGTGAGCAGTCACTGTTTGTAGTGCAATGGTTCCCACGTTTTACTGTGAAAAAAAAGTAAACAGATGTTATACAAAATCGTGGAATTCATGCAATTCGTGCTTGTTATCCGTTGTTTTGTACATTTAGATATCGTTGCTATAAATCCACAGCCCATTGTATAGGTATCACATACTAAAACTAGAAATACTGACTAGACGTAGTTTATATTGTCTCCGTTAGGATTCTAAGGAACTACTACAAACAAGTCAAAGTTGATGGAAGCCTCCTTGATGAGTTTCCATACCGTTGCGGCAAGCAAAAAAAACCTATATTAATTAATTAATTCACTTTATGTTGGTATTTTAGTATAACTTGATCAGTGAATATAGATATTCCCATGCTCTGATTGGTCGAGAATTACGTCATATGACGCTTTATAACATACTCAACAAAATATTTGGAAATCTGATTGGACAATGACGAGTGTATAAAAAGGTTATAAAGTGCACAGTCGCATGCTCTCAGCAAATGCTTGTTCAGTATACTATAACCGAACAAGAGCCGGCTTTACGCAGCCTTTACTATGCAGGCCGTATGGTATTCCAACAAGGAATGATTGGTACAACTTTGCAGGTTCTATTACAAGACGTACATATACAAATTATTTTAAGAGAAATTGTGATTATTTGTCTTCTGAGAAGACATATCATTATTATATTAGTCATGTAAAAAGAATCCTATTTTAGAGTGCCTGGGATGCTAACTGCCAATTGGAAAGCAAATTGCAGCCTCTAACAGTAACTAAGCCCTTTGTTAGAGTGATGTTATGCACCACATGTATCTGAGACAATATACCAACACAAGAACAATGATAATATAGTGACATGAACGGTTAATTCCGTCCTGCCCTGTTATCATTTCACATGGTTCAAGGCGTGGTTTTCAGGGAAGAATACAAGAGGCCATTAGTAAAACACAAGTCTTTAAAATAATACAATGTTCCTTTGAACTTCAGCATTCAGCTTTGCGTATTTACTGGCTGCTAGTGGAGCAGTGTTATGCATGTATCAGCATCTTCCCCCAGGGGTCAACGCCCGGGTATCCTGGAGGAGTTGTCCAGGCAAATGCCTAATCAAATCCTATCTAATCGCCCAGGGTATGGGTAGCCTAAGTGAAGCCGTTTATCCACCTTCAGTCGGGAGGGAACGTTTATGCAAAGCTGGCACTAATCGTGTTATCGTGCGTCAGAGCCTTTTGCACGAAAATGTATATTAGCTTCTCATTGGGTTATTATTTCGATAACATCGATTGGCTAAAACTGCGTTATTGCTGTAGCCGTTAGTACAGACAGGAGCTGCAAAAATATTAATGTTGTCGGAAGGACACTGAAACAGAAAGACACTGAGCTCGAATGACACGGAGCTACCTTTTACACAACCAGTACCAGAAGGACCACAAGTGACCAGGAGTCGCAGGATCAGGAAAGAAAGCTTCAATAACTTTCAAAGAAGGGAGATCCATATGCAGTACAAAAAGTGCTAATAAAAGCGCAAAAAGAACTCGTCCACCGAAAAAGTGTTCAGAAATCACCAGGCAAGTGAATGAAATTATTATCCAACACGAATCTGGCATGGCGCCAAGCGCCGATCAGAGTGTCAGGGAGTCTTTTCCTGAGCTGTGGGGGATTCTCGTAGAGCTTGTAGCGACAACAACTAAGGTCGGATCTTCAACGTACTTTTATTATATTACTGGTCTCAATGACTGGCAACTTACAAAAGTATTGACTGGCCATGATGAATCATGGAGCCATGCTTCTGCTTCCTTCGGCTATCTTTTCTATGTTACAAGATATTCGTTCTGTATTTATGTCATTTACAAACAATGGTCTCTGTGGTACACAGATGTCCTTGACAAGAATAATTCTTAAACAACGCAGGTGTCTTTACATGGACTCCTATTGTAGGTAGGGCTGTGGTCTGATCACAACAAAATTGACCTTGAAAGGAAACTGTTCCAGACGATCGACAACGTAAATAAGATATGTCAAAGGTGAAACTAGAAATCAAATATCATAGTTTGAGCGTATGTTCCATAGAAATCCAACTTGAAGTTGGCAACTAATTTGCATTGACGGGAAGTTCAATGCAACATTCAAGTTTCGCCATGCAACATTCAAGTTTCGCGATTGAACTTCACGCATGAATGGTTCACCTTTCAATGAAGATTCCGCTGTACCAAGATAGCGCGGGCGCAAAAGAAGGCAACACGTGGGAATCACCGTGTTTCTTGTCATGATGAATAACAACAAAAACGCTAGAACGACCCTTCGTCTAGTGGCACAACAGCTGCTATCTCTTGCGAATGAAGGTGAGTATTTTAACTATCAAATAATTCACTCTTAGCTAAGGGTGTATTCGTTTGGGAAATCCAGTTCTCACAAAAACACGAAATCCGAAAAGGGATTTGTTGCTACGGCAACTGTCTAATCCGTCTAAATTAAATTGGTCACGCTATCCAAAATGGCACACTGGAGAAGAGCTCTCGCTGCGCTCTTCTTTTTGATGAGTTTTTTGATACTGAAATAGATGCAGATATTTTGAATGAGTGTGATGACAATGGAGCTGTTCTTTTGCTTCTCATGCAAAGTAACCAACAGACGAACCGAGTGCGAATATCATTGTATTTTGAAGAGGTTGTACCACACTACCGTCTGTCTGTTTCCGTATGTCTCGCGGGTCAATTCTTCTTGTTCTTTGTCTAGAGCTACCTCAGCATCAAACCCACGGAGGCAGGGCTCCAGTAGATTTAAGAAAGCATACGAGGTAATCACGATTGCATGACATGAGGTCAGTGTCAGATCGATTTGATGTCACGACATCCATGCACTGCTTTTGAAGTTTATCACCGAGTCTACAAGGTATAAATATTTTACTAATCCGTTTTCGGATTTCCCAAAAAAACACAAAGACAGAAATCCGGATTTGGATTAATCCACGAAATCCTTCTCAGAGATGGATTTCTTGGATCATGCTAAAGTCGAAATCCGTTTCCGGATTTGCCAAACGAACATGAAATCCGTTTTCGGATCTCGAAATCCGAAAACGGATTTCCCAAACGAATACACCCTTAGACTAAGAGTGAATTATTTGATAGTTAAAATACTCACCTTCATTCGCAAGAGATAGCAGCTGTTGTGCCACTAGACGAAGGGTCGTTCTAGCGTTTTTGTTGTTATTCATCATGACAAGAAACACGGTGATTCCCACGTGTTGCCTTCTTTTGCGCCCGCGCTATCTTGGTACAGCGGAATCTTCATTGAAAGATGAACCTTTCATGCATGAAGTTCAATCGCGAAACTTGAATGTTGCATGGCGAAACTTGAATGTTGCATGGCGAAACTTGAATGTTGCATGACGAAACTTGAATGTTGCATGGCGAAACTTGGGATGCTTACGGAAAAACAAAGTGTGGAAATTTGCACCGATGGAAAATTGTGAAAGTTGCATATCGTATAGTGAATATCAATGTTGAATTGCGAACATCTAATGTCGCATCGTGAAACTTGATTGTCGTAATAGCAAACAGCAATGTTGAATTGCGAACATCTAATGTCGCAACGTGAATAACAAAGTTGAATTGTATACTTGAACAGCGAAAAGCAAACTTGAATTTTGGCGGGGATATGACGCCATAGTTACAGGAGATGCTGATATGAGGATTTTAGCTCGAAAACCGCACGGCGGCAAACGGTGAGCTGAGCTCGAAGTCTGGTTCAACATAACAAAGTGTAACTTAAATGTCTTTCAAAGTACAGTATACACGTGAAAGGTAATACAAAAAGTAACGATTTCTTAAATTCAGATCTCAAGGGCTTTGTTGAGTTTGGGTTTACGTAAGTGTATTGGTCAAAATAATTCATGGTAATTTATTCAAATTTATTTCTCTGGCGTCACATAACACGATTAGTGCTAGCTTTGCGTAGATGTTTCCTCACGACTGAGAGTGGGTCAACGGCTACACGCTGGCTAGGGTACGGGGAACGGCAATTAGTAAAATTCCATACAAGGTTGGTCGCCTGGGTTCTGGCCATGAACAACAGTGAGCCTTCCCCCCTTACAAACTGATTTTAAGGCAGCGGTCATGATTATATTCTATGTAGCATATTTCCACAATCTACTAGATTTAGCCTGTATATTAAAATATAAAATATATATAGTGGCACCAAGGGAGGAGAAGAAAAGAAGACGGAGAAACTGCAGAATACAACGCCACTTGGCTCATTAATAATTCATTTTTCCTTCAAATTTTCATAGAAACCTTCTAAAAACCTAACCCGCAAATAAAATATATAAAAACCATATAAACCCCAAATCATTCACAGAACGAGTCTAACAATACTTCAACTATAATAGAGAATTTAGCGAAGTTTTCAAGTGATCTTTTTAAGTGGCACTACAGTATTCTGCAGTTTAGCCGAAAGGGATGAATCTGGCTACTATAACATCCAAGAACGGATAAATCGGGCTAATTTCTAGTCTATTTGAAGCCATTTATACTTTTAAGAGCAACGAATAAATAACAACACTGCAAGGTCAGCTTGGCTGGTATTAGAAGTTTATGTGTTTACTTAGAATTGTCGGTTATAATTTGACACCGTGCGTTTGGGATCGCCATATCTCCTTTCGTAAATGTGCGAATGATTCATCCAAAGCCCATAAAACTACTGTCAACCCTAGAAAAACTGAACAACTTGCTATTTCAGTTGAAGAAACCTTTGGTTTAAAAAAAAAATCGATCAATCTTTCCCCACTACAAATACCGTTCAGTAGATGACCCGCGTGTTGTCCCGAGTGGTATTGACTCTGATTGGTTGATCCTGTCACGTGTTGAGAAAACTTGAAACCCGTAAAAAAATTATATCACTCAGTGCCGATTTCCTTTACATATTCACCTGCAGAGGTGACTATAATATACAAGACATTTACCAAAATGGCCGATGTTTCTCATGAAGAAAATAATATGAAAGAAAATGTTTTTCAAAATCCACCCTCAATAAGTATGGCTTAACTTGAAGCTTTTTAAGAAAATACATAAACTTAAAATATTCACAAATATATTTTACTGAACAAGTTTCGGGTTGAGTTTGAGGTTATTCGGTTCTCGTGAATCACAATACTCCACAAGGACATTAAACGTCTACTTAGAGCAATAAATAATACATCGAGACCTTGTCCTACAAAATTGGGAACCGTTCGTCTTGAAAGCTATTTTCCTTGTTGTTCTTGATTTTAAAATAACAAGTGACAGCAACCGGCTCTTCTGCATCTACCCTGCGAACAGAGCCTTCTACAACTCTACGAGAAGCGAGAAGAACAGAAGTCTCTGCAGCATTTGTATTACTTTCGTATCGAGCATGCGTCAACGGTTTTGTCTCGTACCAGACTCACTCTGTCACTCAGTCGTGTCACCTTTGTATGCCATTGTTGCAGTGAGCGCAGATTTGGTCATCAGTTTAAACCAAACATTTACTAGCCGTGCGCTGATAAAACGGTTTTAACAGGTGACAAGCCCAGAATCTTGGGCGAAAAAAACATGAATGCTGCAGCGCCTTCTTTTCATGCTTTTCGTGAGTTGGAGAAGGCTCGATCTACTCGCAGGGTACTATGAATGGAACTAGAATGCGCTTCTCTCGCGTAAGACCTTAGTTCTAGACTATGTGACCAGACATCTGTCCTATTTTTCGTAAATCTTTCAAAGATAACTGTCTAGAATGTGATCCCTGTCTTTCCTGGCTTCACCGGAAATGTTCAGTCTTATTAGTTAAAGATTACAAACATTACTCTAGAACGAGGGATCTTTCGTATTGCTTGGCCTGTAGGGCAAAAATAGTCCTCTTCACTGATAAGAGGGTCTAAATGGGGTTAACTGACTACTGACAAACGGCCTTAAAAATAACTGACAAATGACAAATGACGATATTTTTACTGACAACTGACAACCTAAAACTAACTGACAACTGACAAATTTGGTTTTTGTGGGTCAAACATTGTAAATGTTCTCTAGTAATTATTAACTTGGGCTAACTGACAACTGACAAATGGCCAAAATTTTAGCTGACAACTGACATGTAGACCCCCCCCCCCCCCCCCCATTCAGACGCTCTGATAAAATAATAATTCCGGACTACTAGACATGTCTCATCGGGCAGAATGGGGCGACACATCCGGGACTTTTCTAAGCCGCCACCGCCAGATTCAAAAGATAATTAGTCAATCGTAACAGAGAAAACGGGGCCGAAAGCTAAAGTGCTGTTAGAAAACTCTCTGATTACGTAAAATAGACTAGCGGTATACATATGCGACACACGGCATTTCGGAGATGAAATAGTCATAAACAATTTGCGGGGATAACTAAAAGTATAGCGCAAATATTAAGCTTCTCAAATTGCAAGCGAAATTTCTGTATATTAGTAATTATTAGTATGGGGCAAAGTTAAAAAGTCTATTTTCTCGGCGAAATCTGGCTCGATCAAAATGCGACAAACGGCAAAAGTGAGATCACGGCTTCATAAAACTATATCTCTTTTCTTGGCGCAATTTATTGAATATTTCACTTCTCAATTTCGATTTTTCCAAGCGAACTGCTCAAAATGCTAATTAGTTCCTTTAAAACTTCGCGCGGCAATTTCATTGATCCTCTTAGCTCCCCCTCCAAAGACAATGGAGCACACGTTGACCAGAAGCTCTATTGTAATCTGAAGTTATTAATCCAAATCGAATTTGGCGCTCGAACAAACCTAATGAGGCGAAAAAATCTGTAATAATTGCTATGGTGAAAAACCTAGGTTTTGAGTTCGAGTAGAGTTTCAAATAAATACTTCCGTTCTACCGTAGCTTAACGTTATAGTCAATATATAGCTGTTTCCGTCTATGACCCATATCTGATCGGCCGATGAAACTTAAAAATAGAGCAAACATTGAAAGCGGCTAGTGAAAATAAAACTTGGAAGCACAAACAACCCAAATATTTAATGAAACAGGTTTAATGAAAGAGGTTTACTAAGGATCCTTCATTTTTTTCTAGAAGGCACATTCGCAGTGACCGCCGAGATGATAGAAACAGTATATTAAACAATCTGGTAATTTTACAGTGTCTAATACGCACGTCGCTTTTATACCTTTTTTTTAACTCGGAGACAGTGATTTTCATAAACTTGTGAAATAGATACTAGAGTATTTAGCTCTAATATTACGCTTGAATTATATTTTGTGTGTGTGTGTTTGTTTTACTATTACGCTCTATTACATTTTGTTTAACGGGCTAATGAAAATCACTAATAATAAAGCTAAGGGAATTTAACTACCACTCCTCTTAAGCTTAGGGATTTTGAAGGAGTTTATGCAGAACCTATGCCGATAATGAAAAAATGCTGCAACTAAAGATGTGCCTAATGAATGTCGTCTGGTTACCGTAAGGCAGTTTTAGAACGTGTGTTTTTATCTGTGAGTAAATTGATTTTGCGGTGGGCCTTTTTGGCTCTTATTGTTTGGCACTTGTTAGTAGATCCATAGAAAACAATTAACGAGCTCTGGGACTTCGTTAGTCCCATGATGAGTGTGATGACAGTTGATTGAAAGGCGCTTTAGCCGGTATTGGAACGAGGTATTCCCTGAAGGACTCCCTAACAGCCAATCGAAAGCGCTTTACTGAATATCTAATCAGGCGTATCATAATAATTCCCATCTCACATCTGATTAGCGACCGCAAGTGCATGTCGCCGAAAACAATAGGATTCTACGCGATGTTTTAACTCCAATACCATTTGTGGTTGCTCAACAAAAATCTCAGATATTTCACTGAATTCTACTAAATGAAATTTATTGTCCTCATGCAATCAATAATTTTCTTCATTGAAATGATATTGGTGTTGACATAAACATGCCTCACAGAAACAACTTTGCATATTATAATGTTCATAAATTCCATGCTAATATAGACATATCTCATTGCAAGGCAGTTTCTCTATAATCCAGACTAATATTATAAATATTCAAGCCAATCATGACAATCTTTGTAACATGAGTTTGACTTATGTCACAATATCCAGTTATTGGGCTGTCAGAAATCAATTTCACAAAAGGAAAGGATGTGTGTATGTAAATAGTATGTATATGTATGTATATCTGGCAGTTTAGAAAAATACTTCAGGTTAAATTTGTCCAAAGTAATTATTTTTTTCAAACTAGTTTATTTTGGTTGAAGCTAGTTTATTTTTTCAGCCTGTGTTTAGAGCTGGTCACTAATTTTGGATTTTTTCGGCAAAGTCAGTAAACAACAGACAATATTCTCTGCTTATTTAATGGCCCTGTGAACTAATCCAAACCCTAACCCTACATTTAAAAACACCCTAACTGTCAACAACGGGTGGTCACTAATTTAGGGTGTTTAGAGCAAGTCACTAATTTTGGATTTCTAGGGCTAAGTCACTAAACAACAGACAAATAAAATGCTTCTTCAATGGTTCTGTGTACCATTACCAGAAATCACGGACAAAATGGCGGATAGCTCATTATGCATAGCTTTTGCAGGGCATTTAAAAATGGCCAACACTTACACAGAAATGTATGGGACCAAACATAAAATGTTTTATAGCCTTACCTCTAGGAAACCTTTCACTTTCCCGGTCTTCGTGTTTCAAACTCAGGGCTCATAGAATCCATTAGTTAAAAAAATTGATGAATCCAGTCACGTTTCCTTCGGTCAAAATAATACGTCTTTTTAGCCATAACAGGCTGCCATACATTCCTTGTAAATTACCGAGAAGTACATCCCAAACTACCATGTAGTACTCGCCAACCAACAACGAAGGCAACATCCCGGTCTTCGAATTTGCTTCCACAGATATATAATTAGGCCTTGATATCGCCATTTTTGAAGGCTGTTCATCGTAGTTTGGTTCGGTCAAAACTGCTCCGAAAAGTGCTAACTTTTGGCTACAAGAAGCCGCCATTACAATTCCGAAGCCTGCTAGGGAACCCACGTTTTCAGGTCAAAACATACAGGAGACGAAGACATTTTGTCCGAAATTCGTCACTCCACCAACGGCTTACTATTCAAAGGTATATTACTGCTGTTAAGACCAAATACAGGCTCTAATATAATAAAACGAGGGATTGAGCTGCATTTGGATTCCCTGTGGTCGAGTGCCACACGTCGAGTTTTTGGTATAGTGCGCGTGCTCTGTGCCCTTGTGTTAACTCCACTGTTCGGTTAATCGCGGTCGCAAAATGTCCGTGATTTCTGGTAATGTAATCCATATCCTAACCCTACATTAAAAAAGACCCTAACCGTCATCAACGGGTGCTCACTAAATAAGAGTATTTAGAGGTAGTGAGTAATTTGTTTTTTTTAGGGCTAAGTCACTAAATAAAAGACAAATATAATGCTACACTACATTTAAAAGACCCTAAAAATTACCAAGATTGAACCAAAATAAACTACCTGGAACCAAATATACTAGGTTAAACATAAAACAAACAAGGATGAACACAAAATAAACTAGGTTCGACAAAAATAAACTAGGTTGGACAAAAATAAACTAGTTTGGACAAAAATAAAGATTTTTATTTCCTTTTTTTTTTCTTGAACATAATTCTGGCTATATATTGTTTTTATCATTTTTAGCTAAATATTTATATACATATTCTATAAAACGCATTGAGATGCGAGTTTAATGCGTTTCAGAAAAAAAACATTTTATTATTATTTATATTACGTTGGACAAAAATGAAATAGGTTGGACAAATTTAACCTAAGTATGTTTTAAACTGCAACACACACATCGACAAAGTTGCAGACAGATAGGTGACAATTACTGAGGAATATGTAAATAGCTTTACTGAGCAGCGACAAAATGGTAATTCCGTGCAAAACAGCAAAATACGATCTAAACTCTTTAAGGAATTTCTCGACTGCAAAGAGAAAACACGAGAACCCGAAGAAATCATTTCTGAATCGGCCTCGAAAGCGAATACGAAGTTTAAAAAAAGGAGTAGAAAAGATGTTATACAGCAGTTTAATTGTCCATTCTCTGACTTCACACATTAAATGTTTTGACATTCGTGGATAAACTTCATATCTTCATACCGCGTAACGTCGTTTATGTTGTTTATGTATGTAGTTGATACGGTAATTAATTAATCCTATATATGGCGGTTCGATCGAGTAACGTCTACTTGATTGTTTGTGACTGCTATAAAGCTTTTAACATCGGCGACCTGCAATCTGTGATTTATTAATGATAGGCATTTTAATTATCGTAATAAAATCTTTGTTAAATAATACATCTTTCCATAAACAACGAATTAAACGCTTCCATAAATGGAAGGGATCGAGAACCATTAACAACAAGCAAGGATTATTAGCCTTGAGCGAGGGGGTATGTGGTTTATTCACCAAGGTGCGCTCTTGGGCAAAGCCCTCAGCCGTAAAAAAATCACATACTCCCGAGCGGAAGGCCGATAAATAGCTTATTTTTCACAATAGAGAGGTTTTCTAATCATACGCAAAAACAACATATATTTTAGTAAATCATTAGGAATCATTGTTTGTTTATATTGTTTCATAACATTACTGTTCATTGTTTTTACCTTGGTCCTTTCAACAAACGCAGCGCGTAGTGTATGGATATAAGGTCAGAGCCTAAGAGAGTGAAAGTAGTCGATCGAGGGTTCGAGAGACGTCTTGTTTTAATCTTCTCCTTTACTTCTCCGTACGTAAAGAGTAAGTACAACTTAGTGCTAGGAGTGCGAGGGGAATACGTAGCAAGTATCAGTGTTCCGTAAAAAAACTGTTGCCATTACATGAATATAACTTTAATGCGCAATAGTTATTTCTAAAAGCTGGTAGCATGTCAAGAAATAGTGTCTTTTCATTTTAAGAGTTAGGATCTGTATAGGATAAAAGGTTGAAGCTTAATTATTTTTCCAAATGATACGTTTACGAATGTTGTGTGGAGAGGAATTTGATGCTCAGTAGAGGTGCGCGTCTTCAATTAGTCAAAGAAGTCGCGAGATCAAAATTTGCCCAGAATACGGCATCGGTAGCCGCACATTAGTTGCACTGAATGCAAAGGAAGAAATTCCGAGTTAATACATATTCCTTTTTGGGGTTTATGTTGCTTGAATGTGATTTATTTTTTAATTAAAAAAGCGTAGTCGTTTTATCCGCTAAACATTTCTTAAGAAATAACACAAATCAGTAAATATTAGAAAATAAAGGACTGCGCTCTGCATATGTAGTAATTGTATTATTGCAAGCTGGGAATTGATTTGATATGCACCCTATTCCAAAATGGTGAATCTTGTTTGAATAGTATAGCGAGCAGTAAATAACAGTTGAATGCTACAACGTTAAAGAAATATGCCAAGGTTAGGAATACTCTGAATTTTAGGGGTGATAGCATAAAATGGTACTAAGTTATAGAGATTTCAATATTAGAGTTCTGTATGGGTTTGAGCCAGTTATACCTACTAGCCTCGTTTTCGTGATTTACACTGTATTTAAATGTCAATAACTTTGTACAATGAAAGACCAAACTCTCAAACTGCTCAGTATTACTACATTTGCATGCTTTAATAAAGACGGCATTAACTTCGCCTAATATCCTACGTTTTTTGGCATTATGCAAATAAGAGCAGCCATATTGGAATAAGGTGTATTCTCGAGGGAAAGGCGGGGTTGATAAATTGAATTGAATTGCTCATTACGAATTCAAGGTTCAATTACGGTTATATACGCGGTAAATTCCCGTGTATTGAACCTAGAATTCATAATGACAATTCAATTCATCAACCCCACCTTTCCCTCGAGAATATCAAATCCGGCTCCCCAGGCTTTGAATTACACTATTGTTCAACCAGTGTATATCGGAGATAAATCCCTTTGCATCCCGGGCACGAATAACCGTAAACACGGCGGGTTTAAGTGTAACATAAAACGTAAAAGTAACGTCATTTCCTTACTTCTACTCTAAATTTGACGAAATGTTGGCAGGTTGGTAACAAAGTAAGACTACATGTTTCGGCACAATTATTTCTGTATTGTAACGTTGTTGTGACGTCATAACGGATGCCCCCTTTTTTGATGAAAATTAACCTTTAAACCACGTTTCAAAAATATTTCATCATCAGAAAGCTTTTATGAAATATATTAATTTGCCGAAAATTTGAACTTTCTACGATAAACATATTCAAAGTTCTGGACGATTTACTGTTTTTATGACGTCATTATTAGTGACGTCATACTTCAAGCTTAAATCAGATTGCCGACTATAAAAATATTACTAAAGAGAATACTATGACTTGTGAGTGTTAGCCAAATGCATTTCATTGATAAAATTCCAAAAACATTGAACTGGCTATTTTCTGAGGGTACAGAAATATATTTATGACGTCATAATGACGTATACAAAAAAATGGATCTTCAATTCTAAGCTGTTATACTAAAAAAAAAAATCAAAATTCTAAAAAGAACACGTTGTTACTACTAAAGAGCTCTATTATTGTGCAAAATATGATGCACCAGTATTTCGAACTGTAAAAGTTAAAACAAGCGACATTTTCATAAATGGTTTTATGCTATTTATTTCCCGCCAATGTTTGGCGGGAAAATTACCAAAATTCAAACTTTAATAACTTTCGTTTACTTCAACCGATCGATAACGGATTTTCGATTATTTCATTCTCATGAACAAGAGATTTTAAAAAGATATAATAAATAGTTTTTAGAGGTAATAAAAAATTATAAGAAACCTATTAGAAAAGGATATATGACGTCATTGTGACGTCATAATGTTGGCTATATTAGCTTAACTTATCAGACTATGTTTTGTTTACACTCCTTTATACACCTACCAAAATTCATTCTTGTATGTCGAAATCTTTTAAATATATATAAAACCCGCTGTTTTTACGATCATTTGTGCCCGGCGTGTTGAATAATAAAGATACCACTAAAGCAATTTATCTACTTACGGATCAATTTGAAGATCTCATCCTGCGAGGAACGATCCTCTCTGTCATTCTTGGGCATCATTTGTGGTCTTCGAGGAAGTGCACAGGTCACACCCAGTACGACAACCAGAAGAACAACAATAGTCTGATACTTCATGGCTCAAATGTTATGCTTGCTGTAAGGAACACAACATCGCAAGGTTAAAATCATTCACAAGTGTATTAGAGTTACAGACCAACTCAGTTAGCTGAAACACCATTGCCCAGAATGGCTGGACATATCGATATGCACATCTCATTAACTGCCGAAATCAGTCACGCGTCAAGCTCATTAAATTAACTGCTGAGCGGGAGATTCAAATACAGAGAAAATGGCCGAATTTGCGTCAGGTAGTCTGGTGTTTTTCCTTTCATTTTATAAAAAAAGTCAACATCGGCCTTATATTAAAGGAACACCAATTAACCCTTAGGTACAGTTTTTTAAAGTCTACGCTTTAAAAAAACCTACTATGTGTGCTTTCTGAATAAAGGCAACTTTTATTTCAATTTTATATGAAAAAGTCTGAACAGCAAATTTCTTAGTATTTTTTCTCGTCAAGCGCGAATCTTTCAAAAAAGTCAACATCGGCTTCTGGTAGCCGCTAGAAATAAATTTTAAAATGATATATTACTCTTTTAAATTGGTCGGAGAAAACCTACTATGTCATTCAATGAAAGAAAAAAACTTTACTAAAACATGATTCCTGAGCATTTATTATAATTAGAACAACAAATGAACTCCTGCTTGTCATGGAGGTGACACATAAGTATTCTCTCCGGGAATAGCCAGGGAAGGAGCGCGAAATTTAACTTGATTGGTGGGAAATGCGTTGCTAAGAAACTACGAACTTCTGCCGGTAGGGCAAGAGTGGTGCATTTGAGTTTATCATTATAACGCATCTGCGATCTTGACTGATATACATGAATAACACATCCGAATACGATGTCCATAAACTAGGACACGGTTAAGCTTGAATAAAATCTCATTTTAAAGCTACATCTTCCAAGAATCTGTATTCAGACTTATCTGCGATGCGATTTGAACATCATTGGACGAGTTGGAAGACTGTTAGCCGTTTTGCCGACCGGCTTTTTACCGCTTCGGCAACTAGCTCTGTTTGAGGGTGATTTTGTGGATCGATTTGTTTGACTTCTAGTACACTGATAAGCTTGAATAACATCTGATTTTAAAGCTACATCTTCCTAGGAATCTGTATTCAGACTTATATGCGAAGAGATTTGAACACGATTAGGAGAAAATTGAGAACGAGTTGGAATTGCCGACCGGCTTTTTTTACCGCTTCGACGCGAGTTGTGTTTGAACACAACTATACTCAGTTCAGTTCCATTGAGTCATTTTGTTTGACTTCTAGGGCAGGAATAAGCTTGAATGATGTCTCATTTTAAAGTTACAGCTTCCTAGAATCTGTATTCAGAACTATTTGCGATGCGATTTGAAAACGACTGGGAGAAAATTGAGAACGAGTTGGAACATTGTTTGCCGTTTTGCCGACCGGCATTTTTCCCGCTGCGACGTGAGTTGCATGAACACAACAACTGTAGCTCAGTTTATTTGTGAGTGATTTTGTGGATCCGATTTTGTTTGATTTCTAGGGCACGGATAAGTTTTAATAACATCTCATTTTAAAGCTACAGCTTCCTAGAATCTGTATTTAGAATTATTTGCGATGCGATGTTACACGCTGTGAAAAAATGAGAGCACGAGTTTCAAGAGGAAATTGCTTTGTCGTTTCCATTGACTAGATAGTTTTACCTGGTTTTACGAACATCTATTGAATTGACTTTCATTGAACAATATGGCGGTCTTTCAAATAATGAAAACCAGAATCAACACTGTTTAGAACTGTTTAAATAAAGCGTTGGATCCAAAGCGTTTCTTGGTTTAATTTACACTCGCATTGAGCAATCAAACCAACTCTCTACTGCAATAAGACAATGGACTACTTCACATTATTACAAACTGCTGGTCTTCCTACTCTTTATAATAGGAGATTACAAGACATTGGAATTTTAATGTATAAAGTCAAGAACAATTTATGTCCTAAGTATATTCAGGATTTATTCACAACTAGTAATAGTAACTATAGCCTAAGAAATGCAGATTTTACAATTCCCAGATTCAACACTGTATCATATGGTAAACATACCATAAGCTACTTAGGAACTATATTATGGTCAAAACTTAGCACCAGTGTCAGGACATTACCTAGACTTAAGAACTTTCGTAAATGTATTAGGAAAATTGACATCGCTGACCTCCTGACTGATAACTGTGACAATTGCTTTCTATGTTCAAACTAGATTGGTAATATACATTTAGTACATATTAATTATCCCATTTTAGCACATATTAATTATTCCATTACTCCGTTCATTTTATATAATATATAAGTTTAACTTAGAGTTACAGACGTTTTCTTGCTTACATTGAATTCTTTATTATTGTATATAGGATCATAGCATTTTTAATTAGTATAGCATATTTTACAATCTATATGATAATAGTTAGGATATTATATTATTTATTATTCTTATAGGTATAAATAGTGTCCCCAAATAGTAGACTGTATAGTCAGCTATGTTCATATTGACACTTAAATAAAGTTTATTATTTATTATTATTACTCTCAGAACGGTTTTCCTTTGAGCTAATTTTGTGTGCGGTACGGCATGACCAGGTAATTACAACTCCCAGAACGGATTTCATTTCAGCCAATCATATAGCCAACATCTAACTCGTTCATCATCATCATAATCTTTATTTTAACACGGAGTCACTTCACAAATATGGTCTTCCAGAGAGCCGTGAGTTAAGCTTAATTACAATACTAAATGATATAAAAAGTAAAATTTACATAAGAATCATTATAATTATTACTATGTATACATTCAAAACCTACTACTATTAGTCCTACAATAAATTTCCTACAATAAATTTCCTACAATAACTTAATTTACAGTAATTTATCAAATATTGTCTTATTTAATAGGCGTGATTTAAAACCATTTAGACTAGTTTGATCTCTTGCTTCCACAGGGATTTTATTCCAGAGGACAGACCCCCTGTAGTGAAGGCCACATTTTGCTGCTTCTGACTTAGGTCTTGGAATATGCAAGTTAATTTCAGAATTTCTCAGATTGTAGGAGTGGACATTAGAAGTATTATTAAAAATCTTTCTCAGATATAATGGAGAAAGATTGTTGTGGATTTTATACATTAATATAGCAAGTTGTCTAGTTCTCCTATGTTCCAGTTTTTCCCAGCCTAGCTCATCCAATAAGTCACTAGATTGTGTTTCGTAATCTGAGAGCGTAATAATCCTTGCTGCTCTGTTATGTAGTTGTTGGAGTCTATTAGATAGTCCTTTGCCAATATTTCCCCACACAGAGCTACAATGATCAAAGTATGGTAAAATCAATGCCTTGTACATGCTTAATCGAGTTTCAAAAGGTATAGTAGGACCTATACGCTTTAAAACTGCAAGACCCGCATATATTTTCTTTGAAACTGCATCAATATGCGAGTCCCAGATTAGGTTTTCATCTATAAGGAGTCCAAGGGATTTATAGACTACCTCCCTTTTTAGCGGAATATTGTTTATCTCAACTTTAAAGTTATTTTGTACTTGAGAAAGTTTAGAATGACTCCCTATTAGCATGTATTTAGTTTTCTTAATATTTAGTGTTAATTTATTTGCTTGTAACCATGATTGAATGATGTTCATATCATGATTCATTTGAAGTTGGAGGAGATTAGGATCCTCAGCTGTGGTGGTTAAGGTGGTATCATCAGCATACATTCTTGTTTTAGAGAACAAATTACAAGACGGGAGATCATTAATATATAGGATAAATAATAGAGGACCTAATATTGATCGGTGTGGGATTCCATAGCTCAAGGTACAATAATCTGATAACACTCCATCAACTAAGGTTTTCTGCTTGCGTTCAGTGAGATAGGATCTAAACCAACCTAAAGATGTAGAATTGACACCATAAAGCTCACGTTTTTGTAGTAGAATAGAGTGATTCATGGTGTCGAAAGCCTTCTTTAGGTCTAGGAATATTACACCATTTAAAAAGAGATTATTATCAATATTTCCAAACCAATCATTTGTGGCTTCCAATAAAGTAGTTTCTGTGGAGAACAGGGGTCTGAAGCCTGATTGTGATTCAGTTAATAGATTGTTATCATTTAAGTATGTATAAAATTGATTAAAAACAATTCTTTCAATTAGTTTACTCACGATAGGTAAAACCGAAATTGGTCTATAATTGTTAGGGTCGGTCTTACTATCATCTTTGAATATTGGGGAAACTCTGGCAAGCTTCCATTCATTTGGAAAAATTCCACTAATGATTGAAGAATTGATTATAAAAGTTAAAGTTGAATTTCTAATGAGGCGACCTTAATATATTCAAAAAACTAATGATGTTCCTCGAACAAAGGCCATTCTGCGCGATGCATGGAACCTCTCTTCACTTCACACACATCCATGAATGTAGTCAGTCTGTCATGTGCGTATATTTATTTCGATCGTGATCCTAATACATTGCAAAATATGACGATGGTGATTTTAGATCGTTTCACATCAATATTTTACATCGCTTGAGGTCCAAACTTCGCGAATCGATACTTCGAAAAAGAAACGGAACTACAACAAAACAATTAATATTTTGATATGGCCAGTTTGTAATCTAAAGCAAATGATTTAGGTATGTACTTAATATCAGTCAAAGTTAATTTTCGTGCGAGAAGTGATTGGCCATGTCTCCACCTACCTGAAGTGAAATGTGGAACAGATTCGGCTTGAGGCTATTCTCTCGATAGTTGTTGGAGTGAACTGATTGAATCGGTTTAATGTAGCCCTTTTTTTATTATCTCCTTAGTTGTCGCTTATTTATCACAAAACAATTTCACTCCCCTTAATATAATGACCTTCCTTTTTCTATTATCTCCACAGTTACGGCCTACTGATTATGAAACAATTGCTACGCCTACACGAACAGAGAGACGTAAATTAGTTTGTATTTCCCGGAGGGAGTAACTGCAGAATACGCTGCCACTTCAAGGAATGTACTTATTAATAACTCACTTTCCATTCTTTTCCATTTTCCATACAAAAGCTTATCCAACCAGTTAACAAACACTAACTACAGTTTTCTGAAGTGGCAGGGTATTCTGCAGTAAGGACTTATGATAATACTGTACCGAGTTCACTTTGTTTTTGCTCGGTTTGTTGTTCTTTATTCAGACAAGTCTCGATCAAGTTTATGTCGATGAGGTGTCTTACATTTCGATTGACTGACAGCTAGACTCAGACAATTGCAAATGATTGGTCTAAGCAACCAATGGTATATTTCAGAGAAATCACCCAATTACAGTTAGTGATCGTGTGACTACTAAGCTCTATCATAACACCGATAATTTCTTCGCGACAATGCAAATGAAAGCCGACAAAATTGCCTATACATGTCATGTAGTATAAATAACACTCACTTTAATTTCACAAGGTTCGCCTAGCTATAGAAATAATGCAAGAGGCGAAATCGCTTTATGAGATGCTGCACGCAGTACTGAAAAGTTCCAATATAGAACCTGAAGTCATTAGCGCAAAACTACGGTTAATCACAATTTACAATTTCACAAAGATTTTTGTTGAAGACCGAGAAAACAATTCACATATATGTATGGTTATATTTTCTCCTTGAACATTATCCTAATTTCATAAGCGCGAAAATGGTATAAAGATAACGTACGTTGTACATTTTGATCCACATCAATGGTGCACAAATCATTGGATTGTAAACAATACCAGTATTTGGCACGTATTCGAAACCATCACATGATATTCTAAAAGTATTTTATAACAGAGGATCAATGATAAAGAAAAACAATTCATGTTATCTGAAGTAGTTTTTGCAGTAGAGCACGAATTTCGACATCATTTTGTTTAAAAGTGAAATCCAGAGGGGTGCGGCGGCATATTTTCTAGCTACATTTTCATTAAATCATCTAAAATTTTCACTGATCGTTTGATTATCGTTAGCGGTACCCACTTGTTCCTAATGATAATCATAGAAATAATACAATCATTAAATAATTAATTAATTAAATAATTCAAATTCATATATAGCCTATCTGATGTAATTTTACTCAACTAGAAATAAAAATGGGTGTATTACTCGCGCAAATGAAGTTTAGGGGGGGTTAAGCCGTTTTGAAATTTTCTTTTGCCTGTCATTTCTCCCCATGAACTTTAATTTCAACCAAATGAAGAAGACTCGCTGCAGTTTTCCATGGGCAACATTTTCGTGAAAACAACAGTTCTCTACGATGTTCCTTTCTACCCGTAAAAATCCATCGCCCTTTCCGTTTTGGCCGCAAAGCATGCTGGGACAGTTTCATTTGCTATTCCAAGTCTAGAACTGGATTAAATAACGTTGCAGCGTTAAAATCATAGTTTGGGCAGTAAACACGACGAACACAACATATTGGTTGCAAATGTGGGGTAAGAAATGCGAACCTTGCAAAACTGAGGGGGGAGGGGTGGAAAATCCTATGCATTTCCTGTTAATAATGGTGCCCTCCCCATTAGAAATGGCTTGAATGAAGTTGCAGCTTAAAAATCATAGTGTTGGCAGTAAACACGACGAACACAACATATTGGTTGCAAATGTGGGGTAAGAAATGCGAACCTTGCAAAACTGAGGGGGGAGGGGTGGAAAATCCTATGCCTTTCCTGTTAATAATGGAACTCTCCCCCGTTTAGAAGTGGATAGAATGAGGTTGCAGCTTAAAATCACAATGGATGGAGTGATGTGGCAGAGTTAAAACCATGGTTTCTGTACTCGACGCGACAACTGCCACGCGGCATGAACTTCGGAAGGCTGTTGGTTCGCGAGCTTGTGATGACATTCAATGCACTTGGATGGAAAATAACAATCGCTTGAAGGAGAAACTTTTTTCGGCGATGTTTAGGCCACTTATTTCCACGGGAAGTGCTCCAAAATTCCAGTTCAGCCTTAGTAGGTCGAAAATAACCATACACCTAGGATCACTACCATGCAAGTTGCATGGCACTACCCAACACTCGCTATGACCTAGCTAGCGTCTAACACACATGTTCGATTAGTGTAATATACTAGATATAATAAAATGAATAATAACAGGAGATAAAGGAACACAATTGATGTTATCTAAAGTAGTTTTTGATGTAGAGCACGAATTTGGACATCATTTTGTTGAAAAGTGAAATCCAGGGGGGTGTATCGACATATTTTCTAGCCCTATTTTCATGAAATTACCTAAAATGTTCAGTATCATATCGGATATCCACTTGAGATCATATCGAACTGATGGTAAACAAATGGCTACGCACTCAATTTCTTTGATATCCACTTGAGAGCATTTAGTGCGGGATATCATGTAATGATTTTCTATGTTTCATTTCTTTAGACGATAATCTCATTGTCCTAAGGTGTATTTAGTGTGGGAGTACATGTAATGTATTCCAATATTTCATTTCTTTCAATCATAAGCTCACGGAATAAGGTGTATTTAGTTCGGGAAATCATGCAATAATTTCCTATATTTCATTTTTAGACCATGATCTCACGGTCGTTCTAAGGTGTGGTTAGTACACTGGGACATGTACTGTTTTCCCATATTTCATTTCCTTAGTTTTCACGGTATAAGGTGTGTTTAGTGCGGTAGAGCCTCTACTTTGCCTTCCAAACAAAGTTCTTCATTTTAATTGTCGATAAAACAGGATAAAAATAGCAAGAGTACATTTTGGGCTTCTATATATTCGAGGAACGTAGTCGTCTTCTTAAGATAACGTCCCGTAAATTTGGTATTCTCAAGCAATGTCGTTTTGAAGCACCCAACCACAGGTTCCCTTTGAAATCGCTTTCAAAGCTAAAGATGTGTTCTAATTCGATAATCAGTTTACTTTAGTGATTCTAGTATTCCAACTCGTCGGAAAATGTTAACTAAATGACCTCGTCCTTTCCACATGCTGGCAAAATACTTATAATTTTCCATACAGTTTTTAAATTGATCAACGAGAATCCTAGCGAACATTTTAGTGATATAGAGGTAAAGCAACCAGAATATACGACGTCGTGGAAAATAATAACACAAGCTGCCGTCTAGAACACTTGTCTTAGGATAAACAACCAGTTCTTCGAATCCTATTTAACGATATACATGTATTTACTTCTGAAGTAATTTCATCCAACTAGATTAAATTTTTGATGTAATATTCGCGCAAATGAAGTTCAGTGGGGGTTAAGCCATTTTGAAATTTTATTTTGCCTGTCATTTCCACCTCTGAACTTTAATGTAAACCAAATGAAGAGGACCCCCTGCAGTTTTCCATGGGTAACATTTTGGTGAAAACCCCATGTCTCTACGATGTTCCTTTCAACCCGTAAAAATCCATCACCCTTTCCGTTTTGGCCGCAAAGCATGCTGGTACAGTTTCATTTGCTATTTCCGAGTCCAGAACTGGATTAAATAAGGTTGCAGCGTTAAGATCATAGTTTTGGCAGTAAACACGACGAACACAACATATTGGTGGCAAATTTGGGGTAAGATATGCGAACCCTGCAAAACTGAGGGGGGAGGGGTGGCAAATCCTAGGCATTTCCTGTTAGTAATGGAACCCTCCCCCGTTAGAAGTGGCCAGAATGAAGGTGCAGCTTAAAAATCTTAGTCCGGGTAGTAAACACGACGAACACAACATATTGGTGGCAAATTTGGGGTAAGATATGCGAACCCTGCAAAACTGAAGGGGGAGGGGTGGCAAATCCTAGGCATTTCCTGTTAGTAATGGAACCCTCCCCCATTAGAAGTGGCCAGAATGAAGTTGCAGCTTAAAAATGTTAGTCCGGGTAGTAAACACGACGAACACAACATATTGGTGGCAAATTTGGGGTAAGAAATGGGAACCATGCAAAACTGAGGAGGGAGGTGTGGAAAATCCTATGCCTTTCCTGTTCAAAATGGAACCCTCCCCCGTTTAGAAGTGGCTAGAATGAGGTTGCAGCTTAAAACCGCAATGGATTAAGTGCTGTGGCAGAATTAAAACCATGGTTTCTGTACTCGACGCAAAGACTGCCATGTGGCATGAACTGCGGAACGCGGTCGGTTCGCAAGCTTGTGATGACATTCAATGCACTTGGATGGAAAATAACAATCATTTCCACGAGAAGTGCTCCAAAATTCCACTTTAGCCTTAGTAGGTGGAAGATAACCACACACCTATGATCACTACCATGCAAGTTGCATCGCACTACCCAAAACGCGCTATAACGTAAGCTAGCGTCTAACGCGCATGTTGGATTATCGTTAGCGGTTTTGACTTGTTCCTAACGGATAATCATAGAAATAATACAATCATTAAATAATTAATTAATTAATGTTCGGTATCTAGCGCCTGGTTGACGGCATAAAAACCAGCATATCTTATGTATTTTCGCCCAACTAGATGACGTTTTCGGTGTGATATTTGCGCAAATGAAGTTCAGGGGGGGTTAAGCCGTTTTGAAATTTTGTTTTGCCTGTCGTTTCTCCCCCTGAACTTTAATATCAACCAAATGAAGAAGATCCCTGCAGTTTTCCATGGGTAACATTTTGTTGAAAACCCCATGTCTCTACGATGTTCCTTTATACCCGTAAAAATCCATCGCCCTTTCCGTTTTGGCTGCAAAGCATGCTGGGAGAGTTTCATTTGCTATTTCCAAGTCCAGAACTGGATTAAATAAAGTTGCAGCGTTAAAATCATAGTTTTGGTAGTAAACACTACGAACACAACATATTGGTTGCAAATTTGGGATAAGAAATGCGAACCTTGCAAAACTGAGGGGGGAGGGGTTGTAAAGCATATACCTTTCCTGTTAATATTGGTACCCTCCCCATTTAGAAGTGGGTTTAATGAAGTTGCAGCTTAAAAATCATAGTTTTGGTACTAAATACGACGAACACAACATATTGGTTACAAATTTGGGGTAAGAAATGCGAACCTTGCAAAACTGAGGGGGGAGGGGTGAAAAGGCTAATGCATTTCCTGTTAATAGTGGTCGCAGCATCAAAACTAACAGGAGCTCCTGGTACTAAACATGATTAATAGAACATATCGTATGCGAATTTTGTGTAAGATTGGTTGCAAATGTGGGGTAAGATATGCGAACCATGCCAAACTGAGGGGGGAGGGGTGGAAAAGCATATGCATTTCCTGTTAATAACGGTACCCTCCCCCATTAGAAGTGGGTTGAATGAAGTTGCAGCATAAAAATCATAGTTTTGGTAGTAAACACCATGAACACAACATATTGGTTGCAAATTTGGGGTAAGAAATGCGAACCTTGCAAAACTGAGAGAGGAGGGGTGGAAAATGATATGCATTTCCTGTTAACAATATTACCCTCCCATTTAGAAGTGGGTTGAATGACGTTGCAGCTTTAAAATCTTAATTTGGGTAGTAAACACGACGAACACAACATATTGGTTGCAAATTTGGGGTAAGAAATGCGAACCTTGCAAAACTGAGGGGGGAGGGGTTGTAAAGCATATACCTTTCCTGTTAATATTGGTACCCTCCCCATTTAGAAGTGGGTTTAATGAAGTTGCAGCTTAAAAATCATAGTTTTGGTACTAAACACGACGAACACAACATATTGGTTGCAAATTTAGGGTAAGATCGGCGAACCTTTTAAAACTGTGGGGGGAGGGTTGGAAAATCATATGCATTTCCTGTTAATAGTAGTACCCTCCCCCATTAGAAAGGGATGAATAAAGTTGCAGCATCAAAATCATAGGCTTCACACTAAACACATAATTAATGCAACATATCGTTTGCGAATTTTGTGTAAGATCTGCTAATTTTAAAATAGTAAGGGGGGAGGGGTGGAAAATCCTATGCGTTCCCAGTTAATAATGGTACCCCCCCCCCCCCCCCCCCCCTTTAGAAAGGGATTGAATAAAGTTGCAGCAACAAAATCATAGTTTTGCTACTAAACACGACGATTGCAACACATTGTTTGGAAATTTGGTGTAAGATCTGCGAAGCTTACAAAAATCGGGGAGGTGGAAACCATTACATGATTTTCGTTAGCGGTTTCAACTTGTTCCTAACGATAAACATAGAAATAATACAATCATTAAATAATTAATTAATTAATTAATTAAATAATTAATGTTCGGTGTCTAGCGCATAGTTAATGGAATAAAAACCAGCCTATCTTATGTAATTTCGCTCAACTAGATGAAATTTTTGCGTACTAATTCGCGCAAATGAAATTCAGGGGGGGTTAAGGCGTTTTTTCTCGCTTTTTGCTTGGCCGAGCGGGGCCTGGGCAACTGGTTAACGTCAATTCTGTGTTTCGGTATACCATGGGTATACCATTTCCAGGGGGAGTGGGGTAGGGAATAATTGTAATTTATAGCTTGGAGGTGTTAATGTTAGGTACGTTGCGCTAGGTTAACGGGAAGTAAAACTAGCCTATCATATGTAATTTCATCCAACTAGATTAATTTGTTGATGTAATATTCGAGCAAATGAAGTTCAGGGGGGGTTAAGCCGTTTTCAAATTTTATTTTGCCTGTCATTTCTCCCCCTGAACTTCAATATCTACCAAATTAAGAAGACCCCCTGCAGTTTTCCATGGGTAACATTTTGATGAAAACCCCATGTCTCTACGATGTTCTTTTCTACCCGTAAAAATCCATCGCCCTTTCCGTTTTGGCCGCAAAGCATGCTGGGACCGTTTCATTTGCTATTTCCGAGTACAGAACTGGCCTAAATAACGTTGCAGCGTTAAAATCATAGTTTTGGTAGTAAACACGACGAACATAACATATTGGTTGCAAATTTGGGTTAAAATGTGCGAATCATGCAAAACTGAGGGGGGAGGGGTGGAAAATCCTATGCCTTTCCTGTTCATAATGGAGCCCTCCCCCATTTAGAAGTGGCTAGAATGAGGTTGCAGCTTCAAATCACAATGGATCAAGTGATGTGGCAGAGTTAAAACCATGGTTTCTGTACTCGACGCGACAACTGCCATGCGGCATGAACTGCGGATGACTGTCGGTTCGCGAGCTTGTGATGACATTCCATGCACTTGGATGCAAAATAACAATCGTTTCAAGGAGAAACTTTTTCGACTGATGTTTAGGCCACTTATTTCCACGAGAAGTGCTCCAAAATTCCACTTGAGCCTTAGTAGGTGGAAAATCACCATACAACCAGGTTCACTACCATGCAAGTTGCATGGCACTACCCAACACTCGCTATGACCTAGCTAGCATCCAACACACATGTTGGATTATCGTTAGCGGTATCCACTAGTGTAATATAATAGATATAATAAAATGAATAATAACAAGAGATAAAGAAACACAATTGATGTTATCTGAAGTAGTTTTTGCAGTAGAGCTCGAATTTTGATATCATTTTGTTGAAAATTTAAATCCAGGAGGTGCAGTGACATATTTTCTAACCCCAATTTTCAATAAATCATGTTAATTTTCAGTATCATTTGATGATCGTTAGCGGTACCCACTTGTTCCTAACGATAATCATAGAAATAATAGAATCATTAAATAAATAATTAATTAATTAATTAATGTTTGCTATCTAGCGAATAGCTAAAGACACAAAAACTAGCCTATCTAATGTATTTTTGCCCAACTAGATTAAAATTTTGCGTTATTACTCGCGCAAATGTAGTTCAGGGGGGGTTAAGCCGTTTTGAATTTTTGTTTTGGCTAGCATGTCCCTCCCTGAACTTTAATGTCAACCACATTACGAGGAACCCCTGCAGTTTTTTATGGGTAACATTTTGGTGAAAACCCCATGTCTCTACGATGTTCCTTTCTACCCGTAAATATCCATCGCCCTTTTCGTTTTGCCCGCAAAGCATGTTGGGACGGTTTCATTTCATTTTTCGCAGTCTACGACTGGAATGAATGAAGTTTCAGCGTTAAAATCTTAGTTTTGGTACTAAACACGACAAACACAACTTATTGGTTCCAGGTTTAGGGTAAGATTATCGATCCTTGCCAAACTGAGGGGGGAGGGGTGGAAAATCATATTGCATTTCCCATTAGAAAGGTACCCTCACCCTTACCAATGGTTTGAATGAGGTTATATTAAGGATAACTTGTCTTACATCAAAAGAAATGACCTCTGTTGTTCCCAACTTGAATTTGAATCTCTTTGGGTTGAATTTGAAATCCCTCATCAACATAACATTGTTTGTGGCTTAATTTATAGGCATCCAAATGCAAAATTAGAGAAAACATTAGATTTTCTATATAGGACTATTGAGAAAATAAATAAAGAAAATAAGTATTGTGCGTTGATGGGTGATTTCAATATTAACCTTTTGAATTATGACTCCCACTCAGACACTGAAGATTTTATTAATACTCTAGGTTCATATTCTTTCCATCCACAAATTTTGAAACCAACTAGAATCACTGATCACTCGGCAACTCTTATAGACAATATTTTCTTTAATTCCCTTGAACACCAGGTTATAAGTGGCAATATATTATGTGACATTACAGATCACCTACCAAATTTTTTAATTATTAATAAATGTTCTGCTCTTCCTAGAAATAATTTATAATCTCTCTTTCAGTAGTGGCTGTGTACCAGACCATTTCAAATTAGCAAATGTCATCCCAGTTCATAAAAAAGACTCAGTTACATGCATGAATAACTATCGACCTATTTCTTTACTCTCTATCTTTAATAAAATTTTGGAAAAGCTAATGTTCAAAAGATTAATCACTTTTATTGATAAACACAATATTCTATATGATAAGCAATTTGGCTTTCGTGAAAATCATTCTACCATGCATGCAACTCTTTTAATCACTGATAAAATACAGGGAGCAATAGAAGATGGCCTATACTCATGCGGGATCTTCCTAGACTTTTCAAAAGCCTTTGACACTGTAGATCATAGCATACTGATTAGGAAATTAAGTCACTATGGAATACGTGGGATTGCAAATGATTGGTTTGTCTCGTATTTACAAAATAGAAAGCAACATGTAAATATTGGTAGTGTTAAATCTGATGACCTTATTATTACTCATGGTGTCCCGCAAGGTTCAGTGCTAGGCCCTCTTCTATTTCTCCTGTACATTAATGATTTCAGTAACTGTTGTAACTTGTTTAATTTTCACATTTTTGCAGATGATACCAACCTATTCTGTTCAAATAATAGTCTGCTTGCACTAGAATCCCTTATTAATGAAAATTTAAGCCATGTTTCTGACTGGCTTGCTGCAAACAAACTCTCTTTAAATATTGACAAAACTAACTTCATTATATTTCACCCTCCTCAAAAAGCTGCAAATTATGCAACCAGACTATATATTAATGACAAAGAGATTAAACAGGAAAAATGCATCAAATACCTTGGGGTTCTTATTGATTCACATCTAAGTTGGAAATTTCATATCTTGCACATCTCTAAGAAAATCAAACGCTGTGTTGGTATACTCTCAAAAATTCGGCATTTTGTAAGTGCTCCAGTTCTTACTCAACTATATTACACTTTAATCTATCCTTTTTTAACTTATGCTTTAGTAACTTGGGGAAATACTTACTCAACTACACTAAAGCCCCTCATTATTTTACAAAAAAAAGCAGTTAGAATTATAACTTTTTCTGATTATCAAGCTCACTCAAGTCCGCTCTTCCACAGGCTAGGGCTACTTAAATTTACTGATTTGATCCATGTAAACAACTCTTTGTTTATGTATGACTTCCATGCAAACAGACTTCCACCAACTTTTAATGACTTCTTTAAATGCATAAACAGAGTACATCAATATAACACCAGACTAGCCTGCAAAAAATCATATTATCTTCCAAAAATAAGGACTAATTATGGCAAATTTAATATTCGTTTTTTAGGTGTTAAAGTGTGGAATTCAATTCAAGAAGACTTCAAATCTAAAAGTCGCGGCTGTTTTAAGAGGCTCGTAACAGATTCTATTTTAAATAATTACTTAATAGACTGATATACTGATGTACTTAAATTTATGCCCACTTCCATTTTTGTGTATGTATAATGCTTTTTTTGGTATGTTTATTATTGATAAGCTTTGTGTGTATTAGTATTGTTCTTTTTCGTTTTTTATTTCCGTCCAATTTATGAGCAACTACTGTAGCAATTATTCCTGTATGGCCCAGCTACTTAGCTCGATTAGCTCTTGCTATATCTAAGTAGCTGTGCTCTTCTTCGTTCAAACCACATACTAGTAATTTTGTTATATTAAGAGAGTAGAGAGTACAAATAAAGTTGTTGTTGTTGTTGTTGTTGTTGGTTGCAGCGTTAAAATCATAGTTTTGGTGCTAAACACGATGAATACAATGTTTTGTTTCCAAATTTGGGGTAAGAAATGCGAACCTTGCAAAACTGAGGGGGAGGGGTGGAAAATCCAATGCATTTCCTGTTAATAACGGTACCCTCCCCATTTAAAAGTGGGTTGAATGAAGTTGCAGCTTAAAAATCATAGTTTTGCAACTAAACACGACGAATACAACATATTTTTGTGAATTTTGTGCAATATCTGCGAAGCTTATAAAAATTGTGTGTGGGGGGGGGGGGGGGAGGTGTAACATATCAAAGAATTGTTGTCGTTCAGAGTACTATTTGGGCCTGACTAGATGCTAGTGAGGCATACGCTTACGCTCATCATTTTCAAATTTCGCTGTCGAATCTTCAAAAAACTATTTTTTTTATCGCACTTCCTGTAGCCTACGTTGTATCCGCCTTTATTCTGCCGGCTCGCTACACTTCCTGAACGTGTTCTAGTATTCGACGATCCGTCCTGCTTTCCAAATATGGAATATATTGACCATATATGGAATATCACAGGGAGCTCTCAGGAACGACACTTTTCTCAATAAATTGTTTCATATGACCATTGTATAATATCGTTAGCGGTATCCACTTGTGTAATATAATAGATATAATGAAATCAATAATAACAACGGATAAAGAAACACAATTGATGTTATCTGAAGTAGTTTTCGCAGTACAGCTCGAATTTTGACATCATTTTGTTGAAACTTTACATCCAGGGGTGGTGGTGGGGCGAGATATTTTCTAGCCCACTTTTCAATAAATCATCTGACATTTCAGTATTGTATTTGATTATCGTTAGCAGTATCAACTTGTGTAATATACTAGATATAATAAAATGAATAATCACACGAGATAAAGAAACACAATTGATGTTATGTGTAGTAGCTTTTGCAGTAGAGCTCGAATTTTAACATTTAGTTAAAGTCAAATCCAGGGGCGTGCGGTGACATAATTTATTGCCACATTTTCATTAAATGATCTTAAATTTTCAGCATATCAGACAAATTAATGCACACTAAATTTATTTGATATCCACTCCCATTTCAGCTCTATACATGCAGCTGACCTGAATGATGTTTAATTTTCAGTATCATGTTGGATATCCACTGGAGATCATACTGATCGGACTGATAGCAAACAGATGACTAGCTATGCATGCAATTTCTTCGATATCCACTTGAGATCATATCGAAATGATAGCAAACAAATGGCTACGCACTCAATTTCCTTGATATCCACTTGAGAGCATTATATTTAGTGCGGGATAACATGTAATGATTTTCTATGTTTCATTTCTTTAGACGATAATCTCATTGTCCTAAGGTGTATTTAGTGCAGGAGAACATGTAATATTTGCCAATATTTCATTTCTTTCATTTCACGGAATAAGGTGTATTTAGTTCAGTAAAGCATGCAATATTTTCCTATATTTCATTTCTAGAACATGATCTCACGGTTCTAAGGTGTGATTAGTAGCGAGTAGGACATGTACTGTTTTCCCATATTTCATTTCCTTAGTTTTCACGGTATAAGGTATATTTAGTGCGGTAGAGCCTGTACTCTGCCTTCCAAACAAAGTTCGGCATTTTAATTGTCGATAAAACAGGACAAAAATAGGAAGGGTACATTTTTGGCTTATATATATATTCTAGGAACGTTCCGTAAATTTGGTATTCTCAAGCAAGGTCGTTTTGAAGCACCCAACCACAGGTTCCCTTTGAAATCGCTTTCAAAGCTAAACGTGTGTTCTAATTCGATAATCAGTTCACTTTTGTGATTCTAGTATTCCAACTCGTTGAGAAATGTTTACTAAATGACCTCGTCCTTTCCACATGCTGACAAAATACTTATAAATTTCAATACAGTTTTAAAATTGATCCAAGAGAATGCGATCCTAGCGAACATTGTAGTGATATAGAGGTAACACAGACAGAATACACGACCTCATGGAAAATATAAGATAACAATTTGCGTCTAGAACACTTGTCATAGGAAAAACAACCAGTTATTCGAATGCTATATAACGATATCCATGTATTTACTTCTGAAGTATTTGATGCAATAATTATGTTGAGTCAATTCACCTTTAGCTTGTCTTTTTCTTCGCGTTATTCTTGAGAAGCTTAATTCTTCAAGTGAAACGGAAAGGCCTTAACTGTAATAGGTTTGGGTACAGCCGTTGGGGTGTCGTTTCTCCTGGGGAGAGGATCGCGGGCTCACCGAAACCCCCACGGCTGGAACCGAGCCTAGAACAACTGTAAATTCGCAAAGCATTGGTTGCTTGGATATAGATCATGTTACCGTCTGGGAATCACAATATAATTTAGCCTTAAGAAGTATTTAGCTTCTGCACGCAAATTTATTTTTAATACTGGCTTAGTAACAAGTATATATTTTTTCATTTTATCTTATCATACTTCAAATAAATTTATGAAAAATATTAAAAGCAGCGGCTGATCTCCCCCATCGGTTAGTTTTTTTAACGTTTGTCCACTTTTAGATTAACATGAACGCGAGAAAAGTATCATTAAATCAATATGGACCAGCCTTCAGGCATATCGCTTATCTAGAAAAGATCTATCCATCTAACGGTCAGTTGAAATTAAGAACATTCGTGACACACTGGTTTCTTGGATGATATAGATACTATTGCTGTCTGAGAATCGTACCCAAAATTATTGTGAAAAACGAGCTTTCGAGGTAACAAAGTCCTAGATTTGTTTCTGTAGTATTTTTATCATAATTATTAATTCCAACAGAGCGTAACATTCAGTTTACTATGAAACCCTTCAAAGAGTAGTATCCCTTGTGTTATATAATCGATGCAATAAAATCAATAATAACAACCGATAAAGAAACACAATTGATGTTATCTGAAGTAGTTTTCGCAGTACAGCTCGAATTTTGACATCATTTTGTTGAAACTTTACATCCAGGGGTGGTGGTGGGGCGAGATATTTTCTAGCCCACTTTTCAATAAATCATCTGACATTTCAGTATTGTATTTGATTTTCGTTAGCAGTATCAACTTGTTCCTAACGATAATCATAGAAATAATACAATCATTAAATAATTAATGTTCGGTATCTAGCGCCTAGTTGATGGCATAAAAACCAGCCTATCTTATGTATTTTCGCCCAACTAGATGAAATTTTGGGTGTGATATTCGCGCAAATGAAGTTCAGGGGGGGTTAAGCCGTTTTGAAATTTTGTTTTGCCTGTCATTTCCCCCCATGACCTTTAATGGCAACCAAATGAAGAAGACCCCCTGCAGTTTTCCATGGGTAACATTTTGGTGAAAATCCCATGTCTCTACGATGTTCTCTTCTACCCGTAAAAATCCATCGCCCTTGTCGTTCTGGCCGCAAAGCATGCTGGGACAGTTTCATTTTATATTTCCATGTCCAGAACTGGATTAGATAAAGTTTCAGCGCTAAAATTATAGTTTTGGTACTAAATACCACGAAAACAACCTGTTGTTTGCAAATTTGGGGTAAGATATGCGAACTTTACAAAACTGAGGGGGGAGGGGTGGAAAATGATATGCATTTCCTGTTAATAACGGTGCCCTCCCCATTAAAAGTGTCTTGATTGAAGTTACAGCTTTAAAATTTTAGTTTCGGTACTAAACACGACGAACACAGCGTATTCTTTGCAAATGTTGGGTAAGATATGCCAACCTTGCAAAACTAAGGGGGGAGGGGTGGAAAATCATATGCATTTCCTGTTAATAACGGTAACCTCCCCATTAAAAGTGTGTTAAAAGACGCTGCAGCTTTAAAATCATAGTTTTAGTACTAAATACGACAAATGCAACATATTGTTTGTAAATTTTGGATAAAATCTGCGAGCCTTGCAAAACTAAGGGGGGAGGGGTGGTAAAGCATATGTATTTCCTGTTAATAACGGTGCCCTCCCCATTAAAAAATGTCTTTAATGAAGCTGCAGCTTTAAAATCATAGTTTTGGTATTAAACACGACGAACAAAACAATTGTTTTTAAAATTTTGGGTAAGATATGCGAACCTTGCAAAACTAAGGGGGGAGGGGTGGAAAAGCTTTTGCATTTCCTGATAATGGTATCCTCCCCCATTAGAAAGGGATTGAATAAAGTTGCAGCATCAAAATCATAGTCTTGGTACTAAACTAATACAACATATCGTTTGCGAATTTTGTGTAAGATCTGCAAAAAAAATACAAAAATAAGGAGACAAGGGTGGAAACCATTGTATGATTATCGTTAGCGGTACCCAGTTGTGTAATATACTAGATATAATAAAATGAATAATCACACGAGATAAAGAAACACAATTGATATTATCTAAAGTAGTTTTTGATGTAGAGCACGAATTTGGACATCATTTTGTTGAAAAGTGAAATCCAGGGGCGTGCGGTGACATATTTTCTAGCCCTATTTTCATGAAATTACCTAAAATGTTCAGTATCATATCGGATATCCACTTGAGATCATATCGAACTGATAGTAAACAAATGGCTACGCACTCAATTTCTTTGATATCCACTTGAGAGCATTTAGTGCGGGATATCATGTAATGATTTTCTATGTTTCATTTCTTTAGACGATAATCTCATTGTCCTAAGGTGTATTTAGTGTGGGAGAACATGTAATGTATTCCAATATTTCATTTCTTTCAATCATAAGCTCACGGAATAAGGTGTATTTAGTTTGGAAAAGCATGCAATAATTTCTTATATTTCATTTTTAGACCATGATCTCACGGTCGTTCTAAGGTGTGGTTAGTACAGTGGGACATGTACTGTTTTCCCATATTTCATTTCCTTAGTGTTCACGGTATAAGGTGTATTTAGTGCGGTAGAGCCTCTACTTTGCCTTCCAAACAAAGTTCTGCATTTTAATTGTCGATAAAACAGGATAAAAATAGGAAGGGTACATTTTGGGCTTATATATATTCGAAGAACGTAGTCGTCTTCTTAAGATAACGTCCCGTAAATTTGGTATTCTCAAGTAATGTCGTTTTGAAGCACCCAACCACAGGTTCCCTTTGAAATCGCTTTGAAAGCTAAATATGTGTTCTAATTCGATAATCAGTTTACTTTAGTGATTCTAGTATTCCACTGAACTCGTCGAAAAATGTTAACTAAATGATCTCGTCCTTTACACATGCTGGCAAAATACTTATAAATTTCAATACAGTTTTTAAATTGATCAACGAGAATCCTAGCGAACATTTTAGTCGGATATAGAGGTAAAGCAACCAGAATATACGACGTCGTGGAAAATAATAACACAAGCTGCCGTCTAGAACACTTGTCTTAGGATAAACAACCAGTTCTTCGAATCCTATATAGCGATATACATGTATTCACTTCTGAAGTATTTGATGCAATAATTATTTTGAGTCAATTCACCTTTAGCTTGTCCTTTTCTTCGTTATTCTTGAGAAGCTTAATTCTTGAAGTGAAATAGAAAGGCCTAAACTGCCCCTATTTAAGCCCTTAATTTATTAATGACATTCCCTTGCCATGGTTATCCAATGATGTGTCTGGAATGTCATTCAAGTGACTTGAACAAGCGAGGCCAGAGACACTTGCATGTATCATTTTCTCTCCCGATGAACTCGAAACAAGTAGAGCACCTTTAATCTGTACAAATATCGACCAGCTTTGAGGCATTCTAGATTCTAGATATCCTTCTGGCCAGCTGAAAGTAAGTAAATTCGCAAAACATTGGTTGCTTGGATATAGATCATGTTACCGTCTGGGAATCACAATATAATTTTTAGCTTCTGCACACAAACATATTATCAATACTGGCTTAGTAACAAGCATATCTATTTATTTTTATCATATCATACTTCAAAGAAATTTATGAAAAATATTAAAAGCAGCCCTGATGTCTCCCATCGGTTAGCTTTTTTAACGTTTGTCCACTTTTATATTAACATGAACGCGAGAAAAGCAGAGTATCATTAAATCGATATGGACCAGTCTTCAGGCATATTGAAAAGATCTATCCATCTCACGGTCAGTTGAAATTAAGAACATTTGTGACGCACTGGTTTCTTGGATGATATAGATAATATTGCTGTCTGAGAATCGTATGCAAAATTATTGTGAAAAACAAGCTTTCGAGGTAACGAACTCCTGGATTTGTTTCTGTAGTGTTTTTATCCTTATCATAATAGTTACTTCCAACAAAGCGTAACATGCAGTTTACTTTGAAACCCTTCAAAGAGTAGTATCCCTTGTGTAATATAATAGATGTAATGCCGAAATCAATGATAACAACGGAAAAAGAAACACAATAAAATAATATTATTGATGTTATATGAAGTAGTTTTTGCAGTACAGCTCGAATTTTGACATTGTCTAGAATGCCATTCAAAGTAACTTGAAGAAGCGAGGCCAGAGACACGAAAGCGTTTTCTAACACTTGCATGTATCATTTTCTCTCACGATCAACTTGAAACAAGGTGAGAGTATCTTTAATCTGTATAACTATCGACCAGCTTTGAAGCATTCTAGACTGCATATCTCGAAAAGATGTATCTCCTTCTGGCCAGGTGATAGTAAGTAAATTCGAAAAACATTGATTGTTTGGATATAGATCATGTTACCGTCTGGGAATCACAATATAATTTAGCCTTAAGAAGTATTTAGCTTGTGCACGCAAACTTATTATTAATACTGGCTTAGTAACAAGCATATATTTTTCTTTTTTTCATATCATACTTCAAAGAAATTTATGAAAAATATTAAAAGCAGTCCTGATGTCTCCCATCGGTTAGCTTATTTAACGTTTGTCCAATTCTATATTAACATGAACGCGAAAAAAGCAGAGTATCATTAAATCAATATGGACCAGCCTTCGGGCATATTGCACATCTCGAAAAGATCTATCCATCTAGATCTCACGGTCAGTTGAAATTAAGAACATTCGTGGCACACTGGTTTCTTACATGATAAAGATAATATTGCTGTCTGAGAATCGTACGCAAATTTATTTTGAAAAGCAAGCTTTCAAGGTAACAAAGTCCTAGATTTGTTTCTGTAGTATTTGTATCCTTATCACTGGTATAGAAACACAATAAAATTATATTATTGATGTTATCTGAAGTAGTTTTTGTAGTACAGCTCGAATTATGACATCATTTTGTTGAAACTTTAAATCCAGGGGGTGTAGCGAGATCTTTTCTAGCCCACATCTGGCATGTATTTGATTATGGTGAGCAGCCTCCACTTGTGTAATATAGTAGATATAATAAAATGAATAATAACAGGAGATAAAGAAACACAATATTATTGATGTTATCGAAAGTGGTATTTGATGTAGATCTCGAATTTTTATTTTTACTTTATCGGCGGGGAGGGGGGAAGGTTGGGGGCTGGGCTGGGAGGAGGGTGAGACCGAAATAATAATTATTTTACATTTTCAGTATTGTGTCTGATTATAGTTTGTGGTATCCACTTGTGTAATATACTAGATATAATAAAATGAATAATAATAGGAGATAAAGAAACACAATTGATATTATCTAAAGTAGTTTTTGATGTAGAGCACGAATTTGGACATCATTTTGTTGAAAAGTGAAATCCAGGGGGGTGTAGCGACATATTTTCTAGCCCTATTTTCATGAAATTACCTAAAATGTTCAGTATCATATCGGATATCCACTTGAGATCATATCGAACTGATAGTAAACAAATGGCTACGCACTCAATTTCTTTGATATCCACTTGAGAGCATTTAGTGCGGGATATCATGTAATGATTTTCTATGTTTCATTTCTTTAGACGATAATCTCATTGTCCTAAGGTGTATTTAGTGTGGGAGAACATGTAATGTATTCCAATATTTCATTTCTTTCAATCATAAGCTCACGGAATAAGGTATATTTAGTTCGGAAAAGCATGCAATAATTTCTTATTTTTCATTTTTAGACCATGATCTCACGGTCGTTCTAAGGTGTGGTTAGTACAGTGGGACATGTACTGTTTTCCCATATTTCATTTCCTTAGTGTTCACGGTATAAGGTGTATTTAGTGCGGTAGAGCCTCTACTTTGCCTTCCAAACAAAGTTCTGCATTTTAATTGTCGATAAAACAGGATAAAAATAGGAAGGGTACATTTTGGGCTTATATATATTCGAAGAACGTAGTCGTCTTCTTAAGATAACGTCCCGTAAATTTGGTATTCTCAAGTAATGTCGTTTTGAAGCACCCAACCACAGGTTCCCTTTGAAATCGCTTTCAAAGCTAAATATGTGTTCTAATTCGATAATCAGTTTACTTTAGTGATTCTAGTATTCCACTGAACTCGTCGAAAAATGTTAACTAAATGATCTCGTCCTTTACACATGCTGGCAAAATACTTATAAATTTCAATACAGTTTTTAAATTGATCAACGAGAATCCTAGCGAACATTTTAGTGATATAGAGGTAAAGCAACCAGAATATACGACGTCGTGGAAAATAATAACACAAGCTGCCGTCTAGAACACTTGTCTTAGGATAAACAACCAGTTCTTCGAAACCTATATAGCGATATACATGTATTTACTTCTGAAGTATTTGATGCAATAGTTATTTTGAGTCAATTCACCTTTAGCTTGTCCTTTTCTTCGTTATTCTTGAGAAGCTTAATTCTTGAAGTGAAATAGAAAGGCCTAAACTGCCCCTATTTATGCCCTTAATTTATTAATGACATTCCTTTGCCATGGTTATCCAATGATGTGTCTGGAATGTCATTCAAGTGACTTGAACAAGCGAGGCCAGAGACACTTGCATGTATCATTTTCTCTCACGATCAACTTGAAACAAGCAGAGCATCTTTAATCTGTATAAATATCGACCAGCTTTGAAGCATTCTAGACTGCATATCTCGAAAAGATGTATCTCCTTCTGGCCATCTGAAAGTAAGTAAATTCGCAAAACATTGGTTGCTTGGATATAGATCATGTTACTGTCTGGGAATCACAATATATTTTTTAGCTGCTGCACACAAACGTATTATTAATACTGGCTTACTAACAAGCATATATATTTATTTTTATCATATCATACTTCAAAGAAATTTATGAAAAATATTAAAAGCAGCCCTGATGCCTCCCATCGGTTAGCGTTTTTAACGTTTGTCCACTTTTATATTAACATGAACGCGAGAAAAGCAGAGTATTATTAAATCGATATGGACCAGTCTTCAGGCATATTGAAAAGATATATCCATCTCACGGTCAGTTCAAATTAAGAACATTTGTGACGCACTGGTTTCTTGGATGATATTGATAATATTGCTGTCTGAGAATCGTATGCAAAATTATTGTGAAAAACAAGCTTTCGAGGTAACAAACTCCTGGATTTGTTTCTGTAGTGTTTTTTTATCCTTATCATAATTATTACTTCCAACAAAGCGTAACATGGAGTTTACTTTGAAACCCTTCAAAGAGTAGTATCCCTTGTGTAATATAATAGATATAATGAAATCAATGATAACAACGGAAAAAGAAACAATAAAATAATATTATTGATGTTATATGAAGTAGTTTTTGCTGTACAGCTCGAATTTTGACATTGTCTAGAATGCCATTCAAAGTGACTTGAAGAAGCGAGGCCAGAGAGACGAAAGCGTTTTCTAACACTTGCATGTATCATTTTCTCTCACGATCAACTTGAAACAAGGTGAGAGTATCTTTAATCTGTATAACTATCGACAAGCTTTGAAGCATTCTAGACTGCATATCTCGAAAAGATGTATCTCCTTCTGGCCAGGTGATAGTAAGTAAATTCGAAAAACATTGATTGTTTGGATATAGATCATGTTACCGTCTGGGAATCACAATATAATTTAGCCTTAAAGACCCTGTGTCCGAGCCCATGGTGCTTTGCGCCAATGTTATGATTAGTTTGTTTATCAACGGCCGCATAAATTAAAGGCCAGCTTTTAGGCGAACTAAAATGCATTCGATTGTTTATAAGTTTCATAAAAGAAGTACCCATATACTTTGGATAACGAATTTCATAATTTCTACCGGATTAGAAACCCAATCGAGCCCACGAATTTTCTCCGGATGCTTCGAATATGATTTTAACAGTACTCGGCAGGAAGCCAGTTGTTCTGTCTTTAGATTTTAATTAGGTTGACGAGTGCGACTTTTCACAACTCTACAAGCAAACACATACTCTTGCTACCTTGTTTTCATGTTTCCAGTATTGCTTAGCTGTATTTGAAGATCTCTACTTTGCTTGCGAATGATATATTTTGAGTGTAAAATGAAATGTCGACTCGTACTCGCACTAGAGTCAAACTCACAGCGAAGTAACAGCTGAACTCGGCAGATTGGACTTTGACCCGCGATCGTAGTTTTGGTAGCAAGACTTTCTGGACCTACTGGAGGATGAAAAAAAAGGTTAAGGACATTGCTTTCTCTGCTAATGAAAATGCAAAACATATACAGAAACGTCGTAACACCTCAGTGGAGCTTAGCCATGCGAAATTATAATTACGAATGATCTTGATGCCAGAAGTGGTTGCATGCTTTGTGCTTTGTATTTCCAACGAAGCCCGCCGGTCCATTAGTGCAGCAAATCGCCGGGAAACTCACGTAGTACTCCTTTTGAACCACAAGTGTTCTCTTGTAGATCTAGAGAAAGTAAAATGTGGACTGCTGAAGGATTATTTGTCGAGTCGCTTCGCCTCGCTGTCTCGGTCCTTTCTCCGGAATTCCTCTACTCGCCACTCTAGTCCAGGATTCGAAGAAATATTCGAACTAAAGTTTCATTTAAAAAATAATATATTCAAAAGTTAAGATAAAAGAAAGTCAGTTAAGCATATACACCTATGAATAATTACACGATGGCCCAAACTAGGGATGGATTTCGAAAGATTCGACTCACATCACAACAACAACGATCTTTCTGATTTCCGTAGCCTACGGAAATGATTTGCGCGCGCAAAGCACCATGGGCTCGGACACAGGGTCTTTAAGAAGTATTTAGCTTGTGCACGCAAACTTATTATTAATACTGGCTTAGTAACAATCATATGTTTTTCTTTTTATCATATCATACTTCAAAGAAATTTATGAAAAATATTAAAAGCAGCCCTGATGTCTCCCATCGGTAAGCTTATTTAACGTTTGTCCAATTTTATATTAACATCAACGCGAGAAAAGTAGAGTATCATTAAATCAATATGGACCAGCCTTCGGGCATATTGCATATCTTGAAAAGATCTATCCATCTAGATCTCACGGTCAGTTGAAATTAAGAACATTCGTGGCACACTGGTTTCTTACATGATAAAGATAATATTGCTGTCTGAGAATCGTACGCAAAATTATTTTGAAAAGCAAGCTTTCAAGGTAACAAAGTCCTAGATTTGTTTCTGTAGTATTTTTATCCTTATCACGGGTATAGAAACACAATAAAATTATATTATTGATGTTATCTGAAGTAGTTTTTGTAGTACAGCTCGAATTTTGACATCATTTTGTTGAAACTTTAAATCCAGGGGGTGGAGCGAGATCTTTTCTAGCCCACATCTGGCATGTATTTGATTATGGTGAGCAGCCTCCACTTGTGTAATATAGTAGATATAATAAAATGAATAATAACAGGAGATAAAGAAACACAATATTATTGATGTTATCGAAAGTGGTATTTGATGTAGATCTCGAACTTTTATTTTTACTTTATCGGCGGGGAGGGGGGAAAGTTGGGAGGAGGGTGAGGTCTGGTCTGGGAGGAGGGTGAGGGCTGGTCTGGGAGGAGGGTGAGACCGAAATAATAATTATTTTACATTTTCAGTATTGTGTCTGATTATAGTTTGTATAACTATCGACCAGCTTTGAATCATTCTAGACTGCATATCTCGAAAAGATGTATCTCCTTCTGGCCAGGTGATAGTAAGTAAATTCGAAAAACATTGATTGTTTGGATATAGATCATGTTACCGTCTGGGAATCACAATATAATTTAGCCTTAAGAAGTATTTAGCTTGTGCACGCAAACTTATTATTAATACTGGCTTAGTAACAATCATATGTTTTTCTTTTTATCATATCATACTTCAAAGAAATTTATGAAAAATATTAAAAGCAGCCCTGATGTCTCCCATCGGTAAGCTTATTTAACGTTTGTCCAATTTTATATTAACATCAACGCGAGAAAAGTAGAGTATCATTAAATCAATATGGACCAGCCTTCGGGCATATTGCATATCTTGAAAAGATCTATCCATCTAGATCTCACGGTCAGTTGAAATTAAGAACATTTGTGACGCACTGGTTTCTTGGATGATATTGATAATATTGCTGTCTGAGAATCGTACGCAAAATTATTGTGAAAAACAAGCTTTCGAGGTAACAAACTCCTGGATTTGTTTCTGTAGTGTTTTTTTATCCTTATCATAATTATTACTTCCAACAAAGCGTAACATGGAGTTTACTTTGAAACCCTTCAAAGAGTAGTATCCCTTGTGTAATATAATAGATATAATGAAATCAATGATAACAACGGAAAAAGAAACAATAAAATAATATTATTGATGTTATATGAAGTAGTTTTTGCTGTACAGCTCGAATTTTGACATTGTCTAGAATGCCATTCAAAGTGACTTGAAGAAGCGAGGCCAGAGAGACGAAAGCGTTTTCTAACACTTGCATGTATCATTTTCTCTCACGATCAACTTGAAACAAGGTGAGAGTATCTTTAATCTGTATAACTATCGACAAGCTTTGAAGCATTCTAGACTGCATATCTCGAAAAGATGTATCTCCTTCTGGCCAGGTGATAGTAAGTAAATTCGAAAAACATTGATTGTTTGGATATAGATCATGTTACCGTCTGGGAATCACAATATAATTTAGCCTTAAAGACCCTGTGTCCGAGCCCATGGTGCTTTGCGCCAATGTTATGATTAGTTTGTTTATCAACGGCCGCATAAATTAAAGGCCAGCTTTTAGGCGAACTAAAATGCATTCGATTGTTTATAAGTTTCAAAAAAGAAGTACCCATATACTTTGGATAACGAATTTCATAATTTCTACCGGATTAGAAACCCAATCGAGCCCACGAATTTTCTCCGGATGCTTCGAATATGATTTTAACAGTACTCGGCAGGAAGCCAGTTGTTCTGTCTTTAGATTTTAATTAGGTTGACGAGTGCGACTTTTCACAACTCTACAAGCAAACACATACTCTTGCTACCTTGTTTTCATGTTTCCAGTATTGCTTAGCTGTATTTGAAGATCTCTACTTTGCTTGCGAATGATATATTTTGAGTGTAAAATGAAATGTCGACTCGTACTCGCACTAGAGTCAAACTCACAGCGAAGTAACAGCTGAACTCGGCAGATTGGACTTTGACCCGCGATCGTAGTTTTGGTAGCAAGACTTTCTGGACCTACTGGAGGATGAAAAAAAAGGTTAAGGACATTGCTTTCTCTGCTAATGAAAATGCAAAACATATACAGAAACGTCGTAACACCTCAGTGGAGCTTAGCCATGCGAAATTATAATTACGAATGATCTTGATGCCAGAAGTGGTTGCATGCTTTGTGCTTTGTATTTCCAACGAAGCCCGCCGGTCCATTAGTGCAGCAAATCGCCGGGAAACTCACGTAGTACTCCTTTTGAACCACAAGTGTTCTCTTGTAGATCTAGAGAAAGTAAAATGTGGACTGCTGAAGGATTATTTGTCGAGTCGCTTCGCCTCGCTGTCTCGGTCCTTTCTCCGGAATTCCTCTACTCGCCACTCTAGTCCAGGATTCGAAGAAATATTCGAACTAAAGTTTCATTTAAAAAATAATATATTCAAAAGTTAAGATAAAAGAAAGTCAGTTAAGCATATACACCTATGAATAATTACACGATGGCCCAAACTAGGGATGGATTTCGAAAGATTCGACTCACATCACAACAACAACGATCTTTCTGATTTCCGTAGCCTACGGAAATGATTTGCGCGCGCAAAGCACCATGGGCTCGGACACAGGGTCTTTAAGAAGTATTTAGCTTGTGCACGCAAACTTATTATTAATACTGGCTTAGTAACAATCATATGTTTTTCTTTTTATCATATCATACTTCAAAGAAATTTATGAAAAATATTAAAAGCAGCCCTGATGTCTCCCATCGGTAAGCTTATTTAACGTTTGTCCAATTTTATATTAACATCAACGCGAGAAAAGTAGAGTATCATTAAATCAATATGGACCAGCCTTCGGGCATATTGCATATCTTGAAAAGATCTATCCATCTAGATCTCACGGTCAGTTGAAATTAAGAACATTCGTGGCACACTGGTTTCTTACATGATAAAGATAATATTGCTGTCTGAGAATCGTACGCAAAATTATTTTGAAAAGCAAGCTTTCAAGGTAACAAAGTCCTAGATTTGTTTCTGTAGTATTTTTATCCTTATCACGGGTATAGAAACACAATAAAATTATATTATTGATGTTATCTGAAGTAGTTTTTGTAGTACAGCTCGAATTTTGACATCATTTTGTTGAAACTTTAAATCCAGGGGGTGGAGCGAGATCTTTTCTAGCCCACATCTGGCATGTATTTGATTATGGTGAGCAGCCTCCACTTGTGTAATATAGTAGATATAATAAAATGAATAATAACAGGAGATAAAGAAACACAATATTATTGATGTTATCGAAAGTGGTATTTGATGTAGATCTCGAACTTTTATTTTTACTTTATCGGCGGGGAGGGGGGAAAGTTGGGGGCTGGTCTGGGAGGAGGGTGAGACCGAAATAATAATTATTTTACATTTTCAGTATTGTGTCTGATTATAGTTTGTATAACTATCGACCAGCTTTGAAGCATTCTAGACTGCATATCTCGAAAAGATGTATCTCCTTCTGGCCAGGTGATAGTAAGTAAATTCGAAAAACATTGATTGTTTGGATATAGATCATGTTACCGTCTGGGAATCACAATATAATTTAGCCTTAAGAAGTATTTAGCTTGTGCACGCAAACTTATTATTAATACTGGCTTAGTAACAAGCATATATTTTTCTTTTTATCATATCATAGTTCAAAGAAATTTATGAAAAATATTAAAAGCAGCCCTGATGTCTCCCATCGGTAAGCTTTTTTACTTTTACTTTATCGGCGGGGAGGGGGGAAGGTTGGGGGCTGGGCTGGGAGGAGGGTGAGACCGAAATAATAATTATTTTACATTTTCAGTATTGTGTCTGATTATAGTTTGTGGTATCCACTTGTTCCTAACGATAATCATAGAAATAATACGATCATTAAATAAATAATTATTTAATTAATGTTCGGTATCTAGCGCATGGTTAATGGCATAAAAACCAGCCTACCTGATGTAATTTCACCCAACTAGATTATTTTTTTGCGCTAACGCTCGCGCAAATGAAGTTCAAGGGGGGGGGGGGGGGTTAAATCGGGTTTTCTCCGTTTTTCTCTGGCCGAGCGGGGCCTGGGTAACCCGTTTAACTTTAATTATGTGATTCTGTGTTGAACTTGAAATCTTAGAAATTGATCAGTTTTGTCATGAATGACATTCCGGAGACATCTTGCTAACACAAATAGGTATATCATTTCCAGGGGGAGTGGGGTAAGGAAAAATTGTAATTTATAGCTTGGAGGAGTTAATGTTTGGTATGTTGCGCTATGTTAACTGGAAGTAAAACTTGCCTATCATATGTAATTTCATCCAACTAGATTACATTTTTGATGTAATATTCGCGCAAATGAAGTTCAGGGGGGGTTAAGCCATTTTGAAATTTTATTTTGGCTGCCATTTCCCCCCCTGAATTTCAGCGTTAACCAAATTAAGAAGACTCCCTGGAGTTTTCAATGGGTAACAATTTGGTGGAAACCCCATGTCTCTACGACGTCTTTTTCTATCCGTAAAAATCGATCGCCCTTTCGTTTGGCCGAGTGGGGCCTGGAAAGACAGGTTAACTTTGTTGTTAATTTTGAGAACATGAGCTCTTACTTCTGTTGTGATAATAAGTTATAAGCTTCTACTAAACAGACTTTGTTGTGATAACTACATACCATATTCATAATTATTTATATTTGTTGTATTTTCGGATATATAAACGCGATATCCGCCGAAAGTTAGCATATAGGGCCATAGGGGCATTATCGATAAGGGCCACATTTTTCCCGCCATTTATTTTGCGCGCGCGTCTGCGAAATGTTTTGTAAATGTTGATGAATTATCTTTCGACTCATTCCATGTTTCTTTTTCGCCTCAGACTTTTATGTCACTGAAAAACATACTACCTTATTTTTCAACTACAATATTTATATCTATCGTCAAGGAATCGTTTATAAAGGTATGTTGTCACATTCTTAATAATGAAATGCTGTGCACGTTTAATGGTTTTAACGAAATAGGTAAGCTTAAAGGCCCTGTTACAAAGTGAAATGTTTTCGTTAAACTTGCATGCATTGTTTCTGCTAATAATTAAATAAGCATACAGTTTCATGGGGGTTGATACTGGAAGTTATGCAGTTTTTTCTCATTTGCTTTCCGAGATAGTTTAATGAAAAGTAAGAACTGCTTATCTTTTTTGATGAAACTGGATGCAAAAAGGTTTCATGAAACCAATACTTCACCATATTTATCAGGCATCTCTCCTGAAACTGTAGGGTTTAGGCCTCTGGGTTTAGGCTTTAGCTGAAAGTCGTCGCACGCAGCGCGCAAGATTCACGCAAATCGTTTTTGTTGGCTCTATATTTTCCCATTTCAAATCTTTCTTTGTTCGAAGGTGATTTTCATATCAATGTACATTCTCATGTTTTCTGAGAACTAAAAGAGACTATGCCCAACCCAAGACAAGACAAGAGGATGCTCAACTCAAGTGATCTGAAATGGGACAACATTGTCATTGAGCCAAGCAATACAACTAATAGTTACTTAGCCGTTTAAGCCAAACTATTTGGTTGTTGGATTCTTTTTTATTGATTTATTATTTTAATTAAAGCTATATTTTAACTATTATGAATGTAGCCTTGTAGTGTAGGCAATAATCACCAATATGCCGAAGTTCATGTCTTCTTCAGATGGGGTAGATAGTTTGCCAAAGGGTAATAATAAGTAGCTGCATTAGTCCTTCTGTTTTTAAAGACAAAGCGCTATCATTTCTCTCAAAATAAAAATAAATCACGGTGGCCGTCGTGTGGCACTCGACCACAGGGAATCCAAATGTAGCTCAATCCCTCGTTTTATTGTATTAGAGCCTGCATTTCGTCTAAACAGCGGTAATACTTTTGCATTGGTTCATGATATGTTCAGTGAAGAATGGCGGACAAAATGTCTTCGTCTCCTGTATGTTTTGACCTGAATACGTGGGTTCTCTGGCAGGCTTCGGAACTGTAATTATGGTGGCTTCTCGTAGCCAACAGTAGCACTTTTCGGAGCAGTTTTGATCGAACCAAACTACGATGAACAGCCTTCAAAATGGCGATATCAAGCATTCAAGACCTGATTATCTGTGGAAGCAAATTTTGCCTTCCTAGTTGGTTAGCGAGTACTACATGGAAGTTTGGGTTGTACTTCACATTCTGTACTTTTCGTTAATTTACAAGGAATGTATGACAGCCTGTGCCTGGCTATGGTGATTTATGGCTAAAAAGACGTATTTTTTTGACCGAAGGAAACGGATTCATCGGATTTTTAAACTAATGCTTAAAGAAAGACTCTTCGATGTTTTGGAGTTTTATTATATAACAACGATGTGGAGAGTAATATCCTGCAATAAGATGCAGTGAAACAATGAATCAAGAGTCTAATACAATACATAAACCGACAATAGTACAAAGGACTATAAGTTCAGATAATGTCTCTGTTACAACATGAAGTCTCGAGAAGTCACTCGATTCAGTTCCAAACAAGATGGCGGCCCTGACGTATGGTCAGCGGTCTGCCATATGAGAAAACTAGTACCCAATCTGTACTCTGACAACTCTCCATCCCCCCCCAGTCCGACAATGGGGGATTCACACGTTGACGGACTAATAATGATTAGATCCAGTTGCCGGTCTCAGGCTCGTACCGCCTGGGTGCCTGACATTCACGACGAGGGCGAGGCGGCTGTAGCTGCCTTTGGATGGGCGTGTTGGGGGCAGGCGGTGCCACATCAGTCACCTCCTGTTGTGGGGTTACTCGGGGTGTGGATTGGGGGCTGTCGACACCATCGGGCGGTGAACTGTCAGGGTGCTGTCTCGATGTATTGGTAGGCGTACTGTGTACAACAGCTGGTTCTGGCGGATCAACGGTGCGTTTCTGCGTGATGGGTGCGGGTGGGGAGGTTGAAGATTGCCTATTCTGTCCACCATGATGGGTGGTTAGCGGTGATGGAGGGGGGCTCATCCCAATATCTTTGGTTGCTGGGGTGAAAGCACGTAGAAAGCGGCGATTGCGTAGTGTGAGGCGGCCAGATCCATCCACCTTGACTCGGTATTGATCATGGTTGAGGGATTCCATCACGGTCCCTGATCTGTCCCATTTCGTGGGGCTGTTCCCGTGCTGATTTTGTAGGAAGACCCTCTCTCCGACGACAAGAGGGCGGAGAGGCCTTGAATGTTGTGTGAGCGATTCAGTGGTGCGGGTCATGCGGGTGCGAAGTGCTTGCTCCTTGGCTGCCCATGCATCGCGCCAAAGCGGGCGAATGTTCGGGTTCGAGAACTTCTCTAACCTGTTGACGAAGGAGAAGGTATCACGTAGGTTACGCCCGAAGATGATCTGCGCCGGGGAGAGGTTGCAGTCTGGGTCGGGGGTATTGCGTAGTTGGAGTATCGCACGTAGGAATCCGTCATGGTCCAGTCCACCAGTGGGGCGTGTGTTTGACATCAAGAGGCGCTTTGCTGTCTTCACGGCTACTTCTGCCCGCCCGTTGGACTGGGGGAAATAGGCAGATGAGAGGCGGGGGCGGACGCCCCAGAGGCGAAGGAAAGCTTCCGTTTGACTCGCTATGAACTCAGGGCCACCGTCACTGGACAGCTCCTCCGGTACACCGAACGTTGCAAAGAATGAGCGGAGGTGGCGGATCAGCCCAGCAGCACCTGCAAGGTTGGTACTGACCAGTGACGAGAAAATCTCAACCCATCCGGAGAGGCGGTCTCCGACTACCAGGTAGTGGCTGCCACCATGGGAGAAGAAGTCGGCGAAGACTGCTTCGAAGGGCGTCGAAGGCGGGGTTGAGGGGAGTGGTGGTGTTGTTGCTTGTGACTGTGCATTCCGGTTGCAGTCTCGGCATCGTTCTCGTGTGGCGCGGATGTCGTTTGTCATTCCTGGCCAGTATACGATTGCGCGAGCGCGCTGCTCCATTGTTGATGATCCTTGATGAGCGGCATGCAAGTATTGCAGTACTCGTTGTTGTAGCGATTCAGGGATTAAGACACGGTCATCATATAGGAGGACTCCCTCCTGCGTGTAGACAGAGTCACGGATGGTCCAGAGTGGTGCAAATGTGTGGTCATTTCGGTCAATGCTGTGACTGCCCTCGTCAATCAACTTTACGATGGGGCTTAGCGATGCGTCTCGAGCTGTCTCTTGGGCGACGAGCGACCATGTGAGGGTTCCTAGTTCCTCGACATCAGTGCGGATAGATGCCATCAATGCCCACTCTTTAAGGTCTGGGGTATCAGGTGGGTTGGTGTTACTAGCGGAGCCTGATAGTGAGGGGTGTCTTGAAGTGGCATCGGCGGCGAGGTTGCCCTTCCCCGGTAGGTACCGGATATCGAAGCGCCAGGTTAGTGTGCGCTGCTTCAGCCGGAACAGGCGCGAGTTAGTGATTTCGTCAAGGGTGCGGTCGCCGAAGATTTTCACTAGAGGCTTGTGGTCGGTGACAACGACCAGGTTGTCGCAACCTTGGGTAAAGTAGCGGGTTTGCTCGAGTCCCCAGGCTACGGCTAGGGCTTCCCCTTCGATGGCCGCGTACCGTTGCTCGGTGGGGGAGAGGAAGCGAGAGCCGGCCAGTGTTATCCGCCACCCATCCGTGCAGCAGTTGGGTATACCAGATGGGCAGGTGCAGTGCTGCTGGAGTAGGAAATATCCGATTCCCTGCTGTGACCAATCCGGTCGAAGGCATGTACGCCGCTGGATGTCGAAGATCTCTACTCCCTTTCGGATGGCGTCTACGATGGCGGCCTTGGAAGTCTGGAAGGCTTCTTCACTGAGGAAGGGCTTGAATGGCGCCATTGTGTCTCTGAGCTGGGCGTAGTTCGCCACTTGATTGACAAGGCCGAACCAGCTTCGGATATCTGTCGTGGAGGCAGGTGATGGGAAATCCCTGATGGCGTCCAGGTATTTCGGTTGCGGCTCGATGGTTGATTCTGAGATCCTGAATCCGGCGAAGTCAACGCTTTTCCCCGCAAACTGGAACTTGTTTGCATTGAGAACGATACCGGCCTGCCCTATTCGTGTGAGCAGGTCGATTGTCCTCCACCAGTGCTCTTGAAGGTCTGTGTCGTAATGGATCGTATCATCGACGCAGCGCTCCTTGCGTTCAACGTTGGATAGGACGGCGTCAAAGCGTCGGTTGTAGCCATCTCCCGATGACAGGAACCCTTGTGGTGCCCTGGTGTATCGCCAGCGACCGAAGGGCGTTATAAAGGTGGTTAGGTATTTATCAGACGAGCGCAGGGGCACACTGTGATAACCATTCCATGCGTCGGTCACTGTTTTCCATGTGTCCTTGGGGACACGGCGGGCGAGTTGGAATGGCGATTCCATTGCGAACGTCTCCCGTTTGCAAAACCGGTTGAGGGGAGACAGATCAACCGTGCGGCGCGGTGAGCCGTCGTGTTTCCGTGTGACGACCATTCGATGACACCACGTGACCGGCTCGCCATAGGGGACGCGTTCGATTACGCCGAGGGCTTCATCACGGAGGAGGTCCTCGTACACCTTCTCTTGCCAGTGCAGGGGCACACTTGCAGGGGTGTGGCATGCTTTGGGGGTTGCTTCAGGGTCAATGTGGATCTCAATGGGTGGTCCTTCCATGCAGGGCAGTGGTCTGTGGGGGCATGTATTGAAGGTGGATGAAGCGTACCTGTCGAGTAGCCACGCCTTCATGCGCTCGTTATTCTCTGCAGTGCATGGGAATGGCAGCTCGGTTGGTCGAGGGGGCGTTACGTCACGTTGAGGACATGAGCATGAGGTGGTGTTGGAGCTGCTAGGGGCCCTGCAGCCGTCATTCAGTGAGTGGGCGGCGTTGATTGGCGGCGTCGATTGGTCCTCGGAGGATATGTTGGGCTGTGATTCGCCAGTGCAGTTGTTTTCAACGGACGGGAATGTAGATGGTAGGATGCCAAGATTGAGCATCGACTCGTACGATAGGTACATTGACTGTACGGAGCTGCTCACATAGAGCATGGTACGACAGGAGTTGGTCTTGCCGTTCGCCGATGCTGCTTGGAGATTGGAGAAGAACGCGCCTTCGATTGAAATCGGGGAACGGTTGGCCGCTGTTAGGCCTATGGTGACTGGACGTAGTGCATCGCGAGAAAAGCCACACGCTAGGTATTCAGACAATGACCAGAGGTCGTATTGTGCCCCAGTGTCTGCGATAGCCGACACCTTTGCTGTTGGTGTAGTGGTCTGGTTCTGGGAGCCTTGCCGTTCAGCTGCCGAGATGGAGATCTTGATATGTGGGTGGGGCAGGAGACGTGCTTTTTTCCACTCTCCTTTCGTGAAAACGTGATGGTCGAGCGTCACTGGGCCGTGGGTGGCCCGGCCACGCCTGCGTCTGTGTTGTCGGCGGGGCGGAGTGGGCGTTCCCCCCCTGGACTGGACCGATGCGATCTGTGAGATGGATTCTAGAGCCTGGACTGCGGGTGACGGGTTTGCTGTGGTTGGGCGCTGGCGTCGTGCTCGACGTGTCCTATAGCAGTTAATGCAAACCTGGTGGGGCTTTTTGTTCCACCCCCTTGCACCCTCGGTGAAGATTTTGAACGAGGACCTGCAGTCGGGACAGCTAGCCTGTTTGGCCCGGTCCGCTTGGGATGGGGGTGGTGCTTCTTGTGGGGCTGCTGGGTGCTCGTTCTGTTGTCGGCGGAATGTCGACATGGCTGACAGGGCAGGAGAGGGATGTGCGTTTCGTGCCATTTCTTTGTTTTCTACCAGGGCCACGACATCGTTGATCGGGGTGGTCAGGATGTTCAGCGTCCCAAGTGTCTCGCGACGGATATCTGTGTCCGCAATTCCATTCAGGAGGACATCACGGATAGCGTGGTCGGTGTAGTCCACCTCCTTACCACACTCGCACTTCGCTTTGAAGGCACATGTCTCGGCCTTTCCACGTACCCGTGCTGTGAATGCTCGGAATGGTTCGTCGCGTTCCTGGTGGATCTTCAGTAGCTCGGTGCGTAGGACGCCTGTCGCGACAGGGATGACCGCAAGGGAACGCATCGCTTCTAACAGCTGGGACAGGGTGCTGTTGGCTGCATTTGGGTTCGCTTTAAGGAGACAGTCTCCAAGATCTTGACTTGCGCACTGGAAGAGCTGCGAGGGTGCAGCAGTCTCGCCGATGCCTGATCCTGTTTTGAAGACATCCCAACGACGCACGAAGACGTTCCAGCCCTCGGTTGTGACACCAATGTCGACTTTGGGTCTGTCTAGTTTTGGGCCTTGGGAGACAGGTGCTGGGGCCGGTGCCGCTACTGTCGGGTTTTGATGGGTAAAACCATGGTTTCCGAGTAAGGCTATGGCGATGGCTTCTGACGCATCTTCGGTCTGGAACTCGCAGCTTGGGACTGTGCACTTTATTCGAACCATGTTATATTACTCTCCACATAAAGAAAGACTCTTCGATGTTTTGGAGTTTTATTATATAACAACGATGTGGAGAGTAATATCCTGCAATAAGATGCAGTGAAACAATGAATCAAGAGTCTAATACAATACATAAACCGACAATAGTACTTACAAAGGACTATAAGTTCAGATAATGTGTCTGTTACAACATGAAGTCTCGAGAAGTCACTCGATTCAGTTCCAAACAAGATGGCGGCCCTGACGTATGGTCAGCGGTCTGCCATATGAGAAAACTAGTACCCAATCTGTACTCTGACAACTCTCCAATGCTTTATATGAGCCCTGAGTTTGAAACGCGAAGCCCGGGAAAGTGAAACTTTTCTTAGAGGTAAGGCTATAAAACCTTTTATGTTTGGTCCATACATTTCTTTGTAAGCGTTGGCCATGTTTAAGTGCTCATTATGAGCTATCCGCCATTTCGTCCTTGATTTCTGGTAATGTGTTTAAAAAGATCAAACGTTTCATTAAATTGTAATTTGTTGCTGGATCAATTCAAGAAAAAATACATGTAGGTCTCCCTACAGTATTTATAAGCAGAAAAAAAATTGTCTTTCCCTTTACTGATATTTCAACTTTGTGTTCCCTTCCATTACATTACCATAGATGGACATTGGACAGACCACAACAATCAATCAAGTTTTGGAGCAAAATTTGACTTGAATCAAAAATCCATTCAAGTGAATTGAAAACAGTGTGAACTCAAATAGTCGGAAACGTTGCAAAAACAACATTCGGTGTACTGATATTTATATAGACTATAAAATAATGAATTGGCTACAAATTCAGCTGGTTAAATTTTTAACAGCAAGATCAATAATTTATTTATTGACCATTTGTGATGTGATTTACAATTTATTATTATTTTAGAAAACACATACAGCCATGCTCGCGCAGCAAAGAAGCCCACAAACACTGAAGATAATACATCAAGATCTATTATTCAGGCCCTGTAAGCGGTAAATTCTCACAAGCGACACAGCGTTGAAACAGTGACTTGAAGGAATGAGGTAACAACGAACATCTCAAATTGTCTGAAATTACGAGGGCCACAGAGAGAATAAACAAATCCTAGAAAGTAAAAAGGTTAGGCCATTTCGTTGACTTGAGGGAATCTGGAATCAAGTAGAGCCTGGTTACTAAGTCTGCCTCTTATTTCCTCTGACTAGGATAAAAGCAATAAAGTAAAACATAGAGAGCTTGAGGAATTTAATGCTGCACAGGAGTCTGAGAATTCCATAGTATGATTCGTCCTTGCATTTTATATTCGTCTTTTATTTTGAGCAAGACTACAGACATTCCCATTACTTTGAAAGGCCTTTGACATTGTCACGAAGGACATAATTTTGCTTCAGCAAATTAAGGTAGGGCCAACAAAACTATTGAAAACACTTGGTTGTTTTATTGACTGCAGAATACAATCCACATTTGAAGGTTTTCCCGGTATAATAATATACATGAAAAAATGCAATTTCAAGGAAACACAGTGTAGAAAAAAGGAAACAGTGCAGAAAAAAGGAAATACAATGTACAATGCAAATTTCCTTGGAAAGCAATGAAACATTTCCTTTCGACTTCTGAGAACACTCAAACAATTTGAATGCATTCTGGCATAAGTTACCTCAAAATCGATCACTAAAAGCGAGCCAAAAATATATAAACCAGCACATCTTGTTTAATTCGCTGTCAAATTTAACGAAATTTTCGTATGTTAATATTAAAATGAAATAACGTCTTTAGGATCAAACACGTTTGTATATTGACGTTGGTGTGACGTCATAACGAACGACTCCTTTTAAGGTCAAATTCTGCGTTACCTGCGTTTGAAATAAAGCATGTTATCACAACAACATAAATATGTGTTTTTGATTGCTGCAATTTTAAAGTCTCTACGATAAATATTTGCTGAGTTATTAAGAACTGAAGTTTCCTGTGACGTCACATTTTCTGACGTCATGGGTCTGACATCAGTCATGCTTTCTAAATTGAATAAACATAAAAAGACCATATTGCGGCGATTCAATGTACAGTAAGTACAGTTCCTCTTTAAAACCTGAAAAATACTTGAATAGTTATTTTTAAAAGACGTTTTCAAAAATATACGACGTCATAATGACGTTTCCTCTTTTTCACTGTGAATTTTAAAGTATTTCCTCTCAAAAATCGAAAACTCTAAAAACATACGGTTGTGGGTACGGATTTACTCTTTTGATTGCTAGAATGTCGTAAAGAAATATTTTAAACTCTAAAGATGAACGAAGAAGTTATTTTGTAAATGGTTCTGTATTGAATATTTCCCGCCAAATTCTGGCGGGAAAATTGCCAAAATTCAAAATTTAATAACTTTTCTCCCTCTTAACCAATCGAACTCGGGTTTTCGGTTTCTTTGTTGTCGACATGATGGGAAATCGAAAATATAAAATTTACTGATGTTCAAGTTAATTGAAAACATCGAGAAACCTATTATAAATGGATACATGACGTAACTGTGACGTCATCAAGATGCGTACGGTAGATCAAATCATCGGATTTTGTTTAGTTCGTCGGTCTTCATCATCCCCAAAAAATTAAATCTTCTATGTTGGAAACTTTTGAAAATATAGCAAAGTGATAGATTTTAGGGTCATTTGTGCCAAGTGTGTTCAATATAGTGATACTTACTGCCACATCATCCATTGTCATTAACGTGCCAATCAGACATCGATTAGTTCCTGACTCAAAGCGGCCTTTTGAAGTTGCTCATTAATTCCTAAATTTTTAGCTAAATCCTACATACCTGGATTGCATGCATCACTCTGAGAATTTCAACATTTGCGTCTTATTAAACTCCAGAGAGTTCAAAGTGCATCATTTAACGAGGGAAATTATCCTGTATTTTGCTGCTATAGAAGTAGCAGGAGAATTACTGAATTCGAGTTGGTCACTCTCTAGAATCCTGAATGATTTATGTTTACAATTCTGCCAGGTTAACACTTCACCTTCAGGAACTTATTTGCATGTAACCGTAAACCGTGTGGGAAATTAAAACTCAGGTTGGATTCAACAACTGAAGGGAAAATTACCACAGGAAATTACAGATACCATGGTGTTTGTAACCAATTAAATATTATAAATAAGGATTTTCTGCACATATGGAAATGATAGATCATGGGGACTGGGTACTATACATATATATCAATCAACCTGATCTGATGGTTAGAGGTAATTAAGTCTCTGCAAGTACATGTACCTTGAGTAAAACAAGGTAATTAGTATATTTAATTATATAGGTATAATGGGACATGGACTCGGAGGGAAAGGAAGTGATAAGAGAGCGAGGTAGAAAAAAATATAAGGATGGGAGGGTAATACTTTTTTAGGTACACCAACAATTAGGTACATTTACATGTACATGTAGGTAAAAATCACAAATTTATGTACAACATTGTACAATGTTATTACTACTGATGTACATTTCACATACATTTCATTTTTTACGAGTGTGCATGAATATATTTTTATTTATTCATTTACATGTAGTAAGTGTCCCCAATTAGCAGTAATGACACGTTAAAAAAGTTATTATTATCAAAAACATGCTTCAACTGAATGACATTAATTTTGCTGCAAAATATACAGTGCAATCATTATCGGTATTAATACATTTCTCTCTTTGCTTTCAAATTTGGTTCAGATGAATAAAAGTGATAAGAAATGGACAAAGGAAATGGACAGATGTCTAAAAGAATGTTGGGAGGCAGCAAAAAAGAATGACTGTGACTCAAATAAAAGATATCTCCTGGAGGAATGGAGAAAGCGTCACCCCAAAAGCAAGCATTCAGCACTTGCACTTCATGCAAGGCAGGTGAAACCGTCAGGAAGGAAAGTCTGTGAGCAACTGCAAACTGCTTGGACAGATGATATGTTGCAAGACCTGTTGTGCTGTAAGGAAAAAGCCCTTGAAAAACAAGCATCCCTGGCTAAGAATAATATGAAAGTGTCCTACATGGCAATAATGCATGAGCATTGGATGGAGCTTTATCCCGGTAGTGATGTAACTGTGAAGAACCTGCTGTCTAGACTTCATGTTGCTACAAGATGCAGAAAGGCTTATCAGAAGGTGAAACAGAAGTTGGGATGCCGTGCCAGTACAACTCAAAATAAATGGTTGAGTGTAAGCTCAGGTAATGTTACATGTGCAATGTAACTTCATAGCATAATTTTTAACTCTTTAACTTTAATACTAGCTCTTATCATAAGATTCTGACTCAGGAGTTGTTGTAGGCAACCATGATGTCCTTTATCACCAGATTAAACCACATTTTAATAAATTTTAATCTAATAAGTATTGTTGCTGTATTTTAATTTTATAGGACTTCCAATAGGTACAACGTATGACGTAAATGTAGGATGTGACATCCCATCTGGTAATCCAGTAGGTACCATTGGTGATGAAGGGATTGATGTGTCGTCTATGAAAAGCGATGAGAGTTGGACAAAGGAAATGGACAGATGTCTAGAAGAATGCTGGGAGGCAGCGAAAAGAAAAGAAAATTGTACCTCGACACCTCAAACATCTCTCCTGAAGGAATGGAGAAAGTGTTATCCAAATAGCAATCTTTCACTGATTTCACTTCATGCAAGGCAGGTGAAACTGTCAGAAAAGAAAGGCTGCGATAAACTCCAAACTGCTTGGACAGATGATATGTTGCAAGACCTATTACGATGTAAGGAAAAAGCCCTTGAAAAACAAGCATCCATGGCTAAGAAAAATATAAAAGTGTCCTACATGGCAATAATGCATGAGCATTGGATGGAGCTATATCCTGAAAGTGATTTGACTGCAAATACCCTGCGGTCTAGAATTTATGTCGCTACGAGAGGAAAAAAGGCTTACCAGAAGGGGAAGGAGTTGAAGTTAGGCCGCCCTGCCAGTACAACTGAAAATAAAGGGTTCCGTGTAAGCTCAGGTAATCTTACATGTACATTGTAACTTCATTAACCATTTAAATCTTACCACTGATACAAATTAACATTCTGTTTCAGGAGTTCATAAGAAACCATATCCTCTATCACCGGGTTAGGAAAACATTTGAAGGCCCACTTAAGGTTACTGGATACCTTCAAAAGTGATTTCAGCAAAAATGCGTTTACGCGGGCGCTAGGCGAACAAAATATGGGATCCTATATATCAATGGAAAGGTTGATAATTGAAGAATGCCAATAAAATGTTATTTTATACGGAATTACTCTAGATTTAAAACTACAGTCACTTTAACCCGATGTTGAAGACGTTTATAAACGCGAATTACCAGCGCCGGGTTTTTATACTTACGAAGTAATTACACTTGTTTCAAGTTAAGCGGTCATTGATCTCCAAAAGCGTGTGTACGATTTTTGATATCTATTTTCTATGCGAAATTATTGCAGTTTAAAGTCGAGTCATTGATTATTTTTGCCAAGCCATCACGCTTGGACCGATATCTTTAAAACTAAAAACAAATCGGAAAAAGCACACAGGCTTTTGGAGATTAGTTATCGTAGAATCACTGGACGAAATTTCAAAAGTTTCCGTTAAATTCTTATATGCAATCAATTCACTTGAAGACTGCAGAAACGTTGAAAAATTGTAGCCGAGAAATCGGCATTAGAAGTTCAGCAACTGATTCACACCTACTTAGAGCGGCTTTCCGGACTCGACACCCATTCTACAATCAGAAACAACCTTCTGGAGTCTCCCAAAATTCCGCGGGAAAAACCAGGGGGTCGAATATTTTACTTGATTTGTTTCAAAGTTCGTGGGAGGAGTGGTGATTTGACTGCATGGAGCCCAGTTCATAGTTTGTGGTGGCTTTTGTCAGTTAAGTGTTTAGCCGTTGTTGTTTTTCGTTTTTATACAAAAATGTCATATACCACTGGACCATCAAAGTTCCAGTGTGCTCCATGGCCAGCTGTACTCTTTGTGCTGGACATCAGATGAAGTATTAAATTAAAGTGCAATGATTGCATGTGACAATCCATGATGCAAAGTAGAGTGGTTCCAGCCACTTTCAGTATGTTGGACTTACAGGAGGGAGAGCAGCCTCAGAGAAAGTGGTTCTGTCCCACCTGCAAGCAAACTTAAAGTTGAACAGTCTTTCAAATGGCCATCCACACTAGCCTGCAAACAGGTCTGTTGCACTCACTGCTACATGTATGCAATCAACACCAGTATTTTGTGTTATATTTCAGATACATGTATAGCTGCATATTCACCTTAGTTTTATTGCTATAAAAATACATAAGACAAGAAAGAAACTTGTTCTAGGTGAGGAGTTGGTCCTTTTCTTACATTGGAGCATTTTTCAAATGAAATTCCCACCTACCAGGGTTTCAATAGATAAGTGAATTATATATACACCATAAAATAACTGGTTACTTTATGCTGTAATTCATCAATACAAAAAATAACATGGCTCAAATTGCATTTAAAAACTAAAACCATGCCATTGTCTTGCAACTGATTTAAGTTTGATGTGCAATTAGAGATAGACAATAATTATTATTAGACCCCACCCCCCCCCCCCCCCCCCCCCATTCAGACCCTCGACCTAGCTACGTAGTTTTGGGACTGAAAGGTGAAAACAAATTAATTGAGCAGTAAAATTTCCCAGCCGTAATACACAAATTTTTCGTTCAACATTAAATTGAATGTTTATTTCGCTTACATCTCCGTTCAAAGATTGCAGGATTGAAATGCTAACTTGTTCCAGTAGTTCAACAAACCATCGGGACGCGTGCGAGCTGAAATAACAAGCTGTTTTCGCGCGCTAAAAGCTGGTTGGCTGCTACTGCAATAGCTCCATTTTAATGTGTTGCCACTCCTGTAAAACCTCATATTTGCACTCGTTTTGGCCTGTATTTGCACGCGAAAACGCCAAGTTATATAATGAGTATATGTAATTGCATGGGGCCGGGAAAATTTAGGATTAATCACTTCTGTTTTCAAAGTTTTCACCAAAATGAACTGTATATGTCGCAGGCGACGAGGGTAATTTGGTGAAATGTTTTAAAACATAATTTAGTGATTAATTGTTAATTTTCGAGGACCTATGCGATTACTTGAATGTTTATAATATAGAAGGCAAAATATTCCGAGAAAATACATTCAAAATAGAATCCACGCGGTGTGCTAGATGGAAAACCTATAGTCAAACTCGCCTCGCTCTGTATTCCCGGGCGTTACATTCTCTTGACATTATAATAAAAATAACGGTAATTGAGTAGAACAAAATACATTTTCAATTTATCTTTATTTTTTATTTATCTTATTTTCAGTAAGATAACATCTGATATATTTTTACAAACCAGCGAGGTTTTGCGCCTTCTGTAAGGTCACAAACACAGCACTGGTTGACTGTATAAGAGGGAAAAGCTTATAACTCAACATCGATAGCAAAACAAAGTGTTTTGAAAACGATTTTGTGAAACTGCTAGATTGTTTTTTATACTGACTAGTAAATTTTGTAGTGATAATAAATGCCAAATACCACAATATTGACTCAAAATATCCTTTAGAAAATTGTACAACAATACTTAAAATAGCGTATTAGACGGACCACCTATAAACTTTTGGTTGTCATGAAATCCTTATTCGTTTGCTTTTTGGACAGAATTAACTGCACACGAGCTGATTAGGACAACGAAAGGCGACTGAAAGTCTCTACAACCTTTGTCAGCGCGAAGCCTGTTGCGACGCAACCATGCAACTTCCAATTAGACGCCAGTAATCAGGCTGTTGGGTAAAAAACAAATCCCTACTCGTTAGCCAATCAGAATTCAGTAATCATGCCCTCTATGTTATAAAGATGTATATGTGTGCGTATGAAATAGTTTCTTGAAACTATGGTTTTAAAAGTGAGTCCCGTTTGTGATGAAAAATAAGACCCAATTCATGACTGGTAACGCTTTTGCATAGTATTATAGGTTATCTACATTGCATATCATAGCTAGACCACTGAGCTCCGAAAGCTATAGTCCTGGTAATGTGGTAAATCGGGAGTCAAATGTATAGTTAATATTATAACTAAAGCATGGCAATTAAAAATGGTAACTAACTGTTTATTACTTATCGTTTCTTGCTTGGTTTATTGCTTAGGCTCAGTTTGGGGATAACCTTAGGGTTGGGATCTGGATCATATTTTTGGGCCTTTACATTCCTTCTTTCCTTTTTTTATGCTGACAATGTATTTCAACCAAATGGAACTCAAAGAAGACGCAACGCGATCCATTAATCAGAAGACCCATATGCTTATCTTCACTGTGCAAAACGTTTCGGCATTCATATTGTTCTGATCTTTATTTCCAAGTGAGCGTCACGTAATCCGGGGGGGGGGAGGGTGTTCTTCAAGATAAAAAGGGTAGGGGTGACCGTCGGAAAACCTCGAAAAATACCCTAATAAATACCAAACCGTGAAAAATTTCCCGCCCTAAAATGTACCTCATGGTCTAAAAATCACCCTGAAAATGGATTTCGCTTGACGATCACCCTACCAGCCGAATATAGGAAGAACTCCCCCCCCCCCCTAGGAAATTAAGATGAATCCGGAAACATTTTCCACTAGTGGAAACGTAGTTCGAGTTAAACACTACGTAGGGAAAAAAAACACTGACGTTATTGGTTAATGTACTTTATTGCATGCAAGGAGTACATGACAACAAATCATGGCAAGTTAAAAATAACATTTGACTTTAGTTAGTGTCGGGACGCACCAGGAACCCATAACCAGGAGCGTCTATCTCGAATACTAGGACTATGTCACGTTAGGCTATTTTTAGAACGGATGCCCGTTATTCTTGGGTTGCAATCATTTCTAAGGGAATAACATCACAAAAGCGTAGCAGCCATGTTCTTTGTATAACAAAAGTAGCTAAAGAGGCATCTTTTGTTCTGCCACTAGAGAAATCAACTACGTCAGATATATAGGAGATATGCACGCTCCTGGTGGCACTTAAAGGAATTCCCGGTTGTTTGAAGAAATTGCCGTTAAATTGTTGGCAATATGGTCTAAATTGGAAATTTGTTGGGGAAAATATATTTTAGTTTTTGAAGAAATTGGGTACAGGTATAAGCCATCTTGCGCTTTGAATTTCGCGGTAGCCGCCATCTTGGATCTGAAGACGTTTTTCTAACAATAAGGACCGCCGTGTAACGTCATCAGATGACGGCGGCCGCGAAATCAGATGGCGTCATCATATATTTTCCATTGTTTTCAACAAATTTTAAAGTTAGACCTTATTATATTGCCAACAATATAACGGCAATTATTCCAACACCAGAGGTTTCCTTTAAGCGAATTCGATTGACTTTCGTCAAAATCGGTCACCACAAGTGCTGAGATAAATGTAGTTTTTTTAAATTTTACCAAAAGGTCAAAGCCGCCGTTTTCCAGCCTCAGAGATTTCCCAATTTTGTACACAGAGGTATTGTCTTGTAATGTTAAACTTCCTGCTGTCAATCAAACTCAAAAATTACGTGCTCTGTTTACATATTAGATATCACCTTCGTTTACATTTCTTTGAGAGCATAATTTTTCCGAAATATGAAATGGTCGACTCGATCTCTTCAGAACTTCATGTAGCCCGAACCTTAGCAACATAATGACTATATATGAGATTACAAGTTAGTGCTAGCAAGCCATTGGCTCTGTATAAAACGTTACACATTATGTAGTTGATGATTCGTGCTGCTGAGTGCCCAACTGTTGTTTACTACGTGCCTTCAGCTGTTTCCATCCTTATACTGGTAGTGTACGGATATAACATTCGAATTTCTCTAGTAAAGGAGACAAGTGGCATAATTAGTAATAGTAATAGCATGGTTTGTAGTGGTATTTGGCATAAATACCAAAAGAGAGATTTCAAAATTCCTTGTAATTTCATGAGCTGGAATTTTAAAATCCCACGAGTAGTATTTATGCCAAATGTCACGTACAAAACATGCTATTAAATGTCTATAATACGAACTAAGTAATTTTCATTTCTAGGGCAATACCCTCACTGCTTGGTCGTGCTCAGTCAAAAACCAACGAACTCGATACGCATCCTCAGACAGAAAAGGCATAACAATAGAAAAGATCTGAATGAATAGAAAACTTACACATTTATGTGGTCCATTTCCTTGTATTTTTCAGGAGGTCCTGATTTTTTTATTTCTTCATCAAGTTAAAGAGTGTTTCAGTATTGTTATATGATTCCTTACTGGGGATTTTATGGTCAAACTTCGGCTTGTTCGAGGACCAGAAAACTAGATTGTGCTTGAGTCTTTTACAAATATTTTGCAACAAGTATCTCAACATCATGAATCTATACTTTTGTAAATTGTCAGTGCTGCTTTTCCAAGATTTTCCCTTCGCACTTTCAGGTAAACATGTCCGCCATTTTTCTTTTCAAGACAGCACTGGTTGCGTGCTTTCCAAATATGGCAAAAGCTACCATATTTGGAATAGGTTTGTAATACCTACATTTATCGCAGTTCAGCTACTTGAACTAAAAGCGAGGCTACCGGGTTGTCCCACCAAGCCAGGTTAGGTAGCGCGTACGCCACGAGTTTGAATGAAAAAGGTATCTCATCTCCACTTCTGTAATCCGAATTCGTTCAGGCTTCGATAAATATCCAGAGTGAGTAAAAAACTTTAACAGAATTTAGTTAATATTTCTTCACATATTAAAGTGTGACAGGTTTCCTCAGACTAACAGCTAGCAGAGGTCTCTACAGATAAAATGAAGAGAGAAACTTCACCTTAAAGTAAGGCGAATGGAACACGTTAATCGATCCTAATACATGTACTATTGATGTCAGTAAATATACAACGTACACTGTATTATTATGTTCTTCGAATTAACTTAATGTGGCACTAATTTCCTTTAAAGGTTGATCGGTAATTTTCATTTTACTAAGAAGACTTTTGAGTACTTTGCACGCCACTAATTGACACTAATATTGAAAATTTATCATGACAATGTGTATGACAATTTTAATGTGTGAATATAAAAAAAACGTTTTGTGTAAAATATATCATGTATTTGTACTGAGTCCAAGAGAAATATTATTTGGAAGGGAGTTTTTTTTAGAATGGTCATGGGTGTTATGAAATGATATTTATCATGGTCAAATTCCTGGTATGATATGAAGGTTTGTTATTGTTTTGAGGAATTTATATATGGAAAAGGCCCTTGCTGCTATTTGTTGCTTAGAGTTTCCAGTTAATGTGGAATTTTTATGTGGGAACCATGATCATCTCAATTTTCTTTGTTTGTTTTGATATGTTTTAATCTCTAAATTCCCCATCAACATGCATACTTAATCATTCTCTAATTTTCCTCATTTACATGCAAGAAGGAAAATTAGAAGAGCATTGTGATCATGCTAATGAGGGTCTCCCAGGGGTTTCGGGGAACAAGGGAATATGCCAAAAAATCTTTTGGGAACAGGGAACAAACTAAAAATATATCGGGGAACAAGGGACGTGAATAGAGGTTTTAGGGAACAAGGGAATAATTTCTATTTTTCTAAATGGAAAAATTGACTGTTTCCCTGGAAACAATTTTGGGAACAAGGGAACAAAAGGTAATTTTCGTTGGGAACAAGGGAACAAGGACCCCCCCTGGGAGACCCTCGCTGATGAGGAAACATTTGGCTTTCTCTTGACACACCAGGTTATGGCAAGTTATATTAGACCATAGCAGGCGCAATGCCTGTACCCCCGACATTTCATTAGCAGAAGCCAGGGTCATTCAATTAATGGCGCTCAATAAAACATAATATGAGATTAGTTTTTGTTCCTCCGCCGTGACGATAGTATAGCATGACATAGTGTAGCATGACATATCAGGAAATTAGTGATTAGAATTCCCCTCGATCCTCAGGGAATTTGTAAAAGTCCAGATGCCACAGTACCCAGCCAGCCAGCTACATGTAGGCTCTAAAAAAACGTGCGGCGCCCGGCAATGAGACTGTCCATGGTTTTCGTGGGGGTGCAGCAATCCTCCTTATCCTACTGGGCGCCTCAAAGGAAGACATCACGAAACACATTGGATAGTGCTCCACCAGCATGGTACCTAATTATACGCAAGTCGATAAAGTTCTAGCAGCAACACAAGCATCAGACTCAGCTGATAGACTGACTACTAATGCTCTGCCCCAGGGAAGCGGAATACTAGCTGTAATCCTGGGTATCCAGTGTGGGGACTCGAATACTTTGTTTGGCTTTACGCCTTTTTCCCACTTTAAGTTAAATCAGTTTCAGGATGGGATTTTGAGTTACGGGTTGGGGCTTTAGTTATGGGCAAGGTTAGGGTTAGGGAGTAGTTTTACATTCTCCTAGTTTATATAAAATCCTAGGGGTTCGCCCTCACTGTAGGACTCGCATTTCCCGTAACTCTCTTTATCCATATGCCAAAATTATGGGGAGCAGGTTGCAGTTGGAATAGAATACTATATATCCAGCCTGATGATAATTTTACAGTATTGCTCAACTGAAAGTATACTATGTACCCTGCCACACTCCATCCTGATCAGCTGACTCTGAACGTCTACAATTAATATTCACTTCAATTATAATGGAATTAAAATAATTTAACAAAGTTTGCAAACTAAAGTTAAGTGATTTTTTATTTATTTAATATAGTCGTTGTTCAATTTTTAGTTCCATTAGGTAACGCAGAATTTGACCTTAAAAGGAGTCGTTCGTTATGACGTCACACCAACGTCAATATACAAATGTGTTTGATCCTAAAGACGTTATTTCATTTTAATATTAACATACGAAAATTTTGTTAAATTTGACAGCGAATTAAACAAGATGTGCTGGTTTATATATTTTTGGCTCGCTTTTAGTGATCGATTTTGAGGTAACTTATGCCAGGCGTGTGATCTTCCAAATTATGCAAATTAGGAGGCGAAAGTGGCGAATAACAATTATCATATTCTCACCGGGAGCTCCGCATACAATAGCCATAAAATACTAATTACATAACCGCACCATGCGGAATTCGGTCCGTAGGATGCGTTACGTAACCAGATAACGCTTTCCTCTTATAAGGAGCCTCGCCTTGTTACATAAGTCCTCTTTAATTTAATAATAATTATTATTCTTATTATAATAACATATTTTGATAGGATAGCCACTTCAGTTATAAAACTACTATCAATGCGGGTCCTACAAAGAAATACAACGAAGTTAAAATCTACAATTAAAAAACTACTATAAATACATATAAAAACTATTTAAGAGTTCTTAAAATCATTACAAATTCTATGAGTTCCTTTGTAAAATAAATGCCTTTTGGTAGACCCTCATTTTACCTTTTCTAGAACTATATTGTCACTGTTCCTAGTGTTAAAATTATGAACATCATTGATTCTCTCTTGGAAATAGTTGGACATATAACTTAATTGGTACCTATTCTGAATGCATATATTCAAGTCATGTGTCTCTCTTCTGTGACTCAGTAATTCCCATCCCAGCTTAGCCAGTATTTGCCCGGTAGATAGATTATCAGCTACGTTAAAGTAGACTACTCTACTGGCACGTCTTTGTGCCATCATTCCCTTTCATCATTCCCTTTCACGCAGCTGTGAAACACAACACTACAGTAATCTAGTACTGGAAGTACCATGGTCTCCTTCTTCTGTGCCTCAGTAATTCCCATCCCAGCTTGGCCAGTATTTGATAGGTAGATAGATTATCAGCTGCATTAAAGTATACTATATTCTAATGGCACGTCTTCGTATCCGGCCCATTTCCTCGTCATTTCCTCATCGCTGCCCTTCAGTAGGTGCGCAGGAACCCTGTCCAAGCCCGTAGCTTTCTTCACTTTCAGATCGAACAAACCCCTCCGTTACTGGAAAAAGCACACAATTTTGATCTGTAAAGTTATCCTCAGAAAACATAGGAGTGTTTGTTGGCTGAACGGTTGCCATTAACCGAGATACAGCAGTAGTAAGACAAATATTAAACTTCTCAGCAATAGTCAGCTTATCAGCAATGATTTGTCCATCGTCAGTTTTGATGGACTCCGGAGTCGCTGATTTTCCATTCTTGCTCGGAAAATGCTCTTAATTGTTTTCCAAAATGCTTTCGGACTATCAAGATTGTCCTGTACTTCCTTCCTTTGATACTGACGTTTCTCGTTCTTGAACCTATTAGAGACTTGATTTCGTAATCGCCGATAAGCACTCCAGTCAACCTCTGTACTGCTCCTTCTCGCTTCCCTTAGGAAAACGTCCCGTTGGTTCAAAAGCTTTTCACCCCTCTCATAGTCTTGCGTCGATACGGCGCATGTTTATCACAAGCAGTAACAAACAACTCTTTCCATTTAATCAAGGTGCATGGTATTCACATTCCCTTCATTCAGAACACTGTCCCATGGAGAGGCTTTTAGATCCTCACAAAAAGCCGATTAGTATTGTCACCTAGACACGAGAGTTGGCTGCTACTTCTATGCTCACGTTCATCGCTACGCCTTCCGTTAGTGTTCCCACTTGGTCAAAAACCCTGGAATGATGTCCAGCGAGACGAAGTTCAAGCTGTCCTACTCGCTACCAGATGTCCCTGTGACAGTTCAAGATACAGTTCAGCCTTCTGTTCATCTGTACCACTGTAAAAGTTTGATATCCTTGTTATTCCATTCTGCTAACATGTTAGTGAGCGAGTGAGCGAGCGAGTTACAAAGAATGCACGATTTCTCCAACCATCCCGATAACTCGTTCCTTCGCTTGCGCGCGCACATCCACAAGTTAAATGTGGCATATGTATCGTTTTAAAAAAGTATCTTATCTCAGTTACATGACTTTTTTATTTCTTTACAGCTTGTGTTTATTGAGTAAATATTAGCTGTGCTACACTGTATCACCATACCTGCAGTTATACTTTAAATTTGAAGCTGTCGTCTAATAAAACAGCCAGGGTACCCTTAAAGATGATCTGACGAGCTATCCCAATAAGACCGAGACAAACATGAAAATCACCCCCAGTTGTATAACCCTGCTAGCAGAGGTTCTTTTCTCTTACCCTCTCTCCAGCTCCACTAACGAGGGAGAAAGGAACCTCTGCCACGATCCGAACGGTTCTTTAGATCTTTCCGGCTCCAAGTTTTTGGAGGTAAGTCACATGACAAACCGGTTTAAAAACCGGTTTTTCGAGGTCAACGTGACACACGCATGACTTGTTGGTACTATAAAACACTGCCCAGTCTAGAGTTTGCAGTTTCAAGATGCCATCTGTCTTTGGAGTTAGCGTGAGCGAGTTCGAAGTAGCGTTAAAAGCAGCTGTGTCAAACCTCAAGGAAAGCAACATCACCCTCGAAGAAGGAAATTGATTTTATTTTCTCCACTTCGCCTTCTCTTGCCGTTAACAACAGGAAATGGACAATTTAAAATGCACAATGTTTACCGTCTCGTTTTTCTCAGCCAATGGAAATCCAGATACGCGGCGCATGCTCAACAGAAAACCGTTCGGATCGTGGCAGAGGTTCCTTTCTCCCTCGTTAGTGGAGCTGGAGAGAGGGTAAGAGAAAAGAACCTCTGCTAGCAGGGTTCAGTTGTATTTGTATGTTATAAGGTCTTTTATGTGGCATAAACTCTTCACATCAATGTTTGTCTGTCCTTGCGAATTTCTCTAAACAGCATTAACAGCCGACGGATAAAGGAGTTGCAATTGTCTAATATTTGGTGAGCCGGCCGGGCAGGCGCATATGGCAGGCGCTTCACATCTCACTGCAGTAGCCAGGGTTCCATTGCCTTGCTTGGTTTCGAACGTTTTTCTCCAGGTTCTCCGGTTTTCCTTCCTCCTCAAAAACCAACCTAAATTCCAATTCGACCCGGAATTCGTAGATACTTAAACATTAGGCCCGGCGACGGCTCCCAGTATTCGACGTACAATAATAAAATAACATTTGTAAATATTGGGGTCGCTATAGCCTTCTCCGCAGGCAACTCTTATATGAGTCAGATCCGGCTTCCGAGCGGCGAAGCCGCGAGGGGACTGGGGAGGGAGAGAAGGAGAAAGAGTTGCCTGCCAAATTTGAACATAATCTCTGCGCACTGCGCATATCATTAGACGCATAACAAAAAAATACTCAGTAGGGTGGGACAACAGCGAAAATAATAGCGTCGATAAATGAAAAAGTGTTCAGTTCAACAGCTCCAGTTCAACCGTGTGAGAAATTGGCCTCCTTGAGGCCGTTGCCTAACTTTAAGTTTGAACGGCTGTGGTGACATGTATCCAAAAATAACAAATATACGGCCATCTACAAAGTCATTACGTTATGAATTAATCCCGGTTACAATTTAAAATTATTGTGTTTTGGATGAGATTGAAAGTTACCTCCGGCATCCCAGCACTCTATACTGTATATCTTGTCAATTCTAATTACTCGGGCTGCCTGTGGCAGCACCGAGTCTAAATCTGCAGGCCGTTGTTCTGTGCAGCAAAATTTCTGCACATGCGTTAAATTTCAAGCCGGTTCACCACTAATCCGATTGCACTGTGCTGGTCATGTAACAATCGCCAGGTTAATTTATTTACATAATTTAATACAGTAAAATCAAGATGGTGGACCCGCGAGGAAATTTCTCTCAAATTTGGAGTCCCATCTCTCAAATGTAAGCAGTTTAATGTTTTATTTAACTTCACTCGTGCGAAAGCCTTCCAACAGGCTCAGGATATTTCAACTGCCGCTCTTGTTTGAGGTACGTTTCGTAGGTTTTATGCCACATTTCATTTTACTCTCGGTCATAATACATACCAGCGCAAACACCGTGATCGGTAGGCCAACACTAAAATAATTTTGACGGCGTTTTTGGCTGGTTTACCGATCTCGCACGATCTCTCTGTGTACCACGAAATATAGCGATTTACTAGCAAATATATATACTGTTGTTGAGCAGTTATGGGTTACTATCCTCTATCGAAGTCTGAAGACATCTGAACTCCTGGGCCGGGTTGTTCAAAGTCCGATTAGTGTTAATCCTGGATTAACTCTGCACAAAACCTATTGGTTGTCATGGAAATTAACCCTGGATTAGCACTAATCGGGCTTTGAACAACCCGGCCCAGAACTGTGAGAGCAATACTGTCGCTCGCCAGCACAGAATAATTTATGATGACCCAAGCAATATTCAACTCTCAAGGTAAACAAACAAGAAACCTCTCACGGCCGAGGTTTTGGTTCGAGAAATTAAAGGCTTCCAACAATTCTCTTTATAGTTCTTTAATATAATGAGCAGACTGAAGTTTTGGGAATGTTGGTAAAGTTTTAATTAGAGATAACCAACAGGCATTTCAGTTAATAATCTTTAATCCAACAACTACTAAGATGGACTCGTAATGGCAAGAACAGCAGATAAAGTTACGTAGAGGCACACAAATTGACATAGCTAGCTCCATCGCAGGATGGACAGCATACAACTTATAATATGGTACAAATATAAACACACATTTGAGACAATCATCTATTAGTACTCGGAACCTGCAGTATAACACAACAGCAGACTAAATTGTAAACGCGCGTTACATGAATAAGTAGTGTTTAAATTAAAAGGTCAACATACGAGAAAAACAAAAATATTTAATTACATATATGCTTGGGGAGCACAGAATGAAAGTCACCGCGCTACCGGCCACTCCATTCAGCTAATAATTCTTCCCTTTGGTTAATATTACAAAGAAGATTTCAAATGAAAGTGTATTTGATCTTCAATCTCATGTGGCCCGAGTGAAAGCCCAGATGGGCTCTTGTTCACTGTAAAATATTTATAGAGTGTGAAAAAATCGTTGTAGTTACTAGCTTGTGACCTACACCAAAGCCAACATGCCGTGAAACAGGAAACAGCGTGTAACGAACGTGAGTGTATGCCGCTTAGAAATATTTACCATAAAATTATGTACGAAACATCTATCTTCAGAAATACTCGGTAAACCGTGCTTTTGTTAATTTTGAGATTTCATTAAAGCATAAAGGCATAGTATGACTAACTGGGGTAATCAAATGAGCTCAATTGGACTTGTAATAACGACTGGAGAACGCGTAAAGTAAGCCGACTTCTCATCAGGGGTCAAACGGTTAAACAGGCCAGGGTTGTTTAGTGGCAGAAAGGCGAAGAATTTGGCAATGTTAATTAAGGTGCATGAAATGAGAGTAGAAATTAAACAGAAGTTGAATTTAGGTACTAAACAACCATATATTCCTTAATGCGTTACAATTGTAGTCCCGGCTTGACTCGCTCCTGCACTCGATCGCTGTTCCCCGCGCTGTTCTAGCTTTCCTTGGGTTTGAGTGACTGAACGGCTAGCCCTAGGTTTCACATCGGCTAATTTTGCTTTAAATACCTCAAGTTCAGCGCTTACCTTTTCTATCTGCTGTTTTCTGGACTTCACATCTTTCAGAACGCTCTTGTAACCTTTACTAAGTACTGGGATCTTGGAACACGTTTATACTTTTGTTTTATATTGATGAGCGCAATAATTCCCTTGGGTAGAGGGTACAGGACAAGGTCCATATGGTACAGGAGTCGGTCCGTACACCTCGATATTTGGCAGGCATCTCCTTCTTTTTTTCCCTTCTTCCCCTCCCCCTCCCCCCTCATTTGTTTCATCCTCAGACCCTTGCTCGTCTCTCTAATACCACAGGAAGCCCGGTTTCACGTCTTTTTTCTCTATTTTTTTTTCGATTTTAGTTAGGAGTTGCCTGCGGAGGAGTCTAGGTTCGCTACTTTCGCGATTTATTAATAAACATTAAATTTCGGTTCTAATTCTATTATATACTCTGCGCACTCCAATCGGAGTATCATACACATGCGCATGGCATCTTAAGTTTACAAAGGTTGGTCATTAATATTTGTGGCCTATACAACCTTTGAAGTACATATCAGTTGGCTGAAAATGTCGTGGTCACCGATACCTCGGCCGATTGTCGGTAAACTCGATAGTATCGGTAGTCAATCGGCCGACTGTCGGTGCATCAACAACCAATGCCGCCGGCCAACATCCCGAGTGGCGGTCAACATTCGGTCGACTCTCGACCGACCCTCGACCGACATGTCGGCTGACATTGTGTAGAGTACATATAATCGGTTTAGAATAGGGAGTGAGTTAAAAGTTACACTGAGAGCTATATTATGTTTGCATTGCCTCATTAGGATTGTTCGAGTTGACTGTATTGCTCACTATTTAGGGTATTTTTTTAAATATATTGAACATATTGTAAAAAAGTAACAAGGGAAGAGCGTGAGATGAGAACCTTTTGATAATGCTTGTGTAGTTATCAAGAAGTATAAGCTTTCGAACTGTACAGAATACAATTACAGATTTAGCGCTATCCTAGGGATAAAGTTACCCTGGCTTCGAACAACTGGATGGGCCAGAAGGATAATCAGACACAAAATTATTACTTAGTTGAATATGTCATGTAACTACCCATTTTGATCTAAATTGTCACGTTTTTTAGTGGTGACGTTCTAATGAAGAACTTTTAACAATAGGGATTTGGTAGATGTAGCGACTCTTTCCAATATCATAGCGATAGCCTTGATTTCATGTTCAAACCATGCCTTAACATACTTGAGGCGACTGTTTCTCGCTATTCAGCTACGGGAGCGACTGTGTTGTCTCGCCAAGAGAATGTATTATTAATTTTATTTTTTTAGTAGGGAACGGGAACGTACTGTATACATCACAACTGCATAGTAACGATGTTGAACATTTTAAGCACATGTGCGTCGCTAATTAGCTATAAAAGGAGCGAATGGTGTCGCATTCACTAAGCTCTATGTTTTTCGATACTGACATGTTATGGTTTTCATTATGGAATATTCTAGGTCATTACCCCACACTGCACTGTTCTTCGTTAGAGTTTAGTTTTTGTATAACAAAGCACAATTTGTGTTTTTACATTTTTCATGCAAGATATGTTCCGTATGGTTTCCCGGTGCAAAGCTTTTCCGATGGAGTTGTTTAATACCCTTCATTGCTAGCCTGTTTAGTATTGCTATTTGTTACCTGGTACTATATTTCATATGGCGGTGCAACCATTATGTAAGCAAAGGCCACGAATGCCGCGCCACGGACGTCAGCCGTCAGAATTGTAGATCACACACTACCTAAATACATTTATGACACTGTTCAACACTCGAAAACATTAGCAGAATAAAGAAATAAGTGAACTGGATTACAAGGAAAACAGATTGCGATGAATATCTGAAACATTTTGTTAACCGTATGCTCAACGCAACCATATCGGTTGATGATATCGGCCAGTTTTGTTCCCCTGCTCTTTGTGTTTATATTCAGGCATAAGCTCATGCCTTCCTACAGCCTCGTTTCCAGTGTCTTCCGCGCATCCAACATGGCGGCTGGCTCTTCGGTTATGGCCCAAACGTTATTCCAGCAATACTTTGTATTGTCCCAACAGACTGAGATCACAGAGATGAACTTGTATATAGTTTAATTTTCTCAAATTGTATTAATAAAACTATTTTAAATAACTTTAAACACGTTGTGTTGGTAGAGCAATAGTCGTCTAGTTGTATTACTGGCTAGTTTTCTGGTAAGTTTAATCAGTGGGAAAACCAGGAGTTAGCCGTTAAACCGGAACATGTGCTATCGAATAAAACCCTCATTGAAAAAGTATTTTATCAATACCTATATATCATAATACTAGAGTTTGTTCTTTGGTTTTTTTTCTTTCTTTCTTTTTCTTTCCTTTTCTCAATTCTCTGCTTTAAACCTAGTATTATTTAATAAATGCTAACTTGTTTAAGGTTATTTAAAATAGTTTTATTAATACAATTTGAGAAAATTAAACTATATACAAGTTCATCTCTGTGATCTCAGTCTGTTGGGTCAATATAAAGTATTGCTGGAATAACGTTTGCGCCATAACCGAAGAGCCAGCCGCCATGTTGGATGTCTCCTGTTATTATTTAATACTACTAATTACCTCTATATTACTATATTATTATTTTTGTGATTATTTGTTTCATTATTATTATTATTATCTTGATTTAACTTAACAACTACTTTTTTATTACAACTTAACTACTACTTTTTCATTATATCACATCTATAATTGTCATTTTCGTTATATATATATACAGCAATTTTCATAAATTCTGACCCCCTCAACTATATCGGGTGCATTGTGGGTAAATGACTGCTGATCGAGCCTCAGTAAAAGTACCAGTTTACGAGATAAAGAGATATCAGACCGGTAACCAGACCAAACGTTTAATCGAGGCATTTTTTTCTATATTAGATTTTAACCGAAGCATTTTCTATGTTAGATAATAAATTTATTTATTTCCCAACGCGTTGTTGAATGTGGAGTCCAGGAACCAACACTCTAATGGAACAAATCTTAGAGAATCCGTTGTTGTCGTTACAAGAAATAATATGAAAGATAAATACAGAATACTACTGCCACAGTGCCGGTATAGTCTACCTACTTTTCAAGGAACTTCGGTGATTTAGTTTAAAACAAGAAACAGTTCTCAAAGCTTAGCTCAAGTTCTCTGCACTGATATAACACAATTGCGTGCAAAATAATTTTTTCATAACGTTAAGTTAGAGTTATTGTTTTCAATGAAAAATATCAAATGCGGTTTTCAAAACCAAACATAAACACAATTCCGATGTGCAAATATTATGCACACTCAGACAAAAACACGAACAGTGGAATAGCAGTTTGCAGAAAGATAACCACTCTGGGGTTTACGATTTAATTTTGACATTAATTATTTCACTTTATCGAACTCGCGATTTGCATTCAGTTCTCAGTTCAGCTTCAGTTCTCCGCAGATATTTATTTTCTACTAACTGCCGGCTTAAAATTAGTAGTATTTATGTTTGCTTCATGGCCAGTAAGAGGCTGCATTTTAATTAAAAAAAGATTTATTCGGCAGAAAATGGTACACACGCCAGATTAAAATAACAATATCTCGTATCATTCTCGGTTTGTTTTGAAGAGAATCCTGTCATTTATTTGTGTGCTCCACAAAGCTTCGAAGCCAGCAAACGATAAATGTACGCACATGGACGGAAATATTTAAATTCTGGCTCGTTAATAAATTGCAGCTGTCTAGCGTGTAATTCTGTGTTACATTATAAGCTCAAAATTTGACTCTTTCCCTTCTTTCCATTCTTTTCTTCTGTGACATTCAGAGATGTGAGACTCGTTTGATAAAATTTCGGTGCACTTTGTTTACTTTTAAAGCCCACAAGATTATATCAGTCCAGGACTATTTTTTTTTTGTAAACACAGCGTGGTTCCAGTGCTAAATATTTCTTTGCACTGGATGCGTCAGAATACAAATAATGCAGACCAGTTAATAGAATACTGCTATCTAAAATAAGTAAAATTTGTTGTTATATAATTATTTAAAAAACGGAAATTCGTGTGTTTGCGTGACATTTATAAATACAATTCGAAACCACGGCAAACACGCCAAATCGCCAAAGTATTCTTGAAATAGTAGGTATAAACTAGTAATACCGGCTCTCAACCAGTTGCATTCTGTATTTATCTTCCATACTATTTCTTGCAATATAACAACGAAGGGATTCTACAACCAGCTGTTCGTGTGGCGTAAATTGAGGCTGTTGCTCCGGTTAAAATTTCTCCTTGAGTTTCGTTATTTCACATTTGAAGAGTTTGTGTTAGAAACTAAATATAATGTGTATTACCTAACATAGGCAATCTGTTAAAATATAATATAGAAACTGAAAATCCTTCGTTAAACGTTTGGTCTGGTTACCGGTCTGATATCTCTACATCTCGGAAACTGGTACTTTTGCTGAGGCTCGATCGGCAGTCATTTACCCACAATGCACCCGATATAGTTGGGGGGTCAGAATTTATGAAAATTGCTGTATATATATATATATTTATGCACCTTAGTCTTAAACCTCAAAATACCCTGGCATTGCTTGTGCTGAGCTCCGTTTGCTGAGAATACAGCTAATTAAATACACACCGTAGTTTGGCGTATTTGGCCACTGCTGTGGCCGTTTATTGGTCTAATTAATTTACAAACAGATGTATAACGAGATTTACCAAGTTCTCAGCAAAGGTGAGGGCAAAATTCGCATCACGAATAGGTGACGAAAGTGGTGGCACTGGGGAGGAGGCGGGATAAATTTATCCACGTTCGTGTCCAAGATGGAGGCGGGAGAGGTATCATGTCACGTGATAACCATCCATGTGCCCAAAGGTGACCACCCCTCGTAATAACCGGAAGTTGCCAACACCGGAAGTAACAATAATTCAACTTAACAATCCTAGTTGCATAAAGCAATTTATTTCACCATTTGTGAATTAAATTATTTTTATGCACCTTAGTCTTAAACCTCAAAATACCCTGGCATTGCTTGTGCTGAGCTCCGTTTGCTGAGAATACAGCTAATTAAATACACACCGTAGTTTGGCGTATTTGGCCACTGCTGTGGCCGTTTATTGGTCTAATTAATTTACAAACAGATGTATAACGAGATTTACCAAGTTCTCAGCAAAGGTGAGGGCAAAATTCGCCACAGCCCAGAGTCTGCGACAGGGCAGCCCCACCCAAAGCGAAAGCAATGCCAGGAAATGGAGAACGCAAAGTGATTTTATTTATAGCACTATTAAACTCAGAGACCCACGAAGAGGGTACAATTACCTCAGCCCTTGCATGAGGTTTTTTGTTTCCCCTTCGGTGCTCCAAGATTGAACGGATCCATTAATCCTTATAACAATGTAGAATAGATTAGAGTCTGTGAAGACAGGGCAAGGTTACCCCAGCCCCTGCGTGAGGCTTTGCCCCACTTCAGTGACCTAGCAATTAAAAAACTGACTTTACCTAAGACTGACTTTAACTAATGCAACATATTCCCAGAGAAATGATTTAAGCCCTACACGAGCTAGCTGCACCTTTTCTATTCCAGGGACTGAAGATAAATTAGCATAAATAATTAAAATAATGGCCCTAAGACCAAAGGACCCTAAAATGTTTTGATGGGATGACTGGCCAAGTATTACTGATGAATGGAAACTGGGCCAATACTAACTGTTACAGCATTCCAACAGGGCATACTGGAAATTGCATTGTCAACCTGATGAAAAACCTATTATTATTCTTGTTAAAAGTAATCCGGTTTTAACTTAATATTATCTGGCAGCTGTCCTGATCTAGTTGTTAATTCGCCAATTCTAAGGGGTGAAAAAAGAGGGCAGCAGCACAGGTAGCCCCACAATCATTTTCCTCTGGTAATCTGGGGAGACTGTGTGATCTATTGCAGCTAGTAACCGGTTCTAATAAAGGCAACGTAATGGCCCCGCAAAGCTAATTTCATAAAATCAGTCTTTGATGGGTCAGGTAGCATATATATTAGCCATCCGGTGAACGAAACCTATAACAGATATCCGTAAGACAACACCGTTGCTGCTGCATAATGTTTGTGGGCCAAATAGGCAATAAACAAAGCCAGCATTTCCGAGGAGATTGGAATTTTTTGATGCCAGCCTTATTAATGATGTCAAGCTGAAACTGTTGAAACAGTTTCCAAGATTTTTGATCAATGCTTATTGACGAGGGCGATAATGCACTGTCAAATAAAGTAGTTAGGGTAATTCTCAGTTTCCCAGCTGCAAGTGAGGTGGAATGCTGTGCAAGCAATTTGAATCGGGTGACTTGCAAACGAGAGACTGTCAGCTAGAACATTCTTATTTCCGCTTGTGTTTGGCTTTGAAAAGGATGTTATGGTTTAGACATGTACGTGTAAGTAGCAGTATCCGAAGCAGGACTAAAAAACTCTTGTCTTTCGTAATCTGCATGTTTATTATATATGCACTACACTCTCATTGTCAGAGTAAAATGAAGCTTTCTTATTGGAGAGCAGCTGACTCCACAAGCTGAGTAGACAAACTTACAGCCAAGCTTTTTACCCCAATATTTATTAATGGTAGGAGACTGTGTGCAACCTACAACAAAGACCTGGAAGACGACTGTACTTTTTAAAGGCATCAGACTTCCATTGTCTCAAAAGACTTATCTGATAATTGACAATGATAATTGACAATAAGAGTGTAACCCAAATGAACAATATATTAACCAGAACGAATAGATTGATTCAGAATGTCAGTGTATTTGCTACTGTCCCACTATTTGACCATGCATATGTTACTAAGATGAACCTACTGACCCGGACAGCGCCCCTGCTACTGTCCCGTTATACACGTTACTCTACCTCAGAACAGGAACTACAAACGTACTCTATACATACATGTATATGCTATATGGGAGAACGTCAGGGAGGCCAGAAAAAACCTACATGTATGCAAAACCCTTTGGGATAAAAACATACAATATAGGAAATCTGGGTGGGGCCAAGACGTAACTCCAGTCCCTCCACCAGACAAGTAACTTAATTATTGAGTGTAAGTCCAATGAGAAACATGAAGAAACCGACTTGCATCAACCAGGAGTTCCTCCTGTCACTCACACACTGACAGTGCAGTAAGACCAAGTTAGTACTGACGGCCGGGCAGACATTGCATGTACAACTGCCTGTGAAACAGCAGATACCGGTTGCTGACCACCAAATGACCATACAATGGGTGGAGGCATTTGGGAGACCATGTTGATAGTGAGTAGGGAATGCTCATTTTTTCCTGGACACCAAGGTGCTTCATCCTCACACTTCTTCATAGTCTAAGGTGTGATAACAGCCGGTTTGCCTGTAACAGTAGCTGACATTCTAGGAAAAGGAAAACAAAAAACAAAACAAAAACGGAGGCCGCCACAACATTCAAATTAACTAATGAACCCCCCAAACAGTACGGGAAGCTTGAGGATGGTGGACCGCTAAAACAGGTTGGAATCTACAAACCCACAACCCTCCGGCACGGCTGGCATACAAACCATGACATGAAATATATAATGCATGGTGGTCAACAAGACCACAACGGTACTTAACGCATGAATGGCACAAGACATGTACTAGGACTGCTTGGCCGCAGGGATCATGCTATACCAAACAAATGCAATATATGTAAGGGTATACATGTAAGTAACCCATAATTACATTGTATGTATGTTGGGTATAAATAACCCAAACCATACAAATGCAATAAATAATATGTAAGGGTATAAATAACCCATAATTATGTATGTTTGGGTATAAATAACCCAAGAACCATTCCCCTTATAGGGGAGATAAGAATTGACATGGTAAACCGAGCCGGCACAGAAGTGCAGTTATAAGGTTATAAAGCCAATCCGCTTGGTAGATACAAATAAAATATATGCTAATTAACCACAAGCTCGCCGTCACTGTTCAGGAGAATTCACCGTGACAATGTGAATAGAATGGCGCCCCGATAGCTCCTATACAGAGCTCGATGTCCGTTTACCACACAGGTCACTGCATTAATTATTGCAAACCCATATGCTGGATTGTGTAACCATTTTCCAGCAGAGGGGAAAGGCATGCTACGCCACCTTTGTGTTGATGGGGCATTGCAGAATGAAGCACACTGTGGAGAAAATTAAAAGAAAAAGGCAACCACAAGGGATGGCCCTCTAATAAGGCTCAGCATAAAGGCTGAATGATCTTGATACTAAAGGGCCTACAATTAACAAAACCGACATTTTTTAAATTAATAATGATGCAACAACTGTGCAGTAATAGTAATGACAATACTAACACAGCATGAGCAGCAATAACATATTGAAACCTCGATAATTATTATTAGCCTAATAATGGTGCTGATAAGAATCACAGCACTAGCAATTATAAATAGGAATAATGATGATAAAGAGAATATGATACAATAATAATAATAACAATGATTTAATAATAATAAAGATATAATAATAATAATAACAATTTTATTTTGCAGGATAACCGGTAACAGTTCACACTGACAAATAATGTACTAATCCTGACAGTGTTATACATGTACTTGTACCTGAAACACAACTATATATCCCAATTATATAACGATCAACAACCAGCATAAACATATAATGAGCAGGGTAGCATGGCTGACAATACAAGCAGTGTTGCCACAAAGTGCTCCATATAATGCTGTACAATAACATGGCCATAATCTGAGTGAATAGGCAAGGTAATTTCAATGCCAATACTGTGCCTGCTACAATGTAGGTGCTACAGGATTAACATCCTTCATCACAGACCATGAAAACACAAACAAAACTAATTAAAACAACACATACCTATTCATACACATATAAACAATGAGTATACAAAACAGGCACAGCCTGTTATAATAATAATGATAATAATAATAGTAATAATAATAACAATAGTAACAATAATAACAATAATAACAAGAGTAATAAGAATGGTAATAATAAGAATATCCATATTATAATAACCCATAACAGCTTACACTGACAAAATAACGACTTACACCGTCTGTGTTATACACGTAACTGTATAAGAAACACAACCAGACGACACAATTACATCAACAATAAACACAATTAAATCATCAGGATAGCATGGCTGACATCACAATCACAGTGTTGTCACAAAGTGCTATAATGCTGTAGAATAACAATCTGGAGCACTAACAGTCCAAACTAACAAGCACATAAATAAAGTGGCAAAGCCCAACGGCATTGGCACATGAATGGCTCAAACACTACGTGAATGGCCGCAAGGATCTTGCTATAAACCGTACATTTTTCCGGTGCAGTTATGTACAAAAGGTGGCAAAAGCAACCTGTTAAATTAAATGTCGGCCAGCTTAAAAGGCAAAATAAATGTAAACAAGATTTCCGCGGATACCGTTACTATACAAAGTTTATAAAGTTAAGTGTATATAATGTGGCTTAATTCTCTATAGTTTTGGAAAGTGGTTTGTTAGCATAATCGTTTAAGTGAATGCTATCACGGACATAAATGTCAGTTATTGGCTTACGGAGTCAAGATTTGGCGGACTCAATTCCCTCTATAGCCTCCCTTAAGGTGATTATTTAAGGTTTCAACCAACTGGTTGTACTCCTGAAACGGGGTCGGTTTCTCCGAATTGTTTTGCACGCGATTATAAATTGCACGTTCATAATTTATTCAGATCGTCACAGCGTTATGCTTTTCAATTGTTCGCCCCCATTGTGTGGTGAAAACGGACTTCAAACGACTTGCTGAACTCAAGCGATGAACCCAAAACGCTCATTGGACTCCGTCGAGGTAAAAGTAATAAGCCTTCTCACAAAGGAATGGCCAAGAACTAATGATCGTGGCTATTAAAATTTTGTTATTGAACCATCACCTCGCTTGGGTTAAATTGCTGAAAAGTCCGGTAAAAAAAGTGTTGAACCTCGTAAATATAGTGCTACATGGACAGACGATTAACAATTTAGAAGGGTACTTAACTTTTAACTCTTTGAAGAAGGTCGATGAAGCAGATTTTTTTTTTTTTTTTTTTGTGGTCGAAGTGGACGATAAATTTACCCACGTTCGTGTCCAAGATGGAGGCGGGAGAGGTATCATGTCACGTGATAACCATCCATGTGCCCAAAGGTGACCACCCCTCGTAATAACCGGAAGTTGCCAACACCGGAAGTAACAATAATTCAACTTAACAATCCTAGTTGCATAAAGCAATTTATTTCACCATTTGTGAATTAAATTATTTATATATATATATATAAAATGTTAAAAACTTTAAAAATGGAAAAAATAAAAAAACTTATGTTACTCGAGTTTCACGCTCGAAGCGATCATGAGACTAAAAAATGTACGTAAATTACGGAGGCTTATAACTGGCAGCATAGAATTTGTTTTCATGCCGGCATTTAGCTAAGACTTCGGATCTTTTGTTCAACAGTTTTTCTTTTTTGGCTTTAAGAATACAAAGTTTTTCCGCTAAACACAGGTTGCATTGTTTGGAACCACTCTTGTAGGCGTTGGCCCGTTTCATAATTGACCATTTAATCGTAAAATTGGTGTTGGCTTCCTTCAATTCCCAAACGTGCTTTGAGAGGGCGGTGCTTGAAGAATACTTCTTGTTGTTGAAAGAAAGCTTGTGATTTCTAAACCTTGTTTTAAAATCGTGTTCAGTCATTCCGATATAGATTTTTGGCTCGTTATCTGCAGCGGTGATTGTGGCTTTGTAGACTAAGTTTGTTGTTAGGCAGGCGCGCCTCAAAAAGTCTGAAATATCATGCTCGTTAAAACTTTCCATTTCATGAGATGATTGCGCTTTCACGTCCGCCATCTTGTTTTCATCCCAAGATTGCAAGGAATCGTGTGATAGATTTTTCTTCGCTGACCAGCTTCCGCTTCACTACGATCACCTGGTCAGTATCTGAGTATGGAAACCGTGATTTAGTGTACTCGGCGCGATCGCGAGACCTTAGACCATAATTATAACATACACAGAACTCAATGAATTGCCGTGATGGATAACTATGTCAGATAGGAGTTTAGCCAGTTTTAATGCTTGCCCTATCTCGCCTGCTGGCAAGGCAAGTGGCTTTGGGAATAACTAATGAATGAATCATGATGTTATCGTCAATCGTGAGCGACAGTCCAATTTAATCGCTTGAAAAAATATTTCACCGGAAATTGAATTCATGCCAGTCAGGTGTACATAATCACGCTAAGTAGCCAATGATAGTGTACGTTATATGAGTCCTACTTCATGAAAAGCTTTACTCCTATGAAAATCGATAAATATTTAATGTTTTTATGAAATATTTACTCTGTAGCCAAGTATCATTCTAGCCTTTTCACTTTCCTGAAGTATCTCCAGCAATGAAAATACCGTCAACGGTCGCTGTTAACATCTCGACTTCTTTCAACAACTTCAGCTCGTGTGTTTTCAACTGTAGCAGTACTGACGTGGAAGCACAAACAATCCATGACATTTTGATTGTAACTTGTCTTGTAGTTACTACTGTTATTGGCGTTATTGGAAATGCGTTAGTATGTGTTGTGGTGAAACGTTTTACTCGCATGTCGCCTATGGACTTTTACATCATGGTCCTCGCGATTGCAGACTTGGGAATACTTCTGATCGAAGTTCCTTTCATTCTTTTAAGAATTGAAATGGGTAGTCGGTGGCCTTTGGGTCGAGTTATGTGCGAGTACTTTTATCCAATGCAAGATACCTTCTACGGGGTCTCTATCTGGACCATGGTGACAATCGCTGTGGAAAGACGTCGAAGTATCGTTAACTTGGCTGGTGGTTTTCTAAGACGATCTGTGAAATCATCAAGACTGATCATCCTGGTAGTTTGCATTGTGAATTTCTGTATCTTCTCTTTGCCTCTGTTCTTCACGATGGACTATACAACAGTAGGTACAGCAGCGTACTGTAATGTTGTCTGGCCAAAATGGGCTGAAATATCAGGACACTTAAATATCTTTCTCCAAGCTGATACGGCATTGATAGTTCTTGTCGGGTATGTCATTCCCCTCGTCATCATAGTGTGGACGTATCAGTCCATTGTAAAGCATCTCAAGAAAAGCAGCGTCTTTCTCATGATGATATCAGCAGAGTCTTCACGGAGCAGTGAATACAATATCAATGAAACAAATCGGAATAAAAGACGGCGTCTAGAGCAGAACAACAAGGCGAAGCGCCTACTAACGCCAGTGGTTGTTGTTTTCGCTGTCACCATGCTCCCCCTTAACGTCCTACGCTTTGTTGTTTTGTACATTTCATTGCCTCTAGAATATTACAGCGTTATTTTCCCTGTCGTCTGCCTTCTTGTGATAATGAATTCTGCAGTGAACCCTTTTGTCTATTCCATAACCAACGTAAGATTCCGTGTTGGTCTGAGAAATGTTTTTACGAATACTCGCGCCAAAGATAAGCATGGCGGAGTATTTTCATCTGTAAAAAAACGCACCTTAAAATCCGAAGTGTAATGATTTAAGGAATTAGTTCGAATACGTTTGAACAATTTCCAGCGATTATGTTGTTTTCTGTCGAGTTATGTTTCGATGCGTTCATTGTTCTAGTGTATTGTACGAAAAATATTGTGAAGGGTGAATAATGTAAAATCATAATTTTTCTTTCTTAAAATTTAGCTTTGAATCAGTATGCATGTTCGATTCATGGTATATTATGCCAGAGCATCTGATACGAGTAAAAGCAATAATTGTGGTCTCAATTGTGTTGGGATTTGATTGGTTATCTTTCTGAATTTAAGAGATCTCCAATGGTGATTTTTATAATTTTATTTGTCGCTTAAATTCCAGCTGATTACTGATATAGAATTTTGAGATGTGTTCTGAGGGGATATTCTTTTGTAGATGTACGCCGCCTTGGTTCTTTGTTCTCGTAGGCCGGATATTAACCTCCAGTCCTAAATTGACGATAACAACAATAAAGATTATTTACCTAAGTTACCAAGAGAAACATAACAGTAACAAAACTTGAAGGAAAAACCTCTTAGCATTATTAGATTTGTAAATTACATCAGGACACACAAATTTAAATATACACTTAATGTCAAATAGTGGAAAGTGAAACTCGATTATGTTGTGGTAATGGACTCCCGGTTGTGTCTAAAATTGCCGAAATGTTATAACTTGCATGGACGGCGGTGATAACATATGTACTCAGGTTTACCATTTATCCAACAAAGATTGATACTTATACCCTACTCTTATACACTCGAATAACAACGCTAAAAACTGCTGTCTCAGATAGCGGCAGGGTTATTGATAGTGAAGTTCACAACGTAATAAAGCATTTCGGTATTATTGATGCTATGTCTCGCAAAGAATACAAAGCGGGCTTTTAAAACCCCTAATAACTTGTTGACGGACTCCCACAGTATGCAATTCTGTTTTGTGCCATCTGCTTATGACTCCCTTGCTGGGTTTGTAATTACACAAAACCAACTATTATCGTTACAAACAAACACCTTTAGCTTTTTCAAATCACCGAGTCACTATACAAGCGATAAAAAACGACAACGTAAAGCAAATTTGAAAACCACTTTACCCTAATAAATTCAAGGTGTCATGTATGTCGCGGTAACGGGTAATCCGGTATTATTATATGGCAAGAGCTACTTTCGGTAAAAGCGCGCGTTCTGATTGGCTCTTCAGCGGTCGAGATTTCCCCGTAATGCCCACGGCCATTATGAGGTACTGTCAAGACCTCGGTCTGATATTCTCCCGTAAAGACCTCGCTCTCGGTTAATAAGAAGTTAATATTTCAACTAAATATAAAGAGTTACAGCTGGTTGTCTACCTCAGGATATTCTTAGTTTAAACCGTAAAGTCAACATATATAAAAGTTGGAGAATATAATTTACACAATGTTGATGTCATGAAAGTTCCAAAGTAAAAGAATTAGACGGCTCAAGCACCTCGCGACTTGGTTTACAAAGTAAGATACCAGCACTTAGAACTTCATATCTTGAGTAAATAACAGAGGCAGCCATCGGAAATTTTCGGCTGAATAAATTATCAGGTGGAAGGTTGTCTGAACTTTTCTGTATTTTCGTAAAATTGTAAGAAGACCTAAACACGGAAAACGTCGGAAATGTTGTGCTAAAATTTTAGAAACATCGGCGGAAAAAATTGAATATGCTTAGCTAAAACTTTGCTATGTAACAATTACTTTTACTGACATAATATAACAGAGTAAACATTAAGAAACGACGTACAGCCCCTAGAAGTTTCGGAATAGTTACTGTTAACTAAGGATCTAGATGAAGGTTACCTAATTTTTTCTGTCACCAAATGTCACAATATTATATTTTCATCAAGGCTTCCGCCATACCTAAGATTTTTCGGATGATAACAAAAGCACTCTACAAAATACGAAATGATCCAAGCTCCCCTAGGTTCACCGAACAGATACAAATCTACCAGCGCAGTTTGAAATTTATTAAATAAACTTTATCAGTGCTTTAGAGCGATCAGACAACATTTTAAAGCATTTTGGTGAACATGTACTGCCTTTCGGTTCCCCTGAAAAAAAACGTCACCAGACTTGAGGTTTTGAGGCATGATCTCTTTTATGAAGTATATAGTCAAGTGATCAGCACGAATAATTGATTATAGTTTCTTCTCAGCTATGTAAATGTTACTATTGTTATGTTTTTATTTATCCTGTAATTATCTACTACCATGTTAACTAGAAAATGTGCGAATAAACTGAAGTCTGAAGTCTCTGTCGGCCTTGTGTTTCTTGTATTCGGTGTTGAATTAAAAATGGGTAATATTTGTTTTTCTTATTGCGAACTGGCGTTTTCTCGATGTATCCCTTTCACTGAAAGTAGACACAAATTTGAAACTGGGTTATTATTTGCAGCAGTCTTACATCAAGTACTATGCCGGTCCGAATACGCAAAAAGACGCAAAGCCATATAATAATTTGTTCTGTACCGATTAATTTTTGAGGAATATTTAGTATCATAGCTGTGGATACGAGAAAGTGGGACAAAAACGTGTTGTAATATCAATGGAACATTCTGTTTATCATAAACAATTTATAGGCTTTTCACGACAGTAATTAGAAGCATTATTGGTCTAATACGTCGTGTATTGTGCGTGACCAAGGAGCATAAATAAGAGAGGGAATCTTGTAGCGAGCAGTATGCGATGATAATGTCTAATAAAATATTTTTTTAGGAAGAGGAAACAGCTGAAGCAAAGTGCTCGAGAGCGCAGTAACAATCTCTTGCCGCGAACATATTTTGCCACCATGATATTGTTGTCGTGCACTTACTTCGCTAAATATTAGAAATTATCATATTAGAAATTATAATCGCACAAGCACGCGTATTGGAGATTCCTACTTATAGTCTCTTGGTGTGACGGAAGATCGGGAATCTACAACAACAACAAAACTACAACAACTGCAAGTGAACAATCGCCTTTTCCCTGAACGTAACGGTGACTCGAACAGCGAAATCGCTGGTACCCCGGTATACACATATTCAAAAAAGGTTGTCATGGAAATTCCCAGACCGACATAGATTGTGGTTGTAGATGAAAGTCTGGCGAATTCGTTTGTTTTTGGTATCAAAACTTTAGGACGAATATTTAACAATTAGACCCGCAGCACGAATGGGCTACGAGTCAATAGCCCATGAGGCGCAGCCCATGAGGGCGAGAGGTCTAATTGTTTTAGTATAAACTAACTAGTCGGACAGTAGAAAATATTAGAAAGAAACAAATTGAAGTTGAAAAACTGTTATTCATTTCGTGAAAATGCGTGCGGTTTTTCTTTACCATGGGCTATCACAAATAGACCTATTGTAGGGTAGCCAATCAGAATGCAGGATTTGTAATAGTCCACTAGTTGGTTTATACTAATAATAATTATTTCCTGTGTATCGATTTCCGAGTTATACCGTACAAAAGTATCCTTTTCGCACAGCTTCACAGTAATAACCACAATCCATTGCGGTCTGCGAATGTCGCTGAAACAACGATGTTTTGCATCTTGTCGAGTTCCATGCGAAAGTGTTCTCGCAAATTCTAGTGTAGTGCACCATTGCTATCTAAGACCCCTAATAGGGGGCACAGCCGAAAGGAAAACTATATTGACTGAGAGCGGCCTGGCTATTTATCCGGCAACAACAACTCTAGTAGCCTGCATGCGTGCAGACGTTCTCTCTCCCTGCAAATTTCCTGCTGGTCGACACATATCCACAGCCGTCACTCGGGGTCTCGCTTGGGCTTTAAAAATCGAGAAACAGAAAACAGTCAACACATTATAAAAAGTTGAAATCCTTGAAATGTATGTATGTCTGTTCATTATGTGGACAGAAGAATATTTTAAAGAATCCTTGTCTGCATTCAACAAGTTGTCTAAAACAATTCAAACCTACCTACCTTCTAAGTAAAATTTTGCAATTTTGGTTGATCCATCGCCAGCCAGCCAGGCATTGCGCAGGCGCTACGGTCGCCTAAAAATCTGAGGTACGTACATCAGTGAAGGCTATTAAGACTATGAAAAATGCTTCAGTTGTTAAATACAATACGATACAAGTCAATTGTGCAATTTTTCATCTCGGATATAAAAATAATCATGTAAAACCGGCGGATATTGGAATACTTATTACGGCTTTAGCATAGTATCACCATTCAACGCTTCTGTAAAACAACAACATATCAGAAATCCTACATGATAAGAGCCACTAGAATTTGGAACCGAATTTTACCTAAGGAAACCCGACAACCAGCACTTTCACTGTCCTCCTACAAGTCTCACCTTTTAAAATATTATACGTCAGCCCTGAAAACATCTTATAATGCAGACAATCCGCGCACATGGAAGTCAGCTTGTGTAAAATGTAACTACTCAGACCTTTAACTTGTTGTTTTTAGTCACCTTGTGGTTGTGACATCGTTATCATTAGTTCTTTCTTTGACTATTATTAATTTAATTTGGTGTCATGGGCCCGCAGCAATTGGCTTTAGCTATTGCGGTCACCTTGCCTTTTATCATTTTGTTTCTACATCATTGTAAATTGTTCAAATTATCGTTCGTGGCGTCATTCCTAATATGTATTTTTCCTTCAGGCGAAGCTTAAAGGCCCAGTACGGCCCTTGATGCTTTGCGCGCATCTGTTTTGTTTTGTTTCGCTACAAATTTCGCTTCAAATTGTCTTGTCTCGTAAAACTTCGAATTTTCAACTGCGACAAATGGCGGATTTGAGGTACGCGGCGCGCGGATTTGAGGTCCGTACTGGGCCTTTAATATATAAACTAGAAGTAATCATAGATTATCAAAGTGCGTTCGACATATTTTTTGAAAGAGAAAGGACTGTGGTAACACAAAAGGCTGAAAAATTGCTGCAATAATGTAGACGGTGTAAGTAATCCTGACCAAAATTCTTGTTTTTAACTAATGTGAAAATTTTGATGTCTTTACTTATAAGTTAATATACAAGGGGATGCATCTGGGTATAAAACTGTAATTATCTTTGCGTAATATTAAATCATTGGATGCGATGCTTATGTGGCTATGTGTATACATGTGTGTTTTATATGGTTATGGCATTGATTTGAGAATTCGTAGCACATTTTGCTGTGTGGTATACAGTGTAAAGCAATAATTGAAGTTAGTGTAGAACACAAATCAACCCTATAGATACATACATTTACACACATACATGCATACACGAACTATACTTGAGTGTCAATAGTATTAAGCTGTAAAGCTAATTGGGGACACTATATTACAGGATATATAAAGTACGTATAAATAAATATTACAAGCTAGCTACGGCTATTCAGATGTGTATAAACTGCATTCCAGTTCCTAGAACATAAATTATATATGCATATGTATAAAGTACACCCCATGCAGTTCGTTCAGATCATTCACATTATTTCCCACGGGTATTTTTCAAGTGAGAACAAGGTTGTCTGCAGAATATTGAGCGCCATTGTTAGCTTCCGGGTCTTGGTTTTGATCAGCCTTGTTTCAGGTCCGTTAGAAATTCAGTGTAGATTAATTGATTAGGGAACACAGCAATGAACTCAGTACTTTAAATTTCCCTCACCTTGTACTGTGTTGATATTCCAGTTCCTTGGCATATCAAAGTGTCGTTATAGATTAACTCTCTGCCTGAATGTAGTGTTAATTTGAATCCGTTAATTTGTATAACCAAGATGTACACAGTGTCGCAACTCACACAAGATACGGCGATTACGGGTATCTAGAAAACTCAGACCTAGATTTCTCTCCAGCCAGGTCATCTTACTGTTTGTAGTTTCGGTATGTGTATGTACAGCGAAAAGCAGAATCCAGTACAGCGAGCAAGACAACAGAATTCACTCGGTTGTTTACAAATTATGGTGAGTTGATTTGACATCACCGCGCCGAAGAACTTGCGCCGAAACAACTATGCCACGAGGCGGTAAATACCTGTGTGCGCATATGTGCCCCAGAACGAGGTTCTTAGACATACACAATCCAAAAAATTTCGATTGGCTTCCGCCTGGAAACGCACAGGTAGCCAACATACCACAACAGGGAGCCCCATGCAAGATTAGTATGCGTTCTCCTTCGTCGAACGCAATAAATAATAAAAAATATCTGATCAGTTTGTTTACTTTTGAGACGCCAATATAACATGGTATTGGCGTCTCAGAATACCAGCCTCTGATTGGCAAGATAAGAATTCTTCAGTCCTAAAAGTAAGGTTGACATTGTAGTTTTTGTCAGAAAAAGTACAATTTTCACCGTCTCAAAGCATTAAAATGGCAAAAGTCGTTCAAATCATGCTTCAAAGTCACAGCAAAGTTCTTAAGGTTACCGTAGACCTTCGCGGGTGCCTCTCGTTAAAAAAATATATTCGCGAAATGCTTTAAAAGAAACCATATAAACCTATAAATCGCTGTAAAGGTTATGAAACAAGATATCTGGCGTACGATCCATTCAATTGCACCATGTCAATTAGCAGATAACAGCCTCCAAAATAGTGTCGGGGATTTTTAATATTTTACTTTGTTCGCATGCAAATCCTTCTTGAAGTTTGAGATCGAAAAATCTTCCAAACTAAATGACACTAAACCACATAAAAAAAGAAATAACGAACATATCGCTAAATCCCAACAAGCTTTGCTTCCTTGATGCTATATCTATATTTTGGCCAAGTTTCGCAAGGATCCGATAATTATTAAGACACGTATAATTCACTCAAAGATATGGAATAAGCAAGTAAATGAATTCAGAGTTTTTAGCTTCGGAAGTTTTACAGCCAGTTCACACTTCATCAAAGGTTCTGTCGACATGTTAACCCAACAAACCAATGAAACAGGACCCCTGGGATTGTTGTGAATGAACTTAGAATTCGCGTGCAAAGAAATGGGTTTACATTCCTACATACAGTATCACCGAACGATCTGGTTATAGTGCTAGCTATCATGGCAAAAACTAAGAAACCTAGCGAAAAGAAAGTGCTGTCAAGCGATGTAAGACAAAAAAGCAGCCTTAGGCTGAGATACATGTATCATTCAAGGACAAGTAGAAGGAGAAAGCGACGACAAAGCCAAAGCCAAAGAGAAATCGCAGCACACCAGCACGAACTCCGGCTGTACATGTGGTCATAGGGCATCCAAAGGACTGAGATTCCGTTTTGGCTTATCCATAAGCGAGCTAAAACAATATTTCTAATGAAAACTCGAAGTGCGATGAACGATAGTCTACTGACATGTGAACACTAAAGCACATCCCGGATGTAGTTTCCCGCAAAAATCTACAGCGAGCTTGCCGCTAATAAAGGGATTATCACGCCTAAGCTATATGTATTTGCTTTACTTCGAAACACGGTTTTCTAAATATCTCGCGAAGTTTTAATTATTTTTTTTTAAAAAATTTTCAGGGAAATAATTAATAAACTTAAGGAATGAAAAATATTTTTTTTGGGAGAAAACAGGACGCGAAGGTCAACGGTAATCTTAAATAAACGAAAAAGGCTTTCTTTCAAAGCAAAAAACACTTCTTTTAAAATTAGATAACCCTAAAATTCGAAATCACTTATCATTTTTGAAACTGATGTGTATTTGACAAGAATTGAATGTAGAAGCGTTGCAGAGATTTCAACGTCGCGAAAGTTTTCTCCACTTAAGCTGTGAAACCGTTGCCATGGATATACTAGGCGCCTTTTGAGAATTGAAATTACGATCAGCATGAGTTTGGTGCTTCATTCTCTTCTTTGTTTTAACAATTCCCGACTTAATTGTTGAATCCGGCGCGATACCAAACTAATTGCGAGTTTGAGACGCCGATACCGAATTATATTGCCGGCGTTGGAAGAAAATATATTCTTCGTATTGGCTTCGTCGCTGCGCGACTCCGCCCAATACGAAATATATTTTCTCCCAACTGGCCGGCAATATAATTTGGTATTGACGTCTCAAAATCGCAATTAGTTTATAATATTTTATTATCAAGATAACGGTTTTTGTTGAGTCAGCCGGCTGAACCTTCGGCTTCGACTGACGACACAAATCGTGTTTTTTTAATAATTGCTCATGTCTACATCAGCCTTATCCAATAATGTTTTAAAGGCAAATATATATTTCGTTGGTAACTCGTGACAGTCTGGTCAACTTGAGGCCGACGTGGGGCCTACGAATTTACCTCCTTTTCCAAGAAGACTTGAAAGTTTAATCATGTGTAGATCCAGAACGAGATTGGTTCACAAAGGCAGCACCTAGTAATACTAATAATAATAATAACCGTTCTTAGAACGCATTATGCAAGCCTCAATGCGTTTACAATATGAATATAAATTTAACAGTACTTAGTTTAAAAAGATTCGAGATTTCTCATTTTTCTTAAAATATATAATAATGAATAAATTGTTCCACGAAGCAATAAATAAACACACTATTCTAAATTATAATTGAAAAGGTGTGTCTTAAGACACGACTTAAAATTAGTTATTGAATTTGCACTTCGTATCCTAGCTGGTAGTACTCAGTTATCTTCAGGGGGGATTACAGTTGAATGCGCTTTTTGGCCACGTTTGCGTAGTTTTTACGCTATTTCTCGTTGGGATTGTAGGTTATTTTAAATTCGCTTCATTCATTTTGCAGTTGAAGGTTCGCTTAGTTTATTAGAATTTATCTGGCTTTCATAAGGCAAAATTGAGTGGGGCTATTTGATTAGTTTTGAGTAAATAGGAAAAAAGGTTTTATGAAGAATTAAAATTAAGGGTTTTGGTTAATAATTAATAGATAGGCACCAAAAATTAATTAGGTGTGTACTAATTTCATTTTTCTTCTTTTTATTACATCCTCCATGCCCAACCATTTTCCTACAAATTCAACTGTAATCCCCCCTTAAAGACCCTGTGTCCGAGCCCATGGTGCTTTGCGCCAATGTTATGATTAGTTTGTTTATCAACGGCCGCATAAATTAAAGGCCAGCTTTTAGGCAAACTAAAATGCTCTCGATTGTTTATCAGTTTCATAAAAGAAGTACACATACACTTTGGATAACGAATTTCATAATTTTTACCGGATTAAAAACCCAATCGAGCCCACGAATTTTCCCCGGATGCTTCGAATATGATTTTAACAGCCGACTCGGCAGGAAGCCAGTTGTTGTCTTTAGATTCTAATTAGGTTTACGAGTGCGACTTTTCACAACTCTACAAGCAAACACATACTCTTGCTACCTTGTTTTCATGTCTCCAGTATTGCTTAGCTGTATTTGAAGATCTCTACTTTCCTTGCGAATGATATATTTTGAGTGCAAAATGAAATGTCGTACTCGCACTAGAGTCAAACTCACAGCGAAGTAACAGCTGAACTCGGCAGATTGGACTTTGACCCGCGATCGTAGTTTTGGTAGCAAGACTTTCTGGACGTACTGTAGGATGAAAAAAAGGTTAAGGACATTGCTTTCTCTGCTAATAAAAATGCAAAACGTATACAGATAAGTCTGTAACACCGCAGTGGATCTCAGCCGTGCGAAATTATAATTACGAATGTTCTTGATGCCAGAAGTGGTTGCCTTTTTTGTGCTGCTTTGTATTTCCAACGAAGCCCGCCGGTCCCTTAGGTCCTTTTGAACCACAAGTGGTCTCTTGTAGACCTAGAGAAAGTAAAATATGGACTGCTGAAGGATTATTTGTCGAGTCGCTTTGCCTCGCTGTCTCGGTCCTTTCTCCAGCATTCCTCTACTCGCCACTCTAGACCGGGATTCGAAGAAATATTCGAACTAAAGTTTCATTTTAAAAAGTATATATACAAAAGTTAAGATAAAAGAAAGTCAGTTAAGCATATATACCTATGAATAATTACACGATGGTCCAAACTAGGGATGGATTTCGAAAGATTCGAGAGTCACATAACAACAACAACGATCTTTCTGATTTTCGTAGTCTACGAAAATGATTTGCGCGCGCAAAGCACCATGGGCTCGGACACAGGGTCTTTAAGATCCCGAGTTGGCCCGAATTCAATCAATCAATCAAAACTTTATTTATACACGGAAAAATCCTGACAGACTATATCTGATTTCCACAGAAGCCGTGTTATATATACTAAGCTAATGATGCTCCTAAAAATTGGATTTGGAACCCTCATAAGTCCGCATAACAGCCATTAAAACAAAACAAAAACGGATATTAAACAAAGTAGAGCCATCGTGAGCACTGGCCATATAATCTTGCGTATACTTATTTTGGCCGGAAATTCAATTTAAGTGAGCCGTGTCGGTTCCTCAAAATATTTAGTATGCTTGTCTGTCTCCAATGAGGCATATAGAAAGACACCAGTCGCAGCGTGTGTTATATAATGAAAAGCGATTAATAAGTAATGAGTTCTTATAAAACATCCACTTGGTTGTCAACTAGCATTGTACCCTTATCACATTCGTGAAGCCGAGCCACTGGACATGAGAACAACAACACTCCCAGCAGTCGCTGTTAACATCTCAACTCCTCTCAACAACGCCAGCTCGTGCGTATTCAACTGTAGCAAAGCTGAAGCAGAAACGATTCGTGATATTTTGATTGTAACTTGTCTTGTAGTTACTACTGTTATTGGCGTTATTGGAAATGCGTTAGTATGTATTGTGGTGAAAAACTTTACTCGCAGGTCGCCTATGGACTTTTACATCAGGGTCCTCGCCATTGCAGACTTGGGGATACTTCTGATCATAGTCCCTCTGATTCTTTTGATAATACAAATGAATGGTCAGTGGCCTTTGGGTAGAGTTATGTGCGAGTTCTTTTATCCAGTGCAAGATACCTTCTATGGGGTCTCTATCTGGACCATAGTGACAATCGCTGTGGAAAGACGTCGAAGTATCGTTAACTTGGCTGATGGTTTCAGAGGCCGATCCATGAAATCATCAAGACTGATCATCTTGGTAGTTTTCATTGTGAATTTCTGTATCTTCTCTTTGCCTCTGTTCTTCATGATGGACTATACAACAGTAGGTACAGCAGCGTACTGTGGGGTTGTCTGGCCAAAATGGGCTGAAATATCAGGACACTCAAATATCTTTCTCCAAGCTCATACGGCATTGATAGTTCTTGTCGGGTATGTCATTCCCCTCGCCATCATACTGTGGACATATCAGTCGATTGTAAAGCATCTCAAGAAAAGCAGCGTCTTTCTCATGACGTCATCGGCAGAGTCTTCACGGAGCCGTAACGACGTTCTCATTGAAATACATCGGAGTGAAAGACAGCGTCTAGAGCAGAACAACAAGGCGAAGAGTCTACTAACACCGGTTGTTATTGTATTCGCAGTCACCATGCTTCCTCTTGATATCCTACGCTTCGTTGTTTTATACATGAAAGTGCCTGCACAATATTACAGCTCTATTTTCCCACTCTTCTGCCTTCTGGTGATAACGAATTCTACTGCAAACCCTTTTGTCTATTCCATAACCAACAAAAGATTTCGTGTTGGTCTTCTAGGAATTTTTACGACTACTCGAACAAAACCTAAATATAACGGACCCTTCTAATACAAAACTGGTCGACCTGGAACAATCTGAGGAGACAGCTGTATTTCAGGCTAAACAATAATGTGTTTGAACGGATGTTAACAATTTCCATTGATATTGCATTTGTGAACTTTATATTTTATCTGTTGAATTATTTTTTCGATGCGCTCTTTGGTCTAGATGTTTTAGGGAGTGCACGAACTATCTTGTAAATAGTAAATAATGTATTACCATAACTTGTCTTTCTTAAAATTATACTTTGAATCAGTCTGCATGTGGTAATTCATTTGATGTTATTAGGTGGAACATCTGAGTTGAGTAAAAGCATTATTAGTTGAATTGTACTCGGACTTGAATCTTTTTATCATGTATATATCCCTTTCCTCGTTTGTTCCGACTGAATATCGTTGATCTAAAACCAGTGAGAGGGTAAGGTGACTCTGAATGCTGCAATTTCATCTTCCCCGTTCGGGATTTTCCAAAGCGCTCGCTGAACTGTTCTCTTCATGGAAGCTGGAAGCAAACAAATCAAGAAGTGCATGAATTAAAAAATGTTGAAGCGAAGTTAAACTGTCGTGTCTCCGAGTTTTATGAATTCATTTCGGAACACGAACCGAAAAACACGAAGGTCAATGAAAACAATAAGCGACGTATATATTTTTTTTTAAAACCTTATTGACGGCAAAATTGTTCGGTCATGATGGGGGATATTGTTCTTTTTCTTTTATTTTGCGTATTTATGGACCATAAACACTAGCGGAGCATCATTCTTGGTAAAATTCTCAACGCAATCATGCTTTTTGTTGTTATTAATTGACGCATAAATAATTACTATAAATAGCTTGCACGTCCCGGTGTTCTTCCATGTTCTACTACCTGTTATCATAATGTCCCTCGCTGGGTTTTTAATTAAATCACCGACTCCCTATGAAACCGATAAACAACTTCAACGGAAACACAATTCAATTTAAATTCACATTATCTGACATTATGTATTATAAAATAGATTCGATAGTACGCGCACTCTGATTGGCTGAAAGGCAGAAAGCTGAGGGGGCGCTTGAGCTATTTGAGAGAATTTACGTTTTGATGATCAAATAAAACGAGCGCTTTACCGTGTTTTTACTCCTTTATTTTATAAAGGAAATATAAACTATTTCCCGTCTTCCCATAGAGTTATATAAACACTTGTGTAAGATTGGAAGAACTCGAAATAGCAGTGGAAACACTCGCCCTTCTGGCTCGTGTTCCCACTTCCATTTCTCGTTCTCCCAAACTCCCACTCGTGTTTCTATAACTCTATGAAAACACGGAGAATGTTTTCTATTTCTTAATTAAAACATGGTGTTAACCCATGGCTATTTCTTTCATCTAAAACCCGTAAACGTATTTACGAGCTTGTAAACTGGAGCCGGAATACATATGCATTCACCAAATTGTAATTTTATGGAAGCTTACCTAAGAAAGAATGACACAATGTTCAAGTACTGCCCTCAGCACCTGAGACTTCTGAAGCATCATGAATGACTGAGTAGATATCACATGCACACGAGGTTTTGAGCCATTAGTTGTTCTTATACCCGTTACCCAGTTGTTCTTATACCCGTTATGTTCGTTACCCAGCTAGATTAGCTCAATTATAGTTATTCGGGGTAACTATTACCTCATTTCTGTCAATTTATACATGAATCTGCTCTTTAGTTTTTTTGTATGGTAATAAAGTTGTTGTTGTTGATAAAGTTGTCAAGGACTCTGATTTACCGATTTACAAGCTTGTGCCGGACTCTTCCAGACTTTCGACCTCGATCGCCTGCTGAAATGCTTCTGTTTGAGGGAAAAGTATTTAACATTTCTTACATCTGCTCACTCATACTGGCCATCTTTACTTAAGGTTTCAGAGACCAAGCCTTGATATTGTCACGGTTATACATAATATTTTGGTGAGTTTTAGTTCTTTCGCGTTGATTGCGCCTTGGGTTCGGTTAGAATGCCTACAGAATACATCTTTTATGCACTCGGATCGTTCTAAAGATGTTGATGTGAGAGTATTCTAACGATTAACGCGGGCAAAGCTACATGAATAATTACAATAAATGCCATGACCGCCGGTCCCCCATCTTCCTTTATAAAGCAAACATATTTGCCTCGGTGAAAAGTAAACATGTTTCCAGCTACAAAATAGGGAAAAGTAGATAATTCCCTCCTATCCCTGTGAAGAGTCTCTGAGGTAATTCGCAGGTCGACACGTCCGGTAAAATCTATTGACTGCTGACGGGTGAAAATAAAAGTGCTACGAAACCCTTATCCGGGCGGACTATAAACGTGCCTTTCTTTCGCCCCGTGGTGGCTTTTCATAAAAAAAAACACCGTCGCTTTCATTGTATATGATATTTGTGTCTTGGTGTTTGAATAGTTAAAATTAAATACGTTTATAAAATAACCCAGAGGAAACTCGCGCGCTGATTGGCTGAAAGCCGTGTTTATATGAGAGTCCATAGACATGGAAATTCGCTGGTACGCGATTGTGAATGAACTGATCAAAATGGCAAACGACAAGGAAGAATGTTTTCACCAAACGTTGACTTTCAATAATATGATTGTAATCAGCAAAACCGACATATATATTTAACAAAAATACAGCCAACCGACGAAGTTATCAAATTTGCTAACCATCCCGGCCAAGATATTTTTATTTGTGGTCCAACAAACGAAAGTCGAAACCACTTTTCGTCTAACTTATTTCGTACGGTAAAACTAAACTGAACACACAAACGGCTAACAAGTCTAGTTTTTAAACAACCTCCTTATAGATGAATAGAGCAAAGAATGGAGCTAGAGACTAGAGTAGATGAGAGGGAAAAGCAAGGCAACACTCTTTCAATTTTTTTTCTCTGTCATTAGTGAGTGTCTTTTTTTATCCCAAACTAAAACTAAAAGGACATATACGTATTTGTCGGCGACGAAGTCACGAAATAATTAGCCTTCATATAAGGCCAATTGTTATCATTCACCCTGTTTGGTCTTAGATAATTCAGATAAGGTTTTTAGCTTTCTCCTTGCTATTTTATGAACAACTACATGAATTTTGCAAACTCACGTGCGACAGTTGTGAAGTTGATATTTTGTTGATTTTTTCACAGAACAAAATGAGTTTTCCCCTCTTACCTTGCACTCTTAGCCTCATCTCATTGGAAGGAAAGTTCCAACAGCTAGATCTTTCCATTGAGTTTGGTGAAAATAAAAGTTCATTCAACTAAAACCTGCTTCAAAGTTCAACAGGGGAATCATGTTTCCTCATGTACATTCAGCGACAAAAATACCCAGTTCAAGTCCTCCACTCCTTGAATGCCTTTCGCCTTAAATTTCCCGGAAAGCATGTCTTGAATCAGTTCCGAGTTAGTCTTTTCGGGGACTGTTGAAGCAGAGGTTTTTAAAATAGAGCCACACACTGACACAGAGCCAGAGGACACAGAGCATTCCTTCATTTCTCGGCTCAGTTCTGTATCGGGGGATTTCCCGCGCTGTGCAAACTCACCGTCGGTCGATTTCTGACGACTGTTACGGTTAGGAGAATTGATCTTCTGATCGTGCGTGCGTACGATTTTCTCTCGTGTTTTTCCTGTTCGTTATTTTATAAAAGCAATATAACACGCTTTCCATGTCTTTGTTCTCTTATATAAACACTTGGGATATGTTGGGAGAACGCAGAAAAACTTGAAAATCACTCGCCTGGCGGCTCGTGATTTTCAAGTTTTTCTTTGTTCTCCCAACATATCCCAAGTGTTTATATAAGAGAACAAAGACATGGAAAGCGTGTTATATTGCTTAAATTGTGATCACTTGTAATGGCATTCGCAATTTGCAATTCGCTTCACCAATAATTATTATTACATATTGAATTATCTGATGATTATAGTTTTTAATATAAAGTATGGGATCATCCTAAGACCGTGCGATTTGATTGGATGCTCAGCGTGCTTGATTTTCTTATAAATGCACGCGTTTACCTGAATGATCAAGTAAAGTGTCCAAAAGTCGAAGCAAGCCGTGGCGGATGCGAATGTCGCTGGAAAATGAAAAGCTTGGTTTATCGTGTGAAAGAAATACTTGACAAGAAACTAAATTCGATAATTTTGAAGGAATCGTTAAGGACTCAAGAGGCAACTGTACTTGAACCTAGAGAAAGGGAAAGTTGTGATTGAACCCCAGTGCAACTAATTAAAATACAGGTCAGTTTTCATCCTTAAAAAGTATTTTTGATGTCGGAAAACGAACTGTCGTGAACGCCACGAGATTCAACTCAAAGTGATAGTTGTCGAATTTTGGTCTCTGAATTTTAGCTTGATTTTTATTAGCTCGTCGGTTTACCGCGAAATGGGTTCCTGGCATGTGCTCCATAGCTCATTGCAGACTGGAGTATTCAGCCAAGCCCCAAAACTGGCCATTATCGGAGGAAATGGGAGAAACTGCACATAGTCCAGTTCAACCAATTATTGTAGACTTTACTCCAACAACAGTTCTGCGACCACAAACCATGCACTACTGTGCATGCGTTAATTTCTTAACTTCCGGTTTCTAAATATCCTAACAAATTTTTGCGCGCTTTCACTAAATACTAAACTTTTCTCCATTAAAAGTTGTTGACCACGTTCTCCACAAATCGAGCATGGATTTTGGAAACAGACAAACAGACAGAAAATAACAATCATGAAAACCGACAGATCAATAATTATATATAATAATGGCAAACAATACTTTCTAATGACCCATGCAATAATACAGGAATTAATGTTATTGTCATTCGTTCGAGAAGCGAAACACTCACTTGCGCATTATTTTTTAATCAGGAGTTGCAAGCCTCTAAAACAATAAAACCTTCGAAGCTGCGCCCCTCGTATTTCATTGTATTCTGGGTGTTTGGAACCCCTGATGAAACACTGACTACGCTTACACTAAGGAAAATGTATTCGGAAATTTGTAGGCCCAAACAACCGCTCCGTAAGGGTCGTTTTTCGAGGGGGCCGGTTGGATGCTCACAACGGGGAAATTTTTAGACGTAGACTTTCGCAAATGCTTTCTGCTGCACTTTCGGGTCATGTTTTGTGTATTCTGATAAGCCAATTAGGCTGTAAAATGTGTAGGCCCGGACCTTCAAGCCTATAGGCTAGTTACGCCCCTGACCTGGGAATAGAGAACAATATGAATCAGGAAATGTTACGTTTTCCTTAGTGTGAACGTAGTATTAAACAAGAAAATCGGGAGCTCATTAACAGGAAAATATGAAAGTTTTGAAAGACAGTACGTGACGGAATTGTGTATATGATGATTTGCCTAATAAAAGAGGGGAAAGCGTTTGGCCACAGTGTCGCGTAATGAGTGTACATGTTTTCTTGTTCTGTGTTTACATAAGCCCCGTTTACACGACAAGCAAATTGGGCACGGCACTCCTAACTTGGGCACGGCACTCCTAACTTGGGCACGGCACTCCTAACTTGGGCACGGCACTCCTAACTTGGGCACGGTACTCCTAACTTGGGCACGACACTCGTAACTTGAGCACGGCACACCTAACTTGGGCACGGCACTCCTAACTTGGGCACGACACTCGTAACTTGGGCAGGGCACTCCTAACTTGAGCACGGCACTCCTAACTTGAGCACTGCACTCCTAACTTGAGCACGGCACTCCTAACTTGAGCACTGCACTCCTAACTTGGGCACGACATTCCTAACTTGGGCACGGCACTCCTAACTTGGGCACGACACTCGTAACTTGGGCAGGGCACTCCTAACTTGGGCACGGCACTCCTAACTTTGGCACGGCACGTCAAACAGGCGGGCCGAGATTACCTTTTCACAAGGTCTCGTCACCCTAGATTTTCGGGCACGCGTATACTGAACATTTCCATGTACACGACAAATGCTTTTCGTGCACACCGGTCTTTTGTGTCCTATACATCAACACAATGGAAACAACTGGCATAAACAACGACAACAACAACGACAATTGTACTTACAGTGGCAGATTACATGGGTTGGATTAAACGAAACAAGTTACTGAAGGTAGCGCGTAAATATTAAAAGATATCCGTCGTTAACAGAAAGATGGCCTGGAAACCCTAAAGCCTGTTAACGTTCAGTCATAGTACAGTTGTTATTTTAAGACATTTTCAAATTTGTTTGTAACTGGAAGATCAAATCCGCGACACGTTTCTCGTGACACAACGTGGCCTGCATGCAAATTTATAGGCTAAATAAGAGTGTGTTAAATCTTGACAGGAAGTTAGTTGCTACGCAGATCAATGCCATTTGTGCGTAGAGCGTATACACGTAAATTGCTGTACGTTTTTACCGTATTATTATGGTTAGCAAATTAAGCGTCAAAAGTAAAATGCGCCACAATAATTACATCAAGACATTGGCTGTGGTTTACATGTGGGTATACCTCATGGCCAGGACCTTTCAATAAAAGTGGTCAGAAATTGAATTTGTATTTCTGTCGCCATATTTTAATTTCTTTTAAAAGACTATAAAGCTTCTTAATAATTAGACTTGTTACTGGTTGATTCTCCTGTTGAATATTCTTCCAATGTGTTTCGCCTCTGTCATGAATGCTGAACAATATTCTAATCAGATAGCAAAAAAATTTAAGTTGACGGTTTTATTATATGTCTTTCAATACTGAATACTCAGATACTAACATTTCCGCTCGTATACGTTTGGCGACATCGTTATAGGGTTTAGGAGGTGCGAAAACAATCCCGTCCACTTTTATGAGCGCGATAGGATCGGCTCCGGAACCTAAAACAAGGGAAATGACTTAATTAATGGGAAAACCAACTAATAAAAATCCATGGTATGAACAAACCATGGAAAACCATGGAAATTAGGATTTCCATACTATATTACCTTGGGTTCCATAGGTTAAATGTTTTGCCTTTTGTTGGTAAATAGCGTTGGCGAGCGCAGACTGGGCGCAAGGATCGTCGAGTGCGCGAATGGCAAAAACTCAACCTCTGGGCCAGGTCTGTTTGAACTTAATTTATTCATCTAAAATATGGAGACTGATATCCATTTGCTAACGCTCACAACAATCTGTATTTGGATAGTACCCATCACGTGACCAAAACCGCTCACATTCCTACTTTGCTGTTATTGATTAATTACTTTAAGCGAGATGTTCGAAATGGCACACAGGCCAAAATAAAAAAAATTATTTACCTGAAAGTTACCTTAAAGGCCAAGTAATGATGGATTTAATAATTGTTTAGGGTTCGACTTAAATATGTAAAATATACCTTTAAGTGACGTTTCGTGCATTAACTAAATCCTCTTGATGAACCATTTAATAAATACCTTAAAGCTAATCTTAAAGTTACCTTTATTTAGCCTTTAAGTTGTTCATTAATGTGCACAGAAGGGCAGCTTTAATTAACCTTTACTGCAACTTAAATTCCATAAATGGTACTTTAGATAGGCTTTCAATTGATTAACTAAAGTACACCATGAAGCTTTAAGTAGACTTTCCTGTTGCCCTAAATGTAACTGCTATATTGCTCAATTTGAATGTAATAATCAATACAAATTCAGGGGTTTCTGAAATCCAATTAGCAGGGATATTAGTAGAAATTGAAACAAGAGGCTACAGTGTTTCACAGGCGAATATATATAAGATCGATAGAGTACATTAAAATGTCATAAATGAAGGGAAATTTGAGCAAAACAGGCTGCTATTCTAACCCGACAGCCGGTGGAATTCGCTGGTTGCCGGCTTTTACTGACAAACCTGCTATTATTCATCACAACTAAGCAGTCCATGTTTTTACCCGAACGTAATATTGTTGCCTTTATCTTGATCAGCAACTGCCCATTAGCACATATCAAAAACGATAACGAATTCACCTTAAATATATATCATACTTATAGCTATAAGGGTGCTTTCCATTTACACGAACTGAATGGTCTGATGCCGATCACCCAGTTCTTTTAAAAATCGGTTCCTAGAACTGACACATGCCATTTAAAAACTGGCCGATCAGACCACAGTTCAAGCAAATGGAAAGCGCCCTAAGTACATTGTATATTATATATAGTAATTAATCAAACACTGAGATAGTAAATACTCTTAACATGTTTATTAATAATAAAAATAATGACCAAAATACATCATTTCCTAATTTCTTTAATAAAACGTTTATATTACAATATATTTTGGGTAGAAAATTTGGATAGTTGGCTGTTAAACTCTGGAACTCTCTGCCTGATGACTTTAGAACCTGCATCACATGTAATGAACTAATTTAAGAGTAAAATATCCAATTATGTGATTTTCAAATAAGTATAATGTATATAGTGAGTTGCATATAGTGCAGATATTGATATGTATTCTCATAAGAATATTAATATTAGTATTATAAAAAAAAATCCTTGAAGACATTATTTTCAGTTGTCAAAGCTACTCTCAAATTCGAGATTACATAAAGTTTATCTTTGTACGTATGAACTTTAGTGGAATTTAGTTACAAGTGTAATGAGTTCCTTGACATGCTTGCATATAAACATGCTTTTCCGCTACAGATTGTGTATAATTAATACAATGCAACTTAACTTATTTAAAATAACTATACGGCTACAAAACTCACATGAAATTATCCTTCATCATGCAGCACTATCGCTACACTGTGCAAAAATGTGGCTCCCACAACTCTTTGAAGCCTTGGTGGTTGTGCTCACATCGTTGCAATTATTAAGATTGCCTGTTGGGAGAACAACCCTAAGTTTTGTCTTATAGCGATGTTTCGTGTTGATAAACATTGCAATTGTCATGCTAATGTGCCAACCATGATTTGTAAAGCCCGCTTTGTGTTAGGAACCAATGGATCTCTGATTGGCACATTAATGACAATAGATGACGACACACGAAACATCGATATCGCTATTGAGCTGAGGTTGTCCATACGGGTCTTTAGACCTATTTTCACTGTACGAGTGAGGGTCTTATAAAGAATCATGGTGAAGCCCTTGGTTTTATAACATTGGGAATGACTAGAGGACTTCACTATAGTAAGAGTGAGAGGTCTAAAAAAGTATATAAACATTCACGGTGGAGACCTCATTGCCTCAACCGTGTATATTTGTATCGACCGCCTCACTCTTACTAATGAAAACCGTATAAAGGGTATATACTTCATGGTAGTGTTCCGTTCCATATAGTCTCCCTGCATAATACTGTAAAACAGTAGAGAAAATGATTATGCAGGAAGACTATATGGAACGGAATACTACCATGAAGTATATACCGTATAAAGACCCTAGTGTTTTACTGGGTATAAAGGTTCATGCATATGACTAATTCGCTTAATCTAATTGGACAAATTGGTAATTAATTATGCATGATTTTTTTAATCTGTAGTAAATGGTCACTCTAAAAACAGCAAAATCACAAAGAACTAGAACGTGACTTCGCATTTAATTCAGCACTCAATACTCAGCACTTAACACCTCGCTGTTTTCAATAGCTGTGGTATCACCAGAGCCTACTATTCCTGGAGCCTACGAATCCTGCTGTAGTATTCTATACTTTCAATAAATGTTAATTGGAGTATCTATATTGTGCATTTTAGCGAAGCTATAATAAGCGGTCCCCTTGTAGAAAATGCTAACAAGCCATTCTCCACAGGTGACGATCGACTGCTTAAACGTAAACGAGAATTACTTTTGGATATAAAGCGTTTCGGCAAAAGCAGTCTCAAAAGCAGTCGTTCATCCCGTCAACACGTATCAGTGACTTCCGCTTCATTATCTCGGATTTTGATCTGAAGCGGCTTACTTTTGAGTAATTCTTATCTGGAGTAAATGGCATAAATACATATTTTCTTTTATTGCGGAAAGAACTACAGCTGAACCTTTATTAAAAGATGGTTTGAATTTTAAACTAGATGATCAATCACAGCCAGAGATGTGGACCAAGGGGAGTGGGAGAAAATTCTTCTCGCAATTCTTCCCCTCCCCCTCCCCCTCGGGCCGCCAAGCAGGGCAGAATATTTCAGTAAAACAAACATATTATTGATGGTTTTCAACCAAAGCAAACTAATTTCTCTGCTTTCCAGAAGAAGTTTCTAGTTTTAGCTGTGCCAACGTGAATGACTTGATTAATACCTGCCAAAGTGAATGACGTTTTACTGAAACCTACAGAAATCACTCGTGACTGCTGTACTCTTTTTTAATGCTCTTCAATCAGCGCCAGCACAAAATATGGAGAGCCATCTTCTATTTCTTATAAATCATTACAACACATTCCCAACGTAAGACGCTGACTCTTAAAATTGGAAAACAGATGAACAAATGATCCGCCGGCTTGATGTTATGACGAGCTCTGGATGTGTCTTTCTATTGTCTTTAATTTCTATTTCTTCAATAACTGCGTGTTTTAACTGCGCATATAAACAAAAAATTAAGTGTTGAATATAAGCGTTGAATATACTATTTATTCGAGCTCGAATCAATTTAAATTTCAGTATTGAAAGTGAACTTCAACTTCAATTTCAACCTTTAAATCATTTTGAACGAAGATTCTAATTAAAGATATATTTATTTATTTATTTTATTTTTAGATGTAATTCTAGTGAACTACAGACAGCAGACTGACTAGAGTTAGCTGTGGAAGTGCTGCAGAATAACCACGCTATCGCTATACCCTTACTAACTTATACGAACAAGGATTATATAACCCACTAGTATAGAGGTATAGAATAGTCAAATCCAAGACTCTTGTTTCAAAATCCGAGACTCTTTTGAAACGCCGAGATTTCGAGACTTGCTTGAATTTTGCCGAGACTGACGATTTTTTGAGGGACCATTCTATACCCCTATTATTGAAGGTGTTATTTCATACTCCCTGTACAATTCTCTATAGAAAAGAAACGAAGCGGATCGAATAAGTAAAACGAAAGATTCTACAGTTGACTGTAATCTGTCTGAACGAGGTCTGAAAGAAAAACACACACTGAAGAGTTTAAAATTGTCTCATGATCACGCAGCGTTCTATTCAATCTTTTAGTAGTTTAAACTTTTATAGCTCACAACGAGATAAATTTGAACGTCAGTGTCATAAATGCTTCTTAACAATAATGATCTTAAAGGGGCTCTGTCATGAGATGCGCATGAACAGGTTTCAAGCAATTTAATAATATGCATAACACTTGAGAAATTGTAATGAGTTTCAGTTCCTTGCGATCGCGATACAACGACAGTTATATTATAATACAAACTGGCTCTTGGTCGAAGGCATTCAGTTAGAAAAACATATTTGTATTGTTATCACTGCTGCAATGGAGATTCAGGCTGAAGAGAAACACATTCTGGCGAGTTTCAGTGACCGGTTGTCGAATTTACCGTATTTTACCGTAAACTACATTTCTATAGGTATGCGAGTTGTGCTTTCTCGATGAGAACCTACAAAATGTACTCATATATTCTCTCTCCAACTTTCAGGGAGATAAAATTACTTACAAATGCAAGAGTTCTTGGGAGTTCTTGTAGTCAGAAACGTATTAAAGGGGACGAATGCAAGCAGGAATGAACAACCGAAGCGTAATTTCACTGGCCGCCGAAACCCGGGTACTGTAAACACGAAACTCGCATCTCAAAAGCGGTGTTTGAAATCGTTTCAGGCTCCCTAAATTTTCCAGACAAGGACTATACTCTTGTGGGCTTTCCTGACACGTTCTCCAGTGTTCTTTCAGGCTCTTCAAAATCTTTCTGCGGCCAGATTTGTTTTCTTCGTCCATCACGGAACTTGAACAACTAAATATGAAAGATAAACTACTATATACTAAAATGAGAGATGGCAGCGATGTAGACGGATCGAATCAATGTTGTGATCGGGAGCTCCTCGGGATATATTTGCTTTTCAAACTTGAAAGCGTTGGCGAACGATTTCAAGTTTTGGGCGGCTTAGTAACCAGGCATGTTATTCATGACAGAGCCCCTTTAAAACTAACTTTGGCATAATAAGCGATTTTAATTAAATTATTTTTTAGTAAAACACCTTTCAAACAACCCTAATGAAACCAACAGCCTATGGCGGTGTAGTCATTTTGATGTCTTTATGTTTCCAAATGCCAAATTAGTTATAAATATAATTTTGTTTAAATTAAACCCTCTCATCAAGTAACGACACTCGGAGCTATAATTTAAATATTTTTTTTAAAGGAAAGAGTTGTTAACTATATTAACATGGCTTTCTTTTGATGTGTTAGGCCTGAGTCAGACGTCGCGCTCCACTCATGTGCCGAAATAAATAGATGAATTAAGTATGGCAGAAGAGCGGTGTCTGACTGAGTTTGGTTCGGCAGTTTTAATTTGGTACCGGCAGATGAATTAGATTCAGCAGAGGCTGTCCCATAATGCGACGTTGGAGCGACGGCTGAGTACGGCGCTCTTCTCATGTGCCGAACTAAATTAAACATTGATTAAATACGCCGTCTGACTCAGCCGTCGCTCCAACGTCGCTCCAATCTCGAATTTAAAGGTATTTAGTTCGGCACATGGGTGGAGCGGCGTCTGAACCGGGCCTTAGACAACCATTTCTCTTTTGTGAAAGCTCAGATAGATGTAGTCATTTTCATAGGTACAGGAGGAGTGACTTAGAAAGAAAGGTCTAAACTTAAACTGGGAAAGCCAGCGGCCAATTCGATCAAGCTTTTATACGTGCAAAAGTTTTATTGAATTATAGTCCCAGGATTAATTTATATAAAGATGTTATGACTTTTAGTATACATTTATTGCATGATCTATTCCTTGTTGCGTATTTTTAGTTGTGAAAGCCGCTTTTTGCTTTTGTAAAAGAAGAATAGATAGAGATGCTATAAACAACTAATTAGAATGCAAAGGGAATATATGCTAAAATACAATATGCCATATTCCCCTTGCATTTTCAAAATACTATTCAATGCTGGAGATATTAGATATATTGCCCTGTGAAGTACAAACTAAACCGAGTCTTGTGAAAAATAAATCGAGTGATCAGTAGAAATCGTGATACAGCCTTTCAGAAATCAATATATCGCAGTTCAGAAATGTTTGCTACTTATATGTGCATGTCAATTTCCACGACCGGAATATATGTATTAATATTTAAAACTGCCTATTTTTAGTGTGCAAGTAAATGATAGTAATGTTCAATGAAATACATAATGGTACATACCATTCAAACTACATATAATATTCCCTTTTAAAAGTTCTGTTTCCCTTTTACATATAATAAAGTGACAGGGTAAATTGTGCATGTTAAGTGCACGAGAAACAAATGCAGGGAAAGGGAATTAAAATGTTTATTCAGACAAGGGTTTTCCCAAACGTCTCACAGGTAAAAACTCCCTTCTCCTTTCGTAGCCGGACCTGACTACGACAGAATATTTCACGAAGACCAGTCCGGAATCTATTGTTGGTTATCGAATAGACTAAAGGATTCACAGCAGAATTGATTATCACCAGAATACATGTTAGAGGAAATATAACTTTGTAATATTCTGCAGGCACTTTCATGTATAAAACAACAAAGCGTAGGATATCAAGAGGAAGCATGGTGACTGCGAATACAATAACTACTGGTGTTAGTAGACGCTTCGCCTTGTTGTTCTGCTCCAAACGCCTCCTTTCATTCCGATTTGTTTCACTGATAATGTCTTTACTACCCCGTGGAGACTCTGCTGGTATCATCATGAGAAAGATGCTGCTTTTCTCGAGATGCTTTACAATCGACTCATATGTCCACACTATGATGACGAGGGGAATGACATACCCGACGAGAACTATCAATGCCGTATGAGCTTGGAGAAAGATATTTGAGTGTCCTGATATCTTAGCCCATTTTGGCCATACAACACTACAGTACTCTGATGTACCTACTGTTGTATAGTCCATCATGAAGAACAGAGGCAAAGAGAAGATACAGAAATTCACAGCGCAAACTACCAGTATGATCAGTCTTGATGATTTCATGGATCGGCCTCTGAAACCATCAGCCAAGTTAACGATACTTCGACGTCTTTCCACAGCGATTGTCACTATGGTCCAGATAGAGACCCCATAGAAGGTATCTTGTATTGGATAAAAGTACTCGCACATAACGCGACCCAAAGGCCAATGACTACTCATTTGGAGTCTAAAAAGAAGCAAAGGAACTATGATCAGAAGTATCCCCAAGTCTGCAATCGCGAGGACCATGATGTAAAAGTCCATAGACGACCTGCGGGTAAAGTGTTTCACTACAACACATACTAACGCATTTCCAATAACGCCAATAACAGTAGTAACTACAAGAGAAGTTACAATAAAAATGTCACGGATTGTTTCTGCTTCGGTTTCAGTTTCAGTATCGCTACAGTTGAATACGCACGAGTTGGCGATGTTGAGAGGAGTCGAGATGTTAATAGCGACCGTTGGGAGTGTTCCTGTTCTCATGTCTGTGGCTACTTCACGAATGTGACAAGGCTTGAATGGTAATTGTTATAGTGTATGGAGACATTTGTAACATTTATGGAATATTAATCAGAATTTATAATAGCCCTGGTATATGTATAAGTAGTAGGACCAATTAGGTTCAAATTATCAAGAGCTAGAATATACTAGTTATTTATTACGACATGCTATTTGAATTAAATACTAATAAATATTTGTAAATAACCATGTAGTATTAATAACAGTCTTTTAAATGTCAATGGTTCAGATCTGCAAATAACCATAAATATTTTATGCCACGTATATGATAACGAGAATAAAAATAAAAAGGGCAATATTTGACCATGACAGCATGTTTTGGGCTACTGCATAAGAAATGACTAATTAATTCACATCCCCCCACTGATTATGAGATATTGGTGTTTCTGATATCTTACTTCAATGTTATATCATCGCTGATAATCTCTCATTTTCTCTCCAGCGTCTTTGATCGAATTGTGCGATGGAATTTTAAAGGATATTAATCTCATTTTAACTTATCGTGCACACTAGGACTTCTTCTACAACAAACTATTTCAATCATAATAAGCACGAAAGAAAATATACTTTGTGAGTTTGAATATGTGTGCACTGATATTTGTCCTAAATGATGCACTTTCTCTAGCAAATCATGGTTTTCCTCGAGCGTCACTTTCGGGAACTGTTCAATTAAGAAGCGAAAATTTGCGTTCATATATAGACGACATGGAACGGGTTCTGAGAAAAGAGAAATAATAAGGAAATTACGTTGTGTTACCAAGGCTTTAACTCATCCAATATTGATGGTTGAAATGAATTCCTCTCCAGCCATCATTGTTGATGACTTTCGGGATAATTTATGTAAATATACACGCCTTCTATTATTTTCGTTTTGCTCAGCCGAATGGAAAACAATTCTATTTTATACAACACAATTAAAAATCAGATACAATAGTGTGATAGAAGCCGTCAAGAAATAGTTTATTGGCTATGGTAGTATAGTTACTAAGCAATGGGCATTTTTCTGAATATATTCTCGTGATTTTACTGGAGGGCAAAAACGTATCCGACTTTATTTGGTTAAAGGCACTTGGACGATATCGGTAGTGCTTATTAGCAAAACCTGTGCTATTTTCCACATCCAATCGAATGTAGATCTTTCTAAAAATGCAATTTAAAGATTGCTTGCCCTCCAAAAAAAGCCTTTCTCATTTGATCACGAGCTCAATAGACTAGTTCGCGGTTAATTCCGACATTTTGAAAGGGGTGCGAAATACAGTGTTTGTATGGGAATCCGATGCCAAATAGAATCCGTAAAATCGAATTTCTGAAATATTCTTCAGATATAAACTTAAGATACCAGGTAAAAGACTAACTGATCGAAATTTGAGGGATATAGCTGTGTTGGGAAGCGTGTTTTCAGTTTTCCATACGGACATGCGGACGTTGGCTCGTTGTCACGAAGAGCCGCAATTAGCAGGAAACAATAGACTTGGACGGAAGCTGACGGATAACGTCCAGGTTTCCCGTTGTGCAGCGCTCTACAGGATATCAGAAGAGCGCCGTGAATCAGCGGGAGACGTCGATAGGATGTTATCTGGTGCGGTTGCCAGAGATAAACTAAGAGCTGCCGCCGATGGATAATCAAATCGAGGTAGATCCCCTCAAAAATCCTGACCGAGTTCTAAATTTCCGACCTCGAAAATCCATCTCGAAAATCCACCTCGAAATCCACCTCGAAAATCCACCTCGAAAATCCACCTCGAAAATCCACCTCGAAATCCAACTCGAAATCCACCTCGGGATTTAGGGAAGCTCCGGTTGCCACCGGTTTGTGAATAAGCCCTTTGCAGCTAACAGTCACGTGCTGATATAATACTTCATTAACGAATGAATTAAGCTCGTGATCCCCATGGGAAAGACGTTGCCATGGATGCTGGAGAGCAAGCTATCTTTATAATCGCTGTTTTTGAAAGATCGACAATCGATTGGAGGTGGAAAATAGCATTTACAAATTGGTTTTGCTAATAGCAATACCGATCTTGTACAAGCATTTAAATAAATGAAGTCAGATATGTTTTGCTCTCCAGTACAACCACGTGATGTGTTAGCTGCAAAGGGCCTATTGTTTATTGTATAGGACATTATTGTCCTTGACATATGTTGAAATAAAACCGTCACACATTCTCGTTCCCAGTGCCTCGTCAACTAACTGAAAAATCGGAGGCTCTGGTAATCTAATTTGATTGGCTAGCCAAATCAGCTGCGCGATGAAGAAAAATATAACAGTTGCTGCCATTAACGCTTTCTTCCGGTTTTACGAAACAAATCCCTTCCAGTATAAACCGATTCTCGGGCATGAGAACGAGTATTTTGTAGTAGTAGAAGTTATGTGTTTAAAAATATGACTGAAGAGAGGAACGATTTTGTTCAAAAGTCAAGAGATAAAGTTTTTCTTTGCCTACTAGCCGAACGAAACTGATAAAACACACTCGTGGAGCCATTAGGTACGTTGCTTTTGATGCATATTTGGCCAACCGAACGTTTGCTGATCAAGAACTCCTGAGACAGCAAATCACTTTGCAAACGATCCATTGCAAAAGCAAAGGGGACTAGGAGTTGGATTGCTAGCACGTAAGTGCTAGCCAACATAAAAATTCGACTTACAATTCGAACAGTAACCGCTCGCTAATAATAATATTAAATGTGCAGTTCTGTAAATATTTTCATTGTGAAATAAATTGAAATTATTCTATCTTTTTCAAGCACTAGCCCACTCTGTGATTCATCCAAGTCTTGTGCTCTTCGTGGTCAGGTGTAGCCGCAGGTGAGACAGTCATCCCAGTAGTAGACAAGGTCTTCCGTACGTTTGGCTACCCTGAGCTCCTCAAGTCTGACAATGGTCCACCATTTAACAGTCAGGCATGGAAAAGTTTCCTCAAAACCTGCGGCATGAAACACCGAAGGATTATCCCACTGTGGCCCAAAGCCAACGCCCAGGCCGAAAGCTTCAACAAACCTCTAATGAAAGCCATCAAGGCAGCCAAGATCCAAGGCCAAACCTGGATATTTGCCTTGCATCAATTTCTGCGTGCCTACAGGTGTACACCGCACACCACTTCGACCTTCACACCGCATCGTCTGTTGCACGAACCAAGTTACCGGACTCTGACTCACCAACGCACCCTGATGACAAAGTCATCCGTGACAGAGACACTCTTGCCAAGAACACTATGAAGTTATATGCCGACAAGCGAACACATGCTGAAAAGTCCAGTTTGGAGATTGGCGATGTTGCCTCTCGTCCGACAACACAAGGCCAACAAACTGTCGACTCCATACGACCCAGCTCCACTTGTAGTCACAGAAAAGAAAGGTTCCATGGTAACAGCCAAACGAGAAAGTGGTCCGACCATCACAAGGAACGTATCGATGTTTCATCACTTGCCCCACACCTCAAAGTTCGAAATACCGGAGTCAACCACCTATGACCACCAGGACGACATTCCAACCACTGCACAACAAGGAGAGGAAGAGAAACCGGTTGCTCAACATTGAGCAACTGATCCCTGAAAGACCTAAGCGAGTGACACGGCGACCCCAGAGACTGATAGAAGACCTGCGAACATTCATACTCAAAGTTAGTCAAAGTACTGTTCTGTTAATTTAAGTTGTTCAACGTTGAAGTTCAGGCGTTTGTTCTAGGTGTAAGATATAGGGACATTCAATTGATACATTGTGTTATAATAGTCTAGTTTGTTTAATGTAACTTTTCTACTAAGGTATTTGGAGAGGTATGTAATAGACACCATTAATTAACATAAGCATCCCAGTATGCATTAGGAAGGTAGAGTAAAATGTCGGAACACATGGTGGTCATTCTCGGGAGCTAGCAGAATATTACACGCAGTACAATGGGTTGTTCAGTAGCTTCCTGTGGAAAGGGGGAAAGTTATAGGCTGGACAGAGGGAGTTTTTTTACAGCAGGCCAGGCGGCAGAGACGATTTTCAAGTCTTCGTAAAGATGCCGTTGGGCCAGGGAACGTCGGGAAGATGAAAGCGATGGCATTGACATAGAAACCAGGGCATCTCGAAGGATTTGGATAAATATTTTTTGAATCTTAACATTTGTTGGAGAAGAGTAATGATCAGACTTCATGTGAGAACGTTGGCCACGGGAAAAAGTTGGCCACAGGATAGATTTTCGTGAAAAACAAAACGGCCTCGAATTCGAATTCAGCGATGTCGAAATCCGGGTATGCTGACTTGCCTCTTTCTTAGGGAGAGGAGATTAAAAAAGGGAAAAAAGCCCAAATCGCTAATAAACGAGAAATGACAACAGACTGAGAGAAAACGTATGTTTTTTTCATTTGATTTTAAACTATCAATAATGGTAACATTTGTGATAATGTTCCCCGTTATAGTAGTTCCCAAATATACAAAGACACACCGACAACTCGAAATTAGATATTGGGTTGCCTGTGATTCTAGAAGAAGATTGTTGACTGTTGTGTTGTTTAATTAAGAAGGTTCAGAAGGTTTTTACTTTTTTCCACACACAATACAATATACGATACATTAATATAAATAGAAGTGGTGGATGCAAGGGTATAAGGCAATAAAGGCACTAAGGCAATAAACCAACTTTCAAGATAATGATATTTACAATACTATAATAAATTGTTCTTTTAACATTTTCATTATTGATTCAAATTGTTGTTTGGTTGTATAAGTAATACATGAAGGTACAATAGTTTATTAGCATTCCCATATACATACATGGTATTGCCTAATTAATATACAATCACACTGAGATTAGAGAAGAGAGAAAAAATTATACAGTCCTTTGTAACAAGATATTTCTCCTCTCAAAAGCTTCATATATAAAGTGACTCACTTGTTTGCAAACAAATGGATCGACATTACTAAAGAAAAAAGATATTCGATCTTTATCTCGTAATCTAATAAGTAAGGTAATCTAATAGTAAGGTAATAGCATGGTTTGTAGTATGTTTACAAACTGGTAAGTGTTTGCAAACTTGGAAGTGTTTATTAGCTTGGGCGTGTTTTCAACCTCGGAAGTGTTTTGTAAGGTGGAAAGTGTTTCTAAACTGACACGTGTAGATTTTAGCCAAGTTCATTTCGATATTTAGAAAGTTGTCTTAAAGAGAAAGGTGAAGTCAGCAGTTGGTCCTTCAACGAAGGCCTCTTTACGTAATGAATAATCAATGAATGGTATAATGCTTAAATTACCTTTAGTACAGTATAAATATATGTTCTAATGGTCCCATTAAACGCATGAAATACATATTAACGTACGTAAATGAACAGGACCTCCCTGGAAATCACAAATTGTGAGTTGAGCTTCCCTGTCAAAATATTATTATTACTGATTAAAATGCTACCTGACGACAATGTAACTGATGTATCAAAAGTATCTTTACTATTTATTACATAATTAATTACTATCGTTGGGATGAGGTTTAAATAACATCGTCGCGATAGTGGCCAAATAGACTGGCTATCATTCTCTTATTATCTTTCTTCAGCAAACGAGTGCGACGACACACCGAGCTCTCGATCTTTCTGAATTTCTAACGAGACCTGAAACAACCATGGGGGCTGATCAAAGCCAGGTCCCGGCTAATCCACAGATCGAATTGGAATTTAGCGTGTTGGTTTTTGCGGAGGGAGGAAAACCGGAGAACCCGGAGAAAAACCCTCGGGGCAAGGGCGAGATACCAACAAACTCAACTCACATTTCATTATAAGCAAATGACTCGATATAAAAACAAACATTATGTCAAAGCATAATGCGATTTTATGTCGAGGCATTTCGTAATATTGTATGTGGTAATTGATAGTCCGCAGAACTTGGTTTTATATTATGGCTTGTGTCATTTCTGACTAGTTAGAATTTGGGGGCGTTCCCATAGATGGGATATAGGAATATGTTCTGCCAACTACGCCGCCCTTCCAACTCTTAACAGCTTTGCGTACAGTTCCTTTAAGATACCCTGAGGCGAGAATTTCCCGCCGCCTCCCCATGCACCAGCCTGCCGACTGCCTTAATACATTCCTGTTTCTTTCTGATAGGGTGGGCGGGTTTTCCCCACCTTTGCTGAAGAAATTGTTCATTTACGTACATTACTATCGTTGGAATGAGGTTTAAATAAAATCGTCACTATAGTGGCCAAATTTACTCCTAAGTGAGACTGGCTATCATTCTCGTATTCCCTTTCTTCAGCAAACGAGTGCGACGACACACAGAGCTCTCGATCTTTTCATTATAAGCAAATGACTCGATATAAAATATATATATCATTATTATGAAATTAAGTTATGTGCCAGTAAGATATACAAATTGATAATGTAGTTTTGATTGATTCTAAAGAGTTCCAATCTAACATTGCATGGTAGGTAAACTTCTGTTGTCCCCAATTCCTACGTGCGAATGGTAAATGTAGATTATCCTGACGGCGTGTATTATATGTATGAAAGTCGTGATTCTTCTTTAATTTAAAGTTGAAGTTCACCATGCTATTTAAACATTTAAAGATAGTAATACAGCGATGATAGTGCTGGCGAAGGTACAGTGGTTTCCCGTTTAACAGTTCGAGTGCTTGAAATGCAGAAGAGCTTGAGGGAAAGTCGAGCATAAGTCGAGCAGCATTATTCTGAAGAACTTGCAGGTGGTCCATGAGGACGGTATTAGTTTTAGGGGATCCCTCGCACGGTGTGGTATATTTAAGGAAACCCTGTTTATTTACCGTCACAACAGGAGCCTGTTGACAGTAGCCAAGGCGACATCTTGTCTGAGACATATTAAAAGATAATTTATCGTTCTGACCATTGTCTTGGTATTCTCAGGGAATTATCTTATCGCACAGCACGATGGCGCTAAGTATCAACCATCTGCGGTGAAATGGTTATTTAAAACATACTGTAATCTAAAGCTTTTAACTCTGGTTCTCGTTTGGCAGAGTTTTCTTAAATCGTTTTATTCATTTTACTAAACATACTACTAGACAACTGACTATAAAAAGCTTCTATGCAAACAGAACAGAAAAAAATGAGCAAATTTCAAGTACATGTTACATGTAGTGACCAAAAAGTTGTTTTTATTCAACAGTTTTAACTTATATCTCATGATCACTCTAACAAAGAATATGCAATAAAAGCTAATTATACACTTATTGTACACTAATTTACGCATTCAATATATTGCATGTCACTGTACCTATCTTATATATAAGGTACAAATGATATGCTAATGTTGCGTACTCATTCTATAGATCAGTTTATATGCTAAAATGCTGGAGACATTAATTTAAAGTTAGTGTGGCATTAAAAGGTAAATATTTTTCTCAAAGTATCTTAGATAGCTCTGCTATTCTGAGTAACGTTTAACATTATTTCTTAGTCTATTAATATTGAACATGTAATTAAGTACAGTTTTTCATAATAAAGTCGAGTTGTTGTTGTTCTCGATGCGTCTCCAAGTCATATCAAACAAGAAACTGCTCCTTCGGATTTACGTTCATCTCCAAGACGACGTGAAAGTCTTACTGCTGGATCGTGTAAAGGCAGCACCTTGAAGTTCAATTATAAGTCAATGATTGTTTGTCCTCGACCCTTGCGGATCCTTCGCAAGTCAAAGTGCTTAACCCGATGGGCTAACCGGGAGGCAGTTCCTTTTTATGTAATATTTAAGCAGCAACGCAATTTTGGAAAGTTTCTTTCCATTTACATGGTTTCAACTTATACTTCTGTAAACACAAATAGCATGTACAATGCCTGAGTTATATATGCAGTGAAGTTAGACAAAATATTTATCAAAAGCCTTGTTAAAACCCATATGAATTAACCACTCATCTTATAAGTTAACTACTCATAAGCAAAGACTCCATTCTCCCCAGATGTGGCTTGACTAGGTGAAAACAGTTTCCGAAGACCAACACGGAATCTTTTGTTGGTTATTGAATAGACAAAAGGGTTCACTGCAGAATTCATTATCACCAGAAGACAGAAGAGAGGAAAAATAACGCTGTAATATTCTTGAGGCAATGACATGTATAAAACAACAAAGCGTAGGACGTTAAGGGGGAGCATGGTGACAGCGAAAACAACAACCACTGGCGTTAGTAGACGCTTCGCCTTGTTGTTCTGTTTTAGACGACGCCTCCCATGTTGGATGAATTTATTACTCTTGTATCTAGTACTCTGTCCGCAGTCATTCCGTGATGATTCAGCTGATGAAGTTCTGAGAAAGACGCTGCTTTTCTTGAGATGCTCTACAATCGACTGATATGTCCACATTATGATGGCGAGGGGAATGACATACCCGACAAGAACTATCAATGCCGTATGAACTTGGAGAAAGATATTTGAGGGTCCTGATATTTGCGCCCATTTTGGCCAGACAACCCTACAGTACGCTGCTGTACCTACTGTTGTATAGTCCATCATGAAGAACAGAGGCAAAGAGAAGATACAGAAATTCACAATGCAAACTACCAGGATGATCAGTCTTGATGATTTCATGGATCGGCCTCTGAACCCTTCAGCCAAGTTAACGATACTTCGACATCTTTCCACAGCGATTGTCACTATGGTCCAGATAGAGACCCCATAGAAGGTATCTTGTATTGGATAAAAGTACTCGCACATAACTCGACCCAAAGGCCACTGACCACTCATTTGTATTCTCAAAAGAATCAGAGGGACTACGATCAGAAGTATTCCCAAGTCTGAAACGGCGAGGACCCTGATGTAAAAGTCCATAGGCGACCTGCGAGTAAATTGTCTCACCACAATACATACTAAGGCATTTCCAATAACGCCAATAACAGTAGTAACTACAAGACAAGTTAGAATCAAAATATCACGGATCGTTTGTGCTTCAGCTGTAGTATCGCTGTAGTTGGATGCGTACGAGCTGAAGTTGTTAAAATAAGTCGAGATATTAACCGCGACTGTTGGAGGTGTTCCTGTTCCCATGTTTGTGGAAGTTGGCAATGCAAGTTTGCTGCCGTACAGATCTTATATAAGAACTTACTGAATATTATTATACTGTTTATGATAATACAGCGAGAAACAGATGGTTGAATGGGATCTTATTTCCAGTTATAAGGCTACGCGGTGAATCATCGTCTAATGGCAATCCGCCTTCAGAAATATTTGAAAAAAGCCTACGTTACCTTGAGTGCATTGTTTGTTAAACTCCCTCGTTCAACTTCTTCAATGAAATGAATTTAGCTGTCAGTGGTGATGAACATAATGCCAATTCAGCTGTTGAGCAAAACTGTCAAATAATTCTGCCACCGACTATTCAATAGAGTAGCTCTTGAGGGTATAGTGTTTGTTTTGGAGATATAGAATCCCGGTTTCTGGGGGAAATAAAACGATGCATATCGAAGGGAGGGGTGGGTGGGTAGTTTCCCAGAAATCGGGATTGAGCTGAATTGTTAGGGACTTTAAGCAACCACGACGGCATAAAATAATAGCCTTAATTACAATATACAGTATAGCTGCACATGAAAATGTACGCAGTCGCCTACATTTCCACCGTTCTCTGCAAATACAGAAAGTGAAAACCCCAAATTGTACGTTTTAAAGAGAACGCGAACGTAAGAAAGTAAATCAAACCGTTTTTCATTCGGCGTGAACGGAACTAATCATATTTTTCAAAACTCTGGTTGTGAAAAACAATTCAAGGCGAACAAGGGAAATAGTACACACCAAATTTCGGGAGAAAACATTTTCTACGTCCCGTCGTCATTGCCATCGCCATCTTGGATTCTTAAATTCCTAATAGGAACCATACGCACCGAGGACAGCAACGCCTGTGACGACGGGACGTGAAAAAGTGTTTTCTCCCGAAATTTGGTGTTTATCGTTTCATTTATTCACCTTTTATCGCTTTTCACATCCACATTTTTGAAAGATAAACATAGAGTTCCATTCATGTCGAACGAGAAACGGAGTGTTTTACTTTCTTACGTTCGCGTTCTTTTATAACGTGAAATTTGAGGTTTTTATACGTTGTGTTTTTGCAGAGAACCGGTCGAAATGTAGGCGACTGCGGGCATTTTCACGTGCAGTTATTGTTTTTTTGTATCGTCCAAGAAGCTGTCATCCTGGGTTGGTAAGGTCCCTAATCTAACATATGGGAGAATCCTGAGAGCTCGAAGTTATTAATGGTTGTTTATAATCGTTATAACCGAAATATAAATAAAATTCAGCATATTATCTTATTTTAAACTTTTTCAGCAAAGTGACATATTGTAAACCACTTCAGCGCGGTTTTTCTTTTGCGGTTTGCTATTTGGTTTTACTCCAATTGTCCTCATCATAAAAGTGCTGCGACCTTCACTGAAAATAAACTAGTTTCCTTTCAAGTAAACTGAGTTTTATATTATACAACAAACAGAAGGTAGCTCAAGAGAGTCTCTTTGAGTCCACTCAGACTCTTCAAGACTTTCTGTATATATTAATCTTGAGAATTTCTTGAATGTTCTTTTCTACTTCTTTCAAGCCCTTACAACCATGTTCAAATTTTAAACTTTCCGTGCTTAGTAAAGTTTGTTCAACTTATCCGTTTATGACATATAAATTGAAATAGAGTGTTATTATTGTTCTTACAGCAACTGTTCCATAAGGCAAACCATCCAGGAAGCACGCCTTAGTGCGTAGGAAATTCCAGACTTCTAGACTCTATATATTAACCTTCACAAGTACAATATTCAAATTTTGAACTCTTCGTGGCCATCTGTTTAGTCTATCGCTACGGTTTTTACAGGTTACTATCTTAATCAGTCGTTGTTATTGCTTTGAAAATTTGGTTGCCTGATATTCATGATATGTATATATTTCTATTTCAAATAGAGTGTTTGTTTCATTTTTTTCTTTTAAAAATGTTCCATATCAGGCAAATCATTAATTCTTTAGTGTTTTTGTTATCGATCTAATACCATCGGCGTAAGAAGTTACGCTGATCTTATAGAAACCCACCTTATCATTCTTGCGTATGAGTTAGAAACGTAAATGTCTGCATGTTTTAAGGTTTTGTTATTATTCATGGTAACTTCAGTAAAACTGGAGGCACAGGAATCAAATTATGTGAGAACGAGATTGATTTGATGTTATCTTAGAGGGGATTTACGCAATCATAAGCTTAAGCAACAAACGCAGAGGAGATGCCGTAATTGTGAGATAAGAACAAGCCCCGCTATTGATCAGTTCATAAGTGCGTCTACGTATCATGCACTAAACACTTTGCTTGGCGCAATTTTCTTTGATCCCAATTGATCCGAGTACATGTTTCCTCAGCGGTAATAATGCACTCAACACTATATAATACTGCCAGTCATAAGTAAAATATTTGAGAGAATTTTATATGACCAGCTATATAATTACCTATCTAATCATGATCTCTTAACAAATAAACAATTTGGATTCAGGAAACTCCATTCAACAATGACTGCTTTGAAAAACTCAACCAATTCGTGGTTGGTGAACATGGATCGGCGGCTTTTTAATATTGTTATTTTTCTCGACCTAAAAAAGGCCTTCGATACCGCTAACCACGTTATATTATTGGAAACAATTGAAGCTTTATGGAGTAAATTCCAGATCCCTCGAACTGCTGCAGTCCTATCTTTCAAATCGATATCAGATATGCGCAGTAGAGAATACAATGTCCAATGAGAGTCTAATTTCCTGTGGAGTCCCACAGGATCAATCCTTGGGCCACTGCTCTTTTTGGTCTACATGCCAAACTGCTTAGATACATCAACATCCTGTCTTTTTTGCCGATGATACAAACGTCACAGTTTGCGCCTCGGATATTAATGACGTTTCATATTGAGCAAACTGTGAACTACATAAAATCAACAATTGCCTTACAGCCAACAAATTGCATTTAAATGTCGCAAAAACAGAATTTATGCTGATTGGCTCTGAACAAAGATTGGCAAATCTAAATGAAGATCCAACTTTGAAAATTGGAGACAAGGCTATAAAAAAAGTTAACAATAGCAAAACAGTTGGGGTGATAATCGATGAAAACTTAAGATGGGAAGAACACATTAACCACATAACAAAGAAAATAGTGTCAGGTCTGGGGGCGCTCAAGAGGGCTAGGCCAATTATTTGCCAAAATCCACTAATGAAAATCTATGATTCTCTTGTTCAAACCCACTTGGATCACTGTTGTGAAGTGTGGGATACGTTTGATAAATTTCAAAATAGGGCTGCTAGACTCATTCTTGGGGCGGATTATAGAACGAGCTCAAATTAAACTAGTTCTCGAGATTCTCGACTGGGAGACACTTGATGTTAGGAGGGCTAACAAAAAAAGAGTTTTAATGCATAACATTCAAAATAATTGTTCGCCATCTTGTTTAGCTGAGCTATTTACCACGGTTGGAAGCTCAATCCATTACAATCTTAGGGGGTCAAACACAAAACTCTGTTTGCCCCAATCAAACACAGAATTTACTAAGAAAAGTTTATCCTATAATGGGGCAAAACTCTGGAATGGGTTTACAAGTGTGGTACGTGAGACGAAGTCCCTAGATACGTTTAAGAAACAAATAAGAATTGCCTCTGTCCTTAGATAAATATTGCATCGTTCGACTGCCTTGTAATAACTTAGTAAATAAATTAGTACTAAATTAGTATTTAGCGACTTATTATATTGAATTAGTATTTAGCGATATTTCTGATTTTCTTATATTAGGTTAGTGTATTTTTCTTTAGCATTAGCTTTTCTGATGCATCAAATGTTGTAAATATTCTATACTTATATGCGGCTAGTATCAACATGGCTTTTCTGAACATCATTGTAATTTTTTTTACTTATATGTAGATTGTATCAACACGGCTTTTATGTAAACCAATTAGTTCTACTGTTAAAATTTCCGTGTTTAAATAATAATAAATTGAATTCAATTGAACCGTTTCCCCACCCACAATTCCCTCTTTTGCTCTGACGCTTGCGCTCGAAATGTCAGCTGCTACTCGCTTTCCATGGCGGTTCGCATACCACAATCGACTTTAGTTGATCATACCAGTGTTTATCTTCCCCGCCGACGCAGACCAACACTAGTTTTTACAGAAACTAGTTACCCCTTGTGTCTACGTATGTTGCTTGCTCTTATGCTTGCATCGCTAGATAAATATGAAGCAGGCTTTACTGTAACCGTACTAAACTTGCTGTACCGTAACTATGTAATTAATTGATTGGATCAGAAATACAAAATCAATAACCATTTTAATGTCACGGTTACGGTACGATAACCATGTTGTACGATAACCATGTTGTAAGCCGTAATCTGCCCACTAATACGAAATCTGCTTGATATTCTAATGCGCTCCCCTCTCAACCAAATATTTAGCATGTACTTGAAGAGCAACCACTTATTGGGGTGTGTCCACACGAAACCGCGTGTATCCTCTTTATTAACATTACAGTCCGAGCGCAAAAATGTGAGAGCGCAAAAATGTGAGAGTGTAAAATGATTCAAACACACCTGTAAAAACGTGACTGCTACGACGACTCGGAAGAACTGCATTCTCTCAAAGAACAGTTATCCTGAAGAGTTTTTCAGGACCAATCTACTCATTATTGTATTCTTCAATTAATCTGTCCTTTTGTAATATTTCCATCTTGTGTAAATAATCTGTGGTCGTCGTTGTCCTGGATTCTTCTTTCTAAACACGACGATCCAAAACAGACAATTGTAGTCTAAAACCAAATCACATAATTGCAACCAACTGAGGGGACATATCCTATGTAATGGCGCTTGGACTGCTTTCCAGTTCGGTTTCGCAAATGTACCTATTATCTTCGTAGTTTTGGGTCTGGCGTAATAAACGTGCTAAAGTTTTCCGATCCCAAGTTTTTTATCCTCAATCAATCGTCGATTAAAGCCTTGGCTAGATAGGTTGTTCCATTTTGTATGTACATTTGTCCAAAGTAATTTAATTTCGCCGGGAGCTAAGCGAACCTTCATTCTTCAATGGAAGAGATTTCACAGCGGTGTGCCGACCTTTCTAGTTTTTTTTTTGCATCAAAATTGTCGCGCGCGCTGGAACGAGATTCCCATGAAACATTTGAAATTAATACAATCCTTTCAGCCAATCAGAAACGGGATTGTAACTTCAATATATAATAATAAATATAGACTAGTATATTATAATAATAAAATATTATCCGTTTGAACAAAGAAACTGATTATTTCTTATTAAAAATATTTTTCAAATGAACCAATATCTTTGAGAACAATTATTAAATTGTAACAAGAAACTATAAAGATGTATAAAGATGTATAACATTGGGTATTTGAATTAATTTTGAAGGCGAATAGGAGGAGGTAGGACTCAGATTATCCTATAAATATCATATTTAAACCAATCAGAGCTTTACTAGGAAATACAGGGCGGTATTTCATGGTTATTCTATGAAATACGAATGGGTTATTACACGAAAAGTTGTGTATTACCGCTGGGCAATTTTACGAGTCAGCTTTATTTTTTTCAAGCTTTGCGTTTAATAAATTGTTTATTATACGACGGCTACCACGAGAAAAAGTGTTTATTGTCGCTTATCTTAGAGCTCTGTTTGAAAATACTATCTTTCGGGGGGGGGGGGGGGGGGGGGGGTGACCCTGGTCCCCGAGCCAACTTTTCTTCAGATAAACAGGGCCTTAGTTTAATCAGCCTTTCGCGGCCTTTCAGGAGAACCGGACCGTTTGTTATGCTTATCGTCGACCGTCTAGATTTTGTTTTTATGTAAATAAGGACGTTTCATAGCTGTCGAACAGAGACATATGGATGACGTTAAAAAGTCAACTGTAAAGCAGCGAATTCGGTAGTCCCCCCCCCCCGTAATATTGTTTTTATAAACGGAACTTCAGGTTAGTGTTTTCATTATCTAGGCAAACATTGATCTGGTTATCGCGCGATGTACACGTAATTAATACTGACCAAAGATTTTTCTCCCTTGAAACTAGACAATCTTCAGTGACAGTTCACCATCATTCAATCTAATTTATCTGTGGATATTCCTATATCCACCCGAACATTCTAGATTTTTGTAGCTGTACTTTTGACCCGCCGTCTGATTTTTGAGTCAACGCATGATCGAAGCGCGATTGAGGCATAATCCAGGCATGATATAGGCGCATTATCAAGGCACGATAGAGGCATTATCGAAAGGCACGATCAGCCGTGATTCAGGCATGATCCAAAATCGTCCAAGACATGGTCGACGCATGATAGAACGATGTGGGCATGATACACGATCCTCTGAGGGCACGATAGGTTTTGAAAGTTAACGTTTTTGTTTCGCCGGTGCTACGCAAGTTCGTGCACAGGGCCATCTTATTTGAATGCGTGATAGAAACAAATTTCGTTTTTGGATTAAACAACAGTTTATAAGTCGTTATTCAAGTAGTTAACGTTGTTATTGTACCGTAAGGTGTAAGATTGGTTACAATTGTCCTTAAAAGTATGTCGATCGTGTTCGCTTCGAACTTATCTATGGCTTTACATATTTATTAAAGTGCCCATATAATCCCAAATGTGTTCTCATTTAAATCAATTCTACAGCAAGTAAATAGTTGAATAGCACAATATTACTTGATTATACTACTTGACAATATTACAGAGGTTTCTGTAACTCATGTGACAAACAGGAGGCCAACAAAATGTCACTTCAGATTCTCCTTGTGGATGAAACTATTTCAGAATTATACAAAATATTTGGTAGACTCACTAATATAAGGCCCAAATATAACATGTTCGTGTAAAAAAAAATCTCTGCCAGCACGTTTTGTATAAAAGCTATGGAGGCCTACTATGACGTACGTGTAATTATCATATTGGAAATAGATGGTTTGCACTCAATCCCCAGAGATTCAAATGAGAAAGGGCATGGCGGCCATGTTGGTGTACAGGACAAAAGAAGCTAACGAAGAATCTATTGTTAACTGTACACCAACATGGCGGCTATGACGTCACGTGCAAAGGGTCCATAGAAAGGTAATAAGTTCATGTCCTAGATACAACAATAGGTTAATTACGTTCTATTATGTTTCGGTCATAGAACGTCAGTAACATATTGGTGTATCTAGGACATGAACTTATTACCCATAGAAACCTCTATAACTCATACACGAAACACTCAGATCAATAATTATTTTACTATTTACTTAATACAGAATCGATTTGAATAAAATAATGGTTTATAGGTACTTCAAGGACGTGTTCAACATTAATTTTAAACATTTACACAATATAACACGTATAAGAAAAAATATAGAGCAGATTTCGTATGAGTGGAACAAACAGTTCCCTGCGTGCTAGCACAGTTCTCTCTCTGTCTTGTTAAAATTGAAAGTGAAGGAGAGACCTCTGCCGACATCCGACGCTTTCTCTGTCGCGCATGCGTGACGTTTCCTTGTCAACAAGTGACGTGTTTCCCACGTGAACCAACGCCTGTTCTTGTACTGTTAATCAGTGTCATACAAGTCGTGGCCATCTTGATGTTGATAACACAGTGGCCTCAATATTAGACCAGGAAAATGCAACTTGGATCATGCTTACAGCTCTTTCCGGTAAAACTTGTTTTCGAAACTGATTTTGTGGATGGCGGTTGATCAAAGAAAGCGTCGGATGTCGACATAGATATCTCTCCTTCGCTTTCCATTTTTCCAAGACTGAGAGAGAACTCTGCTATAGCAGGGAAACAAACTACATCACTGACTACAGCACGATTTTTGTACGGCATGCCGTGACATTGAATTGGTTTCCCACTATTGTTTGTGTCATGCTGGTCCTATGAAATTATTGAGTCACGGTACACAAACGACCAACTGCCGCTGTCGAAATGATCCAACTAATTCTGAAATGATCAATACAAAATAGGAATGATCCAACTCTCTTATGTCAAATAGAAAAGACGAAATAGAAATCCTTAACCCTGGTCCCCGAGCCAACTTTTCTTCAGATAAACAGGGCCTTAGTTTAATCAGCCTTTCGCGGCCTTTCAGGAACCGGGCCGTTTGTTATGCTTATCGTCGACCGTCTAGATTTTGTTTTTATGTAAATAAGGACGTTTTATAGCTGTCGAACAGAGACATATGGATGACGTTAAAAAGTCAACTGTAAAGCAGCGAATTCGGTAGTTTTTCCCCCCCGTAATATTGTTTTTATAAACGGAACTTCAGGTTAGTGTTTTCATTATCTAGGCAAACATTGATCTGGTTATCGCGCGATGTACACGTAATTAATACTGACCAAAGATTTTTCTCCCTTGAAACTAGACAATCTTCAGTGACAGTTCACCATCATTCAATCTAATTTATCTGTGGATATTCCTATATCCACCCGAACATTCTAGATTTTTGTAGCTGTACTTTTGACCCGCCGTCTGATTTTTGAGTCAACGCATGATCGAAGCGCGATTGAGGCATAATCCAGGCATGATATAGGCGCATTATCAAGGCACGATAGAGGCATTATCGAAAGGCACGATCAGCCGTGATTCAGGCATGATCCAAAATCGTCCAAGACATGGTCGACGCATGATAGAACGATGTGGGCATGATACACGATCCTCTGAGGGCACGATAGGTTTTGAAAGTTAACGTTTTTGTTTCGCCGGTGCTACGCAAGTTCGTGCACAGGGCCATCTTATTTGAATGCGTGATAGAAACAAATTTCGTTTTTGGATTAAACAACAGTTTATAAGTCGTTATTCAAGTAGTTAACGTTGTTATTGTACCGTAAGGTGTAAGATTGGTTACAATTGTCCTTAAAAGTATGTCGATCGTGTTCGCTTCGAACTTATCTATGGCTTTACATATTTATTAAAGTGCCCATATAATCCCAAATGTGTTCTCATTTAAATCAATTCTACAGCAAGTAAATAGTTGAATAGCACAATATTACTTGATTATACTACTTGACAATATTACAGAGGTTTCTGTAACTCATGTGACAAACAGGAGGCCAACAAAATGTCACTTCAGATTCTCCTTGTGGATGAAACTATTTCAGAATTATACAAAATATTTGGTAGACTCACTAATATAAGGCCCAAATATAACATGTTCGTGTAAAAAAAAATCTCTGCCAGCACGTTTTGTATAAAAGCTATGGAGGCCTACTATGACGTACGTGTAATTATCATATTGGAAATAGATGGTTTGCACTCAATCCCCAGAGATTCAAATGAGAAAGGGCATGGCGGCCATGTTGGTGTACAGGACAAAAGAAGCTAACGAAGAATCTATTGTTAACTGTACACCAACATGGCGGCTATGACGTCACGTGCAAAGGGTCCATAGAAACCTCTATAACTCATACACGAAACACTCAGATCAATAATTATTTTACTATTTACTTAATACAGAATCGATTTGAATAAAATAATGGTTTATAGGTACTTCAAGGACGTGTTCAACATTAATTTTAAACATTTACACAATATAACACGTATAAGAAAAAATATAGAGCAGATTTCGTATGAGTGGAACAAACAGTTCCCTGCGTGCTAGCACAGTTCTCTCTCTGTCTTGTTAAAATTGAAAGTGAAGGAGAGACCTCTGCCGACATCCGACGCTTTCTCTGTCGCGCATGCGTGACGTTTCCTTGTCAACAAGTGACGTGTTTCCCACGTGAACCAACGCCTGTTCTTGTACTGTTAATCAGTGTCATACAAGTCGTGGCCATCTTGATGTTGATAACACAGTGGCCTCAATATTAGACCAGGAAAATGCAACTTGGATCATGCTTACAGCTCTTTCCGGTAAAACTTGTTTTCGAAACTGATTTTGTGGATGGCGGTTGATCAAAGAAAGCGTCGGATGTCGACATAGATATCTCTCCTTCGCTTTCCATTTTTCCAAGACTGAGAGAGAACTCTGCTATAGCAGGGAAACAAACTACATCACTGACTACAGCACGATTTTTGTACGGCATGCCGTGACATTGAATTGGTTTCCCACTATTGTTTGTGTCATGCTGGTCCTATGAAATTATTGAGTCACGGTACACAAACGACCAACTGCCGCTGTCGAAATGATCCAACTAATTCTGAAATGATCAATACAAAATAGGAATGATCCAACTCTCTTATGTCAAATAGAAAAGACGAAATAGAAATCCTTAACCCTGGTCCCCGAGCCAACTTTTCTTCAGATAAACAGGGCCTTAGTTTAATCAGCCTTTCGCGGCCTTTCAGGAACCGGGCCGTTTGTTATGCTTATCGTCGACCGTCTAGATTTTGTTTTTATGTAAATAAGGACGTTTTATAGCTGTCGAACAGAGACATATGGATGACGTTAAAAAGTCAACTGTAAAGCAGCGAATTCGGTAGTTTTCCCCCCCCGTAATATTGTTTTTATAAACGGAACTTCAGGTTAGTGTTTTCATTATCTAGGCAAACATTGATCTGGTTATCGCTCGATGTACACGTAATTAATACTGACCAAAGATTTTTCTCCCTTGAAACTAGACAATCTTCAGTGACAGTTCACCATCATTCAATCTAATTTATCTGTGGATATTCCTATATCCACCCGAACATTCTAGATTTTTGTAGCTGTACTTTTGACCCGCCGTCTGATTTTTGAGTCAACGCATGATCGAAGCGCGATTGAGGCATAATCCAGGCATGATATAGGCGCATTATCAAGGCACGATAGAGGCATTATCGAAAGGCACGATCAGCCGTGATTCAGGCATGATCCAAAATCGTCCAAGACATGGTCGACGCATGATAGAACGATGTGGGCATGATACACGATCCGCTGAGGGCACGATAGGTTTTGAAAGTTAACGTTTTTGTTTCGCCGGTGCTACGCAAGTTCGTGCACAGGGCCATCTTATTTGAATGCGTAATAGAAACAAATTTCGTTTTTGGATTAAACAACAGTTTATAAGTCGTTATTCAAGTAGTTAACGTTGTTATTGTACCGTAAGGTGTAAGATTGGTTACAATTGTCCTTAAAAGTATGTCGATCGTGTTCGCTTCGAACTTATCTATGGCTTTACATATTTATTAAAGTGCCCATATAATCCCAAATGTGTTCTCATTTAAATCAATTCTACAGCAAGTAAATAGTTGAATAGCACAATATTACTTGATTATACTACTTGACAATATTACAGAGGTTTCTGTAACTCATGTGACAAACAGGAGGCCAACAAAATGTCACTTCAGATTCTCCTTGTGGATGAAACTATTTCAGAATTATACAAAATATTTGGTAGACTCACTAATATAAGGCCCAAATATAACATGTTCGTGTAAAAAAAAATCTCTGCCAGCACGTTTTGTATAAAAGCTATGGAGGCCTACTATGACGTACGTGTAATTATCATATTGGAAATAGATGGTTTGCACTCAATCCCCAGAGATTCAAATGAGAAAGGGCATGGCGGCCATGTTGGTGTACAGGACAAAAGAAGCTAACGAAGAATCTATTGTTAACTGTACACCAACATGGCGGCTATGACGTCACGTGCAAAGGGTCCATAGAAACCTCTATAACTCATACACGAAACACTCAGATCAATAATTATTTTACTATTTACTTAATACAGAATCGATTTGAATAAAATAATGGTTTATAGGTACTTCAAGGACGTGTTCAACATTAATTTTAAACATTTACACAATATAACACGTATAAGAAAAAATATAGAGCAGATTTCGTATGAGTGGAACAAACAGTTCCCTGCGTGCTAGCACAGTTCTCTCTCTGTCTTGTTAAAATTGAAAGTGAAGGAGAGACCTCTGCCGACATCCGACGCTTTCTCTGTCGCGCATGCGTGACGTTTCCTTGTCAACAAGTGACGTGTTTCCCACGTGAACCAACGCCTGTTCTTGTACTGTTAATCAGTGTCATACAAGTCGTGGCCATCTTGATGTTGATAACACAGTGGCCTCAATATTAGACCAGGAAAATGCAACTTGGATCATGCTTACAGCTCTTTCCGGTAAAACTTGTTTTCGAAACTGATTTTGTGGATGGCGGTTGATCAAAGAAAGCGTCGGATGTCGACATAGATATCTCTCCTTCGCTTTCCATTTTTCCAAGACTGAGAGAGAACTCTGCTATAGCAGGGAAACAAACTACATCACTGACTACAGCACGATTTTTGTACGGCATGCCGTGACATTGAATTGGTTTCCCACTATTGTTTGTGTCATGCTGGTCCTATGAAATTATTGAGTCACGGTACACAAACGACCAACTGCCGCTGTCGAAATGATCCAACTAATTCTGAAATGATCAATACAAAATAGGAATGATCCAACTCTCTTATGTCAAATAGAAAAGACGAAATAGAAATCCTTAACCCTGGTCCCCGAGCCAACTTTTCTTCAGATAAACAGGGCCTTAGTTTAATCAGCCTTTCGCGGCCTTTCAGGAACCGGGCCGTTTGTTATGCTTATCGTCGACCGTCTAGATTTTGTTTTTATGTAAATAAGGACGTTTTATAGCTGTCGAACAGAGACATATGGATGACGTTAAAAAGTCAACTGTAAAGCAGCGAATTCGGTAGTTTCCCCCCCCCGTAATATTGTTTTTATAAACGGAACTTCAGGTTAGTGTTTTCATTATCTAGGCAAACATTTATCTGGTTATCGCTCGATGTACACGTAATTAATACTGACCAAAGATTTTTCTCCCTTGAAACTAGACAATCTTCAGTGACAGTTCACCATCATTCAATCTAATTTATCTGTGGATATTCCTATATCCACCCGAACATTCTAGATTTTTGTAGCTGTACTTTTGACCCGCCGTCTGATTTTTGAGTCAACGCATGATCGAAGCGCGATTGAGGCATAATCCAGGCATGATATAGGCGCATTATCAAGGCACGATAGAGGCATTATCGAAAGGCACGATCAGCCGTGATTCAGGCATGATCCAAAATCGTCCAAGACATGGTCGACGCATGATAGAACGATGTGGGCATGATACACGATCCGCTGAGGGCACGATAGGTTTTGAAAGTTAACGTTTTTGTTTCGCCGGTGCTACGCAAGTTCGTGCACAGGGCCATCTTATTTGAATGCGTGATAGAAACAAATTTCGTTTTTGGATTAAACAACAGTTTATAAGTCGTTATTCAAGTAGTTAACGTTGTTATTGTACCGTAAGGTGTAAGATTGGTTACAATTGTCCTTAAAAGTATGTCGATCGTGTTCGCTTCGAACTTATCTATGGCTTTACATATTTATTAAAGTGCCCATATAATCCCAAATGTGTTCTCATTTAAATCAATTCTACAGCAAGTAAATAGTTGAATAGCACAATATTACTTGATTATACTACTTGACAATATTACAGAGGTTTCTGTAACTCATGTGACAAACAGGAGGCCAACAAAATGTCACTTCAGATTCTCCTTGTGGATGAAACTATTTCAGAATTATACAAAATATTTGGTAGACTCACTAATATAAGGCCCAAATATAACATGTTCGTGTAAAAAAAAATCTCTGCCAGCACGTTTTGTATAAAAGCTATGGAGGCCTACTATGACGTACGTGTAATTATCATATTGGAAATAGATGGTTTGCACTCAATCCCCAGAGATTCAAATGAGAAAGGGCATGGCGGCCATGTTGGTGTACAGGACAAAAGAAGCTAACGAAGAATCTATTGTTAACTGTACACCAACATGGCGGCTATGACGTCACGTGCAAAGGGTCCATAGAAACCTCTATAACTCATACACGAAACACTCAGATCAATAATTATTTTACTATTTACTTAATACAGAATCGATTTGAATAAAATAATGGTTTATAGGTACTTCAAGGACGTGTTCAACATTAATTTTAAACATTTACACAATATAACACGTATAAGAAAAAATATAGAGCAGATTTCGTATGAGTGGAACAAACAGTTCCCTGCGTGCTAGCACAGTTCTCTCTCTGTCTTGTTAAAATTGAAAGTGAAGGAGAGACCTCTGCCGACATCCGACGCTTTCTCTGTCGCGCATGCGTGACGTTTCCTTGTCAACAAGTGACGTGTTTCCCACGTGAACCAACGCCTGTTCTTGTACTGTTAATCAGTGTCATACAAGTCGTGGCCATCTTGATGTTGATAACACAGTGGCCTCAATATTAGACCAGGAAAATGCAACTTGGATCATGCTTACAGCTCTTTCCGGTAAAACTTGTTTTCGAAACTGATTTTGTGGATGGCGGTTGATCAAAGAAAGCGTCGGATGTCGACATAGATATCTCTCCTTCGCTTTCCATTTTTCCAAGACTGAGAGAGAACTCTGCTATAGCAGGGAAACAAACTACATCACTGACTACAGCACGATTTTTGTACGGCATGCCGTGACATTGAATTGGTTTCCCACTATTGTTTGTGTCATGCTGGTCCTATGAAATTATTGAGTCACGGTACACAAACGACCAACTGCCGCTGTCGAAATGATCCAACTAATTCTGAAATGATCAATACAAAATAGGAATGATCCAACTCTCTTATGTCAAATAGAAAAGACGAAATAGAAATCCTTAACCCTGGTCCCCGAGCCAACTTTTCTTCAGATAAACAGGGCCTTAGTTTAATCAGCCTTTCGCGGCCTTTCAGGAACCGGGCCGTTTGTTATGCTTATCGTCGACCGTCTAGATTTTGTTTTTATGTAAATAAGGACGTTTTATAGCTGTCGAACAGAGACATATGGATGACGTTAAAAAGTCAACTGTAAAGCAGCGAATTCGGTAGTTTTCCCCCCCCGTAATATTGTTTTTATAAACGGAACTTCAGGTTAGTGTTTTCATTATCTAGGCAAACATTGATCTGGTTATCGCTCGATGTACACGTAATTAATACTGACCAAAGATTTTTCTCCCTTGAAACTAGACAATCTTCAGTGACAGTTCACCATCATTCAATCTAATTTATCTGTGGATATTCCTATATCCACCCGAACATTCTAGATTTTTGTAGCTGTACTTTTGACCCGCCGTCTGATTTTTGAGTCAACGCATGATCGAAGCGCGATTGAGGCATAATCCAGGCATGATATAGGCGCATTATCAAGGCACGATAGAGGCATTATCGAAAGGCACGATCAGCCGTGATTCAGGCATGATCCAAAATCGTCCAAGACATGGTCGACGCATGATAGAACGATGTGGGCATGATACACGATCCGCTGAGGGCACGATAGGTTTTGAAAGTTAACGTTTTTGTTTCGCCGGTGCTACGCAAGTTCGTGCACAGGGCCATCTTATTTGAATGCGTGATAGAAACAAATTTCGTTTTTGGATTAAACAACAGTTTATAAGTCGTTATTCAAGTAGTTAACGTTGTTATTGTACCGTAAGGTGTAAGATTGGTTACAATTGTCCTTAAAAGTATGTCGATCGTGTTCGCTTCGAACTTATCTATGGCTTTACATATTTATTAAAGTGCCCATATAATCCCAAATGTGTTCTCATTTAAATCAATTCTACAGCAAGTAAATAGTTGAATAGCACAATATTACTTGATTATACTACTTGACAATATTACAGAGGTTTCTGTAACTCATGTGACAAACAGGAGGCCAACAAAATGTCACTTCAGATTCTCCTTGTGGATGAAACTATTTCAGAATTATACAAAATATTTGGTAGACTCACTAATATAAGGCCCAAATATAACATGTTCGTGTAAAAAAAAATCTCTGCCAGCACGTTTTGTATAAAAGCTATGGAGGCCTACTATGACGTACGTGTAATTATCATATTGGAAATAGATGGTTTGCACTCAATCCCCAGAGATTCAAATGAGAAAGGGCATGGCGGCCATGTTGGTGTACAGGACAAAAGAAGCTAACGAAGAATCTATTGTTAACTGTACACCAACATGGCGGCTATGACGTAACGTGCAACGGGTCCATAGAAACCTCTATAATTCATACACGCAACACTCCACGGTGGGCATAAATGACCCCGAAATCGCCAGGGTTGAGCGTGACCAAAATTAGATAAAATGGCACAATTTCCTAAATTCTCCTTGAAATTGAATAAAATTTTCACAGTTTACTATGCAAGTAAAATTTAAGGTTCTGGTTAAATTAGTTTTAGATAATGACATTATTGTGACGTCATAAGAGTAAGCTCCTTTTTTGGTCAAATTCCTTTTTAAATAGTCGTTTAAAGTAAAGTACGCTATAACGAAGATATGGCGATGCGTTTTTATTTGGCACAATTTTGAAGTCTCTATGATAAATATTCCCGAAGTTATTAAGGATTTAATATTTTCATGACGTCATATCTGTGACGTAATGTGTTTTACATAAATGGGGCTTTCCACTGTAGAAGAAAAACAAAAACTCGATATTACAACTACTTAGTGCGTTAGAAGTGCATTGGTAAAAAAAATAGATACAATGCTCACTCGCCTATATTTAGAGGGCGTTTCCAAATACTCATGACGTCATAGTGACGTTTACGTTTTTTTCAATGTAACCTTGAAAGCATTTATCCATTAAAAATTACAATTCAAAAAACATACGATTTTGGGTACTAAGGTCTTCTTAAAGTTTCTAGATTGTCATGTAATAATATTTAACACTCCAAAAGTTATTTGAAGAAATATGTTTCATAAATGGTTTTATGCTGTTTATTTCCCGCCAAAATTTGGCGGGAAAATTACGAAAATTCAAAATTAAATAACTTTTCTCCCTCTTAACCAATCGAAATAGGGTTTCGATTACTTTGTTCCCAACAAGAGGAGAATTGAAAAATTTAACATTTTTGTATCTTACGGCTACTTGAAAATATGGAGAAACCTATTATAAATGGATGAATGACGTCATTGTGACGTCATTAAGATGTTCGCGTTAACACAAAACACAACATTCTATTTTGTTTAGCGCTCTAAACCTCTCCATAAAAAAATCATTATTGTACTGTTGAAAGTCTTGAAGATATAGACAAATAAACCGACCATGGCGATTTTGGGGTCATTTATGCCCACCGTGCTCAGATCAATAATTATTTTACTATTTACTTAATACAGAATCGATTTGAATAAAAAAATGGTTTATAGGTACTTCAAGGACGTGTTCAACCTTTAAACATTTACACAATATAACACGTATAAGAAAAAATATAGAGCAGATTTCGTGTGAGTGGCCAAACTGTTCCCTGCGTGCTAGCACAGTTCTCACTCTGTCTTGTTAAAATGGAAAGTGAAGGAGAGACCTCTGCCGACATCCGACGCTTTCTCTGTCGCGCATGCGTGAAGTTTCCTTGTCAACAAGTGACGTGTATCCCACGTGAACCAATGCATGTTCTTGTACTGTTAATCAGTGTCATACAAGTCGTGGCCATCTTGATGTTGATAATACAGTGGCCTCAATATTAGACCAGGAAAATGCAACTTGGATCATGCGTACAGCTCTTTCCGGTAAAACTTGTTTTCGAAACTGGTTTTCTGGATGGCGGTTGATCAAAGAAAGCGTCGGATGTGGACATAGATATCTCTCCTTCACTTTCCATTTTACCAAGACAGAGAGAGAACTCTGCTAGCAGGGAAACAAACTACATCACTGACTACAGCACGATTTATGTACGGCATGCCGTGACATTGAATTGGTTTCCCACTATTGTTTGTGTACTGCTGGTCCTATGAAATTATTGAGTCACGGTACACAAACGACCAACTGCCGCTGTCGAAATGATCCAACTAATTCTGAAATGATCAATACAAAATAGGAATGATCCAACTCTCTTATGTCAAATAAAAAAGACGAAATAGAAATCATTAACCTAATCACAGTTACAGTTCATCAGAAACAAATATTAATGAGCGATATGTTCATTATCAACTGGCTACGCAGAAAAGTTTCCAAAACGTTTAGTTTTTCAACTCAGAACATTGACCATAAGAAAGCATTTGCCGCTTACAACAGAAACATTTATATTCAAGATCGAAGTTAGAAGGACGGTGAAACTCAGATTGAGATATGCAGTCTCCCATACAAAATTGGACAAAATGTAGCGTAACTTTAAGGATGATTTCCAATAGCTTATGTGTAGCGTCGGTGGAACTGAGTAACCGAAGGTATGATTGAGTAAATAAACATATCAACAGCAATAAGCAGCTTACAACAGGTCGAATTTGTAAATGGTTGTGAAGAAAACAGCAAAATGCAAGCGGTACTTGGCGTTTTTTTTACCCTTTTCTCTGTTATTTTCCAGTCGAAATTAACTTGCCGCGATAGACCTAGCCTGATTTTCAGATGGTATGAGGTCGTCCGCTCACTTTCTCCCCTCCCCTTCTGATGGACTTCAGAGACGTTCATGTTCCCCATTGTCTAAATTTCAACCAATCAGAGCGAACTTTACACTTTTGACAAAGTCTGGAATTTAAGGAATGTGCTCGTATATTTTTTATAAATGGCGTTGGTGAAGAACTTGAGCAGAGTTCCGACCTCAGTTGTAAAGTTTTCAGAATTTCGAAGCTATATCCAGAGCAGAAGAAAGCATTGAAATCGTTCATTCATCGACAATCTACGTATGGGCTTTTGGCTTTTAGAAGACCAAATATTTCAGGGAATGGTGTTAAATTTGTACAGGAGTGATCACACATAATGAATATGTTATGGCACATGTTTGGTTAATTTGCTCAAATATTTATGTTTCCAGAATTTTGAACACATTTCCGAAATTTTTTGTACGGCAATATCATCTAAACTTTGCACAAAAAGTCCGGTTAAAACATATCAAACTTCAAAACGTTTTAAAAATAAAAGTAAAATCGTAAAAGTTCTAAGATCACAGTAATAAACTTTCCGGCATGGAATCGAGGCTGATATTCATTGTCCTGCAAATACTGCACGCAAACTTCCATTTAAAAATGTCCTGCTCTCCAAAGAACCACAGCAGCTCAAACAGGATACCATAATGAGAAATTGACAAAAGTTTGAAGCTGTAGAATTTTTTTTTTTCAGTGCATGAAAGCTGAAAAATACAACTAGTAATAGGTACTTATTGACCGAGTGGGAGGGCCGGACGGGAAAATATTTGGCTCGAGGTCATGACGTACGGACCGAGCGCAGTACAAAATGACCGAGAGCCAAATATTTCCCCTCCGGCCCGACATAACTCAGTCAATAGGTTCTTTTATCATATGACCATATGTTTTGTAGAACAAACTGCAAAACAGCAAGAAATAATTGTGCAGCCCTCATCACGTGACTTTTGACTCGGGCCCAGCCCACGCTGGCCTAGACTTTGACAGATTGTGCTTGGCCGCGCCATTTCCATTTTGCACTACCAGATCCTCTTCGGAGAGATCCACATTGCTATAGCGCTTGTTCACATCTCCAGCTCCCACACGTGTTAGCGTGGTGGCTGGGGTTTAAAGCAGCCTTCGAGCTCGCCGTTAGAGTAACCAGATTCTGAGGCCTATGGCTAAAGTGAGGCTGACGGTTTTGGGGGCTATGCCATGCTGATGAGTCCTAACAATGACGAAACAGCTGTACATGGTTGCCACTCTACCGGTAATAAGATGTGAGCATGCGTATTAGACGCTAGCTACGTCATAGCGTGTGTTGGGTAGTGCCATGCAACGTGCTTGTAAAAGTAGCATCTTATGCCACTGGCAGTGCTCCTATTTTTCTTAAATTGTGCCAGAAATTATGCTAGTTTTTTAAAAAATATACTACTACTAGCATAAAGCGCAAAATTATACAAATGCAACAACAATTCTCACTTCCTGGCAATCCGGCCTGGGTCACTTCCTGTCGTACCCAGGTTAGAAAAATCGACCCTATCCTAATATCAAATATATACTGAAAAACTGACAAAAAATGATTTTGCTGCTTTCCGAATAATCTTTACAAAAGGTGCTTTTGTATTGTAATATTGATATAATGCGATTCGTGCCCAAAAAAGCTGACATAATCAACAAATGCCTTATTTTGGACTTCAAAACAAGCAAAAAATACTAATTATGCTAGGAAAATTGGAGGGACCACAGACGAAATGATAAAAAATCGGATCTCCTAGCGTGTAGGGATCTGATCAGCAATATATATATATAAATAGACAACAAAGGAAAGGCTGATTCAACGGTAGAGAGTTTTTTCTTCCAATATTTCGATCTTAAAGACCGTTTTAACGAACACCTTAAAGACCGCTTTAACGAAGACCGCCGTACAGTAGATAATCCTTCTAACACATCCAAACCCACTGCCGTTTCAAAACATTTTCTAACTAATAATCATTTACCTACTGATGTGCAGTTAATTCCACTAGAACTTGTTTTTTCTCAGCGAGACAGTATACGCAAGGCGCGCGAAGCGTATCTTATCGATAGTGGTCTAACTCTTGAACCTCTAGGCCAGTGAATAAACGTGATTAGATTTAACTTGTATTTCATAATCATCATCACGTCACTTTTTTATTATTTTCGTTTCTTATTATATGTCACTCTCCACCTTCTTTTCATTGGTTTATGTCTTTTATCATAAGATTGTGCAATTCATAATTCATGTATTATTTCGTAATGATTCTAGTTTATCGAAATAATGTAAGAAAAATCTCTCTACCGTTGAATCAGCCATTCATTTGTTGTCTAATTATGCTTGCAGTATTTTTTTCAGAAAATCATGAAAATTGTGCTCGTAATGGCGAATTATGCCAAAAATTGTGCTAACACAATCTGTCCAAGCCTACGCTGGCCCGAGTAATAGACCCTTTCAGCTTGCCTGTTTATTGCCCCATTTCAGACCACCTGACTTTTCCCTTGAGTAATGCGTTTGTTTTTCTGTATCCCAAGAGGAAATGTACCAATTTCTATAATTGGAAAATAAAGCACTGAATCCTCTGGAGAACTATCACGTGGTCTGAAATGGGGCAACAAACAGGCAAGGTGAAAGGGTCTCTCATATATCTATATTTTGTAAAACATTTCTATAATTCTCGAGGCAGGGGTGGTCAAATATTTGTTTTACAAAAGACACGGGGTAGCCCATAAATTAAAAACATTTTGTGAGGGTAGGCTGCCTAAAATAAAGAATGTTCGGTAAGAACGACCGCAAAATTGGAGTCGATCAGAAGTTTCTTAGCTTCTATCGTACTACCATGGCTAACTCCGCTGAATACTCTGATCGTTTAGCAGGCTATCCCAGATATCTTTGCAGGCTTTGAAAGCTGAGTTTTCAGTGATTATTTTGATTCTAAACATGGCAACATTTAAGGTATTTATAGAGACTAAAAGGACCCTGGGGTTACACCTAAACTTGCGATATGGAAGCTGATATTCAACATAGTAGTTTTACTTCCGGTTCTGTTCGCGCGGACATACCTTAAAAGACAAGGAGTTAAAAGATCTCTTATTTCCCAGGAACAGCTTTCATACGGCCATCCCTGCCATTTCAAAAGGTATTCAAAATCCTAGAAACGTTTTTGAAAGCAGCGTTTGGCAGTTTTCACACGCCGTGTATGTTCATTTGTAAACTTCGCATGGGCGAAATTCTTACCAATAATGATACGTTCAAGCTCTACTTACATGTCGTATTTTTCTCCTTTCTAGGATTCGCTCAACCTCATAAAACCGTCTTCGTTTCCTACTTGAAGCAACATCGTATAAATCACTGAAGAAACTGAATTTAGTTGGCAATAATCTGGTCTATCTGACACTCGCTTTCTGGACGCCATGTTTGTTTCTATATTTTCAGAGAACACCGCCGGCATTTGCAGGCTCAGTGTCAAGATGTTGGCCGGCGCCATGCATGACCAAGATTTCTGGCGACGACCATCTAATTTGATCTGAAGGGGAAATTTAGAGAAGGCCTGAGAAAGGGTGGTCAGCAGTTTCTGCATTGTCGCTGGCTATGAGTCGCCATAAAACCGTTTGTGTTGTGTTGAAAACAATTTAAAAAAACACTTAGACTTTCTCAAAGTCCTTCTTAGCCCCCCACACGAAGGACTTTTCCCACTTGCATCGCGCCAAATTTACCGGTTGATTTTCAACCGGAGGCGTGGCTTATGACGTACTAAGATTTGCCCAATCACAAAGTCAGTCGACCGTGGGTGTGGTATTTACAATTTGATTGTACTCAAAAAGAGTTTGTCAAAGGCGCGAAAAGTAAGCTCCGCCCCTGAAACGTGTTTTCGCGCCAAAACATAATCCCCCGATTCAATTTCCTGCAAGTGAAACAAGTCGAACTCGCCTCTCGCTTCGATTCTCGCGCTCGATTTTTGACCCAGTAATCGCTTACCCAGTGACTCAGCGAGTTCGACTTGGCGCAAGTCTTAAAAAACACTGTACGAGCACGAATAAGGACCCAGCGTTGCATGATTAACAGTTATGATCGGAAAAATACTTTCGCTCGGATCAAGTTGTTGGAAGTCGCTCATTGGCCCATATTCTGTTAAATCTACATCTCTGTGCTCAGGATTTCATCGTTATTTATTAAACCGGAGTTGTGTTCAATAATTATCTCTGATATTTTATTTAGAAGTTTTTTTTGGAGTCTGTTATTGATTTCTTTTTTGGGGGGTTACATTTCACAACATGGCCAAGTACTCTAAGTACAGTTAATTATGCTCTAAAATTAACTATACAACAGTTTGGAACCATGTAAGGCAAGTTACTGGTAATAATCACTCATTTAATTCATACTACTACTCCCAAATGCCATACATTAAAACCTGCACCACTTATAGCGACTTATAGAGCCTGTTAGAATTATATGTGTAACTTAAACTTACAACAGTTTGGAACCATGTAAGGCAAGTTACTGGTAATAATCACTCATTTAATTCATACTACTACTCCCAAATGCCATACATTAAAACCTGCACCACTTATAGCGACTTCAGTATAGAGCCTGTTAGAATTATATGTGTAACTTAAACTTACAACAGTTTGGAACCATGTAAGGCAAGTTACTGGTAATAATCACTCATTTAATTCATACTACTACTCCCAAATGCCATACATTAAAACCTGCACCACTTATAGCGACTTCAGTATAGAGCCTGTTAGAATTATATGTGTAACTTAAACTTACAACAGTTTGGAACCATGTAAGGCAAGTTACTGGTAATAATCACTCATTTAATTCATACTACTACTCCCAAATGCCATACATTAAAACCTGCACCACTTATAGCGACTTATAGAGCCTGTTAGAATTATATGTGTAACTTAAACTTACAATAGTTTGGAACCATGTAAGGCAAGTTACTGGTAATAATCACTCATTTAATTCATACTACTACTCCCAAATGCCATACATTAAAACCTGCACCACTTATAGCGACTTATAGAGCCTGTTAGAATTATATGTGTAACTTAAACTTACAATAGTTTGGAACCATGTAAGGCAAGTTACTGGTAATAATCACTCATTTAATTCATACTACTACTCCCAAATGCCATACATTAAAACCTGCACCACTTATAGCGACTTATAGAGCCTGTTAGAATTATATGTGTAACTTAAACTTACAACAGTTTGGAACCATGTAAGGCAAGTTACTGGTAATAATCACTCATTTAATTCATACTACTACTCCCAAATGCCATACATTAAAACCTGCACCACTTATAGCGACTTCAGTATAGAGCCTGTTAGAATTATATGTGTAACTTAAACTTACAACAGTTTGGAACCATGTAAGGCAAGTTACTGGTAATAATCACTCATTTAATTCATACTACTACTCCCAAATGCCATACATTAAAACCTGCACCACTTATAGCGACTTATAGAGCCTGTTAGAATTATATGTGTAACTTAAACTTACAACAGTTTGGAACCATGTAAGGCAAGTTACTGGTAATAATCACTCATTTAATTCATACTAGTACTCCCAAATGCCATACATTAAAACCTGCACCACTTATAGCGACTTCAGTATAGAGCTGTTAGAATTATGTGTAACTTAAACTTACAATAGTTTGGAACCATGTAAGGCAAGTTACTGGTAATAATCACTCATTTAATTCATACTACTACTCCCAAATGCCATACATTAAAACCTGCACCACTTATAGCGACTTATAGAGCCTGTTAGAATTATATGTGTAACTTAAACTTACAACAGTTTGGAACCATGTAAGGCAAGTTACTGGTAATAATCACTCATTTAATTCATACTACTACTCCCAAATGCGATACATTAAAACCTGCACCACTTATAGCGACTTATAGAGCCTGTTAGAATTATATGTGTAACTTAAACTTACAACAGTTTGGAACCATGTAAGGCAAGTTACTGGTAATAATCACTCATTTAATTCATACTACTACTCCCAAATGCCATACATTAAAACCTGCACCACTTATAGCGACTTATAGAGCCTGTTAGAATTATATGTGTAACTTAAACTTACAATAGTTTGGAACCATGTAAGGCAAGTTACTGGTAATAATCACTCATTTAATTCATACTACTACTCCCAAATGCCATACATTAAAACCTGCACCACTTATAGCGACTTATAGAGCCTGTTAGAATTATATGTGTAACTTAAACTTACAATAGTTTGGAACCATGTAAGGCAAGTTACTGGTAATAATCACTCATTTAATTCATACTACTACTCCCAAATGCCATACATTAAAACCTGCACCACTTATAGCGACTTATAGAGCCTGTTAGAATTATATGTGTAACTTAAACTTACAACAGTTTGGAACCATGTAAGGCAAGTTACTGGTAATAATCACTCATTTAATTCATACTACTACTCCCAAATGCCATACATTAAAACCTGCACCACTTATAGCGACTTCAGTATAGAGCCTGTTAGAATTATATGTGTAACTTAAACTTACAACAGTTTGGAACCATGTAAGGCAAGTTACTGGTAATAATCACTCATTTAATTCATACTACTACTCCCAAATGCCATACATTAAAACCTGCACCACTTATAGCGACTTATAGAGCCTGTTAGAATTATATGTGTAACTTAAACTTACAACAGTTTGGAACCATGTAAGGCAAGTTACTGGTAATAATCACTCATTTAATTCATACTACTACTCCCAAATGCCATACATTAAAACCTGCACCACTTATAGCGACTTATAGAGCCTGTTAGAATTATATGTGTAACTTAAACTTACAACAGTTTGGAACCATGTAAGGCAAGTTACTGGTAATAATCACTCATTTAATTCATACTACTACTCCCAAATGCCATACATTAAAACCTGCACCACTTATAGCGACTTATAGAGCCTGTTAGAATTATATGTGTAACTTAAACTTACAACAGTTTGGAACCATGTAAGGCAAGTTACTGGTAATAATCACTCATTTAATTCATACTACTACTCCCAAATGCCATACATTAAAACCTGCACCACTTATAGCGACTTATAGAGCCTGTTAGAATTATATGTGTAACTTAAACTTACAATAGTTTGGAACCATGTAAGGCAAGTTACTGGTAATAATCACTCATTTAATTCATACTACTACTCCCAAATGCCATACATTAAAACCTGCACCACTTATAGCGACTTATAGAGCCTGTTAGAATTATATGTGTAACTTAAACTTACAACAGTTTGGAACCATGTAAGGCAAGTTACTGGTAATAATCACTCATTTAATTCATACTACTACTCCCAAATGCCATACATTAAAACCTGCACCACTTATCATAGCGACTTCAGTATAGAGCCTGTTAGAATTATATGTGTAACTTAAACTTACAACAGTTTGGAACCATGTAAGGCAAGTTACTGGTAATAATCACTCATTTAATTCATACTACTACTCCCAAATGCCATACATTAAAACCTGCACCACTTATAGCGACTTATAGAGCCTGTTAGAATTATATGTGTAACTTAAACTTACACATATATACATTGTCTCCGCTAACTTTCTTCTTCTTCCTTTTTATGATAGTTTTTCATATTTGTTTTGTAATTCGTAGTGTTTGTAATACATCTCTGTGCTCAGGATTTCATCGTTATTTATTAAACCGGAGTTGTGTTCAATAATTATCTCTGATATTTTATTTAGAAGTTTTTTTGGAGTCTGTATTTCGTAGTGTTTGTAATACATATCCCCAGAGAGGGTGGTCATGGCTAGAAAATGAGTAAGGATTTTTCAGAACCAGTCTGCCAACTCAGAAGTGTATATCATGTTGTTTTGTTTTGCTACCTGTAACTCAGTCCTCCACCTTGAGTGAAATAAAGACTGTTGTTGTAGTGTAATTATTTTTTGTAACGTATCGTCATTTCCTTACAAACAACACAGTTCGAAATTTCAGAGGTAATGCTTGATTGAACACAACTCGGTTACAGCTGAGAAAGGTCCGTTTTCTCCCAAAACAACATATCTCAACGGACATCGAGAAAATCTACTATATAGAGTACGCGTGCTGATCGATAGCTGAATTTCTTTCTCTTTAGACCTTCATTCTTACCCCTTTCTTGAAGAATGTGAATCCTCTCTAATCCCAGCGAATTATAACGAAAAGAAAAAGAAAGAAATGGAAAAAGTGTTTTAAAAGGTATAAGCACATAATATTGTTTGTGGTGGTCAATCACAGGGCTAGAACTTAGTCAACAGAATCCACAGAAATGTAGGCTTTGTCGTAGAGTTGATTCATCGATGACAGCTCATGATTATACACTCTTTACAAAACGCACTTGTCATATGATACATGATGGATTTGACAATAATAACTTAGATGAATTATTGCCTGAGATCGATACATCCGTTGAGTCACGTTTGAGTGTCAAGTCATTAAAGGCCGAACAACTTGTGGTTCGCAATTACCTTCTGTCTGGGACAGGATGTCTACCCACCCCACTCTTTCCCCCATCCCCCTCCCTCCCCAACCCACCCAACCCACTCCCACTCCCATAGACATAGACAAACGTTATTTAGACACATAATCTAGTCATATTACATGCTCTTTCTGAGAGCTGTATGTGTAATTAAAAGTAATTACATTAATACCTACTCTAGTTTTCAGTTACAGAGATTTATCCATTATAACTCAGTACAGTATATATGCTGCTCTGAAAGGGGTGCAGTACACTGTTCACCTCTAGTATACGCTGTTCTTCGATCCAGGGGTTAATCCCACGAATTTTGGATGGAGGTATGCCGCCGGAGTCTCAAAACTCTGTCCCCATTTCAGCCCCCCCCCCCCCCAAACCCCCCAAATATGGTGATTTTCCATACCAGTTTTAAAGCAGCCTTAAATCGCGTTATCCAATGACACGGTGTTTTTTCTCTTTGTATTTTGAACATCAATGTCAGATAATAAGAAAGAAAAGCTAAGAGAAGTCAATGGAAATGTGTGGTCATGTGAAAATCATACCCTATTCCAAGCTAAAAAGACAAAATGTATAAACGTATTTCAGACTAAAACAGCTGAAAACCATACCCTTTGGTGCAGTACATACACATATAGCTTATATATGGGAGTACTCAGCTGTCTATATAATTCAAGGATGATGTTCTTGGACGCTTCGATCGCAACGTGGAAATGTAAAAGCAATTATCGTGGCCCAAATTTGCCATTCTATATTAGTGTGATATTGTATATTACCCCTCGGGGCTTTAACTTTATATAATCGCTATGCCAAACAAGTGTAGCCATATTAAGCCACTTGTCTGCTTTGTTTAATGCTTAGACTGAAGTCTTATGTTGTAGTTAAGTTTCATATCTCTCATCCTTTCTGAAACCTATTTTTATGATAGTGCTTTGTTGTAAGTCTACAACACAGCTTTGAAGAATTTCCTTTCACAATAGATGAAACAAGGAGGCGTAGAAACTAGTAAACACTCTTTATTCTTAAGACATCGCGAGACAGCCCATCACCTAAACGCCAGTTACAGTGAATTACGATCGTCTCTTAACGCAACAATAAGGAACAGCTGCAGGATGGAGAAACATGTTAATTAGCTAACTATAAAGACTCTTCCCACAACATATCATGAGGTTACATACTTTTTCATTTTCTATGTCATCTGCTCATCGAAACGCTAAAATACATAGTTTAGTTATTCAATCTAAATTCAAATGAATTCCTTGTATTCCAAGCTGACTTAAAAATTGCATTTCGGAATTTACATCAGTCTCATTGAAAACGAGATATCAATTAAGCAGAAATTCTAAATTACTTTGAGAAAGCTAGACAAACCACCTCGGGTGCATTTTCATCACCATCTATGGCCGTCCAGTTAAACCGGTGCATCAGCAAAGACTCCATTCTGCACAGATATGGCTTGATTAGATAAAAACAGTTTTCGAAGTCCAACACGGAATCTTTTGTTAGTTATGGAATAGACAAAAGGGTTCGCAGCAGAATTCATTATCACCAGAATACAGAAGAGAGGAAAAATAAAGCTGTAATGTTCTAGAGGCAATGACATGTATAAAACAACAAAGCGTAAGACGTTAAGGGGGAGCATGGTGACAGCGAAAACAACAACCACTGGCGTTAGTAGACGCTTCGCCTTCTTGTTCTGTTTTAGACGACGCCGTCCTCGTTGAATAGTTTCATTGCTCTTGTATTTGCTGCTCTTTCTGCTCTCAGCACGTGATAATTCAACAAATGAAGTTCTAAGAAAGATGCTGCTCCTCTTCAGATGAATTGAAATCGACGTGTATGTCCACACTATGATGACGAGGGGAATGACATACCCGACAAGAACTATCAATGCCGTATGAGCTTGGAGAAAGATATTTGAGTGTCCTGAACTCTCAGCCCATTTTGGCCAGACAACCCTACAGTACGCTGCTGTACCTACTGTTGTATAGTCCATCATGAAGAACAGAGGCAAAGAGAAGATACAGAAATTCACAATGCAAACTACCAGGATGATCACTCTTGATGATTTCATGGATCGGCTTCTGAAACCATCAGCCAAGTTAACGATACTTCGACGTCTTTCCACAGCGATTGTCACTATGGTCCAGATAGAGACCCCATAGAAGCTATCTTGTATTGGATAAAAGTACTCGCACATAACTCGACCCAAAGGCCACTGACCACTCATTTGGAGACTCAAAAGAAGCAAAGGAACTATGATCAGAAGTATTCCCAAGTCTGCAATCGCGAGGACCATGATGTAAAAGTCCATAGGCGACCTGCGAGTAAAGTGTTTCACTACAACACATACTAACGCATTTCCAATAACGCCGATAACAGAAGTAACTACAAGACAAGTTACAATCAAGATGTCACGGATTGTTTGTGCTTCAGCTGTAGTATCGCTGCAGTTAAATACGCACGAGTTGGCGATGTAGAAAGGAGTCGAGATGTTAACAGCAGCGACTGTTGGAAGTGTTCCTGTTATCATGTTTGTGGCTACTTCATGTACGGCTCATAGTGAATGGTCGGTAGACGATTGTACAGATCTTTAAAACCAACGTATTAATTGTTAATCAGTATAGTCTTGGAAATTAATTAAGATTGTTTTCCATGACATCCTGCTAAATAATTATTGGACAATTGCTGAATGCTATTGACGTACGTTGATAAAGGCAGATTATTTGAAAGAGCGACTGTCATAAGGTAAATTCCCTTACCAAATTTTGGTAAACTTATATAACTGAAGGCTTAAGGCTACGAATGTATTTTGGTTTGTAGTGGCCGTTTGGCATAAATGCAGCGAGTGATATTTCAAAATTGTTTGTAATATCACGATACGTGAAGCGGTGAGTGGTATTATGAAGATTTTTTTAAATGCCAAAATATTGTTTATAATATGACCTAAGAAATTTACTTAAAAAGAAAGTTATGTTCTCTCTGAGATGTACCAGGTTTGTATATAATTCTATGAGCTCAAATAAAACATTGACAATGCTGATCGCTGTGCAGTTAACAAATAATGTAGCTTGGTATTAACTTAGCAGAGAAATCTAAAAGAAAGCCTTGTTAGTAGACTGGAACAGTGAAAGAAAATAGTGAAGCTGTGAACAAAATCCATTTATGTCGATCACATTCAAACTATAAAACAGTTTGCACTTTTTATTAAAGACGGTTTATACATATCCAAGAATAAACTTTATAATCGAAAAGAAAACTGAAAGAAACTATCGTAGCTGGAAATGAAATTTCATTTTTAAAAGCATTATAAAAATCATCAAAAGCAAGATTTTCAGTTTTCTAAGAAAACTTGAACTACATGTAGTACACAGGCGCGTGAACAAGATTTGAATCTATTTGTTTATGACAAAGGTTAACATGGAACTGAGTTTGCAAGGACTTCTTGTCAATCGATAACAAATAAAACAATTAAAGCGGGAAGCGAAAAAGTAACCTAGCTGGCTTACCGTTAGTGGTGGTTGTCCTTTTATATTCTCAGCTGTTCCTGGACAGTGAATTTTTGGGGCGACTTTTCATGATTCAATGATTCAAATGCCATATCTGTTTCACGGAACCGGCGGGACCGACGAAACCGCAATAATAATAATAATAATAATGGCTATTTATATAGCGCCATATCACCACAGTCTCATGGCGCTTTACAGTATTACTGACATATCCCGTCAGTGATTATTTTCGGACTGCTTTTACGGCGCTTATGGCTGCCACGCAGTTTACAATGTTGAGTATGTGGTTAGTGCAATGGCCAGGCTGCTGTGTCGGGTGACAATCCCCCTCTCTTTTTCGAGTAGTACAACAGGAGCCGTTACGTCCCATTCAAATACTGATTAGAAGTAGAAGGAGACAAGGCCAACGGCTTATAAACACTAGACCGTGCTCTACCAACTGACCTAACCGCAATGATATTAGAACCTTTCGTATCATGAGCCCTTCTGTTATTTTTACCTAGCGTGAATTGTAGATATCTCTGACGTCGGCTCTTACTATCTAAGCTATTTCAAGGGTCATTACCTTTCAGGAATATACGATTTCTCTTGAAATTGAATGAAAGTCATTCCAGATGAGTACATATACGGTTGCTATGTGGAGCACGTAGCAATTTATACATATACACATATACACATATACACATATACACATATACACATATACACATATACACATATACACATATACACATATACACATATACACATATACACATATACACATATACACATATACACATATACACATATACACATATACACATATACACATATACACATATACACATATACACATATTCGTATACACATATACAGTCAACTCTCTCCTGCGATCACTTCCCGTAAGCGACCACTTTACCAAAGAACCGTTTTTTTCTCAGTCAAATTCTGTTGTAAAAACTCTCTTGTAAGCGACCAACGCAAAAATTCTTAAGCGACCGCGACCACTTTTTTAGTCTCAACACTTGACATTTTCTATTGTTTTTTGTTTTCGATAAGCGACCACCAAAGTAGATTGTACTGTATTTTTTAGAAAATCATTGCTGAAATACCACAAAGTTGAATTTTTAATGGAGCTGACAGATAAGAAACTGAAAAAGATTGGAAATATTTGAGCTAGAACTCCCGTGCTTAGCTATGTTGTTATGGTGACAGCGCGCTAGAGCTGTGCTAGAAGTCTGATACGTTTAGCAAGCATTGGGCTACCTGTGTTGCTTTTTCCCGTATGCGACCACCTCCCGTAAGCGACCACTTTGTCCGTGCACCAAGGGTGGTCGCTTAAGAGAGAGTTGACTGTACACGTATATACGTATATACATACAGTCGATGCCAAAAAGGTTGTCCAGCAGAACATAATATAATACTTTAATATCCATTGTTTTGGCCTATTGTTTTGGCCTAGACAATAGCCCAAAACAATGAATATTATAGTATTATATTATATTCTGCTGGACAACCTTTTTGGCATTGACTGTATATACAAATATACAAATATACATATATACGTTTGGTTCTCCATATATATACCCGTTTGCAAAAACATTGCTCTGAGATATATATATATATACCTTTTGTTCTCCATTGTTTTAACTGTCAAATTCGACAAGAATACAAAAGGTATATATATATTTGCAGTGCAATGTTTTTGAAAACGGGTGTATATATATATATGAATTGTAGAACTAAGATTCATTAGAAGTATTGAATGATAATATCTAGAAAGACAATAAATAACGCTGTACTCACTCATCTAAATAAACGGAAGAACGTACATTAATCATTTATGCGAAATGTAGGCAGAATATACACTTGTGTGTTTCTGCTTTACAAACGCCTATTTCAAACTGTGTTGATACCATTGAAAAACGGACAATGGACAACAAACATTGAACATTAATTTTCCAACCTAACATTGGACTGACACGGTAATACTACAATACTGCACGCTTTGTCGTGTCAGTGCCCGATGATAAACAGAATCATTAGCATATATTATTTTATTTGTGTTCACGGTATTTGCTTATATATTTTCTATTATGGATTTTTGTACCGTAGGTCTTATATAGATCCGATTATTCCCATACATACATAATGTATATATGTATATGAAGCACGTTCACACAAAAACAGTCTTGGACAAGGCTCCTTTCGTGTTAACATGCTTCATCTTGTGTGCTTGTTCACTTTAAGAGGTAATAACGCGCTTCCAGTGTTTATTTTAAGAGCAAACTGACAGTATCTGACTTTTCTGGCTTTTCGATCCCATAACGTCTTTGTCTCAGATCTATCCCATAATTTCTTTATTTGAGAGCTAGAGGTTAGGGTTAGGATTAGGTTAGAAAAACGCCATTTTCTGTGTATTTCTACTCAAAATACGTCAAAATTCCATTATTAATCTTAATCTACAGGAAGAGAACGTTGTATTGCCGTGTAGTGCATAGAAATCCATTAAAAGCTCGAGAAATGGCGCCACTTTGAATAGTTTACGGTACACAAGAATTGAAGCACGTTAACACAAAAACAGTCTTAGACAAGAAGGCGCCTTTCGTGTTAACATGCTTCATATGTATGTCATCATTTTTAAAGCTGGTCTGGCCAGCATAACTATATTTCTCACACGTAATGACGTGTGTCCCGATAACCAAGCTTTTCTGTGAGCTCGTAACTAGATGCTTCTTAGCGCAGTCCGGGTCGGTAGTGCATTGCCACCGAAGCCTCCCTGTGGCCTCCAGCGGTTAAGCTCAGAAAGGAAAGCCACATTCTCGTCCGATCACTTAAGTTAAACCCGATCGGGCGAGGGTCATTAACTGAGTGGATGAGTGACGTCCGCCTGGGAATACCTCGTGTTAGCATAATTAACATCATAATTAACATCATAATTCACATCATACTCCATGGACTTGTGAACAGCTGTGGACAAATGCCGAAATTGTATAAGGAAACAAGAAACGCACGATACATTTATAGAATGCAGAAAATCTGAAAGTGCTGCTGAAATGATATCTAAGAGAACCTATTTTTCACTGCTGTCATAGCTTTGTATACAGCATCGAAGCTCTTTTCGGCCTAGAAACTATAAACCATTTGAAAATATTAGGCGCTTGAAGAGAGTGCGAGATCTGCAATTGCATGTAGCGGAGTAAACTCGCCGTTCCGTAGTCAGAACATTTAGAAAAACAATCGAGAAATAAAGCAACAAAACAAGAGCTTCTCAGTGATCCCTAAAGGAGGAGACGAGTAAAAGAGGCCATGCACAGAAACTAGCTTGTGTACAGTACTTGTGCTCTCAGATCAGTATCGCATCGTTACGGGCCTTCAGTGTTCGACCTTCTCCAAGATTTAAAGCAAATTCGACGAAAAAATAATAAATTTCCACGTAAAATTTTCAACACTTGCGAAACTTGACTCGGACGGCCTTGCACGAGTAATAAAGACGATTTTAATATATTTGCCATTAAAATATGAAGACAGTGCTAAGTTTTGAATAATTAACAAGAGGTTTTCAAAGGGATGAAATGACAAATGATTTTAAATAGAAAACAAAGTGCGCTAATTGGTTACGGGGACACACATGATTTTTATAGCAATTTTTAGTTTCCCCCTTTTCACTAAATCTAATTTTCAATATCAATCGTAACGAAATTGTCCCTTACCACTGACGAACCTCTTTACATTAGGACGATTTGACTCTACAGCAAATAAATTTCAGGAAACATTTTGCGATTGATTGTACATGGTTGTTAATCATTGGCGACAGTGTCCAACATATAAAATAACTTTCTATCAATGAAAAACAGGTGAACTCGTAGTTATAAATAGAAATATACCTGCCACTCTTTCTCTTTGAAATTAATAATTGTTTCGTGATGTTTATAACTTTAGTATACTTTCGTTATATATCGCGGCCCTTTTTCAGCCACTCTTCGAACAGGATCTGAATGGAATATATAAGAACATATCAAACAATTTATTGAGAAAAGTGTCGTTCCTGAAAGCTCCCTGTGATATTCATATGGTCAATATATTCCATATTTGGAAAGAAGGACGGATCGTCGAATACTAGAACACGTTCAGGAAGTGTAGCGAGCCGGCAGAAGAGAGGCGGATACAACGTAGGCTACAAGAAGTGCGATTAAAAAAATCGATAGCGCAATTTGAAAAGGATGAGCGTATGCCTCACTAGCATCTGGTCAGGCCCAAATATTACTCTGAACGACAACTAGGAGATATTGTAGTTGAGTCTACGAATAGCAGTTTCAGCGGTATTGACCCAAACGCCTCACTTCAATGTAATGAAGCGCTATTCAACTCTGTGTATCTAAATTAGTCGTGCTTGTTTAGGAGGGTGTTGGTGTCGTGTAAGAATGATGGTTTCAATGGCGCTTCATTACATTGAAGTGAGGCGTTCGGGTCAATACCGCTGAAACTGCTATTCGTAGACTCAACTACAATATCTCCTATTGTTTGATATGTTCTTGACATCAGATAGTGGTGAATAATTTAAGCCCACTCAGTTTCCTCAATATTGGTTTTCTTATCACCGAACGTTTCGGTGATTTACACACGTTAAACCTTCCTTTGGATTAAAGGAGCTATGTTACGGCGAGGGACATGCCTTTAATCATATAAACTGACGACCCTATCACACGCCACACAGCGGTCAAACGTCTGCGCATGCGTCAAAAGTCTTGCAACAACAACATATTCCAAAATTCCAAAACATATTCAAAGCGAGCCGGCGGCCGTCACTGTTCACACATCCGTTTTCAAACCTTGAGAACTTTTTTGGCGGCCATGTTGGTGTAGTTAAAGGTACACCAACATGGCCGCCGTGACGTCATGTGCAACCATCCATATTCTTCGCTGTTTTATTGTTAACATGTTTAATTTGCATATCCCAGTTTAGATGTTCTTCTATATAAATGCCAAAGTACTTGATATACGTTTCTTGCTCAATATTACAGGTTTTAATATTTATGGTATGCTTGTTTCTGGAAGAAGTAATTAACATATAATTTGTCTTTTTAAAATTAATTGATTCATCGATGACTTGCGCTTGTCATAAAATATATGATACGTGATGGATTTGACAATAATAACTTCAATGAATTATTGCCAGAGAGCGATTTGAACAACTTGTGGCTCGCAATAACCTTCTTTCTGGGACAGGATGTAGACAGACAGACAGATACACAGCGAGTGTTTATTGGCACTTTGTAAAAAGACGTTTACATGAGTGGGAGTCCAATAATAATAATAGACTGGATGAAAACGTAAAGCTGGCTATCTAAGGCAGCGCCTTTTTTCTCTTTTGTAAGCAATCATAAATATATTTCGAAATAGTTTTCATTAATGTTCTTGGTGGATTTATTAGTAGCCTAAATTGTTTGTCAGCAGTTAGGTGTTGAATTTGGAGGTTTTTCTGTTCTCTCAGATCTTTAGTCAATTGCCTTTTTAGTTCAGTGTAAAATCCACAATCGAAAATGTTCTTCATCTTCCTTTGTAATGGTACGTACAAAAAGGACACCGCCTCTCTTCGAGAAGCATTCTTGTCTTTCCATATCTCTGACTCTGTTGATAAATACCTTTGGAAACGAGTTCATCAGGATCTGAGTTGCCGAGCAACGAAATTTCACCAAAACCGTACTTATATAAATTATTACGTATTTTTTTGTATCAAAGTATCATTTGTACTTTTCATTTCCTTATAAGCTTTTGAGAGTAGCGAGTTATTGTCAAGAGCGAGAAGTCTTAACCAGAATTTTATGCTATTAGTTTGGCAATCGGATTTTAAGCTAAACTTCCCGGCCAAGCTCGCATCTACCCACCCCACTCTTTCCCCTCCCTCCCCCTCCTCCCTCCCCAATCCTCCCCCCCCCCCCCCCTCCCACCCACCCTCCCCCACTTCCATATAAAAGTGCCGGGAATGCTCTTTAGAACACAGTTTTCTGGGAGATAGAAACGAATCGACAGAAATATCCCCCTGTGTTTCCGAGGATGGACCTACACTAGTTTTCAGTTACAGGATTTTTGCCATTATAACTCAGTACACTGGTATATGCTGCTCTGAAAGGGGTGGAAGCCATTGTTCACCTCTAGTATACGCTGATCTTCAACCCAGGGGTTACTACCCAGAATTTTGGGTGAAGGTGCATGTGCCGCCGGAGTCTCAAAACTCTGACCCCATTTCAGCCCCCCCCCCCCCCAAAAAAAAAATGGTGATTTTCCATACCAGTTTTAAAGCAATGACACGGTGTTTGTTCCCTTTGTATTTTGAACATCAATGTCAAATAATAAGAAAAGCTAAGAGAAGTCAATGAAAATGTGTGGTCATGTCAACATCATACCCTATTCCAAGCTAAAAAGACAAAATGTATAAACGTATTTCAGACTAAAACAGCTGAAAACCATACCCTTTGTTGCAGTATATATACCTATAGTTTGTATATGGCAGTACTAGGCAGGTCTTCAACGTTTTACCTGTCTAATTCAAGGATGATGTTCTTGGACGCTTCGATCGCAAACGTAGAAATGTAAAAGCAATTTAACCGTGGTCCAAATTTGCCATCGTACATTAATGTGATATTGTATGCATATTACCCCTCGGGGCTTTAACTTTATATAATCGCTATGTCAACCAAGAGTAACCACATTAAGCCGCTTGCCTGCTTTACTTAATGCTTCGAAAGAAGTCTTACTGTGGCAGTTAGGTTTCATATCTCACGTCCTTTCTGAAACCTCTTATTATGTTATTGCTTTGTTTGACATAAAGCAAGTCTACAACACAGCTTTTAAAAGTCTGAAGATTTCCTTTCACAATAGATGAAACAAGAAAGCGTAGGAACTAGTAAACACTCTTTATTCTCAAGACATCGTGAGACAGCCCTTTAGCTAAACACCAGTTACAGTGAATTAAAACTGGTTTGTATTTAAAGTGTTCTCTTAAAGTGTCTATGAACAATAATTTATTAATTTAGATATCAATTCTAAATCAAGTGAATAGTAGAATGGTAAAATATATTTTGTTTTGAATGCTGTGCCGCTGAGTTAAGGAAGTTTTAAAATCCAAAATGCTAATTACATGACCTCAGGGGAGGTATCTGCAATCACTTCTTAGTGGTTGTGAATGGGCGTTTCTACTGATATAGGAAAACAAATTTCTAACATCATTTTATTCACTGATAATAATTATTAATTATTTGAAAAAATTGTTTAATTGTAACAAAAAAAAATGTATAATAATTGATGCCTCCCCTGACGTCATGTAATTAGCATTTTGGATATTAAAACTCAGCGGCACAGCATTCAAAGCAAGATATAGTGTACCATTCTGTAGAATTTATATCTAAAATAAAAAAATAAGGTTCATAGGTACTTTAACATAACAATAATGAACAGGAAGAAGAAATATGTTAATTACCTAACTACAATATATCATATATCATGTGGTCACTACTCATTAAAACGCTAAAAACGAGATCTCAATTGGGCATAAAACAATTTCTATGTTACTTTGAGAAATATACACAAACCACCTCGGATATATTTTCATAACCATCTATGACCGGACCTGTCAAACCTGCGCATCAGCAAAGACTCCATTCTCTCCAGGTGTGGCTTGACTAGGTGACAACAGTTTCCGAAGACCAACACAGAATCTTTTGTTGGTTATTGAATAGACAAAAGGGTTCGCAGCAGAATTCATTATCACCAGAAGACAGAAGAGAGGAAAAATAACGCTGTAATATTCTAGAGGCAATGACATGTATAAAACAACAAAACGTAGGACGTTAAGGGGGAGCATGGTGACAGCGAAAACAACAACCACTGGCGTTAGTAGACGCTTCGCCTTCTTGTTCTGTTTTAGACGACGCCGTCCTCGTTGAATAGTTTCATTGCTCTTGTATTTGCTGCTCTTTCTGCTCTCAGCACGTGATAATTCAACAAATGAAGTTCTAAGAAAGATGCTGCTCCTCTTCAGATGAATTGAAATCGACGTGTATGTCCACACTATGATGACGAGGGGAATGACATACCCGACAAGAACTATCAATGCCGTATGAGCTTGGAGAAAGATATTTGAGTGTCCTGAACTCTCAGCCCATTTTGGCCAGACAACCCTACAGTACGCTGCTGTACCTACTGTTGTATAGTCCATCATGAAGAACAGAGGCAAAGAGAAGATACAGAAATTCACAATGCAAACTACCAGGATGATCACTCTTGATGATTTCATGGATCGGCCTCTGAAACCACCAGCCAAGTTAACGATACTTCGACGTCTTTCCACTGCGATTGTCACTATGGTCCAGATAGAGACCCCATAGAAGCTATCTTGTATTGGATAAAAGTACTCGCACATAACTCGACCCAAAGGCCACTGACCACTCATTTGGAGTCTCAAAAGAATCAGAGGGACTATGATCAGAAGTATTCCCAAGTCTGCAATCGCGAGGACCACGATGTAAAAGTCCATAGGAGACCTGCGAGTAAAGTGTTTCACCACAACACAAACTAACACATTTCCAATAACGCCAATAACAGTAGTGACTACAAGACAAGTTACAATCAAGATGTCACGGATTGTTTGTGCTTCAGCTGTAGTATCGCTGCAGTTAAATACGCACGAGTTGGCGATGTTGAAAGGAGTCGAGATGTTAACAGCGACTGTTGGAAGTGTTCCTGTTCTCATGTTTGTGGCTACTTCATGTACAGCTGAATGGCCGGTAGATGATTGTACCGATCTTTAAAATCAACGTATCAATTATTATCTAATATTCATGGGAATTAATTAATAATGTTTTCCATGACGGCCTGCTAAGTAATTATTGGACGAATGCTATTGACGGTTAACCATTTCACATCCGGACGTGTTTGTGCTCAATTGGTGAAATCCTGAGTGCTAACTCAACCCTCCACTCTCGGTTCAAGTTAGCTAGGCCAGAGTAGTTCAATACTGCTGACCAACCACCCTTCCCTTGGATATACATCGTTTTATTAAACCACTAAAGGTTAAGGAACGATTAAACCATTAAAGATGAAGTGTGGGGGGGAGGGGTGGGGGTTTCCCAGAAACTGGGATTGATGCGTTTTATTTCATTATTGTATAATAAATATGTATAAAAAAGGTAAACATACATATCGTTATAGGCTTTGAATAATTATTGTTAGTATATACCACTGTGTATGTAATGCTAATGAGATATAGCAAAAACCGTATACGACAATTTTGTCGGTGGTACGTTGGATCTAACAGAGAGATCTGATCAGCCAAAAACAGTAATAAGTGAACAAGTCCAAGGACTACAGAAAAGCTGATCAAATAACGTATATATTGATAAGTTAACAATATTTCGGCTGGGCAAACCAGCCTTCTTCAGGTAGGTCTTACAAGTGAATAATATTTCACAATGGTAAGTAAAAATATAAAAAGTGATTACACGATATGAGTGGAAAAAGGAAATGACGTAAGTAGACTAACGGATAAGAGATAACCCGCGTAAAAATATACATATTAAGTTTCATGACGCTTATTCATTCCGAGTGGTTCAAGAGTTTTAGCTAAGTCGATAAGGAATGACTCTCTGGCTTTACGAATTGAGTCTCGAGGAGAGTAAATTATTTCTAAGGCCGGGATAAGTTGCATGTCAGTGTTAGAGTATAGTGGTTAGAGCAGGAAAGGAAATGTTCAGAGACTGTGGTGGGTGTAGATTTAATATTAAGTTTGTCAACTGCTCGTAGTATTTACCACACGTTTCGCGCGCACTGATTGGTTACTCAAACCTCCAAGCGAAGCAGCGATCATCTCGCGCGGATTTTTGTCCATTTAACAGAAAATAAAATAACTATTTGGTGCTGGCTATTCACCTGCAGTGTGGTATATGCTAAAACAATTATTTACCTCAGTGTCGGTGAATAGTGGTGGACTTACCGAAGCGGTAATTATCCACCACTATTCACCTCCACTGCCATGAATAATTGTTAACTATTGTCCCTAAACGGGTACAGTCAATCGAATTGAACCTTCGAGTTTCTTTAAAACAAAACTACAAACATATTGCCTGAGATGGGAGAGAAATACCATGTGGATGTCTTGATTGAGGATGACAAAGATTAAAGTAGATTACAAAAGGTTAAGCTTAGGAAATATATCTGACGTCGGCTCTTAAACTTTCTAAGCTATTTCAATGTTATTGCCTTTCAGGAAAACGTCACCACCCAATGGAGTGTACCATTTATCTTGAAATTGAACGGAAGTCATTCCAGTTGAGACGTACGGTTACTATGTTCGGAATATTGGAAAATCACTATAACAACCAAGTTTTTGATTTGATAGTTTTAATAGGAAAACGAATTATTTTTAAATGCATATCGGTAAAGTCAAACTAAGATATATTAAAAATACTGAATTATATCTAGCAAGAAAAACCATCATTATGCATAAGGAATTATTTTGTTCTATTTTATTGCGCTTGGGAAGCCGAATTCTTACCGTTTGGTCTCTAAGCCTAGTCCTCACTAGCAACAACCCATGAAACAAAATCTCTTAGTCTGTTAGATGCAAAAAAGAAACGAAAATGAAATATTTAACGATTGGTCCAACGGATGATGTGTCTTATTCTAGGAACTGTTTTACGGCTTTATTTCAAACACTCTTCAGTTTTCAATGTGTGCTGTTCATTGTTCAGTGGTTTCAAGCCTTTTTAAATAGGCGTATGTTAATTGTGTGTGTGTCTAACTTATAACCCATTCACACCAACTCACCTGTTTATTTAAACTGAGTTTAGTAACACAAATACACGGTGGGAATAGATATTATAGGAAAATCACATGCCGGTTTTTCAAGTGCAATTTAACGTAGAATTACCGATGAATTTCTTGAAGATTTAATACTTTTGTTGATATTTTGCTAAGTTATAAATAGCGCGTAGCCTACAGTGGTAATTCAACTCTGAATCAACACTCCTCAGCCAATCAGCGTCTGATCTGTTCGCCAACGCACTAGTGCGATTCAGCTGTGACTACACACCTCATTCATAAGGCCGTGGTCTCTATATTTAACAGTTTAGCCACATGTTCAATGTTTGAAAAACACCATCCTTGCCATGCGAAAGAGCATACCAACATTGGTGATTCTGTAGAATTTGAGAAGGCTGTAAAGTTACAGCGATTTGAAATTAGAGTTTGTATGAGAAAGCCTCGCTTTCATGTTATTTCTACATTTAAAATGGCAATAACTCGACAGCAATTTGAAACATTGCTTTCAAACTGTGGTCAATTACTAATTTAGGTACGATCTTTCATGTGGTAGCTAGCAATAGTTTCTCTGTACACATTGATCTTCTAATTTATGCAAACTACAACCTTCGCCATTTAAGTACGGACCGCCCGACTAAATAATAAGGCTATTCAGAACACTGAACGAACTCCTCCGACACATCGTGGGCATTTTTTATAACTTCGCTTGTCCCCCCTCCCCTTCCACAATGTTGGGATAGAAAGGCAACATTTCAGTCTGCTCGAAAACCAACATTGAAATGGGGCAGGAGGTTGTTATTATGAATGAGGTCCATGCGTTCTATTTTAAACTTATTTAATTGAACAACTTTTAATCATGGTGGTGTGAATGAGGCATATCATTATATCATTGTTTGTTTTACCAACTTCGTAGGTAATTGTAAAAAATATTTCAAAAAAGATGATTTTAAAATATGTTCCTTAAAATATAAAGAAATTCAAAAGTTTGCTCAGGTTTGAATAATTTATAACAAGAGGTTTTCAAAGAGAATTACCAACTGCTATTAAATAGAAAACGGAGTGTCCTAATAGATTTTTCTCCATTCACCAAATTTATTTTCAATATCAATCGTAACAAAATTGTCACTTGCCAAGGACGAACTTCTTACTCTAGCTAAGACAATTTGAAGTTTCTACAGCAGAGATTTCAGGAAAGGTTTTGCGATTGATAGTACACGTTGGCGGCACAGTGCCCAGCATATATAATCACTTTTTATGAATGAAAAACAGGTGAACTCGTAGTTATAAAAAGAAATATACCTGCCACTCTTTCTCTTTGAAATTAATCATTGTTTCGTGATGTTTACACATTTAGTGCGCTTTCGCTACTGATCTATTTATATCGCGGCCCTTTTTCAACCACTCTTTGAAAAGGTTCTGAATATAATATATAGGCATTCTTGACAAGCATATTTCGTTAATTATATCTTATAGTGGTGAATAATTTAAGCCCACTCAGTTTCGTCAATATTGGTTTTCTTATCGCCGGACGTTTCGAATATTTACAGACGTTAAACCTTCCTCGCTCTGAAAACCTTATTCTTTAAGTCTGTCACGGTATAAAGACAGCGTCATGCACAGGTTCGTTCGCCGAACTGCATTCGAAAAATTGGAACCATTTTGAATGTTTCGTAGTATTTATTTTCTCTGTTTATGTGTGTTTTGTGTGTATGAGTGTCCTGTGTACATGTGAGTGCGTGTCTCGACCAAAGTATAAATACATTGTAAATTAACTGCCTGCCTGATATTTCTAGCCCTTATGGTTATTTCCGGCAGCCAGTACCCTAATTATGTCAAATATTGTAATTCTTAAATACATGTATTTTCTTTTTCATAGGGTACAAATAAAGCTTGTTGTTGTTGTTGTTGTTGCATGCAATATCGCTATTGTTAGAAGGAGGTCTGGCTGAGATTTTCATTTCTTTTTCGCATTCAACGGTCGCCCGCGTGATGAACCGAGTCGTGATAATTTATTAAGGTGTCTCCATCGAAACTCTAAATCTTTTTGCAAATTTAAACAAATTGTGCTAGCGAAAACCGAAAAAAGTTGTGAATATTTCTTTCGAAAGAGAAGAAACGTCGAAAATGGCAAAAACCTCAAAATCTACAAATTTAAGGGTTTTCTAAAACATCGCCCCACAGAATTGTTTAAAAAGTTTTTGAACATTAAATTCAATCTTCCATAAGAATAATGGGTTAAATCATATCGCTGAAAATATCTACAATTGGAGATATGCCGGATTTTTCAAAGTGAATCGAAGCACATCAGAGCCGAGTTTTTGGCCTAGTGCTTTGTACGTTTTCATCTAGAGCGGCCACGGCTGACTGACGGAATAGCTATCATGCATGTGCATTAATATTGTGAGAAATGATTATAATGACCAGGAGGTAGCTTTATTCGTTCTTATCAATAATTCATTTAAATACATTTTTAACAAATTCAGAAACAGCAAGGCACAGGTTGAGCCTAAGAAAACCATAAGGACTTGTCAAGGCAGACAACCTGCTACGTTCTTAAAAGAGAATTTACAAATTTTGGTCGATATATAGATGAAGAAAATAAGCTAACAAGAACCCGCACACTATATCTATGTCCTTACATATTAAGAGCATATGTAAATCTGCCTTCTACCATCTAAGGAACATCGCTCGTATTAGGAAATACTTATCACTCATGACCACTGAGAAGCTGGTGCATGCATTCGTGACATCCAAGTTGGATTCTTGTAATTCACTGTTGTACGGATTACCAAAGAATCAAACACAGAAATTACAATATGTACTTAATGCGGCTGCACGTCTTATATCCTGTACACGTAAATATGATCATGTCACCCCTGTCCTTATTCAACTGCACTGGCTACCAATAGAACAACGGATTATCTTCAAGATTCTACTTTTAACCTTCAAGGCACTAAATGGACTTGCACCTAATTATATAATGGGAATGATTAATCACTACAAGCCTACCAGAAACCTAATTAAGATCATCCAATGCTTTTTACTTACAAGAAGAAAAATACAATCTAAAAACATACGGAAGTCGTGCCTTTTCTATTACAGCCCCTCAGTTATGGAACAAACTGCCCATAAACATAAGAAAGTGTTCGTGTCTCTCGAAATTCAAATCTCAGTTAAAAACTTATCTATTTAAACTTTCTTATAACTTAAATTAACTCATGCAGGGCCTGTAACTTGAATATTTTATTTTTATTATAATGTTTTATATTACATGTTATGTCTATTTTTTAGATAAGTTAGAAAATTTTATCAGTCATTAGTATAGCAGAGTTTTCTATTTTCTATTTCATTTTCTATATTATATTTTGTGCTTTTATTAGATTAGTTAGGTTTTTATAACTTTTTTAAACTTCAGATTGTTACTATTTTAATTATTGTAAAGCGCTTAGAACAGTTTGGATAAGCGCTATATAAGTGTTATTATTATTATATACTGGTACACACACACTAAATCTAAATATTTAACTGAAAGTACCAGTTGCTATGCTTTCATTGACTGTAGATAATTTTCAGTGATATGATGTCCTGCATTATTCTTATGAAGGTTAGATTTAATGCTCAGAAACTTTAAAAAAATTCTCTGGCCCATTTTTTTAGAAAACATGAAATTTGTAGGTATTGAGGTTTTTGCCGTTTTCGAAAGAAATATTCACAACTTTTTTTTTCTGTTTTTGCTAGCACATTTATTTGGCATCAAGATTTAGTAATCTGTGCAGAGAAATACTTTTAATCAGTTTGGATTCTAATCATTTCTATTGACAAAAGCTACGGTCATTTCTAAATAACGGGTGAGAAATCCATATAGACAAAATTTTTCGCAAACTGTTCAGCCCAAGGGATTTATATCACTATGCACGTGTATTATGAGTTTGACGAGTTTATAGTTGTTTGTAAAAAGCGTTCGACCAGATTTCGAGTAATGCCTTAAAATGTCAAAAAGTGGTTCTGACTGATCGGGTCAAGATTTAAACATTATCAGGTGCGCGTGTATCAATAAATTGCATACTGTTTGTGAAAATTTGAGCCGAATCAAGCAAACATGTTTAATTTTATGACAATATGACAATTAAGTGACTTCGGGGTTTCTATCGAGACACGTTATACGGCCGGCACGTTCTGTTTGCCAATAGACCAGTTTACGGTTCATGTGCAGTCGGTACAAATCCTTTGTTTGTTTAGTGGGCCATCAGATGTTAGACAATAGTACTAGTGGTCCGCCAGATGAAGAACAAGGGCTTAAAGGGACACTGGCATCGGTTTTGAAGTCACGTTACGGTCACCAAAACAACACGAGTCTGAGGCGCCCTGGTATCGCTCGAGGCTCGACAATTTCAGAGAACCCGGGCTCAGTTTATAATGGTTCTTCGCACGAATCGGGGTTAGAACTTTCAGCTATCGAAGTGGTAGGTATTTATGGTACTGCAGCTTCGGTTAGAAGATTATAACCGGCACTTTCGTAGCCGAACGTATGAATTCGAGGTTCACAAGAAATAATATTTTCTGTTTATAGCCAGCGCACGAACCTTGCAAATGCAAGAGTTCTTGCCAGATAAAGACTACAGAAAAACGAAAAGGCTGTCTATGTCGAACAGCGGGAAGGAAGTGTTCCAGCCACTGCTCGTGTGACACTGCTAAAAAGCCCTGTCGAAATAAGGTAAGCACTGTGTTGACAAAATTGCAGTATAGCATTCTCTTCGTATTTTACTGAAATAAAGTGCCGCGTATTTCTTCTTTTTGCCATTAAACTTTTGTTTGACCGAGGTCGTAATCCCATTGCCTGCTGTGGCAGAAGCCAGACCAAACGAGGAAGAAGAGCGTCAAAATGAAAACCAACATGTAAAGGTGAGAGAAAACTGAATTATAAACGCGGGAAATTACGAGTTAGCGTTTGACCCTTACTGGCGCGTGAAATTATTCCCCTAAGAAAATGTGATACAAGGTTGTTATTTCGCCTCTGGCTTTGGCCTTACTATAATTTATCTATCTAAGTTTGTATTATTATGGTCTACCATGTTGTCGCTCTTTTTTTATCTCAGCTAGTACTTTGGTTATTTTGCCAGTAACTACCCTTGCAAAATATTTTATTTCTAATTGAATTTCATTATAACTATTTGTTCTCCTGGTGATATTTTGAAGTCTTATCGACACTCAGTACTGCTTCGAGGAAGGCAAAGATGGCCGACCCCTCCGCCTCTTCACAGCTGGCGTTTCTTCGCTCATAGCTGAGCGTAACGCATATTTACCTTCAAAAAAACTACTCACATTTCTAGAGGAAGGTTTGATCTTTAACTACATGTACGAAGTGTGCCGCTAAACCGAAGTAGAACGCAGATGGAAAACGATTGTGATTGCCTATTTTGAGAGCTTGGATATGCGAGAATAATTTTCGAACCCGGGGTACTTTTATTCCAAGATGAAACTAGATACCAGGCCCCCCTGAGTGCCAGTATTCCTTTAAACAACTGCGCATCAACCGTAAACTGGTATTGCGGCGTATTTCCACTGTTCGTTTCAAACGCCGAACTTTTCATGCGTCGAACCTAATGAGATCAAAAGAAGCCGCCTAATAACCTAATGAGATCAAAAGAAGCCGCCTAAAAACCTAATTATATCAAAAGAAGCCGCCTAATAACCTAATTAGATCAACAGAAGCCGCCTAATAACCTAATTAGATCAAAAGAAGCCGCCTAATAACCTAATGAGATCAAAATAAGCCGCCTAATAACCTAATGAGATCAAAAGAAGCCGCCTAATAACCTAATGAGATCACCAGAAGCCGCCTAATTATCTTTTGTTTCAATTGCGTTTCGGTGCCATTTTCGATCCCAGACCCTTCTCTTATTTCTTACTGCGCATGCTCGACGAAATTGTAAGGCTCTGGGAAACTCCACATATGCAAATAGGGCTGTAGCCAAAATTTGGCTACAGTCCTCACAGCGCATGCTCAAAACTCCAGAAACGAAATGGCGGACAACTCGATGCTTGAACTGGCGTTAGAGTTTGTTATTAGAAAGGCAGGGAAAGACTGTATTTTCAATATTGAGTATTGGTAATCAAATGGGGACGAGTTGAAGTTGGAGATTAATTTGTCCTCTATGGTATTAATATTGAAATGTTCCGGTTACTTGGCGAAATTATTTGACCTAACTTCAGACACGCTTGTGTCCGTCCGACATTTTGCTTTCTTCCCTTCAAATGCAAATAAATTAATTACGCACGCACGTACTATGTCGTCATCTGTATTGTTTTATAAAATACCAATCAGGGCTCTCTAAATTCTGGAGTTTCCCAGAGCCTTACGATTTCGTCGAGCATGCGCAGTAAGAAATAAGAGAAGGGTCTGGGGTCAATAATGCGTTCGGCGCACGAAACGTTGAACATTTGAATCAGGCCTTACGTTAGCTATATAGCGCTAGATACGTTAGTGCAAATGCTTTAAACAAAAAGTAGTCAGAGGTGAAAGAAATCACTTCCTCGCTTTTAGGATTGAATATCACCAAAATGCCATTAGACCTTTTGTATTTAAGACATTCGAATATCTCCACATAAGAGGCCTTGTTTACATATATGAAGACTGCAAGGCTGATCGGACGGCAGTACGATGCTATTTATTGTACCTATATTTCGGTTCGGCAGAACGAACCAAGGAATACAATGAATGTAGCCTGGGAAACCAGCCGACTCTTATCGCTCCCCACTCATGAAATTCAAGCCTATTTAGCGTGTGCCGGTGCTGTTGTTGGCTCCTTTGCCGACTGAGTTATTTCAGCAGCTAGTAAAGCGAAATGTCGTACTGTCAAAACATTTAAAAGAAAGGTACTGACTACTGTCATAGTTGTTTATAATTTCATATCAGTAAACCTACATACACTGAGCTATCACAAAACACTGGATGAGTTGTTGTTGCGGCGGATAAACCGTTCAGACAGTGAATCTGGGCTATGAATAAACATAATTACATGTAAATGTGCTATGAATCACGAACCAAGTGTGATATGAATCAATCACCCAAGCAAACGGTAGTATACCTGAAAATAGCCGCTGCATTCTGTAGCTAACCTATTCGGCTACTGACCTGACAAAAGAGCTGGCTTGAAAAGCCGTGCCGCTGAAAGAACGAAGCAAGCGAGCTGCCAACACACGCTAAATATATAGGCTTGAATTTCATGGTTGTTTATGACGGTGATCCACTGCCAAGCAAACGAGCAGCCTCGGTAGTTATATTCCTTGAAAAGAACTCTGTTGTTCGCATTCGGCTTCTGAGAATTGCAACTAATTTATGCATCGTGAAACGGCTATCTGCTACGTCATCAGTATGGAATTTTCTGCCTCACTTCCCAGACGTCTCTTTCGCGAGTGGGGAGCGATAAGAGTCGGCTGGTTTCCCAGGCTACAATGAATGTAGCCAATGTGCACAAAACCCGTATATACGTACCGCCTAAAATACTCTACAGTTGGACATTAATTCGAATGATTTTTTTTATTCACTTTGCACAACTAGAAATGTTTAGATTTTGTACCACAGGTTTACTAAAACACTCAAATTCGCAAAGTGGCTTTGGGGTTTCTATCGAGACACCTTTATTACGGCCGGCTTTTGCTGTTTGCCTAAGGCGGCGTATTTGCACGTTCTCTTACATTAGCGCTAGATACGTTTGTGCAAATACTTAAAACAAAAAGTAGTCAGAGATGAAAGAAATTACCACCTACCATTTAGGATTGAATATCAAGAATGCCATTAGACATGAGCATCTAACAACAAACAAGCTGCTTTCCACACATCAATCTGGGTTTAGACCTGGTCATTCTACTGGTACTGCCCTCCTGGATGTCTCTGATTTTATACTGAAGAACATAGATGAAGGAAATCTTATCGGAGCTGTATTTCTGGACTTGAGCAAGGCATTCGATATGATCAACCATGATATTCTGAAAGTGAAGCTTAGCAAAGTTGGCATAAACGGGAAAGCATTAGATTGGTTTGACGATTACCTAAGTAACAGATCTCAGACAGTAACTATTAATGGTACACTGTCCGACACCATGGATATATCACTAGGGGTCCCACAGGGTTCGGTCCTTGGACCTCTATTATTTATCATTTTTATTAATGACCTTCCTCTGAGTATTCAACGCAGTAAAGTAGTTTTATATGCAGATGATACAGCTATATTCTTTGCTCACAAGGATATACAGCTAATTGAATCCGTCTTACAAGCTGAACTTGACAATCTTAATACCTGGTTTAGTGCTAATGATCTCATCGTAAATTGTAAGAAAACTAACGTAATGCTTCTTGGGACTAGCCAGCGGCTAGCACGATCCAAAAAGCCATGTTTATCTTCGTCGGGAGTCATACTCCAACATTCAGAGTCCGTTAAATATTTAGGTTTATGTTTTGATTCTAAGCTTAACTGGCACGAACACATCGATGCATTATCAGCTAGAGTATCATGCAGATTAGGGCTCCTTAGGAGAATCAGGAAATATGTTAGTGTAGACACCTGTAAACATCTTCATTGTACACTAGTTCAACCATTATTAGAATATTGTGACATCATCTGGTCTAATGCTGATCAGACAAGTCTTAATAGACTCCTTAGGCTGCAAAAGAGAGCAGCACGCATAATATTGATGAAGAAGACACGCGAGGAACGTACAGTGAATCTATTTAGAGAGCTAGGCTGGGTTCCATTAAACCAGCGTTGGGACTTCCATAAATGTCTCACCGTTTTTAAATGTTTAAATAATTTATGTCCACCGTATCTCCAAAATCTATTTCACCGTAATTCTGATGTACATAATTATAATACTAGAAACCGTAATAACATCCATTTAGTCAAAATTTCATCTAATTCTGGCTATAGATCATTTACTTTCTCTGCAGCTAAACTCTTTAATAGTCTAGACAGCTATATAAAGAATGCTCCAACTATCAAGAGTTTTGTAAATAACTACTGGAATAACCCTATCTGTAATTAGTTAATGCTGCTACTACATGTATAGTACATCAAGTATATTTTAAATTAGGGTAATTACTATCAAGTATTTTTTAATCAGTGTAATTACCATCTATGTGAATACTTATATTAGCGTAATTATTATATATTATCAATTATTGTAAACTTATTTTAGTTTTTAAACACAGCTTCAATGGAAATCAGTGTAAACTGTTTGAATTCTGTGTATAATAAAGTTTATTATTATTATTATTATTATTTAAGACATTCGTCTCCATCTGCCAAATGCCTCCACTTAATAGATATGTTTAGGTTTTGTTCATCATGTTTACAAAACACTCTACGCGGGAGTTTGAGTGCAAATAAATACGCCGATTAAGTATTTGTCTGCCAATGAATTCGTCACATAACTGACTGGCCGTAGCAGAAGGGTAAAACATTTACTCATTTACTGAAAACTTTCAATTCCTTGGCCCCAGGCGTGGATTCAGACCGGTTCACACCGTTTTATGGAAAGCACTATCCAAAAATTCGGCTCTGGTGTGCTTTTCTAACAAAAATGATATCTCCAATTGACCTATATCATTATGACGTCAAATCAAAACAATCTATTGTTTAAACGCTAAGGATCACGGTCGTGGGAGGGGGACAAAACAGCAACAACACAAAAGAAATCGCTATCAAATGCATTTTGAAGAACATAGAATAGCGGTAACAGCCACCAAATATTGTGGGATAAACATTGATACAGCTGAAATCTGGAAACCAGACAATTCGAAGTTAAATTTTCCTCAGCAGAGCAGATTTAGTTCAAAATTCTATTATTCAAGTCGATTCTGTCCCCCTCATAAACAAGCCGTGACGTCAAAATGATATAGGGTAATTGACTGTAGATATTTTTCTGTGATATGATTTACTGCATTATTCTTATGAAGGTTGAATTTAATGCTCAAAACCTTTTAAACAATTCTCTGGCGCGTTTTTTTAGAAAACATGAAATTTGTAGGTTTGAGGTTTTTGCCGTTTTCGAAAGAAATATTCACAACGTTTTTTCTGTTTTTGCTAGCACATTTATTTGGCATCAAGATTTAGTAATCTGTGCAGAGAAATACTTTTAATCAGTTTGGATTCTAATCATTTCTATCGACAAAAGCTACGGTCATTTCTTAATAACAGGTGAGAAATCCATATAGGCAAAAAAATTCGCAAACTGTTCAGCCCAAGGGATTTATATCACTATGCACGTGTATTATGAGTTTGACGAGTTTATAGTTGTTTGTAAAAATCGTTCGACCAGATTTCGAGTAATGCCTCAAAATGTCCAAAAAGTGGTTCTGACTGACGTCGTCATTAGTGCGATCGGATCAACATTTAAACATTATCAGGCGTATCAATAAATTGCATACTGTTTGTGAAAATTTGAGCCGAATCAAGCAAACATGTTAAAAGTTATGACAATATGACAAGTAAGTGACTTCGTGGTTTCTATCGAGACACGTTTTACGGCCGGCACTTTCTGTTTGCCTATAGACCAGTTTACAGTCATGCGCAGTCGTACAAATCCTTTGTTTATTTGGCTGGCGATCAGATGTTAGACAATGGTGGCCCCAATATGGTTGTACAGATGCTAACAGGTCATGTAGGTAAGCAGGAAGCGCAGCCCTTACAGGGAAGGTGTATTCTACAACACATCTGATGAGGCTGCAATACACTAGGACTAGGTCAGAGGTGGTCCAGATCACACCTTTTCAGAACCCGCAATGCATAGTGCTTACTAGCCTTTGATGATTGATAGTTTTATCTATCAATAATCGTACGTAAGATTGACAGGTTAGGCTTCGCGTTGAAGTGACGTCGTATAATATCATGTGACTGCAAAGACCAATCAACAAACGATGATTTTCACAGTGCATTGTGTAAGAGGACCTCATTTGAATCTGTCCATAAAACAATGGTCATTCTGCGCGATGTATAATAATAGCCTTAATACCTTTAGTTAATAGCCTTCTTAACATCTATCGCCCCCCTCCCAAGGCCCTAGGACTAATCTCCCCAGGCAAAATAAACAATTACAGTAAAACTGTTTCTCCTTTTTATCAGATTCAGACGAAAATTCCTGCCTTTTTTTTCAGTCATCGCTGGCGTTATCGGGAAGTCGTCGATGTGTTGCTTTTGGCTTCCCTTGGTTCTCTTCTCCTCTTTGCCGGATTTCTTCTCACCGATTTTGGCCGTTCTATTCCCAACTATTTTTTTATATATATAAAAAAGTAATCCATAGATAAGCACATACCCTGACGCTAAGGGAATCTGCAGCACGCAAGGTATTAAAAAGATGAAAACGGGTCAAGCTTCGACCGGAATAAATTACGATCAGTGAATTTATTGCACCACACTAAATTTAGGCAATGTTGGTTTTTGAACATGTTTAAATTGTTGGGACATTTCAGAGCGAGACTATTATTTTTCTTGAGCATAATGAAGTGCTCTCATGCGGAAATCAGATTTTCGATGTCCTGAGTAGCTGACGAAAAAAGGTATCAGATTTGATTTCGTATAGTAATATGCAAACGATACTTAGCAGCTGAGTTTTCAAGTGATAGCTTTTTGGCAGAGCCCTGCTGATAAGGCAGACATATTATATTTTTTTCACTGCAACTAGTTATCCATTGTATCTGCTGTATACACTGTTGTAGGACCGATTTTTTAAGGAAGTCTAACTCCTAAACGCCATCTATCTATTGTTTTGAACACGTTAATACAATAGCACGCATCTAAACCAAGTCCGACCCGGTTTCCGTTTTAATGCAGGGACTGTACGCCTTTGAATTAACTACGTCGATTATTGTAACAGCCCATATAAAAAGAATGCTACAACGAGATTACTTGAAGAAAATAGTTAATAAATCTGGTGATCCATCTGTTTGGTCCAGATACAGAACTACACGCAATGAAGTACATCTAAGTATTAAGAGAGAAAAGTCTGAATATTATCGTGCCGAAATTGACATAAACTCAAACAATTCTAATGTATGTGGAAGACATTGAATGACCAAAGCTCCAGGGAAAAGGCTCTTCATTGAAATAAGCGCACAATTATCAGCCGACAAAGTCAATACAACTGATGTCACTTTCGAGGAATTTATACCACCAGTAAACAAGTGTGTTTGAGGCCCAGCATCCACCGCAGCCATCTCAAAGTATCGGGAAAACTGCGGAAAATCGTGAATTGGGTTACCTGTCACTCCGGGAGAGAAGAGGAGGACTGGGGAGGGGAGGAGAGAGAAATCGGCTCCAATCTCCTTCTCTTTTCTTCACCTGCCACAGGGAGCCCATAATCTGATTTCTTCGAAAATTAGAGATGCCTGCGGAGGAGGCTATTTTGAGGCCCGGTGTCCTAGGAGATTTGGTCTCCCGTGGATGTGGTCCCCCGAACCAAATCCTGTAAGTGGATTTGGGCCCCCTCTGTGTTCCCCTTCAGTGGATTTGGTCCCCCTAGCATTGTCTTTAGTTACGCTTAACTACATGTTTTTCTTACTTGTTCTGAAGATCGTTACCTTGCACATGAGAATTAAAGCCGTGTATTCGTCAAGTTGACATTAGCGCAACAAAAAAAGTATGTCCTCTACCTGAGCTTCATTGTCAGGCTAATGCATGGGTTTCATTATCACTTTGTCGGCAACGATATTGAATGGCCGTAACTAACTTATTGTAACTGATTCAATTCAAGAAAGCTGTGAATCTTAAGGCTGGTTTTCACTAGCGACGGAAGCAGAAACGGAAGCGTAAGCGTAAGCGTAAGGAGCCTTACGTTCTAGTGAAAATCAAGAAACGGAGACGTAAGCGGAAGCGTAAGCTCGACGGAAGCATAAGCGTAAGGAACGGAAGGTTTCCTTCTTCTTACGTCTCCGCTTCTGCTTCCGTCGCTTCCGTTCCAGTGAAAACTAGTCAAACGTAAGCAGAAGCGGAAGCAGATGAATTTAGCCAATTAGAATACTCATTCTCAGGCCCTTTGCAATGTAAATATATCATGCAAGCGAGGTTTTCGCTTCTGAACGAGGCTTATGCTTATGCTTCCGTCGTGTTGATTTTCACAAGAACATTAGTTTCTTATGCTTACGCTTACGCTTCCGTTTCTGCTTCCGTCGCTTCCGTCGCTAGTGAAAACCAGCCTTAAGCGTAAGGAACGGAAGGTTTCCTTCTTCTTACGTCTCCGCTTCTGCTTCCGTCGCTTCCGTTCCAGTGAAAACTAGTCAAACGTAAGCAGAAGCGGAAGCAGATGAATTTAGCCAATCAGAATACTCATTCTCAGGCCTTTGCAATGTAAATATAGCATGCAAGCGAGGTTTTCGCTTCTAAACGAGGCTTATGCTTATGCTTCCGTCGTGTTGATTTTCACAAGAACATTAGTTTCTTATGCTTACGCTTACGGTTCCGTTTCTGCTTCCGTCGCTTCCGTCGCTAGTGAAAACCAGCCTTTAATTAGCGTTTTTAACGCCAACTCAGTTCGATTTCTCTGAAATGCTCTGATTAGCAATTAAGTGCTAAAAGAGCGTGCTCTTTATTTGTTCCTTTCGATTACCAGTAAACAAGTTAAATTTGGAAGCCGGTTATTTAGTGCGAGTTTTGTAACATGAAAAAACTTTAAGAAAACTCTAACCGGTTCGAACATCGAACTTTTGATGCGCTGAACCTAATTAGATCAAAAGAAGCCGCCTAATTATATTTTGTTTCAATTGCGTTCGGCGCATGAAATGTTCGACGTTTGAATGAGCTCGAGCGGGCCTGAGCTTGACCCTGTTGCTGTTTTAAACAAAGTTACTAAATCGCCCAGAATGGGCTTTCTTTGAGGGACACTTCTAGATTTTGGAAACATTTAGGTCAGCTAATTATATACTAATGAGTTAGAGAATTACCCTACAATTGGTTTAAATAAATGAGCTATGGAAGTTGCTTGTCCCTTGCGGATCTCTAGTATGAAAGTCAATTCAATAGAAGTTCGTAAAAACATGTCAATGGAATGAAAGAGCGAAACAATAGTTTATCCACATGCAAAACGACAAAGCTCTTCGCCTTAAACTTCGTGCTCTCAATTATTTCACAGCGTGTTCAATCGCATCGCAAATAAGTCTCAATACAGATTCTAGGAAGCTGTAGCTTTTTAAATTGAGATGTTATTCAAGTTTATCCGTGCCCTAGAAGTCAAACAAAATCGGATCCACAAAATGACCCACAAAGAGACTGAGCTAGTTGTATTCATGCAAGTCACGTCGAAGCAAGAAAAAAACCCGTCGGCAAAACGGCAAACATTGTTCCATCATCATCATCAGCTTTATTTAAACACGGTATCCCATCATTTACAATCAATGCTCTTCCAGAGAGCCGTGTATAATACCTATACAATAATAAATATACAATAAAAATTTAAAACATCCATGCTAAGATAATAAATTATAAATGCGAGTGACACTAACTACCAACTATACAATATTTTAATTGGCCGCATCAGGCAAAAAGGGCCCGGAAGACATTCAAGTTAACTAATTCCAACAACGGTGTTCCTAATAACAGGTTGAAGATTGGATTGGATTCTTGACGAGAAGCGCTGCATTTCGTTCCTAACAATAAATGTCAGTTTCAAGAAATTGACAACTAAAATCAGGGGTGAAATTTACGTGATTTTGATGCAAGGGCCCGATTACAAATATGACCACAAAAAATAGGAATCCTGTCAGAGGGGATGATTTTGATGTATGACATTCATTTAGCAGCTTCAGTTTAAGGCCTTGGTACAAATAGATTATTTGAGCTGTTTCTTAAGTTATGTGTATGGACGTTAGATGTTGATTCAAAATAATTTTTAGGCCTTCAGGAAAAAGATCATTTATAGCCTTATAAACGCTAAATTTTAGCTTTTTTGAACGTCTATGCTGTAGTGTCCCAGCCAAGATTATCCAAAATACTAGAAGACCTAACACTGTAATCTGAACAAGTGATTATCCTAGCTGCCTTATTTTGTAATTTCTGGAGTCTGTCAGATAAGCATTTACCCAGTCCTCCCCATACTTCGCTGCAGTATTCTAGGCAGCACTAGTGCTTCATACATCATTATTAGTAAAGTTTGTCCAAGCCGTTCTCAGTTTTCTCCCAGTCGTTTGAAAATCGCATCGCAAATAAGTCTGAATACAGATTATTGGAAGATGTAGCTTTAAAATGAGATGTCAGTTATTCAAGCTTATCCGTGTCCTATAGAAGTCAAACAAAATCAGATCCACAAAATCACCCACAAAGAAACTGAGCTAGTTGCCGAAGTGGTAAAAAATAGCCGGTCGGCAAAACGGCTAACACTGTTCCAAGCCGTTCCCAATTTTCTCTCAGTCGTTTTCAAATCGTATCGCAAATAAGTATGAATACAGATTCTTGGAAGATGTAGCTTAGCTGAACGATGCGTATAGCATCGAGTAACGAATACAGCGTTTTAACAAAATTCATGCGCGTGCTTTATAGACCTTTGCAAATTAGGAGGCGGTCATTATGAAAGTGGTGTATAATGCGCAGTTTTGTGTATTTCCAGCGTTCGTTATCATATCTTTAAAACAATGGCGATTAAAGTCCGCGGGGTTTTTTAATGACAGAAACTGGCTGTTGGATTAGGTAGGCAAACGCAGAATCCAAACGGAAGACACGTAGAATCACCAGTTAAGACTGACGTTTAGCTTTGCCAGAAACTGTTAAAAAAAAATGGCAATCAATACTCGCGATTCAAGTTCAGGTTTGTTCGAAAACCGCGCTAAACTCGTATTTTAAATGTCGTCCACACGGGGAACCATAGCCGGATGAAAAGGCTCGGGAAAAGTGCAATTTTGGAACGGAGCTGCGATATTACTATCAACCATGATAGACTTTTAGAATCAGAATGTGAAATAATATCCAGGTTATCTTTTCTTTTGCTAATAAAACTGGTATCCAAGCAACTAAAATGCAGTTTTAGTTGCAGCTTTAAAGTTCCCGATTCGATTTCAATGTTAATAATTTCCCATGGGACTCAACACCACGCTACTTGATAATTGTCAATAGACAAATCAGCTTCTACAAACATTATCATAAGTGGCACGAAATGCCGTTTCAATTCAACTTTTTACAGTTTTTATCCAAGGTACAGGATTTTTTCTAACCGTTTGGGAAGCTTGAAAATCATTTTAAAGCTTATTTTAGGATCTACAAGAAGCCGATTGTAAATGACTTGTGCGTCTTATATTTCAGTAGAAATCAAGACCTGAATATTGAACTGAGCAGTTTTCCATACAAAATTCGGTCAAAACTCACTTAGATTCAAAAGGCATGCTCTGACGAAGGGCTAGCGCTCGAAACGTCAGCTGCTACTCGTTTTCCACGGCGGTTAGCATACCTAAATCGACTTTAGTTGATTACATACCAGTGTTTAAGTTACATGGGTTTTTGAAAGATACAACTGAGGACAATAGCTAAGTAAGGAGGTTAAAAATAATGTTAAAGGTACTTTGAGTCATATGGAGAACTTAAACTCTTGGATAAACAAAACAAAATGTTTTATTCAAAAATGTAGTTTCTAATTTACTGTTTTTTTTTGTAATAAATAATTAAAGATTGTCATTGTTTTAATTCCATCAATATATCACCTGTTCAACGTGAAAGACGACGAGGTGGCCGAGTGGTTAAGGCGTTGGACTGCTAATCCAATGTGCTCTGCACGCGTGGGTTCGAATCCCATCCTCGTCGATAATTTTTTTTATGCCGAAAAATCCTCTGAAATGCATATTCCTTTCTTTAACTCGAAGATGCGCGCAAGCGCAGAAAGGAGTTTTTAGGATAGGTTAAATCGTGTCACTCACTCATTCACTCACTCACGATGGTGTTCGCACATTAATAAATCCTAGTGTGAGCGCAACAGCAACTTGATTTTTTAATTTGAGCTGGCCTAGTTGATGGCATAAAAACCAGCCTATCTTATGTATTTTCGCCCAACTAGATGAAATTCTGGGTGTGATATTCGCGCAAATGAAGTTCAGGGGGGGTTAAGCCGTTTTGAAATTTTGTTTTGCCTGTCATTTCCCCCCCTGAAAATAACGACTGGTCCAAAACGACACATATGTTTTCGTGTGTATTGCATCTTTATTAGGCTTCGATCAGACATTGGTTATGAAAAGTATGATGATTCTTTATATAAACTCATAGGCAAACGAGATCAGTAATCAAGGTTTAAATTATGGCCAAAAAATATGCTTCGTATACCAGTATGGTAGGTAAAGTATTCTACCTCACTGAATATCAGAAAGGGTCTTTTATAATATATTTATGAGAGTATCTTATGGGGATTATAGTACCACACGGTATTTCAGAGTCGTATGACTTTCCCTCATTGAAGGAGTTTCTTGGAATGGATTGCTAACATATTTTAACTGTCCGAAAGTAGCTACTACCCAAAAGTGCGGCCACTTAGGGCTTCTAATTCTCCCGTTACTTTCGGAATGCTATGGTAGTTCAAAAAGTTCAAAAAGTATTATTCTTCGTGCGCGAGACCGAAAACAGGACTGAATTAACAACTCAGTGAATAGTGGCAGAATATGTACCGAGCAGCGAAGTAAACATTCTAAAAGCCACTATTCACCGAAATTGAAGAGAATAATTACCCTTTGCTGCCTAATACTAGTTTTATACATATATAGAATATTCGGATCGTTAGTCGATTCTAAGTGTAATCCGATTCGTCGTGCGTAGTCTCAGATATAATTGGCAATTCCACCTGCTACAACCGTAGGTTCTCTGATGGTATAGTGGCTATTACGTCCGCCTTGAACACGGAAGACCGAGGTTCGAGTCCTCGCCGCCGAACCACATTTTCACATAGTTACTGAGTACCATTGATATAACAGATCTGCAGTGATCCTATTGTGGAATGTGGCTGATTACACTTAGTTAGAATACTCCTTGCTGCCTAATACTATAGTTTTAGTATAATTATACCAATGAGGTAACCTCAAAATAGCCATCAAAATCTATTAGACGAAACGTGACAAAGTTTACGCACGCACACATACGACAAACTCGACTCAGGCCATTCACTTCAAGGTGAAAAGGCGAGGTAAAACACACGAGCTTGAAGCGTTTACAGTTCTAAAACTTGTCAATAGTGTTTAGAAGCATTCAGGCTAAATATCAATCAATCAAATGTTTAACTGCATGGCTACTGTGAAATCAATTGGAGTTACTGCCTAACAACCGAAGTTTACATAACTTGAGGTGATCGAGAGCTGAATTGATTTAAGGAATTAATGGTAGACGAGCCACCAGAAATCAAACCATGTGCTGACAGGTTTGGGTCGAGAAATTTCAGTTTTCTTCAATGGAATGTTGTGGATTATCAGTCATTAAGTGGTATCTGGAGACGGTGCAGAGTAATCAGGTTTAATTTGTCGGTGTCATCTGAAGGTGGTTGATAGTTTTCTTTCTAATAAGCACAACTTTCGAAAACAGTTATAAAGTTTTTTTCATTTCTTTGACTCAAATGTTGATTTAGAAGGTTTTTTGTGGTCTCAGAATCAGTGAAATACTTGCAGTGAAGCCGAAATCTAGTAAGATTATTTGTAAACACAAATTGACAATCTTTGCTGAAATGAAAACAGTGAGTTCGAAATGCTTTCAAGTAGTTCCTTTTAATTAGTTTCGAAAATTTGAGACCAAGTTACCTGCATCTCCTGCGTCATCTCCTGCGTCATCTCCTGCGTCAATGGAGACAACTGGCTGAGCTTTACAATTTGTTTATAAATGCTCGCCATAGCCCGCTTCCTCCTCTCTAACCTGCTTTCAGGCGATAGATGGTGTTTTTTTCGCGCAGCAAACGCGTGATTGAGACCTGGGATCGAATGACAAATGTAGGGGGAGCCGGAAGCAGATCTGAAAGACCGCCTGCCCGAAAACCCGTGGTTCTGAATATCCGCCCACCACGCACATGACTTCCGTTAACTTGTAACGCATTCTTAATTGACAAATAGGAGTCGATATGTGACAGCCTGCCAATTTTGATTTGGTTTGATTGAAATGAAGCGTGCAATTCAAAACAACTTCGCTCGCTGTCAAATGCGATGCAAAATGTAGGTACAATCTCAGATACGGAAATTTCAATAAAACCAGCTATTTTTGTTCAAAGTTCTCCATGGAAAGGATTGCGACAGTACCACTTTAGAATATATATGTATACAGTTCGGTTTTAGCTTGTTGCGTTCGCCCCATCAATCTCTCAAAGGGTTTGCAAATCCTCCGAAATACGGGTGTCTAGAAAAGGAAGCCCTATAGAAAAGGAAGCCCTAGAAAAGGAAGACCAAGAAAACGAAGATCGACCTAGAAAACGAAGACCTAGAAAACGAGGACCTAGAAAACGAAGACCTAGAAAACGAAGACCTAGAAAACGAAGACCTAGAAAATGAAGTCCCTTGAAATTGTCTAAGTTTGCCGTTCAGTACAGGAAAAAAATCCCCGGCTGTGCTAGTCGGTTAACCCAGTTAAACATGTAGTGTGCTATCGCTTTTTAAAGTAGATATCGTAGTAGTAATGGCGACCTTGAAATGGTCTATTGTAGACTGGAACTATCTTTCCTATTTCTTACCGGTAGTAAACGCAGTATGTTAAGTTTTCTAAAGATAAACTGTTTGACCACCTGGACTAGAGACCCCGGAGGGGGGGGGACTACTCCCTTATGTGAGGGGTACATGGATGCTCGTCGTACCTTTTAGGGGTCAAAATCAGGAGTTTGGTACCACTTAGGGTATCCACCATCAAACACAGACATTTCTATGTAAAGCGGTACCTTTTAGGGGTCGGGTGTCAATTGAACAAAAAAGCTGTTATCAATTTACATTTTTATTATCTTTTAGGGGTCAAAATAAGCTTGAGCCACGCCCATTTTAGTACCTCTTAGGGGTCAAATCAAAAATGTCCGACGAGCATCCCGACCCCTTTTATATGGGAGTCACCACCCCGGGACTAGAGATTCAGAGCCGATAAAGTTTTGTAACCAGACATCAACATGGCCAGCAAGGTCCCACTCTTTAAAGTGCCAATGAAATGAAAAATTCGATCCCGATTTTATTTTATTTTATTCAATTATAGGCTTCCCTTATAGCCATTTTGTGCAATTGAAAATCAATTTGGAGAATTCGAACATAATTTTATTTCGTATTGAAGTCAGGCATAATTGCCAAAATCTAGCGACAATTGTTATGCCGATAAGGCATGCTAATCACATGCGTGACGTCACTAGGTCTGGGCATTTATATTCATTTATATTCATTTTCAATTTAAATATGTCTTACTTTAAGAAATCTTGAAGTTGGCCAATTTTTTTTATAATAAAAGCCTGCATTCAGCCATAGTTTTACTGTTATGAATATAAATGCCTACAATTGAATAAAATAAAATAAAATCGGGATCGATTTTTTAATTTCATTGGCACTTTAAGTGAGGACGGCCTTCTGATGAACATCTTGGTATTATTCATAAATGTAGAAACGACCACTTTTTATAGATGATTGACAATCTTCTTTTCTACTTCATGTATAATTTTTGGACCATTAAGCACACTACATGTTTAACAAGGTTAACGGACTGCACAGTCGGGATTTGTTTTGCTGTATACTGAACGGCAAACTTAGTCAAATTCAAGGGTCTTCGTTTTCTAGGTCTTCCTTTTCTAGGTCTTCGTTTTCTAGACACCCCCGAAATACATACCAACATTACAAGTTGCTTCAAAGATCAAGCAGTCCAGCACCGCAGTAGCACAGTCTAGCGAGTCAGAAGAGGTGCGATACAAGCGGCTGCTTCCTTAAGCTCGCATAAAAAAAAGTTCAGAGGACAAATACAGGATCGATAAAATCTCTAAACTTCAAAACAAACTCCGATGGAAACAATATATAAAATGTTTTGCCAGAACTCGATATTGAAGAACTCGTGAATAAACAAACTACGAGTGCAAAGTACACAGGTAAAGGTTGTAATCGTCAACCCTAACGAGAGAGTAGAAACGAGAAGCTCTTTCTCTGAGGAGTCGAAGTTCATCTTAGTGAATGTTTGCCTAAAGAAATGGACGACCGTTGCATAAATGGATTGAGGCGGATTTCTGATTATTTCCTCTACTGTACATCGCTACTGAGTTCAACGGCCGTGAAGTCATTAGATTGAATCTCTGCAATTTGGTCGACAATAATACTTTCAGTGGCGAATTAAATCACGGTTTGTTGTCGAGTCTCTTTACCGTAAATATCGTACTCTTTACAAAACCTGTCGAAAGCACAGCCAGAACATCTTTACCTAGAAGTATGCCCTGTATAGCTTTCTCCTGCTCCGTTTTCAAAGTTCACCTTTACCCAGCCGCGGAGAAAGAAGCGAGCAGCTGTGTTCTCTCTAGAAAACCTCTGAAACCAGGGTAAAGGCGAAGGAGCAGGAGGAAGCTATATACAGAGCCTACTTCTAAGTAAATATCTTCTGGCGCTTTGGAAAGAGTATGATATTTACGGTTTATGAACTTGCGAAAAGAGAACTCGACAACAAACCTCTCGCAGTTCACCTTACTCGCCATATTTTATCAACTGCATGCAAGCTCAGTACGCAACACTTATTCCTTTCAGTTCTTGCTTTCAACACTTGCCGTGATGAGCTTTGATTGACACCGTTTCAGCCAATCATATTCCCCGTCCGCTGTGGACGGGACATAACTATTGTACTCAGAAACCACGGGTTTTCGGGCAGGCGGTCTTTCAGATCTGCTTCTTCTCCCCCTCCCCCCTCCATTTGGCATTTGATCCCAGGTCTCAATCACGCTCTGCCAATATGGCGGCCGATTTCAGTCTGCTTAAACATTAGTCCAAGCATGTGTTATTTCTAGGCTAGATTTCTGTAATTCGCTACTGTATGAATTACCTAAACACCTTATTGTCCGTCTGCAGAGTGTTCAAAACGTTGCAGCTCGGGTGGTGACACTTACCCGTAAGTGTATACCATATAACATATACCCATATAACATATACCCATATAACACCTGTTTTGTTCAATTTACATTGGCTGCCAGTTGAAGAACGGATTATATTTAAGATAGTATTAATTACTTATAAAGCTCTAGACGGAACGGATATGTTCCTAAGCGTAATCATATATAGATGGCTTTCCACACTAGTGTGCTAGTAGTCCCACCATACAACTTGCGCTCCTATGGCTATAGACCATTTTCTTGTGTTGCTCCCTCTCTCTGGTATTCGCTGCCACATGATATAAGGCTCTGTGATTCATTTATTAGCTTCAAGAAGCAACTCAAGAAGGCATCTTACTAACTCTAGTGGGTTGGATTTTATACATTTCTTTGCTCACTTCTCAATTGATCATTGTACCATGTTAAAAAGCAAAGTTGTTATTATCATTTTACTTAGTGGAAACTGCGCTATATGAATAAATTATAAAGATTATTATTATGAAATAGCATTGTCCTGGAATTTTTTATACTTTCCTCTCTGAAGTACTGGCAAAACACGATGATGGTTATTAAATGTATTTCACGCAGGGATCCGAGACGGTTTGCTGAACTTTTTCGTAACATTTCTTCAAGTAATTTAAAAGTTTTTTTCTGCCTAATTGCATCACTAATTTTTTTCACATCTTGTGTTGTATTCTGTTGTGGTTTCAAAGGTGCGACAGACATCGTTTCTTATCATATCATGTTTCGCAATTAACAATAACATAGAGCCCCTAAGGGCAACTCGCGCATGGTCAGTGAGCTATTTTGGCATATACTAAAAATCACGTGACCGATGACGTCATCGTTACGTCATCACCACTAAGTGAATCGTGGGGACCCAGTACCATGCCTTCCCAAGTTTTAGCCGCCTGGCATTAGAAATGAGGGACTGGATACGAGCATATACTGAAAATCGTGTGACCGACGACGTCACGTTATTCACCCCCGCATATCAAACAATTTATTGAGAAAAGTGTCGTTCCTGAGAGCTCCCTGGGTTATTCCATATATGGTCATTATATTCCATATTTGGAAAGTAGGACGGATCGTCGAATACTAGAACACGTTCAAGAAGTGTAGCGAGCCGGCAGAAGAGAGGCGGATACAATGTAGGCTACAGGAAGTGCTATTAAAAAAATCGATAGCGAAATTTGAAAAGGATGAGCGTATGCCTCACTAGCACCTATTCAGGCCCAAATATTACTCCTTACGACAACAATTGTTTGATATTCATTTTCACCACTATTAAAGTGATTGATAGGGATCCACTACCATGTCTGTCCAGGTTTGAGCCACCTGCCAGTAATATTAAGCGAGTTAGCCATGAAAATCTCATATCCCGAACACAATCCGAATATTTTGCGTGCATACATCTTTGGAAACTGGATACGGCATTCGGAAATTAAAATGCAATAACTCGTTCCTACTGACACATACGTGCATCCACGGGTTAAACAGTTACAGTTTGGGCATATTCGATTCTTTCTTCGCGTTTCGTATAAGGCCTAGTGTATCTTCCTCTTTCGATTTGTAGGCAGTGATTGCGTATTCTAAGTTTGGTTAGAGCAGTCCTATGCTTAGCCTCGAGGTATGTTTCTAGCTCGTAACGGCTAGTTTTAAACGATCTATAAGTTCTAAGTTTGTTGGAATGGAGAGGATTTTTTTCTTTGGTCATTGAATACATCGCTTACCCAATGTTGGTGTTCAATATCCTGCAATCTCAGTGTAAAGAGGCTGTGCAACGGGAAGACTTTACATTCGTTTTTTTCCGGTCCGGAAAGAGCTATTTCCACCGATTATGATATGAACTAACGAACCTCTCGGCCATGTGGGATGTTTAAAATGAAAGCAAATATGCAAATATGCCTAACAAACAGTGTATATAAACAGTCTCCAGGGAAAATATTGAAAATCCTTTCAATCAAGCATTGAGCGAGGTAAGTTTAACTGTTTGTATCCAATTAACAGCCACTAAACGAGCGATTACTCGATACATGCCCATATAAATTGTGTTCTATGCTCTGTCACTGCGCTCCGCCGCATAGAAAATATTTATGTTGTATATTCTACATACACATCAAGCAAGGCGTGTTAGGAGGATGCCGACCAGTTATGTCAAGTTTATTGCCGTATAAACATTACATATTAATGTTAAACTAATGACGAATCGCCGGATACGAAAAACCATGTTAAAACCTCACTTTGAGGAATAAAAATATTCTGGAAACGTATACTCCAACCCAATGCGAATTCGCCGAGACCCCTGGAGGTTAAGGGTCATCAAAAGAAAAAACTTACATGTACAAACGCTGTTAATTTAAGCCCGGATTACAGAGAAATGTCTAGAAAATTTTGGCCCGGATAACCAAGCGTGTAAACTGGTTGGCGTCAAGTGAAAACTATATGTAAATATCATCTTAAATAACAACTCCAAGTCCTTATAGGGAAGAGCACGAGGTGCTAATTACGAATGCCCAACAAAAATACATATAGGAATCCTTGATATAGTAAGATATTTCATGTTGTGATAGTCAATTAAACAGCATTTCCTCAGTTACAGAAGCCTCCTTTAAGGTTACTGGATACCTTCAAAACGAAATTTAACATACAGGAGAGGTTGATCACTCGCCTACACTGAGTACAGGCGTTTAATAATGCACGCGCAAGAACTTCTTTTTGCGTCCGCAAGCCAACAGGCTAGGTTCTTGCGTGCAGCTTGTACTTAAAATTGCTGACGTACTTCAGACCCGCAAGAAGTTCATCCGCAATAATTTAAGCCACTAGAAGGTCGCAAGAATGTAAAGTAAGACCCACAAGAACGCGCAAGAACACGCAAGACGAGGCAATATTATAACATGTTTGTGTTTTATGTTCGATATGATGATATGATATGATATAACTTTATTTAGACACGGTTGATTCGATCAGGTTTACAAATAGTAACTATCATTTATTATAGATTATTTGCACTCAATCCCCAGAGATTCAAATGACAAAGGGTATGGCGGCCATATTGGTGTACAGAACAACAGAAGATTGATATATTGTTAACTATACACCAACATGGCGGCTATGACGTAAAGTGCAAAGGGTCCATAACAATATAATTAATTAAGCCATACTTTAATATCGCCCTAAATACACTACCCATAAAAAGCTACCCTATTGTAACTTGTAACTATACTAACAAAATAATTACTAATCTCGACAGGTTTCGGGTAGCCTGTGCTGAGATCGCAGGAAATCGCTCTGTATCTTTGTCTAACATTTCTGCCTCGTTTTGATACCATAACACAGGTATCGCAGGCTCTGCTACAAACATGCACACGCATATGTAGACGCTTACGAATATGTTGCTGGCTCAGGCACGTTTTTTTTTTCTACCAAGACTCCATTGCGGAAACACGCGGACTTCCACAGAGTGCGACTTAGCTTATATTTTGTCTTTCATCAATATTGTTACTAGCAAAAGTTAAATGCGTGTCATCAGCATATACATTCGAGGCTGAGAGTATAACAAGCAATAGGAGATATTGTAGTTGAGTCTACGAATAGCAGTTTCAGCGGTATTGACCCGAACGCCTCACTTCAATGTAATGAAGCGCCATTGAAACCATCATTCTTACACGACACCAACACCTTCCTAAACAAGCACGACTAATTTAGATACACAGTTTGAATAGCGCTTCATTACATTGAAGTGAGGCGTTTGGGTCAATACCGCTGAAACTGCTATTCGTAGACTCAACTACAATATCTCCTATTGGGCAAATCATTTATATATAAAATAAAAAGCAAGAGGCCAAGCATTGTTCATGTGGAATGCCATATGTCCATTGTCTAAAAGATAACCTTTACAAGGTAAACACTGGTATGTAATCAACTAAAGTCGATTGCGGTATGCTAACCGTCGCTTTCCACGGCGGTTAGCATACCTCAATCGACTTAAGTTGATTACATACCAGTGTTTATCTTCCCCACCGACGCAGACCAACACTAGTTTTTACAGAAACTAGTTGCCTATCGTTTACAAGATAGTTTTAATTACGCGCCACTTCTTGCGCGTGCATTATTAAATGGCTGTACTACATGTTCTTCACGTTTTCGGTAGTATGCACGTGACCGTAATATATAATTATTTCATTTTTTTTCAGCCAGACGTACTGAACTCTTTTTGCTTTCAATGTTTTATTATACTTCACATTATGTTGAATCCAGTTCAGTTTTTGTCAAATGATGTAGTAAGTTCTCACTACTTTATGCTTACCTTTGTTAATCAAATTGTCTGATTAAAAAAGCAAAGCCCAATATATTTTGAATGTCTATTCATCAGGCTTCATAAAGCCATATCGCCTATATCTTTCCATATTTTTGTGAATATGTATTATTTAAAAATAAAATAAAAAATACATGAGGAATTAGGATGAGGATTTATAAATTAACTGATTTCACAGATCTGCTCATGATATATTGTGGTTCCTTAATGTTCTGTTGAGGGAAAACTTTAAATATAAACCAATTTTAATTCACTGTAACTGATGTTTAAAGTGCCTCTAAGCCTTCTTGACATTTTTCTAATTATGAATCTGTGAAAGGTTTTGAGTACTTCTGCGAAGAAATGTTTGGTTTACAGATAATACTCTATGTTCTACGCTTGTTTGAAATGGTGAAAAACTGACCTTTCCTGACCCATGACCGCGTAAGTAAAAGCCTGGGTCGATTTCTCGGGGTGACGTCCTCTAATTAATTCGACTTTTTTGCAATATTTTGAATAAATTCTTAGAATTTTGTCTAAAATGACTTTTTTCTTCACTAACAAACTCCCAAACTATGTATATTTTCTATAAATCGGTGTTGTTGTGATAGAAAAGCAACATGGAGGATAATGCATTAATGAGATGACGTCACCACAGGAAATCGACCCAGGCTTTTACTTACGCGGTCATGGGTCAGGAAAGGTCAGTTTTTCACCATTTCAAACAAGCGTAGAACATAGAATATTATCAGTAAACCAAAAATGACTCCGCAGAAGTACTCAAAACCTTTCACAGGTTCATAAGTAGAAAAATGTCAAGAAGTGTTAGAGGCACTTTAACTACAGGGCTGTCTTACGATGTCTGGAGAATAAAGAGTGTTTACTAGTTCCCTGTGAAAGGAAAATCTTCAAACAGACTTTTACCTGTGTTGTAGACACGCTTTATTTCAAACAAATTAATAACATAATGACATGTTTCAGAAAGCACTACTGAAATCTGAAAAAGTGTCGACTTTACCTTGTATGTTATAGTAGTGTTTCGTGTTTATAAACATTACAATTGTTATGCTAATGTAACACCATGATTTCAAAAGGCCGCTTTGTGTCAGGAACCAATGGCTTTCTGGTTTGCACATTAATAACAATAATACTAAAAATGTGTTTAGTTCAATTTGTTAAAATACATTACAAATTTTACAATACATTTTTAAAACGTTATGTACATTAAAAATACCTATTTTAGAGAGAGTAAAAATATCTATTATAAACAATAGACCATTTTCTCAGGTATGCGCACGCAATATTGGCCCGCCAAATCGCTTTTTGAACAATAGCCGCCAATTTTTGAACAATAGCCGATAATTTGAATAACAAAGGGTGTCGCATCAGAACGAGTCTAACAAAAGCTAACAAAACTCGTGGCCCGCCAAGAAATACTTCATGTAGGCAGCTTGGATTTAGTATTGGTTGAAATAATAGGGAGGGTTATAGGAAACCACTACATGATTCCCACGTGAAGTATTTACCGGCCCGTCAAGCCTGTTGCGTGCGCATACTTGAGAAAATGGTCTATTCTTAAATTCCTAGTTCATGATTAAATAATAGCCTATTTAGCAAATGTGTTTTTGAAACGATCAGTATTTATGGAAGGTCAGTTTTATAACGGTCTTTTTCCGCAGACTTCAGTATTGTTCATCATTGCGTTTAATCCTAGGAAGGATACTTTGTAGAGGTATTTTATATAATTACTTTATTGAAAAGTCTTATATTATATTTATCTAATATACCAACTATACTAATTGGTTCAGATAAATAGTTTCTTTTATAAAATCTATCTATAAAGCATTGAAGATTGGTTAATTCTTCCTGAGAAGCTCCATAAACTGTTATACCATATAATATCTTAGGCATTACTGTAGATCTATAGCAAAAAAGATGGTTACTTCGTCTTTTTTATATGCGTCTTTTCTTAAACTTCTTATAATAAATAAGCACTTATTAGCACTAGATAGCGTTTCCTTGGTATGAGTATTCAACCTATTATCTACCTGGAATGTTACTCCTAACAATCTCAGCTCACTACGTTGCGGAATATTATAAAGTATACCATAGCTATCATTGATGCCTTTCTTTCTAAATATTATTTCTTTGCATTTAGTTGGATTGCAGGACATACCATTTCTCTCAGTCCATTCCAAAAAAGCTTTTATATAGTCTTTAGAGTGATCTGTTACGACATTATTGTTTTTCCATACCGGTGATATAATAGTAGTGTCGACAGCATATTTTAATACAACAGAGTTAAGGCCTGTATTGTCCTTGATGTTTAAATCGTTAAGAAAAATACTAAACAGATATGGTCCGCTGCCCGGGGGGGGGAGCTCCCTTATGTGAGGGGTACATGGATGCTCGTCGTACCTTTTAGGGGTCAAAATCAGGAGTTTGGTACCACCTAGGGTATCGTACCACCTAGGGTATCCACCATCATACACAGACATTTCTATGTAAAGCGGTACCTTTTAGGGGTCGGGTGTCAATTGAACAAAAAATCTGTTATCAATTTACTTTTTTATTATCTTTTAGGGTTCAAAATAAGCTTGAGCCACGCCCATTTTAGTACCTCTTAGGGGTCAAATCGAAAATGTCCGACGAGCATCCCTACCCCTTGGAGTCCCCCCCCCCCTCCCCCCCCGGGGGTCCGCTGACACTCCTTGTGTAGTGCCCCTATTAACTCACCTCCATTCTGTTATGTTATTATTTGATATGACACGTTGTTTACGGTCTTTAAGAAAACTAAAGTACCAATTAATTAAGTATAGACTTCGAGATAAGCTATTAGCTTCTTCGTACTTAACCATGTCGAATGCTTTGGAGAAGTCCATACTGAAAACTCTGACGGCTCTACTGTTATTGTTATCTGAAGCACTAAGGATGTTATATTTAAATTCGATAAGAGCGTTGGTACGACTTCCTCCTCTTCGGTATGCAAAATTGCGTATCATTCAAGTTCTGTTCAAAGGTGTCAATACAGAACATTTTATAAAACACCTTTTCAAAGAACCTGGCTATAACAGGCGTCACATTGATCCTCTATAATGAGAATCATCTAGTGAGATGTCAACCTTCCATTTCGCCGGCCAGGGACAGGTTCGCAGAGACAGATTGAAACACTTTAGTAGGTCAGCAAAGTCACTCCAAACCCAAAATGGTATTTGGTCAGGGCCAGTGGAATATTTAGGAGTAAAACCAAACAGTAAACTGCAAAGGTAGTTTATAAAAACATCTCCTTGCTCATAAAGTTTGAAATTAAAAAACAAAAACAATTAATTTGTATTACCGTTTTTGCTAGAATGTTTATAAACAATTACCAAACCTCAAGCTCTTAGTACAGTATTCTCCCATGCAAATGTTCATTGTTGTTAAGTACAAAGCATTGTTAGATGACCACCAAATACACAAGTCTGACGAGCTACGCTGTTGAGCGGTCAGCGGCAAAATCATTTGACAGTTTTTCCCAACAGCTGAATATATCAGTTTACAGTTCATGTGCGCGCAGTTTTACAAATCCTTTGATTATTTGGCGTGCAGGAAGATGCTACACAATGGTGCTCCGCCAGTTTAAACAAAAGACTTGAACAACTGCGAATGAACCGTAAACTGGTCTATTCTCATTCTGTTTATCACCATGGTTGAATTCGTTTATTTTATTGCCTTATACACTCTGTAGTACTCTGTATCTGAGCCGGCAGAATAATGCAATTGCTATACACTCTCCGTGGTAAAGGAGGGAAGCTAAGGGTCTATTATTAGACTTCCCATTCATTTGTTTATCGTTCAATTTGTATAACATAACGATAAATAAGAAAATGGGTTGATATTAACGTTCCAGCTGTCATTGTTTTCCCTTTTAGCTATTGCTTTACTAAGTCGAGAAACGTTCCCTGACAGCTATCAATTCTAATTAATGTTTAATAAGTTCTAAAACGTTACCTACACGTTTTCCATCAATTTAACGGAATACCCTGTAGTATGTTATAATATTGATAATTATGTAATTATGATGTAATAATGATGTAATAATTATGTGATCAGGTGTTCATTGTCATCAGTTATAATAAACTTATGAACGCGATCAAACTGTAACGGAAATTCTACGCTGAACTTCGTGAAAAACAATAAGGAAGTTCAACTTATTTATAACGATATAATCAAATTACCATTAAAGAGACACAATCTCAACCATCTGCTGCTCGATGTTTTATCATAAACGTTACACTAATATCCAGTAATAGGTACAGAATGAATGTCGATAGTTTGTAAATCCCATAAAGCATGGACACAAATTCTGTGTCTGACTTATCAAACGTCTAGATATATAGAGTCACGTTTTCAGTTTTTTTTGCGATACGACTTATGTAAACAGGACGAAATCTGTATCAGATTTACAAATCATTTATCGCTCAGTGATTTCCTTTGTTTTTGCTTCATGGATTATTAATGAGTTTGATAAGTTGATATATAAGATCTGTTCGATAGCCAACTTCCATTTGCCATCTTCCACAAACATGAGAATAGGAACACTCCCAACGCTCGCTGTTAATATCTCGACTGCTTTCAACATTGCCAACTCGTGCGTATTCAACTGCAGCGATACTACAGCCGAAGCACAAACAATCCGTGATATTTTGATTCGAACTTGTCTTGTAGTTACTACTGTTATTGGCGTTATTGGAAATGCGTTAGTATGTATTGTGGTGAAACACTTTACTCGCAGGTCGCCTATGGACTTTTACATCAGGGTCCTCGCGATTGCAGACTTGGGAATACTTCTGATTGTAGTCCCTCTGATTCTTTTTAGAATACAAATGAGTGGTCAGTGGCCTTTGGGTCGAGTTATGTGCGAGTACTTTTATCCAATACAAGATAGCTTCTATGGGGTCTCTATCTGGACCATAGTGACAATCGCTGTGGAAAGACGTCGAAGTATCGTTAACTTGGCTGATAGTTTCAGAGGCCGATCCATGAAATCATCAAGAGTGATCATCCTGGTAGTTTGCATTGTGAATTTCTGTATCTTCTCTTTGCCTCTGTTCTTCATGATGGACTATACAACAGTAGGTACAGCAGCGGACTGTAGGGTTGTTTGGCCAAAATGGGCTGAAATATCAGGACACTCAAATATCCTTCTCCAATCTCATACAATATTCATAGTTCTTTTCGGGTATGTCATTCCCCTCGTCATCATAATGTGGACATATGAGTCGATTATAAAGCGTCTCAAGAAAAGCAGTGCATTTCTCTGTACCACATCAGCAGCGTCTCCACGGAGCAGTAATTATATTATCAATGAAACACGTCGAAATGAAAGGCAGCGTCTAAAGCAGAACAACAAGGCGAAGCGTCTTCTTACACCGGTAATTGTCGTATTCGCAGTCACATGGCTTCCTTTCCTCGTCCTACGCTTTGTTGTTTTATACATTTTATTGCCTCCAAACTATTACAGCGTTATCTTTCGACTGCTGTGCTTTCTTGTAATATTAAACTCTTCGCTAAACCCTTTAATCTATTCAATAACCAACAAAAGATTTCGTGTTAGTCTTCAAAATCTGTTTTCATCTAGACAAGCCACACCTCGGCCGAATGGAGTCTTTGCTGATGCACAGGTTTAACTGGTTCGGCCATATATAGATGGATGAAATGGACGCAGAGATCGGAGGTGGTTTGCTTACATTTTTCGGAGCACTTCTTGGTATAATTAATTACAGAGTTTTTTTCTGCCTCATTAAGATTTTGTTCTCGATGAGACTGATGTAAATTTTGAAAGCCAATTTTTGCATCTACCTTGTAGATGGAAGACGAATGTATTTTAGCGTTTCGTAGAGTACCTTCATAACATAGAAAACTTTTATTATATAGATATAAGAGAAACCAAGCAGCATGTTAATAAATATATTGTTATATAGCCATAAGTTTTCCAGATATATCGTGCGCCCTCGTTACATGGTTGATTTATCGTCACCCGACAAGTAACAAACAAACTGCTTCTCCGCGGACAACAATTTTGAAAATTATGACGTCAGAGGCTAACAATTCCCAGTTGTTGCCCGCCACGTGATCACATCGTGGTTCCAAATGTCGTTTATAAAGCAAATCGTATGTTCGGAACCTTATCAATCGTATCTGTTTCGTAGCTATTGCTTCTGGCTGTTCCTATTGGTTGGAAGATAATTTGTTCATAAAAATGGAATGAAACTAAATATATTTAGTTGCGTTACGGAATGTACACAAGTGGGTAGGAATTAATGCAGAATGTTGTTTTGGTATATAAACAAGTTACATAATCCTGTTGGGATAGCGTTGAGGGTGTATAAAGAGGAGTTATTAATATGTAAGAATCATTCGAAGGCGTTTCTCTACCTTGATACCTAAATTTTCTTCAGGATATATGTTGAGAACAGAAGAAATTACTAACTACACATCTATACAGACGTGATTGGCCAACATTATATACTGCTGTAATTATACGTGTCCGACAAGTATAAATAAACGAGATGCCCGCCCCTGGTCTGTTGTTTGTGTTTAATGCAGTTTAGCTATTAAATGTTTTATGCTCGTTTCAGAGTGATAAGAGTATAAGGCTTTTTACTACTTTTATTTCAGAATATTCATAATTGTCACCCAGTGTTTTCGTAGTCTAAAACACAGACAAATCCCATGTGAGGCTCAATACCGTAGAACAATGGATTTTATCGTACTTTTTATCTGGATCATTACATAAGCACCTCGTTTAATTTTCTCGGTTCGTACCGTAAGTTATGGATGCTCGTTTTGTCCCGCTTTCTATGGTCCGCGCTTGGGGCTTAAAAAAAAAAGAGAAAAATATCGGTCCATAACCTACGGTACGGTCCCCGCACACGGTTAATAAGAGGTACGGTACGTTTTCCACCGAGTCACAAGCTCCAATATGAGGAAACATGAAACTTGCATATTTGTGTTTTCAAGAATGACTTTCAATTAGAGTTGTTGATATACATGTCATACCTTTCCACGCAACAACAACATTTCCTCAGTTAAAATTAAACTAGCCTCCTTTAATTAAAACATTCAAGAAGATTTATAAATTAATTGAATTCACTTATCTAATCATAATATATTGTGGTTCCTTAATGTTGTGTTAAGGGAAAACTTTAAATATAAACCAATTAATTCATTGTAATTAATGTTTAACTACAGGGCTGTCTCACGATGTCTTGAGAATAAAGTGTTTTAATAAAGTGTTTTAATACTAATTCGTACGCCTCCTTGTTTCATCTGTTGAAAAAAACCCAGACATTTAACTATTGTAGTCTTGCTTTATTTTAAACAAAGCAATATTATAATAACAGGATTCAGAAAGGACGAGAGATCCGAAACTTAGCTACCATATTAAGACTTCTGTCTAAGCATTACACGAAACAGACAAGCGGCTGAATGTAACTACACTTGTTTGGCATAGCGATTATATAAAAGTAAAGCCACGTGGGGTAAATAGAGGGCGAGGTCCATACACACACAAGAAAGAACAAGACCAATATCCCCCCATCCGGACCGAACAAGCTTGGTCAATAAATGTTTTATTATATCAAAGCTGTGCTTCAGTTCTTTTTTCAACAATACATGTACCGGCTGTAATGGTTTCGTTCGCAAGCTACAGTAGCATTGTGTCTGATTGGTCAGTTCAATGAGAAGTAATTTCTGATTGGCTGAGGGTAAGATTGAAACCCTTTCAATGTTAGATAGATTTGGTGTATAAAGAAAGTGAAATTCAGTTACGAGAGTTCACCTCGATTTATCCGATAAAACAGCGAAGAAAATCCGGCTAAATGTGTACCAGAACTCTGCAACTCGTCAAAATAATGTAATACTAGGGATTGTTGACTTGTCATCATCATCGCTTAGGACAATCTGGGCGCCATTTCAACATTTTGCGGAACATGGTTTTGGTCCCGTGTTGACTTGAATGCTGAACGACTTTACCTTGTATGTTTAACGTGTTTATAAATATTACAATTGTTATGCTCATGTCCAACCATGATTTTAAAAGGCATCGACGCTCTCAAAAGAAAAAAATGGCAAAATGACATCAAGATAACTGCAATAGTCAGATAGAACATATTTAGATTATAATGAAGAAACGGGCTTTTCTGGACACTTTAGTCTTCAGTCTGCAGCTGTGCGTAAATATATATCTGGTTACGGAGCTAGTTGACCCAAAGATAACAAAATTGGGGTCGGTCAGAAATGTCTTAGTTCCTTTTGAACCACACTGTAATGTTATTTCTCGTCTTCCTTAAATATCTTCTTAATAAAAGATCCAAACTATGTCGCACCAAACGAAATAGAAGTAACCTTGACGAACTGAATAGAAGAAGAAAAGCTATAAACATGGATAACAGAAAGAAGCTAGGAGGCGCAGGGAAAATAGGCACAAAACAATGGTGCGAGAGAGTAAATAATTTATCAAACCGAAAGCAGTCGTGTCGCTCCTTTCTGGATGGAGATTCGGTTAAAAAAACTGAAATGACTATTTGAGTCATCTATGTTTTGATGACGATTACGTCAATCCCATAGATATCCCTAGCAATGCTAACGATCTTGATATACCTCAACTGACAGAATTACAGGTGCTCAATACACTTTCTCGAATTCAAGAAACCGCTACTGGCCCCGACCAAATACATTTTGGGTTTGGAGAGACTTTGCTGATCTACTAGCCCCTGCAGTTCTAAAGTGTTGCAACCTGTCTCTACGAACCTGTACCTGGCCGGCGAAATAGAAAGAAGCAAAGATTAAGTTGACATCCCCCTAGACGATTCTCATTATAGAGGAATCAACGTGACGCCTATTATAGCCAGGTTATTTGAAAATGTGGTTTATAAAACGTTCTGTATTGACACCTTTGAAACCATAGTTTCACTCTATTAACTATGTTTGAACAGAACTTGAATGATACGCAATTTGCATACCGAAGCCAGGAGGAAGTTGTACCAACGTTCTTATCGAACTTCAATATAACATCCTTAGTGCTTTAGATAACAATAACAGTAGAACCGTCAGAGTTTTCAGAAAGGACGTCTCCAAAGCATTCGACATGGTTAAGCACGGAACATTGTCTGAGAAACTTAAGAGCTTATCAAGTCCTTACTTAATTAATTGGTATGTCAGTTTTCTTAAAGACCATAAACAACGTGTCATCAAATAATCACATAACAGAAAAGTTCATTAATAGGGGCACGATACAAGGACGCGTGAGCAGATCATGTCTGTTTAGTATTTTTCTTAAAGATTCTTAACATCAAGGACTGTTGTAATAAAATATACTGACGACACTACTATTATATTACCGGTATGGAAAAACAATAATGTCGTAACAGATCACTCTAAAGACTATGTAAAAGGCAATCCAACTAAATGCAAATAAATTACATTTAGAAAGATAGCTATGATATACTTACTGGTTATTTCATGGTTTTCTATACACCTTATTCCAATATGGCTGCTCTTATTTGCATAATGCAAAAAAACAACTTAGGATATTAGGTGAAGTGAATGCCGTCTTTATTAAAGCATGCAAAAATAAGTAATACTGAGCAGTTTGAGAGTTTGGTCTTTCATTGTTGCAAAGTTATTGACATTTAAATACAGTGTAAATAACTGGCTCAAACCCATAAAAAACTCTATATATTGAAATCTCGATAACTTAGTACCATTTTATGCTATCACTCCTAACATTCACAGTATTGCTAATCTTGGCAGCATTCAACTGTTATTTACTGCTCTCTATACTACTCAAACAAGATTTGCCATTTTGGAATAGGGTGTATGGAATACAGGCGAACATTTCACAATAATATGAATTTCGAGTGAGATTTCGCCGGTATACCATAAATAACCATGAAATAACCATATTACCCATCAATTTAAAGTGCTACTACGTCGAAATTCAACCATTTTCTTTTCTACTTTTTTCTCTTCCAAAATGACACAGTGTGGAAAATATCCAAATCAGTGAAAAATATTATAATATTGATAAAATATTGATAATTATGTGAACATGTGTTCATTGTCATCAGATATAATATAAACCTATGTACGTGATCAAACTGTACCGGAAATTAGGTGCTGAACATCCTGTAAAACCTTGAGGAAGTTCAACTTATTTATAGGGACATAATCAAATATTTATGGTGGCCGGTTACCATTAGAGGATCGTAGTCTTATAAAGAGAAAAAGATCACAACCATCTGCTGCACGATGTATTTTATTTTATACCTATTTATAGCTTTCATAGTATCTATTGTAGCGTGTTTGTAACTTGCAACGTCAACATTTAGGTGGTTCTTAGTTAACACTTTTACTAGCATTGTAGAGTAACATTTAATAATTTTTCTATTATAGTTATTTGTAAATCCCTATCTACCTGTAACATCACTGTTTTTCCGCTGACCGCGTCGGAGACTTGCCTAGAGGGGACCTAGTGTCCTAGAGTCCTATCCTTTTTGATAACCTAACTGTAAACGCATCGAGGCTTACCATAATGCGTACTAAGAATTGTAATTATTATTATTATTATTGCACACCAGCCTATAGTCCACCAGGCAAATGTTATGAATAAGTTAATCAAGGAATCAAGAAATCAAGGGGTAATGGGGTAAAGGGGTATTGGGGTATTGGGGTATTGGGGTATTAGGGTATTGGAGTAATGGGTTATTGGGGTATTGGGGTATTGGGGTATTGGGGTAATGGGTATTGGGGTATTGGGGTAATGGGGTAATGGGGTATTGGGGTAATGGGGTAATGGGGTAAATGGGTAATGGGGCAAGACATAGACATTATTTTATTTGGACCTTGCATAACCAAATACATCTGCTTTTATCCAAATAAGTTATTATAATAATAAATGCAAGACTCTCTAATATATATTTTTATAAGCCATGGTAGAAGTTATTCATTTGTTCCTTTCTTTGATCCATTCATATATGTATCTCGATACTAAATTTTGCACATTATAGGGCGGGTTAATCAATAAGAAGAATATCTCATCTTCCGTTAAGTATTGTACTTTTCTTTTTATAGTCTTTTCTAGAGCGTCGAAGAGTCTATCACGCTTTGGGTTATAATAAGGGCATCGAATTAAAAAGTGTTTTTCATCTTCAATTTCTCTATGGCATTTTTGACAGATTCAGTCTTCTAATTTCTGAAAGGGCTTCAAGTGCCTACCTTTAAAAAAATTTAAATCTCTTTTTTTGTTATCTCTTTTTTTAAATCCACAAAACAAGTAAATAACAAATTCCTCTTTTTCTTAGGTCTTATCAATCATTGCCTTAAGAATTAAAATACTATCTATGGTGCCATGTTTTTTTCTAAAGCCGCCTTGCTCAGGTTTTAATATTCCTTTACCTATATATATTAAGTATCCATATAATCTTTTGTTAAGTATCGAAGTAAACTGTTTTCCTAGCGGCGAAAGCAGGGTTATACCTCTGTAGTTTTCAACATTGTCATAATCTCCTTTTTTGTGTATCAGAGTTATGTGTCCGAAAATCCATTCTTCTGGGAAGTGACCTGATTCAAGGATTAGGGTAAAACGTTTTCTAAGTGGAGATTTCAGCTGTTCTTTGCCGTTCTTTAGTAGTTCATTGAAGATGTTATCTCTACCCAGTGATTTAGAATTTTTCAGTTAGTTCAAGGCCTCAGTGATTTCATTTTCAGTAATTTCAAAATCTAATGGACCGGACTCGTCCTTATTTCTTGCAGTAGATTCAGCATCTATTTCTATGTAGTCGTCTAGCTTATCGTTTAATTTTCTAAAGTAGTCGTAAAATTCCTTTCTTTCTATGTGTGATTTTCGATTGTGCTTTTGTTTTTTAAAGTAAAATAATTTTCTTAGGTGTTTCCATGTGCCCTTTGTGTCTGTGTAATCTATTTTATCGAGTTTGTTCTTAATATATCGACGTTTCTTTTTCTTATACATAGATGTTTAAATTGCCTTTTATGGTCGTGTAGTTTATTTCTCAGCTGTTCGTCTTTTTCACTTACTTCTATAAGAGTTTTTGAAAAATTTCGAGTCACTGCAGTGGGGTCCTTGTTTACATTGTATTCATGAAAGATTTCCCAGAACTTTGTTTGATATTCCTCGGAATTGAGAATTTCAGGTATTTTGTCCTTTGCATCGTCATTCCAAATCAATTTTCTATGTTTTACAGTGACGTGTGTAGTGTATTTGTAAGGTTGTGTTGGTTTGTTTATCTTGAGCATGTATGAAATGTGGCAGTGATACATTCTATGGGGTCTCGATCTGGATGATAGTCACAATTGCTGTGGAAAGACGTCGAGGTATCGTGGCTCATGGTTTCAGAGGCCGATCCATGAAATCAACAATACTGATCATCCTGGTACTGAGTTTGCGCTGTGAATTTCTGTACCTTTTCTTTGCCTCTGTTCTTCATGATGGACTCTACAACAGTATAGATACAGCAGCGTACTGTAAGGTTGGCAGGCCAAAATATCAGGACGACACTCAAATATATTTCACCTAGCTCATACGGCATCGATAGTTCTTGTCGGGTATGTCATTCCCCTCGCCATCATAATATGGACATATGAGTCGATTGTAGAGCATCTCAAGAAAAGTGACGTCTTTCTCAGAACTTCATTTGTTGAATTATCGCGCATTGAGAGAAGAAAGAGCAGAGACAAGAGCGATGATGTCATTCAACATGGACGGCGTCGTCTAGAGCAGTACAACAAGGCGAAGCGTCTACTAACGCCAGTGTTTGTCGTTTTCGCTGTCACCATGCTGCCTCTTAACATCCTACACTTGTTGATTTATACGTTGAATTAATTACCTCCGAACTATTACAGCTTTGTTTTTCCTCTTTTCTGTCTACTGGTGATAATGAATTCTGTTGTGAACCCTTTTGACTATTCCATAACTAACGAAATATTCCGTATTGCTCTTCGAAAATAAGCCACACCTAGGCAGAATGAAGTCTTTGCTGATATCCAGGTTTAGTAGACTCTTTGTTATTGGCCCATTTCAGATCACGTGCACAGTTCGCTTGTGTATTGTTTCCTTTAAATAGACATTGGTATGGAAATCTCTTGAGCAAATAACCTTTCACCCATAGGATTTGAGATGGACACAACAAACAGGCAGTAAAAATATACTTGTTCGGCTATATATGGGTATGGAAATTTGGCGCAGGAAGGTTGTTTAACAATATTCTTCAGAGTACATAAATTACTGTCACTTGCGACTAAAACTAGTTTTCATCTAAAGAAATGAACAAAGAAATGAAAGAAGTGTCCAAAAGAGTCTTGTGTGTTATGTTGCATTGGGATTTCAAAATATTGCAGCAAAATCATGCACCATTTACCTTCATTTCCCCTTTTGATTTCCAGGGGCGGATTTAGGGGGGGGGGGGGGGGGGGGGGCGAGGGAACCGCGGCCACCCTTTCGTATACCAACAATCAGTGCAACTACAAAAAAATCCGTGCAAGTAAACTGAAATCGTTGCAAGCAACATAAAATCACAAATAATCCGTGCAAGTACAAACAATCCGTGCAAATAATTAACTAAAATCATTGCAAGTAAACCAAAATCGTTGCAAGTAAACAAAAATCCGTGTAGGTAAACTGAAATCGTTGCAAGTAACAGAAAATCTGTGCAAGTACAAATCATCCGTGCAAGTACAAAAAATCCGTGCAAGTAAAATTAAAATCGTTGCAAGTAAGCCAAAACCGTGTGGAACATACAAATTTTAGCGTATTTACGGAAAGCCGTCGATGTTTTTAGCGTTTTCGTATTTAAACTCTTCGATCTATCGGCTCTCACACAGTGGTAATCACTTTCATAGCTTCAAACGTATGAGAATTGCATTGTTCAAAAGGCTATCCTCTTTCAGTTGGCCGGGATATTTGGGCTTCAGGAGTTACATTCTAGGCGATTTCGTTCAGTTTGGAGTGCATGTTGTTCAGCTTTGCATTTGCTTAGGCGCCATTTTGGTTTTCATGCTGCGAAGGTTGACTTTTTCAATATTTTAATTCGCGAGAAAGTACTTGTCCGAATGGCACCAATGTTTTTTTAATTTTAGCATGTTCAATATCTGGGTTCTGCTATATACGAAAATGAGAACATTTTGATAAAGGCTTTCATCTCCAAAAATTCAGAATAAAATCTGGTATCGACTTCTCCAATAGGAAAGTGTCGAACGTACAAATTTTAGCGTATTTACACAAATCCGTCAATGTTTTTCGCGCTTTCGTTAAAAATTCGGATCATGCACTGGAACGTTATTCTCAACAATAATTAGTATCTATAGGAAACATTATTAGCACCGCAAAGACGCTTGGAAATAGACCACCTGTATTAGGTAATTACCCACCTAATCTGCTCCCAGTACTGGGCGGAAATCTTTAGATTTCCAATGTCAATTTGTGAATTCTCCTACCCTTCCCCCTTCCTTTCGTAAAATGTGAGAAATTTCCATCCAAAGTCCTCCAAGAAAAACACAACATCTTGTCATTCCCATCGAAGAAACCTTTGGTTTCAGCAGAACTCATATTCCATTGTACGTAACAAGTGAAGTATTTATCGAAAGTGGGCTATTTAATGGAATATTCTCATTATGGCCTCACTTCACAGTGGGCACAAACGACCTTAAAAACGGCATGAGTTCTATATTTTAAAACGTTTTCAACGCAGACGATTGAATTTTGGTAGAAGGTTGTAGAATCGTAAAAGGAATATAACTTATTTTTTTAAGCTATGTTAATACCATTGTGACGTCACAATGACGTCATTTATTCATTTGTAATACGTTTCTTATAACCGTTCATTACCATCTAAAAACGGATTGTCCTCGTGATGAGAATGAAGGAATCGCAAACCCGATGTCGTTTGGTTAAGGAAATCAAAAGTTATGAAAGTTCGAATTTTGTCGATTTTCCTTCAAAAATTTGGTGGGAAATAAAGAACACAAAATCATTTATGAAAATATCGCTTCATTCATCTTTTAGAGTTGTAGATACTGTTGCATGACATTTTGTCCAATCATAGAACACGTTGGTGGCTAAAATCGTATGTTTTTAGAATTTTGATTTTTTTTTTGTCCATAACCTGCTTATTATATATATTCCCAGTACCGTAATTGAAGTCGTATTTTGGGCAACGTCATTATGACGTCATACTATTTTATACATGCCCTTAGAAAAAAAATCCTTTGAGTGATTTTCGAGTTTTAATGATGAATTGCGCTATTCTGGCACTCAAACGTAGGCAGCCTTATTTAGGTACGACTCCTGACGTCACTAAATATGACGTCATAGCAACAGTCATCATCTATAACTTTTGCTGTAGTAGTCGTAGAACGTTCAAGTTTGCGCCAAATGAATGTGTGCCATGAAGGCCCTTCGATGGTGTAGACTGTTTGTAACGTTTATTAAAGAGGGAATTTCACCAAAAAAGGAGGCATCACGTATGACGTCACAACAACGTCATCATACTAACATAAAACACCTAAAATATGTAGTTTCATTTGTTACCAAATCACCAACATTTCTTCATATTGAGACTATAAGTAAATAAATGGTGTTAATGTTAATTATTTGGCCACGCTCGACTCACTGATGCCGATTTCGTCGTTCTTTATGCCCGACGTGAATTTTAATACAACTACCAGAAATATTTGATCAATCGGGGTTTCTGGGAAACCCCCACCCCTCCCCCACACTTCACCCTAACCCCCACCCCTCCCCCACACTTCACCCTAACCTTTAATGGCTCATCGTTAATAGAACGATGCAGATTAAAGGGAGGGGTGGGTGGGTAGTTTCCCAGAAACCGGTATTTAGCCAAACTTTTCAAGTTCTCTTTCTCATTCATATTTTTAAGGTCATTAGAGGATTCCAAGACAATGGTTCAAATTAGAGGAACAAAAGGATTCGCGCAAAGAATTATGGTAGTTGTACTGTGTGACGTCATCATGCAAATTGATTGAAAGTAGCTTTTTATATTTTGTCTATATATATGTTTTTCCTATGTTTTTAGGGCTAGATGTAAATTACGTTTTGCAATTCTAGTTTACCCTGTTTAACTAAAGTGCTATTATTATTAAAGGCATATAAAAAGTCAAACATTTGAACCAGGACTTTATAGCCCCTTTTAACCAAGAATTATATTATATTTCTTCTTGTTTTCTGTTTTACAGCTCTACATAAACATACGTTACAATAGCTTTGAGTCTTCGTGTATAATATTGAAGACTGTAGATGAATTATATGATAAGGACATTTTCAAAAACAAACTTCCGTTATCTATTTAAGAAATAGAAAACATTTTCCCTGTTTTCGTAGAGTTATAGATGGGAGAACGAGAAATGGCTGTTGGAACACGAGCTGAAGAGCAAGTGTTTTCATTGCTATTTCGAGGTCTCCAAAACTTCCACAAGTGTTTCTATAGCTATGGAAACACAGAAAAACATGTTTTCTATTTCCAAGAAACGCTCATTCAATTTGATATTCAAATGTAAATTCTCCCAACTAGCTCAAGAGCGCGCGCAACTTTCTGTGGTTCCATAGAGTTTTAGAAAAATTTCAAGCAATCAGAGCGCTTGTTATAACGGCGTATTTTATAAAGAATAATAATATATAAATGTCAAAAACATGTTTTCTTTTCTAACTAAAATTCCACAAGGTCACTGGATATATATGAGGTCATTTTCATGCTGGATTAGTTTCTTGTGGTTTAATAGGTGGAAGTTTAATAGCGTTCGCGTTCGGTGGGTTTCTTTTCTTTTGCTGTCCCTCCTGTCTCCTCGTTTTGTCCTGTTTCTCCTGACAAGAACAGATGTTGGTAAAAATAAATAAATCTGCGGACACAACCTACAGTATTGCACGCAACATTGCCGCCAACATCGAAATGTCAACGTATGTACACCTACCTCGAGCTCTGGAAGAGGAATTTTGCATGGTGACGTAACATACTACAACTACCATAACTCTTTCCGCTGACACTTTTATTCCCCTACTTTACACCATTGTCTAGCTTGGTATTCTCAAAGGAGTTTAAATATCTGAATGGGAAAAAGAATTTGAAAAAGATTCTGGTAGTTGTAGTAAAATGACGCCATAATGAAAATGTTTTGTTGGTGGGTGCAATATTGAAGGACATGTTGCAGCGTGCGCTGCAAAGCAATTGCCGACATCATTGGAATATTTTCCAAAAATACAATCACTAGAAAACAGAACTCTTCCTACAAATGATTTTTACCGCCTCACTGGTTAGCTCAGTTGGTAGAACACGGTCTAAAGTGCGGGAGGTCATGGGTTCGAATCCCAGCCGCGTCCTTGAATTGGGCAGGGACGTATAATCCGTTGGCCTTGTTTCCTTTCTCTTCTAATCTATTCGAGGGGGACATGAAAGAACCTGTTGTGATATTTCGAGAAAGAGTAGGGGATTGTCTCCCGACACAACAGCCATGCATTCTGACTGGTATGAACAATCACATTGCGCCACAATAGCAATCCATGTCACAAAAATAACCTTGTGAAGCGCATTTGAAGATATTCATATATAATTTGCGCTATATAAATGAATACCGTTACCCGAGAATGTAAATCTGCAGCTAATTCCCATTGTGGGTATTCAGCTGAAATTATCAATGATGTCTGTTTGGAAGATTTTCCTGTGAATGTTGCGTGCAATGCCGCAGTGTCTGTCGGATATATTTGTCATAAGATCGGTAACGGCACGTATTACGTAGATATCAGCCGCATAAAAGAAGCCATTGTTAATTGGATAAGCTGTTTAATCTTGTATCCGCAGGCGGCATGATTGAGTTGCACGCCAAGAATTATATTTAGCCTGTAATACGAGTCGTAATTAGCTTGTTAATCAAATACATGTAAACCTTAAGACCTTAGATGTTTTAGCGATGTCAAAAACGGGAAGGAGATCAGATTGTAATAAACTGTTGACGAATAAAGAGCGTGAAGTTGCAACAAAGATTGGTGTGGTGCTTGGACTCTTGGGTTTTTAGAAGTGTAGCGGGAGAATCCTCCGCAGTGTCCATACCTAACTGAAATTTAGAGCAGATTTCGTATGGTGGGAGAAACTACGGCTTCGACTATATATGGCACGGTTACTGTACGGCATGCCGACATTGAAATGGTTTCCCTATTGTTTTTGGCCTGCTCGTCCAATCAAATTACAGAGTTACGGTACCGTAAGTTACAGTACGGTTACGGTCAGATACGGACATGCCGTAGTTTGTCCCACTCATCATACGAAATCTGCTCTAGCACATTAGTAGTATTGGGAGCGCGCTACTCAGGGACTTAAAATAACTGAGAAGAAGGTGCTGCCTTTGCGAAACAATCTCGATTTCGAACTGCAAATGGTTAGACTTTCACGTCTTTTCGAATAAGGATGATAAATCGTAGCTCTCCGGTCGGCCTCAGTGGATATGAAAATAACTGCTTTTGCCAGGTTCGCAGAGGTATTAGTCCCTTAATCTCTCAACCGTGATCCCTAGCGCGCCTCTGTTATTGTGTACATCTGCGATTTTTGTTACGCCACCATTGTTTCGTGGGACTGGGCGTCACGTTGCCATTGTTCTGTGAGATTGCAAGCTATTAAAAATGGGGAGAAACTCTTCTGCACTCGGTTGATGTATGTCGTCACACCGCCACGCTCGGTCGCTTTCCCGATTATCAGCCGAAGGTCACTCGTGTACGGTTCCCTAAAAGTACAAACTAAAGCGACACTAAGAAATTTTTAGAATGAAAATACTCACAAGTACGCCACCCTCAATTATATAAAAATATTTAGCGCCTGGGAAGAATCGAAACAAACCCTAACCCTGATTTTACACAAAACCCTAACTGTCACTAATCCCTCCTCACAACGCCACGAGGAATTTCGCTGCCGATAATCGCTTTTTAGAACTTTTATCTTGCTTTTCTCATTAGCATACACTAATCATTACATAGTACTATGTGTTGTGTTGTATTTTATCGGTTCTGCAAACGGACATCTCACGAGTGTCCTTCGGCTGATAATCGGGAAAGCGACCGAGCATGGCTCTGTGACGTCATACATCAATTGAGTGCCGAATAATTTCTCCCATTCAAAATACTTGAATCTGTATTTTCCGTGAAGGAGAAAATGGCGTACTAGGTGCGCGAAGGATCACGGTGGAGACAAATTTGAGCACATTATAGACTTTCAGTAACTTTTCGAGAAATTTTGAGGATCTTGTTGACAGACCTACTCAAACCTTTGGACGCTCGACATTTAAAGTACCACTACGATCAAATTTTGAGATAGTGATATTTTTGCGTATCTGTAAAGTAAAGTTGCTATATTTTTTCTTATCCACACCGTTTTTTGACGACGGGAAGTCTTTTTGAGTTTTTATGTCCGCCATTACTCGAACCCGTTCTTGTGACAGAGCTATGACAGAACTAATTTTCAGCGGATGTGACGTCATTTTCTCAACATGCGGGGCTACGTGTAACACAAATTTTCGCATGAACTTGTAAGTAAAGTACATGTTTTTCCAAAAAGGGAAGGAAAGAACGAAGTTTTGAATCGAAATATGCATTTACAATTGCGACACGTTGAGAAAATGACGTCACGACAGCAAACCGCTTGTCGAAAATCGCGAAGTATTTGGAACACACTTCAGTAATGGCGGACGTGATTTCGACGGTAAACTCTCTGCAAAATTCATAGTTTAATTTGGTCCTTTGGTAATACTTTTCACTGTTTTGGATATTTGCGACACTGTGTCGTTTGTAAAGACAAAAATGTAGAAAAGAAAATGGTCGAATTTCGTCATTGTGGCAATTTAACGTACCAGCTTTTTGTGTTTCCTGTCCGCTATCTCTACTGTAGGGAACGTTGTTCGTTGATGTGTAGTAATATGCAATAACCGTTCAAGTAGTTTCCTGTTCTCCTGGTCAATTATTGCTTGTCGTCTCTCCTCTACCTAGTAACACACATGTGGTACTTAGACTATTAAAACAATTTTTATTAAGGATCAGATTGACCTTCCTACATCCGTTCAACAGTCGATCTCTTATTCTCATTTTAAAACTTTAATCTTCTATTGTATGTATTTTTATAGTTTTTCATAGCCGGTTTTACATTTTAGATTACATATAGTGTCTAGTATTGGTAATTATTCATTTAATTTTTTTAATGTTTTTACACATTATTTTTACTGAGGACCCTCATGAAAAGCACCTTCAGGTGACAGAAGTATCCTCGTTAAATATATTTATTATTATTATTGTTATTATCCTATAAATCGTATATTTTAGCCAATCAGAGGTCAGCATTTCTATGAAACACAAAGCGGTATTTCATGGCTAGATCAGGCCAATCAAAATGCAGGAAATTTCGCGCCCTTTCTTTATCAGCCAATAACAATTCAAGATTCTGCAGATGCGTCCCCCACTCAAAACATTTGTTTTCCTGCGAGAACATTCGCAGTCTATAGTCCGGTAAGTTACTTTGTTTTTGTGATAAATATTCCCGTAAATGTGTTATTTATAGGATAATATGGTTATTTCATGGTTTTCTATGAAATTTTCGCCGGTATTCCATTGGAAAACCAAGAAATAACCAGTAATTATTATCTACTACTACTACTAGTTATAATAAAGATAATGATAATAATAATAATGCTAATGATGATGACGATGATATAGTGAAACCTCCCGTAACCGGACACCCTTCGGACCACGTATAGGTGTCCGCTAACATGCAGGAGGTGTCCGAAATCAAGCCAGGAATCGCTCCCAGAGATTGATTTATGAATCCATTTTTAATCGCGATCGTCTCCAATAACGTCACTACTTCAAAACCGGGTAGTAACTTTTGACTGATCAATATTAATGACTAGCATAAATTATGCCTAATGTTGGCATATAATTTTAGGATGGTTAATTTATGTGCCTCACTCTGGGAGTCATCCCTGAGAATGAGCTCGGCAGGATACGGCTAGTCCAGGTACTTTCCATTCTCTTGTTACATGTAGTTGAACCAACATGTATGATCATGCATTTGCTACGACTCTCCTAGGTTCGAATTGCAACCTAACGGTGTACACTGTTTGATCACTGGTACTTAATTTGTTCTCAAGTGTTTGTTATGGATGCATAAGTCTGCTGTTGTATTTGTCTTCAGTCAATTGTATACACTAGATGTAATTTATGCACCGATTTTCCTGCCGATAAAAAAACTAATTTCAATTCCTGCGCGCCGCCATCTTGGATTTCATGACGTCACAGTGTTGTCCCTCTATATTATACAACGAAAGAACTATTGTTTTTTGACAATAGGAGCAACACTGTGACGTCATGAGATCCAAGATGGCGGAGCGCAGGAAATTCAAATGAGTTTTATCGACAGGAAATTCGGTGCGTAAATTACATCTAGTGTACGATTGACTGAAGACAAACACAACAGCAGACTTAGGCATCCATAACAAACATTTGAGAACAACATTGTTTTTCAGCCGAGGTTCAGTCCCTTTAAGTGTTGCAATAGTACGTTCATCTTATGTGTCCCCAAACAAAATTGAGTGTTGATTATATCCATTTTGAAATCACTGGAGTTCCTGCAACCTGATGTATCGAAAAGTGTTCTTACGAACTAAATCACATCCTTAGGGTCTGTAATCGCATTTTTTTGCAGAACCAATGAAAAACAATAACTCACGAAGAACCCAAGCAATTGCAAAGCCAAAACATAAAATATCTGATCGCATTTAGTTGATTTAGTTTGCAGTAAAATCGGATTTCAATATATATATATAAGTGGAAATAGAACTTCGTGTCGTGCAAGTTTGGTCTGAAAGCAAACCCTTGATTACAAATTGTACTCTAGCTATGCGGAGTGCAGTTTTCTAATCACTAAATTGCACTTCACTCAGCTCTATTAACCATTAAAAAATACTCCAAACACTTAGAAAACCAACACATAACATAACAAACCACGTTTCAGTATAATAAACTCGCTATATATCGTCGATTGGTTCAAGCCGGCATAGTTAATAGAATGGAATGGTTAGGAAGCTATGGTTTAAAAGTACCTCCGCTGAAAAACCATGTCTGCTCTTAAATGTTTACATCTACGTTGTACCATTTAAATTCTACTCAAAATGTCACTATTAATGATCACTTAAATGGACCGATTTTCCTGTCCATAAAACTCATTTGAATTTCCGGGCGCCGCCATATTGGATCTTATGACGTCACACGGTTGCTTTATTAATGTACAGACTGATTTCTGACAATAGGGACAACTGCGTGACGTTATAACATCCAAGATGGCGGCACCCATGAAATTCATATCAGTTTCATGGCCAGAAAAATCGGTATTAAGTGCCTTCTAGTCCACAATTTACAAGAAAAAACATGGTAATATATTTCGGCATCGACAATGAGCATTTGAGAGGAAAAACTCTTTTACAGTAGAGGTTCCCTTTAAATATTTCAACGTTATAGTTAGTGCTCACACAAAAGCACTATTTCAGCACTAAACGATGACTTGGGCTACCTGTTGTTAAACACAGTTCGCGATAGAGTCATGAACAACTCACCACAGCTCTGCGAAGTCTCATCTGTAGCTGGACCTCCTCGTGGTTGAAGTGCAGTCTGTTTTGTTCACGTATTGTTCCTTTGACTTCCCGCAACTGTGTTGAAAAGATAAATATAAAACTAAAGATATTTACATGGCCGCACTTTGATATCGCGTGCATATAACCTGGTACTTTTTTTGCCTTAGTGAATAATAAAAGATCTATTAAACATTTATGTAACTTTTAAAAATCGTGCACAACTTGTAAAGGAGAAAAGTGCACAGTTTAAAATTAGGATTTTCATGTTTAGAGCAAGCAGTAGAATCAAGAGAGATTATATAATAACTTTTTATGGCATATAACTATTTAAGGATTAGAGACTGATATATGCGTTCTTCATTGACAATTACAGGCACGCACTGACTGTATTTCAATACGAATATTATGAAATACTCAATAGCCTACAGAGGATCTGTGCTGTGGAACGCCCTCCCACGTAACTGCCACCAAACGACCACTATTTTAGCCTTCACCGAAACCGCCTCTAAATATGATCTGATAAGAAATTTTTACTTCACGGATATATCTGTGCAAACTAATAGAAACGTAAGAGATATTTAAGATTTTAGGTTTTAGGCTTATATTTAGCACCATCAGCTCTATTTATTGGTATCAATTACCATTATTATAATTCCAGTTGTTATTGTTATATACTAGCATTATTTAATATAAGTATTAGTATCTTAGTTTTACAAATTACTTATCTTAGCTCGTTAATTAATTACATTTATGTTAAGTCACGACCCCACAAGCTCCAAGCTTTAAACTCTATCGTGGATAAATAAAGGTCATTGATTGATTGATTGAAACATAAAGTCTATAACCTTTTTAATATTCAAACTGAGCGCACAGCAGTGCGTTTCAACTGAAATCAGTTGTCAAGACATCAAATATTCCAGCTGTATAAAATCATTTTTTGTAAATATCTCACGCTACTCCGGATCCGATGCAAATATATATAATTTTCCAAATTGAAAAATCCTGGGTTTTTGACACATCCACTGAACTCTCGCCGCATTCTGTTTTTCTTTTTATTGACAGAGTTGAAGCCACTTCTTCAATTCAGTAAGACTACTACTGGCGTACTGCGGACTGTTCGTTAAATATAACTAACTGGAGGGGGCTGGAGTTTTTTTTTTTCTTAAAAACATAACCCCCCCCCCTCCCCCCCCCCCCCCAAACATGTCATGTACAAACTGTACCCACCCATTTTTTACCATCACAAAAAAGTACCCCCCACTTTCAACTGATTTTGAAAATTGTACTCCCCCCCCCCCCCCCCCCCCCCCTCCACTCTGAATCCCCCCTTAGCTATAATTACCGAACAGTCCCTAGAGTGTTTTAAGCTTTCTAAAGCCCATATTTGTTCACAGACTTGTTCAGTTACGTGTAGTGCTTGCAACGCTTGCAAATCAGCCATTTCCAACTAGCGATTACGCAAATGTTCGCCTCGAAATATATATTTTGTCATACAAGAGAGACTGAATTCAATCCTGCTGTTACCTTTCTAGCGATGCACCAGCATTAGCCTATCAAATGCATGGATTTTGACTGTTCACGAAGTTTGAATAGAGCAGATTTCGTATGCATGAGTGGGACACAATACAGCATGTCCGTATAGCCTTAAGCGTAACACGGGGACTGTACTTTACTGTACCGTAACTATGTAATTTGATTGGATCAGAAAGAGCAAAATTTCAATGTCACGGCATGCCGTTAAGACATTGTCGTAATTTGTCTCACTCGTACGAAATCTGCTCGATTTAAATAACTATATACTATGTAACTATATACTAAAACTAATTCGAAAAGTTTTAGTGAGTGACGTTTTAGGGCCGCTTGACGCGGTGTGACTCACTTCAGAAATATGAACTCATCTATAAAAGAGCACTTACGTCACTTTTTGCTTCTGTCAATTGAAACAGGGCTTCTATTACGGCTAGCTTAGTTTTTTAAGTCCTCGGAGGAAATAGCAGTTGACAATATTTCCGTATTAAAGAGCATATCAAATTGTTCAACTATGGAAACTTCGAGTACATATTTTTGAAGTTGATAAAATTATCTGGGTACAAGTTCGATCATTTGCTAAACCTTTTTTTTATAATGTTAGCTGTAGCAACCACGGAATGTGTCGACAAAATTGTGGGTGAAGAAAGTTTCGATAATTTGCAATCGAGTGCCGGTATTTGCAATCAAGTTCCCGGCTTTAACCACAATATTTTCCAAAATATTGTAAGTAAATATCACATTTCCATACTGATTCGGCATAATCGACTCTATAATTAGTCTTTTATATCCAGTGAGCTTAACAATACTCCGATAAACTTCAAAGTATTGTCTTCTGCGCGAAAAGCCATTCCAACAACTGTTTTCCTAGCGTTGTGGTGTGAAAACACTTCCTATTTTGTAGATCTTAAATTGTTGTTCCACCCGATTTGTAAAAAGATACGTCGTGAAAAATATACCAGAGGGAATCATATGTTATAGAGTTCAAAACGACTTATTGATCACAATGAGCTAAGGAACCTGCCTAGAATGGCATATGAATGGTTTGAGCACAATAGAATGAATGTATAAGCTTCTTTTATACATAAACAGACGCCTGAAAGCTCATTAATCTGACTATATTTAGACTGTAAAATCTCTTCGACTCCACATAAACTCGATGAACACAGATCTGCAGAATTGTAAAAGTACTCAGTGTTGCTCCCTTTTCTCGGTGGTATACAATAGTACATTGATACAAGGAAACTCCCAAGTTACTAATGCTAACTGAGATTGCTTGTAAAAAGCTTTAAGGAGAACTATTTCATACTCACCCTTTTACGATGCTTTTCGTATGTCATTTTCTGCCATTTTTTATCCAATATTTCACTCGGTGCCGTTAAAGTACTCATTTTTCTGTGATGCATGTGGTTTGTGTAGTTTTACTCAATATGAAGCGAATAAAGCTCCTAATGAACTTCCAACATCACGAGACATAAAAAGACCACTTATTCCCAAATTACATCTTGATGTTTTTCGTTCCCCGTTGATAAACGTATTTTAGTTTCTTAGAAACCTCTGGTGTGGCAAAAATATAGCATTTGTATCTTTTAAATGAGCCAAAATGATTGTCTTGGTCCTTTGTTTTGTACAAGAATCGAAGCTAATGGCTAGAAACTGCTCACTGGATTACTATGACAACAAACACATGGAATTAACTCTTTGTATACATGAATATAAAGTACTAGTGGTTATTGACTTGCTGGGTAGCTGTGTTTATATGAATTCATTTAACTGTCACGAATTATTGAGGCTATTGGCTAACGGCTTTGCAAATACATTATTGTGCCCTCCACTGTTAGATTAGGTAAACATGACCAGTCACGCTGATAAAACAAGAACACATACATGTAGAAAAGTGATTTTAATTGGCTAAAGTTACTCCCTAAACTACTTAGACACCTTTTATGTTTGTGATAGACAGGCCGTATGAGAGCCGATATATTAAATGATCCCGCTTTATATTTCAGCCAATCAGAGCTCAGCTTTACTATGAAATACAGGGCGGTATTTCATGGTTTTTCATGGTGTTTCTACGCCCGGACAGGAACAGTTCTGGTGGCAGTTATGAGTCTTTGAAAGGTTTTGAGTACTTCTTGAAATACAAAGCGGTATGTTGTTGACTTGAAGCACAATCTATCGTACCGAAAAATATAGCGGTTCGCTCTTAAAAATCGCAAAAATAAGAGACGTTTGTATTGTAAGGACCGTTCATCCCCAGTTAAAACCATACTAAACTGGCTTGTTTTTAAGATTTACAAACTCTCTAATACCGCGATTTTAAAACGGATTTAAAGATTTTCTCGCGCAAAGGCTTGTGAGTAAAAGTACGGTGCAATGAAGTTCAAGTCTTCATAGGTCCGACCGTTTCATTGTTTTCTAAAACCTTTCAGTCAATTGAGTTTTAATAATACGTTCAGTTATACATGAACTTCCGGAAAATAATTAAAGCTACAGCTTGAGAAGTGTACACGTAATATTTTACACTGACCTCGGAATGCCATCCAATCCATTAAACGTGAACATCCCTGAACATTAAGATTTTGTATGTTTTGTTTGAAAAAGAGGTCGTTCCAAGCTCTCAAAATGCGGGGTTAAAATACCAAGAACAGCCGGTTCAGTGTTGAATATTTAGAAGTTTCATTCTACAATAATAAAGTCAAACAAAGCCGTCTGTAGTTTGTTGACATTTGTTGATAGCTTCTAGCTTAGGCGGCTGACTTTTCATTATAATGATCCGGTGTGATTACTATAGCACTATATCCATGGCAATCGCATGGTTTCGGTCAAGATCAATGTGTCATGGACTAGAAAGCCTCCACATCGTAATGCTCTATTCAAAGGCTTATATGTTATACCTTAATATGTTTGAACCTTTGCTAGTTACTCAAATGTACCTTTGAAAGGATTTCTTGGGTCCTAAAGTGGTATAACTATTGAAAGGTAAGTTTGTAGAAGCAACTCGAGCGTTGGACATTTCCCTCATTTATAAATGGAAAACACTCGTCACTTTTCGCTGATTTTAACCCGCAAAAGCAGTACATTCAAAGAAAAGCACATGTTCATTTGGAATTGACTGTTTTAGGAACTTAATATATCGGTTAGCCCTTTGAGAATTAGATTACTTAGTCCGAGGAAAGAACCTCGCGTTGTTCTTGAATAATTTGAGTCTATAGATCAGTCAGAGAGAAGGTTGACATAAAAATTGATAAGCATTGACAACAAAACTGTTAAGCAAACTTTGATTTTAGTTTCGAGATAAGAGCTTACAACATTGCAGATTTGCTGCTATCAAGTAAAAAAAAAAGATTTACAACCTTAATATTCATATTATATGTACAAGAAACTCTTAATTGAAAGTAATTACAAGATCCGATATACAAAATTATGTGAGACAGAAATAATTACATCTAATCAATTTGAATGTCTTGCGAACAATAACCATATTTTTTTTCAATCGCTTTTTTAAGCTTAAGTGATTTTCATATACTCAAAACAATGCTGCTGCATTTAGAGCGGATCTTCACCGCCAAATAATCTCCTCCTGCATCGGTCGGTTGGATTAAGCCGCCACAGAGATTTCTCTCTGGAAGTCGCAACATGAGAAAAGGACACTCAAATTGCAAAAAAAATGAAGAAAGCAAGAAAATTTGCGAACTCCCTAATCTATGGATAACACTGTGTTTTCTTGAACCTACCTCTTTGAAATATCTTTCTACGTTTATCCAGGTATTGTAGAAAATTCACTTAACGTAGCATATTCAAACTTTCTTATTTACACTGAGTTAACTAAATGTTTTCTATAATTCTCTGGTTCTATGAGTATTGCCAAAACGATTTTCAACACGAATCTTGGAGAGCTTTCCGTTTACGCGAACTGACTGCTCTGATGGGCCAGTTCTGAAATGGAACGCGTCAGTTCTAGCAACTAACTGGACCAGTTATCAGCCGGAACTGATGCATTCCATTTCAGTTCGCGTAAACGGAAAGCGCCCTAAGAGATTTGAGAACAATTGGAATTTGATAGTTTTCGAATAATGTGTTCCAATGCTAAAATCCCTTACAATTTTGATAATGTATGTAGAGAGAGTTTTGGTTCAACTGAGATCAAATATTTCTAGTTAAACTCAAGCTCCAGCATGAGTTGGTGGCAGAATTATTTGTTCTCGCTCGTGAGCTATCCGTCGCAATTAAGATTCAATCCTCAAATTTGGTTCATTTTATTCTTATTTAATTTGTTCCTTTATCACTTCACATGAGAATCTTGGGGTTTCGACTTGGTTTAATTTGCAAGGGTTCAGGGTTATCCTGGCTCCCACGAGCTCTCGCCAATGTGGAACATGAACCACTGCATGAGACGAACGGCAAACCGAAACTGCTAGAATTTATGAATATATATTAACGAAGCCAAGCTCGTGCCCTGGAGCGACTTGTTTTACAAAACGGTTCAAATTAATTTTAATGTGGAAGTATGTCACGCTCATTAATGTTGAATCCAAAGAAATAACAAACAGATGCTTCCTACACTGTAGACGCAGCTAGGGCAGAGTGTACTGTTAAAATGACTTTCCATACCGGCTTTGCAGCGCGTCACTCTGAAACCTTCGATCAAAAAGTAGCTTTTTAGCCGAAAGGCAAAACAAGTGTCGGTTTGCGCTTCGTGACTTAATGTAAGGCTTTGTGAACCGAAGTTTCTTTCCTTCTATACATGTGATGGATGATAAACAATTACGTAGTTGTAGCTCAATATATATATATTATGTGTTTTAACCACATTGTAAATATACTGGCATGGAGTCCTTCAGTGGTCCACCCTCGACCTCCCACACAACGGACCGGCGCTTAACCACTGAGCTAACCAGAAGCCGGTTTAATTTAACTTTTTTGGACGAAACACTGAAATGTTGGGGTGACGAAAAACATCATCCAACACTAAGATTTGATCATGTTGGACGAAAACGATCCAACATTGGATGACAAACTGTCGAACAATGATCGGTGGAGCAATGTGGGATCGTGGAATCCAACATTATTGGCTGGGGCTTAATACCAACCGTAAAAATCCCGCTTGCAGCTTACATGCAAGCCTGCTCCCCCCGTTATAAGCTTTCCTGGATATAAGCCCCCTTATCTCCAACTGCCTGTTCTTGCCCTTTCAATTGACTGAAATAACTTGTACGTTATTATCGTATCTAATGTTTCATGCTTGATGCTAGATAGACATGTAAAGCCGCAGACTTGTCATCATCAACACTATAGCTGATAGTGTAGATATTAAGAAGACTAGTTTCAGAGAGCGTTTAAACAGTTTTCTGTTAACGCATTTCAGAACGTTTTTGTCATCCCTCATATGCGTCCCCGCCTCCCAGATATTAATATCATCCCTCTCGGTTATAAGCCCCCACAAAATCTGGAGCTCTGATGCGGAATTATACTAGTAAAAGACGCGTGTTGGAAATTTTGATAATGTTGTTTTTAGAAAGCGATTCTCTCTAAACCGATAGCCAAACTGTAGTTTTAGTTACAGCCCTAGACTGGCGTTCCCTGTAGTAGAGGCTATACATATCATTCATTAGCATATGGGCCGCGTCAGGCAAAAAGGGTCCGGACGACATAATATGTAAATGTCTTTTGAAATTGTACCATGTTTTTTATACTTGTGGTGCGATCACAATATGCATCGCGAGCGCCACATTGTGCTACTAACAAGTAGTGTTGATTTCATAAAATTGACCAGTGAAATCGAAAACGAAAGTTACGATATTTTTACACGAGGGTGTGATCACAATTTTAGCAGGCGCAAATGATTCCTTATAATCAGACGATTGTTTTAAGGTGTAACTTGTACTATTGCTAAAATCATATTATGAGCTACGGGGAGTAGAATGACTGCAGAAAAGAACTGTTTTGGCCAAAAAGTGATCATCTTGTTCATTTTATTTATTTTTTACTCTTTAATGCCAGCAGGTATAAATGAATGTCATACATCAAAATCATCCCCTCTGACAGGATTCCTAATTTTCGTGGTCATATTTGTAATTGGGCCCTTGCATCAAAATCACGTAAATTTCACCCCTGATTTTTGTTGTCAATTTCTTGAAACTGACATTTATTGTTAGGAATGAAATGTAGCGCTTCTCGTCAAGAATACAATACAATCTTCAAACTGTTATTAGGAACACCTATGTAGGAATTCTTTAACTTGAATGTCGTCCGGGCCCTTTTTGCCTGACGCGGCCCATATGTAATGAGGCTAACATCACACAAGCGTATTGCACCCATTGCGCCAACGACTCTGATTGGTTCAAAACATGAAAGCCTTTGTTCCAATAAGAGAACTAAGTTTGTGTTTATAAAAGAAACGTGCAAGGCTGTCATTGTTTCTCCCAAAGAAAGTAGTTTGAGCGCCGTTTACAATACATTTGCCATTGACCAATCATAGGAGAGTGTTCACTGGCGCGCCAATTCACTAAAATTGTAACAATGGCTTTGATTGGGCAGAAAAATAAAACAAACGTGCTGACCTCATGCTTGCATACTGGAAACTAATTAGGCGCTCGGGTAAGCAGACGTTACTTTTTTCTTCGAATTTATGAGAGTGAAAAAATACGTCTGCATAGCAGGCTATAAACTGTTGGGCTACATCTCATTGCTTATCGAGACCTCTGGTTTTGGACTCCTGAAAATACATAATAGAGACAATTGCGCGACATTTAGAGTGCACGCATTATATCCGTGAAAAAAGTACTGACCTTTTCTGTTTTGTTCCACGGATATAAAGCGTTCTTTCTATCTCTAACATTTCTCGTTGCAGTTCAAACTAATTTTTCGTTTTGTATTTGGGTAAGTTCGTCCAGTTAGAGGTCAAGCCAAAAATATTCCATTCGTACAAAATATGCGGCAAAACAGTCAAGATCCGGGGTCGTAGCATCACTATACGCTCATACGTACGTGTGTACACTTAATCTTGACTATACTTAGTACACTTGCCCGAGACCACTCCCACAGGTTACTTAATTGGTCTCTACAGGTCTGTCCTCTGTGCTAATACGTTCTAAACGTTTAGCTAATCCCCAGAGTTTGGGGAAAATGCATGGGACATCCCTACTGAACGTAACTGGATATCTAATAGTATTATGCAGATTCATCTGTCGTGCTCGTTAAGAATTTCTAAAGAAAAGTTACCAAACTCATGGATATGTAATACATCCCTGAGCTTCGATTAAATATCGTTTGAACTATTTCAGTTCGTAGTTTTGGTAGAATAAACAACATGTTTCGCGAAGCTATACAATCCTGGTCAAAGGGTTGGGACACTAAGCCGTTCTTTTGAAAAATCATACGACATCTCATCAATATTTTATCCCCCCTTTCCCCAAATCAAGGTTGATTTACGAAAAGTCACTTGTTTTGTCTCACTATCCCAACTTAACTTATTTGGGGAAGGGGGCATAAAATTGTGATAACATACTACTCGAATATTGTAGCTATATAGACAATTCAGGTCATCACTACGTAATTCAGTAGACTATCGTGTTACTTGTGAACTTTTGGTTAGTGTCCAAAAGACTTTTGACCAAGATTCCCCTGTATACCACACATTTATGACCAGATAATTCTTTTCCAGTCATGGTCAGCTTGTATGCGTATCGCCATGGAGGATTTCCACCTGCCAGTAAATTCCTGGATAAAATGTGGCAGAACAGAACGTACAAGAAACACAAGAAGAGGGTAAGAGACTGACAATATCAAGTTACCTTTCCAAACTCCTTCCTAAACGGAGCTGTGGTCCAATGAATGTATGACAATTTTATATAACTTTCAGTATTCGGCTGCTATCTTGGTGTTCCTCTTTGGGCTTTGCATGGGACACCAACATGGCGGCCATAAAACTTCGATACAAATAAAGCTAGCTCAATTTCCCATCAAAATCATTGGGCTTTTTGGATGCAACTTTTAAGATTTCATGAAGTTTAAAAACAAAAATTGGTACAAGGGCTTGGATTTTAAATTCCATTCTCGGTCGTTCTGTCATACGAAACAAAACTTATACTCTATAGCTATCGACTTGAAAATTTCTGTGCAGACTTATTATGGATGTATAGAATATACAAATAACAGCTTCGTATCACTTATAGTTTAGATTTTTTTATTTTTGATGACGTCACATGAAACGACAAGCATTTTGGGCACACATGGCCAAAATTATTAGAACGGCACCCTAATGTGTTTCATGTAAATGGATACCGCGTGCAGGAAAATCTAGGGATTCTTAGGCCTTGTGAAAAGGTTGGTTGGAGTGCCGTGCCCAAGTTAGGAGCGCCGTGCCCAAGTTAGGAGTGCCGTGCACAAGTTAGGAGTGCCGTGCCCAAGTTAGGAGTTCCGTACCCAAGTTAGAAGTGCCGTGCTCAAGTCAGGAGTGCCGTGCCCAAGTTAGGAGTGCCGTGCCCAAGATAGGAGTGCCGTGCCCAAGTTAGGAGTGCCGTGCCCAAGTTAGGAGTGCATTGCCCAAGTTAGGAGTGCCGTGCCCAAGTTAGGAGTGCCGTGTCCAAGTTAGGAGTGCCGTACCCAAGTTAGGAGTTCCGTACCCAAGTTAGGAGTGCCGTGCTCAAGTTAGGAGTGCCGTGCCCAAGTTAGGAGTGCATTGCCCAAGTTAGGAGTGCCGTGCCCAAGTTAGGAGTGCCGTGTCCAAGTTAGGAGTGCCGTACCCAAGTTAGGAGTTCCGTACCCAAGTTAGGAGTGCCGTGCTCAAGTTAGGAGTGCCGTGCCCAAGTTAGGAGTGCCGTGCCCAAGTTAGGAGTGCCGTGCCCAAGTTAGGAGTGCCGTGCCCGGTTAGGAGTGCCGTACCCAAGTTAGGAGTGCCGTGCCCAGTTAGGAGTGCCGTGCCCAAGTTAGGAGTGCCGTGCCCAAGTTAGGAGTGCCGTGCCCAAGTTAGGAGTGTCGTGCCCAAGTTAGGAGTGCCGTGCCCAAGTTAGGAGTGCCGTGCCCAAGTTAGGAGTGCCTTGCCCAAGTTAGGAGTGCCGTGCCCAAGTTAGGAGTGTCGTGCCCAAGTTAGGAGTGCCGTGCCCAAGTTAGGAGTGCCTTGCCCAAGTTAGGAGTGCCGTGCCCAAGTTAGGAGTGCCGTGTCCAATTTAGGAGTGCCGTGCCCGGCTAGGAGTGCCGTGCCCGGTTAGGAATGCCGTGCCCGGTTAGGAGTGCCGTGCCCAAGTTGGGAGTGCCGTGACCAAAATTATTGTAGTGTAAATCGGGCTTTAGTTGGAGTAAGAAGAAACCAACGTTTATAGAATAAAAAGCTATTACTGAATTCCGGGCGGCATTTTAAAATCTTTTCTTTTCGCTTCACTGGAGGATACTGCTACCATGTGGCTGTACTGCTGTGACTGAATAAACTAAGAGACGATCGCTTTCTGATCTTCTAAACTAAACAAAAAACAACATCCTAAGCCGAACGCTCGATTTTCGTGCGTTCTCGTTCCAGGTCTCGGGCTAGGACATTTTTTTTATAGATGCGAGCTGGACTTTTCAGTGATAAGCAGCTGCCGAATGTCCTTATGTTATGCTCGCGTCTTGAGGGGAGTAATCCCGTATGTAAGCGCTACTGGCATGTGTCACTAGGTAGTGGAAATGTTTTTTTTGGTCCGAAAAATGTGCTTCTGATACTGATCTTTACAAAATAGTTAAGTCGAAGAAGCCCGAGAACTGAGAATCCAGAAGGGTAACACCAGGAAATTACTATGGTTATTTGGCTCTAACCGCACTTATATCTGTGTGTGTGAGCCAAAATACGCGGAACGACGAGTGAAAATGCAAAGCCGTTTTAGCTGCCGGTTAGCAGGTAATAAGTTGTTTATTCGGCAAACAAAATCTGCAAAGAAACTGCACTGTATATAGAAACCATGATATACTCGATTACCAGCCGTGTGTGAGAGATCGAGGAGGGAGGAGAATCGTGACCGGACTCGAGCAACGGGTGGGAATAGGGACTACAACCCGACTATATAAGCCATTTGAACGTTAGTACTGCCTCGATATGGTATATTCATTACGTTCTTGTGTGTATTGTCTGCCGTTCTTTGCAGGTATATATAATAATTGTACACTTCGAAGGGTCTGTATATCATAGGGCTGGATCAGAGATTCGTATCAGATCTTTAGTGGGGTAGTATTGGTAAATATGAGTTTGAAATTAATAGAATTCCGATTTTGTGGGATAAAGTCTGAAAAGGGATATGGACATCACATTTTGGTCTGAAATATCTAGAGTCAGGGTAATTTTAAATCCTTGCGGCACACCATTAAGCATATTCAGGTTGCGAAGAACCTTCCCCGCTCTCACACTGGCCTCTCGGCTGGCCACATGGTATGGAAATTTTCTCTTTCGCCTTAAAAATAGACCATTACCTAGCTTTTCGAAGCTTTAAATTTCGTTCTCATAATACTTTATTTTATATAGAAAACTAAACAAAACTAAACAACTCAACAATAACAAAAACATTAACTGATGCAATTCTTTACCTCTCCACACAATTCACTTTTCACCTGCAACATGTACATGTATTGATAGCCGGGTATTTCAATGAATTTCAATGATTTCAATGAATGCCTAGGGACTATTTCACATATTAATTGAAAACTCGACGTGCAAAAACAAATATTATAATGGATTAACAGATCATGTGCATATTAAAATGGAGAAAAAGAGTAATACGAAATGGCTGGAGAAAACATATATTAAATTTAGCAAATGTGCCAAAGTTTTGAGGATGTATTTTGGATAACGACAAAGTTACGAGCTAACAAAGATCAAAAATATTTACAGGCGAATGATTGTATGGTGCTGGGATATACTTCTTTGTTTGCTTGTAGACATATTGTCAGCCGGCATGAAGCTTAGCTACTGAAAGGTTATTTCCATACAAACTTAAGCTCTCTGTGCATGTGAGTTCAACAAGTCACAAAATGTAATGTGTCTATGAATGCAATTGTCTATGAATGCAATTAGGGCCGAGTTCGGGAGTTAATCTCACCAGGTTGTTCTGATGGTTATTTATTCAGTCCTTTGATCCATCGGGTATAGTATTGAGTTTGATAATGAAAAGAAATTCAGACATAGGACAGAGTTGTTTTGTATATGTATTTCAATTTTCGCATTGGCTTTCAAAGCAATTGAAATTCTCGCTGCGACTGAGCTTCGATATATCCAAAGCTGTCATTTGGCATTTCCGACTTTTCCATTTTTTATTAATCTTTCATTTCGCACGTACTGCGGACTTGGATTAACTGTGCCAGTTTGTTCTAGGGCCCTCCTCTACCCTGTACAAACTATTTTCACTTAAAGCTACAAGAATATGTATGACCCTCCCCTTTATAATCTGACGAAAAACGATTTGTGGAGGGTTTTTCATGATATACCCTTACTAGTCGGGTTAAAAGAAGGAACATCCGTGAAAATGGCCGTTTCTTCATCTAAAGATTTACTTTACAAACCTGTACTTTTCCAATCATAACATTGCTCAGTTAAATGAAAGAAACATGAACAAATCGCCATGGTTACAGCACATGTTGCGGGAAGCAAGATATATCTGGCAATCATGGAGCATGAAAACTCTCAATACGCTGATCGTCTGGAACATCAGCTTCTGACTCAGAAAGTGACGAAGTAGAAAGAGTCGTTGGATCTTCAACAAACTCTAGTGAAACATCATCGAGTGAATCAGCAGATGAAAACCAACGTCAGCAATAAACCGGCTGGTACAGAAACCACCACGTCACGATTCGGGAGAAAAAGAAAGCGGGTTGATTATATTTCCTGGCAGAACATTGAAATGTACTAACCGTTGATCAGCATATCGCATGCAGTTGGGATTTATCTTCAGATTTGGCAGTTCATGTGTAAAATACTGTGTGACTTTTTGGATTTATCAGTGACTTCGGTATTAGTTTTATTTTATTTTTATTTATTTATTTATTTATTTGTTTGTTTGTTTGTTTGTTTACAACATTTGGGCGTAACGCCACAGGAAACAAACAATAATAATAGGAACAATAATCAACTACTTTAACACGGGCATACAGTTACAAGGATAGAACGACGACAGAAGGGACAAGTAACGAACCAAGTTCGAATGTTGAAGGTATCAAAGACCGAGTTTAGCCTTTCAAAGTAAAGTTTTTTTCAGTTTGAGTTTGAAAGAGGAGGTAGAGAGAGAAGAGCGAAGATCGACTGGAAGAGCATTCCATAGAGGACAGATACGTACAAAGTAGGAACAACGAAAAGTCCGCGAGGTACGGGCAGGAATTGAGCGTAAGTCTAGACCAGAGGAGCCGCGACGAGTTACAGATATGTTAAATAGTAGAATGTCAGAGGTGTCGATCAAAATTTCACCTTTAAGACAGCGGAAAAGAAAAAGCAGGTCAAGATATTCAACAACAACAACAACAACAACAACAACAATTTATTTAATACCACGCAAATAACTGGATACAAAAGTGGATGGAGTATTGCAGTAGTTGGGTATTGGCTACCTAGAATAACTATAAGAGAGCTAATCTAGCTAGGTAGCTAACGTTTATATATATCAAATTATAGAAATAGTCGTATCACACACACACACAGACACAAAATAAAAAAATTGAAATAAAAAACAGGAGCAAAGAAAATTGCAACAATCAACGGGAGGAGGAGATTTAGTCGAAATTCAGTTCAATAAGAATCGATAAAACTTTTCTTAATTACACCTTTAAATTTGTTCAAGGAAGTAGCAGAGAGGAAGAAGATTTAGTCGATGAAGTCTCGATTTGTAATCCAAGTCGGAACCGTATAAATAAGATGCCGAGACGAGTTGCTCGCCTTTGAACACTTTCAAGATTACGAGCTAGATGGAGGGAGCCGTATGAAGTAGGAGACCAAATCTGTGAGGCATAAATAAGATGAGATCGAACAAGAGCGGTATAGAGAATTGTTTTAGAAGTAGGACAAACATTTTTAGTGCAGTTCCTATTGAGGAAACCCAACATCTTGTTTGCCTTGGAGATAATAGAGATGACATGTTCACTCCAGAGAAGGTCGTATATGTACGGCTGTGATGTCTAGCCCCGTATTTAAATGCTGAAACAAACAAACAAAACAGTTTATATTGATAGCAGAACTGAAACACTTTCAATAAATGCAAGAGACCGTTATTGATAAATGTGATTTTTTTCATGACCCTCCCCTCTCAAGCCCCAGCCCCACCCCCCTTACTCCCCCCCCCCCCCCTCCCCGATAAAAAAACGTACCTTCCCATCGCTTATGGTATTTCAAACTGAAATGCTGTCACGGATAAATGATAAACGACAACAAAAATGAACTATATTCCCAGACCGAAATGGATTCTGGTCAGTATAATTAACAATACAATACAGTATTTTTTATTGGAACCTTGATACAGACAACGTGTACATCGGCGAAACCCAATATAATAAAAATAATAAAAAAGTAATTAAAACGGTTATGTGTTTAACATATATATAACATGAGATAAGTGTAACAAAAATAGGGGAAGAACGTAATAGCAAAAAATGAAAATTATTATTATCATTATAATGTTTATTCAGGAAGCTCTCATCACTAGAGTGGTTTTCAGAGAGGTCCTGAGAAAATAAAGATGTTACAATTAATGAAAAACACAGATATGATAAAAATGTGAAATAAAAATGCAAGATAGGGACTTCAGTTAAAAATACATTAAGATTTAATAGTCTCTAGCCTAAGTTTAAAATACGATAACGTAGACATATCCCGAATGTTACTATCTAAATTGTTCCAGTCCTTAACAATACTATAATGATACAAATCTTTGTTGGCCGCATTTGCGTTTCGCTAAGGGCAAATTAAATGACTGTTATTTCGAAGTCCAAATATAAAGGATATATATGTTGTTCTTCTAGTTGTCTCGTATTGTAAGAATGGATCTCTCTACTACATTAGACATCAAATTCAAAATCTAAGCTCCCGTTAAAATACTTATAAGCCATAATAACACGATGGTACAATCGGCTCTTATTAAGAGTGGCCCAACCAAGTTGGTCCAACGCCTCAATAGCAGAAGAACGTAATGGAACATCTAAAATTATTTTAGCAGCTTTGTTCTGCATAATCTGGAGATGGTCCATAACGGACGTTATGTCAATTTACAATTTCATTATACTTATCAATAATGTCTTTAATAAATGAACTGTCCACTAGCTAGGCTATGCGTCGACATGCGGAATCGCTTTGAAGGATTCAGTTAAACCCAAAACAAATGAATTCACCTGACTTTCAGCTATAACCACAATGCATTTCGGCCTGGGAATTTCATTTGTCGTTTGATATCAGGTCTGTGGCATTGAAATAGGTGTGTACGTTGTCGAAATTTCCAGAGTTATTCATAACATCTTGTCAATAAGGCGCGCACGTAAGTTTATAAATTCGTATCGCTTCGTAGTTTGTTTACTACAAGCCTATAAACAAAAAATCGCATAAATTTCCTCGTCATTCGCAATGTTTGAAACCGTGGTTTTCAAAGTTGCACTTGCGTGCCAAAAGGCCCGTGTAATTACGAAAACTTTCAAAACATCACCTACAGTATTTACTTCGAATACGGCCAGAACTTAACTAGCCTCCTTGGCTAGAACTTAACTCGACGTGGTTTGAAAAGCTGTATGTGCTTGCGTGATGAATATGTAACGCATGAGTGCGTTACATTTGGTTGTAATTGTCTGTCAGCCTTAATTGAAATGCAAATATGAAACTGTCACCAACAACAAAACCGATCGGGTTAGTTACAAAACACCTTCTGTTGTAACAGGCGCCGAAAAATAACACGCCAACAGAAAGTTAATCTTGGCTTTTGTTCTGGAGAGTTTATTCTTCAATTCGATTTTGAATACTGTTTATTTCTATGTAGAACTGGTTTACTTTAATCGTCGATCGGCTATTATCGGCTTTTATATAGTTAAGTTGAGGGAAAGTGCTCGGTATACAGAACCACGAGTGAGCTACTGATAATTTCGGCGAGCGTTTCCGAAGTGTACTCTCATTCCGTGTGTAATCGAATCAGTTACTCGAGGGCTAAAAGAAGGCAAATTGAATATAACTCTACCAAGCCGAGCGAAAAAAGGATCGTCTTCACGACGAACATGAACGATTATGGAGCTTTCATATATGGCGTGTACATATTGATACAAGGAGTTTAATAAATGAATTGTGGACTGTCAGTAGTATTTCCTACCGAGTGACTTTGAAACAGGCCTTTCACCTCGACAACTACGTAAGAAATAAGCGGACAAGAAGGCCGGAATTAAGTAAAATTGAATATGGCGTCCCGAGGTCCAATATGCAACGACGTCGTGGAGCGTAAAATGCGAAAAAGGCATGAAGATGACTACAAAAGAAGGGTATGTAGAACGTTCTGGTATATATCACCTAAATTAAACTATGAACCTTCCGATAAATTTAATCTGTTAGTTCCTGCCATTTTTTTCAGTTGTTCGAAGCAAGAGTTAACTTTGATACCCTACGAGCCATGTGTATTTTATCACATTTATAGACCAGCATGTTTTCAACTTGAGCTTTTCTGACCGTATAATATTACAATTACTTACTGTTTATGCATGCACGTGTTTTTAAACAGAAATGTTATAAACTGAAAGAAATAATTATTTTCGTTTACTCCCAACGCGTTTACATATCATATATATATTATTTAATTCCTCGTGCTTGGTAAATTTGTTTCAAATGAAATGTGAGATAATTAGTTGCGGTTGAAATCTCAGCACTCATTATTTTGTATTCGTGCTGTGATAAAAAATAATTATATGGACGTTGTTGCATTGTCTAATATTAAAATGCTCAAATAACTTGCATACAGTTTCGCTTCGCGCTTGGGCCATAAAAGCATGGGAAAACTCGGTCCATTTACAAACTTTATGCTAGCCTTGCGGAAATTATTCAGGAAATATTTCGGGAATAATAGGTGCATAAAAGATCGGGAATTACTCTAGAATAATAGCTGGGTTGTATAGCAACTTTTTTGGCAATTTAATAATATGGCAGATGGAGTTCACCCTGCACTGATACAAACCCTCTTTCTGTGAATATGGATAGATTTTGATAATCATGCTAACTAGATACAAGGCTCTAACTATAAAGCTGTCTCAACTCCATGCTGCCTCAATAGCACTAAAGGCTTGGTTGCCTTTCAAAATGGTGATCTGAGAAGGGGGAGGCTACTAGATTTGTAGGGGGGGGGGGATTTTTTATGCTCTCATTAAGGGGGGGGGGTCAAATGTTTATATTCTTCTCTTTTATAGGGGGGCATAATTTTTTAATTAAGCACACTTGCTATGGCTTATTTATAGGCTTATCCAAAGGGGGGAGTTCATTATGCAGGGTCACAATTTTTTGGGCAAGTCACAATGCAGATCTAGTAGCCCCCTCCCCCCCCATTGCTAAATAATGTCTGGTCCCTAAATTAACTGGGTCCTGATCTCTACCCATTTCAGGGGAGTATCTTATAAGCCTACATATATATAAGGCCTGGGCCTACAAATTTTACAGCCTCCTATATACTAGAAATGAATGTTGGAGTTCAGAGGAGCTGTAATACACAAAACATGAGGCATTTGCAAAAGCCTAAATTTAAAAATGTTCTGGCTCCCTAAGCAGCAGTATATCAAATAAGCTACCTATAAATAAATAAAAAACTGGATATGCCCCTGCATTTAATTTTTATAAAATATTTCCATAAATGGCCAGTAAATCTAAATTGTTTTATAAGCCTTTAGGTTGTCATTTTTAATGATAAAGTCAATGTATTTATAAATTGCATTAAGTGCTTGAACTCTAGATCCTTTGGATTTAAGGGGATTTAGTTTGATGCTTGAATGAAATTTATATTTTCTTACAGCTATATTAAGTCTTTAAAAGAATATACAAAATTGCAAGATTTGTTTAATTTTCATACAGCCAGGACATACAGAGGATCTTTAACAATTGGCCACAGAGAGATTGTGAATGGTCTTTATAATCTTCAAGTGGTTATATAATGTTAAATTTATAGTGCAGCAGTGAATGAGTGTATTATGACAAATTCACCATAAAAATTATGTGCATGAGAAGATGAAACCATATATATCCAAGCTGCCAGCTATTAAATGACTGGGTTTTTAATGCACGACATACAAAATGATGAAATCACAGATGTGTAATAAGGTGTGGATATATTTCCACATGTGAACTATGACTTTTATATTGTGCATTTATAAAACCCTGTATTTTATAGCTTGGTGATTGATAAATATGAATATTTTTGTCCCTTAAATACACCTCCCCCATCATTCTCTTTATGACAGTGGGAGGGGCATGCATGCATGCATGATTTCATATCATTCTTGTTATTTTGTGTTGTTTGAATAGCTCAAGAATGTCAAAGGTCAGCTTGACCTTTCTCCTCCAAAGGATGTAATGCATGTACAACTACAAGTCAACAGACTGCAGGTTTGTGTTTAGGGTAGTATTCAATTTTATAATGATGTAATTTACAAAAACATAAACAAAAGGAAAAACAACGGTCAAACATTAGCAGATATGTAAATAATCCTTCGATGTAAATGTAATTCAGTAATTAAGGGATAGTTGTAAAATACTGTATATTACCTGGGGGGGGGGGGGGGGGGAGCTGAAAATAGCGGTCCTGAATGAAAAGATAACTTTCAAAATGGGGGAGCGGGGTCCTGAAGTTTTCAAAGAGGTGCTTTTCTTTTCAATTGGTGGGGGGGGGGGGGGGGAGGGGGGAGTTAAATGAAAATATATTGATTTTGGATATCTGAGGGAGGGGGTATAGCTTATAATTTAACTGAACTGAAGGGAGGATTAATTTGGACAGTTAATTGCTTTGAAATTACCGGCATTCACTAAATATATTGATCAATCAATTACATAACTTGTAATGTAACCATAGTTAATTTTCTTTTACAGGTTGAGCAAGTCCGCCAAGCCGAGATTGACAGACAAAACCTTGTCATTGTTGATAAACTGACAGAAATCAAACAGTCACAGGGTATAGTGGACCACTGGAACAAGGACTGGAAACCAAGGTTTGTAACGTGTTCATAACAGTGCTATTAAAGGCCATGATTATTAGACTATCTGCAATGTACTTTAGAACAGGTTTCAATTGACTGTAGTAAAACCAAAACCAAAACCAAAGCAATTACAACGAACCAAGGTTTTCAGTTGAGTGTAGTAAAACCAAACGCAAATTACCCACAGCCAGCCAATCACAGGAACGAGTAATCACAAGTAACTCATAAATGGCTTCCCTGTGAACCAATGACAAACCAAAGCAAAACCAAAACCATTTTGCGTTTGGTTTTACTTTGGATTCTGATTGGTTGGTTTACCTTCTCAGCCAATAGGAGAGCTTAGTAAACGCAAAACCAAAACACTTCCGACACTCAATTGAAATCCGCTAAAGTGAATACCGATTGGTTTCACTGGAATGAGAAAGCAACCAATCAGGAGGAAAAGTAAACGCAGTCGTATTGATGACGTGACAGACCAAAACCACGATTGGTTTTACTCTGGAATTTGATTCCCTGACTTACTACAAAATATTTTCACAGCCAAAAGAAAAACTAAGTAAACGCAAAACCAAAGCAATCACCGAAAACTTTCGACACTCAATTGAAACCTGCTCCATAAAGAAAAATCAGCGCAAAAGGTTCAGATGAAAGGAGAAGAAAATGGAAAAATGAAAAAAAACATCGAAACTTTGAGTGCGCGCGTTGACATTGTTCGAAATGACGTATTCAGATTGCGTCAGCAGCGCGCGCAAATTAAGATTGAAAACTTTTCACTCAAATCACAGATAATGGTCTGCATTTTCTCATTTTTCTAAGGCTTTCATTATAAAATATTAGCCCGAAATACAGGGAGGTAAACCTAGCGTAAATTTACGTCAAAATCCCTGAAAAACTGGTTTTGAGATACTTTGTGAAAATGTTGTGCTGCCGAGGTCCGATCTCCAAGATATTCAACGTAAAATCAGGCTTACGCAGAATGATCTGGTCAAGTGACAGATATTGGAAAGGCCTTCCAAACTTCGTTTTAGCAGTGCGCGCGCATGTACAGCATATTTTCAGGCACGTCGCGCGTCCGCGTCGTGCGTCTGCGTCGTGCGTCCGCGTCGTGCGTCCGGGTCGTGCGTCTGCGTCGTGCGTCCGCGTCGTGCGTCTGCGTCGTGCGTCTGCGTCGTGCGTCTGCGTCGTGCGTCTGCGTCGTGCGTCTGCGTCGTGCGTCTGCGTCCGCGTCGTGCGTCTGCATCGTGCATCTGCGTCGGTGTCCGCGCGCGACGCGTCGGGGTTCGGGCGCGAGGGAAAGTGGAAGTCGTTCAATTTTTGAACGATATATGTATGGTGCTTCGCGGGAGGTCCGCTACGACCCAGTGGCTACTATCTGTACTATATACTATACTTGATTTATAGGAACTGAATGATATTTTGAAAGTTCTGATAATTGTACGAGCCTTTAGGCAAGTGCAATTTGAGAACTTTCAAAATATCACTCAGTATATTAATACTATATAAACCGTTCCCTCTTTTGCTCTGACGAAGGGCTAGCACTCGAAACGTCAGCTGCTACTCGCTCCCCACGGCGGATAGCATACCTTCATCAACTTTTAGTTGATCATACCAGTGTTTATCTTTCCCACCGACGTAGATCAACACTATAGTTTTGACAGGAACTAGTCACCCATCCTGTTTTAAATGGTTTCTTTTTTTAGAAACTTATCAAATTCCTTATTGTTATCAATCTATGGTTCATGTCTTGTAGCAATGACAGATTGAGGCGATTTAGAGACAGAAGACAGAGGAGAATCGATCAAGAAAACAGAGTAAGCATTATAATAATAAAAATAATACTGTATTCATCACTCCAAAAACGGCTTTTCAGTAATTAATTACAAATATAAAAATACTTAAAATACGAATATTATTACCACTAACTACATTGTATTACACACAGAATTGCAGTCACAGCTGAATAGCTCGAGTGCGTTTGCCTAATCAGACACTGATTGGCTGAGACGAGGGTGATTCAGAGTTGAATCGCCACTGACTGTAGACTACACGCGCTATTGATAACTTAACAAAATATCAACACAAGTATGCGATTCAAGGAAGGTCACATGCCTGACTCGGTAATTCCATTTTATTTTTTTCTCGTGCAATTTAACGTGGAATTACCTTGTCGGCATGTGATTTTCTTGTATAGTCTTGTAAAAATGAAAATGATGTTTAAGATTAAGATGATAATAATCATAAAATCGTAATGTAATAATAATAATAATAATAGTTTTTCTTATTATATTTTAACTTGTAGTCTAGGAGGGCCACAAGGTTAGTAGTGCTTTTGAAGGAACACTATTAAAGTGCATATAAGCCCTAGCCAGTCATCTTTGATATCGATTGTACATGAAGTGGATAGTCCAACTGCAGAATATTTCTTGATTTGGGTGTTGCGTCTACGAGATATTTTACAATTAGACCCGCAGCTCTAATGGGCTACGAGTCAATAGCCCATGAGGCGCAGCCGAATGGGCTATTTAACTCGTAGCCCGTGAAGGCGAGAGGTCTAATTGTTTTAGTATAGAAAGAAACAAATTGAAGTTGAATTTTTTTTTTATTTCGTGAAAATGCTTGCGGTTTTTCTCTACCATGGGCTATCACATATAGACCTATAGTAGGGTAGCCAATTAGAATGCAGGATTTGTAATAGTCCACGAGTTGGTTTATACTAAAAAGGTTTATATTTCGAATATGCTAATGATGTGATGTCATCACCGACATCACTTATTATACAAAAGTATGCTGGTAGAGACAAATTACCTATTTTTAAATTTTAAGTTATATTTGAAGCTTAACAAAGTGATTTTACACAAAAAATATTCTAAATTAGAAAATAGCTTAATTCACAAGCACAAAGAAATTCAGCAAATGTCGGTGATGACATCACATCATTAGCATATTGGAAATCTAAACCTTTATATCTCGTAGGTGCAACACCCAAATCAAGAAATATTCTACCGTTGAACTATCCACTTCATGTACAATCGATATCAAAGATAATTGGCTAGGGCTTATATGCAGTTTAAGTGCCACTTTCATAAAATAGAAGTTTTTCATTCATTCATTCATTCATTCATTCATAATAGTGATGACAATAATGATAAAATAAACAAAGTTATATTCACCATTAGCCATAAAATACCAGGTTTACAGACATAAAAGTGATATTTCACATTAAACAAATTACGTACACAGCTGTGACGTCATAAAATCCAGTAAATATAATAGACCACTTCAAGCTCGAAAGGGCATGCTGGGTAATCGGGACAAACATATATGTTGAGGAAATCGCATGAAAGTCATGAACGCGAGTGCTATACGGGATTTGTAAGCACAGTGATATTTTGAAAGTTCTAATAATTGCACGACCCTTTAGGCGAGTGCAATTTGAGAACTTTCAAAATATCACTTAGTGCCTATAAATCTAGTATATCAGGAGAAGTTCATGCGAGTTTGTGTTTATAATATACTGAGCAAACATTTGCTGAGGGCATGCGACTGTGCACTCAATAATCTATAGATGCACTCGTCATTGACCAATCAGAATACAGATATACATGGCCATCCCAGAACTCCAGATACGTGACAAAACATTCTGTTGATAAAATTTCAAGACTGTAAGCATCTTAGTTATGAATTATTCAGTCTTGTGTTGAGTTGCTTACATATTTAACAATTATTCGGCGAAGTATATACCACACAAGTGAATATAGCCAGCACCAACTAGTTATTTTATTTTCTGTCAAATGCGGAACAAAAACTCGCGCTATGTGATCGCTGCATCGCTTGGAGGTGAATAACAAAGGATGTTCACTTCCGGAGTAGGCAATCACAGCGCGAAAAGCATATTCACTGGTGTGGTATATACAATAATAAATTATAGCGCCTCGTGAATTGAAATCCACAACAATTGACCAGTAACAAAACGAACAGGGGACTGGGACCGAGTTTATCAGAATTACTCTAATTCTAAAATGAAGTTCATCACATGATAGAGCATGTTGAAATTAGCATGTGTGCCAAGTTTGACGTGATTCAAGTGAATCTTATCTGAATTATAAGTAATTGAAATTTCTTTGTCCCTCCAAAATTTTACAATGAATGTATGGTTTGGAGGGACAACGTTAAAAAATAAGAGTTTATATGGGAAAATTGACATATTTGATGCCTTCTAGCATCGTCAATATTGAGCCAAAGTTCACCAAACCTTCCAGACTAGCTAAGTTTGATCTGTTTTTTTTTGGAAAATAATGCTCGCTTTGACTAGTTATTAATTGAATTAGTTTTACTGACTCGGTTCCAGTCTCCCGCTCGTTTTGTTACCGGCTAATTGGCCGGTAACAAAACGAGCAGGGGACTGGGACCGAGTTTATCAGAATTACTTTAATTCTAAAATGAAGTTCATCACATGATAGAGCAAGTTGAAATTAGCATGTGTGCCAAGTTTGACGTGATTCAAGTGAATCTTGTCTGAATTATAAGCAATTGAAATTTCTTTGTCCCTCCAAAATTTTACAATGAATGTATTTTTGGAGGGACAACGTTAAAAAATAAGAGTTTATATGGGAAAATTGACATATTTGATGCCTTCTAGCATCGTCAATATTGAGCCAAAGTTCACCAAACTTTCCAGACTAGCTAAGTTTGATCTGTTCTTTTGGAAAATAATGCTCACTTTGACTAGTTATTAATTGAATTAGTTTTACTGACTCGGTTCCAGTCTCCCGCTCGTTTTGTTACCGGCTAATTGACCATGCGATGACGCAGAACGTTAAATAAGAGGACATAAAACGGTAAACTCTCGTAAATTTGTTATTTACAACTTACAGCAAATGCGAAACAGGCAAGCGGAAAAGCCTTGAAAACGAGGGAAATTGTGAGAGAAAAGTGATTCTAGCGCACGCTATCACGTGAAACCGTAGCGCGAGCAATGACACAATCCATGGGTCCTCTCACTTCCAATGGCAATATGAAGCCAGTCCGAAAACGAGAAACCGAGCACGCCAGTTTAGTGTTGTAATACAAGTATTGGACGAGGCTGAGAAGGATATCAAATGATGTACAGACCAAGGTTTGCACATGTTTTTGATAACTTACGAAATCGCAATCCAATAGTTCAAACTTTCAGTTCCCCCGGGGATATTGTTGGCTCTTCTCCAGCTTTCGCACGGCCAATAATAGAATTTTACTGATAACTTGGACGCGAACAAAAATAAAGAGTATGTTCGTAGTAAATAGCGCTAGGGCCGCACTGGAAATAGCGTCCCTTGGTTTTGTATGGACCTATACATAAATGTTTTTTAGGGGGGGGGGGGGAAGCAAAGCAAACTCGGTGCACGCCACCACGACCTAAGACCGATATTCCCAGTAGTACGGCCCTTGTGCACTTTCACAGTAGATAATTAAGATTACAAATATAGTAATAGCATAAACTACAAAAGATCTGTCTAATACAGCCGCTGGGAAAGGGAGCATTTTAAATATATTATTGTTTTAACGTCTGAATGAAGGAATTATGTATGACTTAAATGATGTTAAATCTTAATGGGGCTGTGTCATGGAAAGACTTTACATTCGTTTTTCCGGGCCGGAAAGAGCTATTTCCACCGATTTTGATATGAACTAACGAACCTCTCGGCCATGTGGGATGCTTAAAATGAAAGCAAATATGCAAAAATGACTAACAAACAGTGTATATAAACAGTCTACAGGAAAAATATTGAAAATCCTTTCAATCAAGCATTGAGGGAGGGAAGCACGGCCGGTCCGCTGCAAGGTGTGTTATTGGCCGGGCTGTTCTTCTTCGCAAAGAATGCGTGTGCTCTTAACACTAAAATCTGGAATGGACTCCCTTCTTCTGTAAAATTGCTAAAAAAAACAATTTTAGCGAAAAATAAAGACCATACTTTTTGATATACTTGCACATGAAGATGATTATATTGAAGTCTCTCAAATATTGTCCAATATCCGTAAAAACTAGATATAGCTCATTATACTTTATTTATACCGTCCCTTATTATCATTAATTATTTTTATAAACGCTCCATAGATTTATAAAGATAAACACTGTCACTCATCTTGTACACAAAAAATAGGAGATATTGTAGTTGAGTCTACGAATAGCAGTTTCAGCGGTATTGACCCAAACGCCTCACTTCAATGTAATGAAGCGCCATTGAAACTGTGTATCTAAATTAGTCGTGCTTGTTTAGGAGGGTGTTGGTGTCGTGTAAGAATGATGGTTTCAATGGCGCTTCATTACATTGAAGTGAGGCGTTCGGGTCAATACCGCTGAAACTGCTATTCGTAGACTCAACTACAATATCTCCTATTATTATTAGCAGTTACCACTCCAATTCATACTATGGAGATAAGCTTCTGCTAGTTAGTTTCACAAGGTATTATTTAATTATCTTTCCCCTGCCCCCGCCTCGAATAGTATTGTTTTTGCTAATTTGCGGGTTGACAAGAATCTTATAATTCTTGTAAGTGTTTCTTTCATAATAAATTTGTCGTTGTTGTTTAACTGTTTGTATCCAATTAACAGCCACTAAACGAGCGATTACTCGATACATGCGCAGTACCATGACATAGCCCCTTTAATACGCCGTCCTAAACGGTTTTACTTTAAAAAAGGTGAATATGGATTTGGGGATTGTTCGCATTTATTGATGGGGCCAACAACGATGACAATAATGATGAAGATTACCTGTGACAAAGGCGATATCTATATCGGTGATAGTTGAAAATATAATGCTCCTGAACGATATGATACTTTTACCTTGTAGACGATGGCCGAACGTTTGAAAAATATGGACTCCTACTACAATCCAAATGAATGGGTAAGACCATGAGGCCGCGTAGATGGGTTTAACTGACAACTGACATATAGCCGCAATTTTAACTGACAACTGAAAAATGTGAATTTATTGTCTTGAAATTTCAGTGATCTGAAACACTTTGTAGAATGCATTTTTCCAGGTTTTCTACGGTTCCTCGTTTTCCCGATAATTAATCCATTAGAGTGCGCGCGCTTAATTAATCAGTTGTGACAGGAGTCCATAACCAGGAGCGTCCATATCTCCTATATACTTGTCACAGCGTTTTCACAAGTTGGGCTATTTTTAGATCATTTTTGCCGCCAATTAGTGGGTTGCACCAATGGCGGAACAAACTGCCTCATTAGCTACTTTTGTTATACCAACAACATGGCTGCTACGCTTTTGTGATTTTATTCCCTTAGGAATGATTGCAACCCAAGAATAACCTAACTTGTGAATAATCTAACTTGTAAAAACGCTGTGACATAGGCCTAGTATGCGGGATGGACGCTGTGACATTTTCCTAGTATGCGGTATGGACGCTGTGACATAGGCCTAGTATGCGGGATGGACGCTGTGACATAGGCCTAGTATGCGGGATGGACGCTGTGACATAGGTCTAGTATGCGGGATGGACGCTGTGACATAGGCCTAGTATGCGGGATCGACGCTGTGACATAGGCCTAGTATGCGGGATCGACGCTCCTAGTTATGGGCACGATTGCGTTGGGTTTTCCTCCTGATTGGTTCAAGTAAAACCAATCTCGAATTACTTCAGTTCGTGATTGGCTCATTGTGTTTTTACTTCTCCCGTGATTGGCTCTGTAATTATCTTGGTTTTGGTTTTAAGACACGAACACGGTGTATGAGGAATCTTATGCGATTATGTTTAATTTCATTTAGGAAAAGGACTACCAAAGCCATTTATACTACCTGGCTATGCTGGAAAACTCTACGAAGGACTACGACACAGTGGAATACAAAGTATACATATATTCTACTAATGAAATACTATAAATTATTATTTAACAGTTATTTACCGAAGTCGTATATAAAGACAGTAACTTACTAGTCTTGTGGCGTTGAAATATTCCTCGACACAGTTTTCCTCAAGCTTCGCTCTCGGAAATTGTTCCCTTCTCGAAACAGCTAATGTCCTGGCCTTGGATAAATGTTAGTGCATATTTCACAGCCACAAGTAGGTTTTAGTGCTTATTTCAGTACTGATGAATAATAATTAAGTATTAGTATTAATAACTTCAAAGTCTACCAACTTTCTGAACATGTGGTGCGTTATATAAAGTGCCTGTAATCCATTATTTTAATCATTAAAATCGATCATACATCAAGTAAATAGTTGAACAGTAATAATTAAATATTTCTTAATTTGAGTGTTGCGGACTATTACAAATCCTGCATTCTGATTGGCTACTCTACTATAGGTCTATTTGTGATAGACCATGGCAGAGAAAAACCGTAAGCATTTTCAAGAAATAATAAATATTTGTCAACTTCAATTTGTTTCTTTCTACTGTCCGATTAGCGCCTCGTGGGCTATTGACTCGTAGCCCATTTGGGCTGCGGGTCTAATTGTGAAATATTTCGAATTTGCTAAGGACGTGACGTCAAACAGAGAATTTACTGTAATTTCATTCTTCTTTTGAATGGACCTTACTTCTGAATCACTATGGTTTTAGCCAATATTTCATGATATTTGTGTTGCTTTTTGAATAGTGAAAGTTAAATCCGAATGTTAAACCAAAGCGAACATTTCAAACGTAAACTTCTCTGAATATGTAACACCAAACTTAAGGTGGTTCAATGGCTGACTAAATTTACAAAGAAATGTAAGAAATTAACTTTGTGCCATGCTAAAACAGTTCATAGTCAAGAGTTTATGTTATTTGTGTTTGTTTGTGACTAATAAAATAGTTATTAGAGTGTTAAAATCCAAAGTGAGAATTGGAATTCAAATTAGTCTGTGGGCTAGGCTTTGGCGCTTTTTTCAAATAATACGCGACGATTAGAACAATTCTTTGTTAATGCTATCGCTAGAAAGAAATGTTAAAACTGTTATCTTAAAATGTGCCTGAAAATTATTTTTAAAATAACCTGAGTTGAACCACATAAAAAGAAACTGTTTAAAGCTGGTATCATTATCTGTGTACCTGTATGTGTTTATCATACGTAGAGATTCGAATGGGGGTTCTGGTAAACTACCCACCCACCCCTTCCTTGGGTATCATGTGTAATTAATGATTAACCATTAAATTTAGGGTGAAACGGGGGGGTTTCCCAAAAACCGTGATTGATCCAACGCTATGGCATATAGCAGATGCTGGCGTTAGCAGATCCATGGTAGTTAAAAGAGGGTCCATGCAGATTGAGCGAGTGCCGTAGGTCTGGATTGAAAACTTTGAGTTCAAATTCTTGTGCGTTTTGAACATATAAAGTTATTTATTACTGTGCGACTACTATAAGCAGGGCCACTTAGACATCGAGAACCAATCACATGGCATTTAGACATCGAGAACCAATCACATCGCACTTAGACATCGAGAACCAATCACATCGCACTTAGACATCGAGAACCAATCTCATTGCAGAATGAAAATAAAGCATTTCAACTTGTGGTTATTTAATCCAATCAGTGTCGAGTACAAGACAATAGTATTTCAACTTGTGGTTATTTAATCCAATCAGTGTCGAATATTTCAACTTGGTCTAGCTTCGATCCAGTAAAAGGCAAATTTTGGTGGACTAGTTTAAAGGCCTTTGAATGAATAGCATTTGTAAGTTGGAAGGCTTTATTTTCGTTTTGCAATGTGTTTAGTTCTCGTTGTCTAGGCGCGATGTGATTGGTTCTCGATGTCTTAAGTCATAGCATTTCTAATTTTCCAATTAACGAATCGGTTATTCTGTACACTGTTTATTTAATTTTTCTCTCAGTTTTAAAAATAGGCACAGGTCCGTAACAGCGTAACAGCCTTGCAAATGGACCGAGGACTGGCGTCTTGCTACACCATGTACTATTCTGATAGGGCGTTATTAATATTATATTTATCAGGATCGTGACGACTACGGTGACTTCGAGAGTTCAGATGAAGAGGATAGAGACACCCTCCCCCCTGTACCCCCGGTATGTAATTGTTTACAGTTTGTCGTTCTGCAGTATAAGGAGCGTAGGTTTTCTATAGACAGCTTTGTAAATAATATATATATTACGTAAATCATTAGTATATTTTCAGTATTATTATATTGCGGGTCACCGGTTTATACCAGCGGATTTTTGATCAGCTGACCGACCTTTTACCAGCGGTAAATATAGATATTATTATCATTATTATTATTATTAATTTTCAAATCCTAGCTCATATTGATAGTTCCACACTTGTCAATTAAAAATCAGTTCTGACGAATCATAATGCATGGTTATTTGGTGTGAATGAGGTTAAGTTACAAATATCACAGTTTACTGTAGAGAAATGAAACTTTAACCGAACCCTATCGACAGTTTATTGCTTTTATTATTCGGCTCACCTTCATCCCGACTTCTGATTGGTTAATTATATTCATCTGCAAATAAATGTTCTGCAAATAAATGTTTGCTGCAAATAATTTTGTGAGCATGCGCAGTATTGACCGATCCGTTTTCCAAACACGGCAATCTCGTTCTCAGTACAGAGCCTGCGTATCGTTTGGTCTGCGCCTTGTATATCGGCGCTGACCAAAAGATACGCGGACTCCGGGAACGAGATTGTAAACACGACAGCTCGATTTGCAGAGTTGTTGGAAGCAAACGTTTCCAGTTTTGAAACTCTGGAGGTAAAGTTATCGTTGGGATCGGTAAATAACTGACAGGCCGTGCAATAATCGTGCAATAGTTGCTCAAGTTTGATCTACTACAAAATTCACGTGTAAAACTTTCAGTAAAACCTAAAAAGGGAACTGTGACTTGTTGTAAATATACGGGAAGAAAATGGGTCGAATATGAGTGTTTATGTTTTTACTTCCAAAGGGCACACCTGAAAAACAAAAGAAGGGTGGGGGAAGAAGCAGTGAAGAAGATAACCTCAGCCTTCCGCCGATAGAAGACAAGAAATCAAAAGGAAAGAAAGATGAGAAGAAGAAAGGTTATAGTGAGCATGAGGCCATCATGGATGCCGAGGAACTCAAAACAGCTATTGAAGGTATTAACATAGACTTATAATTTAACTTGATTCACAATTAAAAAATAGATGTTATCAGAATGAGCGAACTGAAATACAACCTAATGAACAGCATTTATGTTGTTAAGAAGAACCCCTTTTGCTACTAAATGTTTTGCTACAAATTGTGTGTGAAGCCGTTCCCTCTCCCGGAAAATAATATCCATAAAGTGATCGTTTTTCCGTGATAGAAAATTTCCCATGCGACGAGTTGCTAAGCTTGTTTCAAATACAACTACGCATAGAGCTATCTGTACTCTTGTATTTGCCATAATATTTATAATTGGAAATAAGAGGACACTAGCACACGAACACGAACATGCATGACTGCTTGTACTATATCGATTTGCGTGACATGATAGCGCGCTATAATATCTTTTCCCCCGCCAATTTTCATAGTTTTCAAGGCCTTTCCCATTGAACTATGTTAAGTTTGTTGTTGTAAAACATTAAATTTACCAAACTGATTTACTATAGTTTATCATGGTATGTCCTCATATTTACCACGATTTACGTCATATCACGGTCAAAATTTGTTGTGAATTCACTAGCTAGTCAGAAACACCGGGAAAGCCTGTTCTCTTCCTCTCTTCGCTTCGCTGCTTCGCTGCTTCCCGTCTTATCTTTCACGAAGAGAGGAAATAGATCCAGGAGGGGAGGGGAGGGCGCACCTTCACCGAAGACCACAGCAAACTCCAAAACAAATTTTCTCGAAAAGAGCCGTTAGCAGGTAACAGCAAAGTAGTCTGTGAATTTAAATAACAGTAAATGTGTTGTGGATTCACGTGGCGCTTCTCTTGCCCCTCGCCGCAATCCCTATCACTTTGACCGTACACCACAGGCAACCCAAAATCAAACTCGTCCGTAATAAAACACCAAGAAAAGCCGCCTGCACGCTAAGCGTATTCGGCAGACGCGTCCCACAGAAATGTGACATGCAATTTGTAAACGTCGCTATTTGTAACTAGAAAATGACAAGGAGAATATCCAGGAGATTCTTGGCAGGACATCAGAAAAGGCTAAACTCAAAAAGCTGGGTGATAAGTACAAGGAAATGTACAATAAGGTGAGTGTAGAGTATTGTAATACAAAACTCAAACTGCTTCTCACTCAGCTTACCTCAACGTGAGGATCTGAGTCACAGGGCGTATGAACTCTTACAAAGGTCTAACTCGTATTATATGTAGGAAAACGAACATTGTTTTGGCGGGAAAACTTGACTTGGTTGAGCATGCAGGACCGAATTGCCATCTCATGAAATGGTGTGGATAAAAAAAATAGAACAACTTGATATAATGCTTCTCAGGATCTAAACTCAGTGCTTGTTGTTGAATAATTTCGCCTGACTGACGCACAGGACCTGATGGAGGACCTAAAGTCGGCTCTTGATGAGGAAGTACTGGAGGCTCTGAAGTCACTGGCGTCAGCAGCTGCTGATGAGGACGCCAAGATGCTGTATGAAGCCACTAAGGTATGTATGGACCAGATTACCCGGCCCTTACTTTATGTATCTTGATCAATTGAAGCTCCCTTCCTCCCTTCCTCCCTTCCTCCCTTCCTCCCTTCCTCCCTTCCTCCCTTCCTCCCTTCCTCCCTTCCTCCCTTCCTCCCTTCCTCCCTTCCTCCCTTCCTCCCTTCCTCCCTTCCTCCCTTCCTCCCTTCGTTATCTTTCTTTCTTTCTTTTTGTCAATTGCTTATATTGCTATTTTATTAGGCATTATTTTTACATTTTTACTTTAGTGGTAGTAGTAGATTCCTTTTATCTATCATGTAACTGAGAAGTTCAGCTTATTGAAATTACCGTATTAAAATAAAGGTGACTCACTCACTCACTCTTTCTTTCTTTCTTTCTTTGCGGCACAACATGAATGAGAGATACCAAAAATACTTGTTTATTTCTTTTATGACAGGGTTTAGGTACAGATGAGGATATAATTATCGAGATTCTCTGCACACGGAATAATAAGGTAACATCAAGGCGACATTCGCACGTGCGAGAACAAGTGTTATCATGCATATGCGCGTCACAGCGGTTTAAGGATAATAATACCTGCGAGTAATTATGACAAGAAAGAGCCCTGTTAAACCTGTTGCCAAGCAGTAAGGACAATTCTGCAAAACAGGCTTTAAAAAAAGACAACACAAAGCCGACGTAAAAGAATCAAAGTGCTCATGTTTACACACTTAAACGAAAAGGTCAGCTATGATGAACATTTTGCTGTTGATATGCCTTTTGAAATTCTTTAAAATCTTTATTTTATTTATACACGGTAAAAATTCATCAGGCTGTTTACAATAACATATGTAATAAGAATAATAAGATAATATTATGATAGATAATATCGATTCACTAACCTATATGTACTAATGTACTTAGCTATTTAAACGAAAACGAAACGAAACTATTTAAACGAAACCAGAAATGCTCTCTCGCGCATGCGCAAAGTTGCCCCATCAGCTTGGCGTTATGCGACCGAGTAACATTCCTTAATTAAGTTATTTAGATATTTCTTAACCATGAATATGACAGTGGTCAACTCGAAAGCGTCAATGCTCCTTTGACCTCTGTGCACGATACCTATATTATATTTATCTTTCTATATTTATCTGTACTTGCATTTTCCCCCATTTATATCAACGCTATAACTTAGTAATACAAAATAAACTGAACTAAACTGGAAAAAAAATGAACTGAACTGAACAATAAGGCTGCATTTCTTTGAAACCTTACATTCAATCCTTGTTTCTGTCCAATAGGAGCTTGCTGCGATTAAAAAAGCATACAAGAAAAGTAAGTAGCTGTAGCACGATTATTACTGATTATTACGTCATAACATCTTATTATTCTTGTGAATGGTGGAGAATCCTCAAATATATAATATTTATGGTACAAGATAATAAAATAGTGAAAGGTGGTAAACCTGTTAAATCTTTGTTTTACTTGTATATCAGAATACGAGCGAACTCTTGAGGAGGACCTCAGAGGAGACACCAGCGGTGACGTCGAGACTCTCCTTGTAGAGCTGAGTAAGGTGCGGGAACAGTCCATAGCAAAACAGATAACTACCATCATCAAATGCATTAATAATTCATGAAGGAAAAACAAAGAAAATGAATGTGCAATAGGTGATCTGTAAATCTGATACAGATTCGTCCTGATTTACGTAAACTTTTGCTTCGATTTTCTCGGCCGAAATAGGTTATATCGCCAAAATAACCGAAAAACATTACTCTTATACATCTAGACGTTTGATAAATCATATACAGAATGAGTGTCCATGTTTTATTCGATTTACAAACTCTCGCCTCCGGTTCGAGCTCCTATTTTATCGGATTTACAAAGTTACCTCGTGTTTATTGGACTTACAAACTCTCGTCTCCGGATCGACTTTGTAAATCCGATAAAACACGGCCACTCATAATGTATCTATTACTTATAATACATTGTAGTCACAGTCCAGATTCTGATTGGCTGAGCATTGCGTGCGGATTCTTGTCAGCGCCTGGCAGGTATAAGCGGTGTAAAAGAACGGGGAGTATACTGTTGGTGTGCGGTGTACTTATTAAAGAGTATATTTCTTTTTGAGAACAAGCGGCATATTTCCTCTGTCACAGCAGTGTCTTTTTGTGTTGTATGTTATTATTATATAGAGAATAATACATAGGCGTATGTTATTATTATATAGAGAATAATACATAGGCGTGTGTTATTATTATATAGAGAATAATACATAGGCGTATGTTATTATTATATAGAGAATAATACAAAGGCGTATGTTATTATTATATAGAGAATAATACATAGGCGTTTGTTATTATTATATAGAGAATAATACATAGGCGTGTTATTATTATATAGATAATAATACATAGGCGTATGTTATTATTATATAGAGAATAATACATAGGCGTATGTTATTATTATATAGAGAATAATACATAGGCGTATGTTGTTATTATATAGAGAATAATACATAGGCGTATGTTATTATTATATAGAGAATAATACATAGGCGTATGTTATTATTATATAGAGAATAATACATAGGCGCGCGGAGATATGGAATTTATCTTCGAGTATTCAACTCGATATCTCACGAGTGAGCGCAACGAATTTGAACACGAGAAGATGAATTCCATATCTGCAAGCGTCCACGTATTGTTTTATTTACTTTATAAACAATACTTGGACCTGGGCCCGTTTATTCGAAGCTAGGGTAAGCGCATGACGTGGAAATCGCTGATTGGCTGAAAGGCGATATCCACCGGCACACGTAAGATTATCGTATTTTTACGTGTCTTCAGATACGATGTTTCTCAATGCTGGAAATCCTCGTAAAACACTGTAGTTTATAGAATAAATTCTAATTATCAGCCAATGTTTGCCTAAGAAGTATAGAAAGCGTATGAAAAACAATTACTTCGTTTCGGCATTCTGTGATGTCAAGAATTATCAAGGTGAGTCTGTCGAGCCAAGTGATGATACACTAAATATTTTACAGGGCCAGAGGGATGAATCAAAGGAAGCAGATAAGAACATGGCTAAGACAGATGCTAAAGACCTTACAGAGGTACGAGTTTAGTCTTTGACGCAAATGTTTGTCAAATATTGCTGAAAATATTTCATAATTATATAACTTACCTTGTGGTCAGTTCACAGGGTTGTTGTAAAGAAAATGTTTAAAGTACCACTACGACGACAATTTACCATTCCAATTTGCCACTTTTTCAGTGTCAGTAGGTTCATCAGTGCCAGAAATATCCGGAATAGTAAAAAATGTTCCCAAATGGGCAAGTTTAAGAATAAAATTTTAGGAGAGTTTACCGGTAAAATCATGTCCGCCATTACTGGAAGCCGTTCTCATTATTCAGCGGAAGTTATGTCATACACTTAACACGACAACCACGTTGCGCGAAATAGTGCGCATAAAAAAGTAGCCAACTTTGCAAAGATAAATATAACTTTCTCCTTGTGTACGTGAAGACGTTTTTAGTAGAAATATGCCTCCAAGGTGTTGTGTTATGCATGCGAGCGTTGGGTGTATGGCATCACTTCCGCTGAATAACCCTTTGTATAAAACTGAACAAAGGGAACGGCCTCTAGTAATGGCGGACGCGTAAATTCAATATTGTGAGTTCAAAAAATAATACTTCCTATCGTCGTATCGAAAAAAACGATTTGAACTGGTAATAATATATATCAACTCTACTTTATCAATATACAAAAACATTGATATCTCAAAATTTGATCGTTGTGGCACTTTAAGTAAAGAAGAATGCATTGCGCTTCAAGGCCAGTTTTACTTATGGAAACACAAAACTAATGCAATAACACTTTTGGTAATGATGGCAATATTGACATCAATACGTATACGATACGAAACAAGCCATAACTTGAATCCGTTGAAACACACGCTAACAGTTCTTGAATTGAAAAGTTTGGACTTACCTTTGCTTGCATGAGTGTGATGACAATAAGTTTGCTATGTGTTGCTCGAATGGGCTTGTGTTTCTGCGAGTACGTTTTCAAACTAATAAGCTTTGTTCTCATGCATGTGATATTCTCCATTAGGCCGGTGTCACGAATTGGGGGACAGACGAAAGTATATTCATCAGGGTCTTCACACAACGAAGTTTTCCTCAACTAGCCGCGATGTTCCCTGAGTACAAGAAGGTAAAAGTTCTCACAACAGTTCCTCTTCCACTTAACAGGAACGTCCACTGAAAAACAATGTTTGCTCTCAAATGTTCCTTATGGATGCCCAGATCTATTGCTACGTTTGTATCCTTTAAATTGTACACTAGATGTCAGTTATGGCCTTAAATTCATTTGAACTATCCGCGCGTCGCCATCTTGGATTTGATGACGTCACACGGTTTCCCTATTGTCATAAAACAATAGCTCTTTTGTCAACCTCGTCCCCAGGGTCTTCTCGGTCAGATCCAAGATGGCGTCTACTCAGAGAGAAGACCCTGGTAAAGGCTGGATCACGTGATCAAATACTCCCAGATTTTGGGAGTATTTTGTCACGTGATTTGGCAATCTAAGATGGCGGCCAAGCTAAATATGGGAATAGTTCATAACGTGTACAAACCATAGGTATCCCAATCCGGAGTGAGCGAGAAGCGATTAACGGTATTTCCACGCGGCGAACGATGCAGTGAAAACAGGTCTACTAAATGGCTCGAAATGGAGTTTACTTGGATAAAGAACCAGTGGAAAGGTATCACAAAGCTACCAGGATGTATCTAAGCTAGAAGAGAATCCTAAAAAGCCGTTCATTTTCCGTTAGCGTTGAAGCGAAGCGATCGATAGCACATGTTCAGGTTTAACGGCTTCTCCTGGCTTTCCCACTGATGAACCTTACCAGAAAACTACCCAGTAATGCACTTCATCTATTGCTCTATCTACACAACGTGTTTTAAGGTTATTTAAAATCGTTTTATTGATAAAATTTGAGCAATCTAAACTATATACAAGTTCATCTCTCTGGACTCAGTCCGTTTGGCCAATAAAATGCATTGTTAGAACAACCCTTGCGTCATAATCGAAGAGCCAATCAGAATACGCGACAGTTCAGCGTTTACCAGGGTCTTCTCTCTGAGTAGCCGCCATCTTGGATCTAACCGAGAAGACCCTGGGGACGAGGTTGCTCTTTTGTTGTGAACAATATGAGCAACCGTGTAATGTCGTAAATTCCAAGATGGCGGCGAGCGGGAAATTCAACTGAAATTTATGGACAGCAATATCGGTCTATAACTGACATCTAGTGCACAACTTACGAGAGAAAAGAAGACAATAGATGTAGGCAGCCATAAGAATCATTTGACAGCAACTGGACATTGTTTTTCATCCGAAATTCAGTGATATTTTAATTTGCATTATTGACCAAAATCAGGAGCCCATAACTAGGAGCGTCCATATCTCCTTTGTAGCTGTCACAGCGTTTTCACAAGTTGGGCTATTTTTAGATCATTTTACCTGCCAATTAGTTGGTTGCACCAGTGGCGGAACAAAAGATGCCTCATTAGGTACTTTTGTTATACCAACCAACATAGCTGCTAGGCTTTTGTGATTTTACTCCCTTAGAAATGATTTCAACCCAAGAATAGCGGGAAACCGTTCTAAAAATAACCTAACTTGTGAAAACGCTGTGACATAGGGAAGGGTGATGAAATCTTGAAAAAGAAAAGACCTAAGATAATGTTATGCCTTGGGATAATAAATCCACTGGAGTGTGGAATTTCAATTCAAATTTTACAACACTTTGCTTTCCACGCACCTTTGCGTAAACCTGTACTAAATTGCGTTTTATTTATTTTCAGCTTGCAAAAGCCGACATCGCAGAATCCATTGACAGTGAGATGGATGGAGATCTACAAAAGGCTTTTCTAGCTTTAGGTAAGAACAGTTGACAATAACAGTGATTACTTGTTTTGGTATTTCTGGAGTCGTAAAGTGTAACTTCGATTATTCTTGGCAAGATATGGGCATCTCATAATCAAGGGAATTAGCCTTTGGCAGTTCCCATAGACGTACTCTGGGATCTTAATTCGCGGCGAATTATGGCTATTTACAACAGATTTCATTGTTACATGCAAAGGCGGTATTTCAAGTGCTTGAAGTAATAATTCGACATACTGATTCGACACAATCATTCTGCGCTCATTTCTACCACTTCTGATCGGCAACGTGTGTTGGCGAAGTCTGCTTGGGATCTTGCAATAATACACACATCAGTAACCTGGAAAAACTGCATACCAGAGCTGGTCGTATCGTACAGGCTCCCATGGGAGACGTACTACAACGCACTGGATGGCACACCCTGGAGACTATGTACAAGAGACGACTTACAGAATTCGTATTTAAATGTAAGAACAGTTATCTCAATGAATAATTCGATGATTTATATATCTGTACAAAAACAATCAAACCGTAGTACCAGAAGTAATAATGGTGTAACCTTGACAAGACCAGAGACCAATATCATTAGAAACTCAATACCTGACGATACCGTGGCGCTATTCAGTGTGTGGAATAACCTTCCTAGCAATATAACAATGGCTAGTAACCTTAAAGAGTTTAAACACCAGTTATCTAAATATGAAACTAGTAAGAATATTAGGTTTAAACCCATGGTAGCCCTCATCAATCACAAAGACACGGTATACGAATACTTTTAGTTCTAGTGTTAGTATTATTTTGAGATTAGCTCATATTATAATTTTATTGTTGTAATTAAATATTAGATTTAGAATTTTTATCCTTAGTATTAGCAAATACCAGTTAGTGCACACTGACAAACTCAGGTTTGAACTGATGGCATACGAACATTTATAGTTCTAGTTTTAGTATCATTTCATGATTAGTCTGGTTTATCTGCGTTTTCTGGTAGTGAAGCAAATAATTTATGTGCTGTTTCATAGTACGAGTACTCAACAGACTTGATGATACTTTATTTATATATACACGATGAATGAAAGCAGAAGAGCTGGTGGGGTCGTGTTTACACTATAAACTAAGACTAAGAGTAAGATTTAAATCTAAGATCTAATACTCAATTACAATAATAATATAGGTTAGAAAGCCTATAGTTACAAAGCATGTCGAACGAGTAGGTCGAACGATTGCGCTATGCACGTGACACTGAAATCGGTTGTAACGTAAAATACTCCTTTTTTGCACTACAAGTTAATGACATTGGTGAGTTATGATCCCAGAGTCCGTTCATTTGAGAACTATACATAAATGTTGGTTTTCCCTAGCGACGGAAGCAGTAGCGGAAGCATAAGGAGCCTTACGTTCTAGTGAAAATCAAGAAACAGAGACATAAGCGGAACCGGAAGCTCGACGGAAGCATAAGCAGAAGGAACGGAAGATGTACTTCAGTTCTTACGTTTCCGCCTCTCCTTCCGTCGAGATTCCGTAGCGGAAGCATAAAAATTTAACCAATCAGAATGCTCATTCTCAGACCCATAGCAATGTAAATATAGCATGCAAGCGAGGTTTTCGCTTCTGAACGAGGCTTATGCTTCCGTCGTGTTGATTTTCACTAGAACATAAGTTTCTTATGCTTATGCTTATGCTTTTGCTTCCATTGCTAGTGAAAACAAAGCTTAACGTTGATTCTCTTTCCAGTCAAATATTCTCGTAACCCGGCGGCTGCACAAGAAGACAAGTTGAGCAAAGCTTTAGAAGACGGTGACTTAACTGCTGTGGGCAGAATCATTCTACCCATGAACAAGGTACAAGTTCAACACACTTATGATGATGATGATATCATACATGACATATATGACATGGTGATGCAGGTTGGCGCAGTGGTAAAACACTCGCCTCTCACCGCTGCGGTCTCGGGTTCGATTCCCCGCCCGGGCACCATATGTGAGTTAGGTCGAGGGTTTTTCTTCGGGTTGTCCAATGTTCCTCCCTCCGTAAAAACGGGTGTTGTGTGTCCAAAACAGTTAATGTAGTGGGGAGTGTGTGAGGAGTAAAAGCAGGCCCACATCAGCTGTAAGCTGCCATAATAATCAACCTGCTATAACAAAAAAAAATCATCATTATTATTATTATTACCGTATTAATGTATTATTTATTTATGTTATTATTGTACTCATCACAATCCTCATTATTATTGCTATCACTTAGAGTGCCTGTAACCCTTTTTGCAATTTTTATAGCTATGAACTTGCGAAAAGTTATGAATTCTTCTGTGAAGAAAGTTTTGGCTTACAGTGAATACTTTTTGTTCTACGCTTGTTTGAAGTCGTGTAAATTTTACCTTCCTGATCCATGACCGCGTAAGCTTGGGTCAATTCCTGTATATATGTCATCTTGACGCCATATAATTAATTCAATCATGACTATGTTGACTAAAATGTATTTTTTCTTTACCAACAAACTGTGCATATTTTATATGCATCGATGATGTTGTGATAGAAAGGCGCCATGGAGAATAATGCAGTAATAAAATGACGTCTACGCAGGTACTAGGCTTTTACTTACACGGTCATGGTTCAGGAAAGGTCAAATTTACACGATTTCAAACAAGCGTATAACATTGAATAGTCTCTGTAAACCAAACCTTTCTTCACAGAAGAAGGTTCATAGCTATAAAAATGTATAGTATAAGTTACAGTCACACGTGAGCTACAGATGATCGAGTGCTTTGCTTAGTCGTTATAACGTCAGCGCGCTAGGACCGTACTCTTTCAAGGAATTTTCGGAGAGTGCGCTTGAAATCTGATGCCGATACGCTGGTATTTCAAAAGAGCCGCAGCGTGCTTATAGCTCTCAAAAGGGTAAGCTTAGAGCCTGCTATATCAATAGAATGTAATATAAAGTGGTAAGCTGTAGTGCTAAGTGTGCACGCCCTACGAGGGCAAGAGAAAAAATCTCTGACCCAAGTGGGACTCGAACCCAACGACCTCCAGGTTACATGTCTGGCGCTCTACCAACTGAGCTATCAAGTCAGATGAGAGCAATCGTGGGTATTGGTGCGTTATATGGGGTCACGGCGATTATATATGTATATGTAGTTATGATATTGAATCATGTTTGCCGCGTAGCACTAGTAAGTGTAAAGAATGTAATATAAAGTGGTAAGCTGTAGTGCTAAGTGTGCACGCCCTACGAGAGATTGACACTTCTGTCAAAAAAGGCTGTTTATTCTCGACTTTAAAATATCCAATATAGGAAATGTCCATGCGTTCTTATTCATGATTCGAAACTGACGACGTAACCAATAAACCAGTTCGTTATTGGTATACATCTCCTCTAACCATCTCTATGGATGACGGATAACCAAAAATCCTCTGTTTTGAATAATGTTGTCATTATCGAGTAGGATTTCAGGAGTGATGGAGAGAACGAACGATACAGCAGTTGAAGCCTTTGTGTGCGAAACCTGTGCACCATAAACTATCTCAGGGGATGTCTTCGAATTCTCATTGTGCGTTCTCGATGGATATTTTGTCGCCATGCAAAATGTAAAATTAGGAAGAATAAATACTTCAGGTTATCGTCCATGTATGCTTTCAAAATGCAAGTTAATGCTTATCACATGACAAGTAATTATAGTCGAACAATTTGCAATAGAATGGAAGCTTCCCTTCTGTACCACCCGTTGCTTTGAACCATGTTTTCACAAAATACAATTAGCAACTGCCTTCAGCAAAATTTACTAGCTCAAGGGTGACCACAACATATATAGTTATAGCAAATAGAACCATATGAATGTTACTTATCGTGAAGGTATCTAAAGGTGACTTCAAGTTCAAGTTTTGTTTATTTGCTTTACAATCGGTTGACAAGATAAACTCACAAGTTGGTTTACTTTAATAGTCGTTTTGCAGGAAACAGTCACGTGCTGAAATATCACTTCAATAACCAATGAATTGCGCTCGTGATCCCATGGGAAAGGCTTTACTGGATGGGAAACAAGATTAAAAACACACTGTAGAAAGATCGACAATCGATTGGAGGTGGAAAATAGTATTTACAAACAGGTTTTTCTAATAACCCCACCGATCTCGTACAAGTGCCTCTACCTAAATGAAGTCAGATTCGTTTGCCATCCAGTACAATCACGTGATTGTATCCTACAAAAGACCTCAGTATTGCGGCTGAAGAATTACTCTTGATTGAGGTGCAGTCAGAAAACTTTTATTTTCCCTAATGAACATAGTATCCATATTTGCAGGCCCAATTAGCTCAATCAAGTTCATCGTACAAGAAGGCTAACAAGAGAGAACTAGCTGACGACATTGAGAAGATTAAGGGCGGGGACCTGAAAGATTTGCTACTCGCGAAGCTCGGAAAAGGTACGTTGCTTTATTATTATGATGTAACTGTTCTTCTTTTCCTTCCTTCCCACTTTGTCTTTTTTTTCTTCTTTTTTTCTTTGCTTCTCCAACACTTACTATTTGAGCTAAGTCTGATTACTACACAAACATTGCGCAGCCAACTCGAAAGCTTATGCTACTTTGGCTGCTGCACACTTACTTTTTTAACCTTTGTATATTATTTTCTTTTCTTTACTCTGCTGTATGTTTACCGTATGTTTATGTAACTAGTGCTTTTAAATAGTGTAAATAAAAATTGAATTGAATTGAACACAGTCTGGAACAGAATTAGTCTTGCGCACTTGTAAAATGACAGTAAGATGTAATGACAACTCGCAGCTACCACCGTAGTAGAACCTTGCTGAACTATTTGTGGTTTTATTAATGCTAGTGGATCAGACCATGTTGTTAGTAAAAACCAGTGACAATTAGCAACTACTAGTAGAGTCTCGGTGAACTATTTCTGGTTTTATGGGTATTCGTAGTGGATCAGACCATATGCTGCTAGTAGAATTAGTGATAACTAGCAACAGTTACTTGTAGAATCTTGCTGAACTTTGTGGTTTTACGGCTGTCGCTAGTGGATCAGACCATGTTGCTAGTAATATTAGTGATAACTAACAATAGTTACTTGTGGTATTTTCCTCTAATCTCAAGTCCTGTAACATTTACCGGTATTACGGTACTCAAATATATGCTGGTCAACTTTATTAACAACCAATCGGTGTATAGTATACAAAACGAACGTGCAAGGAAACTTTAACTCCTCAGGAAAACATCTATACATCGAACAATGTCAAGACAGGCCGCTTTTTATTCGCGAAAGTTATATTGATTTTGAATAGTAATTAATATTTCAGTATAATTATCACGGGCTATGTTAAGTATCTCAAATGTATTTTGTATCACCAGGAAAGAAAAGCCAACAAGATAAGGTAAGTTTACTTGTATTGATATAGCATTAGTGGCTAGATTAATTAGTTACTTAAATATTAATTTGTCCTGATCATGTTTATTTATTTATTCAATTATTTGATGAATCAAGACATTGTTTCTAGGAGTACAGACGTTATTTGGTTTCCTAACCTTCAAAACTTCCATAATTGGAACCCAGTTATATAGACTTTGAGAACAAATACGACAGTTACCGTATTCGAAACTCTTAAATACAATGTGGCCTTTCAGTTTTTGGTGGCACACACATGGCTTAAATCTAACCAATAGCACTTAACCGTATAACACTACCAAAGATGAAGTTCAACCCTTTTGTTTCCTGAAAGATAATATAATTTTACAGATGCAGCAGTAGAACAGAGCGATAAATAGAAACTATGTACAAGGTTAAAAAAAAAGAAGATAAGATAAATATCTTTGAGTCAATTTAATCACTAATTTCTCGAGGTGCCATGGTATAACTTTGTAATACTATGATCGCCGAGGAAATGGACTGTTTTGCGAGTGCTTCTGTTTAATTCTGTTTGCTGAGTCATGGTACAGGAAGCACTACTGCAGTCTCCCTTGAGACGGATTTTCTCTAAACAATGCGTTATAAAAACAGTGCACATGTTTTATGCATACAATCATTAATTCAAATTCGTTTCTGGCAACAACAAACTTGGAAAGGAGACTGTGATGCAATTTATGTGCTTCAGATCGCGCATGCGCAAACTGCAAAAGCGTCCCACATGGATAAAACCGTGGGTTTATGACTAGTATTCAAGAGATTGAGCTGTAATTCTATCCAGTGTGCAGGGGGTCATTGCACTTCGACCTACCCAGTGTGCAGGCACACAGCGGTCAAACGCCTGCGCGTGCGTATTTCGGTCAGTTTGGTGGGCGGCCGCGTGAATTTCCCGCGCAAAATTTACCTTAAAACATATTACAGTGAACTTCTACCCGCAAAAGTTAAGAAAAATACGTGAAAGTTAAGCTTTTTATTTTCACAGTCGACGGGAAATTGAACAAACTTCAAACTGTGAGTTTACCAATTTTTTTCGTAATTTACCAAAAAAGTTCTCAAGGTTTGAAAACGATTGTGTGAACGTAACAGTGACGGCCGCCGGCTCGCTTTGAATTTGTTTTGGAATATGTTGTTGTTGCAAGACTTTTGACGCATGCGCAGACGTTTGACCTCTGTGTGGTGCTGCAGGGGGAATAAAGTACCGCTGTCCAGCCAAGTCGAAGACAAGTCGTTGTCTTCTAATATTCCTTCATGAATCTAACATGAGGGAAAATTAAAAAAGAATGCGAAATTTTCCTCCTGTAATTATACATAAGGGAAATTTAGTTTCTAATTTTCTCTCATGCATAGAAAAATGAGGGGAAATTAGAATCATTCATCGCTAATGAGAGAATTTCGAGGTTAAACTTCCGTCGGAAAACAAAGAAATCCGAGACGATCATTGTATTACGTTCCATAATGGACAACGGCAGAGCTGAGTATCCGGGACCTTAGTGTCGTATTTTTCACATTGAACATACAGGAGTGGTTTATCAATAAATATTTTACCACAATGGCCAACCCGGATTAGCATTCTTAAAAAAAGAATCTCAAACTTCGTAATTGTGCTTTATTTTCTTTTAGTGAACTTCTACAGAGTTATCAGCGCTGCAACTTTGCTAATTTTACAAACATTTGTATGACAGGGGGTATAGCGACAGGGGTATAGCAACTGGGGGGTACAGCGACTGGGGGTATAGCGACTGGGGGTATAGCGACTGGGGGATAGCGACTGGGGGATAGCGACTGGGGGATACAAACGTCTGTTAATTTTGCAGAATTAAAGCCCGAGTATTGTGAAGAGAATATTATCAAATGTGATCCAAATTAACAAAATTTCTCCTGTGCACTGATGTATTTATTCAGAAAACTGAGTTCATTTTCTGTGTCAAAAAAAACATTGGCCCCCATTTTGGTAAAACTGACAAGGTCTATATATTGTACGAGTGGCTTAGAGCCTGTTAAGATACTTCCGCGTTAGTATATAATAAAACGAATTATGTGTTTATCTATCGACAGGGAAAGAAGGAGGGAAGCAAAGGGAAAGGAAAGGAAGCCGAAAAGTTTACTTCGACTGGTGGAGAGAAGGGTGCGGCTAAAGGGCAGAAGACAGATAAACCACAAGACAAGAAAACTGATAAGAATACAGAGAAGATCAAAGACAAGGAAAACAAGAAGCAGCAGGAGGACACTTCTAAACAAGATGCCGATGACCTCCACCAAGCTATAGAGGGTAAGATCATAACTATTTAGGATCAGTATTATTCTCATTATAAAGTACGTATATAGACTTTCTCAAAGTCATCCGACCGCTTTTGTTTGCGATTTGGGTTAGTACGGGATGATGGATGTTTCATTCTTGTTGCGCACAAAACTTACTGTCGGAATTTTTCATTGGTGAATAAATGATAATGGTAACCAATCAAAGTAGCTTTAGTGGACACCTGTTAGTTACAAAGTACGCCACACAAAGCAGCCGATGTGGCTGGGCCCGCCCCCAAGAAACTTGATTCGTCATCTCGGCGGTTTGTTTAGCGCGAAAAACAAATCAAATTCCTGCAACGAAAACAAGTCAACCATTCGCGATTTATTCGCTCGCCTGTCGCCTGGGAAAAATGTGGTCGACTTGTGACAACCCTAGTTATGTACAATGCCAGAGAATTTGTAGTAGCCTCTGGGAAATAGGAATTACTTCATGGAACATTTTTGACGATATTTAGCCTAAACTCCTATAAAGGATGTGTCTAAAATGTATAACTCCTGTATACGCTTGTGTTGTTTACTTTTTTTGCACAACAAAAGAGCAACACTATGACGTCATAAGATCCAAGATGCGGCGCGTGGGAAATTCAAATGAGTTTTATAGATAGGAAAACCGGTCCATCAAGAAAATCTAGTGAACAATTCGCAGGAAAAACACAGCATAAGTAACATTGGTTTTGGCCGAGGCTTCTTGACACCATTCAGTAGTATTGGTTGAATATGGTTCAAGTTTGGTATTATATTATTTTTTCTCAATTATTCTTCGCTTGCTGAAAAAAAAAGACACATCTGATCTTTATACCTGTTCCCACATTTCACCTTTTCATATTCATTTTTTTTCCATTTCTGTTAGACGGCAACAAGGACGCTATCATCGAAATTTTGGCCAAAAATTGCAGCGAGAAAACCAAGTTACAGAAACTACAAGACAAGTACAAGGAAGATCACAAGAAGGTCAGTTGATATGTTATACTATAGCCAACTTTCGAGCATTAATCTTATGTATCGTCGCATGTTCTTCGATTGTTTGCAGGACTTGTTGGAAGCTCTTCAGCCTCATCTTGATGAAGACGTAAAGGATCCAGTCGACTCCATGTTTACACCGAGTAGCGAATACGATGCCAAATGTCTCTACGAAGCCATGAAGGTATATAATAACATCTCAAGGAATAGGCAGTACATTGGACGATAGACTGCGTGCTTTTAATGGATAAGTAGTTTCTTTATAAAACTAGTGTAGGTCTGTGTCGGCGGGGAAGTTAAACACTGTTTATATCAACTCTAAATTGATCATGCGAGTTGATGCTTCGAGCGCGAGCCCTTCGTAGGGAATTTGATCAAATACTATTTTTACTTTGTGTGTAATATACTAACCTTTTTCACTCTGAATGGAATAAAAACATTAAGAGCTATGCTACAAACTACTCATAAACTCTCCGCAAGCAATGCCATAACACTTACTCGTCTTCCAGGGTATTGGAACAGATGAGGACTTGCTAATAGAGATCCTATGCACAAGAAGCAATGATGTAAGTTGATCCAATGATGTTCTTTAATGACAGTGAATTCCAGTGTCTTTTTATGTGCACTTTTCATGCTAAATAGAACAGGTTAAGCTTCATGTCTGCTTTGTAATTGTCTGACTACTGCTTTTATGCAATCTACAGGAGCTAGCCGACGTCAAAAAGGCTTACAGTGCAAGTAAGTCAATTTGTGAATTCTAGATAACAGAAAAATATAAAAAAAATTAATTGTGATAAATACTATAGGCCCGATATTCTCTTATTATAAAAGAAAGGCTATGATAAAAACGGCCAAACCTTTCCAAATTTGCATTAATCGAAAGTCTAATTAATATTTATAATAACTGATTAGTATTGATGACTAAAGACTGTAATATAATTAGTATTAATCGACAAATGCTGTACATTATTTTCAGAATACGGTACAAATCTTGAAGATGACGTCAAAGGAGACACCAGTGGTGACTTTGAAGATTTGCTGGTAGAATTGCTAAAGGTGCAATCACATTACTTGAGAAGTTAATAAAAGTCTTAAGTTTGTAATATTAACCAAGTGCCAAAAATATGTAAACACAGGCTAACTGAAGGTTGTTCAATTCGATTTAGCCTCAAGTTTGTATTTGTTTTCCACTTGTAGGGTAAACGAGGTGAATCCAGTAAGGTGGACAAAGCGTTAGCGAAAAAGGATGCCGTGGCTCTACAACAGGTAAAGAAAGTTTAAGATCTGACTCTGTTTAATTGACGTAACTGATGTTTCGTACGCATTTAGTCAAGCGGTACAGGAAATCTTAAAGGGGCCTTGTCGTTACTTGTAGGAGACACTCTGAAGTAAACGTCCCATTCTGAAACTCATGAATTATTCCTAAAAGAAATGGTCACATACATGGATCATGATACCGTATGAAACACCAGTTATAAACTCGTTTGTGTTTGATCCGATATCCAACCCTGGGGAGAGATTTTTAACTAAGTAACAGAGATTCCTTCACCCCCTGCCTTGTCCACTACAACGTCAGACACCTTGCGATCAATAATTGCTGCGCCCCTCAGGTTTCATTGTTTTCTTGGTACTGTACATGGAACCCGTGATAAAACACTTGAATTCGTGTTTGAAAATAGTACTCTAAAACGTAACTAAGGGCCTGAACACAGAGGTCTATGCTTTGAAGTTGTAGGGCTTTGGATGGCACGGATGGGTTGTGATTTTAAAACAAAAGATGTTCAAGTGTTATTATTTTAGATTTTGTTCCGATGGCTCTGAAATTTTGCTGGAATCTTATTCTGTCGTCACCTTGCTTTGAAGTTTGGCATATATGAACGTATACATTTTTAGGATCAACATTTTGTTAAAACCAGGATCCTAGAACTAGTATCAATCAAGTTTCCAAACAATAAAATATAGCATTGAAACCTTGTTATGCAAATGTTTTTTTCAGGCTGGGGTAAAATCGTTCGGCACGGACGAGGACAAGTTTGTAGAAATACTAACACAGCGAAGTCTCGTACAGTTGAATGCAACTTTCGCCGAATTCAAAAAGGTAAGCTCAGAATAATACTTCTAAAAAGTACTTTTACTGTTTTGATCCTTACAGCTTTTTAGCGTGAGGTTACTTAGTATAAAATGTTTATTTAACTTTCATTTTTTTTTTCCTTTTTCATTACTTATTCCAGATAACAAAAGTAGAAATAGAAGAATCCATCGAAAAGGAGATGAGTGACGACCTGCAGAAAGGTCTTCTTGCATTAGGTAATGATATTTTAAAGAATCTTCTCATTCTATCAACATTCTTACAATTGTAATTAGAATCGCTGTCTGTTTAGTGTTTCTAATGGTGCTTGTATTTCTATTAGTTAAATGTATTCGTAATGCCAGTGGCTTTCGCACGGATAAACTACAAAGGACACTCAAAGATGGTGACACCAACACTGCAGCAAGAATCATACTCACCAGCGACAAGGTATTTTTTTAGACATTCTTTTCATTTAAGTTAACATACTAGTGGCTGTATTTTTGGTGAAGCTTATATATGCTGGGTTTCGGTTTTCATGTGGAGAATTGACTTTATGCACAACAAGCAGCATACGTACCTGTCTTAAAATAATAATGTCTCCACTTTTCATCTAAGATTATTATCTGTGCTATAGGCGGAATTGACAGAAATGATGACTGCTTACAAGGACAGTAACAAGACAAACCTTGAAGACGACATCGACAAGAAATGCAGTCCAAACTTGAAGAAACTCCTATTGGCGAAAATGGGTAAAGGTAAGCCCTTAACATGATTAGCACAAAATATATTACTGACAGTTAAAATCCTATTTTTAGAATCTTAACTGGTTCTTTTTCTTCTTTCCAGGTAAAAAGAAGCAGGGACAGAAGGTACTCCCTCGCTACTGCCATTAACATATTTCAGTTTACAGCGCGACGCGCAAATGTATGACCACCAAGTGGTCGTACGTTTGCACGTGGTGCTGTAACGACACTACGCTTATTACGCATATTTATATAGAGCAATACGATCTTTCAAATCCAAGATGAAATGCCAAAAACGTCCACATTACAGCATTGTTTCCGGAAAGGTTTCCAATTTGTAAAGCTTAATTTAGATAGTACCACGCCGGGCACGAATAACCCGTAAATACGGCGGGGTTGAGTGTAACATAAAACGTAAAAGTAACGCCATTTCCTTACTTTTACTCTAAATTTGACGAAATGTTGGCAGGTTGGTAACAAAGTAAGACTACATTTTTCGGGACAATTGTTTCTGTATTGTGACGTTGTTGTGACGTCATAAGGGAAACCTCCTTTTTTGTTGAAAATTAACCTTTAAAACACGTTTCAAAAATATTACGTCATCAGAAAGCTTTTACGAATTATATTAATTTGCCGAAAATTTGAACTTTCTATGATAAACATATTCAAAGTTATGGACGATTTACAGTTTTTATTACGTCATTATTAGTGACGTCATACTTCAAGCTTAAATCAGATTGCCGACTATAAAAATATTATTAAAGAGAATACTATGACTTATGAGTTTTAGCCAAATGCATTTCATTGATAAAATTCCAAAAACATTGAACTGGCTATTTTCTGAGGGTACACAAATATATTTATGACGTCATAATGACGTATACAAAAAATGGGGGTTCAATTCTAAGCTGTTATTCTGAAAAAAATCAAAATTCTAAAAAGAACATGTTGTTACTAATAAAGAGTTCTATTATTGTGCAAAATATGATGCACCAGTATTTCGAACTGTAAAAGTTAAAACAAGCGAGATTTTCATAAATGGTTTTATGCTATTTATTTCCCGCCAATTTTTGGCGGGAAAATTACCAAATTTCAAACTTTAATAACTTTCGTTTACTTCAACCGATCGATAACGGGTTTTCGATTATTTCATTCTCATGAACAAGAGATTTTAAAAAGATATAATAAAACGTTTTTAGAGGTAATAAAAATTTATAAGAAACCTATTAGAAAAGGATATATGACGTCATTGTGACGCCATAATGATGGCTATATTAGCTTAACTTATCAGACTATGTTTTGTTTACACTCCTTTATACACCTACCAAAATTCATTCTTCTATGTCGAAAACTTTTAAATATATATAAAACCCGCCGTTTTTACGATCATTTGTGCCCGGCGTGATACAATATACAAGTACACGAAACACAACGCCATACAGCTTCGATGGAATACCTTTTAATCAAAGGCGTTTCGAACTTGCGGTCCGCTTCAGTGATTATACATTAACTATTAATGGCAGCGACGCACAGTATAAATATCCGAGGCATTGCATGCTGGTCTATGTCCGGATCCCTGTGCGTAATGCACAGGGATTTAGATAACAGTGACAGCATCGTTGTTATCTCAAAGATAGAACGAACATCATATGATCATGAGAACAAAATGCTGCCTTTGCAAATTAAGGTGGAAATGATTAAAGTTTTAAATCTTTTCGGATATGGACGTTAAGTTTGATTTCTTCTGTACATCTGGAAGTGATAAAACTTGTTTCAAGTCCCGAAAGTCCCTCCATCCGGAGCTGCACTTGCCTGTGAATCGCTTACAGATTGTTTGTTGTTTCACTTTCTCAGGGCAAAGCGGACGGTAAAGGCAAAGATTCCAGGAGTAAAGGCCAATCTCCAGCGAAAGGCGCAACGGGAAAAGCAGATCCTAAGCAGCAGGGTAAGAAGCAGGGTGATGCCGCCCAGGGCAAGGAGGACGACTGCTCTCAGCTACGTAAGGCAATCGAAGGTATGTCAGAACTGATATGGGTTATGACTTGTAACATGCAGCTATTCCAAAAATGGTTGGCTCGTACATGTGGTGTATGCTGTGCTGTGTTGCGCAATGCAGACAGAAACGTATTATGATCGGTGTGTCTGTTTTGTAACTCTGCGTGTGTTTTATGAGTAGTCGGTTGTATGTCGAAGATGTTGGATACATTTTTTTAAATTTGTTAGATACGGTGTATCATGATCATCATGACCATTGTTATTATTATCTAATGATGTAACAGATGGTTACATGGTTGACAAAGGGTAAAATCGAGATGGACTTGAAAACAAATATCTAAAATATTAGTGCACATCATATTCGACTCGCTCTTTAAACTAAACACCTTTTTACAATTACTTTTCCTGCTTACAGTCTGAAAATGAATAGAGCCAGTGAATGAACATTTTTTGGGGAATTGTACTACAGCTACCGCACTCGATACCCAGGCTGAAAGGCGGCTCTAATACGGCGTTGGCGGGTACAGCTTCGTGTTACGCCCGCCCTCGCCCATCGCTGCTGCTGCTCCCACCCAATGGCATGCCAATTCCCACATCGTGCTGCCCTCGGCCGCTCCCCGTGCCGCCCTTGCACCGTTTTCCACCCTTGCCACCAGCGTGCACCGGCCGCTATCGCAATCGTATATCCGATAGTGAAAAAGTACACCTGCCTCTGGTGGCTGCCTTGGGCCCCAACGGCTGCCCTGACCCCAGCAGTACGGTTTTTCTTTTTCTTTTCTTTTAGGGAACAAGTGTCTCAGCGGGTATCCTCGGAAAATAAAATAAGGTGGGAGGGGCGGCAGGTGTAATCTTTCACTACCAGCTATACTACTGCAGTTGCGTCTCCATCTCCCTTCCACACCCTGAGTAAACATATGAATATCTAACTCCAGTTCGAGTCATTGGATGGAACATAACCTTTTTATTAACAAATATGGAGATATTTATATATAAACTTGCATGTGGTTGTTATTTCTCACTATTTAGCTGAAGACAAGAAGAAAATTAAGGAGATCGTAGCGAGGACAGCAATCGACAAAGCGAAGCTGAAGAAACTAGCTCAAGAATACAAGAAACAGCATAGCCAGGTGAGTGGCGCATGGTGTTACTTCTCCTTGCAGTTTGGCTGCCGTTACTCAACTTAGCATGATCCTAATTGGCCGCTTTAGTGCCTAACCCATTCAAATGCCTACGAAATGTACGATTTGTGTCATCTCGATTGGCATTTTATCCAATTAGAATCGTAGTAGAGTATAAAGGTGTATTTGATGGATGGAAGCCTAAATTTTAGCTGAAGAACGTCTGGGTCGTGTGGCCGATGTTTTAGTGGCACGTAGTTGTAAAGATATCGATAATTTATCGAACGATGCACGGATTTGGAAAACCTAAAGACTGTAGCATACATTACCAGGCTAAGCTGATGTTTGTTGAGACAATAGCGGCATAAATTGCAATTCTACCCTTAATTAAGCTCTAGTGAAGAGGAAAGTATGTCAGATTCCAAGATTCGAATATCAGGCCTCTGGTTACACTTTTGGAATCATCTATTGCTCGAAGTCGATCCAGATACAATTTTCTCGCTTCTTTTGTTATGTGACAGGATCTCATTGAAGAATTGGACGGCAAACTCGATGAAGATATACTCGAGGCTGTGTCATCTATCCTACTGCCTCCAAACCTGGCTGACGTCAGAATTCTGTACTACGCCATGAAGGTGATAATTTGTTTTGTTAAAAAGCTAAAGTACCACAACAATGGGTAGAACAATCAACATGAAATTTTAGCCATTTTGACTTACTTATAGGGGAACTGAACCCTAAATCAACCCAACGACTATACAAAGATGTATTCTAAAGAAATAAGTTGCGCTATTTAATTTCTCTGTGTTGCGTGTCTACGAAGAGAAAAATTAGTTTTCAAGTTCGAAAAACATCCGATTGTCCGCTGATAAATCTAACTTGTGTGGCGGTTCAGTTCAGTGGAACTTCCCCATATCCGTCACACATGCCAAGGAAAAATAATCACACCTCCAGCAAAAAGAAAACAATGGTCCGCAATTAGGAGCCGTTAGTCCAGCTTTTCAATACCGGGGACAGCGTGACAAAACTAATTTATTCTCCGCACCTGACGTCACAAATTACAAGGAGTTGAGCCGTGTGTACATAGCAGAGGCTGGGAGGAAGCTTCCAGATTTTCTTTTCTCCGACGCACGACACAAAAAATAAAGTAGCAGAACGTATTTCTTTCGAATACATCTTTGTACTGTCGTTGGGTTGATTTTAGGGTTCAGCTCCCCTTTAAATCCTTATTACCTGAATATGTAGGGCACAGGAACAAAGGAGGGGCCATTAATCGAGATTCTTTGCACAAGAAATAACGCGGTAAGTTCGACGTCATGTTTACTCGGAGTGCTGAAGTTAAAAGCATACATTGTAAGGTCCTATATTTTGGTTATGGATTTCCATAGTGTTTGTTCTGTGTGAAATACTAGAGAGTCTTCCAAGGGGAACCGAAGGTACCAAGACTGGTAGAAATAGAGATGCTGATTTTCTGTATGTGAACCGTAATTTAATGGCCGCGAACACGCTTTTTATTCTTAAATTCCAGGAGATTGCTTCAATAAAGAAAGAGTACCAGAAAAGTAAGTTCCTGCTTATCATTCAAAGAACAGTTCAGTCCAATAATATTTATGACCATATATTTGAGGGGGGAGGAGGGAGCAAAAAGGTGAGAAGTTCCTTTGGGACGTTTAGTTATTCGAATTAGTAAGCATTGTCATGACTTTAGCAAGTCTTATCAAAAACATGAAATGGTGTTTTGTTTGTCAATTGAATGTAGTGTTTTCTTAACATATATCCCTGTTATTATCTTCGGCTCGGCGTAGTTTGCCATATATATGAAACCGGGAAACATCATACCTCGCCCCAAGAAGCTAACAAATAATTAATCGTCAATTGTTTCTTGTTTGCAGAGTATGGCAGTTCACTTGAGAAAGATGTTAAGGGAGAAACAAGTGGTGATTTTGAAGTTCTCCTCGTCACACTCATGAAGGTTAGTACAAACCAATTGAAATTACAAACCTTTTTATATACTTTTTGAAAATAGTGATCTAATAATAATAATAATAGTCTTTATTAACAAATATACCACATCAAACGTGCAATATTTACAAAAAATATGTAAAAGAAAAAAATGAAATATATATATATAAATATAAAAAAATATGAATCTAATAACATCTATTAATAAAAGCGGACTTGAATCTCTCAGTTTTTACACAAGGCAAGATATAGTTATGCCCTCACGGAGTTGTCTGGATCTCTGTGGTGGAAACAGATCGTCAAGGGCAGTATGATTTTGCGAGATTCTGTTCCATAATTTCTTTTCCCTAGAGTTTAAAATACTGCAAATACTGTATTTCTCCAAACAATACCCTGATCTAAAAGCTCTAGCAAACATTCTATCTATTCTACTGAGATATTTATCATAGAAACAGCATCCCCATACTTCGATGGCATAGGTGAATACAGAAATAATAAGGCTATGAAAGAGCAGATCTAGATGCTCAATTGGATACTTATAATATTTACATACTCTTAGTATATAAAGCCGACTACTAACTTTACTCAATAGGAATTCTACACGAGTATCCCAATTAGTGGAACGGTCTTCAAAAGTAACTCCAAGTAGTTTCAATTGATCTTTGCGCTCAATAATAGGAAGAGGGGCAGGTGGCTGCTTAGGACATTTACCCTTAAGCAACATTTCCCATGTCTTACTAAAATTAAGCTTCATGTGGTTATTTTCTGACCACTGTATGATGGATTGTACTTCTAAGTCAGCTATATTACAATTTCTGTTGTTTTTAGTATTTACTGGAATGCTAAGAGTGAGGTCATCAGCATATTTAACTGTTGGGACTTATGGTCTTAATATCATTAACCATGATGGAAAATAGTATGGGACCCAGTACCGTTGCTGAGGTACCCCTCTTGATATTTAAGTACTCAGTTGTAATGCCGTCAATAACAACGCGCTGCTTTCTGTCACTTAAACAAACTAATTAACCAATTAAAATTGTAGGGTCTATGCCTATATCCCTTAATTTATTAAAAAGAACACTATGAGATACACTGATCTTGTCTAGGGCTGCGCTGCAGTTGATGCATTTCGTGAATTACCTCTGTGTTCTGTGCTTCGCGCACTACCAATCAGTATTAAAAGGAGTCTGGCCTAAATATATTTTTATGTAGTTATGTAGAATGAAAACTCACTGTAGCTCACAAAAACGTGTTCTCTGAATGTCATAATTAGCTCCAGAGTGATAGCAAAGTAGTGACAATAGCGATAATAATAAAAATCCATTATTACCAGGGCCAAAGGGACGAGAGTACTACTGTCAGTGAAGACCAGGCGCATAAGGATGCAGAGTCTCTCATTGAGGTAAATCGTGATGTCATTCCTCGCTTATATACTAAGCTTATTGATAGATAAATTTTCCCACGAATCAATTAGTTCAGTCTTTGTATGTCCTCAGGTTCTTTTTAAAATCCATTTAATTAATATGTTTAACTTAACTTGTTATCCGTTAGGCGGGTATCAAAAAGTGGGGCACGGATGAGAACAAGTTCATCGAGATCTTCACGACTAGGAGCATACCACAGCTACAGGCCATGTTACCCGAGTACACCAAGGTAAAGTCTTGACGTATAGTGGTTAAATACTCGCTGCTCTGGTCCTGGTTCGATACTGGAACGGTCGCGTTTGAGGTTGAGTTTGTTGGTATCACAACCTTGTTCCGTGGCCATGGGTTTTCTCGATCCACGCAAACCAACAATATCAATTCGATCTGGAGGAATTCCAATACGTAACGATTAGCAATTATCCTGAAAATGTTCTTCGTAATAGGCCTTTTGCAGAAAACAGTCACTGATATAATACTTCGTTAATGAATGAATTGAGCTCGTGATCCCCATGAGAAAGGCATTGCCATGGGTTCTGGTTGACAATCTATCTTTAAAAACGCTGTTTTAGAAAGATCCACAATCGATTGGAGGTGGAAAATAGCATTTACAAACAGGTTTTGCTAATAACACTACCGATCTCGTACAAGTGCCTTTAACTATATGAATTAAGATTTGTTTTGCAACCCAGTACAACCACGTAATTGCATTCCTGCAAAAGGCCATTGTGAATTATAACGTTATTTCTTATTACTAATACTGTACGAATCCTGCTTCATAATTATTCAAACAACAAAGGCTTGAAGGATGGTAACAATACACATTATTCATTTACCTAACTGCTGTCTTGCAGTGGGCGAAATGTGATATCGAGGACTCTATCAATAACGAAATGGAAGGTGAACTTCGAGATGGACTTCTTGTGCTCATAAAGTGTGTACGGGACGCAAACACAATGTACGCCAACAAGCTACACACGGCTCTACAGGATGGAGACACGATCACCGTAGCACGGATTATTGCTGGCACGGTCGAGGTACCTATTTACAATGATTCCTCTCGGTTGGCTAAAACCCGGCTAAGACCCAAATTAGTCAATATTTTTCTTCCTTCACCCTAGTCTTTTCGTGTATGATGCATGTTTAGGCCCGAGAGGCTTGAGAACTAGACCTATTTACCTACTTTTTGTTGCACCACTCGCATACACTTATAAACTCTTTTTAATTAAGACACTAATTGGGAATATGAATATAAATGCTAAATATCATAATCAATCATAAATACATTAATATACTATGCTCTATGTTGGGATGAAAAGCTGAGCTATTTAATGTATGGAAATTTAATAATCCAACGTTAAACAATTAACTTCAGTAAAATCATTTAATTTCACACTACTTAGCTCGATTAGCCCTTACGTTATTCTTAGTAGCGCTTACTCTAATGTTCCTTTACCTTAACGTATCTAATTTTGTAAGAGTATAAAAAAGTGTTGTTGTTATTGCAGTCCAGGTGGGCTTGCTTTTGATTTTGAATAACGGGAGAGTTTGTCTTCCCAGCTTTTAAAATTTAGGGAAAGTTTGTTACTCGTCTTAGAGACCATTTTTGGTCTCCAAAAAGTGTGGGGAGACTTCTTCCATATTTCAGCTTTCAGCTGCTCCTGCTCAGTCATTTGTCACCTTGATTAATCTGTAAGTATGACAGACATGAGAGAATTCCTTATACTACCAATGCATGTACTAGTCCTCATTTTCTCAGTTTGTTCATTTGTACTATTTTTTCTTTTTCTTTCAGGCAAAATTACCGGTTATCGAAACGGCGTACAATTCTTCTTACAAACCAAAGCTTTACTTTGAAGTGGAGAAGAAATGTAGCAACGAACTGAAGAAGATTTTATTGCCAAAACTAAAAGGTAGAAAGAAAGTAAAAACTTCAAACTCTGTAAAATTTCCTCCAATATAGGAACATATACAGGATAACACAAATCATATGAAAATATCATCAAACATTGATTAGTTTATTCAAAAGATGTAAATTGCATACCTTTATTGTTGTTATTACTATTATTTTAGTTTAGTTTATATGCTACCACAAGTAACGTCCAACGTAGGGAAAAAGGTTATACATATATAATTAGTGTGTCTCTATCACCACAAATTAGACTGTGACCACAAATTAGTGTGTCTCTGTGACTACAAATTAGCATACCCTAGGAAGACACATATTCACTTTTGAATGACACTGTATTGTGTGAACACTTCCATGCAGTGTAACAGTGGCAATCATGCAACACTATATAGACCGTTTTCCCACCCGCAATTCCCTCTTTTATTCTGACGAAGGGCTAGCTCTCGAAACGTCAGCTGCTACTCGCTCCACACGGCGGTTAGCTTACCTTAATCGACTTTTAGTTGATCATACCAGTGTTTAACAGTGGTACGGTTTGGTGTTAAAGTTTGCTTAACAATGAAAATACTTTGGGTTATATAATGAATAATATGATTGTGTTTAAAGTGCACTTAACGCTTATTTTGTTATCACAAATATCGATTCTACGTCAAGTGAATGGTTGAATATTTCTTGATTTGAGTGTTGAGCCTATGAAGTATAGAGGTCGATATTCAAATTCTAATGAATGTGATATCTACCCATGAATCATTTATTATATAAAACATGGTGCATGGTAGTGATAAATGACATTTTATAATCATCCAAATTAAAATTATAGTTTGTATCAGTGATTTTACCAACTATTTCGACTGAGAAAGATATAACCGTAAATTCCGTTACGTATATATAACGTAACGTAGATATAATGTAACATTTATTAATATTTTGCAGAAATAAACCTCTATAACTCACAAACGCAACACTCCAATCAAGGAATATTCTACCATTCAACTATTCGCTTGATGTAGAATCGATATTTGTGATAACAAAATAAACATTAGGTATACTTTAACACTTTAAGGTCCAGTATTGTAAGATGATCTACTGTAAGATGATCTACTTACTACCCTGATAGCATGTAGAGGTTTATCGTATGCTTATGACGTCGGTTGAGTTTTAATTGTTTCCTGTATTTAAGATATTGGAGAAGAAACTATACTGAAGTGTACAATTTGTTACACTGGTGGCAGCGTAAAGGTGTATTTATATTGTATTTTAGCCACTTTGTACTATTTGTCAGGGTCACTTATGACATCACAATCTTAGAGTAGACGTAGACGACAGAAAGAAAGACTAGTTTTCTCTCTGTTATATGGAATAGCTATTTAAATATAATTCGAAACAGCTATGAAATAGCTATAAGCTGTCATATAGATTTTTACTAAATCGTTGCAGGAATAGCGATCACAAAAGAAGTGTCAAAATAGAGTAGATATCGTTATAAAAACGCTTATATATTTATACCCTTTTGTCATTAAAGAACATTGGAATGTACGTTTTGTGTTGCACCATTTTTGTTTGCTGCAGTTGCATCACGGCACTTTTGCTGAGCTATTTTTAACGTTTCTGTTGTAGCGTTGTATATGCATGTCTGGCTATTATTATGGTAAAATGGTTTTAGCTTTGTCTGTCAACACTTGCACGCTATTAAGAAGATGCTTATTCAGTTGTCATAGAAGGGAGATGTAACGTAATGTATGTGTTTTTATATGCTGGCGAATGTGAACTATTTATTTACGACAAAGTTGATATTAATGTGGTTAATATTGAGTTTATTCCAGCTTCATGAGATGTTTACGTTATTGTTATACGTTATGTCTGGAGGGCAACAGGCGGCCTAACGTTAGGCTCCGCTGGCCGAAAGAATGAAGGCTCTGGAGTTAAAATACAAGTTTCCAAGGTCTTAAACTTTTTTAGTAAATAACTGTATAACTTAGTAAACTCACAGTGAATCACAAATTAAGAAAACTTCAACCTGCTAAAGTCTTAGGCTTATCTTTTAAGTAGTTTTATTATTTTTCGCGAAACATTTCACGTCAATACGCATACGTGCTCAAAATTAGAAACAAGGGTGATTGCCTCTGTTTTCTTTTAATTTCCGCGGGAAACTGGGGAGATCAAACGCGTGCGACTCATCAACAGCGCATGCGCGTGACGTTTTTGCCGCGGTGTGGATTCTGGTAATAATAATAATAATAATAATAATATTTTGACAGGAAAGCTCCACTCACAATTTGTGCTTTTCATGGAGGTCCTGTATTAAAAATATATATTTCACTAATATATGGAAAACAGAAAAGATAAATGGTTGAAATAAAATAGAAATAGAACAAGGATTATTATGAAATTAGGTTATGTGCCAGTAAGATTGAAAAATTGATGATGTAGTCAGTCTAAAGAGTTCCAGTCTAACAGTGCATGGTAGGTAAACTTCTGTTGTCCCCAATTCCTATGTGCGAATGGTAAATGTAGATTGTGCTGACGGCGTGTATTATATGTATGAAAGTCGTGATTCTTCTTTAATTTAAAGTTGAAGTCCACCATGCTATTTAAGCATTTGAAGATAGTAATACAGCGATGATAGCGCCGTCGAAGGTACAGTGGTTTCCAGTTTAATAGTTCGAGTGCATGAGATGCAGAAGAGCTTGAGGGAAAGTCGAGCATAAGTCGAGCAGCATTATTCTGAAGAACTTGAAGGTGATCCATGAGGACGGTATTATTCTTATCTCCCCAGAAGATATCGGCATAGTCAAGTTAAGGGAAGGACAAGAGATTTATAGAGAGTTAGCCGTGCATGCAAGGGCAGCAAATGCTTTACCCGGCGGATGATGCCAAGACGTTGATTGACTTTCGTGTTCTGACCAACTCATGTTCTGACTGACTGTCACTCCTAAATATTTAAAAGAGTCAGTTCGGTCAAGAGCAGAGCCATTTATGGTCATTGAAACCTCTCTGAAATCCTTGAGCTTGCGTGCGCTGCCATAAATTACTTGCATTTAGATCGATGTATTCAGTGTCGAGAGATTGATGTTAAACCATCTCCAACTGTCTGGTTCACTAGACAAACCAACGAATATTAACATATTTTGGAAAACCATGGAATAATGCTGTAGATTGGAAATACCAACATTATTGTACTTTTTCATAGTATGGAAGTACCATGGAAATCCGAATTCCCCTGGTATTTCCATACTAATCAACTACATCAGTTCCATCGCTCAATTTTTTTTATTGATTTGTTGAGTTCCGTGTGCTTCTCTTGTAGACCTAACATGCGTCTTCCTTTATTTTCAATATCATGATTTTTGTCTTGTACTCAGGGGTTTCATTAGAAGGCGGCTACTGCCAGAGTTCCGGCAGCTACTCATCCTCGTACAGCCGCCTACTCTGTCTGTTACTGCTGATAAAGCTATTGAAATAAAGCAAATACATACAGACAACTACGTTTGTTTCATGGTCGCTTACTCAAAAGTGTATTGAAATCCCTGTGTACTTATAATTTGAAACCGAGGCTTACTTTGATAAAGGTTGAATAACTATAAACACTATTTTTTATTGATTTTAAAAAACTTTCACTTCATAACCAACATTACCTTAAAATTGCGTATTCTCACGGACGAGCTGGTACGAGGCTTCAATGGAGGCTCATGCGGGAGATTATTTTCTAATGATGAACGGCTTTTAGCAAATTCCCCCACACGAGCCCCCATTGAGGGCTTGTTACAGCCCCCCCCCCCCCCCCCCCCCAAAAAAAGCACTAAAACTAATTTAAAAAAGATAATTTGGAAAATGAATATAAATGATAAATATCATAATCAATAATAAATACGTAACATAGACCATGCTCTAAGTTTGGATGAGCTATTTAATATATGAAAATTTAATAATCTTTAACGTACAATCATTTCCTGTCTAGACATAAACTAACAGCGAAAAATAGCATGACCTAAAATTCCCCTTTGAAAGACCATCACCTTTTTCAAAAATAAAACAATGAAATATAAAACAAATAACTGTGTCTAAAGTACTGAGAAACCGCAGGTTTAAACTTGTAAATGATAAATTTTACATCTCGTCGTCTCAGATGTTGCACGTTTTTCGTAAATAATAAACGCTTTTTCAAATGTTAAACCTGATATTCAAGCTAGGTATCCTTGGGGATAAATGTAACTTTGCAAAGCTATGAACCATGTGGGATGTTTTCAGTGCTATTTAGGGTTAGGACGCTCGGATGCTGGAATGGAGCTGTTAGGTGGGTTAATTGCTGCCAAGTAAGAGAGGTAGAGGAGAAAGGTAGGTCTTTACAAGACCAATCAATCCTTCTTCGACACTTGCTCAGTCTTGAAATTCAGTCATAATTCCCATAAGATCTCCTTAACATAGGTATTAATGGGATAATGCTCCTTAATACTAACAACGGTTAACCATAGGCTAATGCTCCATAACTTTTAATAGTCTATATTCTTCACTTTTACTCATTGTTGTTTACTTGAAACCTCTGTGAAATACTATGTAGTAATATTTCTAACGCATATGAAGATATTATCTAGAACCTTTGTTGAACACAAGGACGAATCTCTAAGTCGAAATAATAATATGTATTATATATTTATTTTTAATGTTTCATAAACTCGATCTTATACTACCTATCTTTAGCTAAAACTAATTCCATCGTACTTCTAACATATTATTCATTTATCTACTATTCATTTTCTGTCTCGAGACTGTACATCATTCCTAAGGAAATTACTCTTATGCCCTTATGTTTTATAATACTATTATATATAGTTCTACTTTAACGTTAAGTTAATGTTGTGCTTACAGTAACCCAGGTTGACGACTATTTGATCTTCCCTTCTGAATTCCTTACATTCAGTTCTAGTTATATAAAAAAAAATTTGTTCAGTGAATAATAACTAACTTAATGATCACACCATTTAAGCCAGTACAAGATGATAGATGGCTAATTGATCAGCAGTACCACGTGGGAAGCTTTTTTGCTTTTTTGGCTCTTCACAATTTAAGAAGAACATTTCTGAGCCAAAGCAAAAATGTTTGATTTTCTAGGAATAAACAAAATGGGGGAAATAAATTTTTCTTCCGAATTTACTCCCAAAGATTTATGAAACATTGATAAATCTATCAGAGCTACAACATGTTTCTTAAGTAATGGTCCGCGCAAGAGGTAGGAATATGTTATGCATGGAATGTAAAAAGGTGCTAATTGTGGTATTGTTTCAATCTTCCACCTCATTGGGTTAGACATTAAAATCTATCTAAACTTGAAGAAGAATATTTTTTCTCATTTTATAAACAGATTTGAATTGCATCTAGTGAAGACACTCATAACTATTAATATGACGAACTTTAAATGTGGGGAACATTTTTAATTTGAACGTTTTCTTGGTTATTGTTTTGGACTCTTCTGATTCGACGAAATGTTTTCACACAAAATAAATGTACCTTTAAAATGCAGGGTTGATGAGTTGTCAGTATGAAAAATAGAAAATACTAAAGTGGTGAAAGCAAATTGCATCTGAACAATAGAATTGTGCCTACCTCTTGCGCGGACTGTTACTTAATAAGCTGTCGTCTTGAAATATCCAAGTACCATACTGTACCCCCATTAATGTACATTAATTGTGTAATGTCTCCCAGATAACACTTTTGACATCCAGTAATGCTTTCACATCCTTAATCCTTGAATATGTTAACCAATTTATCTATTAGGCTGCCTTTTCTGCCAAATTCATCTTATTGATTTCCTTTTATATCCTTATTGCGTTTTAGATAAGACACAAGACAAAGGAAGCAAATCGCAGAAGGTGGGTTGATGTACTGTTGACAACAAAGTTTTCATAAATGACGTCAACTTCATAATAATAATAATAATTGATGTTTTGGATCATCTTCATGATAATATATTACCAAGATTCCAACTAAAAGTATATTAAAGGGGCTATGTCATGCTACTGCACTTGTATCGAGTAATCGCTCGTTTAGTGGCTGTTAATTGGATACAAACAGTTAAACTTCCCTCCCTCAATGCTTGATTGAAAGGATTTTCAATATTTTCCCTGGAGACTGTTTATATACACTGTTTGTTAGTCATTTTTGTATATTTGCTTTCAATTTAAGCATCCCACATGGCCGAGAGGTTCGTTAGTTCATATCAAAATCGATGGAAATAGCTCTTTCCGGTCCGGAAAAACGAATGTAAAGTACTACCGTGACACAGCCACTTTAAGGTATGCTAACCTTCGTGGAAAGCGAGTAGCAGCTGATGTTACTCGCTCTCCACAGCGGTTATCATACCTTAATCGACGTTTACTTGATCATACGAGTGGCTATCTTCCCCGCCGACACAGTGCTACACTAGATTTTACAGAAACTACAGTCGAACCTCTACTTTAATTGGGACACCTCTATTAAGTGGACACAATCCTGGGTCCCGGCAAAACGTCCACATCGCCGAAAACAATAGCATTCTGGGCGATGCTATCTTTGTATTTCTGACCTCTATTCAGGGGACACCTCTTAAGGGGACGGGGACACTTTTTCAACAACCTCAACCTCAACCTGTATTAAGGGGACACTTCCATTAAGGGGACATTTTGTCTGGTCCCGAGGGTGTCCCTTTAATGGAGGTTCGACTTTGCTGTAGAATCTGTTTATGTGTATGACGAATTGTACGACGAATCACCGAAGTGAAGCTGTTAAGACTTTTTTGCAAGAGTCTTGTGTAGTTGCTGTATTTCTCAATTTACAACTTGCTTTATTCATCTCAGGGTGGCACCAAGAAGCAGCCAGGAGCAGGCAAAGATCAGGCGAAGGCTGATGGTGCCAAGAACAAGAAAGATGAGAATCAAGATGACTGCACTCAACTGCAGAATGCTCTCCAAAGTAAGAACCTTATACACACTTCTCAGTCAGTGATTTTGGTCGGATTTATGATTCTTTTACATTAGCATTTAAAACGTTTTCTAGCTTAATTTCGCTCCCATCACAGATTTATGTTTTACGTAGAGCTATGACATACATATACTAAATATGTTCAACTGATTTTTTGTGAGACACACATTTCTACTCCAACAAATCAGAAATACGCTATTCAGCTTTGGCAAATTTGCATTTAAAAGTGAGGTATTTGTAAACTGATGTTGGTTCCTTACCTTATTGTTAAATAACTCATTTCTTGTATGGCTTTTTCTCAAACACACCTTTCATGAGCTGGAACAGTAGAGATTCCCTAAATCCCTACGATCGTTTGTACTCGTTTTTGTTTCTAGAAAAAGACAAGAAGAAGACAACAGAGATCGTTGTGCGAAATGCGACCGATAAGAGTAAACTGAAGAAACTCGCAGACGAATACAAGAAACGTCATGAGAAGGTACGATTGAAATACAGCGGTATTGACGCAACGTTACACCTATCAGTAGTATAGCGGGGACAGAATAACACTCCAATTTTTCCATGGTATCTTTTTTTCGGATTTTGTTTCTTTAAAGTGCATATGACCCCTAGCCAGTTATCATTGATTTAAAGGTCAAAGTGTATATGACCCCTAGCCAGTTATCATTGATTTAGAGGTCAAAGTGCATATGACCCCTAGCCAGTTATCATTGATTTAAAGGTCAAAGTGCATATGACCCCTAGCCAGTTATCATTGATGTAAAGGTCAAAGTGCACATGACCCTAGCCAGTTATCATTGATTTAAAGGTCAAAGTGCATATGACCCCTAGCCAGTTATCATTGATTTAGAGGTCAAAGTGCATATGACCCCTAGCCAGTTATCATTGATTTAAAGGTCAAAGTGCATATGACCTCTAGCCAGTTATCATTGATTTAGAGGTCAAAGTGCACATGACCCTAGCCAGTTATCATTGATTTAAAGGTCAAAGTGCATATGACCTCTAGCCAGTTATCATTGATTTAGAGGTCAAAGTGCACATGACCCCTAGCCAGTTATCATTGATTTAAAGGTCAAAGTGCATATGACCCCTAGCCAGTTATCATTGATGTAAAGGTCAAAGTGCATATGAGCCCTAGCCAGTTATCACTGATTTAAAGGTCAAAGTGCATATGAGCCCTAGCCAGTTATCATTGATTTAAAGGTCAAAGTGCATATGACCCCTAGCCAGTTATCATTGATGTAAAGGTCAAAGTGCATATGAGCCCTAGCCAGTTATCACTGATTTAAAGGTCAAAGTGCATATGAGCCCTAGCCAGTTATCATTGATTTAAAGGTCAAAGTGCATATGACCCCTAGCCAGTTATCATTGGTTTAAAGGTCAAAGTAGAAACAAATATGACCGACATAGATAAAAACAATTATTAAACTCTGCCATTTTCGTTATTAAGGAATCAAATTTCAGTGACGTCATTTAAGTCACAAGCCAAATCTAACTAGTTCCTTTTGCTCTGTTTTCATGTCAGCTCCACTTATAAAAATATATTTCAATAAGACTGCAAGGATCAAATGTCTGACGCCTGAAAACAACTGAAAAAATAAACACATTCAATGTTTAGACGCAATTTATTTTCAACTCATTAGCATAATGTGACTTAAATGACCCTAAGATGGTTGAACAAGATTTAAAACACTTTACTGTGCTCATAAACACATTAAGAGGATTTGTTACATTTCAATAAAAATGGTCATAGTATAGGAAAGAAGAAATTATTAATTAACATGAAATCAAGTGTAATTCCTCACCTCATATACTACTAATTTCCAAATGGCTATTCTTATATCTTCAGGAGCTTGTTGAAGAGTTGGATGGTAAACTTGAAGATGACATACTCGAGGTCGTGTCTATTCTACTACTGCCTGCTACCCAGGCTGACGTCAGGACTCTGTACTACGCCATGAAGGTGACTTCTTCTTCACCTCGACTCTTCTGGCACCATTCAATGTTTTCTGGATATATGAACGATAGATATTTAGTTATACGTTTTATTCTATAAACTACAGTGTACGTTTTACAAGGATTTCCAGCACTGAAAATATCGTATCTCAACACACGTAAAATAGATAATTTTACGCGTGTGGATATCGCCTCTCTGCCAATCAGCGATTTTTACGTCACGCACTTACCCTTGCTTCGAAGTATTGTTTATGAAATAAATGAAATAATACATGGACGCTTGGAGATATGCGCTCACTCGTAAGATATCGAGTTCAACACTCGAAGATAAATTCCATATCTCCGCACGCCCACGTATTATTCTCTATATTTATTCAAGTCAAGTCAAGTTTATTAGCTTTCATGCAAAGCATATACAGCTCAAATATATCTATAAAACTACTACTTAAGAATAAAACAAATACAAGTTAAAAGTTAAAAAATACGTAAAAACTATTCAAATGGATGGGTGGTTCCTTAGCCAGCGCTCGTATTAGGGATAGAGTTATTTAGAAATATGTCACACTTTTTTGAAGCGACATTAATATTAAACAATTTTTCTCCTCATTGTCGGTGAATAGTGGTGGATATTTACCTCGTCGCAAAATTTAGTATATATCACAAAAGCGAAATGCCAACACCAAATAGTTATTTTATTTTTGTCAAATGGACAAAAACTCGCGCGAGGTGATCGCTGCTTCGCTCGCAGCTGAATAGCAAAGGATATTCACCTCCGGAATAGCCAATCAGAGCGCGCGAAAAGCACTATTCACCTGTGTGGTATATACTAAATATACTTAATTGCACATCCGTATGTTGATCTTCGCACTTCATCAACCGGCAATACAGGGCTATATGCACCCTGATGTCTCACTAATCATCTCCATTATTCTTATTAACCTTCCCATAGTACTCATTGTATTTTACCTTATAAAAGTTAGTTTAGCGTTGGCACACTGAAGACACTACTTTTACCATTCTCCCAAAAATAATATCTAAAAAGTGTATCCATCCTTAGTCATGGCCAGTTAGGTCACAGTAATATAGATACAGAATTAGAAGCCCCGGAGGCGAGAGTTTGTATATCCGATAAAGTCGCACGGACACGAATTCTGTATATGACCTTAATTATCAAACGTCTAGATGTATAGAGTCGTGTTTTTTTTTGGTTATTTTGGCGATACGACCTATTTCGGCCGAGATAATCGAAGCAAAATTTTATGTAAATCAGGACAAATATGTATCAGATTTACAGATCACCTATTGCACATTCATTTCCTTTATTTTCCTTCATGAATTATTAATGAGTTTGATAATATTATCAAAAACTGAGTGCCTGTATTTTCTCTATTTTGTATTTGCTTTCTTGGTAGTATTATGGTAGTATTACCATTATCTGACACATTTTATTTAATCCTTGCACAGGGTATCGGAACAAGAGAGACTCAGCTTATAGAGATCCTCAGCACAAGGTCGAACGCGGTGAGTTCATTTATTTATCTCATTATTCCATTTATAGGTAATTTCTATATTTTAAAACTCCGTTCATTTTGCCGAGCATCTGCCTTCTAGATTCACAGAGACGTCACAACGTCACGAGAACAAAGAGGTGCGCCACGAGGCGCAGTAGAGTGATGTTACTGATGTTCTCGTCACGTTGTAACGTCATCTGGGAATCTATAAGACGACAGACCCACGGAAAAATGAAATCTATTTGGTTTATGTAATAATTAAAAGGAGGCTACGAAATGATTTTGTGCAACACGTGACGTCATCTGCGTATCTGTGCTCTAATAACAAATGGCTGTGGACCAATCAGAGCACGCGTTCCACACTGTTTATTATATAAACCAATATTGCGAGTTTATAATACTCAACTACAAAACAACAAAACATTTTACCTCTCCGGTCCTCCTCGACCTTTCAAGGATATTGCACGTTTTTATATAATTGACACTGCCTACATATTGTACAATGGATTATTAGTTTCTTTAAAAACCTACTGTCTGACAGAGCATTTTGTGTATTAGGAAATTGCGGCCATCAAAGAGGAATACAACAAAAGTAAGCATACCATATCTTCTTCTCCCTCCTCATCTAATTTTTGTTTATTGGGTTTAACAAAGAGAACATTTTGGGATTTTCGATATGTATATTGATTGTGTGATGTATTCATAGAATACGGGAGATCCCTGACAAAGGACGTCAAGGCTGAGACAGCTGGAGACTTCGAAGATCTGTTGATGGTACTGATGAAGGTAAGTCCTATATATCATGTGTCCCCGGTTATGTTTAACACCAAACTAAATTACATATGTTGATGGTACTAATGAAGGTAAGTCCTATATACAGTGTGTCCTCTGTTATGTTTCACACCAAACTAAATTACATATGTCGATGGTACTAATGAAGGTAAGTCCTATATACCGTGTGTCCTCTGTTATGTTTAACACCAAACTAAATTACATATATTGATGGTACTAATGAAGGTAAGTCCTATATATCGTGTGTCCTCTGTTATGTTTAACACCAAACTAAATTACATATGTTGATGGTACTAATGAAGGTAAGTCCTATATACAGTGTGTCCTCTGTTATGTTTCACACCAAACTAAATTACATATGTCGATGGTACTAATGAAGGTAAGTCCTATATACCGTGTGTCCTCTGTTATGTTTAACACCAAACTAAATTACATATATTGATGGTACTAATGAAGGTAAGTCCTATATATCGTGTGTCCTATGTTGATGGTACTAATGAAGGTAAGTCCTATATACCGTGTGTCCTCTGTTATGTGTGGCGTGCATGACATATCGTAAAAGGAAACTGCGCCTACATTCCTTTCATAGCTATCAGATTAAAGGCTAGTGCAATATAGTAAGATGAAAGTGACCCAATAAACCAGTTCTGCCTCGAAACTCTGTGTGATCGTGTTGTGTTGTGTTGCCGGCTTCGACCGGGCTGTGCCCTTCAAGGCCAGCTAGAACGATGTCTCGGCCCGTTACATATGTTTAACACCAAACTAAATTACATACATGTATGTTGATGGTACTAATGAAGGTAAGTCCTATATACCGTGTGTCCTCGGTTATGTTTAACACCAAATGTATTTATCATGGGTTACGTAATCCCGCCATCGGGGTGTACGTTCTGTTTTAGTAACAATACATCATTAGTGGTACATTACTATATAGTCTGATATGCGTAATGTACAGTCATTCGAGTCCTACGTCCGCCGCGCTTCGCCTTCCGAATTAAAACCCAATGAGCATAAGGTTATATATTTTCATAAATCCGTATATGGTTCTAGTTCGAAACGAAGTTATGGTTTCAGTTACTAGATGATTTTTTTAGCAGTTTATGCTTTAATATACTAGATAATAATGTTATTATTGCAAGGCAGCGTTTACTAAGTTTATTTGAATTTGCCAAGTGTTACTTATTTTCACGATACGCTGTATTACTGTTATTTACATAGAAGTAACCAGTTTATTGGTTTAAACCGGTATAAGTTGTTTATTTACTTGATTTTCATACTTCACTAAACACTGTTTATTGTCAACTAGTGCATGTTCATGAGCTCAAATTGCTCTAGATTATCACCATGTATATTGGTGTAATTTATGATATTTATGATAGTTAATAAAGAGGGCGCACGCGGTTCGTGTGGACACACCCCTATAAGTGGTTGCTTATTACATGATAAATGTTTTATGTTCGGTTGAGCAGGAGGCGAATTAGAACATAAACTAAATTACATATGTTGATGGTGCTAATGAAAGTAAGTCCTATATACCGTGTGTCCTCTGTTGATGGTACTAATGAAGGTAAGTTCTATATACCGTGTGTCCTCTGTTATGTTGAACACCAAAGTAAATTACATATGTTGAAGGTACTAATGAAGGTAAGTCCTATATACCGTGTGTCCTCGGTTATGTTGAACACCAAACTAAATTACATATGTCAGTGTTTGGTATCAGCGACGGCAGTTAAATCGAATTGCGTTGGATGATTTTGGAAAAGTGTAGAGACGTACGTTATATTAACTCATTCGCAGGGTACACGTAACGAGTCCACCAAGATTAAAAATGAAGCAGTGAGTAAAGATGCTGCTGCGTTGATGGAGGCAGGTGTCAAGAAGTGGGGCACAGATGAGGACAAGTTCATCGAGATCATGACACAGAGGAGTACAGCTCACCTGCAGGCTGTCATGTCTGAGTACAAGAAACTATCCGGTGTGGATTTGGTCGACACCATCAAGGACGAGATGGATGGTGATCTGCAAGATGGGCTCGTCATGTTAATATCGTGCACACAAGACTCGTCCAAAATGCACGCTGATAAGTTGTACGCTGCCCTACAGGATGGAGATACGACTACAGTGGCACGTATTATTACTGGAGCTGAAGAGGTGTGCCATCATATGATTTGAAGTCTTGGCGTATCATTAATTAGGATAGTTTGGTTTCAATCACGGACCTATGTAATCAACAAGATTCTGGCTAGGGCTGCGCCTTGCACCACCGGCGCAACAGTTCCAGAAATGAGTACTTGTCATTAAGTATTTGAAGCCATTGGGCGCATACTGCATAATGCAACCTTATGAATATTCATGCATAGCAATTGTTCAGTGTTTGTATTTAGATATTTTCGGGTTTCAGTTCTATATACCTTGGTTGAAGGCGCCTGGGCACAAGCTAAATATTGGGAACATTCGTCAGAAACAGGAAAGACAAAATAAAACTCTTCAGTAAGCTGTTCATTCTCTTTATAATTTCAGGGTACAATGTCAGACATCGAGTCTGCGTACAATGCTTCATACAAACCCAAGGCCTATTTCGAGGTTGACAAGAAGTGTAGCGCGGACCTGAAGAAGATTATACTGTCAAAGCTGAAAGGTCAGTTGTAAATAAATAAATAAATAAATGGTTTATTTTACGTCGGAGATACAGGAAGCCGTTACCGGGTCTCCCAAGCCAGAGGCTTATATTTAAGTATTCCGACGAACTCCAGGATCGAATTGGAATTTAAGTTGGCTTTTAAGGAGGGAGGAAAACCGGAGAACCTGGAGAAAAACCCTCGGAGCAAGGGCGAGATACCAACAAACTCAACCCACACATGGCACCGCGTCCTGAAATCAGTTGAAAGACCGGAATATGCCAGTTTACAGTTATTTATCGTATCTGTATACTTACCCAGTGTTAACTTAACGTTCATCGCTCAAATGCTCAACCATCTGTTAAGAATGAGATCTGGACGTTGTGAACCCAAATTTTTTTTAGGATTTATTCTGTTTTACCACTCGAAGGTGGACGGAGAACCTCAACAGATTAAATCCCCTCTATGGAGGTCTCCGAGGGCCTACGATTTATCATCCTTTTACGAGAATACGTGAAGGTCTAACCATTTGCAGTTCGATCACAAAGGCAGCACCTTCTACTCAGTTATTTTAAGACCCTGAGTGCTGGTCCGGCCGGGGTTTCAACCAGCGACCTCCCGCACGATAAACCGGAGCTAAACCACTGCATTAAAATGCCATATTTTCCAGTTCGAATTCTAGATAATATCAAATTCGAGGAACTCCAGGAAGATCCCGAGTCTTTCATTCGCTAACAGAGATATCCTAGAAATCAGAATTTTTCATCTGAAAATTTGTTTAAGCTTAGTGCTTGAATTAAAGCATTTGGTTTGAACCAAGAATTTTGTATAAAGAATGTGCTGCAGTCAGACATTTGTCACTAAATACTCTTTCTAAATATTACGTTGGTTTTGTTTCTCTATCTGCAGATAAGACACAGGATAAGGGAAAGCAAAAACAGAAGGTGAGAGGAATCAGTTCCCATGCTGCTATCATTTAAGTTGTATCTCCGTAAGCAGTTATCTTTATAGAGTTCTCTAGCAGTCTTGACTGTCGCAGTCTAAAGCCAATGTTACACGGTTGAACACCAATCGACGTTTGTTGATTATCAAAAGTTGTAGCATGTTGGGACTTGTTGAATCAACAACCAACATCGTTCAACTTTTGTTGAGCAACAAGTGTTATAAGTTCTGTTGTTATTTTATAGTTCCACTTCATTGTGGTCGCCATATTAAATAATCACATACGATAAATTCACATGGTCACAAGAGATGATATGATTGGTTGATGTCGTTCCACAAGCTGCAACTGCATGTTTGAATGGAATACAGCATGTCTCTATTTCCTGCAACATCGTTCAACATGTTGAATCGCTTCCTTCAACATTCAACATTGTAAAATACACGGTCCAGCTTTTGTTGATTAACTGTGTATCATAGGATTAATGAAAATTGTTTTCATATCAACGTAAAATAAAATTAAACTGATATTTCCTGACAAATACAGACTGCATCAAAGAAGCAATCGACAGGTGCTAAAACCGAGGAAAAGAAACCGCAACAGGCCAAGAAACAGAGTGACGCCGCCAAGAACAAGAAAGAGGAGAAATTAGATGAACTGACTCAACTACGCAACGCGATTGACAGTGAGCAGCAACTAGTTTGTGTATTTTCTTACAATAAATGCACTTATTTCTATTCTCTTTCGCTATTCTCTTTCGCTATTCTCTTTCGCTATTCTCTTTCGCTATTCTCTTTCGATTCTGGAACGTATTGACTGTTCTCCAACCCAATGCCTTTTGAAGGTAACAGGCATTAATTTACAGTGCATTAACAAATTGTATTTATATAAAGACCGTAATAAAGTAAACTAAAATTCTCGTATAAAGGAATCACCCAACACAAATTATGATGGGATTATATTAACACTAAGCGTCCACTAACTTATATTGTTAATAAAAAAACAATGTAAATTTAGCCTCGAAAGGAAAACGAAACTGGTTGCGACGTCAAGTGGTGTGATTGTGAAAAGGAGTGGTGTATTTAGAACGTGCGAAGGTTACAGAGGATTAACACCATAGAGCTAATGACGAAAATAAAACCATGAATGCATCACTTTTTCTATCCTTAGTTTTCTACGCTTCTTTATCATCTTTCATGCCAGGTGTTTTTCAGCAGTTGGCATTGTATTTGTTAGGTTCAATCTCGTTACATAGTAATGGTCAAGTCACTTTATTGATAGCGGATAATCTTGTTTACCGTTTGTATCTCCAGAGAAAGACAAGAATAAGGCAACAGAGATCGTTGTAGGAAATGCGACCGATACGAGTAAACTGAAGAAACTCGCAGATGAATACAAGAAACGTTACGAGAAGGTAAATTGTGCTGATCGTCCTCAAGAATCAATATCTGTATAAGCAAACGAGTAGATGAAGTACAGAGCCCGATTGTTCAAAGGGCAGATAACGCTATCAACAGGATAAACCCCTATCCAGTGTTAATCAAACTAGCTTATTTTATACACTGGATAGGCATTTATCTCGGTCCGGTTGTTCAAAGGGTGGATAACGCTATCCACCGGACACTTAATTTATTTAGGATTTTAGGATTTATTCTACCACTTGACGGAGAACATCATCAGGCTTAAATCCATTCTAGGGAGGTCTTCAAGGGCCTACGATTTATTGTCCTTATCCGAGAAGACGTGAAGGGAGATCTAACCATTTGTAGTTCGATAATGAGATTGTTTCACAAAGACAGCACCCTCTACTGAGTTATTTTAAGACCCTGAGTGTTGGTCCGGCCGGGATTTGAACCCGCGACCTCCCACACGACAGACCGGAGCTTAACCACTGAGCTAACCGGGAGGCTGTAGGGACTAATCTTCGTTATCCACCTTTTGAATATCCAGGCCTTAGACTTCATATAGTTGTTTGCTTATAAATATAGTGATTGCACTAGAAATATTTCATATTTATAAAGTAGCTTGTGAAAGTTCTTCACTATCTATTTAATTTGTTCCATTTTTTATGTTGGCGATTTCAGGATCTCATTGAAGAGTCAGACGGCATACTCGATGAGGATATACATGAGGCAGTGTCTGCTCTCCTATTGGCTCCGAACCTGGTTGACGTCAGAACTTTGTACTACGCCATGAAGGTGACCACGTTAACATGTTCATGTGGTGCTCTATGTAAAGACAACCTCCACTGAGAAGCAGTGCTTGCTCTCAGATGTTTGTTATGGACATCTAAATCTAATGCTGTGTTCGTTTGTTATTGATATCTAAATCTAATGCTGTTTGTTATGGATACTTAAATCTAATGCTGTGTTTGTTATGGATATCTAATGCTGTTTGTTATGGATATCTAATGCTGTGTTTGTTTCCTGTAAATTGTACATTAGGTGTCAGTTATGGACTGATTTTTCTGTCCATAAAACTCATTTCAATTTCCCAGGCGTCGCCATCTTGGATCTTATGACGTCACATTGTTGCCCCTATTGTCAGAAAACAATAGCTCTGTTGTTGTGTAACAATAGGAGCAACCGTGTGACGTCATAAGATCCAAGAAAAGCGGTCCATAAGTGCGATTTCAATAAACGTTGTCGGAGGGCAATGGAAAAGCTTAGACCAAGTTGAATCATGGGAGTCTATTGTGCCTCGTTTGGCTCGAGCTCCACTGTACTCACTTGAATATGATGAACTTCTTTTTAATAAAGTCATTGTTATCTGAGGGATATGGACTTTTCTGTTTTTTTTTAGTCTATCATCTATTTGTCAAGTTAGTCACAGCTTTTCTCTTTTCTTAATTTTTCCGACGTTTATTGTAATATTATACCTTGGCTTGTTGATTGCGCGGTGTTGTGAATTGTGATGGTTAATATTATAATTATGGAGGATTGGTACAGATTAAACATGGAACTCAACTTTATTCGCCATCCGGCTCGTGGCCATTTTACCAATAAACCAACATGCGTTCCTGCGCCTGATCGCGTGGGGACTGGGTCCTAAAACATACTGTGCGTACACTTGGACCGCGGCAAAACGGTATGCTCCGCTGTCCAAAAGAAAGGCTCTGCTATCAAATACAAATTACCGAGGGTTTCAACTTTTTTAGTAAATAATTTTATAACTTAGTAAACTTACAGTGAATTACAAATTAAGAAAACTTCAACCTGTTAAAGTCTTAGGCTTATCTTTTAAGTAGTTTTCTTATTTTTTGACAAAACAGTTCACAAATGGATACTTTTAAACAGAAATTTTAAAATCACGGGTATGTGCCTGTTGTTTCATTTCAGTTTTCGCGGGAAACTGGGCGCGGCCGCGCGCCGACAAGAAATAGCAAATACGCATGCGCGTAACGTTTTTGCAGCGGTGTGGCGTAGACTACACGTGGTGCCAATGATTGTTACCAAGCCATAGCCTTACAAGTCAAACAGGATTGCCTACACGTACACATTGATCGTGGCTTGTAACGTCGATGTATCTTATTGTGCTTTCAAGAATTTCATCTAACATTTTTTTTGTCATGAGACTGCAAACAAATATTCATTTCGTATTGTAGAGAATTTCTTTATTTTTAATACCTTCGTTAATCATCGTCGATTTTGCTTCAGGGCACTGGAACAAAGGAGACTAAGTTGATTGAGATCCTGTGTACGAGAAGTAATTCGGTAAGTTATATTTATATGATGTCGTTTATTTGACAAGAAAATGTGATTATTGTCGTTGTCGTTCGCCAGGCTTAAAGCAACCATGATGGCAACCTCTTAGGCCGAGGACAAATAAAGAAAATATATATAAAAAAAATTCGGAAGAAAATACTTTTCTATGTTTCGTAGTCACAGCCGTCGTCTTCTTGGTTGCTTAAACAAGGACTTGCGCTACAAAATGGAAAAGACCCCTCCCATTTGGGATTCGAAATTTGAATTTCAAAATCAGAACAGTGAAGCAAGAAAGCAAGTAATCAGTCTTCTTCTGTTAGAATACTAAATTGGTGAAGCTAAAATTAAAATAAGCCAAGAAAATGTAAACAGCAGTAATCTAGTTGCTCCGTTATGCCTCTCAATAGCATTTTAGAACCGTTTACAAACACTTTTTAAATGTATTTGAATTTCCCGCGATACCAAATGTCGGAGATCACTCAAGCGGAGCATTTACATGTCGCCGAGCTTTTAACTAAGATGTTCACTTGACAAAGGCTGGTATTTGACAACTGAAGGTATCTTCAACCTGTTGGTTGAGGAACCTTTATAGTGTGGGTCCTTGTTTAAGGTCCCTAATATTATCGTTGTCGCCATCACCATCGCCGTCGTCATTTATTGTCATTATCATTCCATGCAGGATATTGCCACAATTAAAGAAGAATACAACAAAAGTAAGTTTTAGTTTCCACTCTCTTTTAATTACCTCGTTCTAGTTTCAATTTCTATTGTTTAGAGATGTGATTGACTTGGTGTGAATATGAATATATATTTTTGTTTTAGAATATGGAAGGTCTTTGGTGAAAGATGTAAAGGCTGAGACAAGTGGAGACATTGAGAATCTAATGACTGAACTATTGAAGGTCAGTGGGGAAAATATATTGTAGCTATTATTTTGGGGCTTTATATCTTATACTTCACCAAATACTCCACACTCTTTTCAAGCGATTACTTAGATTTTCAATGACTGCAGAAACGTTATCCATGTGTCACTTTCCAATCGTGATATTTTGTACCAAAAGGTAATCCTATTGAAAAGTAGTCAACTGCTGCTAAAGGCAATGAGTTAGCTCTGTGGTTCAATGGTTTAGAGCCGGTCTGACGTTCGGGAAGTCGAGGATATACAAACCCCGGCCGTACCAACACCCAGAATCTTAAAATAACCGAGTAGAAGGTGCTGCCTTTACATACAACCCAACAGTAAACGGTTAACCCTCACGTCTTCTCGAATAAGGATGTAAAGTCGTAGCAATAAGTCAACAGAGGGCAATGAGTTTCAAGTTAGCTGTAAACGTGTGACCCTCAGTAAATTTAAGTGTCTTTACGCAACCTTACTTTACGTTTCTTTAATTAGGGCACACGTGACGAGTCCACCAAGATTCAAGATGAAGCAGTGAGTAAAGATGCTGCTGCGTTGATGGAGGCAGGTGTCAAGAAGTGGGGCACAGATGAGGACAAGTTCATCGAGATCATGACACAGAGGAGTACAGCTCACCTGCAGGCTGTCATGTCTGAGTACAAGAAACTATCCGGTGTGGATTTGGTCGACACCATCAAGGACGAGATGGATGGTGATCTGCAAGACGGGCTCGTCATGTTAATATCGTGCACACAAGACTCGTCCAAAATGCACGCTGATAAGTTGTACGCTGCCCTACAGGATGGAGATACGACTACAGTGGCACGTATTATCGCTGGCACAGAGGAGGTAACTCGACTTTCATGTACTTCTGTTGCTTTATCCAACTAACGGTTTTAGGTCTGCGCGTGCGCTTAAAGGCGCTGTGTCACGGTACTGTGCATGTCACAGTCTCCAGACATTGAATTGACAGTTGTATTGTGTAACATCCAATGAGAATCAATCAAAATAAATTGCCGGAAACGCCACACTGTTCGGGTGATAGCCGTGATTCACAGATTGTAGTTTTGCACAGTATATGGCGAGATTTACAAGGATTTTATTCTTCCTACATTCAAGGTAAACAGCATTGAGTAAAGAATGGTATCTATATTTCATCACTTGCTTGTATTTTTTGCTGTTTCCAGTAGTAAACAGTCCGAATTTGACCAAAGTGAAGTGCATAAAGTGACCAGCGGTTTCATAGTGTTTGTTCTCGGAATTTTCATGCTAAGGATAATAACGTTTAGAGCTTCATACGAATGACTATTGGTCACAAGACTATCCTCTTTCGGAACCCCGGTTATTTTCGACATTACGGAGATTTCGTACAGTTGAGCGACCGTGTGTCGAAAGTAGAAAAGTTCGCTTGTCACGAAAGTGCGTAAACTGACAAGCGCGGTTTCATAGTAGTTCGATGTTTGACTCTCATGTTGTCGATAGTAACTTCTATAGCTTCATATGTATGCCGATTGCTCACAAGGCTATCGTTTTTGAGTTCATGAGATTGTTTTGCAAGCAAAGAAAGGTTTTATCTAACTTTTCGTACAGTCTTTGCACTCCGGTCGGTTCGTATAATTTCAGCCTCGTTTCTAAGCCGTAGATATATATTTCTTCGTATGGCTGTTGAAAACTGCCATATCATTTATAATATGACTTCTCAAACTCATGAATTATTCATGATGGTAGGCCACCAATCACTTGATGTATACCACACCACGTGCATGCAGTTGGATATCCAGTGAGAACATGTATACCAATCAACAGTGTAACTGGTATATACCACTTTAGTAATCTACATATTCATAACTCTAAATATGTCACTTGGAATTAACTATTGGATGACATCCTACTGTAGCTTTACATAAGGAGAAGTAAAGGAAAAGATAGAAATGAAATTCAGCGTACAGAGTATCACTCAACCGCCGACCTCATGAATGCCCTCTGCATCTAGTCCTCTGACATGCCCACTACACTATAGGAATGCTTGTTAAAATGAACCACAGCAAATAACAATGACAAGCCTTATGATCAATAACTGCATGCAGTAAAATACCAGACAAATAATACTCCCTAATGATCTATGAATACAGCCGTATTGTTTCAGTTGGAGAAGCAATTTCCAAAACTCGAGCGAAACAATAAAAGCACTCGATCGGCCCAGAGGAGGGTGATCACGCGTCACGGGACTTTTTCAGCCAATCAGAACAAGGGAAATTTTGTCTGAGTTTTGCCTCGAGAATATCCATGAAATGGGAAAATATTGCTATGTGCGTCCAGAATATTGGAGTTTAGAAGCTGAAGTGGATGTATATCGACAGAATATTATCAGAACATCAGCCATGTGAATTATCACTTCAAGGTAAGAGGGATTACTGGTATTTTTTATTTGTGAAAGTGAAGCCTTCATATTTTTCTTGATTTCGTAAAATGAAGATTTAGCCCATTTTCATCCTTCCATATCTAAGGAAACGATTAAGGAAACCTATTTCATTTTCCATATATCAATGCTTTAGTCGATGTTAAACAATTTAAACCACAAGTACCCCCTTGAACCTCTCACCGTTTTCTTGCAATTTTGCATTTTCTGCGGCCATGTTCGTGACACCGATACGGCCAAACAAGAACGACATGTGAGTACCTGTAGAGCAACATTCCAAACGAGGAATGGCTATAAAACACTTTATATGAGACTTAAGGCTATTCATAAATATCTGGGAACAACTTCATTGTATCGAGTACCCTGACAGATGCTATTTAATAATTAATTTTCTCATTTTTGTCATACGAACATTCAAAAACATTCAACAAACCCTACTGCCCTACTGAACCAAATTGGATCTCAAATCACTCATTGTTCGAGTTAAACTGTTAAAGAGCATGAATTTATTCATGAAAAGTCTGATACCAATACTGTATTTGTCTGCTAGGCATTGTCAAGTATCTACTGGTGGTCAGCAGGATCAAAGACAGTAATTCAAGGAACTGAGCTGTTGTATTGCACTTTTTCATGAGCCAAATGATCTAGAAGCAAGGCAGAGAAGGGGGGGGGGGGGGGGGGGGGGGGACACTCTTGTTTATGTAGGTTGTTTACCATTTACACAGAAATCCTGTTCGGTCTGAGTTTGTTTAATGGCATACAAAAGATTTCAAATGGAATTTCCCAATCGGAAAAACGTTTACAATTTGTAAACAAAACGTTTCAGATGAAAAAACTAAGCATAAGGTACGACCGGCTGGGAATCGTAAAATAATGGTATCCGATTTCCAGATTTGAAATTCCGGTTGGGAATTTTGGACTAATTTTTTACATGTTCCATTAATTTTGGAAATTTTCCACGGTACAAACCGAAATTTTTTTACCATTTATATTCCAACAGAAATGTCCAAAATTTTAGTGTAAATGGTAAACAACTGTAGTGTTTACAATACGAATTGGAGCGTTTTATCGGCCTATGTGATCTCGAGGTGAGAAATTGTTCGAGCCGGAGGTGAGAGATTGTATAGAACGATAACAACACTCATGCCAATGTTGTAAACTATACATGTCAATGAAACTATATAATATTGCGTGGTTCCAGAAATTATAATTATTTCCAGAGGATTTTTCATGCAAAATCTAACTCGCCAAACAAGTCACGATGGCATAAAAATAATATACAGTAGACCTTACTGATCGTTGAGCCCAGAGAATAAAATTTGCAGTCATTTTTTTGCCAGCTTTCTTATCTGTTCTAAAAACTACAAAAACAATACATTTCTAAAGAGTGTGTGCATGTATGCATGTGGTTGCAAGTGTAAAGCAGACCTGTAATCCAATATAGCCGACCAAAAAGCCATATTGGTTTCTGCATTACCTTGACTTCACCACAAGATGGGTGCCAAGCATGAGGGGAAGGTAACGCTTTCACTGCCAAGTTCTTTTAAAATTACATAAGCCTAACCGCCAAGTTATTTTGTATTAAATTATTTTGTATTTATATTGTAAGTTCTTTTAAAATACCATCTGGCTCCATGGCTGTCCTCATATCTTCATTTAAAAAAATGTAAGTCAACAAAAGTTGCCCATGTCGGCCAATGGGTAGGGGACAAAAGTCGCCCATGGCAGTGAAAGAGTTAATTAGTTTAAGTTTTTCGGTTCATGTTATTAAGTAATGGAATTTCCGGAGAGGAGGGGGGTTCGCTGTAATACAAACAAGGCATTTCTGGAGGGGTGGTGGATTACAACTTAAACCCTGGTATTGGAAAATCCTGGGGTGGGGGTCTTAAGATAAATCCCTTCCATGAGAGGGGTATGGATATTTTCTGGAACCACACAAAAAAATACATTAAATTTTGATGGAAAATGTAAAAATTGAGTTCAGCTCTATGGTTTACCAGTCAATAATGATGCACAGTATGCACAAAAACAGCTCCCACATTGATTGGACATGCTAGCAGTCTATGCATGAATAGAGAAATTGTACATGGACATTTCGTATGAAACTGGGATAGGGAAAGTCAGTGACCAGTTGAAACCTCCCACCAACAGACACTAGCATAGTGCTTGTTGGTTACAGAACTGACAATTATTAAAACGACAGCATCTGTATCAGTGATATGGCCATTGATGTTTTATTAATCAACAGTATCTGTATATCCGATACAACACTGATGTTTTATAAATTAGTGTTGTATCAAATATACAAACACTGATGTTTTATTAAGTCAGTTCTGTATCAAACAAACACTAAGTATGGACTGTAAAGGGAAAATGCTATTTAAATATAAATAAGAAAGCCCACCCCCCCTCATAAATGAAATTAAAACTTAGATGACCCCCTATAAAATTGCTCAAACCTTTATTGACCCCCCCCCCCCCCCCAAAAAAAGAGAAAGAACACAAACTGTATATACATGTAATCTATTAAATTTAATATTAATGTTTCTAGATTTATGATATTTTCCATGATACATTACCTTTGTTTAGTACAAAACATACATATATATTCTTCTGGAAATCTCTAACCTCCTTCCAAGATGGGTACTTGAAATTGTACTGTTAATTTGTGCATTATATTGCATTCTAGTGCATCATATTGCATTGCTCCATAGTCTAAAATAAATAAATAAATACATGAAAAAGAGCTCGGCATTTGCATATAATTAATCTCCTGGGCCGGGTTGTTCGAAGCAAGGTTAACTTTAACCCTAGGTTAGCGCTAAATCTGTAATTGCAATCTGTACAGTTTAACCCAGGATTAGCGATTTGATCCACAGGCCGCCCAAGTTCTGACTGTGTAACAAGGTTTGTATGGGAGTTCTTCCGATAACTCAGAATAATAACATAAATCTCCTGTAATACAAGGTAAATAAAGGAAGAAGACTTACTTGAAGTTGTTTTGTCGTCCTATGTGTATTTCAGGTCGCTAGAACGGTGTTTCATGGAATTCTTGAGTCATACGCTTCACCCCCTCTACCAGAGGGTTTATTTACCTTGTATTACAGGAGATTTATGTTATTATTCTGAGTTATCGGAAGAACTCCCATACAAACCTTGTTACACAGTCAGAACTTGGGCGGCCTGTGTTTGATCATGAGCTTACAAGGCATTAATCCCGCCACGCTTGCCCAAAATAAAGTACGTTTTACAGGCCTAAATAGTCGCTGAATAACTCTAACCTCAATCCAAACACGTTCTAAAGGTTTTCTATTGTTATATAAAAGCGAACAAACATCGAAGGGCCGATAATAGGTATTGCTTGGCCGATAGTGGGTTTTTCTGGCCGATAGTAGGCTTGCATGTCAACAACGGACATGTTCAGTCGATTTTCAGGAAAAATAGTGAAACTCGAAAGGAACTGTCACAACTACTAAAGACACGAAGAAAGAAAAACATTGGCAATAGCCCTCTTCGTTATACGACTAGTAGCGATCAAAGTAAACTGGTCAATAATAGGTTAAATTAGAAACGAAAATCGCCGAAAATTTAGCAGTCTCAAGGTAGCTTTTGTGTGTGTTTACCTCGCGGTACCGCCATGGTTTCTCGGCAAAAACGTAGCTCGTTCACTGTAATCAACATTCCAAAGGATATGGGAGGCAAACGAGAAACTATAGGTTGTCATTTTTGGCTAAATTTTCGCACCTACGCAAAAGGGGAGACTCACTCGTGAAAGAGCACTAAAAAACTTCCCGAAAACTCGAATGAAGCCGTTATTTGAAGCAATATAAACGCAGTGGAATTAAGCCAAGATGAAAGTTTATCTCACCTTCGGTTACATGAGTGAGTTTAAGGAGGACTGGATACTCTGGCTAAGAAAAATGAACGTGAGAAACTCAAAAAGACACCAAATGCTAGAGCTCCGCACACATCGACTGCATGTGACGACTGACTTAAAAAGTCAATTTCAACCATGATCCTTTGCGACGCGTGATCACCCTCCTCTGCGATCGGCCGAAGCGGCCTCGTGCTTTCATTGTTTTCGGTGTTTGGAACCCCTGATGAAAAACTACCTCTCGTTTATATTAGGAAATAGTACGTGAAAAGTTGCCATGTGTTTCGTTAACTCTACTGGACTTCCAAACCCTCTTCGCTTCTGGTTGGAGTGCCAAAAAGCTTCCAATTTCTTGCGTTTTTCGGCTGCTGTATTCAGAGTACTCAGTGGCGGTCTTCCCCGCCGGTAAGCAGCACTTATGCTTTTTTGTTTTAGTTGTGTTGCAGTTAGCCTGCTATGCAGACGTATTTTTTCACTCTCATAAATTCGAAGAAAAAAGAAACGTCTGCTTACCCGATCGCTTAATTAGTTTCCAATATGCAAGCATGACGTCAGCACGTTTGTTTTATTTTTCTGCCCAATCAAAGCCATTGTTAGAATTTTAGTGAATTGGCGCGCCAGTGAATATATTGTCTGAATCCCTTTTAAATGTAACATGGAAGGTAAAATATGATTGGTCCATAACACAATGAGGGTGTGCATATTGGAAACTAATTAAGCGCTCGGGTAAGCAGACGTTACTTTTTTCTTCGAATTTATGAGAGTGAAAAAATACGTCTGCATAGCAGGCTATGTTGCAGTCTGCAACGACTAATTTTGAATAAACAAATAACATAAATGACCAAAGGAGGCTAGGATGAGTTCAAAAAGAACACTGACTGATGGAAGTCGATTTAAAAATCGATATTTCACCGCTCTGAGAATTTCGTTCCGGTGTACCAGCGATTCCTCCCCCCCCTCCCCCCAACCTTTTAAAAGGTTATGAATACATGTTTTCCTTCTTTTTATTACTGTAATGTATTGGACGTGGAGAATAGTAATGCAAAAGGTAATGTGTACAAAGGCATGCAATTTAATTTTATTGTAAAATTCACGCTTCACTTTTCTTCGACAAAATTCATGTTGGTAGCTACGGTAAACGCTGCAACATTCATTCGCGTGAGCAGTGCAACATACAATCTTCGGGGGGGGGGGGGTGCGAAATCGCTGTGACACCGGGCTAGAACATCAGATTGTCACATATGCGCAGTACCGTGACATAGCGCCTTTAGTGATAACTTCCGGTCGAACGTATCTAGTATATATCAAAGCTACACATTGCAGTTAAGTATACATATTTTATGCAAATTGAGTATGTAGTCTAGAGTTGATTTTGTCTTGCCTAGAGAACCTGATACTACATATTAGGCAGGCGATTGCCAGGGCACATTCGAGATTGAAAGCTTGAGGGCCAGTGGGGAGGGGGGAGGGGGGATTTTGGGTGTGGATGTGCCGCCCGGTTCTCCAAACTGTATTTCGTATTCAGACCAGAATATACGATTTCCATACCCTTTTTCAGACCTAACTCCGAAAATCTGGCTGCCTTTAGTCGCGTTATCTAATCCACGTAACCAATCATAGTTTTCGTCATGCGTATATGTTTTTTTCTTTTGCTCAATTTATTTTGAAGATCGATGTCAAAACAACAAGAGAAACTATGAGAAATTAATAAACATGTGTGGTCTCATACTTCCATGTCAAAATCAAACCCTATTCCAGACAGAAAAGGCAAACAAGTATAATCCTATGTCAGACTAAACCAGCTCGAAAACCATACTCTTTGGGGTGGCACATACATGCCAGTATAGCCAGGAGCCCATTACCAGGAGCGTACCTATATGATGGGTAGCACCCACAGCACAGTAGACGATGTGGCTATTTATAGATATCCGATTCTCGCGAAATAAAATGGTTGCCATGGCTGCTTGTGCTGCGGACAATGCGCGCTCCCCTGCATAGGAAAATAGCTGCGTGAATGCATAATGGGAAGTGACATTTCGTCGTGTGATTGGTTTAGTGTAGGTATCCATTGTCTACTTTCGCGGGAAACACAAAGCTAAAAGTAGCTACATCATCTGTTCTGTTGTTGGACAGACGTAATCTGGGAGATGCACGCTCCTGGTAATGGGCTCCTGGTAATGGGCTCCTGGTAATGGGCTCCTGGTATAGCTTATATTTGGGAGTACTCCCTCGCCAGGACTTAGGGACCCTCTCCTCCTTTTCTTGACCCCCTCACACCATCCCCCTCCCCCAGCCCTTTGCACCGCTAAGCAGGCTAGTTGGCCACTTGAGAGTATTCATCTATGGCTTCATGACCTTCACAACTCCTCACTCAAAAACGTTACCAAAACACTTCCTGCTCATGTATGGATGACGCAGCTAAATTAATAAGGTTTGTTATGTTGCTTTTCCAGGCCGCTTTGTCAGCCATTGAGTCTGCGTACAATGTTTCATACAAACCCAAGGCCTATTTCGAGATTGACAAGAAGTGTAGCGCGGAACTGAAGAAGATTATACTACCAAAGCTGAAAGGTCAGTAGAAGATAGGTAACTAAATATCGGTGGGTATTTAAAAGTAAATGTTGTCAAAGGTGTTTATTGGATACGGTATTGTTGCAGGAGCCTATTACCCGGAGCGTCCATCTCCCATAATACATCTAGGATGCGCCAGACCGGGTTATTTTTAGAATGTGTTTCCCGCGAGTACCGTTCCGATGACAAGCGTTTGCGTATATTTTATTCAAATGATTAATGATGTTGCATCCACTGTTGGTTAACTAAACAAGAGAAGCTAACGAGGCATCTTTTGTTAACGACATACCGAGATGAAAGCGAACAATGTGAAATGAAATCTAAAAGTAACCCGATCTGGGAAAACGCTACATCACGGGTATGGGCTCTTGGTTGTTGACGTACTATTTCAAACACGAATTGTAGTGTTTCATCAGGGATTCCTAATATTGAGAAAACAATTGTTTTCGAAATATTTGGAATCCCCTGATAATCGAAACACGAACCATGAGTGTTTGAAATTACTTCTCATGTGAATGCAAAACCGACAATTTACATACGCTTCTTTTCAAACTTCATTAGAAAGTATTGTTTACCGTTTGACTGTTGTATCTAATTATTCAATAGATGGCTTATTATTCTTTTTTGATGGCAGTGATTTCAACTAGCGTACTAGTAGTATACTGGACAAGAGTTAGTACAAGCAGTCTGAAGGGTCGAGATTTGAACTCCAGTGGAGGCAGACTTTTTCTTTCTATGTCATTCTTTATTTCTTTACTTCTTCGCTCCTTACTTGTAGTATGCAATTAGTTAGTGGTTCATGAATATGATGATTAAGAAATATTGATCACTAGGGTTGGAAATCTGATCAAACACTAGTGCATTTGGAACTGGTGTTTCATTGGATGTCAAGATGCATCCACCTGACGAAGCTTCGAAGAAGGGTTTCACCGGGTATCAAGACCCATGCATGTGACCAAATGCAGTTCCTCCGTTGGATGACTATCTCACGAATTATTAATGAGTTTTAGAAAGTATCAAGAAGTATTCTGCACTCATCCCGTTGTGCTAAAAGTATTTAATTTCATCTGCAATTTCTAAACGATGAAGATGGATCTTTTTGAAGCCTTGATTGTAATCGTTTCACCCACCAAACATTCGATGGACAAGAGTAATATTATTCTACCTGCGTCCCACATTCCATGTATGGTCCCCGGTGTCTATCCACCATACAGGGCCTTTAGTGGGATGTTATACACGGGGGAATTATTATTAACAGGGGGATTATGCACGGGCCGTGCTGTATTAAATATAAAGAGGGGAAAACAGCTACTACTTGCATACTTTTCCTATTAGTAAAAAGAGCATTTTAATAACATGACGGCAATTACCATTTTAGTTTATAATAAATAGAAAACAACTACCGTACCATGTAAATAAAACAGGGCTGATTTATTTCTTACAAGTTACAAAATCTGTTTTTGGAGGGGGCTATCCATGAAGGGGGGATTATACATGGAGGTGATAGAGGTAATACATGGAGTGGAAAGGGGGACTATACATAGGGATAATACAAGGGATTCTATGGTTGGATTTCAAAGAACATTAGTTGATAGTTTCTTGATAAGTCGAATTATTAAACTACAGACCAAAGTGAAGAAAAAGAAAAGGAAAAGAAAGCATCAACAGAGGGTCAGTTCACAAGAAAACCGTCTGTAAAACGAGCCAATGACAAAGGAAGAGAACCCAGCGCCTCCAAGGATTCTAGTGAATCTAGTGATCAAAAGAACGATAAAGAAAAGACTAAAGACCGACCCAAACTGGATGTAAAGAAGGTACATATCACTCTTAGTTAATGTCCAAACAGAGATCTAGAGGTTTAAAATTCCACATTTTAGTCACAGAGTCACCCAGTCTGTAACTGAGAGGTGAAACCAAGAAGTGGTGCGAAGACGTCGAGTGTCCCATTTCTTAAGCTTGCATTCTCACTTGAGATATTCGACGTGCTAGAGGTATATGCGATTTCAATTGTACAATACTTTCCCGTTTCTACGTCTTCCCAAAAGGTGTCTCGTCGTCGCATTAAAGTGATCTCGTGCAAGGAGACTTGCGGATATCCGTTTATATAAGCTAAGGGGATCGGATTATTCTCGGGTGTAGAGTCTTTCTGTTATTGCCAGTTCATTTTAGTGCATGTAATATTATCATTCCAGTTGTGTCTGTTCTCTGATTGCTGTGCCTTTCCTTACTACCAAAATGTAATGGTGTAATCTTGATAGTGATCTTTTTATTATCAAGATTGAGTACCGTGGTACTGTCGATCCAGCGAAGGACTTCGATGCAGCACATGATGCTGACGCACTCAGGAAAGCCATGAAGGGATTTGGTAAGATACTAGTGGTAGTTTACTGTTGCTTAACTAATTTACTGAAGAACTTGGCGATACATGAGGGTCTAGATGGGAGAATACCAATGTCAGTTCTTCAGTTCTGCTTATGGAGAAAGTTGAAATCTACAAAATCATACAGATTATTCCTGAATACGTCATTATACCTACAATGAGACTTTCCACTTTTCCTATTTATTTTGCTAAAATAGATAGATAATGTACATTAGTTGCACTTTTTCCATTACATAACTGTCAGCAATTAATGTGTATCATTCACCTAATAAGTCCATTTTTCCTCCTTTTTCTCCTTTTTCTATATACAGTCATATCTGTATGTATGTAGAGTTCTACTATTTATGTACTATATTATAACATTTTCTTTCATCGAAAAGCACCAGCTAACTGCGGGAGGTATATGTAAGTCAGTTGTCAATTAAAACTTCGGCTATATTTGTCAGTAATCCGATCTACACCCTCTTACATGGGAGTCCACAACTGAGATTGTTAAATTACTAATAACAATTACAACTATTCCTCTCTTCTCATAGGAAGTGATGAGCGTGCTATTATTGCTGTGCTCGAGTCCTGCAATTCTACACAACGTCAAGAGATTGCCGCAAGCTTTAAACAACAGTTTGATAAAGTAAGATTAATTTTATCAAGACTGCAACAATTAGATACGATGGCAATTCATTTCTTCTTCTTAAAATATTTCTCTTTCTTTAACAGAAATTTGTTTTATAATTGTGTGTATTTGTTTGCCGTGTTGGTAGGATCTTCTGGAGGAGCTTAAGTCTGAACTGAGCGGCACGTTCGAGGATGCGATAGTCGCTCTGATGTCGCCTTCTGATGTCTACGCTGCCAACGCACTGTATTCGGCCATGAAGGTTAGATTGTTAGTCACTTTATAATGAAGTTTGTAAGCCTACTAATGATGAAGGTCAATCAAATATTTTGGAGATAAAAACTGTACTGTAAAGAAAGCACTTCTCACATCGGAGGCCCAAAATTGTGCGGCCCCATTCTGGGCCATCTCAACCAAAAAGGCATCAACTAGACTTGACTTGCCACAAGTCTTCCTCTTTATGTTTTCTTTATTTGAGCGAAGCGAGGCGAGCGATGAGGAAGTAAGCAGTACGTATATTTTTTTTCTCGAGAAAAATGGAAAAAAACTTTGAGCAGGTCTGGGCATCAACGTTTGGAGAAAAAACACCTCATTAAAGCATCAATTATCCATCCAGTGGTAAAAGCTCGTACAGTTCTTATCTCGGAGCTGTTGGACGACCCTCTGCCCTAAGTAAGGCTTGCTATTAGTCCAAATCTTGCCAACTCTCGCCGTTAGTGAGGCGGTGTTGGACTAGATTGGGCGAGAAACAACATTTTTGGAGAAAAGGTCGACGCATGGCGAGACGGCGGGAAATGATAATTTGGATGTCAAATATGGCGTCTTGTACTGTTACCCACAATCCTTTGCGCGCGAAAAACTTTAAACCGTTATAAAATCGCGGTTGAGAGGTTTTAAATCTTAAAAACAAGCAAGTGAAGATGCTTTTGGCAATCTACTGTTATTGGAGAGAATAGAAGATTTATACGTATTATTTCGACCGTGTTAGCTTCGCAGGAAATTGTGGTCAACTGTACAACCGCCATTTTGTTTTATATGAGGCGAGATTTGGACCAATAACAGGCCACGAGTACACGATTAGATCGAGAATGCAACGGTGATCTTTCCCACGAGACTCGTGCTCTTACATCATGTATTAATTACTCAACTAGCCTGCGAACAGTCTCGTGGGGGAGGGGAGGGAAGGGGGATTGGTGGACGGAGGGGTTAGGACAGTACGGATGTCCTACACGGACGCTCTACAATTTCGAATTACGCCCCTACATCGATCCATCATAAAAATATTAAATCGGAGCCATTCAGCAGTTATCGTAAATGCGAGTGTGGTGTCGTCAGTACTAGTACGTATAGCGTATAGCGTCCGTTGAAATGCAAACACAAGTCTACGAAAATTAGGAAGACTAAGGCCGGAAGTCTTTGCATGTCTTACAAAAACATTAATTATGGAAATCCGAGGTGTAGCCTTTATACGAAGAAATAGAGAACCTCCCTGCTACGCTGGTTGGCAACGGGCGAATCGAAGATGACAATTCCAGCTTTTCTGTTACTCCAGAGCGAAGTCAGACTGCATGCTCAAGAAAAGTAATAAGTAAGCAAACGAGAAATGCCAATCAAAATATCAAATTAAAGAACGATGTCGTTTAATTTTGAATATTGACGAGCAAACTTCTCAGTGATAACTGTAATGAAACAAGGACTTAGCTTCTAGTTATCTGTAATCATAGAATTTCGATGCAGATATTCAAAAGTGTATACGTCCGTGCATGCTCCCTCCCCAAATCCTCCTCCCCCGAAGAGCCTATTCGCAGGCTATTACTCAACGTGACGAAATGGCTTCCTCCGCATTTTTACGTATCTTCTAGTTTTTGTCTAGTACTAAAATCACCGTAGGTCAGATAACTCATGTGCCCATGTAACTCAATCTTTATTGTAGCTGGCTTGTACGAGTAAGCTATTGTTTATGACTGCTATTCACTAACGCTACGTTCTTGTTACCTCATAGGGACTTGGTACACAGGAGAATGTACTTATCGAGGTCATCTGCTCCCATTCAGCAGAGGTAAGTTCCCTGGCATCACTCGAAATAGTGACTAATCGACTTGTAGCTCTTCGTTTTTGACGTCGTTTTCCCAACGTAATACTAGGGAATTACTAGGGGCTATTATTATTATTATTATTATTATTATTATTATTATTATTATTATTATTATTATCATCGTCATCATCATTATTATTTTTATAAATAATATCAGTAGTAATATCAGTAGTAATATAGTAATATCAGTAGTAGTGGCATTACGATCATCATTTTAATTTTTAGACCAATGTGACGCCATTGTGCATTTTAACGTTAAAAGTTAACTGTTTGTTCGTAGCTGGACTTTAGACTTTATATTAGTCCTAAAAACATGTATTTTTTTATATTTTCCCAGGAGATACAAGCGATAAAGAAAACTTATCAGAAAGGTTTGCAAATAAATATTTTGTGCTTGGAATATGTCAGTGTAACTTCATACCCTCCTGTTAATATCGTGAATAAATCATCATTATATATACAGCCATCAGTTCATTAAACGTTGTCGGATAAAAAGCCTTACAACCGATTTCAGTGTTACGTGCGTAGAGCAATCATTCGACGTGGTCATTCGACGTGGTCATTCGACATGCTTTGTAACCAGGCTCACTTGTTAACGTGGTTTTGAGGTATTGAATCGTATAATTTAGGAGCTTTTTCACATTCGAATACTCTTCAGACTGCGCCAACATGCGTTGTCGACCAGAAGTGGCGGCCGGAAATTTGTGCGGAATGAGTATGTCGAATGATTATCTAAAAAAGCTTGAAACACCGCCTATGCACGTAACACTGAAATCGGCTGTAAGTCTATGCAACAAGACCGAAAGGTAGCACGGATAGCGATTACTAAATATCTAAACCAGCCATGTCTTGACCATGCAGCACAAGTCACTTCTTCAGTTTTGATTCTGAAGAACTCTAACATCCATATGGAGTAGAAGCATAACTGTTTTAAATATTTAGTGATCGATACCCATACTCCCTTGCGGTCTTGTCGTACAGGCGTAAGGCAGGGACTCCGCGGAGGGTGAAAGGCTAGGGGGGCGTTAGGACCCACCCCCCCCCCCCCAAAAAAAAAAAAAAAAAAAAAAAAGTAAGCATGAACCTTGCTGCCTCGTCCCCAGGCGTATTTAATTGAGCGATATTTGCGACCCGAGCGATCGAGCAATATTTTTAGACGCCTGGGCACGAGGCAGTGAACCTTGTTTGAAGTGGGTATAAATTGCTAATTTCCAGCCATTTCAGAAAACCTTAATTTCAAATTTTCTCTGGAGGAATGTTCCCGAACTCCCTACAAAACTCATTAATATCGATTCTGCATCAAGTGAACAGTTGAATAGTAGAATATTTCTTTATTTGAGGGTTGCGTCTATAAGTTATAGAGGTTTCCATTTCCAATATGCTAATGTGTGACGTAATTTTGACGTGAATTCTGGAATTTACTATCGTTTCTTTTTCCTTCTGAATGAAAGCGTTTTCTGATTTTGACAAAATATTTGGTAAAATCTCTGATATAAGCTTCAAGTATAACAGATGTTTACAACAGGTCATTTATCTCTACCAGTATGTTTTTGTATAATAAATGAAGACCGGTTTACGTCACCGGTTTGAATATATTATAAATATAAACATCTATCGCTGATGGAAATCGATACATATTCTACTATTCATGTAGAATTGATATTAATGATAAGAATATTGGACAACTTTAGAGGCGGGCTATATCATGGTGTTTCGCATGTATTGTGTCATGCGACGTGCGACGTATGAATGAATAGGCCCGCTTGCATTAACGGTAACGTGACCTCAATCAGAAATATTGGCCCTAGCTCAAAATAGAAGCCAGAAATGGAAAGAGCGTGCTAAAATTAGCAATTGATGTAAGTTTCATCAGTGAACCTTGTTTGAAGTGGGTATACATTGCTAATTTCCAGCCATTTCAGAAGACCTTAATTTCAAATTTTCTCGGGAGAAATGTTCCCGAACTCCCTACAAAACTCACGCTTACACGTTCGCTGAATCCCCTCCCCCTCCTCCCATGCTCCGCGAGCCCTGATGACAAATGTTTTATAGCAAACGGTTTGTAATTATAAAACATGGTACATTGGCAAAAAGCTGACAAATTTTCAGTGTTCCTCCTGTCTTGGGTCCCCCTGGGTGTACCTTCCTTTATGTCCCTATATTTCGATATTTAATTTGAATAAAGTTTATCAGATGGTGTTAATTGTTAACGGGGTACTGTCAATCGAATTGAACCTTCAAGTTACTTCAAAACAACACTACAAAAATAACACTGCAGAGAAATACCACGCGAATGTCCTGCATGATATGCTTTTCAAACTTTAAAAAAAATAGAGGATGGCAAAGATTAAAGTGTATTTAGAAACTTGATTTCGATTACAGTGAACCGATTTCAAGTTACTCTAAATTTCTCTTAAGAGCAGTTTTTTTATCCACTCGAATCTTTGCCATCATTCATCAAAATTGTCTCAATTTTTCTCCAGTATACCGGAAAGCATACATATTTTTGTCTTTCGTAATGAGAAAGTTTATCATTTGGTGGTTGACGGTGTCTCTTTAAGTAAAGGAATATTTTCTTCCATAGTTCATGGCGATGACCTGATCGAGGCAGTGAAATCCGAAACAGGTGGAGATTTCCAAGCGCTTCTACTAGCCCTTCTAGATGTAAGAAACATTCAAACGTTACGTTCCTAATTGATTTTTGTTACTAATAAGGTTATACAGTTGACTACATTTGATTTCCTTACAGCAACTCAGACTGTTTCCACAAGACGCGCGCGCCATCTTACGCATTCAAAATGGCGGGAAAATTAATTAACTTGGCGCGAAAATTTTACGTAATTGTATTTTTCTCCCTGGTCCAGTTGTTGCACTTGAGTTCTAAACATTTTATGACGTAATGTATGATCAATAAGAGTACCGACAATGAGCAAATGTATGATTTGTTATTTTCATACAATGAAAACGCTGCCAATGAGAAAGCGATAAATATGGGTTTTGTTGTCAAAAGATTGTTTGCATTTCCAGAACAAACTATTTATGTTTGCGTCAATTGCATAGACCCATTCGAAAAATGGCGTCCAATTTAAAAATCTATTGTCCTGATAACGTGAACACGAGGCTAGTCAGTACTAAACAATAGTTAGTTAAATTGGACGCCATTTTTCGAATGGGTCTATACAATGCGAATTAAACTATAGTAATATTTGTTTTCGAAAATTAAAACAATTTTAATGTTGAAATTTATTTATCTTTTTCAGGCAAGGAGGGTGTCTTCCGAGAATGTGAATGATGACATCGCTTACAGAGATGCTGAAAGACTGTGCGAGGTAAATAAAAACTGATGTGTTTGTACTACTATCCATCATTAGCATAACCCAGACGCCGTTTGTTGGCAAACTCGCCATCTCATTGGCAAGCCAGGCGCCTTCTATTGGCAAGCTCGCCATCTCATTGGATAGCCAGGCGCCTTCTATTGGCAAACCTCGCCATTTCATTGGCTAGCTAGGCGCCGTCTATTGGCAAACTCACCATCTCATTGGCTAGCAAGGCGCCGTCTATTGGCAAGGTCGCCATCTCATTTCTTATAAGTTACAAAATTTGTTTCTGGATTTGGGGGGGGGGGGGGGGGGTATCCATGACGGGGAACTATCTATATATGGGAGTGTACATGAGATTAGCTCAATTTATAGCGATTGTTTGTGGTTTAAATATATTCTAATAATGCAAGATAAGATTGTTCGGAGAAAACGTAAAGGTTAGAAAAAAATAACAAATTCAAATTCGTCTTTCGTTATTCCCCGAAAGTTATTTGATTTTTGCAATGACTTATCTGTCTAACATTTTTACTTCTAAAGAATGCTAAGACTATGTTGTAACCACTCATTTACCCGTATTTTAGGCTGGAGAAACGAAATGGGGAACAGACGAGAGTATCTTTATTAGCATTTTGACTACTAGAAGTGAAATGCAGCTCAGAGCGACATTTGAGGCATACAAACATGTGAGTATGTTTGGTGTTTCTTGTTACCATGGAAATATCTCTCTTCGTAATTCTATACATTGTATATATGGTCACATTTTGTTATCATTAATAACGATTCTGCATCAAGTAAACAGTTAAATAGTAGAATATTCATTGATTCTATTTACAATATGCTAATGAGTGACGATAATTTGACGTGAATTCGGGAATTCACTGTCATTTCTTTTTCTTTCTGAATGAAACCGTTTTCTGATTTTGACAAAATATTTGGTAAAATCACTGATATAACTTTCAAGTATAACCTAGATGTTTAAAAAAGGTCATTTATCTCTACCAGTTTACGTCACCGGTTTGAATATATTATAAATATAAACATCTATCGCTGATGGAAATCGATAAATATTCAACTATTGACTTGATGTAGAATCGCATAGCCAAAGCTGAATCGCACGGTGCATGGGCTGAGACAGATTGGTGATTCAGAGTGGAATCACCACTGTAGACTACGCGCGCTATTTATAACTTAGCAAAATATCAACAAAAGTACTAAATCTTCAAGTAATTCATCGGACTGTGCGATTCAAGGGAAATCACATGCCTGACTCAGTAATTCCACGTTAAATTGCACTCGAAAAACCGATATTGCCCTCGTCGCTCGGTTTTCTCGTGTAATTTAACGTGGAATTACCTCGTCAGGCATGTGATTTTCCTATAGGATCGATATTAATGATAAAAATATTTGACCACTTCAGAAATGGCCTATATCATGGTGTTGCAATCACGTTCCCAGAGCCCGCGCGTTTTTCGGCCAGCGGTGACCAAACGCCACAGGCTCTGGAATAATCCATAACCGGAAGCAATCTCGTTCCCGGGCTCTGTGAACAAGATTGATGGTGTTGCGCATCTATGACGTCGTGTGGCATGCGACGTATGAATGAATAGGCCAGTTGCATCAACGGTCACGTGACCATGTCAATCAGAAATTTTGGCCCTTGCTCAAAATGGAAACCAGAAATGGAAAAAGCTTGCCAAAATTAGCAAGTTTCATCGTAATTTGTCTAAAATTGAAGCAATTATAAGTCTATTTCTGATTGACAAGGTCACGTGACCAATTGATGCAAATATCCTATTTGGTTCGACATGTTTGAATTTGGTGCAGCAGATGTTATTACATTATGCGACACTGGAGTAACGTTAGTTCAAATGCTGCTGTTCTCATGTGCTAAACCAAAAGCATAAATTATGCTATCTTAGAATTTGATTTTTGCGCTAGACCCAGCTTCCCTGATCGCTACAATCTGTTCAACGAATCAAGCTAAAAGTGCAATTAGCTGTCTGAATCAAGCAGTTGCTCCAACTAGTTGCTGTATTAAGTTCGGCGTATGAAAAGTTCCCCTTCTAAAACGGGTCTAATTTTATTGTCAACATTTGTTTCTTTCTTTTCACTTTTTAGCTTGCCAAATGTGATATTCTCGAATCCGTAGATGAGGAGTTATCGGGAGATTTCCACGACGCAGTAGAAGCTATAGGTATAACACTTATTTAGTTCTTCCAAAGGCTATCCGAATAAAATGTTTCGTTTACCATCGCCCGCCCAACCCTTTTTGGGGGAAAAGCAGAAAAGTATGCAAGGTTTAAGCCCGGCCCAATTTTTTTGGAGGAGTACAAAAAATGTTTGAGGAATATATTTGTTTTAAACAACACCTCTTTTTCGAGCTCTCTACGTTTTAGTTTCTTGCCTTCCTCGTACAAATTGTCAATCTACACCCAGTAGAGAAAAAAGTAGTCGAGGAATTCACTCTTTTCACCTGGTGGCCATCTTGGATTCAAAGCGAGGCAATCCTTTGTTTTTGCCAGGACAGCCTCGTAGTGAGGGATAGACAAAATGAGGTTCACCTGGCAAAAACAAAGGATTGCCTCGATTTGAATCCAAGATGGCCACCACCTGAAAAGAGTGAATATGTGATTTGTTTTTACTCGAGTCTTCGTGCCGACTTGGTTCCAGAGCCCCTGACGTTTTTTTTTTTTTTTTTTTAACCGAACGAGCGACCCACCGTCACGAGCCAGAGGGCGATATGGGAAACGAAACATTTTATTGGGATGGCCTATGCCAAATATAATGAAGATATTTTGGGAAACGTTTGGGCAGAATTAATAAAACGCGATCGATGACGACAGCAAAATTATTAAGAGAAGCCATGCTGAAGTTTGTTTACACAAAGTCTGTTCTGATTGGATGAAGTTTGAAAAAGCCATTTTAATGTTCAAGAAAGTTTCGTTGCTGATTGGACGAAGTTTAAAACCATTTTAATACTGGAGAAAGTTCGTTTCCGATTGGCTAGACTGATTTTGGCCAAACAATTACCAAACACACGATCAGCTCTATTTTTCAAAGCCAATCAGATTGTGCATTCTTAGGATGCTGTTGCAGGAAACAGTCACGTGCTGATATAATACTTCGTTGACGAATGAATTGAGCTCGTGATCCCCATGGGAAAGACGTTGCCATCGAGATCGGTAGTGTTATTAGCAAAACCTCTTTGTAAATGCTGTTTTCCACCTCCAATTGATTGTCGATCTTTCTAAAACAGCATTTACAAAGAGGTTTTGCTAATAACACTACCGATCTCGTACAAGTGCCTTTGCATTCCTGCGAAAGGCCCATTTATGCCTAATAACATAAGTTACGGAACCATCTTTGAACGCACAATTTCATTGTCTAAAATATTATTAGAGCTCAGCATTAAGGCGCATTTAAATGATCGTATTCCAGAATAAGAATATATGAAATAGTGTGTAGAAATTGCTGGGTCAGTCACATTTCGCACTGTAAGCTATGCCACGATATCAGTGATTTGTAGTGATCATTCTGTGTATTCTTATTCCGGAATAAGGTCAATAGAACTCACCCTTAGAGACTAGCGAGTATATTTTACGCGCTGACTGTGGGATGAATGAAAAAATAATTAATACTGCGCATTTCGAATTTTGAGTTAATCGTACTTAATTAGCAAGTGCATGTATTTGTCAATAAAACACAAACATAAAGTCTCTAACTTTTAATATTCCAACTCTATTAACTATGTTCCAACTGAGGGCATAACATGCTAAATGCACGCTCGAGCTACAACAAATAGACGAGGTCTTGAAAAAGTGCTGAATGCACTCGCGTCCGCTCGTGCTTTTCAACTCGACCTCGAGCGTGCATTATAGTTATAGAACTTGGGAATCTTCGTCAAACAAAATAATATCATAGCAATACAGTACAATAGCCTTTTGCAGAAGACAGTTACGTGCTGATATATCACTTCAATGACGAACGAATTGAGCTGATCGACAAACACCGATTGGAGGTAGAAAATATAATAGCATTTACAAATATTGCCGCTACCGATCTCATACAAGTGCCTTATGAAGTCAGGCACCCAATACTACTACGTAATTGTATCCTGCAAATAAGCTCATCGTCCACTCGAAACGCTGTTTCAGAGCAGTAATTTGGATTTTTCCTGTGTTTATTTAGTGCGATGTATTCGTAATCCTCCCCTGTTCTTCGCTGAATCTCTTAACTCGGCTCTGACTGGAGTCATGACAGACAGTACAGCTGTTTCTCGCACCATCATTACAAGATCTGAGGTAAGTACCCTCGTATACTTACATATGTCTTATTTTCGATTTTAAATTTTAAAGGCCTGTTTACATGAAGGGATGTTGACCCTAGCACTAGGGCTATCTTTATTGTATTGTAATCCCCCTAGATTGTTTTGCACATCGACAACAATTCTGCTGCATCATGCTCCTAGTACAAGCGTCAACCTCCCTTCGTGTAAACAAGCCCTTCCCTTCCAGAACTTCCAGCGGTTTATATAGGCCCGTTTCAGAAGTTGCGATTTATGTGCCGAACTTAATACCATTTAATTCGACGTTGCATGTTCAGACGGTGAACTTAATATGCCACTTTCGATATATGTTTTACTTGTCACGCACAAAGGTTTCAAAGTGAGGCTCTGGGAAAATTAAATTTATTATATTTTCCGATAAAACAAGAGGTTTAATTGACTCCAGAGCCTCATATTGAAATCTTTGTGCGCGACAAGTAAACATATCGAAAGTGCGATCGATCAGGGAGCTTAATACCCTGGGTGCCAGAGGTTCTACTGCCCTCTCTAGCGGCTAAGCCAAAGTTTAGGATCGACGAGAAGGCTTGGAGAAGAGGTTCTCTCAGTCTTCTCATCGATCCTAAACTTTGGCTTAGAGAGGGCAGTTAAGAACCTCTGGCACCCATGCCCAGGGTGGAGCTCAATCGCGCGAAAATTAAATTCTAAGATAGCATAATTACTCGGGCTGCCTGTGGCAGCACCGAGTCTTAAAATGCAAGTCGTTATTTATTTATTTATTTTTATTCCGTGTAGCAAGGTTTCTGCGCATGCGTTAAAGGTCAAATTCACACCAATCAGATTGCACTGTGCTGGTCACGCAACAATCGCCAGGTTAATTTATTTACATAATTTAATCCAGTAAAGCAAGATGGCGGAGGACCCGCGAGCAACTTTCTCTCTAACTTGGAGTCTCATCTCTCAAATGTAAGCCAGTTTAATGTTTTATTTAACTTCACTCGTGCGAAAGCCTTCCAACAGGCTCAGGATATTTCAACTGGCGCTATTGTCGTAGCCGAAGGACCGCGTTTTTATATACGACACGTACGACGACCTGAAGCCAGTGAAGGGGCCAGGATCCGGAAAGCTAAAATTCGAAAAAATAGATATTGGAACATATTAGCCATCGGCTCGCTGTGCTGCATTTAAAACATCCGAGGAGAACATCTTATTTTGGGTGAAGGCACTTCAAGACCAATATTATGAGTCTCTTAAAAGCTGTCAGAGATTTAAATTTACCGTAAGTTGGATCGACCACTTAAATGTGGCAGAGATACAGTCAGAGAGTATTGAGATCAAGTTAGTTCGTTCCAGCGAGGATATTGACCTAGCGGAAACGGTACAAGCTGTCGAAGGATTTTACTTATAATCATCCACGTCTACTTAACAACAGGAATAGTTATGTGCCAAGGCATGGGCAAAGATTGAGTTTCCCGATTACAGATGAAAGTAGAGAACTTAATGAATGAAGAAACAGAGGTCACGCGCGACATGCTTGAGAAAATGAACATATTCAACACTTTATGTTATACTAAGAAAACAAAACAAATTACAGAGCCTGCAAGTTCACAAGTTAATGAAAAATCCCAAGAGCCTGTAGTTTTGGATCAACATATCCTTCAAACTCCAAAAGCAACATACACATGAGTCAAATTCAAACCGGAAGAGACGGAATTCTTTAGATTCTTCACGAGGATTGTTAGCCCGCAATAAGAACTCTCTCGCTGCTTTAACGACCTTGATTTGTAACATGGAGGCTGACCTAACTGATATGCGTAATGAATTCTTACTCTCGTCACATCAAAACACGAATCAAGAAACCAAACTCAGTCATTTGGAAGACACATTAGTGCAGCAAGATAATATATACAAGACCGAAATCAAGATGCTGTCATCACGAATATATTATTGACCTAGAAGTTGAAAATGGCGAGTTGAAAGCGGATATAATAAAGCTGAGATCCGACTTTCAAACTTTAAAAAAAAAATCAAGAATTCAAAAAAGAAGACAATGAAAGACCAAGGTTTCCAGTGTTCCGAGACTACCCAGCCTACTGAAGCTTATCAGTTTGTTCAAGAGCCATCTTTCTTACATGACAACCCGATCCCTATTCATCAGAATACATTTTCTGTGCTAAATGACGAGAGTTTACAATCACCTGACCGACAACCCACTACTAAAGAAGGGACCATGAAGTACAGTAGTACGGTTAATTCTCGGGTTCAAAACAATGAATACATGCCTGCTCAAATGCAGTGTGTTAAACGAATAAGTAGTGTTTAAATTAAAAGGTCAACATACGAGAAAAACAAAAATATTAAATTACATATATACTAGGGGAGCAGAGAATCAAAGTAACCGCGCTACCGGCCACTCCTAAAGACTGCTAAATTCAGCTAATAATTCTTCCCTTTGGTTATTACTAAGAGGATTTCAAATGAAAGTGTATTTCATCTTCAATCTCATGTGGCCCGAGTTAAAGCCCAGATGGGCTCTTGTTTATGCATTAAGTGCGTTTGAATCAACACGCTCCAGAGTCGCATAATGTGACAACATCTGCCGAAACTAATTCATCTGCTGCACCGATTTCATGTCGAACCTCAGTTACCTTCATACATCGGCCTGCTGCAGTACTTAATTCATCTATTAATTTCGGTACGAGCGAAGCGGCGTCTGAAGACAAATAGTTTGGGCCCAAATATTATTTTGTGGTGAAAGGCACCATGCCCATGTTTGTACTTGCAGCGGTTCACGGATGATAATAAATTCGTTCGCTTTACACAAATTAAGTTTTTAGATTACCGTCTTTATTTCCTAATAACAAGTAATTGTGACACTGACCTTACGAAATCACGAACTATTCATACTTAATCAAATGCGATTGGCTAAAGTATGTTAACTTTGAAATTACAGATTAATAACAGCCAGGAAAACGTTACACATTTTATGGACATTTATTTTTGAGACCGAATCCAATACTGAAAAAATGTCCATGCCCTCTAAAGTATCACTTTGTAAACGAAAGTTTTTAAGGACAGTTAAGATATCCGTTGCTCAAAATTAGAAACTTTTGCATGAGAATAGGCAATAATACCACATTAGCCTCGTTGTCGTGTTTTCGCTTACTTTAAACCTTGATAAATTCACAAGGGTTCATTACTTCATCTCCAAACTTATAACCTTACTAATATTCACATTTCCTTTTAGATGGCAAAGATTATTACTCGGGCCAGGCCTTCGGCCGGCACGAGTCAGAAAATGCAAGCCGTTTATTATTACTCGGGCCAGGCCTTCGGCCGGCACGAGTCAGAAAATGCAAGCCGTTTATTATTATTATTATTATTTTTGTGTCGCTGTTTGGCGCCAGTAACCAATCAGATTACACAGGAGCGAAATACAATCTCAGCTTAAGTGTTTCTAAACACGTTTAGATATAAAAGGTATCGAATTATAATCTCAGGGTAGATTTCGTCAGGCGCGCTCAGATAACAAAGGTCAAAGCTCTCAGACAAGGCGAGACAAGGAGATATCGATTTCTATGAGTCATTGTCAGAAATCTATTCCCGGCCGTAAAATTAGGCAATACCACCGTCTGCCAATGGGTAACTGAACTGTCAGGTCAACTACACAGCTTAGAGAGTCTTTCTACTAGATTGAGAGACATTAATATACTGTTACATGTCTGTTAATATGGGGAAAACTGAAGAAACCCTCATTGCATTGAGTTTGATAACTAGCCTGAAATACAGCCGCCTTCTCAGTTAGTTCCAGGGTCCTTGAATTTTCAAATGGCTCAACTCGTCGCGAGCGCAAGTGAACTTGTGAAATTATCGCCATCACGCCGCGTATACAGTCAAGTCTGTTTGTCTCGGAAAGTATTTATTGTAGTTTATATCTCTTCCCTAATTGCACTGATGAAGGACTCGAAACCCTAAACGTCCCAGCAGCTTGTGTTACAGCTGATAAACGGAGGAAATGGCTCTACTGAAACAAAATCAAAGCGGACGAGTTTCGTGTTGTTTAGCTTTGCGGCCGAAGTCCATCATTGTCTGTGGTTCGGCGGGGAAGAAGAGTGTTCGTTGGGATTACTTTCAACAAAGTACACTGTATTTCAACTACCAATCTCGTACAAGTGCCTTTAATTTTTAATGATTTTCACGAAGTGGTCCTTTTTTGGCAGAATTTATTTTAGAAACAGTTGGCCTCATACCTAAAAGTGACAGCCCGAGTAAACGCCCAGCGGGCGTCTTGTTATTATTATTATTATTATTATTATTTTTTGTGTCGCTGTTTGGCGCCAGTAACCAATCAGATTACACAGGAGCGAAATACAATCTCAGCTTAAGTGTTTCTAAACACGTTTAGATATAAAAGGTATCGAATTATAATCTCAGGGTAGATTTCGTCAGGCGCGCTCAGATAACAAAGGTCAAAGCTCTCAGACAAGGCGAGACAAGGAGATATCGATTTCTATGAGTCATTGTCAGAAATCTATTCCCGGCCGTAAAATTAGGCAATACCACCGTCTGCCAATGGGTAACTGAACTGTCAGGTCAACTACACAGCTTAGAGAGTCTTTCTACTAGATTGAGAGACATTAATATACTGTTACATGTCTGTTAATATGGGGAAAACTGAAGAAACCCTCATTGCATTGAGTTTGATAACTAGCCTGAAATACAGCCGCCTTCTCAGTTAGTTCCAGGGTCCTTGAATTTTCAAATGGCTCAACTCGTCGCGAGCGCAAGTGAACTTGTGAAATTATCGCCATCACGCCGCGTATACAGTCAAGTCTGTTTGTCTCGGAAAGTATTTATTGTAGTTTATATCTCTTCCCTAATTGCACTGATGAAGGACTCGAAACCCTAAACGTCCCAGCAGCTTGTGTTACAGCTGATAAACGGAGGAAATGGCTCTACTGAAACAAAATCAAAGCGGACGAGTTTCGTGTTGTTTAGCTTTGCGGCCGAAGTCCATCATTGTCTGTGGTTCGGCGGGGAAGAAGAGTGTTCGTTGGGATTACTTTCAACAAAGTACACTGTATTTCAACTACCAATCTCGTACAAGTGCCTTTAATTTTTAATGATTTTCACGAAGTGGTCCTTTTTTGGCAGAATTTATTTTAGAAACAGTTGGCCTCATACCTAAAAGTGACAGCCCGAGTAAACGCCCAGCGGGCGTCTTGTTCTCCTGAAAATATAGAGCTTCGCATTATGGAAATTAGCCAACGGCCATATTTGGACTCGGTGAATGTCGTAATAAACAAAGAAACGCCCGCCAAAATTTGTCGCTTGGCGCGCGAGAAACAGCACTTATATTTTTAATGATAAATATGTAATCGAGAAGGGTGCGTTTCTGTGGGAGAATCCGAATCCGGATTCTTGAATCAAACCGGTTTTGGATTAATCCGTCGAATCCATTCTGAGTATGGATTCGACGGATTCAAAATCCGTTTTGAGATTCTAGTAGAATCTCAAATCGGATTTTGAATCCACTCAGAATGGCTTCGACGGATTAATCCAAAACCGGATTCTTAGGATTCGTAATCCGAGCGTTTCTTTGGTAAAGGATTCGAAAAAAGGAGTATTCATCTAGATTTAGAATATCACATTAACTAGAAGTGGCTGGTTTGTCTTTAAACACGAGAGAAATGAGGGTCTCCCAGGGGAACAAGGGAACATGCCAAAAAATCCGTTGGGAACAGGGAACAAACTAAAAAAATATATCGGGAACAAGAGAACATGAATAGAGGTTTTAGGGAACAAGGGAACAATTTCCATTTTTCTAAATGGAAAAATTGACTGTTTCCCTGGAAATAGTTTTGGGAACAAGGGAACAAAAGGTAATTTTCGTTGGGAACAAGGGAACAAGGCCCCCCCTGGGAGACCCTCAGAAATATCTTGCTGAGTTAAACTGCATAATTGCCAGTGATTATCTACTCGAAAAACATAAAGCAGTTTGCCTCCGTTCGCGCGAACTGCATATCGGAGTTCTCGCGGGAACATAATCATTTTCGGATTCTTTGTTTCTTTTGGTAATGAAGAATAATGAGATCCGGGCTGGAATAGAATCCGATATTGGATTCCCCAAGAAACGTACCCTCCTCGCCAGAATACAAACCATGATTCGACCAAACTTGCCCTTATTTTCCCTCAAATGATGCACAAAATCACCCAACTACATATAATAGTTTTGTGTATTTCAAAGCCTTCGTGTTTGCTCTCTTTCATTCCAGGTTGATCTGGTGGAGATAAAGGCAGCCTACAAAGACAAGTTTGGTAAATCTCTCAATGAAGAGGTGAAGGAATCATTGAAAGGCGACCACGAAGCCTTACTCCTGAAGCTTCTTGGCGAATAGTGACGTGGTCTACAGAAATACGCTATGGTGTTTGCGTTACTTGGTGCCTTCTCCCCCTTTTAACACCGAAATTATAAGTGTACAAAACTACCTAATTTTCCGTTTCAATAGTCACAGAGGGTAACATGTTTACCGAGAGTAAACAGTTTTGTAATCTTCCGCAGGACCTCGGCTCTGTTGACTAAAGTAAAAGTTTTACGTCCTTATCCGAGAAGACGTTAAGGTCTAGCTATACTAGGCGGCCGTTTAATTTCAGAGACCTAGACTTGTCTAGATATATATTTTTCGCCGTTGAAATAAAGTTACATCAAGATTTAGACCTTTGAATCGTTACAAGCTAAGTCACCCGTAGATAGCTAGAAATATCACATTAAAGCTAGTAATTTTGTTCAGTGTTAGATAGCATTTCAAACGCCTGCAGAAGAAAAACATGAAAGCGAGGCTAGAAAGGCCACGTTGTTTTTCCCTAATTTCAAATGGCTGTAACTTCATTTCTTTTGAAGCTACACCACTCAAATTTCACAAATCACTAATATCGACATGCGCATTCACGTGGTAATGATAATATTTTCTGTACATTTGGATAAGCTATAGCGATACTTACTGTGACGTCACACAGGCCAGTCACGCCACATTTGTTGCATTCTGTGGTTGGCAGAAACGAAGAGTGAACCCGGTGCTTATTCATCGCCAAATTACTTTCTTGTTCTTCCAAAATGCAAGCAAGCCCTTTCATCGAAGCTTATATGCTCTTAACTTATAAGTCTTATAAAGGAATTAAGATTTGGAAGCAGAATTGAGACTTTAGATGTATTTTGTGAGGCCTAAATCGCTAGTTCCCATACAAGTCACACAAACACGCGGTTTTTTTTGCCAACCACATTATATATGCAAATATATAAATGACGTCAGTGTTTACAAACAGTAAGTATCGCTATTGAAACAGAAATACGCATTCCTGAATGCGGCCTAATTGGTCTGGTCAGGAAGCGACAGCATTCAGAATTGAGACTTTAGATGTATTTTGTGAGGCCTAAATCGCTAGTTCCCATACAAGTCATACAAACACGCGGGGTTTTTTGCCAACCACATTATATATGCAAATATATAAATGACGTCAGTGTTTACAAACAGTAAGTATCGCTATTGAAACAGAAATACGCATTCCTGAATGCGGCCTAATTGGTCTGGTCAGGAAGCGACAGCATTCTCTGTTGACTACATGATAAGTGCGAGAAATTATGTAACCCTGTAGATATTTTAATTTCGAAATATAGAAAACAGTCGCTGTATTTAGTACGTTATTTTGCAAGTATTTTGTTTGTGTGTGTTTATAATTATGAATAAAAACACCAATGGTTTCCGTACCATTTCTTTTTCGGAATGTGTCGAAATAAAAATAGTCCAAGTCCCACGTGAGATAACTTTAGCCATTCGTGAAATTTCTTCGGGTGCATTTGGGGTATATTACAAAAAAAGGAAACACCGAAAAATCAATGTTTAGATTATCAAGCACCAAACATAATTCCTAAAGGGCTTACTAAGAGTAGCGACTGCTTTCTACATTTAGGATAAGGGATATCTGCAGTGTGTTGAGTTATTCTAATTTAGGAATAGTGACAACATGTCGCCCAAAACGCTTCCTGTATGAGCTTCCAGCTACGCATTGCGGTCACATGCAGATAATGACAAATATTACCTTCCAAAAGTTTTTTTAATAACCATTTTTAGCTACTAAATAAAAATTCTAAACAGCCATTTTGTTAAAACATACTATCATGTAAATATACAACGAATAAAAGCTATTGTCACTTGAGTCAGTGACTGAGTGTTGAACTCATGTAATATTCTATAAAACTGAACCCTAAAATCAATCCAACGTCTACACAAAGACGTATTCGAAATAAATAAGTTCTGCTATTTTATTTTTCTGTGTTGCGCATCTATGAAAAGAAAATCTGAAACCTTCGATCGCCGGACTTGAGCTCTTATATACCAGTTTTAGGATCATGCGCAGTTAATTGTACAAATACTTTGTTTATCAGTTTGGCGGGCATGACGTCATTGTTTACATTTTTGCCTCGTTAACATAAATTAAACTTCAAGCTACAAACAACAGACTACGTCATTTGAAAGAGAATTTTAAACTAAGTAATAACCGAAAATTTGAGGTTGATATGTTAAATATTTACGGAGAAATTGACTTTCCAAAACTGTAAAATGGGCTGGGTAGCAAGAATTGCTGAAAGCCAATTTTGAGATATTTAAACGCTCATTCCTCAGAATAGATTTATCATATCACTCTCAATTTTTCAGTGATTATCAAATGTGACAATCTCTTTCGATTTATGGACTATGTTTGTTTGTATGTACGTCGCTTGAAGTGTGATGTATGCTAATGAGGAAAAAAACGTAAGCAATGTTTCGCCTATAGGTTGAAACAAAGGACGTGATCGTACCGCATGATCTTGAACGTGGCTTATTGCAGCGATCGCAGTCTCGTATCCAGAGCTCCATTACGAATGAATTGCGCGCGCTCGTGATTCATCACATGCCTTTACTGCATGGCAAACAAACTTCAGAAATGCGGTTTTTAAATAAATGAAGTATAAGGTATTTGTTGCCAACCAGTACAATGACGTGATTGTATCCTGCAAAAGATGTACCCATTCACACTCGTAAGAATATATGTTGTAACTTTGGCGCATGGGTGCACCATATAATAACTCCTTATTATACGACTTGGCGTTTTCGAGTGCAAATGTGGGCGCTTTCCATTCAAACAAAAAAAACGAAAATTCCGGTCAGAAATCAAATGGAACAGTAAAATTTCCGGTTCGAAGTTTCTTTTTCCGAAAATTTCGGTCGATCTGTTCCATTCAAAATTCCCGGTTTAGATTTGCTGTGATTTGCCAGTTTTGAGAATTGAAATCGAGGCTACTAATAACCGGGTAGTTCCTGCGAATGGAACGCGTATTTTTTCCGACCGGTTTGTCTAATTCGAAAAATCCCGTTCCATTCGAAATTTTCGAAACTTCTAACCGGTCGTTTTGGTTGAATGGAAAGCGCCCCGTATTACACGGGTCACAAACGGGTTTGCACAGGTTTATTCAACACTTAAAAAGGTTTTGTAAGCGCGCGAGCCAATCGAAATGGGGCTGTTTGAGTAACAGCCAATCAGCTTTTAGCGCGGGAAACACTTCAGTTTTCGGTGCGCGCTCGCCTCCTTCATTACTCGGGCTGCCTGTGGCAGCGCCGAGTCTTAAAATGCAAGTCGTTATTTTTATTTTTTTTATTCAGTGTAGCACGCGATCTGCGCATGCGTTAAAGGTCAAATTCACACCAATCAGATTGCACTGTGCTGGTCACGCAACAATCGCCAGGTTAATGTATTTACAGAATTCAATACAGTAAATCAAAATGGTCGACCCGCGAGGGCGAAAGCCTTCCAACAGGCTCAGGATATTTCAACTGGCGCTCTTGTTGACCATAAAAATACGTGAACAACCAGGAGCCGTAATACATTCGATCAGCGCTGTTTGGACAGATCCAATGTACATTTAGAAACGTAAGCGAAATACAATATCCAAACACGTTTGGATATCAACGGGTATCGAATTATCATCAAAGGTTAGATCTCGTCAGGCGCGCTCAGATAAGAAAGTTTAAAGCTCTCAGACAAGGCGAGACAAGGAGATATCACTTTCAATGACTCATTGTCAGAAATCTATTCCATCGTGGGCGGTCTTGTACAGCTAAGGCATGTTTTACGACAGAATAACCAGAGTCTTTCTACTGGATTGAGAGCTCGAGACATTATACATGTCGGCTAATATGGGGAAAACTGAAACAAAAAATGAACTTTGACGGCAGAAACCCTCAATTGAGCCAAGCGGAATATTTACATGATCCGCTAAGATTTTTACAAATCTTAGTTAAGCAGATGTTTACTGTAAGTAAACTCTTTTTGATTTGAATAAATTTCCTCTCCGTTTGTCTGTTAATGTACTTTTTCTTCTAATTATCGCTTTATTTAACATCTGTGATTTAGAGTATGCGTACCTCAGAATAAATTATTTGAAAGGTCAACTGAATTCTTGTGTCGATAAGCGCAAATGTTTTTTGTGAAACAGTCTGTGAAAATGAGAAGCGGCTTAATAGAAGAGCTTTCTCATTTATAGGAATTACAATTTTTTTCTTGCTATGAAATTTATGTTTCATTTCACATTTATTCATACAGTTTTAGCCGGACATTTCCCCGAGTTTTTGATCTATTTTCAATCAAATTCAAAGTCTGAATATGTCATTGTATTGCATTTATATACTTGAATTGCCAGTATTCTGTTGTTCGAATCCTGCGTTATCATAGTCATGCCATAAAAGCGATTAATAGACCAGTCTGTTTTTTTGACGTTCTCACTGGCGAATTAAAGCACGACTTGATACTAAGAGGATTTCAAATGAAAGTGTATTTCATCTTCAATCTCATGTGGCCCGAGTGAAAGCCCAGATGGGCTCTTGTTTGACTTCAACTGAGGCTAAGAGGTTTCTTCTCTCGAGATTTCTTGTCTCAAGATTTTCTTCAAACAGAGCAGTAAGGTAAGCCAAAACAAACCTTTTTTGTTCGTGTTAGCTGTCGTATGATAAGCAGCTGGGAATTTTTACTCGTCAATTATATTTTTCTCGCCTTTCAGGCTCGAAAAAATAAAGCTGACTCGTAAAAATACCCAGCCGTATTTCACAACTTTCCGTGTAATAACCTCTTTTTACATGGCTAAATAGGTTGGTTGCCTCAACCAATCAGGGGCTCGCAAGAAATCCTACCAAATGGCTGGTATTTTTTTGTTGTAATAATAATAAAGCCGTTATTTATGGAGGGTAAACACTAAATAGTGTATAACACTAATGACCTTGTGGCCCTCAATAGTTACGTTACAATATATCTAAAAATTGAGATGTATCTAAATTATATAATATTGACTTAAAATATCTAGAAGCTAAAATACAAGAACTTTTGAGATAAGAATAAAATTTAAAATTGGCGAAATAATTAAGTAAGTTGAAATTGACAACAACAACAAAAAGATGACGAATGATTAAAACTCAACATATAATATATGGATTAAAAAGTTAAAATGACTGCTGAGACGTAGATAACATAAATTATAATTTATAAATTGTGTACGATATTTCTTTGGGCCCTTTCTCTGCACGATTTTTTTTGGGACTATGCGAGTGCTGCACGATTTTTTTAACACTGTAAATTTCCTGAATCAACCTATGGCTAGCTATGTTCTCCTGCACGATTTTTTTGGGATAAACAAGCGTTTATATGAAATTTTTGGGCCCAATTTTTCCGATCCTTGGTAGAATTTGTTTTGGAATCGCCACCCTCCCCCCTGATTTCTAATTAATGGTCGACTTCTAAGAATTAGACGTGCGATGAACCAGCATGTTTTCTTTCAGAGTCACTGTGAATGTGTCCGTCTTGTGTTTCCTGTTCTACAGGTTTTACTTGTTCTACTGGCTCAGTCGGTATTTCGGTTGGTTCTGGTGCAATCCGAACACGACGAGAAAAACGAACATGTGCACCCCGTGTGTATCTCGAGGATCGGCGTGCAGCTTGGTGTCTAAGAACATGCCTTGTGTGATAATCTTGATCCCTGAAATAAATGCTAGTGAACACAAGATTCAAAAATACTCCAACTAGAGTCAACATTATGACAGCAACGGTCGCTCCAGAGGAATACCAACTGCGGACGGCGGCATTTGAGTAGTAAAGTGTGACCATGAGGATGTTTTCCACGGCGAAAAAACCGTAGTAAAAACTCGACGAAACCAGGGAGCGGTTAAACTTGATCTCAAACGTTCGCAAATACAGGTCTTTGACTTTGAATCCGAAAAACACGAAAACATAGCAAGGGACCAAGAGGATTGCAACCCACCATACCTCCTTGTCTCTGAACCGAGCTCTGTTCATGTAATAATAAAATACAATGCACGCGAGTTCGTGAGCTGATAGGACGATAGCTGTTAGCCACGTGTGTGCCACGAGAAATGTTACGATTGCTATCACGCGAGCTGTCAACAGAAACGCAGTGTAAGTTACAATGATGATGTAATACGCGTTCAGCGCTTGAGTACCTGGCAGAATCTTGTTTTCAAATGAGGCAAGAGTACATATCAATCCAATCAATGAAATCGCGATTGATACAATCTGAATCCAATGAATTGGTTGACCCTGCACTATCAGAACGCAACCTTGTAGTATCATTTGGGGGATATTTTCGATGAGGGCTTCGACAAAACTGTAAACCTTTTCAGATCTTATATCACTACGGTGTTTTTCTTCCAAAACTAGAAACCCATGGCGACTCCAAACGTCTTCAAAATTCCGCGCACAGAGAGTAAACAATTTGAGTTTAAGAACTCCAGAGCCGAGGACAGCATAGTAGATTATATCTTTGCACGAAGTTGATACCCCATCTCTGCTACAGTGTTGTGCTAGATGTGCAATAGTCATCAGCAACGAAGGGGCGACTGCAAAAGCGAGACAAAACCCGAACCACAAATATCTCCCATTAAGAAAGTAAACAACGCAAATTGCAATGTCAGAGGCGACATCGGCCCAAGCGAATATAGCCCCGATGAAATAGCTCAAAATGTTGAATTTTCCGAGGATAACTGTTCTTTCCAGAGGCATATTAAATAGAAATCACTTCTATTTTCATCCTCGATTCAAACCAGTTTAGATTGAGTGCGAGAAGCCCAAGAAGTACGCTGGTTGGTAATTCACGTAATTGAATTTATACTGGAAGGTAGAAGCACAATTTATAGTTGGATGTTTACCTTATTTCCAACTGCACGTTATTGGAAGTTTACCTCAAAAAAAGCCACGCGCGTTCAAGCCCGGGATCATCCGGTCATGGGCTCTTGCCTTGTTTCAGTGTTACCACGCGAATAAGAACTTTTACATATAAACTGACTGCTCGAGTTACCTCTCACATGTCAAAACATAATGTCAACAGTGTCAAAAGTGCCTACATGTTTGAGTTTTGGATGCCATCAACACATATATTAAAGGGGAACATAATAAAATGCGTGGGGTTGTGTTGTTGATCGAATGGAAAAATACAGAGCAATTTACACGAGTCATAATGCCCGCCTCCTAATTTGCATAATTCAGAAGATTAATCTGTGGAGGGGAACCAATGCTATCACATTAAAACTAGTAATTGTTTTGAGTTTTAGAGCAATGTGGAAAATTGCTGTTGAGCTATCATGAGCATTTCTAATTAAGCAATATAATTTGACATATTATTTTCTATAATTTACTTATTGCGATCAATTGTTCCTGCTTTCTGTTTCCTTACTTTATCTATCATTATTATAAGTCGTTTCCTTTTTCTCTACCTTACTCGTTGTGAAAATTGTAATTGTAACGGTAGTGTGAGCTTCCTAGATGAGCACCTGGTGCTCTTGAGGCAAACACTAGGACATTATATGTAAAAAAAAAAAATGAAAGTGAGGCTCGGAATTTAAAAGCCTCAGTTCAGTTTTCTCATACAAATCTTTCTAAGTCAAATGGCTGTAACTTCACTGCTTTTTAAGCTACAGCATTCGACTTTCACAAGTTCACTGACGTCTCACATGCTATTCCACATGGCAATGTTCATGATACAAACGGTAAATCACGGGTCATGCTGCATGCGCTTATACGAGGACTCCTATAGTTTTTGCGAGGAACTGGAAACTACAGATGTCCCAGGAGTCTTTTGGGGCTCATTCAAGATGGCGACATCTGAAGACATATATACTAAAATAGTTCAGAGCACATGACAAAAACAAGAAAATAGTGGGTTATGAACTACAAACTTCGGCCACCCTGAGTATGCTTAGAGAAAAAAAGTAGCAGGAATTAGTAGTGTACTTTTTGTGTCTTTCTTGGTCGACTACGGTACCGTAAACTCTTTGTTACGTAAAAGTATTTGACAGGTTTCGGTGATAAAACATCTTACAACACTTGCTATTTTTGGTGATGTTTCGTCGAAATCCCAAGAAAATGGCACCAACCAACGCCAAAAAGTGCAGGAATAGTAGGGAAAGAAACGGTGGCAAAACTACAAGGTCAAGAATCACCAGGAAGCGATCTCCTCGGGTTGAATATAAAACGGAGAGTGAACTTCATGGCGACAAATGGAGATGTGGTGCTTGTGTAGTTGACAGTTGTTCTAGCTTCTCTGGTAGCCACAGCAGAAGTCGTTGTGCTATGTGTGGTAGCTGGTTTATTGACAAAGAACAAGAAACTGGCACATCCACAGACACAACACACCGACATGTATCCTTTGCAATTGTGCCATACAGTACATGTGTGAATGAATGAAAACTTCATTTACATTTGCAAGGATAGACACTTATTATAATTCACTACTAGATTCTCTCTGATTCTGATTGGATGAAATTGATGATGTGATGTGACAGTTGTCATTTGTAGATACAAACTACCATCGTTTGCATCTAAGCGTGAACATTTGAGGTGAAACATGTTCTAATTGGGTATCAAAATAATGTAATGTGATTCATCATCAAACTTTCAAAGTTTGAAGGCATGCTAGACAACCTTTCGTGCTCAAATACCAAGTTATTCTTGATATTTGGGGTGTGGAAGTTTGGCTAGCACACCTTCAAACTTCAAAAGTTTGATGACAAATCAGGTTAAGTTTGATACCCAGTTAGAACATAATTTCGCCTCGTGTGTTCATGCTTTAAAGACCCTTTAGCACGCCCCGTGATACTTTGCGCGAAACCAGTGTTTTTGTTTTGATTTCGTGTTCACTGACTGTGACGAGCGCCTAACTCAACAAGTAACTCAACAACCGTCGTCAAAATTCTATGGACCTCTATGAAACTTTATATAAACGGAAATAATGCCTAGTTTAAGAAAGCCCTAAAATCGATTCAGCGTTGAAAGCTGAGACTTATTCATTAATCAAATATCCACAAAGGTAGAACTTGGAAGAGAACTTGATGCTATTTAATTATTCAGCGCGTTCTAGGATTTTAAAACTGATGCACGAACACTTACATGCATTTCATATCAGATTATAGAGCACAAAAAGTTCGATTATTGATCAAATACACATCTAACTAATAATCTAGACGAGGAATAAGTCAAACAACAACATACAGCAATAGAAAATCAGTAGCAGCAATAACTTTATTTGCTCGCTGAGGAGAATATTATAATAGTGTGTACTGACCGATCGCTACAAAGTATTTGCGTTGACTTCGGTTTGAACACTTACAAGCTACTAAATATAGGAATTAGAATAGCACGGATACAACGGCAAGGTATTCTTTGAGTTTATCCACTGATATACACGCAACTAGAAAATTGAACCACAAATATCATACCGTTGGAGAATCGACAGTCCTTTGAACAGCCAGAGTCACCGCTAAGCCGCCGGCTATTTACAAATGTACTCAGAAAAGCAAGAACGCAGAGTACTCTCCAAACTCAGTTGCTTGTGTTTCCCTAACTGGAAGATCGACTGAGAATTAACGGCGAATGATCTTCTTACCTTCGTTTTAGGAAGGAAGACAGACCGTGACAATGTTCTCGGCGGTTGTTCTTCGCTGGCGCCATCTCGGATTTGCTAGGCCGTTGGATGTCACACAAAAACTGTCAGCAAATTTTGGTTCAATATTTAAAAGAATGCCCTAAATAAGTTCTTAAGAAGAGTATTCATCGTATGTGCGTATATAATAGTAACTATCAGCGGTAACAACGACGATGCAAGCAGATTCTTTACATGTATACATTGCCGGTCCCAGAACTGAATTTCGTGGTCCACGAAAATATTTGTTTCGCGCAAAGCATCACGGGGCGTGCTAAAGGGTCTTTAATAATTCCCATAGGAATACCGTTTCATCGCTACCATTGAAGCGACATTCGGTACCCTCTAAATCAGTATTTTTTATCAGCATCAGAAGTTTTTAATCAGCATCTGTATTTTTTTTACAGTATCAGTATCAGTATTTTTTATGCGAAATTTTCTGATTTGGTGGTCATTTGTTTTTTACCGATTGAATTGGTAAACGTGAAATCGGAAACGCTACCGATAATCGGAACGGAATTAACGCCCAATGTTTGGACGCCTTCCCTTAGATGCAAACGGAGGTATCAGGCATTGATATAAACTCATAAGCTGATTGGCTAGCCAGCAGCATCTATCGATCATTAGCATAACCCAGCCACTGTCTATTGGCAAACTCACCATCTGATTGGCTAGCCAGGTGGAGTCAGTCTATCAATCGATAGCCGACCATGCATGGCAGTGAGTCAGCAACAATTTTCATAGATTCCTTGATCACTAAGTTGATAGAATGCTGTCTTGGTTATGCTAAAACAAATAGAATTCTCACCCATGGCTTCTATCAGTTTTGATGGTTGACTTTGGGCTGTTCCTCTTGCCAACTATCTGCCAATAGAAACTGCAAACTTGCAGTGTAATATTGTTAAATAATTGACAGTGTGTATGCTGCAGTCAAAAATAACTTAGAAAAATGATTTTTGCACATTTTAAAACATTTTTCCAATTGAAGGGGTCCGTGCAAGAACAACGTAAGTGACTTCTGATCAAATTCCAAATTCTTCTTGATATTCTTTGTTTTCTAAGAGAGAATTTAGAACTTGATCAAAAGTCACTTACGTTGTTCTTGCACGGACCCCTTCAATTGCTACATGTAAGTAATGTTGATAGAATGGTGGCTTGGTTATGCTTTGAAACAATTCAACATAGACTTTTCACTCTTGGTTTCTACCTAAATTTGTACTCTGATAGTTGACTTGGAGATGCACCCTTTGTCAATTAACTATCTGCTATTATAGTTCACCACAAAATTTTGGTGCACGTTCATTGTCCAAAAGCGATCTGCGACTTGATAGTCGTTGCCCACGGATGCAAACTATCAGGCGATTGTGCCCATGAGAGCAGAAGACAATTTTGTGATGAACAGTAATGACAAATAGATTGTGTCTGTCCCAGAACTATTATACAAATAGAGTGTGTCCATCAAGGAATTATAGGCTGATAGTTGCCCACGGACATTAAAATTTTGATTTTCTTAAAACAAATATAAGCCCGAGAACAAAGTTCGAGGGCTTATATGCTAGTTTTAAGAACATCAAATTTCCAAGGGAAACTATCAGCCGATAGTTCCAAGGCACACAGTCTATTTGTCATTATTGTTCATCACAAAATTGTCTTCTGCTCTCAGCGGGAACTATCGACTGATAGTTTTCCTCCACGGACGACAACTATCATGTCACGTGATCTCTCTTGGCCAATGAGCGGACGCCAAAATTTTGTGGTGAACTATAACATCTGATAGTTTGCCTCCACGGATGACAACTATCACATCACGTGATCGCTCTTGGCCAATGAGCGCGCGCCACAATTTTGTGGTGAACTATAACGGCTGATAGTTTCATCCACGGACGATAACTATCACATCAAATGTCTTGATCACTATTAGCCAATGGGCACGTGCCAAAGTTCTAATGCTTTTATTCCCCCAGTAACTAACAACATATTTAGGAACTTCATTCCTTTATTAAAAGCACACAAGAAAGTAAGATTTTCTGGCAAAACTGTACAACAGACAAGAACTATTATGTCACAATCAATTTTATCCAATCAGAATCAGAGATAATTTTGTGGTGATCAAACTATAACAGCTGATAGTCCCTCAACAGAAATACACTGTTTGTTAAATAGCACAGAGCACTAACAACCTTGTGGCTCTCCTGTAAACTGAAATGTTAGCAATTTTAAGCTACATTATATTTAGAGAATACGGTAGAGATACATGTACATGTACTAAAGTATTATTAGTATAAACCAACTAGTGGACTATTATTTACAAATCCTGCATTCTGATTGGCTTAACCCTACTATTAGGTCTATTTGTGATAGAGAAAAACCACACACATTTTCACGAAATAATAACATGTTTTCAGCTTCAATTTGTTTCTTTCTATTATTTTCTACTGTCCAACTAGTTAGTTTATACTAAAACAATTAGACCTATAACCCTCATGGGCTACAAGGCAATAGCCCATTCAGCTATTTAACAATTAGACCTGCAGCCCGAATGGGCTACGACTCAATAGCCCATGAGGCGCAGCCGAATGGGCTATTTAACTCGTAGCCCATGAGGGCGAGAGGTCTAATTGTTTTAGTATAAACTAACTAGTCGGACAGTAGAAAATAATAGAAAGAAACAAATTGAAGTTTTTTTATTATTATTATTTCCAATCGTGAAAATGCGTGCGGTTTTTCTCTACCATGGGCTATCACAAATAGACCTATACTAGGGTAGCCAATCAGAATGCAGGATTTGTAAAAGTCCACTAGCTGGTTTATACTAATGACTCATAGCCCATTCGGGCTGTGGGTTTAATTGTTAATATTCATTATAATATAATTAATCTTAACCCTATAGAGCAGGGCCCAGTTTCTGAAAGCCCAATTAGTGCTAATCCTAGATTAACTCTCAACACAACATATTAGTTGTCATGATGGTAATTAACTCTGGATAAGTGCTAATCAGGCTTCCAGGAACCGGGCCCAGGGGTTTTAAAAAAGCCAGTGGTTGCCGGAGCTCAGACTGTCAATGGGTGATTTTCATGATGGCATCATTTTACTACAACTATAGCAGAATCCTTTTCAAATTCTTTTTTCTTTTTCAGATTTTTCAACTCCTTTGAGAATACTAAGACAATATATATGGTCTAAATAAGAGAACCAAAAGAAACCAAGGATGCAAATGATTCTGGTAGTTGTACAGACTGTCACGTAGTATACATGTACAATGTATGTGATGCCATCATGCCTGTAGCTTCGAGATGCATTGCTGGTTATTTTCTCTTATGAACAGACTTTTGTTATTTTCTCTTATGAACAAACTTTTGCTTGACTTTTAGCCTTTGTCCCCCAAGTTTTTTCACACTGTCAGACACCTACTTTCCTATGTTGACCTCCTACTCAAAAACATTTCGAAATTAAGCCCTGCCTAAGTAATCAATATATACCTAGACTAAATGTATCATACATGTACATGTATAAGACTTAGTATATAACTAGAATAATAATTGGCACAAGGGTTTTCCAAGAAATGGGCTTCCATAATGGAATCGATAAGTGATCGACTTTTATATAATTTGCATTCATTACATGTAAATTTGTACCTTAACAGCTTAATCAGATTCCAGGTTTTTTCTATGACACAGAGAAGAAACGGTATTTCCGCATAACAAGTGATAATCCTAAACCAAAAAGTGATAATCAGCAGAGATTAGATGCACAGAAAAAGTGTATGAAATGCACACTAGCCAAGAAACGAAAGGTACAGTTATTAACAAATGGCTCTCAATCAAGCTACATGTAGTTGTCTGTCTACTGCCTTAGTCCATACTATTTAGATAGGATTCAGTAATAAGTAGTTAAGGTACAGTAGTTCCTAATTTTGCTAGTTTAGCTTAGTTGTAAACATGTAGTTCAGTTATCGTTTTGGCATTTAAAAAAATAAATATTTACATGTAGAATATAATTATATGTTCCATATTTTATATTATCTCTTTTTAATATCTCTTGTAAGACAGAACAAGTTTTGGTCTGTGAAGTGATATCTCACATGTGTCGACAACAATGATATCCCCACTGAACGCAGTGTGACATAATTTTATGATTTTGCTATCAAGCAGTAATTACCACTGATTATCATGAATGTAATAAACATGATTCTATACTAACACCACTAGACTGCCATATATGCTGTTGTTTTACCAACAAAAATGTGAACTCTACATGTACTGGAAAAAAAACTGGGTTTGTTTTTTGTCATGTGGCTCTGTATCAAAAAAACATTTAGTACAGAGTACTGGCTGATAGAAAAGGCTTAAGTGGACTCTCTAACTGCATAGTATTACAATACTAATTAAGTTGTTACACTCGCCACCGTTTAAACTACAGAGATGGTGATGAGTTTGTGAAAATCACAGAGGAAAATGTAAACAACTTAAATGAGTAGCAAGAAAATGTCAGAACATTCCAGGCAGAAAAATGAAAATAGGATTCTATAAAACTCACTAAGGATGTTCATGACTTCAATGAAGAGACAAGAGAACTCAAAGACATTCCTTCTCCTCAATTAACTGACAACAGACACATATATGCGGGAGGGAGTCCTGACAGTTAACCACATGAACACAATTTATTGCATATACTTATGCTGCACATCAATCTACACACTTTATGTAACATAACATGTAACTGCACACTGTACATGTGCTAGTGTACTCTGCCAGATACGAAAAACCACAAAATTCCACAGTATAATGTCATAAAAAGTGGAAACGTAATCCCCAGCCCAATGCAGGAGTACTGACTTCTGGGAGGTGAAAGTCTGAAAACTACCACAACTCTGTAACATGGTCAGCAAAAACTGACATAAATGAAGTTAATGGTGAAAATTAAGAAACGCTTATAACTGTTGCAGTCAGGACCACAAATACCTACATGTAATTACAACTGACATTTCCTTAAAGTATATACTCAAGTTCCTGCCAAAACTGCACTGTCCATATGTGGAATGTATCCACAGGGATACCAACACAGTCGTTTGGATAAGGAACTCATTTCTCTTTTCCTTTCATCCAAAGAGATATATTTTTTCTCCCAGAAATGCTTTGAAAGATCACAAAGAAATGTGTTCTGCCAGACAGTAAGTAACATTAGTAGAGACGAGTTATACATTTGTAAGAGCACCTTAATTGTCCATCTAATTAATGGAAAAAATTACACAGTACTGTGCTTTGAAGATATGAAGTTAATTCTCTCGAATCCAAAACATTTCACTCCTTTGCTGCACTCCACTCATGAATTATTTTGACTCCCAAGGATAAACTTCATATACCCTCTTCAGGTTTCTATTGACTTTGATAGACAGTTGACTTGGGGCTGCGGTATGTCTTTGCGTCATGGTTATGTAATATCCTCTCTATATTATTGTGAAATTATGATTTTAGCCTCCTTTTTAAATACACCTGTAAACATTATTGATAATTATTATTCACTCATGTGCAAGAATAGTAGTGCATGTATACAAGAAGCAATAATAATGGCAAGATGGTCAAATTAGGCCAAATTGTCCCTTCTGTCTCAATTTCTGGCTCAATCTCTGATAACCTGTATTTGTATTAGCACATTTACTCAAAATGTGGTTATAAACATGTGATTATGACCCATGTACATGTACATTGCATGTCCATAATTTACAGTACTTAATAATATAAATCTTATTTTTTAACCCTAGCCACAGAGTTTATCATTAGTGAAGTATATCCTTTCTAGACCTTATCAACCGGCAAGTCCTTCAAACTCACGCAGGTAAACATTCAGTTTAAAATATTTTTTTCAGATTGAAATAAAGCTGTACTAACATTAATTGTTATCTAATGGTAATTGAGCCATTTAAACTTGTCCTCCCTGTTGCTTTCATTCCCAACCTTCTCCAGATTGACAAGTCTGTCATATAGTGGCAGAAAAACAGCAGATTGTGGCTAATTAAAAAATTGCACACCATTTTCCATTGTCTGTACTCTTACTGATCAGAAATTACGTCATAAAATGTTCAAAACTTAAGTGGATAACAAGCACAGCACGTTGTTTCACTGCAAAGTTTTGAACATTTTATGGCATTTCTATGATCAATAACGGTACCTACAATGGAAAAACGTACACGTATGTGATTTGTTTTTTACAACAAAACAATTTTACCTTCAAACAAGTGTGTTTAAACTGCCTTTGAGTCAAAAAGACCAAAACATAAACACATCTTTATGCTTTCCTGAACTCTATAAAAAATACCCAAGCTTTGTTTCTACTTTATTTATTTATTTATTTATTTTAATATTTGCCATTTATAAGTGGCAGGTGAGAAATACAATAGGACACGAGGTCCCCTACAAGGTATTAGACACCTACATTGTATCAACCCATCCCCTAGTATAAAACCTAAAGATGCAACCCAAATGACCCATAGTAAGAAAAACACAAATATATCAGTAACAAATGAAAAATGAAGTATTAAAAGAAGAAAGCAAAACAAAATAGTCCACTTTTGATGAAATGGGCCACTGGCTTAGCACAAATTCCAATGCAAGGCTCGGAAAAGGACCGCATGTACTCCGAGCCTCACACAGGCATTCCTACCCCGCCTAACCGGAGAACCATCACATGGAAAATGGGCTATTGGCTAACAGCTACAGACACGCATAGCATTTACATGGCAACACTTTGGACAAACTAACTTATACGATTGGATGTTATCTCCATCAAAAACGTGCAAACGTCTATTGTAGAAGAAGAGCTTTAGCTTCTTTTTAAAGGACAGAAGCGACTGATCAGCCTTAAAGTGCATACATGTATATAAAGCCCTAGCCAGTCATCTTTGATATCGATTGTACATGAAGTGGATAGTCCAACGGTAGAATATTTCTTGATTTGGTTGTTGCGTCTACGAGATATAAAGTTTATATTTCGAATATGCTAATGATGTGATGTCATCACCGACATCACTTATTATACAAAAGTATACTGGTAGTGACAAATTACCTATTTTTAAATTCTAAGTTATATTTGAAGCTTATCAAAGTGATTTTACAAAAAATATATTTCTAAATTAGAAAATAGCTTTATAATTCACAAGCACAAAGAAATTCAGCAAATGTCGGTGATTTAAGAGCATCCGGAATAGCATTCATAAGTTTGCTTTTCTGACAAAGAAGAGTTCTTGATAGAGTTTAAATACAAGGCTGAATTAGTACAACGTGTTTGACTATTACAATACAATACATAGTTGTGTATGTTATGCCAGATGGAACCTGATCTACACTTGTAGAAAAATACTAAATCTAGGTACTCCAACCAGTAATTTAGTGGTAATAGGTGAAGCTGCAGTAATCGGTCTTGATAGCTAATACATGTAGTAGGATCCTTACAGATACCGTAAACCTAGTTGCGTGCCTCTGTGTGTTTTCAATTAGAATAAGATTCCCAATGACAGACTGGCGATCGAGCCCAGACCTGAAAGGCAAAAATATGAATGTTATGTAAATATCCTGAATAAGACTTTTTAATCACAAACTAGAAGATTAATACATGTGTGTGTTAATTTTTAATTAAAAACCATTTCTCAGCTGTAGTTCTAAAAAATCAGTCAAACTTGTCACAAAGTCAATTACGAATTTGGCAAAAATACATTCTTTCAACTCGAAAGAGCTAAAATTTTGGCAAATGGCAGCACACAAGGAAGTTTGACTCACCGATTAGCCCAGTGGTGAAATGCTTTTAAAATTCTCATTTCCTTGATTTTTCGAACAGATGACAGCACCTGAATTCACAAATCTCTGCAAAGCCTGCTTCGAAAACCGGCAGCTAGTCTGCTAAAATATTGCATATGATAATTAGCCGATCATATTGCGAGAAAATTGGTGATTGTAAGTTGTAAAATAATTATTGATTACCCTGTACATTAATTTACATGCAGTCTGCCGCTCAGGTTCCTTTTATTTATCTCTTGTAGAAGGGGCTAGCTGATACAATACTGTAACTAAAACACAGTCTGTGATACAGTGTAACTAAAAGTAAAGTTAATAACTACATGTACATGTAAAATACATTCATTTGGTTGCCCTTCGACTATCAGGACATATCAGGAGTATATTACACAGGAGTGTTCCTGTGCCCTTGTGTTGGCCCCTAACACAGTAGATGGTGTGTCTATTTATAGTTGCAACGTTCTGGTAATAATGCGATTACGTTGTCTTTTGTTCTCTTGCGCTTTAGTATTTTTTAGCAGTTTGAACCGTGTTAATTACAATTTTACAGTGCATCCTGATTGGTTAAAAGTGACAGCCTTTGTTTCTTCTTGTGGGAAACTCTATGCTAAAAAACTCTACCGTCTATAGTGTTGTGTGACAATATAATGTGGCAAGAGGAACACTCCTCTGTAATATACTCCTGGACAAATACTGAAATCGTTAATATATGAAAAGAAAAACAATATTTATAAAAAATATAATTTAATATTTAAATAAAGTGAGCTACAATGGACATGTACATGCATGCTTGTATGTATTCATAACATGGCCGTATGGCACCTTTATAAACCCTTTAATCCCAAGGGTGATCGATACATAAAAAAACTTGAATCTCTTTATTTATAAGATATCAGAACAAATTGAAGTAGACAGTTTAAGTGAATATTAGAGGTGATCATTGTTATGATGTGACATCAAATTATCTTAACGTCTGACACTACAAGAAACATATTTTAGTTAGGAGAATTTGGATAACTTTGTTACTTTTGGGGCTGAATTTACTTAATTGTTATATTAGATTCACTTATCATTTTCTCCTCCAATCTAGTGATTGCCTGGAGAGACTTATATGCCAGGCTGAAATTCGACATTCATTATATTTGGATCCTATTACAGACAACTATGTGGATGTCAACAGCTATGCCGTCTGCACAATAGAGGTTTGTGAGAAAAAACGTGTTTCTACATGACTCACCATATTTGCTCTTATCACGCAGAGGTCATGTTAAGTTACAGGAGTATAAAAACTCTGTTTCCTTTGTCTAAACTCATTCTGAAATGGCAAGCATCAGTGTGTGGCTAGATGTTTGTAATCTCATTCCAGCTGAACAGAGATCCAGGCAAGCATGAATGCACAAAATAACTGGTCCATTGTACGGCTGCTAAGGTTTAACTAGTTTTGACCTCCTCCTAACGAAAAATCGATGAATTTCTAAGGAGACCATGGGGGCTGATCAAAGCCAGGTCCCTGCTAATCCACAGATCACATTGGAATTTAGCGTGTTGGTTTTTGCGGTGGGAGAAAAACCGGAGAACCCGAAGAAAAACTCTCAGAGTAACGCCGAGATCCCAACAAACTCAACTCACATATGGTACTGCATCCAGGATTCTAACCTGGGCCACAGAGGTGAGAGGCAAAGCGCTTAACCACTGCATCACTCCGGCTCCCCAACTATTAAAGTACTGGTAGTACATAATGTATATACTCAATAAATATGTGCTTTAGACACAATACATTATTTCAGCATTCAGCTCCGGTGGCTAATCATCCTTGTACAGCCGCCTACTCTGTCTGTCACACTGATAAAGCTACATGTATACAGCAAATACAGACAGGTACATTGTACATGTACTTTTCTTTCATGGCTGCCTACTCAAAAAGTTATTGAAAGCCATGCACTGTATGCTGAAAAAGAACCAGAAGCGAGGTCCGGCCATTGAAAAGCTCTGCACACTGGTTAGGAAATTGACTAGTACAATTACCAAACTGTAAAGTAACAAACACATTGAACTTCCTAATATTAAAATAGTAAGCATTAATTCAAGAACTAAGATTAATTTCTGGGTTAACTCCTGGTATCAGGACTCAGATCTATCAAAAGATATCTACATTGTACATAGATCTACATTAATTTGTGTAATATTGGTAGTGTATGATATGCATTGTACGATGGTTAATGCACAGGCCTTGAAATAATGCTAGATCCATTGTGGCAGATTACTAGGTTTTCTCCTCGAAAAGTCCTTGAATAGTCCTTGAAAAGTCCTTGAAGAATCCTTGAAAAGTCCTTGAAGAATCCTTGAAAAGTCCTTGAAGAATTCTTGAAAAGTCCTTGCAGATTCCTTGAAAACACCTTGAAAAGAATCCTTGAAGAATCCTTGAAAATTCCTTGAAGAATCCTTCAAAATCCTTGAAAAGTCCTTGAAGAATCCTTGAAAAGTCCTTGACCAATCCTTGAATAATCCTTGAAAAGTCATTGAAGAATCCTTGAAAAATCCTTGAAAAGTCCTTGAAAAGTCCTTGAAGAATCCTTGAAAAGACCTTGACGAATCCTAGAAAAATCCTTGAAAAGTCCTTGACCAATCCTTGAAGAATCCTTGAAGAATCCTTGAAAAATCCTTGAAAAGTCCTTGAAAAGTCCTTGAAGAATCCTTGAAAAGACCTTGACGAATCCTAGAAAAATCCTTGAAAAGTCATTGAAGAATCCTTGAAAAGTCCTTGAAGAATCCGTGAAAAGACCTTGAAAAGTCCTTGAAGAATCCTTGGAAAGACCTTGAAGAATCCTTGAAGAATCCTTGAAAATCCTTGAAAAATCCTTGAAGAATCCTTGAAAAGTCCTTGAAAAGTTCTTGAAAAGCGCTTGAAGAATCCTTGAAAAGTCCTTGGAAATACTTGAAGAATCCTTGAAAAGACCTGGAAGAATCCTTGAAAAGTCCTTGGAAAGACCTGGAAGAATCCTTGAAAAATCCTTGAAAAGTCCTTGAAGAATCCTTGAAAATTTCTTGACGAATCCTTGAAAAGTACTTGAAGAATCCTTGAAAATCCTTTGAAGAATCCTTGAAAAGACCTCGAAGAATCCTTGAAAAGTCATTGAAGAATCTTTGAAAAGTCCTTGAAGAATCCTTGAAAAGTCCTTAAAGAATCTTGAAAAGACCTTGAAGAATTCAAGAAAATTCCTTGAAGAATCCTTGAAAAGTCCTTGAAGAATCCTTGAAATGTCCTTGGAGAATTCTTGAAAAGTCCTTGAAGAATCCTTGAAAAGTCCTTGAAAATTCCTGAAGAATCCTTGCAAAGTCCTTGAAGAATCCTTGAAAATTCCTTGAAGAATCTGTTGAAAATTCCTTGAAAAATCCTTGAAAAATCCTTGAAGAATCCTTGAAAGGTCCCTGAGAAGTCCTTGAAGAAAATATTGTACAGTCTGTATGAAGCCAATCACATACCCAGGCCCCATTTGTTTTTTACTGCGCATGCTCGATGAAAAAATAGGACTCTGGAAGAATTCTATTCCAGAAGTCTGTGAATCACGGACTTCCGGCGACTCTGCGCATGCTTATAATAAGTCACCTGAGAAGTTGTTTCTTCGACTTCAATTGTTTCTTGCTCAGCACCTCAGGCCTAGGTTTGGTTTGGATTTGGAAGTTTGCCTGGTATCTTGATAGTGATCGTTTGCTTGCTAGCATTAGGGCAACCCTTATGGAGTCTCTTTCATCTTCTGCCGTTTTTAGGTTTGGATTTTAAGGCTTTATTTGACTGCATCAGGATTAATGTGTTTGTTTAATATCGTACAGTGGTTCATCAGACACCACAGATTCCAGTACACAAGAGGATTCACGGGGATCGAAAACTCTTGAATAACCCACAATTTTCATTGCCTTTGTCCAAATAAAAAGGCTTTAAATATATGACTTCCAATGAAATTGCATTGTTCAGAACAGCCAATCAACACAAAAATCGGATTCTTCCAGAGCCCTATTTTTTTGTCGAACATGTGCAGTAAGAAACAAATGGGTCTGGCTATGAGATTGGTTTGAACCATGGATACTAGACTGGTCATGTGTAGTACAATGTTAGTTAGTTAGTTAGTTAGGTCGGGCGCTAGCCCGGACCATATGAATCCTCCTCCTCCAGTCACTTCTGTCCATCATTGCAGTTCTTATTTCTCCAGTTGTTGCTAACCCAGTGTCATCAAGCAATGTGTCAATATAAGTCCTCTTCCGCTTTCATCTGTTGGTTCTCCCTCCATGCAATGTACAATGTACATGTATCTATTTACTATAAAATATTGATTAATTAATATCATGTGATTGCCAAATTTCAGCCCGATGCCAATTGTCGAAGAATTTTGACACTGTACAAGGCCAACCCACCAGGAAATTTAATGTAGGTCATTAATTTTAATTTAAGGAGTGAGCCCAAGAACAGTTTATAATAAGTGACTATATTCTGACCACATTCTAAATTCTCCTTTTATGATATATTTTTTTGTAATATTTTCATTGAAGTGCAACCCTGGATATTTCAAGTCGCATTTTGAAAATTGCATTTAGACAACCATCAATCATAATTCTAGGTGGTGAAGCTTTGTATGACACTAGACGGTCTAGACTGCATTTGATAGACGGTCGGCTAAATGCAATTTTCCAAATGCAACTTGAAACTTTCAGGGTAACACTTCAATTAAAACGGTAATTATTGTTTTCTGAGGGGGAATTTGGAACTTGATCACAACTAAGTCACTTACACTTACTCTTGCACTCACACCTTCAACGGGAGCCCCGACTGTTGAAACAAGTTGATGTTAAATTGTTGGCAATATGGTCTAAATTAAAAATACTGTATGTTGAAAAATATATTTCACTTCTTTTAAAAATTGGATACAAATATGAGCCATTTTGGGCTTGGGTGCCGCCATCTTGGATCTGATGACATCACACCGTAATGTCCCTACAACAATAGATCTATTGTTTTTAACAATAGGGACAGCTGTGAAATGTAATCAGATCCAAGATGTCGGCACCAAAGCCCAAAATGGTTCATACTTGTATCCAATTTAAATATATATATATATATATATATATACATGTATATGTCATTTCTCTTTGGATGAGTAAACAAGCGTAGCGAAGTGCACGAAGGAAAAGAGAAATTAGTTCCTAATCGAAAGGAAACACTGTCTATTGTTGTGCTGTCAAGTGCCAGCCAATCAGATTTTGCTAGATTAGTTGAATATGTAATGAGCGTCTTGTTTATAAGTGAATGTGTCAAGATTATTCAGTATCGTGGTTCTGATCTGACTCAAAAATAATGTCTAGTTTTATTAAGCTAGATGTAAAGTAAATAAAGAAGACTAGCTGATTAGAACCATTCCACCGCATATGTGCTTGTGTGTTGATCTTAAGATTAGGAAATATATTTTTCCATTTTTTCCAACATATTTTAAATTTAGACCATATTGCCAACAATTTGACAGCAACTTCTTTCAACAGTCAGGGTTCCCTTTAATAGTTTCGTTGTCTAAGGGACTAGCCATAAATTAGCAGGGAGGAGGGGTTGGAGAAGGGGTTTTGAATCCTCCAAAATGGAGGGTCATAAAAATAGGCCATTGAAAAAGGGGATTTATAGGAAGAAGGGGCAAAAGAGGGAGGAATATTTCATGCTTATTGTCGAGGGTTATATTCTTTAGCCTCCCCCCCCCCAACACACACACTGTAACCCTATAAAAGAAATGAAGAGCTGTGTGCCACAAGGGACCAAGTGCCCCTTTCAAGACATTTTATTTTTAAGCTATCACTTTTTGTATTTCTAATCAAAATTTCGAAGAAGAAAAACATCCTGAAAAAGGCACTTGGTCCCTTGTCGCACACAGCCCTTCAAATGCCAATTTTTGGTTATTAAGTCAGCATCTCTAACTAATGACTAATGATTTCCAAAATTAATGTAATGCGCCCTCCACTTCAAAAGTACATGTAGCTCTTCCAAAAGTAAATTTGGAAGGATTTAGTTCACTGTTGCATTTTAAAAGAACTTAATAATTCTATTATTATATTAATTATTATCAATTCATTTATTTCCAAGTGTGCAATTTCATGAGTTATTGAAGGACAGAAACAACAACCTTTCAATCTGCCCATACATGTCAATGACAAAAACACAGGTAGGGTAACCAGTGATTAGCTTACAAGTCATACTGCAACATTCATTGCATGTTTTATACATTAAATATTTTAGTATGTATTTCATTTTAGAAATTATAGGAGCAGTCACATATTAATCAAATATATATCTTACAAATCCCAAAGCTCGAGGGGAAATTTATTCATTTTTCGGAAATGTTATTCTATCACTTTGTAATCTTATTATTACAAAACTAAATTTATTTAGCTGTGAGCAATGTTTTCCAGAATGGTACTCAACTTTTTGTCATCAAACCATACAGTGTTGTACTGGGAATACTCACACTGGAAATTGCATAGTGGTGATGTGATGAATAGTTTCATAGAGTTATATATATATATATATATATATATATATATAGCTACATGTACTAGCCAAAAGACATTTGAAGAGATGAGTCATTTATATTTGCAAAAACAAAACCTGTGGAACATGCACAAAATTTGCTTGCATATCCCACATGGATAAAGTGTGTTTTTGAAATAAAGAGAAGAGCTTATGATTATTCATATTAATGGCAGCACTTATTAAAATAATTGTTTTTATTCATATATATGTAATGCCTGATTTGTGATCAGTCGTGTTTGCTGGGTTTCAACCTTCTCATTGCTTTAGTAACAGAAGGATGCTGTAAATTTCCAAACATATACATTTTTGGTTAGCAGGCATTGAATATAAGCAGCCATTGTAGCCTGCGTAGCAGGCTCTCGGGATATATTCAGAATATTAGCCGAGCGACCGGCTCCAATCGCTTGGCCTTCGGCCTCGCTCGGCTAACACTCTGAATATATCCCTGAAAGCCTGCTACGCAGGCTACAGCCATTGCAATGTACATGTACATGCATGTGCCATCGCAACATTTCAGATTTATGTAGAAATGATGCTTGAGTATTAGCACTCCTCCACTTACACAATGTAATGTACACAAAGTAAAGACACTGAATAAAGTGCTCATATTAACCAATGATGTGAGGTACATGTAGTACTACTTATTATGGTAAGTTAGAACAGTACAGGGTTGTCAGACAATGAGTAGAAATTGCAGCAAGACGTTTCATTGTGTTTTACAGCCAGAGTTTGTAATAAACATGCAAAGTCCACACCAGCTACTTATCGATATTGTTGTGTAAACCGATCAATAATCTCTATCAGTTAGGGATTCTAGTGTGGACTTGTGTCCATAAGTGATTCAAGTTCCGTTTTGTTAGGAGATTTTTTTAGGTTCGTGTTTAATACTGCACCAAGCGAGTATTGTTTGACTAGACATTTGCGATAAAATGGCAACGTTCTCGTCGTGAGATGGTCCAGAACTGGACCCGTGTAGTCTTCAGAGAACAAAATAGCTCTAAAACTCAGATTTGCAAGTTATTGAGAAAATGAACCCGGATTTTCTCCCTGTTTGATTATTCTGAATTGTCTATAACCATCTACATGTATTATCATCTGGATCATCTTTAAACCCAGAATTCAACTTATTTTTTTATTTAAAACCTGGACCCGGAAATGGGAATTACCACCACGCATGTATATGAGTGCCCCCCCCGTTCTCTCTCTCCCAGGGGGCTGCTAACAATTCAGAATTGTATGGTATAGTAATTAATTGTTCTTAATTTGGTTAATTTTAAAAGCTCAACGAATTTGTTTATCAGAACTGATTATTTAACATATATGTTCTTTTTTTTATGTTTACTCTATATAATATGTTATCATATATTTTGCGAATAAAAGTATTGTCTCGTTTATTGAATTTGTACGATGGAAGGATTGTGTGAAACAAGGGCGTAAGTGACTCCTGATCACATTTTAAATTCTCCTTCAAATTCTTTGTTTTCTAAGGGAGAATTTAGAACGTGATCTGTTATACATGTAGTTACTTATGCCCGTATTGCATACATTCTTTAATTATTCTGTTTTTACTTTCTCCAACAGCAAGTGACGTCTTTACTATGGAGTCCGCATCAACATAGTTCAGACTTTTATCTGTATCCTTTAAAAAGTATTCTTTGCCATGTTCCAGGTAAAAAATAATAATCAGAAAGGAAAAAAAGTTTGTGTTATTATTTTCCTTAAGATTAAATATCAGATTGTCGTTACTTGGTTATGGGAACATGCCAGGAGAGACAATGCTGTTTGAAGTCGATGGACGATCACAACGTTAGTACTCGTTATGTCATGTGCATTTTAGTATTAAATATCTGGGTAACAGTAATAATTATTAATATTGTATGAAATAAAGATTTCATTGGCCAATTAATGTCTGTTAATATGCTTTTTGACTTCAAGACCAATTTGTGCTCAAATGGTAAAACCCATCCTCCATCAGTCCACGTTTGGCTATCCCTAGTCAGTTATGACGTAACTACTGAGCTGCTTTCCCCAGAATGTCGTTTGGGATGATTCTATGGTGTTGATGATGGCTTGCAGCAATTTCTCTTGTCGGATTTCGAATGATAACTGCCCTAATTGTGGTCAAATAAGCCACTCTAAGAGAGTTAGAGGACATCCTGAAGTCTGATGACCACTGAAAACTACTTGGCTTGCTTTTAGTAAGCTTTGTGAGGGCATTTCACTGGGTTTGTGTTTCTGGCTTGGATACACACCCACAAAATCTGATCTTTTTACCCTACCAAACCTACTGGGTTGTGTTTTTGGTGTCGGAGTTTAGGTGTGAGTTGGGGCCAAAACTGCTTCTCTTGGTTGTAGGGTCAAAAAAATGTCCATTACCCAGAATGTATTTGGGGATTGGTGCTGCAAAATCGGGTAAAAAGAAATGCAGTGTAAGAATGACATGCTTTACAGTACACTTGATGTGTTTTGTGCAAACAAACCTGGTGGCTGGAAAGATAAAAGAAGGAATGAATGGCTGCATATTTTGTTTTTGCTGTTCAGGTCTTTCAAAATGTTTTTGAGTAAGAAGTCAACACAGGAAAGTGTGCATCTGTGACAAAACTCGTTGCCAGAGGCGAAAGTTTCATTGTCTGTCGATAAAGAGAAAATAACCGGCGAGTTACTTCGATCGACAAGGTTCATACAGTCATGGTAATTCAAAAATAATTTTCCAGGTCGTCTGGAAAAGTCATCGGGAAATTTGCAAAAATGTCAAAAGTCATAGAAAACTCATGGAATTGTATCATCGACCATTGGAATGTTTTGATGCTTGACGTGACTCGCAGAACTCTAGATAGATTAGTAGGTTCTCTTTCAGCGCTCTTCATCATTATCCATCTGCTACTTGATGATCTTGACTTGGTTGTTTTAAAACCGGCGGAGTCCTGGCTACATGCTAAAGATAATATGTTACGTTGAAATAAGGATATGCTCCATTGGTAGTATTCCTTCCTTTGTAAACGTTTTCAAGCAATATTAAAGTGGGTGCATGGACAGGCCCAGTTAAATGAAGTTTTCTAGTTTTTCTTGTCTCCTCAACAATCTAATTTGAGTCCTTGATTTGTTTAATTTACTCACGGAAAAGTCATGGAATTTCATTATAGCTTTCCTGTGTGAACACTGTTCGAAGCAACCTGTGGTTGCCGTGGTTGCCTGTGGTTGCCGGCTTATTTTGAAAGCCCTGCTATTGATTTCAAGTGTGAATGGGAATAGTTTTTAGCCGATTTTCAGTGCATTGAAATTGGCGAAAATCAAAGAAATGAATAAATGTCTCAAAAACAATGCGTTTTTCTCCAAAGTTTGGAGCCACACTGCAACCGATTACTGTTATAGCTCTGGCTTTAAGTCATTCATCGCTTGAAATAACATCGCTGGTGCATCATATTTCCAGCATGTCTAGATATGTTGCAATAATGTTTTCCAGTGACAACAACAACAACAACAACAATATATTTATTTATACTCATAAAGGTTTACAATATTGTGAGGAAAAAAAAAGGCGAATTAAAATAAGTTTTAAGTATGAGCTAACCTAGAATAACCTGCAGGTTAATCGAGCTAGGTAGCACGTATAATGTATTTAAATGTAGTTAATTGGTTGGGCTGTGGACCAAAAAAGAAAAGACACGAAAAGGAACATTGAAGTAGTTACTCATTTACTATAAGGACAAAAACGGATTACAGAGAATTATAGACAATGAAGCCGGAAACAAACAAGTGTTTGCAAGACAATGACCCTGCAATTAAGTAGAGTGATAGAAAAACAGCTTGTAAATACAGTGACATGCTTCATATTGGCCGGTTTTGGCTGCTTTAGTAGTCAAAGGGATGATGTGCTGTCAGATACGACAGCAGGTATAAAATCCCATCCATTCATAGGGTTGATTGAAGATAAACACTGTTATAATCAACTAAAAGTATATTACGGTATGCTAACCGCCGCGAGAAGCGATTAGCAGCTGATGTTTCGAGCGCTAGCCCTCCATCAGAGGAAAAAAGATCAAACAATTTAACCTCTGTTTGCTACAGAGACTTCAGTATCAGAGCTTACAACAAGACCCCTATAGGCGAATTCTTGTTTACGTTTTTTCCTCATTAGCATACATCAAACTTCAAGAGACGTACATACAAACACACAGAGTCCATAAATCGAAAGAGATTGTCACACTTGATAATCACCGAACATTTGATAGTGATATGGTAAATATATTTTGAGGTATGAGCGTTTAAAACTCTCAAAATTTACAAAGAATATATGGTTGTCAGCAACTCTTGCCCCCCAGCCCATTTTACAGTTTTGAAAACTCAATTTCTCCGTAAATATTTAACATATCAATCTCAAATTTTCGGTGATTACTACGTTTAAAATTCTCTTTCAACTGATGTAGTCTGTTTGTTTGTAGCGTGAAGTTTAATTTATGCTAATGAGGCAAAAATGTAAACAATGACGTCAGCAAGGATTCGCCTAGGCTCCGTGGTAATAGCCCGGGGGTCGACCCCTCGGGGAAGCCGCTGATATAGGTGCATATTGCTTTTACAATAGGCCTTTTGTACAAAACAGTAATGTGCTGACGTTATATCATTTCAATAACGAATACATCGTGCTCGTGATCCCACGGGCAAGGCTTTTCTGGAGGGCAAACATTTTTCAAAATGCTGTTTTAGAAAGATCGACAATCGATTGGAAGTGGAAAATAGCATTTACAAACAAGTTGTGATAATAACGCCACCGATCTCGTACAAGTGTGTTTAAATAAGTGAAGTCAGATGTTTGTTGTTCTCCAGTACAACCACGTGATTGTATCCCACGTGATTGTATCCCACGTGATTGTATCCCACGTGATTGTATCCCACGTGATTGTATCCCACGTGATTGTATCCCACGTGATTGTATCCCACGTGATTGTTTTTAATGCTGGACCATTGGGATGGAAAGAGAGGGATGATGTATGATTTCTCCAGTACTTGAGCTATATTCTTTTGGGTAATCTAAAACATTCGCATAGACCTTGCTTGACCTTTCTTTTCATCCTGAATGTTGTTAGGTTTGGCAGCACGATTTCCCGTGGCAGGTAACTCAGTGTGGTCTAGTGCCTGGAATAGGAACCCCCTCTATGACCATATTATTAGCATAGGTACGTGCACTGAACATCAATATATTTAACAATTATTGACCAAAGTCGAAGAGTACCGTAAAAGCTAAAAAGAGGGGGGGGGGGATTTAATAGAGAGGGGGGGCTTAATAGAGAAGGGGGGGGGGCTTAATAGAGAAGGGGGGGGGGGGGGGGGTTATTTAAAAAAAAGCAAACTGAAACAGAGTTATCTGTACTTTGAACTGTACACGCTTATAGAAAACTTAAAAACTGAACTTGAAAAGAAGAAGTTGAAATTAGCTCACATGAAACTACACGTCGGGGAAGTTATGTTAAGGAATAGAATACACGATTTTCTAAAGCCGCTTCGAATTACGAATTACGTGTTTTGTTTACAGCCTCAAATCGTTCGAATATTGTTTGGGAGAGTGGCACACACGCCCTGGTGTGAACACGTGACGGGATACATTTTTGTTTCGGTGAATAGTAAAACCTTCCCTGGCCCCGAGTGAAATCGAGAATCGAGGGGAAACAAAACTCACATTTTCCCCCCGAGGGGTCAGTCATTAAGTGATTTGTTATATAGCAAATATTGTAAAATTCCTTTTGCCTGATACGATGGGTGACTAGTTCCTGTTGAAACTAGTGTTAATCTGCGTTGGCGGGGTAGATAAACACTGGTATGATCAACTAAAGTCGATTAAGGTATGCTAATCACCTCATGATCAAGTGTTCAATTCTCACTAAGAAACCAAAGAATACGAAGGAGAATTCAGCATTTGATCTGTTGTTCAGGTGGATCAAGAGTCGCCCTCACGCTGGACGTGAACACCAGGAGGAGAGTGATCCACGTCAAATGCGACAGCGATGTCTTTGCACAGCAGTTTGCAATCAGGGTAAGTCAAACATCAACCTGGTTCCCAGGGGTCTTTACGCGCGTAATCCAAGGTGGCGTGACGCCATCTTGGATTAGGCGCGCAAAGATCCATGGGAACGAGTTGGTCAAACATAACATAGCCACAATATAACGTGCATTCTGATTCGCTGATTGGTGTTTTGTCATAGTACATAACATGCGCAAGCCGACAGAGCTGAACAACTAGGGCGCATGCGTGAGCTGACGGAAATCGGCAGGATTTTTGCCGGAAGTCGGGGATGGGTCGTGACACCTCGCCCCGACAGACATATCATGCAGTCGTACTCCAAAACGCCAAGTCTTATAATAATGTTGCTTTATTTATAAATACTCATATAAACCGTACTGATGTTATTTAGAGCCCCATTCTGTACAATGGATCACGTGATGGTCAGGTGCGCACATGTGACATTCGATTGAAAGGCGCGTGTTTACCAGTCATATGTCTGTCACACGGGCAGCATGCACCGGTCATTTGTATCAGGGTGCTACAGGATGAGAACTACGTACTGTCAAGTGCAATGAATGGATCGGTATGTACAAATACAGATATTAAGCAATTATTGGATGAGGTTGAGCATGATAGCGAAAATTATCAAGACAGAGGTCTGTTATCTGCCGATGCCGAAGGTTGAGTTTTTATAGTAAAAACAAAGCTAGCGAAAACGAATAAAATTGAAATGAAACACTGTAAATTGGTTTGTTTACGATCAAATTTCAAGATGTTTTGTTTCTTATTCAAGCTACAAATGTTTTTATTTAGAAGTTTAGGGAAAGTAAAGACTGGAAGCAGCTGAGGGCTTAAAGTGCAGATAAGCCCTGGCTAATTATATTTCTTACGAAGAGACTAGAAGCCATAGCCAAAGAATTCCGGAATAGAAAGTTGATTTATTTTATTTGTCGTGGTGTATTGGCCTTTCAAAGTTGCCCCAAAACGTGTCTTGGGTTGCCTGTGGAACGAAATTAAGCGCGCCAGAGCGCTTTACAAAATTAGCACTGGGTCTAGTTTGACGTCATCACCAGAACACGCTCGATGCGCCATTGCGTGAAATGCCTTGCCGAATAAAGCTCTCCGAAAAGTTCATCGCGATATTATCATCTTTCTCAGTTATCTATTCAATTATTTGCAAATATGCCAATGCTTTTTCCCGCGAAAAGACGAGTTCTGTTGATGACGTCACAATTCATTCTCGTCCCAGCCCCCGAACGTGCGCGAAAATTTATCTGAGCGAAAGCTTTTTTTCCCGATGATTTTCCCCTACCTTTTAAGGTCTTAGCTTAAAAAAAGCATAACTCGCCAGGGCTTATATGCGCTTTTGACTCAAAAAGCGAAATAATTTATCTACTTTCTAGCGTGAAATGTCATACTCTGAATTTTGAATGTCTAACAGACCTGAAACAATCAAAGTCAGGATCCGGCTAAATCACAGATCGAATTGGAATTTAGCGTGTTGGTTTTTGTGGAGGGAGGAAAACCGGAGAACCCGGAGAAAAACCCTCGAACCCGGAGAAAAACCCTCGAACCCGGAGAAAAACCCTCGAAGCAAGCGCGAGATACCAACAAATTCAACTCATATGTGGCGCCGCGAACGGGTATCGAACCTAGGCCACAGAGGTGAGAGGCGAAGCGTTTAACCACTGCGCCACCCGGACTCTCCCACACTTACTTACCATCGAGCGCTACTTACAGATAATACCGAATGTTTGTGTCGTAGATGAAGTTGTGGGACACACGCATGTGTAAGTCAGTACAGGACTATTTTGGTCACAATAACAAGATGACACACGGACTACAATTCTACGTGGACTCGACGGATACCCTGATCTTTGGAGGTAAACAGTTTGTTTTCTTAGATATTTGTGGTTTTCGTACCATCGGTAACGTCACACGTTCTATTTTGTTTGTTATTGTCTTTATTTGTTGTTATTACCAATATCAGTAGTATAGAAGGTACGAAGTGGACCCTTTTTTGGGGGAGGGAGTTGTAGACTCCAGTGGTTGTGGTTCTTTTCTTTCGAGCAGTGATTACGTAAGGCTTGTTATGTAAGGGGTTAGATAATGGCACGAGAGTTCTATGTGATTTAGAGTGCCGAGCATTCTAAGAAGTCTTAGAACATGGTCACACCCACTCGACCAATCAGCGTTCCCCATTTCAACTGTCTAAATCCCATAGTTAAGTAATTAGTATTCTCTATATAGAGAATACTAATAAGGCTATGAAACAATAGAAAACAATAGCCTTATGAGTATTCTCTATATAGAGAATACTAATCAGTTACTCCCCTTGTCTAGATCCTGTATATTATTTCGAAATGTTCAGAGTTTCTTACAGTAGTTGCCAATAATTTCAGAATAGAATGTCTCGTGGATGTGACCAAATTCTAAGACGGTTAGACAATTAACACGAGTTCTATGTGATTTAGAGTCCCTCGCATTTTAGATAGAAAACTACTCGCGCAAGCGCGCTCGTGGTTTTCTATCTAAATGCTCGGCACTCTAAATCACATAGAACTCTCGTGCCATTATCTAACCCCTTACATAACAAGCAGGTCAAATCCTGAACGAACCTGGTTCCCCAGATTTCGTGTTCATGGTTCACAGGCGGCTATATATATAACAGCATTTTATTTAAGAAACTTAATATACGATCTCTCTGCCAAGTCTTTAATCAAAAGACGGATATCAGTGGCTTTCCCCCCTAAATAACATGCTCATTTTGATTAGCTACTGACCGTCGTTACCGCCTCATTAGTCCGCGTTCAGTGCTCGCTCGCTCTCTAAGTCTATAAAACCTTTCTCGCGGTGGGATGATATTGAAAGAGCTTTCAATAATCCCTTAAAGTGTCTATGAAACGAAAATTGTTTTGACTTAATTTTATGAAACAAGGTTTAAGTTATCGGCTTCTGTTGTTAGAACTGAATATCCTACCCTCCAAAACTGCAAAAGCTCAGTCGAACATAGCAAAATTCATGCGACAAATTTCGCTCGGTCAGAAGCATGTAAATTAGGCCTGTGACGTAAATACCTTTGCACGCGCTTTTGTTTTCAAACTCTAAACAAAAGCGACTGCAAAGGTATTTACGTCACAAATGTGTTCCAGGCCCCTTAGAATCTGTTGCACAAAAGGTGGTTATTTTGGGTCAGGACAAATTGTTTTTTCCATTTGAAATGTTCTTTTACATCAATTTTTATGTATAGTTATGTAATGTTAAATAATTTTCCCTTAAAACTGTAAAAACAAAAAATTCGATTCATAGACACTTTAAATGGCAACGTCGTATTCTTAAAGACTCTCTGTCAACCGTTACGTGTTGCGTGAATGCGATAAAACAATTGCGATATAATTTAGCATTGTTTTAGTATTTCCAGAAGGTACGTAACAGTAGCAAAGCGTTACGGTTGACATAGAATATTTAATGTGTACAAAAGTAGGAGCTTATCTGTTGCGAACATGATTCAAAAGTTGTCTATTTAAGTTATTTTCCCTGGTCAGGTATCCATCAAAATAGCGCGATCTCATTGGCTGTTAGGCGGCCCGCTTTTCTCTCAGTACGGACCTCCCGACCCGGATCGCTCATGAGCATGGCTTCTGTTGTTCTTTATAAACATACGTAAATTGTCTTGCCTTCTTGGAAACGGTAATACTGAACCACTTTAAGGCTGGTTTTCACTAGCGACGGAAGCGACGGAAGCAGAAACGTAAGCGTAAGCGTAAACATAAGAAACTAATGTTCTAGTGAAAATGAACACGACGGAAGCATAAGCATAAGCCTCGTTCAGAAGCGAAAACCTCGCTGGCATGCTATATTTACATTGCAAAGGGCCTGAGAATGAGTATTCTGATTGGCTAAATTCATCTGCTTCCGCTTCTGCTTACGTTTGACTAGTTTTCACTGGAACGGAAGCGACGGAAGCAGAAGCGGAGACGTAAGAAGAAGGAAACCTTCCGTTCCTTCCGCTTATGCTTCCGTCGAGCTTACGCTTCCGCTTACGTCTCCGTTTCTTGATTTTCACTAAAACGTAAGGCTCCTTACGCTTCCGCTTCTGCTTCCGTCGCTAGTGAAAAGCAAAGAAGAGTCGAACACTGAAAGCTGTTACAGCAACAGTGAATTGTATTATCCAGCTCACGAAGAAAAATATTCTACAAGAAAACAAAAACTTTCCCAACACATCTGCCAACAACAGTGAATAGTACTCGGACCTACAAGACGAAGAACTCGCACCAATTCAATAATTTACCGAAGGAAAATGACCTACATCTATTTACGATATCTATGGTACACAAAGATTCTGCTAAGCTATCAGTAATACTAAAGAAACGGAAGAATACCTGCTACTAACCTCAATATCTTGCGTGTGTACATTTTACATAAACATGGCGGAGTGCAAGATCGAGCCCTAGCCGTTAGAATCCTAATTTCATTTTCAGTGCAGTTTGCAAAGATGCTTGAATGGTATTTTCCTCCTTGAACCTGTTCTGTGGCACAAATGAGTGGTCACAGAATGTTCAAAAGTTTAAATCCCTACAAATGTCTTGGGCGTTCTTCGGATAATTTCACTAGCCGCTCTATAAATACTAGAGCCGTAGGCGTAGGAAGTAAAACATGAAGCCAAGTACGACGTCGTTTGCGATCAAAAGACAGGAAATGTCGAGAACGATGCCAGAAGAGTTCTTGGCCGGAGTAACAGTTGTAATTTTGAAGCTGGCTGCACCTTGAATTTCAACTTGATTTGTCAAGATCCTCAAAAGGAGACGTGCATGTAGCTGTACTTCATGACTCTGACTCTGTTGTCTGTTTGAATACACTTTTTCGCGATAACAATGTTGTCTAACTCTATTTACTTTATCATTTGATAGCAAGATTCGATTTTGAGCTGTAATTTGCTCTTAAAAACCGTGAACCACACACAATGATTCACTTGCAGTTGCATTGAGAAAATCAGATCAGAACTGACTGAAGTCGAAAACTTGTGACGTGACGGCTTTGTCAGGTGACTTTCTACATTTGGGGCATGACAGCTAAATGGCTTCTGTTATTTGTGGAGCTTTGTAGTTTCACCGTATTTTTTTAGAATTTGTCGGTACTGGAAAAAATAAAACGTTATTACCGGCCTTGGTCGGTTCGTATAAGGAACAACTTGACCCTCGGTCTTGGAAACGACCCCACCATATTTAAGAAATAGCCATGATCGAGATCCCCCCCACAAAAAAACAACAACAACCAAAAAAACACAATTTTCCCATCTTCAAAATTGCTAATTTAAGAACATAAAAACTTTGATTTGTTTTTCATTTCAGCTGGTGAAGACTCCTTGCTCGTATCTGGAGCGTGCGCAGTGGAGAGCTCATCCGCACCATTCCCTTCCCTGACGACTGTGACCGAGAGCTGAGTTCCATCCCAGCTCTGTACTATGCTGATGAATGGGGTGGACCAGGCGGAATGCCAGGGCTGTTGTATGGGACACGCGATAGGATTTCCTTCTATAGCTTGTAAAGAATAGTGAGAGAAGTGGAGGTGTGGGGGAGGGGGGGGGGGGGGGGGGGGGGGGGGGGGTGAATGTGAATTGTAGTCACAAAAATATAGTATTCCAAGTACGATGGGGACAGTCACACGAGATATAGGGATTCTTGGTCTACCGTGCGAGCAGAGAATCTTTTTTCTTTCCTTTTCCACCAAGAACCGAGAGATAAAAGGATCCTCTGCTACAGTCGGGGCATTCTGAGCAGTATTAGTGAAAATAAATATATACAAACAATTTTGACGACGGTAACTTCGCAAAACAGGTATTATAAAAGCAAAAAGAGCTTGCAGCTTTGTTTTGTGATCGTTTCCTTTGAACCTTAACGTACCACTAGGTTCAAATTTTGACGTATCAAAGTTATTTTTTCTTAATATTCATAAAGTAGAGTTGCTATATTATAAACAGAGTCCAAACCGTGTTTCGATACGACGACGGGAAGTCTTATTTTTGAACTCTGAGTAGTGAATCTAAACGTCCGCCATTACTGGAGGCCGTTACCTTTGTTCAGCTTTATTCAGTGGAAGTAATGTCATACGCGCACCGCTCGCCTGCACAACACAACGCCTTGGAGGCATATTTCTACTAAAAACTTATTCTCGTACACGAAAAGACGTTATACAATTTATTATTCCATTAGAGGTTCGCGCGAAATAGTGTGAATAAAAGTAGCCACGCTAGTTGTCGCGTATGACATCACTTCCGCTGAATAAAGGAACGGCTTCCAGTAATGGCGGACAGGATTTTACCGGTAAATTGTCCTAAATTGTGTGGCTTAATTTCCTTATTTGGGAATATTTTTTTACTATTTTACTAATTTGGATATTTCTAACACAGATTGACCGAGTGACGCCAAAATCGAAGTGGTAAAATTTCGTCGTAGTGGCACTTTAAAGGTTCAAATTAATGCCATGAATTAACAAATAGAAGATTGTTGTCCTTGTTCTATAACGAATAATGCACGCCCGAGGCACTGCAAAACTGCGGGTGGACGAGTGGATTTAATAATATATAACTAGTAAGGCAACAAAGAGTATTCTAACTATGTGTAATCAGCCACATTTCACAGAGGATCGCCGGCGAACCACATTTTCACATAGTATGTTTTATCGTTTTATTTCATGCCTTTACATACTCCATAATATAAAACTCGATCCACGCGGAAAGAAATTATCGAGCGTGCATTATAAGAAAATCGAGCACGCTGAGCAGCCAATGAAATCGAGCGTTCTTAGGATGATCCCATAATTTAATTATGAAGAAAGATAGAAGAGAAATGTCTTTTGAACGTAATATATTTTCTAAACCGAAAGAACTCGACCCTAAACGCCATTCCATCCGAGTCTCTAATGAACTTCCGCCATTTCTATTTGTTTTTACAACAAAAGGAAAGAAAGATAAAAGGAGAAGCAATATCATGAGCTTCTGGTTATAAGGGCATATTGTCAATCGAGCTGAACTTTGAAGGTTCAAGTAATGCCGTGATAGAAAGATAGAAGAAATTGCATGGCACGTTTTTTAAAGTGTATATCAGGTCAAATATTTTTATCAATATCGATTCTACACCAAGTTAATAGTATAATATTTCTTGATTTAATTCTTGCGCAATGTGTTATAGAGGTTTATATTTATCATATAGTCAAGCCGGTGACGTAAAACCGGTCCTCATTTATTATTCAAAAACATTAAGGGATAAATCACCTTTGGTAAACATCGGTTATATTTGAAGCTTCTACTAGTGATTTTACTAAAATATGTTTTTTTCAAAATAAGAAAACTGTTTAAATCAAAAGGAATGACAGTTTTGTTGTCCCAATTCGGGTCACCTGACTTTTCCCTTAAGTAATGTTTTCTTGTTTTCCTGTATCTCAAGAGGAAAAGTATAAATGTCTCTAATTGGAAAACAAAGCACTAAATCCTCTGGAGAGCTGTCACATGATCTGAATTGGGACAACAGATGTACAAGCTAAATCGGTCTATTCCCGAATCACGTAAAATTTACGTCATTAGCATATTGGAAATAGAAACATCTATAACTCAGACGGAATACCCAAATTAATAAATATTCTGCTATTCAACTATTCACTTATGAAGAATCGATATTAGTGATACAAATGTTTGACCATGTATACACTTAACACGCAGCATCTATTTTGACTACAAGCCATAGCTTTTACCCTTCCAGCCTCTTCTCTATGTCTATATTGGTAAATTCTCCTCCTGATTGGCTAGGCAGCCGCTGTCTATTGGTAAACTCTCCTTCTGATTGGCTAGGCAGCCACCGTCTATTGGTAAACTCTCCTTCTGATTGGCTAGGCAGCCACCGTCTATTGGTAAACTCTCCTTCTGATTGGCTTGGCAGCCACCGTCTATTGGTAAACTATCCTGATTGGCTAGGCAGCCACCGTCTATTGGTAAACTCTCCTTCTGATTGGCTAGGCAGCCACCGTCTATTGGTAAACTCTCCTTCTGATTGGCTAGGCAGCCACCGTCTATTGGTAAACTATCCTGATTGGCTAGGCAGCCACCGTCTATTGGTAAACTCTCCTGTTTGGCTAGGCAGCCACCGTCTATTGGTAAACTCTCCTGTTTGGCTAGGCAGCCACCGTCTATTGGTAAACTCTCCTTCTGATTGGCTAGGCAGCCGCCGTCTATTGGTTAACTCGCCTTCTGATTGGCTAGGCAGCTGCCGTCTATTGGTAAACTCTCCTGATTGGCTTAGCCAGGCGCCATCTGTCGATCGACAGTCGACCCTGCGCGCTGCAGAAGAAGTTTTTCCACAGTTTTCTCGATCGCTAAGTTGAACGGTTGCGTGGTTATGCTAAAAATTTAGACCCCTCTCTTGGTTTCTATAGACTTTGATAGTTGATTCGGGCTGCGCCCCTCCAGCTATTTGCCGACACAAACCTCGAGTTCACAGTCTAGTTGTTGAATGTTATTCCGTTCTAATTCTTTGTTACATGTTATATATCTGGAGCTCGACGATTTAAATTGAGTAATGATAAGTACGAATAGTTAGAAATAAAGGTAATTACGTATTCGTTTCATATCAATTATATTGGGTGGTTACAGTATGGTTATCACGCGGCTAAATCTCGGTTTCTGGGAAACTACCCACCCACCCCTCCCTTTGATATGAATCGTTCTATTAATGATTCACCATTAAAGGTTAGGGTGAAGTGTGGGAGAGGGGTGGGTTTCCTAGAAATCGTGATCTGTTATCTCTGTGGTCGCATTTGGTGTGTACGACCGTGGTCGCGTCGACTACGTTAACCCTCGGAATCCCTTCGAGAATTTCCAGGAATACCGAGCACGTTATCGATTCGTTCATCAAAGGGAAAGCAATTTTTCGATCGACTGTCATGAAGATAAAAACCGCCAATCTATGTTTGCACAAGCTCGCGCCTTCGGCACTCGCTCTCCGGCACTCGCTCTCCGGCATTCGCTGATTGCGACTTCACAACCCTCCGCCTTCGACGCTCTATATATCAATAAACTTGGCGAGAAGGACCCAGGATAGTGTCAGAGGCAGTCGCTTTTCAGTGTACACATTACTCCTAGTAGATACAGTATTACCAGTAATTATGTTCGTGTACAATAACTACAGCCAATAATTCCTAATCTAACTGCTGTAAATCTGCATGGAGACGGCACGTATAATAAATGTAGCTTACGAGGCCAATATATTCACCGCTCTGTGCGTTTATGAGAGAGGATACTAGCTGTTCCTGTTAAAATTGTTTTAATAATTTGTTCACTTTTCGATTTCTAGTGGGTTAAAATACGTTTTCATGTGAATTTTTCCTTCGAAACGTTTCCCCCCCAACCCCCGCATATTTCGTATGAGTGGGACAAACTACGGCACGGCTACTGTACGGCATTCCGTGACATTGAAATGGTTTCCCTATTGTATTTGTCCTGCTGGTCCAATCAAATTGCAGAGTTAGGTACAGCACCGTTACGGTCAGGCTAGGGACATGCCGTAGTTTGTCCCACTCGTACGAAATCTTCCCTAATAGTCGAGATTCGTATTCGAAAATTACCGCTGAATGCAATGAATACAGACGCAGGGTTAGCCTCATTCTGAAGTTAAACATTCTTAAATACCAGCGAGAAGGTGCAAAACGCCAAGCTTTCACAATACGCAGAGTTGTGAGTAGCCCACCTACTCGCTGGTATTTATGAATGTTTAACTTCAGAATGAGACTAACCCTGCGTACATGCGTTTGTAAGCAAAGTGTTATTCAGTGGGATCCGTAGCCTGCTATGCAGACGTATTTTTTCACTCATAAATTCGAAGAAAAAAGTAACGTCTGCTTACCCGAGCGCTTAATTAGTTTCCAATATGCAAGCACGACGTCAGCACGTTTGTTTTATTTTTCTGCCCAATCAAAGCCATTGTTAGAATTTTAGTGAATTGGCGCGCCAGTGAACTCTCCTATGATTGGTCAATGGCAAATGTATTGTCTGAGCCTTTTAAATGCAACACGTTACTTTCCAGGATATGGAAGGTAAAATCTGATTGATCACAATGAGGTGTGCATATTGGAAACTAATTAAGCGCTCGGGTAAGCAGACGTTACTTTTTTCTTCGAATTTATGAGTGAAAAAATACGTCTGGGATCCGTAACTAGTGACTGGAAAGCCATAACCAAATATGGTATTCAACTACTCCAACTATTCCAAATATGGTATCCTTCCAAATATGGTACTGAGCCGTTTCCAACTTCTCCAGATATGGTAATCATCAGTAACACATTCAAAATTGTTCTGCGAAACCTCCCAAAATGGAAATATGGCTATTCTTGATAACTATACGCAAAATTTGACAATGTTCAATCTGTTTATCGTCATCTCTTCCCCAATTTCGGTTTGAATATGTTTCTATTTCTAAACTGTGCGACCTAAAGGTTACCGACATAAGGATAACCGATAGACTGCACAAATTCCTCGTGGCACGAGTCAAATTTCCTTTACGTGGGGGGTGGGGGATGGGACAATAAAATATTTCACTTTCCTCGCCCCCCTCGCTCTAGACTCGGTCCTATTCCTCTCTCGGTCAAAAATAGTGAAAACTCGCATTAGTGAACAGTGACCAAGAAAAATAGGCTCAAGTACGGTTTCTGGGAAACTACCCACCCACCCCTCCCTTGGATATGCATCGTTCTATTAATGATTAACAATTAAAGGTTAGGGTGAAGTGTGGGGGAGGGGTGGGGGTTTCCCAGAAACCGGGATTGATCGAAAAAATAAGGGGACTTGCTCTCGCAGGCTAATTACAGATCATCAGTGTTGTCCTAAAAAACCTCCCAAAATGGAAGTATGGCTATTCTTTATAACTATTACACAGTACTATGTTTCTCATCATCTCTTCCCCAGTTGGTTTTGAATTAACCTGCTAAATAAATAAATAAAAGGGGGAGAGAAGAAAAAGAGCCTGATAAAAATGATTGTCGGGTCATTTTCCGCCTACTGTCACGAATCATGTCACGAATTTTGCGCGAGCCATCCAAGCCAATCAAACCGTAATTCAACTGCGCGTGCCAGAAGTCGCACTGTTACTGAAATATACGAACCAATCAGAATACCGCAATGGTTCGACCAATAAGCAAAAAATACCAGAATTTAGTCTGTTTACACGGGCTTCAGCATGTCTTTGTAACAGGCCCTCCTCTCCCTTCTCTCCCTTCTTCGCGCGCGCTGTGAATTAATAGGAAAGGATGTAATAGTTCAAAGCCGACAATGAGGACTGGACGGGATTTCAAGTCCGCGCAATTAGTTCCAGTCCGAGGCGCAGCCGAGGACTGGAACTAATTGCGCGGACTTGAAATCCCGTCCAGTCCGAATTGGAGGCTTTGAAATGACATCTCATTGTCATTAATTATTCGGGAGGGATGTTGTTTTTATTTCGGGTACAGGTTGACAATTGATTTTTTTCATCATAATTATAGACTACAAGGGTTGTGATTGTTATTTTGTCACGGTCATTTCAACAAACGGCCTGATAGCGTAGTGGACAAGACAGCGGACTAATAGTCAAGAGCAGCCATGCGGATGATGGTTCGAGTCACACTGGCCACCGATTTTTATTTCCGTCTTCTCCTTCACTTCTCCATGTAAAGTCATACTTATGCTGTAATCCTGGTAGCTTAATTAGGCCCAACACATGCGTGAATGATACCCAATGAGAACACAGATGAACATCACTAGTGATTTGGATCAAAATTAATTCAGTCCTTGGACTGGAACAAAATTAATTCAGTCCTTGGACTGGAAAAAAATGGTTGAATGTAGTTCTGGGAGTAGTTTCCGGGGTTTCAAGGATTGTCATGTGATCGAATTCTGGGCACATGGTTGGTTGGTTACCTCATGAATAATTAATGAGGATGAGATGGCTTAATCCCAGTTGGGTTTGAATATGATGTCCCAGTTTCTAAACTGTGCGACCTAAAGATCGCCTTTCTTCGACACGCACTTGTCACAGACCCTCACAGGGTGATCCCAGGCTCTGGAAGGGACAGTTCGCCTATGCTTTGAACAATTACCACAAAACCCTTGCCCGCAGGATCGACAGTGGTGCTTATAATCATTAGCCTTGAACTCGGCTTTGCAGTTAAAACACTCCGTGATTTGGGAGTCTGGAACCCAGTACCCTGGCCTCGCAGCATCGGTAATGATTTCCCGCGGGTAATCCATGGCAATCCCGAGGGTCTCCACAGCCGACTGTACTCCTTCGATAACTCTTCTCGCGGCCAAAGGACCGAGGGTTTGTTCGACTAGAGTGCTCGTCTTACTGTGACTTGACTGGGAGCTGGAATCTGAATCTTCGTCGAGGGCATCAGACAACTGACTGTTGCGAAAAAATATAGGACATTCTGTAGCCACTGGTTATTAATGCCAAGTTTTCACTAGCGACATACGAATAAGCACAAGCAACATACACAGGCGCAGTGACGTATATATCATTAACGATTCTTGTTAAATTCACAGGTGAGAGAAGAACAAGTGCCTGCGAATGCTTGTGTTACTTGTGCTTATGTCGTTACTGAAAAGCAGACAACTAGCTTATCAGATACTATCATGGAAGTGCGAAACGTGCACTCTATTGGTCGATAGCTATGTGTTATTAGAGTACAGATACACATGACGTCACATTGCTCTGATTGGTCGATAGCCATGTGTTATCAGAGTACAGATACACATATGACATCACACTGTGTGCTCTGAATGATCGATAGCCATGTGTTATCAGAGTACAGATACACATGACATCACACTGTGCTGTGATTGGTCGATAGCCATGTGTTATTAGGGTACAGATACACATATGACCTCACACTGTGTGCTCTGATTGGTCGATAGCCATGTGTTATTAGGGTACAGATACACATATGACCTCACACTGTGTGCTCTGATTGGTCGATAGCCATGTGTTATTAGAGTACAGATGGCGTCACACTGTGTGCTCTGATTGGTCGATAGACATGTTTTATCAGAGTACAGATACACATGACGTCACGTTTTGCTTGAAATCATTTCCTCATCTCCTTTTTTCGCTAATTATTGTAGAAAACAAAATAGATTTAACAGACGCGCCGCTTGACTGCGTCTCATGATGTACGTTTTTGTTCTTGTCACGTTGTGACGTCATCTGTGCACCATTCGAGGACAAAATGACGTGTATTAATTTGTTACATACATTCTATAACGATAGTAACTCATACCTCATGTCACATAGCGGATGTGGTTCCCCTGCGACTGGCAGATCGACAGTATAGCACCCGTCACACACGCGAACGGGTTGCGTACCCCAGCCTCGCTCTGGTACAGGTTTCTTATTGGCCGAGCAGCCCTCACAGAAGCCGCCACCACACGCACGGCAATGGTGTTTCTTTTCTTCCGGTGTGAAAACATGCTGGCAGTTTTGACAGGCCTACAAAATATCCAAGGGGTCAAAACATGAGTACAGTGTGACATGGTCGAGGCGAAGCCGATTTCAGGGCGAAGAATGACAAAGACAGTTGTCCGAGTTATCTTCCCGAACCCGAAACATCAATGAATCGAACGAGAGTTAAACGTCATGGAAGCTGCGAAAGTTATGACCGCTGAACTCGGCTGAACCTAAGGACAGTGTGTAATTTTCTAAGATCTAAGAGAATAAAAAAACTTCTACTAGATAGAGCAAGAGAACAATATTAGCATATAAATTATGTGTACATAGTATAGTGCAGCGTAGGTAGGATAAATTCAAATCAACCTTTCATATTGTACCTTCTACTAATTATCATTATTTTTACTTTGATGTTCCTATATTTGTCCTAATGCAGTGTAGAGCTACTTTACGGAAATGCCGTAATAAACCATTATTATTAATATCATTATTATTGTTATTGCTATTCAGCCGAGTGTTGTTATTAACCGCCTCACTGGTTAGCTCAGTTGGTAGAGCACGGTCTAGAGTGCGGGAGGTCGGGGGTTCGAATCGCGGCCGTGTCCTTGGTATAAGGGGCATATATAAGCCGTTGGCCTTGTCTCCCTCTACTTCTAATCAGTATTTGTAGGGGACGTGAAAGAACCTGGTTTGCTACTCGAAAAAGAGCAGGGGATTGTCACCCAGTACAGCAGCCTGGCCATTGTACTAACCACACACTAAAAAAATGTAAACTGCGTGGCAGCTATCAGCGCCGTATAATCAGTCTGTAACCTCAATGACAGGATGTCAGTAATTGTAAAGCGCCATGAGACTGTGGTGATATGGCGCTATATAAATATGGCCATTATTATTATATTATTACTATAACATAGGGGGCATGATTACTGAATTCTGATTGGCTTACGGGCTGTATTGTTATGTAATAGGTGAGGCAATCAGATACTAACTAAACGACGCAGTTCTAAGCTGTTCAACATGATATTCGAGCTATCCTGTATACTGCCGTCCTGACGGTTGTACACAGGCTATATTCGAGCACGACGACTGAGATTTTATCGTCCTAGAGAGCACCAAATTTTCAAGTTTCCAGCAATTGCTTGTTCTTACATTGATTTCTGAGTTGGGTATCCAGTATTCGGGCGCCACTTGATCAGCGATCCAACTCGACATAGCGCGGCTGGAGGGCCCACTGTACGTACCCATAGTATCTGATAAGTACTTGAAGCTGTCTAGCACACGACGTGATACATTACTGGGTTCTATGGGAGACGTGTTGTCCTTCAGAAAGGAACAAAATATTTAAAGTTAAAAGTTAATTAAAGTGCAAGTAGCGCCATAAAACAACATCAACTCTTTTTGCCCCAAATTATATTTCTAATATACTTAAGTTGTCTAAATTTGTTTTCTTCGAGAGAGACTGGAACAGCAATTCAACTAGAATAAAAGTTACCCTAATTGCGGGATTGATTCATCTTCTGATATCACAATTTAAAGCTACGGGATTTTATTGTAGTTTACTCTTGGGAGGGAGTTGGATTTATCTTATGACGTCATATAATCCACGACAAGTAACCAAAATTAGGGATTAGATGTCAGAAATTTTACAAAATCTGCAAGATTAATACCTTTTATGGAAAACAAACACAAGAGTTCAATAACAATTGTTAAGTTTTTGAAATGATACTTGCGCATTACAGTACCTCTAACGTTTATCTTGTTGTCGTCAATATCAATGCTATATCGAATTAAATGAGCTATGTCATGCTGTTGCGCATGTGTGGAGTCAATGTTTGGTGGCTGTTAATTGGCTACAAACAGTTAAAGGGGCTGTGTCATGGTTTTGCGCATGTGTGGAGTCAATGTTCGATTGGTGGCTGTTAATTGGCTACAAACAGTTAAAGGGGCTGTGTCATGGTGTTGCGCATGTGTGGTGTCAATGTTCGATTGGTGGCTGTTAATTGGCTACAAACAGTTAAAGGGGCTGTGTCATGGTGTTGCGCATGTGTGGAGTCAATGTTCTATTGGTGGCTGTTAATTGGCTACAAACAGTTAAAGGGGCTATGTCATGGTGTTGCGCATGTGTGGAGTCAATGTTCGATTGGTGGCTGTTAATTGGCTACAAACAGTTAAAGGGGCTGTGTCATGGTGTTGCGCATGTGTGGAGTCAATGTTCGATTGGTGGCTGTTAATTGGCTACAAACAGTTAAAGGGGCTATGTCATGCTGTTGCGCATGTGTGGAGTCAATGTTCGATTGGTGGCTGTTAATTGGCTACAAACAGTTAAAGGGGCTATGTCATGCTGTTGCGCATGTGTGGAGTCAATGTTCGATTGGTGGCTGTTAATACGCCTTTTGCAGGAAACAGTCACGTACTGATATAATACTTTGTTACCGAACGAATTGAGTTCGTGATCCCCATGGGAAAGGCGTTGCCATGGATGCTGGACGGCAAGCTATCTTTACAACCACTGTTTTAGAAAGGTGGAATAATAGCATTTACAAACAGGTTTTGCTAATAACACTACCTCGTACAAATGCATTTAAATGAATGAAGTTAATTTTGTTGTTGTCCAGTACAACCCACGTGATTGCATTCCTGCAAAAAGCCCATTGGCTACAAACAGTTATTTAGGGAGCTCTATGAAGAAATCGTTTGACTATCAAAACAATTGTGGCAGGATTACAGAGTATGAGAATTGCTTGGGGGGGGGGGGGAGTTGGCAGCTGTACATTGAACCACAATCCCTTGCGAGCCCAACACAGTCAAACTAAAACGTAGACATCCTCTGACCTCTTAAATGACAGTATATTGGTAACAGCACTTGTACTGGCTTGTTTTTATGATATAAAACCATTTTCCCGCGATCTTATAGACCTCATTCATAATGGCCGCCACCTAATTTGCATAAATTGGAAGATTAATGTGTACAGAGAAACTATTGCTACCACATGAAAGATCGCACCTAAATTAGTAATTGACCACAGTTTGAAAGCAATGTTTCGAATTGCTGTCGAGTTATTGGCATTTTCAATGTAGAAAATACATGAAAGCGAGGCTGTAAAGGCCTACATGGTATTTCTCATACAAATCTCTCTAATTTCAAATCGCTGTAACTTTACAGCCTTTTATGCTACAACACTCAAATTCTACACAATCACCAATGTTCGTATGCTCTTTCGCATGACAACGATGTTGTTTTTCATACATTGAACATGTGGCAAAACTGTTAAAATACAGAGACCACGCCCTTATGAATGAGGTCTATAACAGATTTAAAAAACCTTAGTGCGCATAGGATTGTGGGTAAAAGTACAAGCCGCCATCTTTTTCGGTATATACTTCATGGTAGTGTTTCGTTCCATATAGTGTCCCTGCATAATACTGTAAAACAGTAGAGAAAATGATTATGCAGGGAGACTGTGTGGAACGAAACACTACCATGAAGTATATACCTCTTTTTCGGTACGGTGGTTTGTGTCCAGCCCACAATGCATCAAGGCCTCTCGTTGATTTGAGTGTTGTGTGTCAGTTATAGAGACATATATTTTAAAACTAGAGGTAATCGAAGATTATTGAAGTGCGTTCGATTTGTTGTTAGAATCATCTGTGGGAGCTGACTGAGAAGAATCTGTTTTGCATATTTTGTGGCCTAACGAAAAAAATAGGCCTATAATGTTACATGCTGAATGAAACATCTTTTTTTTACATTGTACCAAGAAGTTATTATATGTAAATAAATTACTTCTGTAATATTTCAAAATGCAAAATTGCAAATGTGAGTTATTTGTTACTGCAAATGATCGCTGGTCACCAAGTACAATGACTTGGTTCACATAGTTTGTGACCACGTTGGGTCAGATTGTTTGTGTTCAGCACAAATTCGAGTGAATTTACTTGCTTATTCATTTTTTTAGCTTTCAGGGTGGGCGCTTATTCGAGGTGGGCGCTTATTCGAATAAGTACAGTATTAGATTGGGGGTTCCAAGAATGTTCTGGTTTTCAAGTGTATCTTGGCCCCTTATCGTAAAACGTGCCCTCCTAATGATTTCAGATTGGCTCTCAAAAGCCAATTCCGAGATCAAAATTCCCTGTTTCCGCAACGTTTCCTCGACTACTGAATCGTGTAGTATACCATGCATTATAAAAAAAAACCTCTAAATTTCTAACGAGACCTGAAACAACCCTGATGGGGTCTGATCAAAGCCAGGTCCCAACTAATCCACAGATCGAATTGGAATTTAGCGTGTTGGTTTTTGCGGAGGGAGGAAAACCGGAGAACCCGGAGAAAAACCCTCGAAGCAAGGGCGAAATACCAACAAACTCAACTCGCATTTCAATGAATATACGAGCAACACATTCTATATCTTACCCCTGGCCACACGTGCTTGAGTTCAGGTCGCACTACAGTCTCTACCGGGTCCCTGTTACCATACCAGTGTTCACGACTACGAAATATAATCCCACATTCTCCACACTCCAGCACGTACCTACAACATAGTAACGTACGATACCAAATGACAAACTACAGCACTGACTACCGCACGGTTACCGTATGGCATGGCATATATGACATTGAAATGGTTTCCCATTGTTTATCCTGCTGATCCAATCAAACTACAGAAATACGGTACAGCACGGTTACGAACATGCCGTAGTTTGTCCCACTCATACGAAATATGCTCTAACGTCAGCTACATTGACAAAGGTACGATTCCATTAATGAGGGACGTATTATTTATTACCTGAATGGAGGGACATATTTCAATGAAAAAAAACAATTTCCATTGACCATAGTATGGAACTCATCGATGTAACGTGTATTTTAAGGTGTTCTCAAGGTGTGAACATGTTGAAATGTTCAAAGTTTTTATTGCTGTTGTGATAGCCTGTGTAGTCTGTAAAAGCACGTGACCGATTACTTCTTCGTTTCGACATCACCACTAAGTGATTTAGGTAACTCAATACAATGCCTGTCAAAGTTTAAGCCGCCTGGCATTACAAGTGAAGCAGATAGGATCGAGCATGTACTTAGCATCACGTGACCGATGACGTCATCGTTACGACATCACCACTAAGTGAATTACGGGGACCCAATATCATGTCTGTCAAAGTTTGAGCCGCCTGCCATCATAAAATGAAGGATAGGGGCGTTTACTTCAAATCACGTGATCGATGACGTCATCGTTACGACATCACCAGCAAGTGATTCATGGGGACCCTAGTCTATCTGGCGGTGTCGGGCCGAGCTGCGTAATACGATCTGGGTGCGAGCCAACCCAGATCGCATTACGCAGCTCGGCCAAGATGGCGGCCATTTAAAAACGTATTCGCGGCCGCGGCCCCAACACCGCCAGCTACGCAGTCTATGGCGAGACCCAGCACCGTGTCTGTCAAAGTTTGAGCCACCTGACATTAGAAGTTAGGTGTACTTAAAATCATGAACAAGTCTGGGCCTAGCGTCGTCCCCAGGCTTCTTGTTTACACGCGGCTGGATATTATGACGTCACTTATTCAGTTTAGCCCCACGCCGAAAAGCCTGTCCAAAATCTCTTGAAAGTGAAATCGAGCGATGGCAGATTTTGAGAGGCTAAGTCGAAATTTTCTGCCGTAGGTACTTTACGTAGGTTAAACAAATAAACCGACTTAAAACATACCTGTATTTTCGTTTGCGAGAGTTAATCTCGAAGGTTTTGCCAGGCCTCTTACTCGAGAGTCAAAACAGCCGCCATTTTTTGCTTTGCAATTGCATGATGGGAAGCCGGGGTACGAGGTTAGGTCTGCACGTTAATAGCATGCCTTATGTCATGCATATGATTTGTTGCCATATAATCACAATGATATTTATCTTCAGCGCGGGTCTGAGAGTGTACAGCGTCAGCTGATGCGTGAAGCTTCGAAGCCGTGCTGTATCCCGGTTCATATGAAGTCTCTATTTCTACGCAATCACTGTTTTGCTATGTTCTGCGAGGATTGGAGAATACGCAATTTGTACCTCAAAACCCACTCAACAGCGTAAGAGAAATGTACTCTTAACAGCAACCTACGTATTAAAGACTTTTCCTGCGTAAAATACGCAGAGTTTTTGCGTAGGCGGACTTCTAATTGTTGTTGTTATGGCAACGTAGGAACACTCACCCTGACCAGGCGTATTTGACCATACCTAACCACGACGAGTCGTCGGCTGAGCACATCTTAGGAATGACACTCGCTTGTTTACCCTTCTCGAAACACGCCTAACAACAGGACAGCACATGATGTGAATAACGTTACCTATTATGATAAATATTCTTAGAAATGTCAAGAGCCTTGGGTCACGAGTATTAGGAACTTCCACCCTCTATCAATTCCAAACCTACCACCTCCCCAACCATGGAGTCAGCTAAGTTGTGCAAATATCCCACCGCGGAGCTTTGGAACGAGTGCAAATCTCCTACAAACAGCGATGTAAAATCCGCTATATTAGACTCTTTTTGACAAATTCCCCATCCCCAACTTTTATTTGATTGCAAATCCCTATGGCCGGGAGAGACTAAGCCCTCGGAAACTTGTATTTGATACCAGAGCCTTCGGTTAGGTTTTTTTTCGGCCAGCGGAGCACAACGTTTCGCTGCGGCGTGGCAAGCAATATGACTCGAGGTCTCACTAAGCTTGTCTCCTCATCCATGGACCTTATTCACACGGCGGCCATGTTTAATTCCAGGAGTATAAAAACCTTTGTTTTGCACGCGTGAACTCGTTCTGAAACTGCTCAGTACGAGGCTACACGTGGGAAATCTATTGTTTCAAGCCAACATGGCCGCCGTGTGACAAAAGCCCATGGAAAGACATTCTGAGATAAAATCTGAATTTCTAACGAGACTTGAAACAGCCATGGGGCCTGATCAAAGCCAGGTCCCGGCTAATCCACAGATCGAATTGGAATTTAGATAAGAATAGTACAACAGTTTATTTTATTAACGTTGCCCATTTATGAAGAGAAAGTGTTGGGACACAAGGCGGGCATTCGAACCCAGGCCCTCCCACATCCATGACCAGCGCTCTACCGCATGTGCCATTCGAATGCACTGCGGTCGTAGAAAACTACGTCGATCCGCGTGTCAAAAACGACTTGAGCTACAGCCCTGATCAAAGGTTCTTGGAACATTCATAACTGCATAAACTCAAAAGCAGCACGCTACTTCTGACTATTAACAACCAATTCATTACTTAACAGTTTGGAATCCTTTTCAACAATATACCTCCCACTCAAAAAAAACACGAATCAATCCCGGTTTCTGAGAAACTACCCACCCACCCCTCCCTTGGATATGCATCGTTATATTAATGATTCATCATTAAAGGTTACGGTGAAGTGTGGGGGAGGGGTGGGGGTTTCCCAGAAACCGGGACTGATCCAAAAATCCACCCCCCCCCCCCCCAAAAAAAAAGGGAACATAACATCCTCATTTAACAACAACATTAAACAATGAATTTGGGTGAGGAGAATTGTTCACTTGAGGTATCGAATAATATGGGAAAAGAGCATGTAGGATCGGTGTCCAAATATTAGCGATAGGCTACGTACTTTACAGGTGAAGTATCTGTTGTCGTACTGCGCCTGGTAATGACATCTCGTGTCACTCTTGTGTGGAACCTCTTGGTTGGTGTGATTCATACTCTGCGTGCATCTTGAACTACAAATGACAACAGCAAACCTTTAGACTCGACTCTTTAGGGAGGATTCCTTTTTTCTCTTAAAGGGGCACTGCACTGTCAATCGAATAGAACCTTAAAGTTTCTTTAAACAAAACTACAATGTTTATTTGGATTCATCTATTTAAGGATTAAAGATAACATGCATGGTGCAAAAACAAAAGGACACGAAGTCCCCTACAAGGTTTAGGCACCAGTAACCCAGCCCACAATAAAAACCCGATCACACCCATCCCCAGTTACACCCTTGGATTAAGATAATAAGATAGTAAAGCAAAGATAAAAATAAAGCAAACGAACGATCTAGCAAGAACAGATAATAAAAGCATTGGCACGGCGACACTTAGGACATATAAGCTTGTAGCTGCGAATGTCGTCTTGGTTGAATACATGCTTAAGCCTATGAAAAAAGAAGTGTCTGGGTTTTCTCTTATAGGTCGATAGAGTTGGGGAAGATTTGATTTCATCCGGGATGACATTCCAAAAGTTAACAATGCGCAAAAAATACGAATCCCTAAAGCTGGACGTCCTGGGAATGACAGATTGCCTAAAGTACAAACCAGAGTAAGCACGGCGGGAACGACCGGAACGCGAGCTCACGTATTTAGTGATGTCAATACTAATAGCATTAGACTTGCATTTGTAAAAGAAGACTAGATCTAGGTATTCAATAATAACAGCATGATACCATGTGGAACGTCCTGTACTGATATGCTTTTCAAACTTTTCCCATAAAGGATGGCAAAGATAAAAAGTGGATTACAAGAGCTTATTGTAGAAATTGATTTCGGTTCAGTGAATGGATTTCAAGTTGCTCCAAATTTCTCTTAAATGCAGTATTTTCAACCACTCGAATCATTGCCATCTTTTATCAAAATTGTTATTATTGTCTTTCGTCATGAGAAAGTTTGTCATTTGGGGTTAAGAGTGTCCCTTTAAGTAAGAAATGATATATTTTGGATATTCCGAAACCGGAAATAGACCTTTTACACAAAGCAGCCATGTTGGCTACACACAATAGATATCCCACGTATAACCCACACTTCAGGAAAACGCTGTGCTCCGCTGGCCGAAAGAACGAAGGCTCTGGTATCAAATACAAATTACCGAGGGCTTAAAGTGCCCCTCAACCCTTTTGCAATTCTTATATATATGAAACTTTGAAAGGTTTTGAGTACTTCTGCGAAGAAATTTGTGGCTTACAGAGAATACTCTATGTTCTAGGCTTGTTTGAAATGGTGAAAATGTGACCTCTCCTGACCCATTACCTTGTAAGAAAAAGACTGGGTCGATTCCCTATCTTACGTCATCCAATTCATTCGACTTTGCAATAACTTGAATAAATATTTAGCATTCTGTCTAAAATAGCTGTTTTCTTTACTAAAATCTTACAGACTGTGTATATTCTCTATATATCGATGCTGTTGTGATAGAAAGGCGTCATGGACAATAATGCGTTAACGAGGTGACGTAAGATAGGGAATCGACCCAGGCTTTTTCTTACACTGTAATGTCTCAGGAGAGGTCACATTTTCACCATTTCAAACAAGCCTAGAACATAGTGTATTCTCTGTAAGCCAAGAATTTCTTCGCAGAAGTACTCAAAACCTTTCAAAGTTTCATATATATAAAAATTGCAAAAGGGTTGAGGGGCACTTTAAACTTTTTTAGTAAATAATTTTATAATTTAGTAAACTCACAGTGAATTACAAATTAAGAAAACTTGAACCTGTTAAAGTCTTAGGCTTATCTTTTAAGTAGTTTTCTTATTTTTCGCGAAACATTTCACGTAAATACGCATACGTTGTGATTGTCTGTTTTCTTTTAGTTTCGGCGGGAAACTGGGCGGACGCGCGCCGCTGGACTCATCTAAGGCGCATGCGCGTTATATATCACGGCAAAACGTCACGCGCATGCGCTTTTGATGAGCCGCACGCGTCTGATCTCCACAGTTTCCCGCCCAAACTAAAAGAAAACAGAGGCAATCACCCTGAAATGTTTCGCGAAGAACAAGAAAACTAACTTAAAAGCTGAACCTAAGACTTTAACAGGTAGAAGTTTTCTTAATTTTTAATTCACTTTGAGTTTACTAAGTATTATTTACTAAAAGACCTCGGAAACTTGTATTTGAAACCAGAACCTTCGTTCTTTCCTCCGGAGCTCAACCTTTTGCAGCGGTGCACACAGCGGTCAAACGTCTGCGCATGCGTCAAAAGTCTTGCAACAACAACATATTCCAAAACATCCAATTCATTCGACTTTGCAATAACTTGAATAAATATTTAGCATTCTGTCTAAAATAGCTGTTTTCTTTACTAAAATCTTACAGACTGTGTATATTCTCTATATATCGATGCTGTTGTGATAGAAAGGCGTCATGGACAATAATGCGTTAACGAGGTGACGTAAGATAGGGAATCGACCCAGGCTTTTTCTTACACTGTAATGTCTCAGGAGAGGTCACATTTTCACCATTTCAAACAAGCCTAGAACATAGTGTATTCTCTGTAAGCCAAGAATTTCTTCGCAGAAGTACTCAAAACCTTTCAAAGTTTCATATATATAAAAATTGCAAAAGGGTTGAGGGGCACTTTAAACTTTTTTAGTAAATAATTTTATAATTTAGTAAACTCACAGTGAATTACAAATTAAGAAAACTTGAACCTGTTAAAGTCTTAGGCTTATCTTTTAAGTAGTTTTCTTATTTTTCGCGAAACATTTCACGTAAATACGCATACGTTGTGATTGTCTGTTTTCTTTTAGTTTCGGCGGGAAACTGGGCGGACGCGCGCCGCTGGACTCATCTAAGGCGCATGCGCGTTATATATCACGGCAAAACGTCACGCGCATGCGCTTTTGATGAGCCGCACGCGTCTGATCTCCACAGTTTCCCGCCCAAACTAAAAGAAAACAGAGGCAATCACCCTGAAATGTTTCGCGAAGAACAAGAAAACTAACTTAAAAGCTGAACCTAAGACTTTAACAGGTAGAAGTTTTCTTAATTTTTAATTCACTTTGAGTTTACTAAGTATTATTTACTAAAAGACCTCGGAAACTTGTATTTGAAACCAGAACCTTCGTTCTTTCCTCCGGAGCTCAACCTTTTGCAGCGGTGCACACAGCGGTCAAACGTCTGCGCATGCGTCAAAAGTCTTGCAACAACAACATATTCCAAAACAAATTCAAAGCGAGCCGGCGGCCGTCATTGTTCACACACTCGTTTTCAAACCTTGAGAACTTTTTTGTTAAATTATGAAAAAAATTAGTAAACTCACAGTTTGAAGTTTGTTCAATTTCCCGTCGACTGTGAAAATAATTTGGCGGTAGAAGTTCACAAGACGAGTTTTTTTTTAAACGCCGGGTTGCTGTAATATGTTTTAAGGTAAATTTTGCGCGGGAAATTCGCGCGGCCGCCCACCAGACTGACCGTAATACGAACGCGCAGACGTTTGACCGCTGTGTGGCCGCGGTGAGGGTTATATATTGTGCGTGGCATTAAAAGCTAAAATAAAGCCGTCTTCCAAGGTCGAGCTGAGGAGACGGCTGTATTTCTGGTTATGGCATTAGGGGCGAGGTTTACTTACTTGCATGAGAGACAGACAACTTGGCAAGTGAAATACTCATCTGGGAAGGTACTCGGAATAGTTCGCTCAATATCTCCACTGAACTTCTCATTCAGAAACTGGTAAAACAAAGAAATTGGTCGCGTCATGCAAAATGATGGCTTATAAAGTAAAGTAAAATCACTTTATGTATAGAGGGTAACACGTTTACCGCTAATATGTAGCTTAGTAATCTTCGACATGGCCCTCTGTTCCCTTTCCCTTACGGTTTTTTCTTGGCGTCATATAATTGATTCGACTTTGCAATCATTTGAAGAAATGCTTTAAATGTTAACTAAAATGAATTTCTTTCTTTACTAACAACTCACAAACTGTGTATATTTTCTATGCATCGATGTTGTTGTGATAGGAAGCCGCCATGTAGAATAATGCATTAATGAGATGACGTCTACCAGGGATCGACCCAGGCTTTTACTTACGCGGTCATGGGTCAGGAAAGGTCAAATTTACACGACTTCAAACAAGCGTAGAAAATTGAGTATTCACTGTAAACCAAAACTTTCTTCACAGAAGTACTCAAAACTAGCTATAAAACTTGCAAGAAGGGTTATAGGCATGCACATTAACAATTTAAATGTCACTTGGCCGGGCGTCTGTCCTAGCAGATTGATGCAGAACTGATGAGGAAAAAAACGTGATGAGAATAAAGAAAGCACACCACGAGCCGCAGTCCATTGACATGACTGTTGTTCTCGCCATGTGGAGACGTAATCAGTGCATTTATAAGGGGAGAACCACATAGCAAAATAAAATGTTTGTTTTATACCATAATAGGCCCTTTGCAGCTAACAAATCACGTGGTTGTACTGGAGAGCAAAACAATATCTGACTTCATTTATTTAAAGGCCTTGTACGAGATCGATAGTGTTATTAGCAAAACCCTTTTGTAAATGCTATTTTCCACCTCCAATCAATTGCCGATCTTTCTAAAACTGCGTTTTTGAAGATAGCTTGCTCTCCAGTATTCATGGCAACGTCTTTCCCATGGGGATCACGAGCTCAGTTCATTCGTTAATGAAGTATTATATCAGCACGTGACTGTTAGCTGCAAAGGGCCTATTAGCGCCAAAAGGAGTGAAAACAATTATTTCGTTCAAAACGTGACGTCATCTGTAGATCGACATGTGCTCTACTGATGATAGATGACAGAACCAACGAGAGCAAGCATTTCGAAATGTTGATTGTATAAAGTGATAAGGACGAATCTATCTCAAACATTAATCATGCAAAACAGCAACCTTTGCATTTACTCTTTATTTTTGATACTGTAAGATATGTTGGGGTCATAAAAATAAGATGTTACACATAAAGGCACTTCAGGAACCATTCCAACGTATTTAGTTCTAGTTTTGTATCCTAATACCGTTTGTAAAAAATGTATAAAAGAAATACATGTAGATGTCCTTTCGATGTGCGTTTGTTCTCTTAAGCCCGGTTTTCATAGGATCGCAACGATCGCAGGATTCTTTCGTGTGAATCGAAGCGTAAATATATACGCAGAACAAAAGAATCCTGCGATAGCTGCGATCGTTGCGACCATATGGGAACCGGGCATTACATATACATGTAATACGTCACAATGCGACGAGAACATTATCAAACAATTGCGCCGCCACGAGATTCAGTGACTGATGTTCTCTTCATTTTTTTATGTCATCTGTGAATCTATTGTATCAGAGAACATACCCATGGCAATATGATATACTGTATAATTATTTGTTTCATTCAATAATTAGCGCAAAAAGGAGGCTACAAAACGATTTTCTGTCAAACGTGACGTCATATGCAAATATATCTAATAACACATGGCTATCGACCAATCAGAACGCAGGTAAATTTCCCCACTGTTTATTGCATTTAATCTTACGTAAAAGAGCATTCTCACAGCAATAGAGCGGTTTTCGATCGAGTGTCGTAACACCAAAACCAAAGTAATCACAGAACCAATCAGGAGCAAGTAAAAACACAATGAGCCAATCACGAACTGAAGTAATTCACGATTGGTTTTACTTGAACCAATCACGAGGCAAAGTAAACGGAATCGTGGATGGCGTGATGACTGATGGTGTGATGGGGGCCGGACCAAAACACATTTGGTTTTAGTTTAGCACTTGATTGCATGGCTGATAGAGCGGATTTCAATTGAGTGTCGGAAGTGTTTTGGTTTTGCGTTTACTAAGCTCTCCTATTGGCTGAGAAATAAACCAACCAATCAGAATCCAAAGTAAAACCAAACGCAAAATGATTTTGGTTTTGCTTTGGTTTGTCATTGGTTCACAGGGAAGCCATTTATGAGTTACTTGTGATTACTCGCTCCTATGATTGGCTGGCTGTGGGTAGTTTGCGTTTGGTTTTACTACACTCAACTGAAAACCGCTCTAATCACAAAACATTTTCCACAGCAAACGCAAAACCAAAGCTTTCTACACTCAATCGAAATCCGCTCTGTGCAAGGTTTAAACAATCAATTTTGTGGCATACCATAAGAGCATTAAAGATGACCTCCGACGATCTAGGAGAGCGCACAGAACTGTTGCTCAAATGTTCTTTGATGGATTTCCTGAGCACGCTGAAGTCTGTTGGTGGTGAGTACGTTCTGGTGCCAATGTACAGCATAGAACTAAATGCTTGAGGAATGCGACCAACATCGGCAAACCTCTGCTTGAGGATATCGTTTGCATTTCTCGAACTACCACCTGCAGAAAAATAACAACAACGAATGAGTATCATACTAATGTGAAATAAATATAAATCGATATCGTAGTCATAATATAATTATATAGGCGGATCATGTACGCAATGCCGGCCCTGACTCGTCTCAGTCGTCTCTCTTCAGAAAGAAAGAGGGAAGCGCGCGGGGGATGATGGGAATGGAGGCGCGCGGGGAATGATGGGAATGGAGGCGCGCGCACTTCTTTTTTTTCTTCTTCTGAGAGACGACTGGGGACGAGTCAGATGCCGGCCGACGTATTTCGGCCAACCTTCTGGCTGACATGTCGGTCGACCCTCGACGGAGATGTCGGTTGAGGGTCGGCCAACTGTCGGCCATTAGGCGGTCGAGGGTCGGCCAAGAGTCGGCCGAATGTCGACCGCGACTCGGCCGAGACTGGACTATTCTGTATGTCGGCCGACAAGGTTGATGATTCATCGACAGTCGGCTGTTTGATCACCGATATTCTAGCGATAGTTTGCCGACAGTGCAGGTTGAGATTTCACCACGCGGTCGGCGGCCCCGCTGACGCCGCTTGCAGCTGTGCTCATCGAGTCGCTCATTATCTCCTAGGTGCAACCGCGCTGCCACTATGTAAGGTTTCTTTTAGATTTATTATAATTCAAATCAATGACTACAGTATGAGCCGCGTGCGTAGCTTGTGCAAGCGCGTCTCGCCAATGCATGGACCGTAATACAATCTCTACAATGTCAATCTTTAACAATAATGATCACGTTACAGTACTAATGATGGTACCTCGTGGCAGTCTGTTGTGCCTCAGTTAATGTGTTGCCGACAAGAGACGTCAACAACAAAGATATACTCAAGCCAACTAACATTGGTTATGTGGAACAAAACAGAGCTAAAGCCATTGGGAACTGTGCGATGCACGATTCGCAATCCAAAAATAAACAAGAAGCATTCCGTGGAGTTCGTTGTGAAAGAGGATCTCATGCCGTTGTTGGGGATCAAGAGCTGTGCAACGCATGAAACTAATTAAGAACTTCAAGTCCATCTCTGCAGTCAAGCACGAGCGGTCACGCAATGCATGACGTCATTGGAGATAAAGCCAACATTATTGACAAGTATAAAGACGTCTTTCATGGAGATCTCGGAACTCTCGAAGGCAAACATCATTTAACCGTAGACCCGGAAGTAACGCCAACCATATCGCCGTCGAGACGACTTCCGTTCGCCATGAAATCGAAGCTGGAAGCTGAGCTCGACCGTCTTATTGCCCCAGTCGACGAACCGACAGACTGGAGTAGCAACGTGGTAACTGCGACCAAGCCTTCAGGAGATCTGCGCATATGCATCGATCCAAAACCTCTCAATAAAAGTCTTAAAGCGCGAAAGATAACCAATACCCGTTATCGATGACGTTCTTCCGGAGCTCGCAAAAGCAAAGATATTCACCACGGTTTATGCAAAAAAACGGCTATTGGCACGTGGTCCTCGACGACGAGGCAAGCAAGTTCGCCACTTTCGGCATGCCATTCGGCCGATATTGCTGGTAGAGATTGCGGTTTGGCCTGTCTGTTGCGTCAGAAATCTTCAAAAAGAGGTTAAATAAGGCCCTCAATAAGCTCGATGGTCTTCTCATCATTCACGGTGATCTACGGTGTCGGCGACACAGAAGAAGAGGCGAGGAGAGATCACGACCGCAAGCTAATCGCCTTTCTAGAGAGATGCAGGGAGCGAGACATCAAGCTAAACAAGGCAAAGCTGCAGCTTAGATGTTCTGAAATCTCCTATCTGGGTCACCTGGTTACTAATGAAGGACTCAAAGCCGATCCTGAGAAAGTAGAGGCTATTGTGAACATGCCTCCCCCTGAAGACGTCAAGGGAGTGCAAGACTTTGCGGGTTCGTGGACTATATGGCACGATTTCTCCTGAACTTATCAGATGTCCTGGAGCCAATAAGGCAGCTGACCCGCCAGGGAGTAGAGTGGCAATGAAGCCGCGCGCACGAGAAAGCGTTTATCACAATCAAAAAGATGGTGTCCAGTATGCCCCTGCTAAAGTACTATGACCCCAACGAGGAACTTACCATCCAATGCGATGCCAGTGACAAAGGAATGGGGGCTGCACTTCGACAAAAGGGGCAACCTGTTTGTTAGCCGTGCCCTCACTGACACCGAGACCAGGTACGCCCCTATTGAGAAGGAGATGCTGGCTGTTGTGTTTTCTCTCAACAAGTTTGACCAATACGTGTATGGGCGACGGGTGACGTTGCACAGCGATCACAAGCCACTGGAGGCAATCGCTATAAGAAGGCTCTGAGAAACGCTCCTAAGCGACTACAAGGAATGCTCCTCAAGGCTCAGAGGTATAATATCGACAACGTATATAAGCCAGGCACACAAATGCATTTGGCGGAAACTCTGAGCGGAGCGTACATTGCAGGAAACCGGAGTGTCAAAGAAGAGTTTGAACACGTTATTACGGCTAGATTCGTTCCTATGGGAGACAGAAAGAAAGATCGCATCAGGCAGAGCACCGGAGGTGAAGAAGTACGGCAACAGCTAAAGAGAATATATTGGATGGCTCGTGCGTGCCACTGACGCTCGCGCCATACGATGGCTTCAGAAATGAGAAGGCGGTGCATGATGAGCTCATCTACAGAGGAGAGCGGTTGGTCATTCCTAAGGAGCTCCAACAAGAGATGCAAGAGGCGGCGCACAACTCTCATATTAGAGTAAACGAATGCCTACACCGAGCACGTAGAAGCATGTACCGGTCGTCCATGAATAGCGATATCAAAAACTATATCGCTCACTGTGAGTCGCCTCTACGAAACACGCCAGCAGATCATGACGAAACGCTGCATCGTCACCATGCAACTGATCGGCCTTGGGAAAAGGTCTCGGCAGATATCTTCACGCTCGTCAACAGGAACTATCTACATGTAGTTCTTTGCGACTACTTCTCCAACTTCCTGGAGATTAATCACCTGGACGACACACGCACGTCAGCAGTAGTTAAGAAGCTTAAGGGACATTTTGCCAGGTACGGCATACCAGACAGCCTGGTCGCTGACAACGGACTCAGTACAGTTCGCGTCGGAAAACTTCAAAGAGTTTGCGGAGGAGTGTGGATTCGTTGTCTATCCCAGTAGTTCAGGACATCAACAGGCGAATGGAGCTGCTGAATCAACTGTAAAGACAGCAAAGAGACTGTTGCATAAGGCCAGGGCCAGTGGACGTGACCCCTACCTGGCGCTCTTGGCTCATCGCAACACTCTGAGTATGTAATGAACAAATACAAGACTGAGTACTGAGGCAATGGGGACTAGCCCGGCGCAAAGGATGCTGGATCAACGCACCAAAACTCTCTTAGAACTCCTGAGGCCTCAGAGTGTCAATGTGGAGAGTACCAAGGAAAGGAAGAAGATTGCGCAAGCAATACAGGCTCGCTACTATAACAAACATGCACGAGACCTGGAACCCTGGAGGAAGGAGATGTGGTGCGCATGCGTCCTTTCTCATTCAACAAGAAGACCTGGGACAAGGCAGTCGTACGCAAAAACCTCGATGAACGCTCGTACGAGGTTGAGGCGAACGACGCCTTATACAGAAGAAACAGTATAGATATCAAGTAGACCCAGGAAAGCACACTGGCTGAACCTGATGAGGCTTCCTCTCCGGCACTTAGTGACACCACCGGCTGAGGAACCAATCCCGACGACCACACCAGAAACAGCACTGGAGAATCAACAAGCGTCTAGTAGTCAGCCTACCATAAGCACAAGACCAAACCGAGCTACCAGGGAGCCTGCTTATCTAAGGGACTACACTGTATGTCAGATACCATTAGTTATCTGTTCCATATAGAATTAGGCATAGACTGACTTTGAACTCTTTAGTTACTGTTGCTACATCCTCTCTTAACCAGGTGATCTGGATTTGACAGCACTCGAAATTCTAACCAATCAGCGCGCGAACTGAGATTTGATCAGGCGGTCCATTCCAATCGATTAGATTATCGAAGGTCGAGGCGACGTTTGTGTGATAGGAAGATGAAAGAAACGTGCATTTACTGTTTTAGCTGTTCGATTAGACCGCTCCATCTCTCATTTATACGTTGAAGGGATTTATAAGATGCTATACAAGCTATTTATTCACATACCTTTCTGCGAAAAATAATTTTGAAGCTTCAGATCAACAGCGAGTCGACAGTTGAGTTCGGACTCCGGTTCACTCTTCAACATTTCTTGCCATTTGGACACTGTTGCTGGTTGTTGTACTCTGGATTCTTAGCCTCAGGGTTTTGTTGAACGCTTCCCTAAGTCCCTTGAACATCCTAACGAGCCAGCTAACGTCGGATTGACCATCAGAGGAGCTCAAAAGACTTAGGACTGCAAGCTGTGCTGCGCGAACAAGAGTTGGATCTTTTACGAGTGGAAAATAGCACTCAGGGTTGAATTCCGTTGGGGTTAAAGAGGGAGGATAAGAGGCTTGAAGTCCAAAGGCGAAGGCGGATTGCAGGTATGGATCAGCAAGTAGCATGCCATTTAAAACACTGACTTTACTGGTTGAAGGCAAGAGCTCAATGTTAACACGAATATTGGACTTGGTGCTGGAAGTGGAACACAAGCCCGCGCCGACGTGTTGATCATTCGAGGCCGATCTTCCTCTTCCCGATTCTGGTAAGTCAGCTTAGTTTGTGTTTGTTGCTACAGGGAATTTTATTTATTTGAGGGAAAATTGAGCTGTCAAGGATAATATGTCCTCTTTCATTAGAGATACCCATTACGGATGACATTGGTATCGTGATTCGAAGTTGAGACGCAGCATTTTTGTGTTCTTTGTAATCTACTATTATCGTACCAGATTGTTGTGGTCGACTTCGAATTGCTCTCAAGGTAAACTTTTGGTAAGACACTCGGCCGTCGCTCCTCTCTATATTTAGCCTTTGATGTTTTTCACACGTTACCTTGATAGAGGTTAGATGGATGCCGCTAACATTGTCGATAATTTTGGCACATTCCTGTTGGTGCTTTTGGGCATTTTCTAATGTCATGTAAAAAGGAACTGAACGAGCAAACTGTGATTTTGCTTCGCGAAGCAGCATTTCTTGAATTTGGTTAATATTAACCTCCGATCCCTCGGGCACTTTCAACGGTGGATTTGCAAATTCCCCCAGTGTTTCCTCGCTTTCCTTGTGTCCCAGAATATGAAAAAAAAAAAAAGCTATATTACTCGTTGTGTAATATACATTAAATATTCATTACATGTATAATTTTCTGAAGAGTGAAGAAATTAGCAAAAATACTTTATTTGTTCAGTTTTTCCGGGGATAATATTATTATAAATTTTATTTCCAAACCTGTGTATCTGATTCTTGTGGGTAATTACAATCCTCTGCGACAGCCTTGTCATCAAAGAGAACAGACTAGAAATGAAATGAATTTGTAATTCATTAAAGTCATGTTTCTCCAAGAGGCAATTAAGAGCTCAAATTGAATTTACCATACTTAATTTATCCCATCAATTTGAAATTTTATGATTACAAGGGTTGTCCTTTCTTTCTGGAAAAGATGGCAATTGTTGTAGCAAGCTGGAATCAGAAATTATAATCCACTGTCTGATTGTTTCCCTAAAGATTTTTTCCTCAGAAAATATGAAGTAATAATGACTGAAATAGCCAGTTATCTTTGCTGACTATCCACTGGCATGGGTAACCCTGGAATCTACAGTATCTGTGACTATTTTAGCTTCTACAGGGGTTTCAAAATCTTTTAGAGGAGATGATCAACATAGAGAAGTAGGCAGAGGAGACAATGCAATTCTGTGGTATTCTCAGAAGTTTTAAAAGTTAGATTTTCCACTAAGTAAGCCATTTTATTTTGAAAACCCTGTGAGCATACAACAATATAACTTACTGGATTATTCGTCGCCTTGTTTTTTGATGCTTCTTTCTTTCTTACTTTAGCATCTGAAGAATACTTGAGACCATTCTTCTCTCTGCCTTCTACTGCCATCCATTCGTGGTGGAATTGTTGTATGAGTACCCTCTTTTGATAGTCCAACTTCCCTGTCTTTCCTGTCCTTCCCCCACTGTAGACATAGTTCCCTTGTTTACTTTCTTTGTGCTTAGTTTCCATGACACTGTCAGAGAAGTTGCGAAGGGTAAGTGGAAACCCAACCAGCTTAGAATCTGTAATAGCCTTGTCAATGTAGTACCCTGTGTATGCTACTAGCTCTTTTACCGTAGCAGTGACAGTCTGGGTTCCAAATATCAAAACAAACTGGAAACCCAATAGCACTCTAGCATTACAGTCATAGGAAGACCTGGGAAGATCTTGTGGAGTTTGCAGTACAAATCTAATAATCTGACCAACTCCTGAGCAGAAGCTTGAGAGGACTTGGTATGGTAAACCAGAGAAGCCAGCATTCTGAAGTAGGTTATTAGATTTATCATAGAATGCCAACACTCCCTCCTCATCAAAGGTTAGGTCATATTTCTGTAAACATACCTTTCTGGCCACCTTTTGCAGTTCCTTGAACCATGCAAGTTTACTCACTCCACAGCTGTCAGCTAACTGTCCGATGCGTCGAGCAATGGTCTCGCTAGCTCGAATTGCCTGGTGCATTATACCGGGGTAAAAGTCCTTCATGTCAGTTTTGGTGATATTGCATCTACCCATCTGACCAAGATGTTGTTTGGCAAATTGCCTTCTGTTGTCCTGATTATCAACTTTTCCTGCTAGCCATTCATGATATTCATGTTCTGATCCAGTTGTCATTTCTGATTTCCAGATTGGTTCTTCACAGATGATCATCATATCGCCAAGCTGGTCACTTCTCTCTGGAGCTTCAGGGATGGGATAAATTGATGCAGCAGAACTATTTCCTGTTGAAGTTCTACGCTGACTGCCATCTGCTACACCTCTTATAGACACATTAATGTTCCTCTTAAGGATTGGATGGTAGACCTGCCTTAGGGTAGATAACTGGTCAAACACTACTCTCCCCAGCGAACTAACATGGCTGTAATCATCAGGACCAAGCCATGAACAAACAGTTGCTATTGTACTTAACAAATTGTGTGGCTCTACAAGCTTGATGCGGATGCTTGTTTCTCCAGTAAAGAACTTACTCCACTGCATCCATGGGAATGCATCAGCATAGTAATATATTATTAAGTGGTCATTTGGAATAGTTATAGTCTTGGTTAAACTTTCCTTACCAATAAGCCATTGGACTGTCTTGGCCACATTAGTGAAGGCAGCAAGAGTGCCATTGTGTTGAACGAAGCTCAAATCAAGAGTCTCCTGAATTGCATGCTTGTGAGAATTTAAATCATTGAGCATGATGTCTTTCGGTACAATAATGTTCACCCCAAACACGTCCTTCAGATCATTTCCTAGTTCATTCCTTAAAACATTCTGATACTTGGCTTGACCTATGCCAAATTTTGTGGTAAGTCCAGTTGCAAAGTCCACAAATTTGTCTTTCCTTTTTTCCATTATTGATGGCATAATAACATTTTTGAAAACTTCACCGTCATTATTGTTTATTACAAACTCGGTTAGTTCCCTGTTGTGTTCTTTGCCACCTAATAAAACAAATGGCTTAGTTGCCATAGCATCCTCATTGCTCAAGTAGTGGTCATCAATTAAATGTGTTAAGTTAGGTCACTCTTGTGTGAGTTTCCGTTGTTGTTAAACGGGTGGGGACAGGCTTGCAAACTTTGGTATTGGCCCTTAATGCTGTCAACACAGTTTTCTAATTCTGACCACAGTTTCACCACAGATACCTGGTCTTTCTTGATAGAAAGCTTGCTTTTTTCAATGGCAAAACTATCCAGTGGAACACATTTGGCCAGTCTTGAGAGAAACATACCTTCAATTTCTTCATCAGTCAACTGCCGGGATAGCTCTTTCAACCTCGCATATCTGTGGCTTTCATTAACATTCAAAAACGAGTTAACCGCTTTTGAGGCAGAAAGAGGACCATTTTCTTTTCCAGGTTTATGAGCGGGATACTTTCTAAAATGTTTCCTTAAGCCTCCACTACTTTTATATTCCTTACAGCAATCCGGACAATAAAACACCTTAGACATATTTTCATTAAACGTGCCGTTGAACCAGTGCGTGTTATTAGGACATAACTGACTTAAAACTATGGTTGAGCCTTCAAGACCTTCGCGTCTGTCTGTCGTGTGTGGAACCGCACGCGTACGCGCAAAATATAATTGGGATTGTTAAAAAAATCGCAACTAGCCACGCAATGCAGCCGAGTTAACTGCCATATATAACCACTTTTCGGATAGCCAGACAAAGCAATAACCCAATTTGCTTTTGCGTGAGACAACGACACACAAATTATATATTCGCTACGATAAATAAAAAGTTTTGAAATTGTTACAATATAAAGTTCACAGCAACATTAAAACCGCTATTTGTAACTTTACTTGATTACAGCGCGTGACTTGCGAATAACCGCTACAAGACCATCCAGCAGTGCACAGTCATCTCTTTTGTATGCACAATAAATAGCTTTAATTTAAGCTTATATATCAGTATAATTTTTAAATTGAAAAGGAGATAATATAGTGGTTCCTGAGTGAATCATTTAAGCAGTATATTTCGGCCTGACGTGCGCGCGTTACCTGCGAAACTGGTTGTTTCGCTGTTGTTTCGGTTAGCATCTTGTGATAGATTCATCTGCGGTGATACCTAGTTTAGTGAGAACTAGTTGTTTATGAAATACGTGCACTTTGAGGATATCCTTGGAGTGAAAAGGGGTCTAAAGATAAACCAGATCAAATGGCGATTCAGGGTCTGAAACGCGTGTTCGATTTTTGTGGCTAAACAGCAATTATTTAGTAGTTTTTAATCAAACAATGGAATTGGGACTTCATTTTATTATCCACTCTTATATTTAAGGGCTCGGATTGCTCATTTGTGTCAGTTAGCATTTTGACCAGGTCTTTTATTCGCGTAGTTTGTTTATCATTTTTGAAATTCAACATGGCCGCCATAGGCTGGCCGTGCGATGATTTTTAATAAGGAGACTGGGGCAAGACTGGAATGGACCGCCAAATAAACGACAACAATGCATTGCGCGTTGCTTTCGAGATCACCTGGAAAGGAAGGGGGATGTAACGTGATCATGATTGTTAAAGATTGACATTGTAAAGATTGTATTACAATCCATACATTGGTGAGACACGCTTGAATAAGCTACGCATGCGGCTCAGACTGTAGTCATTGATTTGAATAATAAATCTACAAGAAACCTTACAAGTACCAAACATATCGAAGGCTATTATGCAAGAACAGGATATTAAGTAACTTGTGATCATGCTTCAAATTCTCCCTCAGAAGATAAGGAATATCAAGGAGAATTTAGAATGTGATCAGTAGTCACTGACACTGTTCTTGCATATTGTACCCACCTGTCAGAGTCGTTTGCTCATCTGCCATGCCAAGCACATCGGTGTGCTGTGTTTCATGGAATATGATAACTGCAGGTCCAAGTGTACAGAGAGGGACATTCATATGACATCGCTCTGTTGCAGCTCTCAGTTCCTTCGTAAAATGCTTCAAATAAGCTTCTGACGCATCACCAAGGAAAGTGAACATGTCCGTGTGTAAACGCTCAGCTCTTGTCCGATAAATAACAATGTCCGATATTGCCAGTACTTTGAGTAAGAGCCGTGTTCTTTGATTCTGATTTCCTGACATGCCGAGAAGCCCCTCGGTGTCCAATATGATGCACTGATTAACAGCATCATATGACGCCCAGACACCAATCGTACAAGACAGCTGTGATGCCGATGTCCCAAATATTTCCTCACCATCAAAGAATGTGTGATTTAATGTATGTGATTTTCCATCTCCCGTGTTTCCAAATATGGATAGTATCTTCATGCTTGTGTGATCTTGAGAACCAAGCTGCTTAACAAATTCTTCAGCACTTTGTACCTATGGTATCAAGCACAGATTATGCATGTTGTAATTATTCAGAGTAATATAGCCTTCCAATTAAAGTGCAAGTAGCGCCATAAAACAACATTAACTCTTTTAGCCCCAAATTATATTTCTAATATACGTACTTCAGTTGTCTAAATTAGTTTTCTTTGAGAGACTGGAGCAGCAATTCAACTAGAATAAAAGTTACCCGAATTGCGGGATTGGTTCGTCTTGTGATGTCACAATTGAAAGCTGCGTAATTTTATTGTAGTAGCTTAGTTTTCTCTTGGGAGGGAGTTGATTCATCTTATATATGACATCACAGGATCCACGATAAGTAACCAAAATTAGGGATTAAATGTCAGAAATTTTACAAAATCTGCAAGATTAATAAAAAATTTTGAGAAACAAACACAATAGTACAATATAAAAATTTTTTTGACATGATACTTGCACTTTAAAGGGTAACTCAACCCTAAAATCAACCCAATGTCTTTAAAAACATGTATCGGAAATAAATAGGTTCTGCTATTTAATTTTTCTGTGTTGCGCGTCTAGCAAGAGAAAATCCGAAAACCTTACTCAGAACGTCCGCTATGTAATTTGTGACGTAGGATACTGGGAATAAATTAGTTTTGCCATGCTGTCCCCGACATTGAATAGCGGGACTAGCGGCTTCTAATTGCGGACCATTGTGTTTTCTTTGTGCTAGAGGTGTTATCGTTTTTCCTTGGTATGTGTGACGTACGTTATGGGGAAATTTGCACTGAATTGAGCCGCCACACAATATAGATTTTTCAGCGGAAAATCGAACTTGGAGACTAATTTTCTCTTCATAGACGCGCAACACAGAAAAATAAAATAGCAGAACTTATTTCTTTCGAATACATCTTTGTAAAGACGTTGGGTTGATTTTAGGGTTGAGTTCCCCTTTAAGAAACATGACTGAACATGACCTGTTTTAATGCTATTAGTATACATGTGCAAAAAGGGTGTATTTGTCTCCTGATCACATTCTAAATTCTCCTTCAATTTCTTTGTTTTTCTACGGGAGAATTTATAACATGATCAGGAGTCACTTATGTACATAATGTATGCACAGGGCTTTCAATGCATTTTGGAGTAAGTGGCCATGAATTAATGAATGAATGAACAGCATCATTATAACACACACAATGGTGATGACTTTCGCCTGCCAGCTGTAATAATAATAATAATAATTCCTAACGATAATCATAGAAATAATACGATCATTAAATAATTAATTAATTAATTAAATAATTAATGTTCGGTATCTAGCGCATAGATAATGGCATAAAAACCAGCCTATCTGATGTCATTTCACCCAACTAGATGATTTTTTTGCGTTAACGCTCGCGCAAATGAAGTTCAGGGGGGGTTAAGGCGTTTTTTCTCCGTTTTTCGTTGGCCGAGCGGGGCCTGGGCAACCGTTTAACTCTAATTATGTGGTTCTGTGTTGAACTTGAAATCTTAGAAACCGATCAGTTTTGTCATGATTGACATTCCGGAGACATTTTGCTAACACAAATGGGTATACCATTTCCAGGGGGAGTGGGGTAGGGAATAATTGTAATTTATAGCTTGGAGGTGTTAATGTTAGGTACGTTGCGCTATGTTAATGCGAATTAAAACAAGCCTATCATATGTAATTTCATCCAACCAGATTAAAATTTTGATGTAACATTCGCGCAAATGAAGTTCAGGGGGGGTTAAACCATTTTGAAATTTTATATTGGATGTCATTTCCCCCCCTGAACATCGATGTTAACCAAATTAAGAAGACCCCCTGCAGTTTTCTATGGGTAACACTTTGGTGAAAACCCCTTGTCTCTACCACGTTGCTTTCTGTCCGTAAAAATCCATCGCCCTTTTGGTCTTGCCCGCAAAGCATCCTGGGACAAGTTACATTTTCTATTTCGCAGTCCAGAACTGGATTCAATAACGTTACAGCATAAAAATCATAGTTTTGGTACTAAATACGATGAAGACAACATATTGGTTCCAAATTGGGGGTAAGAAATGCGAACTTTGCAAAACTGAGGGGGGAGGGGTGGAAAATTATATGCCTTTCCTGTTAATAATGGTACCCTCCCCATTTAGAAGTGGGTTGAATGAAGTTGCAGCATAAAAACCATAGTTTGGGTACCAAACACCATGAACACAACATATTGTTTGCAAATGTGGGGTAAAATCTGCGAACCTTGCAAAACTGAGGGGGGAGGGCTGGAAAATGATATGCATTTCCTGTTAACAATATTACCCTCCCATTTAGAAGTGGGTTGAATAAAGTTACAGCTTAAAAATAATAGTTTTGGTACTAAACACGATAAACACAGCATATTGTTTGCCAATTTTGAGTAAGATCTGCGAATCTTGCAAAACTCAGAGGGGAGGGGGGGGGGGGGTAAGAGGGATGGAAACCATTGTATGATTATCGTTAGCTGTATCCACTTGTGTAATATACTAGATATAATAAAACTAGATATAATAAAATGAATAATAATAGGAGATAAAGAAACACAATTGATATTATCTAAAGTAGTTTTTGATGTAGAGCACGAATTTGGACATCATTTTGTTGAAAAGTGAAATCCAGGGGGGTGTAGCGACATATTTTCTAGCCCTATTTTCATAAAATTACCTAAAATGTTCAGTATCATATCGGATATCCACTTGAGATCATATCGAACTGATAGTAAACAAATGGCTACGCACTCAATTTCTTTGATATCCACTTGAGAGCATTTAGTGCGGGATATCATGTAATGATTTTCTATGTTTCATTTCTTTAGACGATAATCTCATTGTCCTAAGGTGTATTTAGTGTGGGAGAACATGTAATGTATTCCAATATTTCATTTCTTTCAATCATAAGCTCACGGAATAAGGTGTATTTAGTTCAGAAAAGCATGCAATAATTTCTTATATTTCATTTTTAGACCATGATCTCACGGTCGTTCTAAGGTGTGGTTAGTACAGTGGGACATGTACTGTTTTCCCATATTTCATTTCCTTAGTGTTCGCGGTATAAGGTGTATTTAGTGCGGTAGAGCCTCTACTTTGCCTTCCAAACAAAGTTCTGCATTTTAATTGTCGATAAAACAGGATAAAAATAGGAAGGGTACATTTTGGGCTTATATATGTTCGAGGAATGTAGTCGTCTTCTTAAGATAACGTCCCGTAAATTTGGTATTCTCAAGTAATGTCGTTTTGAAGCACCCAACCACAGGTTCCCTTTGAAATCGCTTTCAAAGCTAAATATGTGTTCTAATTCGATAATCAGTTTACTTTAGTGATTCTAGTATTCCAACTCGTCGAAAAATGTTAACTAAATGACCTCATCCTTTCCACATGCTGCCAAAATACTTATAAATTTCAATACAGTTTTTAAATTGATCAACGAGAATCCTAGCGAACATTTTAGTGATATAGAGGTAAAGCAACCAGAATATATGACGTCGTGGAAAATAATAACACAAGCTGCCGTCTAGAACACTTGTCTTAGGATAAACAACCAGTTCTTCGAATCCTATATAGCGATATACATGTATTTACTTCTGAAGTATTTGATGCAATAGTTATTTTGAGTCAATTCACCTTTAGCTTGTCCTTTTCTTCGTTATTCTTGAGAAGCTTAATTCTTGAAGTGAAATAGAAAGGCCTAAACTGCCCCTATTTATGCCCTTAATTTATTAATGACATTCCTTTGCCATGGTTATCCAATGATGTGTCTGGAATGTCATTCAAGTGACTTGAACAAGCGAGGCCAGAGACACTTGCATGTATCATTTTCTCTCACGATCAACTTGAAACAAGCAGAGCATCTTTAATCTGTATAAATATCGACCAGCTTTGAGGCATTCTAGACTGCATATCTCGAAAAGATGTATCTCCTTCTGGCCAAGGCCAGCTGAAAGTAAGTAAATTCGCAAAACATTGGTTGCTAGGATATAGATCATGTTACTGTCTGGGAATCACAATATAATTTTTAGCTGCTGCACACAAACGTAATTATTATTAATACTGGCTTAGTAACAAGCATATATATTTATTTTTATCATATATATTATATCATACTTCAAAGAAATTTATGAAAAATATTAAAAGCAGCCCTGATGTCTCCCATCGGTTAGCTTTTTTAACGTTTGTCCACTTTTATATTAACATGAACGCGAGAAAAGCAGAGTATCATTAAATCGATATGGACCAGTCTTCAGGCATATTGAAAAGATCTATCCATCTCACGGTCAGTTGAAATTAAGAACATTTGTGACGCACTGGTTTCTTGGATGATATAGATAATATTGCTGTCTGAGAATCGTATGCAAAATTATTGTGAAAAACAAGCTTTCGAGGTAACAAAGTCCTGGATTTGTTTCTGTAGTGTTTTTATCCTTATCATAATTATTACTTCCAACAAAGCGTAACATGCAGTTTACTTTGAAACCCTTCAAAGAGTAGTATCCCTTGTGTAATATAATAGATATAATGAAATCAATGATAACAACGGAAAAAGAAACAATAAAATAATATTATTGATGTTATATGAAGTAGTTTTTGCAGTACAGCTCGAATTTTGACATTGTCTAGAATGCCATTCAAAGTAACTTGAAGAAGCGAGGCCAGAGACACGAAAGCGTTTTCTAACACTTGCATGTATCATTTTCTCTCACGATCAACTTGAAACAATTAGCAGAGTATCTTTAATCTGTATAACTATCGACCAGCTTTGAAGCATTCTAGACTGCATATCTCGAAAATATGTATCTCCTTCTGGCCAGGTGAATTAGTAAGTAAATTCGCAAAACATTGATTGTTTGGATATAGATCATGTTACCGTCTGGGAATCACAATATAATTTAGCCTTAAGAAGTATTTAGCTTGTGCACGCAAACTTATTATTAATACTGGCTTAGTATTAAACAAGCAATATATTTTTCTTTTTATCATATCATACTTCAAAGAAATTTATGAAAAATATTAAAAGCAGTCCTGATGTCTCCCATCGGTTAGCTTATTTAACGTTTGTCCAATTTTATATTAACATGAATGCGAGAAAAGCAGAGTATCATTAAATCAATATGGACCAGCCTTCGGGCATATTGCATATCTCGAAAAGATCTATCCATCTAGATCTCACGGTCAGTTGAAATTAAGAACATTCGTGGCACACTGGTTTCTTACATGATAAAGATAATATTGCTGTCTGAGAATTATCGTACGCAAAATTATTTTGAAAAACAAGCTTTCAAGGTAACAAAGTCCTAGATTTGTTTCTGTAGTATTTGTATCCTTATCATGGGTATAGAAACACAATAAAATTATATTATTGATGTTATCCGAAGTAGTTTTTGTAGTACAGCTCGAATTTTGATATCATTTTGTTGAAACTTTAAATCCAGGGGGGTGGAGCGAGATCTTTTCTAGCCCACATCTGGCATGTATTTGATTATGGTGAGCAGCCTCCACTTGTGTAATATAGTAGATATAATAAAATGAATAATAACAGGAGATAAAGAAACACAATATTATTGATGTTATCGAAAGTGGTATTTGATGTAGATCTCGATTTTTTTTTTTTATTTTATCGGCGGGGAGGGGGGAAGGTTGGGGGCTGGGCTGGGAGGAGGGTGAGACCGAAATAATAATTATTTTACATTTTCAGTATTGTGTCTGATTATAGTTTGTGGTATCCACTTGTTATAATAATAATTCCTAACGATAATCATAGAAATAATACAATCTTTAAATAATTAATTAATTAATTAATTACACAACAAACACAATTAACAACAAACACAACAAACACAACAAACACAATTAATTAATTAAATAATTAATGTTTGGTATCTAGCGCATAGCTAAAGGAATAAAAACCAGCCTATCTGATGTAATTTCGCCCAACTAGATTAAATTTTTGCATGAATACTCGCGCAAATGAAGTTCAGGGGGGGGGGGGGTAAGGCAGTTTTTCTTGCTTTTTGCTTGCCCGAGCGGGGCCTGGGCAAATTTTTAAAGTTAATTCTGTGGTTGTATGTTGAACGTGAAAACTTAGAAACCGATCATTTCCAAGACATTTTGCTAACACAAATGGGTATACCATTTCCAGGGGGGTGGGGTAGGGAATAATTGTAATTTATAGCTTGGAGGTGTTAATGTTTGGTATGTTACACTAAGTCAACGAGAATTTAAACTAGCCTATAATATGTAACTTCGACCTGCTAACTCAAATATTTGCGTTATTACTCGCGCAAATGAAGTTCAGGGGGGTTAAGCCGTTTTGAATTTTTGTTTTGGCTATCATTCCCCCCCTGAACCTTAATCTCAACCAAATTAAGAGGAACCCCTGCAGTTTTCTATGGGTCACATTTTGGTGAAAACCCCTTGTCTCTACGACGTTGCTTTCTGTCCGTAAAAATCCATCGCCCTTTTGGTCTTGCCCGCAAAGCATGTTGGGACGGTTTCAGTTTCTTTTTCGCAGTCTACGACTGGAATGAATGAAGTTTCAGCGTTAAAATCTTAGTTTTGGTACTAAACACGACAAACACAACTTATTGGTACCAAGTTTGGGGTAAGATTATCGATCCTTGCCAAACTGAGGGGGGAGGGGTGGAAAATCATATTGTATTTCCCATTAAAAAGGTACCCTCCCCCTTTCAAATGGTTTGAATGAGGTTCCAGCGTTAAAATCATAGTTTTAGTGCTAAACACAATGAATACAATATTTTGTTTCCAAATTTGGGATAAGATCTGCGAACCTTACAAAACTGAGGGGGAGGGGTGGAAAAGCATACGCATTTCCTAATAACAATATTACCCTCCCCATTTAGAAGTGGGTTGAATAAAGTTACAGCTTAAAAATAATAGTTTTGGTACTAAACACGATAAACACAGCATATTGTTTACCAATTTTGAGTAAGATCTGCGAATCTTGCAAAACTCAGAGGGGAGGGGGGGGGGGGGGGTAAGAGGGATGGAAACCATCTCAAGCATGTTAAGGCATGGTTTGAGCATGAAATCGAGGCTAAAGCTATTTTATTGAATAGAGTGGCTTATGTTTGCCCGAATTCTACAAAAATAGTAGTTATTACTAATCTCAATCTCTTCAGTCGTTTGAACGGATTTTTGTTGTAAAATGTCTGTCACGTGACCAACCACGTGATTACAAAATCTGGAAATTTCATCTCAAAATGGGCCGGTTACAGTGCATTTTTAAAGTAACGATTTCTTGCTCATCTGATTACACTTCTGGTTGTTTCTAAAGATCTGTTTGGAATGGTTGGTCCTGATAGATTGTTAAGGCGAAAATAGAGAAAACAGGTCACGTGACCTGTTCTTGGAACCAGTTTTCCCTAATTTTCTCACCTACAATGGCAAAATGTCAACCATTCTAAACAGATCTTTAGAAACAACCAGAAGGGTAAGCAGATAAGCCAGAAATCGTTATTTTAAAAATGCATTGTGACCGGCCCATTTTGATTTCTACGTTTTATCAGCCTTAAGGTCACGTGCCCACCAAAACACCAGAATACCTAACTTAAAATGTCAAGACATATGATTACTGCCTAATTACAGATTTCTATGGTATTCCATTCAAAAATGACAAAGTTAGCGAATTTAGAGTGTTTTTAAAGAATTGCTCAATAAACCATGCCTTAACATGCTTGAGATTGTATGATTATCGTTAGCGCGCGGTATCCACTTGTGTAATATACTTATAGATATAATAAAACTAGATATAATAAAATGAATAATAATAGGAGATAAAGAAACACAATTGATATTATCTAAAGTAGTTTTTGATGTAGAGCACGAATTTGGACATCATTTTGTTGAAAAGTGAAATCCAGGGGGGTGTAGCGACATATTTTCTAGCCCTATTTTCATAAAATTACCTAAAATGTTCAGTATCATATCGGATATCCACTTGAGATCATATCGAACTGATAGTAAACAAATGGCTACGCACTCAATTTCTTTGATATCCACTTGAGAGCATTTAGTGCGGGATATCATGTAATGATTTTCTATGTTTCATTTCTTTAGACGATAATCTCATTGTCCTAAGGTGTATTTAGTGTGGGAGAACATGTAATGTTTTCCAATATTTCATTTCTTTCAATCATAAGCTCACGGAATAAGGTGTATTTAGTTCAGAAAACCATGCAATAATTTCTTATATTTCATTTTTATACCATATGATCTCTGACGGTCGTTCTAAGGTGTGGTTAGTACAGTGGGACATGTACTGTTTTCCCATATTTCATTTCCTTAGTGTTCGCGGTATAAGGTGTATTTAGTGCGGCAGAGCCTCTACTTTGCCTTCCAAACAAAGTTCTGCATTTTAATTGTCGATAAAACAGGATAAAAATAGGAAGGGTACATTTTGGGCTTATATATGTTCGAGGAATGTAGTCGTCTTCTTAAGATAACGTCCCGTAAATTTGGTATTCTCAAGTAATGTCGTTTTGAAGCACCCAACCACAGGTCCTCTTTGAAATCGCTTTCAAAGCTAAATATGTGTTCTAATTCGATAATCAGTTTACTTTAGTGATTCTAGTATTCCAACTCGTCGAAAAATGTTAACTAAATGACCTCATCCTTTCCACATGCTGCCAAAATACTTATAAATTTCAATACAGTTTTTAAATTGATCAACGAGAATCCTAGCGAACATTTTAGTGATATAGAGGTAAAGCAACCAGAATATACGACGTCGTGGAAAATAATAACACAAGCTGTCGTCTAGAACACTTGTCTTAGGATAAACAACCAGTTCTTCGAATCCTATATAGCGATATACATGTATTTACTTCTGAAGTATTTGATGCAATAGTTATTTTGAGTCAATTCACCTTTAGCTTGTCCTTTTCTTCGTTATTCTTGAGAAGCTTAATTCTTGAAGTGAAATAGAAAGGCCTAAACTGCCCCTATTTATGCCCTTAATTTATTAATGACATTCCTTTGCCATGCATGGTTATCCAATGATGTGTCTGGATTATGTCATTCAAGTGACTTGAACAAGCGAGGCCAGAGACACTTGCATGTATCATTTTCTCTCACGATCAACTTGAAACAAGCAGAGCATCTTTAATCTGAATAAATATCGACCAGCTTTGAGGCATTCTAGACTGCATGCATATCTCGAAAAGATGTATCTCCTTCTGGCCAGCTGAAAGTAAGTAAATTCGCAAAACATTGGTTGCTAGGATATAGATCATGTTACTGTCTGGGAATCACAATATAATTTTTAGCTGCTGCACACAAACGTAATTACTATTAATACTGGCCTAGTAACAAGCATATATATTTATTTTTATCATATATATTATATCATACTTCAAAGAAATTTATGAAAAATATTAAAAGCAGCCCTGATGTCTCCCATCGGTTAGCTTGAATGTAGTTGCACCATAAAAATCATAGTTTTGGTACCAAACACCATGAACACAACATATTGTTTGCAAATTTGGGGTAAGATCTGCGAACCTTGCAAAACTGAGGGGGGAGGGGTGGAAAATGATATGCATTTCCTGTTAATAATGGTATCCTCCCCATTTAGAAGTGGGTTGAATGAAGTTGCAGCGCTAAAATAATAGTTTTGGCACTAATTATAACACGATAAACACAGTATATTGTTTGCCAATTTTGAGTAAGATCTGCGAATCTTGCAAAACTGAGGGGGGGAGGGGTGGAAACCATTATATGATTATCGTTAGCGGTATCGACTTGTTCCTAACGATAATCATAGAAATAATACAATCATTAATTAATTAATTAATTAATTGTTTGGTGTATAGTGAATAGCTGAAGGAATAAAAACCAGCCAATGATGTAATTTCGCCCAACTAGATTAATTTTTTGCGTAATTACTCGCGCAAATGAAGTTCAGGGGGGGTTAAGCCATTTTGAAATATTGTTTTTGCTATCATTTACCTCCCTGAACTTTAATCTCAACCAAATTAAGAGGAACCCCTGCAGGTTTGTATGGGTAACATTTTGGTGAAAACCCCATGTCTCTACGATGATCCTTTCTACCCGTAAAAATCCATCGCCCTTTCCGTTTTGGCCGCAAAGCATGCTGGGAGAGTTTCATTTCCTATTTTCGAGTTCAGAACTGGATTAAATAACGTTTTGTTTGGTATTATAATTTCGGATTTGGCCGTGCCATTTCCATTTTGCACTACTAGATCCTCTTCGGAGAGATCCACATTGCTATTGCGCTTGTTCACATCTCTAGCTCCCACACGTGTAGCGTGGTGGCTGGGGTTTAAAGCAGCTTTCGAGCTCGCCGCTAGAGTAACCAGATTCTGAGGCCTATGATCTAAAGTGAGGCTGACGGTCTTGGGGGCTATGCCATGCTGATGAGTCCTAACAAGGACGAAACAGCTGTACATGGTTGCCACTCTACCGGTAATAAGATGTGAGCATGAGTATTAGACGCTAGCTACGTCATAGCGTGTGTTGTGTAGTGCCATGCAACGAGTTTGGTATTAAATAACGTTGCAGCGTCAAAATCATAGTTTTGGTAGTAAACATGCACTACAAACACAACATATTGGTTGCAAATGTGGGGTAAGAAATGCGAACCATGCAAAACTGAGGGGGGAGGGTGGAAAATCCTATACATTTCCTGTTAATAACGGTGCCCTCCCCCATTAGGATTGGCTTGAATGAAGTTGCAGCTTAAAAATCATAGTGTTGGTACTAAACACGACGAACACAATATATTGGTTGCAAATTTGGTGTAAGAAATTGGAACATTGCAAAACTGAGGGGGGAGGGGTGGAAAATCCTATGCATTTCCCGTTAATAACGGAACCCTCCCCCATTAGAAGTGGCTTGAATGTAGTTGCAGCTTTAAAATCATAGTTTTGGTACCAAACACCATGAACACAACATATTGCTTGCAAATTTTGGGTAAGATATGCGAACCTTGCAATACTGAGGGGGGAGGGGTGGAAAGCATTGTATGATTATCGTTAGCGGTTTTCACTTGTTCCTAACGATAATCATAGAAATAATACAATCATTAATTAATTAATTAATTAATGTTCGGTATCTAGAGCATAGTGAAGGGAATGAAAACCAGCCTAGCCTATGTAGTTTCGTCCAACTAGAGCAAATTTTTGATGTATTACTCGCGCAAATGAAGTTCAGGGGGGGTTAAGACGGTTTTTCTCGCTTTTTGCTTGGTTGAGCGGGGCCTGGGCAACTGTTTAACGTTCATTCTGTCTTTCGGTATTGAACTTGAAAAGTTAGGAACCGGTCAGTTTTTTTATGAATGACAATCCCGAGACATGTTGCCAAAACAAATGGGTATACCATTTCCAGGGGGGTGGGGTAGAGAATATTTGTAATTCGTGGTTTAATGTTTGGTATGTTGCACATAGCTAGGGAAAATAAAAGTAAGCCTATCTGATGTAATTTGGCCAAGCGAGATTAATTTTTTGATGTATTACTCGCGCAAATGAAGTTCAGGGGGGGTTAAGTAATTTTGAGATTTTATTTTGGCTGTCATTTCCCCCCCTGAATTTTAATGTCAACCAAATAAAGAAGACCCCCTGCAGTTTTCCATGGGTAACATTTTGGTGAAAACCCCATGTCTCTACGATGTTGCTTACTACCCGTAAAAATCCATCGCCCTTTCCGTTTTGGCCGCAATTAAGCATGCTGGGAGAGTTTCATTTGCTATTTCCCAGTCCAGAACTGGATTAAATAAAGTTGCAGCGTTAAAATCTTAGTTTTGGTAGTAATTACACGACGAGCACAACATATTGGTTGCAAATTTGGGGTAAGTTATGCGAACCATGCAAAACTGAGGGGGGAGGGGTGGAAGATCATATGCATTTCCTGTTAACAATGGTGCCCTCCCCCATTAGGATTGGCTTGAATGAAGTTGCAGCTTAAAAAGCTTAGTTTTGGTAGTTAACACGACAAACACAACATATTGGTTGCAAATTTGGGGTAAGATATGCGAACCATGCAAAACTGAGGGGGGAGGGGTGGAAAATCCTATGCATTTCCTGTTAATAACGGTGCCCTCCCCATTTAGAAATGGGTTGAATGAAGTTACAACTAAAAAGTCGTAGTTTTGGTACTAAAAACGACGAACACAACATATTGGTTGCAAATTTGGTGTAAGAAATAGGAACCTTGCAAAACTGAGGGGGGAGGGGTGAAAACCATTGTATGATTATCGTTAGCGGTATCCACTTGTAATAATAATAATAATAATAATAGCATTTATTTAAACACGGTATTGGCGATACTGCAGCATTCAGATACTGCAGCATTCAATAGCCTAATCAGCAGTGACAGCTAGGTAGAGTATGCATCAGTAAGAGGACAATCAGCCACTGTAACTCCATCAGTAGCCGGCTTTTAATTTAACCCCTGCATGTACCATAAAATTATATTTAAGCTTCAATAAGCTCCCCCAGGAGTTTCAATAAGAGTTGGCAGCTAGCAAAACTCATTGTCTACGTACATGTACTCTACCAATGGCTCCCAGCCTTCTCCATGCATGTACTGCCCAATCCCTCCATATCCATGCACGTACTGCCCAATCCCTCCACAGCTCTCAGATCAAGCCCTGGTTAACGTTAACCACTGGGTATCACTCACTGGGTTACAATATAAACATGCTCACCCTATTGAGCTCAGAGTATTAACAATTTTTCCCATTTCTTTTCCGACTTTGCCTCATGACCTTAGGGACTGGTAAAAAAATAGCAGGGGGAGGGGGGTGGAGTTCTAAGGGGAGGCTCATAAAACATGGGCAACTGAAAAACGGTTATTGGTAAAAGGGGCAAAAGGGGGATGGGCAAAATATTTCATAGTGATTGTCTTGGGATTGACTTTTTGATTTCATTCTCCCCAGCCTTCCTCCCTGATAATTTCTAACCAGTCCTTTAATACCCCCATATAATTTCCCCCATTTTTTTACATTTTTTACAACAGAAGCCCACATTCAAAATGCATACCCCGAGAGAGACCGAAGATGCTATACTGATAAATGCGGCAATGATTTGATTATGTTATTTGATTGGCTAGTATGCCTAAATTATCATACACAAGCTAATCAAATAATGCGACCAGATCCTGGCCGCATAGCATCATTAGTATGAAATATTTGGCCTAGAACCACAGATATCTTTCTCGGAAGCTGCATTTTAATTCTGGCTCCCAATGCGAGATAGTGCTGACAGTATTCGCATGCATATGCTATGCTTACCCAGACAAAGTAGGGATCTCTACTGAAAATAATTCCAATTTTGTTTGGAGCAGACTGAAAACCATTGAAAGTATGAATTTTAATTACCCTTTTATAATTGAAGGGTTGTCATGTACAAAAAGGGTGTAAGTGCATGATTCTTTCTTTTCTAAGGGAGAATTTAGATCATAATCAAGAGTCAGTTATGCCCTTATTGCACACAGCCCTTCAATTTACCCACAAAATGTACCTCTAATGTTAACCGATGCAAGGTCTATACTGTAAGTTATGGATCCTTGTTTTCCCCTCTTCTTATGGCCCCCTCGCTTCGTGCTTGGGCCATAAAAAAGGGAACGATTTAAACTTGGTCCACAACTTACAGTAAAGTACAGACCTTAGCTTGCTGTTTATTAATATACAATTGGCTTCTTCGTTTTCTTTGAGACGGGAAGTGGCTGGAAGGTCCATACAGGAAGTTATGGACTGCAAACATTTGACTAATCATAGCTTGTGAATACAATAATATATATAATAAATATATATGGTTATTGTCATCAACTCATACAAACATGTATAATAAATTCAAGAGATAACAAGTTTTGTGAGCTGTGGTACAGCCATGCAGTCTTTACCTGTAATATTTCCTTCTCATCGAGCAACAAGAAGCTTCTCTTCTCATCGGTATCCACCTCACTGAACTCTCCTTTAACTTCCTGACTATCGTTTGCAACAGCACAGGTTGTGGTTGGACTGCGAAGCACTGGTGAACCCATTTGCTTCGTCCAAGAAAAATATCAACAGTTCAATGTTCAAGCGACCGTAATTCATATATTAAACGCATACAAAATGTGTCATGATATAACTTATAAGTCATGGCCAATAATTTGTCTGTGCAGTTTATGCACGATTACGAATCAATCGATGTTTTAACTGGAAGATCTAGCCTTCCAAAACTACGTATTCTGTACAGAAAACCCAAATCGGAAAGTCATCTTGCAATGATCTGCATGCAAGCTATTGCCTATTGCCTTAGTATTGGATTGACGTAAAATGAAAAAGTAAGTAGATACGTACCTTCAACGATTCTGGTTTGTCTGACGAATCTGAAGTTCCTTCTAACATCTTATCAATCTTTTCCTTTGACTTAGGCTCACTTTTGGCAAGCTGTGAAGGCAAAACAGCTGCCATTTTTAATAGCGTTTAACAAACTTGCACCACTCGGTAAAACTGATTCACCTCCTCCCAAAAATATGCTGACTCAAAACAAACTAGGAGACTGGGTCTGACAACAGACTACGCAGCCTGGCCTTAATCGTCCCGTCATGCAGTTCGATCTGAGACGCCATCTTGGATTAGGCGCGTAAAGGTTCTTGGGTACGAATTTTATCTGCTTTTTAATTCCGTAAGAAAATATATAACTACATCGAAAACTCTATTAAAATTCTCTCATAGGACGCAATCACTCCTAAAACCCCTAAATACTGTACTTTTTACCCCCATCAGTTCCTTGGCTGGCTCGCCATCTTGAATCTGACCACAGGAAGCCCAAGCTCTGTTTATGTAAATTTCATTGATAAGGGTTTTATGGGAATTTTAAAATCTAGCTTTTCGTAAAAATATACTGTAAAAAATGAATAAAACTTACCTGGTGTCTATAATCTGTGTCTTGTCTGAGTCCGTACGTAGTTTCAGCATTTCTTTACCCTTATAAAAACAGAGCTTGGGCTTCCTATGTCCCGGTTTGGAAACGAGGTTGTTTATCCCATGATTCTTAGCGAGAGTAGTCTTTCGAGCGTTCTTGCATTTTGCTAACAAAATGGGGAAGCGAGATAGTGAAGCAAAACGCAAGCGAAAAAGAGCGGTATTCGACTCGGACAGCGAAGATGACGATATTGGCGAAGACCTGGAAGAGGTATGCCGTATATGTCGAGTCTTTAGACCTTTTCACCGGATTACTGATTGGCAAACTGCATGCCTTTCAGGAGTTTCTCTCACTGACCAAGCGACCACGGCAGAACACCGAGAACACGAACTCGAAGCCTCAAACAAGCAAGAACTCAGCCGATTCTGACAGTGACCTGGACTCATCTGAAGGCAGTGATGATGAGGTTTGTATTGGTCCCCATCGGTTGGCGGGTTTTCTTCGGTTATTGAAATAAAGATTAACGGCCTTGTTTGTGCTGAAGTTCATTAATATTTACGCATTGCACCAAAGTCCCAAGTTTTTACATGAGAGATTTGGGTTGATTAAACGGTGTGGATCGTAAACTGTGCCAAAGATTAGCTAAGCGTGAAAACCGGCAAAAGCTTTCAAATCGAAAGACTACGTTTGTACTTTATCGCATTTCTGTTCGTCAAACACGTCGAAGATCGAGCTACCTTTTCAGATTTTGAAAAGTGAATTTTGATTTAAAAACATTTTCCCGCCTCGCTGCAACATGGATCAAGTTTTCCCCCGAACGTATAAATAATTTCTGAAAGATTTAAGAAGGTCTCAACACGTTTGTTAAACGGATCAAGTGTAGTTACAACTCCAATCGAAAATTTGCTATTGAGAATCATTAGAAAATCAAACATTTTAGAACGACAAAAACTCCATGATCTTGCCATTCCCTGGCAATTTTTAGGAATTTTGTCGTTCTAAAATGTTGATTTTCTAGTGATTCTTGATAGGAAATTTTCAGTTGGAGTCATAAACTACACTTGATCCAGTATAAAACTTCTTGAAATGAAGTTGAGATGAAAAAGAGGCTAAGGCCCAGTTCAAACATTGAACTTTTTGTGCAGAATCTAATGCCTATTTTGGTCAACCCAAATGATTAAATTGGATTCAAACGGCAAATTTAATGGGGTTGAATCTAATTGCTAACTGAATGTTTACATAAGTCAATGGTTGGCGACCAAAGTCAATTTGGCAGACTAAGAGCACTGCATCACCCAGAGGGTCCTTTTCTTTTCAAAAAATATTCGAGGGAATAGAAGAAGACAACCAAAGGTGTCGCTGCCATGAACTTTTCATCACGTTTTCTCTTCTTGGAATCACTATAATTTCCATTAGCAGTGATTTCTTTCTGCTTGAACACAAGTACAGTATTTGTGGGATTTTGTAATTGTCGCCAGTGTGATTTGCAGCCAGAACTGATCTCCCCGCTTTCCAGCCTGGAGTGCATGAATGTGTCTTCAATGATTTTGAATACTGAACGCTTCATACAAAAGTACAATTCAGGGCTCGAAATTAAGGGGGAAAAGGAGGCATAATTTTACGCCCAGGATAAAAAAATTAGGCGTAATTCTCCAAAATTTAGGTGTAAATGTCAAAGTTTGACAGTTCCGGCTATCTATAGGTCAGTTTTGTCATGCAAAACAACTTGTTTCGCACGGGAAAATAGTTTACATTACAGGAGCTGTCAAACTTTGACATTTTGCAGTTAAAAGTTCAGACTTCACACGCCAAACGTCGCCACGTAATTAGTAAACTATGCATTTCAAACTTGAAACAACAGACAAAAAAGTTTCAAATCGTTTTAGAGATTTGGAAATAAGACTTGTCTTCCAATAATTTTTACCTTTGTAAGAGGATCTAGGCATAATTTACGCCTAAGTGGAAAACGTTAGGCGTAAAACAAAAAAATCTAGGCGTATTTACGCCCGTATCGGGCGCAATTTCGAGCCCTGCAATTGGCAGCAGCACAAAGAACATGCATTTTCAATATTTCCCACCATCCCATTCTGGCGGTTACTTGTCCTTGCTTATAAATACCTACTCTACCTCAATAACCTGTCACTGCTGATTAGCCTATTGTAATAAAGCAAATACAGACAACTACTTTTCATTCATGGCCACTTCAAAACTTATTGAAAGTCCTACTTAGGTATTGATCCCACGAGAAGAGAAGAGCATTTATTTTTGCATTTTTTAATTTTATTAGTTTACAAATGCACTACATAAAATTAATAATAAATAGTACATTACAAGTAAAAACTTGAGAACATTTACAATACAGAGAACAGAATAAAGAGCAAAGGGTAAAAATTACGTTTTCGAGAAAGAAAAGAATCATCAGGAATATTTCTTTGATTTTTTAATATAGTGTACTAAGAGGAATAATATTTAGGGCAGTGATTAACCCAGACATACAGATGCTTCCCTCATTAAGCTTTTGCTCTTGGAGCAAAATATTATAAAAAGCTACATTGTTTATTAAAATAAATGAAAAAAATCATATCCCTCTCCCACTGAGATTTTTCAGTTTTGATCTCAATTCCCTCCTATTAAAGTCCAATCAGAAATGTATAAGGGAGTTGAAACATGTAATGCAATGCTCTGGATTATTCAGAGAATAAAAGTACTGGTCATATATGAAATAAAATGGAAGCCGCCTTCTGTATCTGCATATCTTGACTAGACTCGTGCTAGACTAGGACTGTATTTTCCAAATATGGTACTTTTTATTTGCTGAATAATCCGAGCATTGGGTCCAATGAAGATCAAGATTTGTTACCCTTTGAATTGGTGAAACTAAGATAACTGTTTTAAACACTCATAATTGATTTCACTGTGTTGAAAAAAAAGAACTGATTTAAACAAATCAATAGTTGAGAAAACTTTTGATTATTTTATTTTTAGTTTGTATAACTTCTCGACAAATGTGTTCAAAGCAGTAAAATAGTATTTATGGAAAGAACTGTATCTTCTAACTCTCATGACTGAATAAATGAATGATAAACAGCCTGATACACGAGGAAGTAAACTAGTTGAACCTGTATTAATTAAGCAGGCCCTGGATAATTTCTCAGTCAAATACTGTAAACTATACCTGATAAACTGTTGTCTGTTATGTAGTCGCCCTATTTTCAGTCCAGAGAGATTGTTATTTATTTAAAGTAAAACATTAAAGGAACAAGATATGTGATAGGGTAGCATACAACAGATTTAGGCTCCACATTAAATATTCACCCAAAAAATAATGTAGTAATAATGAACAAGTAATGAATTATGAATAATTATTAGCAATAATGAGAAGAAATATAACACTAGCTAACAATGTAATATTAGCAAGTTCCTTGTTTGACTTTGTAAAGTGCACATATGAGCCCAAATTTGTTTCCATTAAAATCGATTCTACATTGAGTAAATAGTTGAATAGTAAGATATTTCTTGTTTTGAGTGTTGTGTCTGAGTCATAAAGGTTTCAAATATGCTAGTGATGTCAAACAGGGAAGTTACTGAGTGTGGTATTTCATTCTCTTCTGATCAGTTAGACAAAATATTTGGTAAAATCACTGATGTAAGCTTCACATACAATGTACATGTATACATGTATAACAGATGTTTATGAAAGGTCTTATCTCTACCAGCAAGTTTTTGTATAATAAGTTATTCCCTGTTTGACGTCATGTCATTAGTATAATTGAAATATAAAGTAAGAGTTTCATACCGAGAACCGAGGTTCTAAGCCCTAAACATCTCGAGGGCCGTAGGGATTAGAACCGAAGGTTCTCGGTATGAAAGTGATTTATATCACATTTGGTGAGGTTTTCTCAAATAGAAGGAGGTTTAAAACTGAGTTATAAACCTCCCTGTAACAGTAATGTTATAAACCTCAGATTTGTTATTTAATTAGCCTATTGTTGAACGGGTTTATACCAGAGTTTCACCCCTGTGAAGAACAAAGAAAACCATGTCAAGTGTGATATAACCTTAGTTTATAACTCAAAGATGCAACACTCAAATCAATATTTAAATATTTTACTATTATTTTACTTGATGTAGAATCAATTTTAATGATAAAAAAATTTGGTGTGTGAACTTTAAAAACCAAACCAATTGTAGGCTAAAAACAATCGTACCAAATGCCTTCCTATTTCAAAATATAGCTGCTTCATTACATGTACATTGAAGTGAGGCATTTGGGTCAATTTACCGCTGAAACTGCTACATGTATTTATATGTGTAGATGCCACTGTAATTATCAACTATTGTAAAAAAAAATATGTTGTCAATATTAAGGTCCTAGGTATATGAGAATAGCCTGTAATGTACTATTCAAACTGTATCTAAATTAGTAGTGCTTGTTTAAAAGGGTGTTGGTGTCATGCAAGATCAGAATGATGGTTTCAATGGCACTTGATTACATCAAAGTGAGGCATTCGGGTCAATACCACTGAAACTGCTATTCGTAGACGCCATAGTGACTGTAATATCAGCTATTGGCAAGTTATTGTGCATAAAAGTACAAGTTGTCATCTATACTTATAATACAATGGATTGTAAGCTAATTTAATAGTATGATCTAGTGTTATTTTGGCATGATAGGGAGTTGATAATGGAAAAGTTTAGTTTTTAATTCAATTACAAGACATTGAGTTTATTGAGTAAAATTTTGGCTTTAATAATCATGGTGCAAGCTTATAAATGAGAGTTTTCCCAAAAACTATTGGACTTCAAATTAGAGTCGGCAAGCCAAGGTTGTAAAAGTTAGGGATATGGCTGATTAGTGGTAAAACATGATATATATTAATTACATGTAATATTTTTGTTGTTCCCATATCTAGTGGACAATGGACTCTGAGAACAGCAAGGGGAAGACTAAAGGGAAAGTCAAAAAGAGGCAACAAGACAAGAAACCATCATCCTCAGAATCATCGTCGATGGAAAGTGGTGAAATATCATCTGGAGGTGTGTAAAAACTACACATACGGTGTCTCGCATATCAGGGGTTGCATTAACAAATAAATGGGGTCTCTAATTGACTAAATTCTGTGGGGATGTATACATTTTATTGTTGGTGGTCCCAAGATACAGGGAAACTTTAAAGAAGACAACAAGCTTGGAGAGGAAGCAGTTTTATTTAACAGATCTGACCTTGTATATATATGCAGTAATTCCTAAGTTATTCATTCTTTCATGTTTCTATATTTCTGTTTCAATCTTCACGTTTAAACACGAATTGTACTACAATATGTTTACGATGTTGTTCCACTGAAAATGCAATTTGGCCTCGCGAATGAAGTTGGTGTACACAATGAAAATGGAGAAAATTTAGAGCAAAATTTGTTTTAGAATTGTTGTAACTTTGTTGTTATTTAATTGAATGTTATTAAATTCCCACCACTCTGACCGCTTAGTTTGATGTAGATTCTCGAATGTGAATATTTACAATGTATCTTCGAAAGAGGGAAGAACGTGGCACTGAGAATAAAAATATCAACCGTTCTCAACTGTCAGAAAAAACGTGAAAGCCGCATAGCAAAACCTCTCAATTTCAGGTTGAATTTTCATCGCACAAATCGCACACACAATCTCCATTTTGCAAATCGTGCAAATCGCATACTTTTTGCCTTTTTTGCACTTTTTGCTGTCACTTTGCCAATAAATATATATTTACATCAATGCAAAACTATTCATTGTATTACTTAAACATTGAATGACAATAATTATTATGACTTAAATGCATATTCAACAAATGAAAGTTTTTCAATAGCTAGTCTCTTTCGGCTTTGTCAGAAAGACCTTTTACTTTCAGTGAGTTGACTTTTGCACATGCCAATCTAAATTGTCTGTGATGTCACGATACTTTATACCGTAAACACCGGCACTCGCAGACAAGCTGCACCCTGAGTTTAGAAGCTCAATTTTTTTGGGAAAAAGTTTTGAAAGGAAAATTAGGGTAGATTGTTAGCTAAATGTAGTCTGACAACAAAAACTTGTTTGCAGTCGCGTTCATCAAAGCTTAGTAACCATGCATTTTATTGGAAGAGAGAAAACTGGACACTAGAATGCTGCCATGTCTGCACAGAACAAAATCAAAACATGGAGCACAGTGAGAAGTTTGCCTTTTCTTCTGCTGTACATGGTTATCACACCTACAAGGACATCTGGAAGTCATCTATCGGGGAGAAACTGATTGCTCATAAGAGAGATGGAAAATCAGTTTCACAAATTTACTGGTTAAAGTACTAAACAGCGACAAAACAGTTGGTTGTCTACCACGTGAGTGGATTCACGTGAGTACTCCAGAATAGCGTGGTATTTTCTCGCTCGCAGAGGAACTATAACTGTTATGCTGACACTGCAAAAAGCTTTGCAGTAGAATGGAGATTCCGTGTCTGGTGATACATGTATTTAGTTGTTTGAGAAAAGTGACTGTTGACCACTTAAAATATCTTTTAACGAAGAGGATTTATTAACGGAAGGATCCGGAGGAGGTAACACACAAGAAACAGACAACACAAATGGCTCTTTTAGGAGCCACCAAGCTTTCTAATGTGATGATTAGTGCTACCTTTCTTTTTTGTTTTGTGTAGTTTTAATCAGTCCGACTTTGTTTTAAAAAAAAACGTTAATTTATGGGAATTTATTGAACTTTTATAGATGTTCTCGTAGATAAGCTGCATCCCCGATTTGCAACGAAGATTTTGGGTAAAAAGGTGCAGCTTGTCTGCTGCTGTTTAGGGTAATTGAGTTGTGAATTGAGCTTAGTTTCTTTAAAAAAATCAGGCTAAATAGAGAAAGTGTTTTTTTCCTTGGAAACAAAGACATTAAGTTTTGGAAGTACTGTATCATGGAACACCACAAATGAGAAATCTTTGATACAAAACGAGGGTTGATTTCACCCGCTTTATTTTGCAAGAGCTGTAGTGACTACTTGGGAGTTTATAAAATACAAGCAAAAATGCTGCTATGTTTTAAGGTGAACATTTTGTATTTATAGTTTGTATTTTACAGATATGTCAGGCTACGATTACAATCTACTAACTATATTTCAAATATGATGGTGATGTGATGTTATACAGGAAATTTACCGTAATTTCATTCTCCTTGTTTATAATGAAACTTCTGATTTAGACAAAATATTTGGGAAAGTCACTGATATAAGCTTCAAATATAACATAGATAAAAGATTGTTTATCTCTCCCAGCAAGTTTTTGTCAGTATAAACTTGTTATTACCTGTTTGACGTCACATCATTAACATACCAAAAATATTATAAACAGCATTATAACATAGACGCAACACTCAGTTATTTACTTGATATAGAATCGATTTTAATGATAAAAAATTGGGCTCATGTGCACTGGACATAATATTGTAGATCAAGTGGAAGTACATTTTGGAGACTTTGGAGACATAATATTCCTAGAAGGTTTCCTAGAAGGTTCCCAAATCCTTGTGCATGCAACCCCTGCATATCCCTCAACAGGCGAAGTGAAATTTCCCTTTATTTTATTTTATTTATTTAACGTATAGCTCCATATGGTGTCTGGAATATGTACATAAATTATGGTGCCTGGAACAGGACAGCATTTGCATTAATGCTCATGTTGTTAGTACGTTGTTCAGCAGTACTAACTGTAAGAGAAAATTACGAAATTACTGTCCTGTTCTGGGCATGGCATATGTAGCTACATCACAACAGACTTTATTTTTATATACGTCTACACCTATTTACAGCTGAAGTGACCTCCTCTCCACTCATTCTTTCTAATTTCTACTAACTAACTTCTTTTTTTAACTAACTTCTTTGTGCAAAAAAGGCACAATGAAAGCTCAGAATGAGTGTTTTTTTTCTAATGCTAGGTTTTGACTAATATTATTTTCTATTGAAGAAAGTATAAAGTACAAGAAAATCACAATGTTTTGTGGCATATTTCAAGCGTATTGATTAGTTTCACCTCAAAGTGCATAATATAAATAATGTTAATTTTCTTCTCCTATATTTGTTCAAACAATCAAAAGTCGTTGATGTGGAGTAAAAATCGGGCATCCCTTTTTCTGACATAATTCGAACCAATTTTTTTTTTAATAAAACCATTTTCGAAAGTTGCTATGCTTGTTTTTCTGTGCATGGCCTTGTGAGTTGGTGTACACAAGCCTAACATAAAATTCTAACACTACGCTTTATCATTTTTCTCAAAATCTAAACATCCTATAACCCTAGGACTTCGTAGAATAAAACATCAGTCTTAAGGTGCACAGAACAATCGGCAAAAAACTTTCAAAAATGGTTTTATTTTATTTTTAAATTGTTCGAATGCTGTTGAGAAAAGTTGGTAATTTTCCACTCGATTTTTACTCCACATCACAACAATTTTTTATTGTTTTATAAAGAAATATCAGAGAAGAAAATATATGTATTTACTGTGAGGAGAAAATAAAGCACTTGAAATTCACTACAAAACACTGGTTTTCTTGTACTTTATGCTTTCTTCAAAAGAAATATCAGTCAAAAACTAGCATTAGAAAAATATGTTGGAAAAAACACTCGTTCCAAGCTTTCATCCTGCATTTTTTTTTGCGATCAAGCCTTTCATGCCAATCGTACACTTTTTCCATCACGGCAATTGTATACCTAAGTTTTCTATTGCACTAATCGCACACTGTTTCCATTGCGCAAATCATGCAAATCACGCCCTACATGCACGAGTTAGCACATTGTAATCGTAGGCTGACATGTCTGTAAAATACAAACTTAAAACTTAACATCCAAAGAAAAGAAAACAATTTCTGTGTTTAGCCTTAAAAAAAAGAAACTTTAAGCGCAATTTACATTAAGACTGAGCCCATTCGAGCCCCGTGGGAATTCTCCAAAGTTGGAAGTTGTAAACAACTCGATTATAAAGTATTGTGACATCACAGACAATTTAGATGGCATGTGCAAGGGATCAACTCACTGAAAGGAATTATTACCACATACATTGTAATCTTTCTTGGAGTTACCACGAAAGATTGGTTTCTAGTGTGCTGGAGTTTAACTGAGTGAGCGTCATTACATTATGAATTAACTAAAGACAGTCGATCTGTGTACATTTTAAGGTTGATTTCCATCGCATCACTAGGATAGTGAAATTTGCATAAAGTAAGAATAGAATTACTGACAAAGCCGAAAGAGATTAGCTAACAACTCATGTTGAATTTAAGTCATAATCTTGTCATTCAACACTCAAATTTAAGTGATACTTTGAATAGTTTTGCATTGATGTGAGGAGCAAAGTGGTAGCAAAAAGTGGGAAAAAAAAGTGTGATGCAAAAAGTGAAAAAACAATTTTAAGGTGCGCAATCTGCGTGATTTACATGATTTGCAAAATGGAGATTGTGTGTGCTGGAAGGCGTGATTTGCAAGATGAAAATTCACTGTAAAATTGAGAGGTTTTGTTATGCAGCTTTCATGTTTTTTTTTCTGTTGAGAACGGTTGATATTTTTATTACATAAAGTTCCACATTCTAGAAACTACATAAAACTAAGGTCAGAGTAGTGGGCATTTAATAATATTCAATTAAATAACGACAAAGTTACAATAATTCTAAAACAAATTTTGGTCTAAATTTTCTCCATCTTCTTTGTGTACACCCAACTTTGTGCACAAAGCCTCACCTACACTGGTTTTATTCTATGAAGTCCTAGTATAATTAAGGGTTATAGGATGTTTAGATTTTGAGAAAAATATAAATGTAGCATTATAATTTAATGTTGCGCTCGTGTACACCAACTCCATGCACAAGACCACATTTTATGGAATTGCAGATGATGAAAGCGTTTTTATTACTGAGATGAATGTGGACATTATTATAGTCTGAATTATGAAACTGCAACTACAAAATAATATATAATTCCATAGCTAGGGAGGAAAAATAGCTGTGTTTATTGCATTCAACGAAGGAGAACGCATCCTAATCTTGCAGTGGACTACCTGTGGTCATGTGTGGGCTACCTGTGCTTTCCCAGACAAAATAAATCGAAATTTGTGTATATTCGTCATCATGTCATCATGTTTGTACTTTTTAGAATAAATTAATTTGGCCGGGGAACTGGTAACTACACGATGCTCAGAGCAAATGAAAACCGCCATGTGAACATCGGCTTAGGTGTCTTATTTTCCCAATCCAATGCAATGCTGTTTAAAAAGTTAGTGTGTGTGACCTCTGGAGCATTCGACAAAGTCTGATGTCCAAACTATATCAAGTCAAACATGGTCTGTTCTGTACCTTGAAGACAAAGTCGAAAATCAACTCGGCCATAATAATTTGTTCTGAACCCGAGTGAATCTGCGATCATAAATTATGTTGGCTTGCTCGCTATATTGGATTCTGCCTTTCGCTGTACGTACAGGTACCAAAACTACAAACAATAAAATGCTATAAATCATACCTGGCTGAAGAGAAACTATAGGTCTGAGTTTTCTAGACACCCTTTGGAATTGCCTTGTGAAACTAACAAGTCTATTTTTGAACTGATGTTACAGAGTTATCATCATCATCATCCTCGTCATCTGATGAAGAAGAAGAACAATACTGTGATGGCTGGGATGATAACTTGATGGGTGATGCAGCCGACAAAGAAATGCTGGAAAAAATGACAGAGAAAGACAGGGAGGAAGAGATCTATAACAGATTGGAAAAACGTGAAGCTCTCAAGACTAGGTTTGAAATAGAACGGAAACTACGTCTGGCAAAGAAAAAAGAGAAAAAGAAAAAGAGGGAAAAAGAAAGGGCAAATATTGAAAAGGGTGGTATAGCATTGAGAAAAAGAGAGAGGAAAAAAGTTGTTGAGGAAAAGAAGGCCAGGGCTTTAGATGATTTAAAGGCAAAGAGATCAGAGAAGAAAGAGAAGAAAGCAGGGGAGGCTTATTTGGAGCAGAAAGAGCCTCTCAGACTGAAGGCTAGTGAAGTGTTCACAGATGACGATGATGACGATGAGGATTCCAAGTCCAGTATTGGAGATGATTCTTTCGAAGCATCTGACGATGAGTGAGTAGAATAATTCCTCTTCTTAAATTGTAAGGAAGAGGGCTGTAAGTGATTCATGATCACGTTCTAAATTCTCCCTTAGAAAACAATGAACTTGAAGGAGAATTTAGAATGTGATCAGGAGTCACTTACACCCTTGTTGCACACAGCCCTTCGATAATCATATTATTGATATGGTGACATTTTAACTTCTGTTGAGTATACCAGTGGTTTCATTACAAGCCAGCTACGTACTATATATACTGTCGTACTGCCTTGCACTTTGTCTGTCACTCCTGACTAGGGTTTTGAAATAAAAAAAATACAGATAACTACTGTTCAATAGTACATTTCCTTCTCAATTAACTGATAACAGACACATATATGCGGGAGGTGGTCCTGACAGTTAACCGCACACATAATTTATTGTACATGTACATGTGCTTATGTTGTACATCAATCTACACACTTTATGTAACATAAGATGTAACTACACACTGTACTAGTGTACTCTGCCGGATAAAAAAAACACACACACAAAATTCCACAGTATATGTGGTAAAAAGTGGAAACGTATTCCCCAGCCCAATGCTGGGAAGTGAAAGTATGAAAACTACCACAACTCTAGATAACATGGTCAGCAAAAACTGACATAAATAAAGTTAATGGTGGAAAGAAAAGTCTATAACTGTTGCAGTCAGGACCACAAATACATATTAACTACAACTGACATGCCTTTATATTCAAGTTCCCGCCAAAACTACACTGTCCATATTTGGAATGTCTCCACAGGGATACCAACATAGTCTTTTGGATAAGGAACTCATTTCTCTTTTCCTTTCATCCAAAGAGAAATATAATGTATTTATCATTCATGGCCACTTACTTCAAAATTTATTGAAAGCCGTGATATACAGTTGTGTACATGTTGTTGCATGCCACCAGCTGGACAAGGGTAAAGGAGATTGTTTGCTGTTCTTTGAACTACAGTTTGTACATGACTTGTACACCTCAAAATATAACTCCAGAGCTGTATTTTCTTATCTTTAGACAGGCAGAAGATGTAGCTTCTCAACTAGCCAGTGTCGATGATATTGAAAGAATTCGACTCTCAAGATATAAAATGGAAAAGTATGTACTGTAACAATGACACGATAATCAGATCTATCTTTACCTGTATACATTTTTTTAACTATAAAGTATATTATCTTACAACTATGAATTGTTAATTGTTAAAGAACCTCATTCAACCAAGATGCATTGTGAGTCGCTGTTATTGTTTTCATAATTATGATATGGGAAACTACTTGAAATCGGACAGCTGCCAATCAGAAAATGTGGTATCGGACTATTTATAATTAAATAGAGTTTAATTACTGGTTCAACTGAATGGCCGAGATCGGCGGGGAGATCGGTTGCCTTTATACTTGAAGAAATACAATAGAATGAGCGGAATTACTACGGTTCTCCGATCAAAAGTCCTTGACGTGATGCTAGCAATCTATCTCATGCTCGATCTAGCAAACCAACTTCTGGACCTAGTTCCAGCGATGCAGATTGTGTGGCAAGGAAATTAATCAATTCTACGATAGCATTATACATTTAGAGTTCTTTCCTTTCTAGGCTTGTGCATGCAAAAATGCTGGTTTGAAATTCTGAAGTACTGTTTGCCACATTCTATTTGTGTTCAAGGTCCATCTGTTCTCCACAGCCACATTTTGACTTGCCAATACGCAAATATGAAATCAAATTTGAAGAATCGAATATGTATAATGTTGTTGTTTGTTAGCCTGAATTTCAGCCGGTTTGTGTCATTTTAAAAGCCCCTTGACTTCCGTTAATTGTACATTCATTTGGATATGCTGGGTAAAAAAAATTAATATTGATCATTCAACAATCAGTTTTCTGAGTGCCCAGCGGCACTTGAATAGTTAATTCATCAGCAAAGAAACATTTATAAAATAGGTTTCCACTTTACAGCCGCTCATGCAGATATCAACACAACATTTCACTTTTACTTACTTTAATTGTCTCAGCATTGTCCATGTACATTGAGCGAAAACCAAGACTATAAGATTAAGAGAGAAACTGGGAGATTTGTAATCTTGCATGTACCGCGTGTTAACCGCGTACTCGAGTCTTCAATCAAAGCAATTTGCTTTTAATAAATGTTGTACGTGTCCGATGAAGATTACCAAAAGGCTCAGCTCTTCTGACCATTAAATTTCATGCCATTTAGGTCAAGCGGTCCGATAAAGCCAATGTAGAAAGGCCCTTGTTTGGGTAAACTGTAGGAATTACGATCAAACAGTCAGCTAACTCCAGTGCAGGCTCTAGTAATAATTTCACTGACCAAAGACGACTCCAGAGTATGTTAAATACTTCCCCTGGCAGGTGAAAATTCGGAAATACAGTCCCGCCGGGAATTATAGGGACATCCGACAGCGGAAAAACCTAGGTCATTGGACGCGGTGCCGCAGTTTTCTGCCGAGGTCATTGCAGAAGTGACCGCGGCGTTTTTGAAAACGCTGCGGTTTGCATATTGAGGTCATCAACCGAGGCGCTTGCCGTGGCTCAGAGCCGAAATGAAAATTCTTTTGGAAAGTGAAATTTCACTTTTGGTGAAGTGATATTTCACAAGTGATATTTTCCTTCTAGAGAAGTATCTTGAAACTCGGCAGACACTGTTTAAAAACTTCTCAATATTTATACACATCATTAATACACATCAACATTTTATTCTTCGTCTGGTTCACGATTTCAACGGCGCCGTTGTTTGGAAACAAACTTCTTCAAACTCGGCACGCTAAACCGCCATTAAAAAAAGCTTTAACTTCTCGGACTTCGCTCGCTAAGACACATCAACATTTTATTCTTCGTCTGGTTCACGACTTCAACGGCACCGTTGTTTGTCACTCTAAAACAAACTTCTTCAAACTCGGCACGCTAAACCGCCATTAATAAAACTTTAACTTCTCGGACTTTGCTCGCTAATACACATCAACATTTTATTCTTCGTCTGGTTCACGACTTCAACGGCGCCGTTGTTTGTCACTCTAAAACAAACTTCTTCAAACTCGGCACGCTAAACCGCCATTTAAAAAAGCTTTAACTTCTCGGACTTCGCTCGCTAAGACACATCAACATTTTATTCTTCGTCTGGTTCACGACTTCAACGGCACCGTTGTTTGTCACTCTAAAACAAACTTCTTCAAACTCGGCACGCTAAACCGCCATTAAAAAAACTTTAACTTCTCGGACTTTGCTCGCTAATACACATCAACATTTTATTCTTCGTCTGGTTCACGACTTCAACGGCGCCGTTGTTTGTCACTCTAAAACAAACTTCTTCAAACTCGGCACGCTAAACGGCGTATTTCGGGGCTTTACGGCGAAAATGAACGAATATTTTCACGTCAGCCTCCAAGATCTTTGTAAAAGTCATTGTATAAAGTTTTCAAGTAAATTCGGACCATATTGTGAGCCGTAAAATAAACAAAACAACGGCTGCTCGATTAGTTCCCAGACCGGCGGTGCGTGGCCCGCTTCAAAGCTTGACTCGCTCGCTGAGCGCAAAGCATAACACCAAATAAACTTTTGCTTCAGTGTAGTTTCACATTTACGGTAGACCCTTGTCTTGTTACTAGTATTAAAAGGTTTCGGCAGAAATCATTGTAAATGCTTGCGTTAGGTATTAAAATCTCAACTCTTAATTTTCACGTGCAATCAGTCAGGCGTGAATGTGTCAGAAAACTTACAGAACATCAACAGAGTTTTGAAGCAACGTTTGTCATATTGAAAACGTGCAAAAACGTCTTTACTCTTATCAGAAAACTTCTACTGGGAAATTGTAATTCCTTCTGAATTAAAAGAGCTTCAATGCATCGGAACACCAGTCAGTTCGCGTAAATGTAAATGAATTGCGCCCGCGGTATTTGTTTCAGAAATGAGACACGCGTCTGGCTAACAGTTCACAATTGACGGGTTAGGGTTAGTTCGTCACAGTTTATTCCCATAAAGCTAACAGTTCGATGTACTTTCGTTTTTTGTTTGTGTGTTTAACTTTCAAATAAAGCACTTCACGGCACTGACTAGTTCGCCACAATCTCACTTGTTCAAGTTGACACATGTACACTGTATCCCAAACCTCGGTTACGACCTCGGTTAGCGCCGCATCCAAGAATGACTGCGGCATTTTCAAAACGACCGCGGCGGCCGCAAAAATGGCCGAGGTTTACCAAGGAAAAACCGCGGTCATTGCACGAGGTATGGACGCGGTAAATGTCCCTATAATTTTCGGCGGGGCTGTATATGACTGAACACAAAATCTAATAAATAAGGAGCATTTTCCCCTATAAATAATACACTGGTATGCCCCTGTGATACCGATGGAATAAGATTTATTTCAAGAAGCTCTCCAGAGTCATTGTCGGTGCCCCCGAAAATGGCTGATCAAGAAATTTGAGCTCGCAATGCATCTTGGTTGAATGAGATTCTTTAATAACACACATTAAAAAAATTGATTCTGATTGGCTTAGGACAGTGCAGTTGAAGGAAGCCCCGGCTGTTGGAGCAAATTACTGTTAAATTGTGGCTTAATTATGGTCTACATTTTTTGTAAATTGAAAATGTGTTGAAAAATTGGGGGGAAATAGTTTTAGTGTTTGAAAAAAATGAGGCAATTTCGACTGAGAGATTACGTACACACATGTTTTATGGGCCAACGTGGTGGAGGTCCAAAACCATATGAAGGGGTCTGTGCAAGAACAGCGTAAGTGACTTTTGATCAAGTTCTAAATTCTCCCTTAGAAAACAAAGAATATCAAGAAAAAATTGGAATTTGATCAGAAGTCACTTACACTGTTCTTGCGTGGACCCTTTCATATGCAGGTTTGCACACGTTTACTGGGGGGTGCATGTGTGACTCCAGAGCTTCTTTTTTTCCTCACTGTTTATTGAAAACAACAGAATTCAGTACCTAACACAAGAAGTGACCAACTACTTGTAACGTACATGTATTGTAAGACTTAATAGTGGGTGGGTGGGGGGAAGCTTACTAAGGCAAGAGTTGGGCGAACTGGTGGGCACGAAAGGCATCAATCACGTCACTTGCCACGTGCATGACTAGTACTAAGTAGTTTGCACAATTTAAAGGTGTGGGAGAAAAGTCATGTGATCTGAAAACAAGTGCCTGGGGTGATTCAATAACAATAGCCGCTGATGATGCTAGCAAGGGTAAGCTTTCCGCTCTTTGCAAACTCAGGTTTACCAAAGAAAATATGTAAAGTGAGAACCATTTGGGACTTTGAATTTTGCTGGTGCTGCCATGTGTATCTGATGACCATATTATTGTATTTATTCTGAATTTTCCAGATGGGTTCATATGCCATACTTTGCAAAAACACTCATTGGCTGTTTTGTGCGGATTGGGATTGGCAACCATGATGGCAGGCCTGTTTACAGGGTATGTATATACATGTAAAGGTTCAAACCATAGGGCAAGGTCTTGCATTGACCATGGTGATGGGCCAAGGGGTTGCATGTTCGGAATAACAACGTAAATTTAGTTACAGATGGCTTACTTGAAGTTGTTTTGTTGTCCTACATGTAATTTGTGTTCTGGTCACTAGAATGGTGCCGTTTTATGGAAGCCTTGAGTCATAAGCGCTTCACCCCTCTAAGCAAAGACATGGTCATGTGACCATTTTCAGGAGTAGGGTCTGCAATTGCGCCTCATTTGGTGCCAATGCAACTAAATTTTGAGTGTTGGTGACCAAAATTCAGTTGCCAGCTGGCGACTTACCTAAAGTCTTCACAATGTTTTCACAATGTCCGGAAGTCACATGATGTTCGATGCCAGCAAATGTTATTTGTCGCATGTCGCTCGAAACTTGAAATGTGGTGACCACAATTGGTCTTTTAGCGACTAAAAATTTTTGGTTAGTCACCAGTTGCCGTCTACGTGAAAAAGTTAATTTTAGACCCCAAGGAGGCCTTCACCTCTCAAAACCTTGCATTTTATTGGACGCCATTTGGACTGCACTGACAAAGAATTCCATTATTATTATTATTATTATTATTATAATTATTATTATTATTATTATTGTTTTAGGGTTAGGGTTTGTATTGTTTCAGGGTTATGCATTGTTTGGATAGCCAGTACTATTCCAGGAGGTGAAGGCCGCTTTGCTTGGCCTGCTAGCCTGAGTGAGCCTCAAACTCAGTTAAATTTTGAGTTTTCCAAAATTTGCCATGCCTTCAGTTTTAAAGATACACGTATGAACCTAAAACTTGTGCTGTTTACAAATTTTGGCTCGCGCTTTCCCTTTCTGGCATCCATGTTGATCTAGCACCAATTTTGTTTTTATTATTGACATGAACCTGAAAAAGTCATACTAGTACATGTATGACCATCTCCTATTTCAATGGAAGACCATGCAAGCCCATAGTTTTTGAACTGGTTTATACATTATGCAATGTATAAACTACATGTAGGCCGTAGTGAGCTCAGGTTCTCCACACAGGTCTTTATATTGATTTTGACTGCACAAGTGTGCATGGTAAATTTATTTCAGTAGCCTTTCAGTAATATTTTTGATTAACTTATTTCATTGAATTGAAATGTATTTTAACAATTTGCTTTCATTTATGGTAGTGTTTATTACTTGTTTCTAGCATTTTTTCCAGGTTTACCTGGTTCATGTTTAGCGATTATTGTTGAGTCGATCACAATATGCAAATTACCACTTCTTGTTGACCTTCAAAGTTTTGAGAAGACTATTCAATGAATTAAAGCGCATTTAATTCAAAAGGATTCCACTTTCCCAGTAGAAATTTTCTGGTAAGAGTATAGACGTTTTGCATGTCTTTCATTACAAACTCTGTTCACATTCTCAGAAAATTGCGACGATCAAAAATCAGACTGACACATTCACGCCTGACTGATAGCATGTGGAGAAATTCAGACTCCAAGGGCTTGAGATTTTAATTTCACAAATATACCTTAGGACTGCAAACATTGCAATGATTTGAGCCGAAACCTTGAACAACATAGGCAGGGATATGTACCATAAATGTGAAACTACAGATGCTAAAGTTTATTTGGTGTTGTGCTTTGCATGGCAAAATTTTAAGCGGGCCTTGCGCTACCAGTAGGGGAACTGCATGAAGCGATCGATCAGGGCATGGTCAGTTTTAAAAATAGTGTACTATTACTGTCACAGTCTTTTCCTTTCCCATTCTATGAATTACTTGGCTCATGTAATTAAGTATAAATTGAATTTTAATCCATTAGGTTGCCGAGATCAAAGATGTCGTGGAGACAGCCAAAATCTACACACTAGGCAGTACAAAAACAAATAAAGGCCTTAAACTCAGGTATGCCAGTGTATTGTACACGCAGGCTGGTGGTACATTATCTTTTATTATACCTTTATAGTTACAAATAATCACCAATCAAAATTAATGTATGTATGAGAGCCATATGCCAGCCCAATATTCTGTCATGCAGCTAGCTCAGCTCCCTATTGGATCGGACAGTTTGCATGAGCTGTTCACGTTATTGTCAGTAAACTTTATTGATTGGAGGATTATTTGTTCGGTATAATAAAACACTTAAATATAGGATTCATTGTAACCCAGTATGGTAAATATTTAAGTCTCTACTTTTAATATTAGGCTCGACCTTCGGCCCTACCCAATATTTAAGTCTCGACTGTCTGGCAGATTGTAATCATCGAGTTGTAGCTATACTTGGCTGCCAAATATTATAACAATAATAACAATAATAACAACAACAACAATAATATAATCATCATCATCACAATTACTGTTTATGACACTCTTTTGCAGTATACTAGGTGCTGAATTAACAAGTGTTATTACACAATATAAATAAACAATATAATTATACAATTATTTTATTATAATTAATACAAATAATATGTTAAAAAGTAAGTATAAAAAACTAGTAATAATTAGCTATTTGCAATAATTTTGTTCTTATATCTAGTAGATGTCTTGGTTCTACATCTCTGTGTTGATTGTCTGATAGAACCACATCTTAAGTCATAGCGATGGGAAATATACTCTAATTCTGGATAATTATAAGAAACTTAAAGGATAACTCTTATTCTTTTGTGAGTTAATACAATTCTGGCATAGAAACTGTCTCCTCATTGAAAGAGTATTCATGGGTCATTTCACAGTATTTTGGACAAAAAAAATGAAAAAGGTTACAGGACATTAAAAACTACTTTTTCGAGTAGCTGGATAATCAAACCTTATGATATGAAGATTTTTTTTCATTCCAGTGTCACCCAAAAGAAAAACAATACCACTGATTTGGGGGAAAAAGGAGAAATTGTGTTACGGAGGGGAATATTTATTTATTTATTTTACAAACACATAGATTACATAAAGGCATCCTATGCTGGTGGACATAACATACCAGTCACCCTTAACAGTAACGTACAATGTAGTAGAAATCTTTTGGAAAAATGTTCTATCAGGATTAGAGATTTCAACCAATATGCTATTTTCCCCTCCGTAACAATATGAGGTACATAAATTAGTAGTACAGTTACATGTTAAGTCCAAATACTTTGCCACTTTTATTCCTTCCAATTTAATTTGTGAGTCTACAGATGAGATACATTAGCATCTGTTTGATTTTAGTTTTCCTGAGATACAGCGAAATATAAAAGTGTTACGGAAGGGAAAAATTGTTACAGAGGGGAATTTTGTTATTGAGAAGGAAATTATTTTGATTGTAATTAACCCTTTCGCTCCTGAACCGGCCGTAACCTGCCAATATGAAGCATGTACCTGGAGAAAATTATTGCATCAAACCTAGACATGCTGGAAATACGATGTTGCAATATTATTTCAAGGGATGAATGACTTCAAAGCCACAGCTATAACTGGGATCGCTCGACTCTCCCACTTTGGAGAAAAACTCATTTGTTTTGGAGATCGTTTTTCGTTTCTCCGATTTTCACGAATTTTGAGGAGCTGAAATTCGGTCTCCAAAATCCTTCCCATTCGCCCTTGAAATCAAAAGCAAACACAAAATCAGCACTCAGTCGTTACAGTACCTTCTTTAATCTTTCGAACCACCAGGTTTGTTTGCACAAAACACACACAGCGACTGTGAAGCATGCTATTCTTAATGCTGCACTTCTCTCCACCATGTTTTCCTGCTCCCACCTCCAATTGCATGCTGGGTAATCAACAAAAAATTCACAAGGGGACCCCCCCAGGTTTTTTTTTGTAAGTCTTTTACCCCTACAACCAAGGGCGGTGATTTGGACTCAAGCCGTTGCTTTAAAGTGACAAAAACACATCCTAATAATAGGTTGAGCAGGGGGCCGACAACCAACTGCAGGATTTCAAGGATTTCATTGAAGAATTATTTCATGTGTCTCAAAGCAGAAACACAACAGAAAAATCCTGTGAAACCCCTCACAAGGCCTACTAAGAGCAAACCAAGTACTTTTAAGCTGTCATCAGACTTGATATGTCCTCTTACTGGCTCTCTTACAGTGGCTTATTTGTCCAAAATTAGAGCACATTTCATTGGAAAACCTACAGAAGAAACCATACTCACTGCCGCCGAGTCTGTAGAATTCTGCCGAATGGCAACATGGGAAAAGTTTGAGCCCTTGGTTTAAGAAGTCAGCAGTATTTAACTAACCCAGGCTAGCCAAACTGGAACTGAGGGGGGAGGGTTGAGTTAGCACTCTGCATTGAGCCCATTGAGCCCAAACACGTCCGGGAGTGAAAGGGTTAAAGAATTAATAAACAATATATTTAAGATTTTGCACATTAATGTTTCAGTCAGCATGTTTTGCAAGCACTAAGCATGATTTCAGGATTTGTATGCTATAAATGTGAAGTCCAGACAGGCCTTTGGCAATTATGCTTTTTAGCTTTTGGGTACCCTGTGGCTTTTGGTTACCCTGTGTACATTGACAAGGTCCACAAGTAATGTGTCTTCTATGGGCTTGTAATCATCTCTGGAATAGGTCCTTTCACTGTAGCTGAACAAACTGACATAGAAAAGGTTTACCAGTGGCTTAAAAATAATGTCTAAAAAGTTTTTTAGTTTCTGAGCTACTCTTAATGTTAGCCAATGAGAGTAAATGAAGTGTTATTGTGCATTTTGAAAATATTATGTACATTTTGATCTTAAAGAGCCTGTATTTTTTTCTCAGTTGACATAATGGCTATTAAAGAAAACTACTGTTGTGCTTCCAATTGATACAGTACTTATTAACGCTGCAGTGAGATAAATCAGATCTCATGTGTGTACATTTAGATTTGAGACAGCTAATTTGTCAATTAATATTATTGAAAAGTCTAATTTTCAAGAGTTCGTTATTGCTATGTTTGGTATTTAGGTCATGGACAAAACTTTCCCCTCCGTAACTTCCCCTCCGTAACACCAGCAGTGCTCTTATATAATTATCTCACACAATAACAAAGACAGATAAACTCTTGTCTCTCATGATTTTAGAAAGTCAGGTAAATGTGAAACATTATTAAACTAAAGGTGCTTGAGATATCGTAACTTCACAGAGTTCTGAAGCCAAACTTAAAGATGAAAAAAAGGCAATTTTTATGTTCCCCTCCGTAATGCTGAATATTTTTTCTTATGATCACTACACGGATGTTTGAATTTTTGTTTGCTTTCCCTGCAGCTTTGGTATAGATGGATACCAATGCTACTGTCAACAACAAATTGTAAATGATTCCATAATTAAATAGCTAGAAGTAGTTAAAAAGTTGTGTCTTCCCCTCCGTAACATTCCAAATACTGTGAAACGACCCTCTGAATATCAGTCTTTGTATATAATAATAAAGGGTGTCAATGTATACAGAATTCTATTAAAGAGCCCATCTTGGGCTGTGGCTTTTAAATTTGCTGGTAACAATCATTATGTACATGTAACCAACTCGCATTGACTGTTTTCAAGAGTCCTCCAGGTCATGGTAATCAATCAGCACAGGACAAAATTAATGTTAACTTGATATACAGTACCGCCGGGAATTATAGGGACATTTACCGCGGCTGTGCCGCATGCAATGCCCGCGGTTTTACCGCGAAAAGCCGAGGTCATTTTTGCGGTGACCGCGTTCACTTTTGAGGTCGCCGCGGTCACTTTTGAGATAGCCGCGGTCACTTTTGAGATAGCCGCGGTAATCGTGCCGCGGTGGTCATGCCGCCGCGGCGCTAACCGCGACCGCATGTAACATCTACATGTACATCTCATACATTTTACTTCGAAGCAGTTGGCTTCGCTAGAACGTGAGCGTGAACGGTGGTCTCAAGTAAGAAAGACAACTTACGAAAGTTAACAAAAGATTGTTAGCGGGCCGTCTCTTAAGAAATGCTTATTTTGAAGCAGTTGGCTTCGTTAGTTAATAAGAACGCGAACGGCGGTCTTGAGTAAGAAAGACAACTTACGAAAATGAACAGAAGATTGTTAGCGTGCCGTGGCTTGTAAGAAATGCTTAAAAAGAAGCAGTTGGCTTCGTTACAGTATTGTGAAAAAGTCATGCAAACATAGTCGACAAATTTCGCTCTTTGTTCAGCGACATTTCGACGATTTGTCAAACGAAAATTCGGACCGAGTTATCGAAATATCGTGATCCGAAACGTGTCTGTTGATTGCACAATTACGTATTTGAACCTTTCTTTCACTAGGATTAACGCGTGACAAATTCGAATTCATAACAAACAGTTTTACAAACGTACGGTAAGATGGTTTTGGTAAATACCCTGCGTGCCAGAGGCATCAAAAAGTCAAGATTCTTACTGCGCAGTATAATAAAAGTTCCTGTCAATCGTGAACTGTCAGCCAGACGCGACTGTCTCATTTCTGACACAAATACCGCGGGGAAAGTAATTTCCATTTACGCGTATTGACTGATCTGATTCGATGCATTAAAACTCTTAATTCAAAAGGAATTGCACTTTCCGAGTAGAAGTTTTCTGGTAAGAGTATAGAAGTTTTCTGGTAAGAGTATAGAAGTTTTTGTACGTCTTTCAATATGACAAACGTTGCTTCAAAACTCTGTCGATGTTCTGTAAAAACATCAGACTGACACGTTCACGCCTGACTGATTGCACGTGGAAATTCAGACTCCAAGAAGAGTTGAGAGTTTAATACGCAACATTTACAATGATTTATGCCGAAACCTTTTATTACTAGTAACAAGAAAAGGATCTGCCATAAATGTGAAACTACACTGAAGAAAAAGTTTATTTGGTGTTATGCTTCGTTAGTTAATAAGAACGCGAACGGTGGTCTCAAGTAAGAAAGACAACATTTACGACAGTTAACAGAAGATTGTTAGCGGGCCGTCTCTTAAGAAATGCTTATTTTGAAGCAGTTGGCTTCGTTAGTTAATAAGAACGCGAACGGCGGTCTCAAGTAAGAAAGACAACTTACGAAAGTTAACAGAATATTGTTAGCGGGCCGTATCTCAAGAAATGCTTATTTTGAAGCCGTTGGTTTCGTTAGTTAATAACTTACGAAAGTTAACAGAAGATTGTTAGCGGGCCGTATCTCAAGAAATGCTTATTTTGAAGCCGTTGGCTTCGTTAGTTAATAAGAACGCGAACGGTTGTCTCGAGTAACAAAGTTAACAGAAGATTGTTTACGAGAAGTTTAATGCCGGTGATCGTTCTTTGGGTGATTAGGCTCAACGCATAAGCTGTTTGTCATCCATCACATTCAAAGCACGAAGACTGGGCTAAAGTGAACAAGTTGCACCGTAAATTTGTTGTCGGTAAGTGGTCGGCCGACAGCTTACCAACAGCTTACCGACAGCTTACCGACAGCTTACCAACAGCTTACCAATAGCTTACCGACAGCTTACCGACAGCTTACCAACAGCTTACCAACAGCTTACCGACAGCAAATTTTTTTCGTCTCAAACTCAAAGTGTGCGTACATGTATGTGCGTACATACTCGCTACGCTCTTGATATCACGTAGCTTTCCAATGTTAGAACGAAATTTGTCAATAGCGTATTCTTACTACGTTGTAGATAGTTGGATATTGATGAAAACAGTGTACTCAATAATCTGTATTTTCTTTGCAGCAATATTCTCGATTCAATTCCGTAAATTAGTGAACCCGCGCCATCTTGGATTCCCACGTGATATCACGTGTTCTTTAACTGCGGCAAACTGCGTCAAACTGCGGCAAATCTATTATTTTAGAATCCTGACTTTTTGACGCCTCTGGCACGCAGGGTATTTACCAAAACCATCTTGCTTTACGTTTGTAAAACTGTTTGTCATGAATTCGAATTCGCGTTGGCATTCGAAAAGTTGCCCGAAATTTCGGCGACATTCGTAGGAACATTAAGAGCGAACTTCGTCGTAATATGTTTGCATGACTTTAGCACAATACTGTAGTTATCTGTTAATTTGCCGTACGTGAGATCGCACTGTATCGAAGGGGTTTATCGTTGTCACAACGTTGGAAACTTTGGAAACTATTAAGCGTATTTTGGTTCAAAATATTCTTGAGCCAGTATCAGATAACGATTCATGCGCTTTCAGACTGATTGTCTGGATTTTGACACAACAGGAGAGGCCCAACAGTGAGTGCCGCGGATATTTTAATTTGTTATCTGTTATCGAAGCGGTTTTATCGTTGCCAGAACGTTGAAAACTTAAGAAGGTATAAAGCATATTTTGGTTCAAATGAGTCAACCACAGCTTACCGACAGCTTACCGACAGCTTACCGACAGCTTACCGACAGCTTGCCGACAGCTTGCCGACAGCTTGCCGACAGCTTACCGACAGCTTACCGACAGCTTACCGACCACTTACCGACACAATTTTACCGACCACTTACCAACCACTTACCGACAGCTTACCGACCACTTACCAACCACTTACCGACCACTTACCGACCACTTACCGACCACTTACCGACCACTTACCGACCACTTACCGACCACTTACCGACCACTTACCGACCACGTATTTACGGTGCAACTTGTTCACTTTAGCCCGAAGACTGCTAACAACGCGGTCAGTATAATCTGCAGACTGCAGATTGCAGACTGGGTATAAAATGCAGACTGGGTATAAAATGCAGACTGGGTATAAAATGCAGACTGGGAAAAAATATAAATTTCAGCGAGTTCTGTTGAAATTTTACCTCGAACTCGATCTCTACCTAAGCCGGTCTGGAACTGACCACGCTCGAATTTTCATCCAAAATCAATGCCGACCGCAACGAAACCTCAAATAATAGCATAACAGTATCTATTCCAAGAACCTCATGCCATTTAATTGAAATATCCCCCATTTCTGGAGCCTAAATCGAGCAATTTACGCTTGACGACGCTAGTTCCCAAAATTCACGGTCTCAGAACTTTTACATATTATATACCTTATTTTGAAACCACTGCTCAAGCGAATCGGCTCTATGGTAAAGCGGTTTAGAGCGCGCGCTTTTGATTCCAATGATCGGAGTTCGATTCCCATACCAGCCACAAAGTTTTTTTTAACTTCTTTTTCTCCTTTCTCAGTTTTATTTAATCTTTTCCTGTCTTTTAAGCTATTAGAGCCGCCTTCTACACTAAAAAAACATTGTTGTGTATTGGCTCTCCTCCAACACGGACACTGATGAGAAAGAAATTATATCACAGGTGACCCAATTGCTCTGTAAGTATCAATATTTACTAGCATTTGAATGGGATTTTTTTAGAACTAATATTGAATAAAAAGCGACAATACTTACAGCATGTGTTTATTTGTCCATGCCGCTGCGTGTGGTTGTAATTTCAGCGAGTTTTGACCCCAACAGTTCTGTACACTGGTGTTATGCCAGGGTCGTAACGAGCTACTGATTTTTTCTCTAGTGGTCCCTTATTTTTACCCAGAACTTTGATCTCTGATCCCAATTTTCCAGTAATTTGTGATCCGTGATCCAGCCAAAAATAAATGAGGCCGTTCATATTCTGATATATTGATCCCGATCTCATAACTGATATACGTTGATCCCGATCCCATGCCCTGTGATCCCGATCTCGGGTCTGTGATCCCACAGTGAATCGCTCTCTAACTCCTGGGTGGGGAACCTCCCATATAAAATGGGCGGGGATGCTCGTCGGAAAATTGTAATTGAACCCCTAAAAGAGACCAATCTGGGCATGGCCTAAGCTTTGTTTTACCCCTATATTAAAAAGATACCTTTCTAAAACATACAGACAAATTCCAGCCCTCGCTCGAGTGGCGTCCATGCAAGCGATAGTCGGCGTTTTTTATTTCTCCGGCGCATGCAGCCCTAAACGATACCTTGATGGCTAAAAATATCGGCGTTCCATCCTTAACACCCAAGGTGATACCAAATCCCGTAATTTTAACCCCTAAAAGATACGACGTAAAAATAAGGGACCACTAGAGAAAAAATATACCTCGTTACGACTCTGTTATAACACCAGTGTACAGAACTGCTGGAGTCAAAACTCGCTGAAATTACAACCACACGCAGCGGCATGGACAAATAAACACATGCTGTAAGTATTGTCGCTTTTTATTCAATATTAGTTCTAAAAAATCCCATTCAAATGCTAGTAAATATTGCCACTTACAGAGCAATTGGGTCACCTGTGATATAATTTCTTTCTCATCATGTCGGGTAGGTAGAAAACACTGATCCCCGGTCCATGGACCCCTTCGTGGACCCGGTCCATGGACCCCCGTGTGGACCCCCTATAAAATTTTCTCAAATTCTAAAAAAAAAAAAAAAAAATGCGAAATGTTTCCGCTTCGGCCAGGAAAAAGGTCGTGCTGAGAAATAAGTATGATGATGAGGTGTTAAAAGCCTCCTTCATTATCGGATATTGCGCTGAATCAATCAATCAGTGTTTATATTCACGAAATTACTTTTTTCACAGTATCATCATACATGTAACTGCAGATACGGCTAAAGAAACCCCCTTACCGGCTTTTACAAAGTACTGTAGCTACATTCAATAATATAATATACAAGCTTATACAGGCAATCAGGTCATGGCAGATTAAGACTACATAGTATTAAATAAATCACACGTGGCAACAAAACCAATATCCAATATATAAAAATATATACAAGATGAGAATATATGAAACATCGACCGACATCGCACATTTCATTTCAGTGGCGTAAAATTAGACTTGTAAATAAAATCATTTCACAATTATGCTCCCAAAACTCAACAACGAATAAACAGGAGTTTACTGACCCGATCGAAACTCGACATGTCACTTTGCTTATGGCAGCTCAATGGAAGAATAACACTTTTCAAACGTCCTGCCTCGTTAAGGACAATTAGGTTACAACGGGAACTTTCTGAAGCTTAGTTTTCCTCTATAATTTATCGTGAAAATGTCTAAAACGCAATGTATCGCAGTCCAAAATTGAAACTGATGCCCAAAATTTCATAGTCTAGCGTTGCGTGACAGAGCTTCACTAAATCATTTTCGTCTAGTGAAGTGAAGTATGCAAAGAAGCACCGCTCCGTTGTCAATCAAAATAACATGTTCTCACGATCCTTATCGCACTTCGTCATCAGACTTATTTGTCAGCATGACCTTAGTTGTAAATCGTAAGGAAAGGTAACGTACATTCGCAAAATTATGGTGTTTTTTTTAGAATTTGAGAACATTTTATAGGGGGTCCATGGACCGGGTCCATGATGGGGTCCATGGACTGGGGGTCAGTGTTTTGTACCGTACTCCATCATGTCCGTGTTGGAGGAGAGCCAATACGCAACAATGTTTTTTTAGTGGAGAAGGCGGCTCTAATAGCTTAAAAGACAGGAAAAGATTAAATAAAACTGAGAAAGGAGAAAAAGAAGTTAAAAAAAATTGTGGCTGGTATGGGAATCGAACTCCGATCATTGGAATCAAAAGCGCGCGCAGTAATTTCAAAATAAGGTATATATGTAAAAGTTCTGAGACCGTGAACTTTGGGAACTAGCGTCGTCAAGCGTAAATTGCTCGATTTAGGCTCCAGAAATGAGGGATATTTCAATTAAATGGCATGATGTTCTTGGAATAGATACTGTTGTGCTATTATTTGAGGTTTCGTTGCGGTCGGCATTGATTTTGGATGAAAATTCGAGCGTGGTCAGTTCCAGACCGGCTTAGGTAGAGATCGAGGTCGAGGGGTAACATTTCAACAGAACTCGCTGAAATTGCATACAGAGTCTTCAGGTAAGTTTTTTTATATTTTTTCCCAGTCTGCATTTTATACCGAGTCTGCAGTCTGCAGTCTGCATTTTATACCCAGTCTGCATTTTATACCCAGTCTGCAGTCTGCAATCTGCAGTCTGCAGATTATACTGACCGCTAACAACGTACATGTATTTCCATTGCGGCACCGCGGCAAGCACCGCGGTTTATCACCTCAGTTTGCAACCGCGGCGTCCTCAAAAACTACCGCGGTCATTTGTGCGGTGACCGCGGTCATTTGTGCGGTGACCGCGGCGCCGTACTGCGGCACCGCGTCTGGTGCACGAGGTTTTTCCGCGGTCGGATGTCCCTATAATTCCCGGCGGTACTGTACATGTAATTCAGACCTCGAAATAAATAACAAATCCTTGATCATCATTTTGCAACTACCAAGTAAAGTCTAGTCACCAGGCAGCAATAATTAATTTGTTACTGGTTTACTGGTTTACTGGTCAATAAAAACCTGTCACTAAGCTGCAATAATATTACTGATTGTTAACTTAGTCAGTAAACACAATAGTTTGGTTGCATTTATGAGTCACACTTTTGAGCCCTGTAATATAACTTTAAATTGTTAAAAGAAGAGAGAATATTGCTGGCAAGGACCATTAGCTCAGTGATAGCATGCATGTATGATATGATGTCTAGGGTGATACAAGGTTTAGAGTAGGCTGCAGAAGTTACATGATTATTATATACAACTATTTCAAGTAACCTCAGGCAAAACTGTTAAATTTTGAGTTTTCAAAAATATCCATTCCTTATGAATCTAAAGCTTGTGCTGTTTACTAATTTTGGTTCGCTCTTTCCATTTCTGCCCTCCATGTTGTTCCAGCACCAAATTTGTTTTAATTGACAAGCAAAAAAGGTCATGTGACAATGGCAGTCCTGTAAAGGGCCTATTGTACAGTCATTGCTGTTGTAAGTGAACAGCATCTGATTAGTTGGTCAGTCAAATGATTAGGTACATTAATAGGTAATAATGTAGGTGTTGATTGGTCAGTCGGTTTTGTTCTGTTGTTGTTAAAACATTTACAATCCTTATTGTATATTACATTTACCTATTAATGCTTGGGAGAAATATAAAAGAAAGCTGAAAATGTTACATTTTCTAACCCTTAAAATATTTTTATTTGTGTTACTTTCCAGACATGGACCTCAAGAAAGAGTCTTCAGACTGGAGTTTGTATCCAACCAGAGAATAACAGATACAGAGTTTCAAAGGTGGAAAGAAGAGGTAAAGGAACACAACCAATTAACTGTACGTTTTGCAGCCTGTAAATTTATGTGAAGATGGTTATAAAATTATAATCAATAGTAAGGCACATTTCAAGTTCTATAAACCAGGGTATATACGCTGGATTTTGCAGTATTAACTAACGTACTAGTCAAGTTTAGACTTGGTAGGCTATCGGTAGGTTGTCAGTGAAAAACCTGTTGGTAGGCTGTCGGCCAGCAAGCTACAACACAGCCTATTTTGGTACCCAATTCTAAACTATTACCATTAATTTATATGGTCCAGACAATGAAGAGTAAGACATGCATTTACACACATGCATTTACAGGTAGATGTCTTGACTGTTTGTCTTCATTTTCAGTGTGAAACTCATGATATTCCAGTACCTACAACAGATGATATAGATAAAAAAGTAGCAGATATTGAAAATGCCAAAAATCACTTGTATAATGAAGATGACATCGAAAAGGTACAAGTCCTTGATGGTGCTGTGCATGTAAAAAGTCAGTGTTTAATATGGCATGGCTCTTAATTGGCTACGAACAGTTAGTATCCTCCCCCAATGCTTGATTGAAATGTTACCCCAGGGCTCGACACTAACTTTTAAGACTTGTTGCCACAGTGGAAAAGTAAACTGAGTAACTATTGAACATGTATTAAAAACATACTTTCCAAACCAAGCTTTTTACTTTCCACAGGAAAATTTTACTTTCCAGCGGTAACAGGGTAACTGTTAGTGTCGAGCTCTGTACCCCATGTTTTCCTTGAACACTATGTCTACATACAGTTTATGTAGTTACATGTATGTGTCTTTAACTATTGTTTTCAGTTTCTTTTGTTTTCATTAAGTCACGTGACTTTAACCCAGTGATCACTGGGTTAGTTAATGTATTCAAAAAGGCAGAGTGGAGTCACACCTAGTTCCAAGAGGGTCTAGATGAATAGGGCTTAATTTGACAGACAGGTTTATTTGAGCGCGTAATCAGCTGTGCCGGCCGGGGAGAAACTGGCTGAATGAGTAAAGCATTTACACTCTTTGTATTTAGTCATTTTAAAATACTTGTCTTACATGATCTGTCTCCTCTGTTTAATTTATACAGAAGTTACTCATTTGACAAGTAACCGTAAATTAATTGGGCTTATAATCAATAAAATATTGATACTTTTTTTATATAGTTCAAGAGTCTTAATTTGTTGTTCTACATGTAGTCAGTTTAAACACACAAATGCCCATGTTAGCGGACTGCTTTTCGAGAGGTTTATTCTGAAGCATTTGTCGTTCTAGGCAGTTTAAACATACAAAAATTCCTGTGTTAGCGGACTGCGTCTCAAGGTTTATTCTGAAGGGTTTGTTGTTCTATGCAGTTTAAACATACAAATGCCTGTGTTTATAGTGGCCTCGTCTCGGGAGGTTTTTCTGTCAATTGAAAGCATTTGTTGTATTAGGCAGTTTAAACATACAAATGGCCGTTTTAGGAGCCCGGATCTCTGTTGAGAAGTTTATTACGAGACGTTTGAATTGACACTGCCAAGGAGGCAAGTTCAAATTCTCAAAATCTGTTGTTCAATTAAGCTCTTTTTATACAGAAAGAAAGTTAAAACATGTCTCTGATTCACTCCCATGCCAATCTTTTGTCAGTGTTGTATTTCTTAATATGGGAATTTGAAATTCCCACTACTCTTGTTTATATAGCGTGTTTGTTTCGCTCCTAGCCAATCTGATACAAAATAACCACAAAATCTGAAAAACAAAAGAACTTGAGAACAATAGTTAAAGACACATTTAGACGGATCACATGTCGTAATGTCAAGATAATATGGAATGCCACAAACAGGGGCACCATACTTAATAATGGCCTGATCTTCGTTTAGTACAAATCTAGGTGGTTAAGCCAACCTCAACCAGTAGATTGGCTCTCCTGCATTCCCTTATAGATAGTAGTACCGTATACATTTGTAGTCTTTTGTTGTCCTCTCACTGTGAGACAGCCTCATTGATGTACATGTATAAAAAAAAATTATGTAGGGTTACGAAAAACTCTAGTTTGAGTGGAAGGCAGTTCAGTTTATGTTGAGTTATTAAATATTCTATTCTGGTAAGTTGTTTTCTTTTATTGCAGATTGTGTCAGAGAAGCAAAAGTTCAGGAAAACACCATTCAACTATGCAGTTAAGAAAGACCAGTTAAAAAGATCAAAGGTTTGTTTAAAATGTTTTTTTGTCAAGTTCCTGTCAAGTGTATATAATACATTTTGCCAAGTCAAGATTTTAAACTGTTGTACAAAGACAATTTAGAACTTTAATATACAAGGTTTGCACTAGACTGCTAGCAAGTTCTTTCTATTCCCCTAATTTATATATTAAGCATTGGCTATACAATGTAGATCATTTTCACTGTCACAAAAATAATTCCCTCAAGAAGAAACTGATATTAGTAAACTATTTTTAAGTACATGTAATGCTCTGGCTAAGAATGATAGCATGGATGGCAAAGGAATGTAAAATGTGCTAATTTTCTATTCTTCTTTCTCATAATTTCATTGGTTGATACTCATAAATTCAATAGAAACCCATCGAAATAATGCATTTTCATTCGATAAATTTTTGAAGTTTGAATATATTTTCGATCAAACTAACTATAGTTTAATTTCGAAGAACATCGTATGCGGAGAAAGTTCTCAAATTTGAAACAGAAAGATCTTTTTTTTCGCCCTTTCCGATTGGATGGATGGTGGCTTCTTTGAGTTTTCGCAGTAAAAAGAACCCATTGCTTAAAGAATTACTTTATTTTCTGGGTGTAGTTTGGATTGCAGACATCTCAAACAGCACTTCAGGCATATATATTCAAGTAAGATCGTATGTGGGGATATGCTCATTGCCGCAACCTATTGTCTGTTGCTATAGTTCTTTGCTGGATCATTACTTACTGTATGTGTTGTTTTGACCACGCAGGTAAAAATATGTAAATGACTGAAATTATGGAGCAATAGAGTACTTTGTAACTAAGCTGTCGGACAAATAATATTCGAACAATTTAGTGTAATTATTAGTATGCAGAGGCCATGTTGGCATACCAGTTTGGTATAATTTTATTATTATATATATGGTGGCAGCTCAGTGAGTGGGCAAGATGACTGTGTATGCTGCAAATATCTGATTGGTTGCTCAGTGGGCAATATGTTTTCAACTTGCCTGCTCATGATTTTCCAAAAGTGAATAACCCCATACATTTTGAAAGAATCCAAACCAGTTAATTATCACATGGAGGCAAATAAACAAGAAGTACATGAACTGAGTTTTGTGGATTCATTTTGGAACAACTGAAAGACACTAAGGTCAAGACATGAAGCAAAGTATTTTTGCCATAATATAATAAAAACCTTATTGACAAAGTGTGAGGTCAAGATGGGGGAATATTGCCCTCGTCCTTTTTCTGCATGTTTATCAACCTCATGCAATGTTGTCTTCAGGTCCATAAACGAACTTGGCCAATACCCCCCCCCCCCCCCCCCCCCAACCCAATTTTGACCTCACACTTAGTCCATAACCTCTATGATATACAGACCTCACAGTCTTTTAATAAGGGGCGCATGAGTTATAATTGTTACATAATTTAGGACATAGCAGAACAGAGTGGTAACCATGTGGAGGCCGAGAAGATTCGTGCTGAGCTTGACAATCTGGAGGAGAGAGCCCAGATATTGGATAAACAAAGAAGCAAGGGTCTTAGTGCAATAAGGTGAGGGTTACACACACAATATTCAGCCTTATGATATTCTCAACAAAATAATATATGGATTCTGATTGGTCAATGAAGAGTGCATCAAAAGGTTATAGAGTGCACAGTTGCATGCTCTCAGCAAATGTTTGCTCAGTATACTATAAACAAAAAATTGCTGCTTGTGCTATATGTGAATTATGGGCGCTGAGTGATATTTTCTCAAATTAAAAGCTCCTGCATAATTATCAGAACTTTCGAAATATCATTCTGCCCAATACATTTATGCCATGTAAAACTCGCATTTATGCGATTTCCTCTACAAATACAGGTAGGACTTTTGCAGAAAACAGTTACAATGTATGTGCTGATATAATACTTCAATAACCAATGAACTGTGCTTGTGATCCCATGAGAAAGGCTTTACTGGATGGCAAACAATCTTCAAAAATTCAATTGATTGGAGGTGGAACATAGCATTACAGTTTACAACTTACAGGTTTTGCTAAATAATTACCGTAAACACCCGTGTATAAGTAGCACCCATAGATAAGCTGCACCCCAAGTTTTGAAGTTTGAATTTAGGAAAAAAACTTATTTTTGAAAAATACAAAAAATAGTTAGAAATTATTTTGTCCGAGTTCATAAATGCTTTTACTTGATGCCAAACTTCTTCCAAAAAAAAGAATGTTTTGTTGGAGTTCATAAACGCTCGTACTTGAAGCAAAACTTCATCAGATTGTCATAAATACATTATTGCAACTTTAATTCGATCGAATATGGTTCAACTTGCCTTGTCATTTCTTGTGTATATTTTAACCTACAGTCTTTAAATCACTCCAGAATTCTTCCGCTTTTATTCTCCCATTAACTAACAACAATTCCAAGGAACCGCTTTCCTTTAATCGCTAGAGCAAGAAAGGTTTTCTGGCGAAACTATACTTGCATGAGTAGGTCTGAGGTCCGCCATCTTGGATTTTCATTAACTAGTGCCAATCTCCCACGTGTAAAATTGCGAAGAATGCCTGGTTGTTTAGATGCCTGCTTTGACAAGCGCTGCAAATCAGCATGGTTTGGAAGGTAAATAAGCTTAATCACATTTAAATATTCACGAAATTCTAATATAATTTTATTAGGTCTAAGGTGGGTCTTAGAAGAGTTTTTGCTTTAATTCTTTCAAACTTCTTTTTTTTCCAATGATTATGCTTAAATTGCTATATTACATGATCGGATGCGATTTGAACCTGATTGTAATATACGCACCGTCGCATAATAAAAGCTTCATACAGGTTCATAATATGTAAATATATGTTAATGTTAGGTCTCCTTTCTAGGTGTTCCCGTAGATAAGCCGCACCCCCGATTTTGAACGAAAATTTTGGGTGAAAAGGTGCGGCTTATCTATGGGTGTTTACGGTATTAATAATTTTTAGTAACACTACCAATCTCATACAGTCAAATACATTTGGTCAGGACTTTAAATAAATGAAGTTGGAAATTTTTGCCACCCAGTACAACCACGTGATTGTATCCAGCAAAATGTGCATTGGTTTATTCAACTAAGGGCGCTTAAAAATCCATTTACACGAACTGACTGGTCTGACCGGCCAGTTCTTAAATGGAATGTGTCAGTCCTGAGAACTGGTCCAGTCAGTTCTTAGAACTGATGCATTCCATTTATGGACTGGCCAGTCAGACCTGTCAGTTCGTGTAAATGGATTTAGCATCCTCAGTTTGCAATCTGAATTAAGCTCTGCAGACATCAACACGTGAGTAGTAGCCAGGGCGTCTGAATTTGGTCTACCATTGTGTACTAGATTGTTTTATGAGTAACGTGTGAAAGCATGTTTTACTCAGTGCAGCTGCTGTAACTGGGATCACTTAGATAACGAGAATAAATCACATTGCAGAACAAAAAAACGAAACATTCCAACTTTATACAAATCCTAACAAATGACTTCAAACTTTTCACCTGATCAAAGCTCGAGTAAATTGATCAAATGCTATGATTGTATTGTACTATTCAGTAATTGGCTCAAATAACCATAAGTTGAAATCGTATTGTACTATTCAGTGATTGGTTCAAATAGCCATCAGTTGAAATGCTATTGTATTGTACTATTCAGTGATTGGCTCAAATGACCATAAGTTGAAATGCTATTGTATTGTGTTATTCAGTAATTGGCTCAAATAACCATAAGTTGGCATGCTTTGTTTTTGTTCTGATCTGTGATTGGTTCTCATTGTCTAAGTGGCCACGGTTACGGTAGTTGCATAGTAAGTTGTTTATTGATATGCCATCATGTACATGGCTGTATAAAAATTGTGCTTGTTACTTAATAAGATGATACATCTACATGTACTGTCATTGTAGAATCTTGAAAATGCTTATTTATAGTTTATTTTATTTTCAGTTATATTAATGAAAGGAACAGGAAGAGGAATATCATTGAAGCAGAAAAGGCTGCCGCTGTATGTAACTTAACTATATACATAAAAACTGGTATTAACATTTATTTAAGTAATGATCCACGATAAGTAGAAAGTACTTGTCACTCAGCCTTTGTGGAGTGAACATCTCTTTGATGCTCTGCTTGAGTGCTCCCTACTGATTGCTTATCGCACAAAATTCAAATCAAACACATAAATGTTAAACTTTAGAGTAAGGGCTACAGAGTTTGTAAACAGTCATTCAATACTGCCTAAATTCTTTAATATACAACTATCTTACCTGTGTTCACTGTTTGATGACTTGTCCAAATTTTGCATTTTAACAGGAGGCTGATTCACTCGCTTGCGTTCTTCACTGCTATGTAATTTTAATTTCAAATTTTGAGTTCGCCATGCGTGAAAAGAGTGGCTTACTCTTAAATACTGGAACTACTTCTTTAAAAGTACGATGTACATCATTGAGCCTCCCTCAAATGTTTGAAACTACAGAAACCCTGTGGGTGATAGGTATAAATATGCTGAAATAACAGTAGTAGAAAGTATTTGTTTCGTTTCATTTTTATGAGTAAATTCTTTTCCAACCTATTATGGACAACCAAAAATAATAGGTTCTGAACATGTGATTTGCTTTATAAACGACTTTTGGAACTGCGATGTAAATTGTAACTCAGTATATACTGGTTTATTGAAAAATTGTAGGAAATTAGACCTCTTCCCTTACCTTTTGGGTGATTTTCATGTTTCTACATGTACTTGTACCAATGAGATCAAGAATTTTAACAATACAAAATTAACACCCTGCTCCATCTCAATGCTGTTTGGTGATGTACTTCTTACACAAATCATTAGTTATAAATGTATGCATACATGTACATGTACAAGAGTTACATGTACAAGAGTTACATGTACAAGAGTTACATGTACAAGAGTTACATGTACAACATAAAATGTGCATGGCCACTCAGTAGCACCAACTCTGGGGTCTTTAAATAATAGACCTTTCTTGCACAGCAACCATGTTGTCCAGAAACAATAGATTCTGTGTGCACAGCCTTGTACTGAGCAGTTTCACTATGAGTCTAGATACACAAAAACAAAGGTTTTTTATTTTCCCTGGACTCAACATGAGAAAGGTCAATTGGGGAACTCAGGCAGCACAGTGGTTAAGCGCTTCTCCTCTCGCCTCTGTGGCCCAGGTTTGATCCCCAGATGTGGCACTATATGTGAATTGTGTTTGTTGCTATCTTGTCCTTGTTCTGAGGCTTTTCTCCTGGTTATCCAGTTCTCCTTCCTCCACCAAAACCAACATGCTAAATTCCAATTCGATTTGTGGTTTAGCCAGGTCATGACTTTGATCATGATCAGCCCCCATGGTTGTTTAAGGTCTTGTTAGAAATTCAGGTTTTAGGTGATTAGTAAAGTAAAGTAACCGTAAACATAACATTACAGTGCAAACCATGTGATCTCAGTCCCCAATGAATACACAATTCATTACCATGATAAGTCTTGTGGCAACAATAGAGTACATGTATATGCCATGCTGCATTGTATCTTTCACTTGTGACTAGTGTACCGGTAGGTATATTTGAGTATACATGTTGTGACATACGGTACATGTATTTCTGCTTACAGGAAGAAATGAAAACAGAAGAGAAAAAGGATGATCCTTTTACAAGACGGAAAACACTACCAAGACTAGTGTCTATGGTAAGACATGGTATTAAATGTATTAACTGTATTTTGACACATATAAGCCACACCCCTAATTTAAGTCAGATAAACAGAAGCCTCTTGCCCAAATAATGTTAAAGGAAGCCTATGAAACAGAAATGTAGTCGATATCATTTGAAATGGGGAAGGAGGGCGTTATCCATTTGTCAATATCTCATCTAGTTCCAGAGATATTGAGGTTTCTAAGATATGCAAATAGATTATCTATGATGTCATAACATTCACACATACTGGAAGCAAATCACAAAATGGATAATATCTCTGCAGATACTTGGTAAACACAATAATTGAAACTTGGCAGATATGGTGCTAATGAAAATACACATCACTGTGATTATTATGGCATTGCCATGGAAATACCCCAGGCCTCAGACTCCTTTGCCTTAAACATAAAATTACAATAATTTGCTTTAAGCCTCAGTCACATACCATGCCTACATGTATGTACATTGTTTCAAATATTTGGGAAGAAGCCTGGGTTAAGAGTGTTTCCATGGCAACATACATAGTAATTAGCACAATGATGTGTATTTTCCATAGTGAGAAAATTATGTAGATTTCATTTTCGTTTCATAGGCTCTTTAAAGTACAATGACCATCATCAATTTTACAGACTGTATAGCATACTGTGTGGATATCTCTGAAAGTGTGGTTTGTTTTAATAAAAATAATTGAATACTGTGAAATTCTAAAAGTAATGAGTGTCGTAACTTTTTGGTTTTAGCAGCCTTTTTTTTATTTATTTTTTTATTATTATTTCCTTATCATGTAGATCAATACAATAGTAAATACAAGTAGAGATTATTAGTCCTTACACAATAAGGAGGAGGACTAAGTAAACCCAAAGAGGCTTTTCTAAATAGTCCCCCTATAAATGGATATCACATAGAGTAACATCAGGTTTGGTATGAACGTCAACTTTTACAGTTTGAGTACTAATACAATGTGTAATTGCATTTCATGTTAATGTATATATATATCCGTTGCTTTCGGGGGTTGCTTTTTCAGGGGGTTGTTAATTTGGCGAGCTAAAATGCACACAGAGATTGATATATCCCAAAACAAACAAGAATAATGTTTGCAAATGATGATAGACAGGAAACTCAAAGGTAAAGCAACTGTATTTCATGTCGGTAACTTGAGAGACTGTTAAACTCGAGGCTAATTATACTGAGGGGCCTACGATTTACATCTGTATGTCCCACTATTCAAGCGACTTGGTAAACATAGTGCAAAGAAGTGACGTCTTCGTTTTGCCCATAACTGCAAAACACATAGATCAGATCAAAGTTTGGGGTCGTTATGTTTGGGGGTGTCACAACTTTTGGGTGGTCATTACTTTTGGGGTTTATTAACAACCATCAAATTTTATTGCTACTTTCGGGGGTTCGCTACTTTCGAGGGGTCGTTACTTTGGGAACTTTACGGTAAGGACATGATTGGAAAACAACAGGCCATCATGCAAGCATTTTCTTGGCTCTTGGTTATGTGGCAAGATTCTAAAGCTATGTTGGACCCATAACTTGGAACTTGATTATTCGACTACATTTATGTTTGGTGGCTAGCATACCCTGTTTGAACTACCATAAACACCCACATGTATGCTACACCTCTGAACATAGATTTTCAACATAGATTTTGGGTAAAAAGGTGTGGCTTACGTATGAGCATTTGATAGTGCACCAGAACTGCTACAAAACAGTAATAGTGATGATAGCTAGTGCATATAAATGTCTCATGCACTTTCATTACTTTTTTTCAAGGCTAAGGCTGGTGCACTGGAAACACAGACCATTACAGAGGAGATGCCACCTCCAGAACAACATACTGAGGTAAATAAAGAGAAAAGAGTGTTTTTGTCTTGGGACTATTAATTTTAACAATTAGACTGTTAACTTGAGATTTCTATTTAACAATTAGACCAGCAGCTCGAATGGGCTATAAGTCAGTAGCTCATTAGGGGCACCCAAATGGGCTATTTAACTCGTAGCCCATGAGGGCGAGAGGTCTAATTGTTTTAGTATAAACTAACTAGTCAGACAGTAGAAAATAATAGAAAGAAACATTTAAGTTGAGGAAATGTTATTATTTCTTGAAAATGCCTGTGGTTTTTCTCTACCATAGGCTATCACAAATAGACCTATAGTAGCGTAGCCAATCAGAATGCAGGATGTGTAATAGTCCACTAGTTGGTTTATACTAAAAGCAGATAGTTGGTGAGAAGTCTATTTTTTTTTTATATAAAATATTCCATACGAAACACGTGCTGATTGGCTGAAAGCCATGTTTGTATGAGAGTCTACAGACAGAGAAATTGTGGGCACACGATTGTGAATGAAATCAAAATGGCAAGCAACAAGGAAGAATGTCTGTCAGAATGATCGCCAAACGTTGACTTTGAATATGACTTTCATCAGCAGTGACTGTCAGAGATAGTTTGACAAGACAGGGCCGGCGGAAGCATTTTGGAAGTGGGGCGGCCTCGCGCAGCTAAAATTTCAAACTTGGCCGAAAAAGTGACGCCCCTGTTCCGCCGGCCTTGCAAGAATACCACGTCTTAACGACTGCAACATCAAGCTTATCAAATTTGCTAAACCCGATCAATATTTATTTGCTTGTCTTTTAATTTACTGCATGCATTTGTACGTAAAACACGTAAATGCCGGCTGGTAAGTCTAGTTTTCAAGTCAAACAATTTTCCTGACAGATGACTAGAATGAGGAATCGAGCTAGGGAGGGGAGAGTATTAAAAAGTATTTCAATTTTTACGCAGTATTTCTTTTTACCTCAAACTACATGTAAATGAACTTGTAAGCTTGATAACTAATAGACAATCTATGAGTCTAATAAGGCCAATCATTCTACCTGCTTGGTCTTTCATAATTCAGAGAGGATTGTTAGCTTTCTCCAGTAACATTTTATGAACAACGACATGTAAAGATTTTTTTTCAAACCCACATGTGTAACAGTGGTAAAGTTGTGCAACCAAATCAAACTTGTTGCGTTTTCTCAGAACAACATAATGTCAAAAGCAACCTTTTACCTCTTACCTTGCACTCTTAAGCCTCATCTCGTTGGAAGGAAGGTACCAACAACTATATCTTTCCATTTATTTAGGCGAAAATGAGAGTTCAAATTTACTAAAAGCTGCTCCTGTAAAAATCTTCGTTCTGCAGGAATCATGTTTCCTTGTGCACATTCGGCGACAAAAAAAACATTTCAAGTCCTCTACAGTTTCCTTGAATATCTTACGCCTTGCCTTAAATTTCTGGCAAAAAAAATCTTTAATTCTGAGTTATTCTTTTCTGGGTATGTACATGTAGTAATGGGATATTTTCAAAATAGAGCCACACAGAGAAGTATATTCGTTTCTCTCGGTTATGCCTTTGCCCTGGGGTATTCCCATGCTGTGCAAACTCACAAAATACTGTTGGCCGATTTCTGATTATTTTTAGGAGAATTGATCTTCTGATCGTGCTTGCATAATATTTATTTCTTGTATTTTTCTGGTTCGTTGTTTTATAAAATAAATAAAATTTGTTTTCCATGTCTTTACTCTCTGTTACAAACACTTGGGTGTTGGGAGAACGCAGAAAAACTTGAAAATAACTCGCCTAGCAGCTCATGATTTTCAAGTTTTTCTTTATTATCCCAACATCCCGTGTGTTCGTAAAAGAGATGGAAAACAAATTTTATTGGTTCAAACATAACCAAGCTATGGTTCTATCCAACTTTATAACTGTTGATTAATATTGAGAAAACCAGTGGAAAACGTTTGAAAATGAACAATTTTCAGATTGTGCCTGCGTATCCAATCAGATTGCAAATTTGCTGATTGTTGGTGATGTGGTTATGCTAGTGTCTGTTAGTTTTTGAAAATGTGATGTTCTTAAAACTAGCATATTGCTCTTCGAAACTTCATTTCTCAGGCTAATACTTGTTTAAGAAAAATGTCCATGGGCAACTATCAGCCGAAACACTACTGTTTGTTAAGTAGAACAAATTTCTAATGCAAATCAGTGAACGATTAACAAGCACATGCAGACAAAAATCAACTTGAAAAATGCTTGTTTTCCAACCGTTTTTCATAGGTTTTCTCAATATTAATCGATAGCTCAGTTGGATAGAACCATACCCTGGTTCCTGAGGCCACAGTGACCGACGTAACCGAGTGGACCTTGGGTCGATAACCAGCTCCGTCTCCTCATAAGAGACTTGTCGCTTCGCGACTCACAACTTTCGAGCCTCTGGTAACCAGGGTAATAGAACCACTGCTTGGTTATGCTAAACCAATATTATTAGACTTCTCACTCTTGGTTTCTATTGAGGTTGATAGTTGATAGTCTGCAAATTTCAAAGTACTAGGACTTTGAAGTAGTGCTGACAGTATTCTACGGGGGTTTCAAAGTACGGCACGTGGTACAAATCCAGCCCTGGGATTGGTGGTGACCCTCATTAATAATTAATGAGTAGTAGAACCCTATTTCAAACCCAATTATGTTTTTCATACCCCTTTGAAGGCCTGCCTTAGAGAATCAGGACTGGATTTTCCATATGGTTTCTTTTCTTCCTGAATAAATTTTATGATACATGTAAATAACCTAATGGTACCCTACATCAGACTGAAACTGCTAACAGATTATACCTTAGCATACCCATAGCGTAGATGTACCTTATATATATATATATCAGCACATACCTTCAACTGGTACAAAATGTATCTGTATCAACATGGGTAAATGGGGGGCAATGGGTGTGGGTATCAGAGCAGATTTCATAGAGCAAATTTCGACCTTGAAAAGGACATACAAAATAAGTAATCCTGTGAAATTTGAGTGGCATAGCTTTCATTGCTACAGAGAATCAGGAATTTAATTTCACTGAAATAAGATAATTTTGTATGAAATCAGCCAGCCATGGCCCTACAGCCTCGCTTTCATGTTTTCGCCACAGATACTTTGGAACAAAGTGTTATAAAACTATGAAACTGCATACTACACGCCATTTTTATAAGTATAATCAATGACGTCATCCGCGTTCTTCTCGTGTATCAGGACTTGAATGCCTGTTAGAAAATGTTGTTACCAACACCTCTGCTGCATCTTGGGAAGTCTGAATTTTGTTTTATTGCCATCTTTCATTCAAGAAGTCATGAGTTAAGCATTCGCGATTTGTTTGCTTTTCCACGTTTGGCGTCACTATGATTGAATTCCAACCACTCATTTAAAAGGGTGCATAAACAACTGCTCGTTCAGGGGAACGAGTCATTGTTCTGTTAAAGTACCCTTCCCCATTAATATTTTTTTTCAAAGGCTATACGAAAACTGAGGATGAAGGAAAAAGAAGAAAATTAATCGATGCATTCTCTGATTTGTAAATCGTGATTGAAGTCCCAGTAATTTTGTTTCACGACCGCGCAGTTTGGGGTCTTGGTCGAGTGATGTAAGATGAGGCAAAAAGCCGGTTAGACTTCACTGTTCTGTAGGTCGTATCCTATTGGACTTCACTGATAAAGAATCCGATTGTTTTAGGGTTAGGGTTTGTATTGTTTTAGGGGTAGGTTATTGTTTGGGTAACCAATAACATTTCAGTTTGCAAACGGTGAAGTCTGCCCCCAAAAAGCCATTGTTCACTGGCACCTGTTGTTTCTATTGTTATGGATCCTCATCTTACGTCACACACAGTGTACGATGAGCTAGACCAATGCTTCTAATTAGTGTGTTTTTCGCTCTTTTGACCAACTTGGACAGATCGTAGACAGTCAAGGATTCATGCACAAACAAAACTTTTTTTACAGAATTGCTCTAAAGATTATGAGGTTTAAAGAAAGAAAGAAAAACGGGGCTATGGGCACTTTAAGTAATAGATACAGAATGAGTGCCGTGCTTTATCTGATTTACAAACTTGAGCTGAAAGCGAGAGTTTGTAAATCCCATAAAGCACGGACACGAATTCTGTATCGGACTTATCAAACGTCTAGATGTATAGAGTCGTGTTTTCAGTTATTTTGGCGATCCAACTTATTTTGGCCGAGAAAATCGAAGCAAAAGTTTATGTAATTCAGGACGAAATCTGTATCAGATTTACAAGTCACTTATCGCTCGGTGATTTCCTTTGTTTTCCTTCATGAATTATTAATGAGTTTGATAAGTAATATATACAACACTGTCAGCCGTGTTGTATCACATATCCAAACACTGAGAACTGAACTTGAAAAACGACGTGAAGCGGAGTTTTTTACACTCAGTTCGAGGTGTTTGGATATGTGATACAACACGGCTGACAGTGTTGTATATGGCTTCTCCAACGAATTTACCATTGAAGAGAAAACGGAGAAGAAAGTTTGGATAATTTATGCAAGTGTTTCATCGCATATCCAAACTCCTTCACGCTTGTGATTTTCTTTGTAATATTCTCATTAATTATTCATGAGTTTGAGAAGTGTTAGATAAAGAATTCATGTAAATCAGACCACATCTTTTTGCACAGTACAATGGTGGCATTGTACAAAGACCCTCAGCCACATTCCGAAACCTTTGGAACACCTTGATATTTGTTTCTCAGTATAGGATTATGTTAGGAGCCTCCATTGTCCATGTTTTGAAATCCTGCTTATTAAACTAATCATCTTCCCAGATACCTGACCTTGGTGGTCTAGAAACTCCACTGAATACCAAAGACACTCCAGCACCAGACCACCAACCTGGAAATTCAGAAGACCTGTTCTCTGCTCACAACTTCGACATTACCATTAACCTGGACTTCCCCATGCCAGGTGAGCCTTCTCTAGGCCTTTAACAGGGCGTGCCATCACGAGGGTTTCTATTGCAACAGCTTGATCTCTTTCGTTTTCTTGTCGCCATTTTGAAAAGCAACCAAACCCGACCCTAACTTGTGGCATGCATCAACTGGGGACATAAAACCACTATCTTGGAGAGCCCTTGGTGCAGGGACGCATTTGGTAGACATATAAGCTGTGGGCCTTGTCCTTGTAATAATGAGTCATTGTCGAACCATACGACGTGAAAGAACGTATTGTACTCATCCAGTACGGCAAATATAGGGGTGACTATTGAGGGAATGTTAACTATTGCATTTAGTATTGCGATAGTTGATATGCTATTGCGATAGTAGTGGTACTAGAACAGGTTTCAATTGACTGTAGTAAAACCAAAACCAAAGCAATTACTTGGTTTCACTGGCATGAGAAAGCAACCAATCAGGAGGAAAAGTAAACGCAATCGTGGATTGATGGCGTGACGGACCAAAACCTCGATTTGTTTTACTCTGGAATTTGATTCGCTGACTGATTGCAAAACATTTTGCCAGCCAATAGAAAAGCTAGGTAAAGTTAACGCAAAACCAAAGCAATCAACGAAAATTTTCGACACTCAATTGAAACCTGTTCTATTGCGATAGTATTGCGATAGTTGTCAGTAATGTTGAAATCCCTCAATTTCCATAAATGCCTGTTACAAAATAATGTAAGTAGGAGGTCCCTGTAGATATAATTTGAAACATGTTGCTCCGGCTTTGCAGCCTTACCTTTTCTCTGGTATTTAAACAGGTGATTTAAACATTTTTACGACAGTCAGTTCCAATCAATGACTCGGGCAAGAGCATAAGGTTTACTTTTATTTTTCACTCACGGCAAAAGGAGTAAAAGTTTAGAAACTATTGAAGCTATTGATAGTTCACCAAACTATCGGCGATTTACTATCGATGCATCGCTATCGCAACCTTTCTATCTCGACTAATCAATAGTATTGTTACACGTATTGTTACACCCTCAACGGCAAACTGGCTTTTGTACTAACTGGAAAACATCATTTACAGACTTTGAAGAACTATTTAAAATTATGTGGAAAGTATGTGGAAAGTATATGTATGTGGAAAGTATGTGGAAAGTATATGTGGAAAGTATATGTGGAAAGTATATGTGGAAAGTATATGTGGAAAGTATATGTGGAAAGTATATGTGGAAAGTATATGTGGAAAGTATATGTGGAAAGTATATGTGGAAAGTATATGTGGAAAGTATATGTGGAAAGTATATGTGGAAAGTATATGTGGAAAGTATATGTGGAAAGTATATGTGGAAAGTATATGTGGAAAGTATATGTGGAAAGTATATGTGAAATGTATATGTGAAATGTATATGTGAAATGTATATGTGAAATGTATATGTGAAATGTAGGCAAAACGTTTCAGCTAATGAACAAAGTTTCACCCTTGCTCGATTATTTTTCTGGGTGATTTTGGCTCACTCGATTTTCTTTTCTGTGCAAATTCGGCTTGCTCGATTTTTTGGGGGGGATTTGCGGGCGTTCCTCAGCGTAAGGACCTCACAGACTGCGTCATAAAACTCGCTTTGCTAACTATGAATAATTTGCGACTTACCATATTTCCCGAGCACCCGAAGCGGCACTTATAGATTTCACAAGGAATTTGGGAGCCTCTACTTGAAAATAGAAAAACACTGCGCTCAGACTAACCCTCACCAAATCCTAGCCGCTAGACCACGAGTGAATTCGCTTGGTGGCAATCGTTTTTTTTTCACGTATTTATATCAACTAATGATGAGTAGGTGCATAAATTATAGTAGTATAGTTTCAATACACTAATAATCGTTAATACAACTCGCCGAGCGCGCGAGAGCATGGTCCCCAGGGAATGGGTTTTACACGGTAAAGCCAAATATTGGTTTCACGAGTTTTCTTTCTCTTATAGAATCTCGGACGACTTCAGCTTCAAGTCGAACAAGTAACTCGGATCGAGACGGCACCCCAAGACGGTCACTAAACCTAGAAGATTACAAGAAGAGAAAAGGACTCATCTGACATCAATCATACGCAGGCAATATGGCTTTATTGGCCCGTCTTTGCTGTCGCAAGTGTGAATGAAACCTGTTTCACTAGCCTCCCACTTGCAACGTAGAGTGAGAGATCATTTTCAGGGTTTCTTGCATGTACTTCAACATTTCGTCTGGTCCAGTTTTGTACTCGTGTGCTCGATAGCTTGGCTGTAGCATTGAGGACACATAAAGAAGGACTCTCACTATTATATACCAATTGCCCTATTTCATAATAACGTTACATCAAAACAATTATATTGTTTGACAGCAAAGCATCATGGTCTAGAGAGGGGGATAGAAGTACTAAAACACAAAGGAAGTCGCGAATAAACTTATTTCATGGACAGAAAATAGAGATGCAAGCCACCAAATTCAGTAGATTTATTGAGATAAACATAAATTCTTATTATTAATTTTTAATACTGTTAAAAATTAGCTGATCTGAAGGAAAGCGATCCTTGGCAGATCAGCTTTATATCATATTGTTAAAGAGTGTTTTGATCACCTAAAATGGCGGCTGTATTTATCATGTGACGTTATAATGAAATAGGGCAATTACGGAATGGCCTACACAAGGAAGATTTCAAGAAAATCAAAAAAACAATTTTCCACCAATCAGTGCGTAGAATGAGTTTCCGCACGTATTTTAAGCGTTGTATTTGGCTTGTTACGGGCAATTGTCGTCTACTAGCGCCTTGTCATTTTAGGTACTTTTATATTAGATAACGGACAGCAACTCGAAGCGGATGTACAAGGGCGACTCTAATTTTACTGAAATAGTGCTGTTTTTGTGACTTTTATGCGCCATGCGCGCCTTGATCCGTCTACCTGCTTGATCAGCAGTAGAAGATGACTAGTGCTGGATATAAACTTTGTTCCTATTTAACAAAATGGTCAAGGCCCCTCTTCCAATTTGCTAAAATCCGAGTGAATGCTAAAATCCGATTGATTCAAAGCAGTTTTCAAAGCATATTCACGGGTTATTTCTCTGTCACGAGTTTGTTTTCCTTGTAATTAGATTCATTTTGAAATCACTGGTATTTTCTACAATAGCCCTTTTTCAGGAAACAGTCACGTGCTGACGAATGAATTGAGATCATGATCCCCATGGGAAAGGCGTTGCCATGGTAGCGGGCAAAAAACGTCATCAGATACAAGATGGCGGCACCCGTGTGATGTCATCAGTGGCGGTTCCCGTGTGATGTCGTCAGATCCAAGATGGCGGCGTCCAATTTTTTTCAAAAACTAAGATACATCTTCTAATCTTTTAAACATTTTCAACTTAGACCATATTGCCAACAATTTAACGGCAACTTGTTCCAACAGCCAGAGCTTCCTTTAAAAACGCTGTTTTAGAAAGATTGGAGGTGGAAAATAGCATTTACAAACAGGTTTTGCAAATAACACTTCCGATCTCGTACAAGTGCCATTAAATATACGAATTAAGATTTTTTTGCCGTCAAGTACAACCACGTGATTGCATTCCTGCAAAAAGGCTCATTTGATTGGTTGAAAGCAGCAGTGATTACAGAACGAATAGCATCTGTCTTTATTGAACCAATCAAAAGCAGAAGCCTCGCAAGCAAGCCAATGAAAACAGAGAATTTGGGAAGCCGTTTCACAGCAAAAAGAATCTTAGATTTCAATTTCCCTCTTCCTCAAAGCCCTGCTCACTTGACTTTTTTAGTCTGTTGTTGTAAGAAACATTTACGATAGTTGATATATTGTGTTTGATCAGGTTTAGACAAGGATCTGCACTATAAAAGTGCTTCTGCCAGCACAAGATCTATTTTGTGTCATTTAAAAGCTTTTTCAGAAGTTAATAAAATGTACGAAATCAATACAATACTCAAATAAAGGTTATATATATACCTCTTCAAGTTGTGTTTTTGATTGTCCTGTGTACTTCCAGGGTGATTTTAGCCACTTTCACAAGATTTCCAATTCACCGTCCCAACTGTAGTATAAAATTACAAGGCTGGAGACTTACCTCGCATCCAACGATGGCGATCGCCGAAAATCCCCTCGTATTGCGAATTTGACCGGATAATTGTCGCCTGCATCCTCCATGGCGATCACAATTATTTTTAGTCCGATTAATAGTCCCTTTTCCAAAACTTTTTTTCAATCCTGAGAGGCCTGTGATGAACACAGTGTTAGTGACGTTAACGTGTGCGTTCGCAAAGTTCAAAATAATTGCTGCACTCTGTCTCCCATTGGTTGATTAGACTAGCTTTCCCGCCAGATTTGACCCACTCCAATGGGAGTGCTACAGATTATTCTGTACTTCATCTTTGCGCACGCATGCGTGACGTTACTGACATGGTGTTCATAGATGGATATAACTATTTAAAGAGGGTGCACAATTACAGTAAATACCGTATTCTCCCTTCTCAGGAATGAAAAAAAGTTGGGGAAAAGGACTACTAATTGGACTAAAAAGTAATGGAGGATGCAGGTGAAGGGAAAAAACATTGGACTTTAGGGTTAGCGTGATTTTGTGGCAATTTCCCGGTCAAATTCGAGATTGCTGATTTTCACGTTATACGTCATCGCCGCCATGGTGGACGTTAACAAAATATTCCTCGTTAGCTTTCTTGTTAGTTCCACCAACATGGCCGCCACGGCTTTGTTATTTGAATCTCTGGGGATTGGTTGCAAATCGGCAATACGAGGGGATATTTGGCGATCGCCATCGTTGGATGTGAGGTGAAGTCTCCAGCCTTGTAATTTTTTATTACAGTTGGGATGGTGAATTGGAAATCTTGTGAAAGTGGCTAAAACCACTCTAGGAGTACACTGGACAATCAAAAACAACTTTGAAGAGGTATATGATCTTTATTTCAGTACTGTATCGATTTCGTACATTGTATTAACTTGTGTAAAAGCTTTTCAAGTTCAAGTTCAAGTTCAAGTTTTATTTCACACTATTTTTCTTTTTGAATTACAATAAGGGAAATATGATTAACTAAACGTATATATATAATAGATAAGGTAAATTAAAGTATGAGATGGGAGTGACAGTGCACAGTGGACAAAGTAGCCTGGAGGCTTTCGAGTTATTCACTGTTTTAATTAAATTTAGGCTTATATGTTATAGTATGGTAATAGCTGATATTAGTGAGTAGAAATAATGTTGTACAATGGCGAGTTGAACCTAAGTTTGGTTAAAAAAAGAAAAAAAGAAATATCACACACAAATATAGAAAAAAACAAGACAAAAAAGAGAGAAAGAGAGGAAATACGATAAAGGAGAAATTTATATGGAAATAGCTTATATGATGTGTTATTGTTTTTAAAGATTAGGATTAGGAGGGACTCTGGAGCTTGAGAAGGTAGGATTTATATAGTTTCTTGAATTGTTTCGTGTTTGTTGTTTGCTTAAGCTCATAGGGGACGGATTAAATAAGCGATCGCCATCGTTGGATGTGAGGTGAAGTCTCCAGCCTTGTAATTTTCTATTACAGTTGGGATGGTGAATTGGAAATCTTGTGAAAGTGGCCAAAACCACTCTAGGAGTACACTGGACAATCAAAAACACAACTTTGAAGAGGTAAATGATCTTTATTTCAGTACTGTATTGATTTCGTACATTGTATTAACTTGTGTAAAAGCTTTTAAATAACACAAAAGTAGATCCTGTACTGCCAGGCACGCTCACAGAACATCTCTATTCAAAGCTATTTATACATACGTTCCGCTTGAGTGATCTCTGACTTTTGTTATCGCGCGAAATTCAAATCAAACACGAATGTTTAATGTCTAAAACAACACTAAAGAGTTTGTAAACGCTTCTAACCACAGGTAACCCAAGCTCTGTAAGTGGCTTTATTTACTAACATTTGTTTTGATTTTTTTAGTCACAAATATTGAATAAAAAGCGAAAATACTTACAGTTGCCAGAACTGCTGGGGTCAAAACTTGCCGAAAAACGCTGAAATTGCAACTAGAGACAGCCCATGGACAAATAAACACATGCTGTAAGTATTGTCGCTTTTTATTCAATATTAGTGACTAAAAAAATCCGTACAAATGTTAGTAAATAAAGCCACTTACAGAGCTTGGGTTACCTGTGCTTCTAACACTATTGACAGACCTAACTGAGAAACTAGCGTCCTGCTGTTTCATTTCTTTGCCTTATTTTAATTTTGAGCGTCGGCAATTTAATATTATAACAGGAGAAAACTGAAATCCTGCTTACTTTCTTTACCGATTTGAATTGCAAATTGTAAATCTCAAAGGGAATGAAAGGGGGATGAGCATTCCCTTTTATAATACGGGTCGTTCTTTCAGTTTTATTTTATTGTTTGAAAACACGAGGGCGCTGATACGAGTACTGTTTAGCAATCATCAGAACGTGTCCGTGCAAAAGTGCTACAAAAACAAGACTTTCGGTAATGCTCCGGCTATGAATAATAGCATTGAACGGGAATGGAAAAGGTGTTAATTTTCTATTCTTCTTTCTTGTAATTTCATTGATTGGTACTTATAAATTCAATGGCAAACCAACAAAGTAAGACATGTTCATTAGAGAACTTTGTCAATGTATTTAGCTTTGCAGCTAATTGGGGACACTAGTCCTACGATTTTACGTCCTTATCCGAGAAGACGTTTACTGTATTATGTAAAGGCAGCACTTTCTACTCAGTTATTTTAAGACCCTGAGTGTTGGTCCGGCCGGGGTTTGAATCCGCGAGGTTCCGCTCGACAGACCGGCGCTTAACCACTGAGCTAACCGGGAGGCAGTTAGTTGTAATTTAGTTTTGATCAAACTATGGTTTCAATGGAAATCGTATGTGAGGCAAGTTCTCAAATTTTTGATTAAAATGTGTTGTTTTTCCCTTTTCTAATTGACTGGATGGTGTCTTCTTTAGGTTTCAACAGCGAAAATCGCTAACAGCATACAGTTTGAACTAAACAGGCTCACAAGCAACCATTCGAGTGATTTTACTTAACCCGTGAAATAGATAGTAGCGTATTACACTCTTTTGTTCTTTTTTGTATTTATCGTGGTATTACACTAATAATTTCTGTTTCACGAGTCGAGTAAACTCACTATCTTCTTTTATATTTTTCATCTTGCTAAAGTTGCGTGGAATAGTTGTAGTCCTGCCGTTCTTGAGTTCTCTTCATACTCCTAGGGGCATTTCGATGATACGGTGACCGTGAGAAATTTCCTGTGTAAGGCTTCGACTAATCGCGTCTCGATCATGTCTTTAGATATGTGTATTCTTAGGGAGGGGAGGAAGTAAAGTGATAGTTCGCCAAAGAACTGGAGCAAAATATAACAGGGTGCGACATTGAGCTGATCCCCAAATAAGATTTTGTTTGAATATGCCAGCAGTGCTGTCAGATGTCCATAGTCAAAGTTATAAACAGAAAATAAAGGAAACTGTGCTGTTGGTAATTTTTACTGTGAAAAAGGAAGGGAGACAAAAGATATTTGAATCAAATATGAGAACTTTCCTCAAACACCATTTTCTTGGAAATCACACTGTAGTTTGATCAAAGCGAAATTTAAACGTTAAAAGTCATCTATATATGAATGTATGAAAATAGGAGAAAGAAGAATCGAAAATTAACACCTTTCACATTCCGCAGCCGTTGTGTGCTGCCGTTCTTAGGCGAATCATTACTTTAAGGGGCTGTGCGGTCACGGTAATAGACTTTATATTCGCGTTCCGGGCCAGAACGGCTAGTTCCACTGATTTTGATATGAACTAACGAACCTCTCACCCATGTGGGATGCTTAAAATCAAAGCAAAAATCACTAACAAACAGTGTATATAAACAGTCTCCAGGGAAAATATTGAAAATCCTTCTAATCAAGCATTGAGGGAAGGAAGTTCCAAGAGCCACCAACCGAGCGATTACTCGATACATGCGCAGATCATGACATAGCCCCTTGGTGATTCTTATTCATGCGCAAAGACTTTGAGGATTGGGCATATCCCTCGTCCCAGATTTGACCAAGGTTATAACTAGTAACAAGGTTGTGAGCACAATAACAAAACTGGACATATTGTAAATCACACATTGTAAATTATATATGAAGTAATCCTTTTTACCTACAATATTTATGTTTATAAAAAAACTTGTATATAGTGTATATAGTGCTTCTTTTGCTTTCCTTTCAATTTAATTCTAAATTGACGTATAGAGCAGCACAATATTGTAGCTCCTTTTCCGCTCAGTTTTTTTATGAGCAAAATAGTAACCCTTCTTTCTGACTCCTTCATATCCCCCTCTCACTGTTTACTGGGCTGTACACGTATCCTTTCCTTCGGGAATTGAAAACTACATGTCCGGCCGATTGGAAATTTACTGCACAAGGGCGCGAAAACGGGAAAACTATAGGGCGGATTTAGAGTGTTGTTATGGGCTAGCCAGCATCAACTGCATTCTGCAGAAGTGCGCGAAAACGAGAACTATAAGGCGGATTTAGGGGCGTTGTGGGCTATTCCGGGATAAAAATAGATGGTATCTTGTTTTGTTGGGTTTCCGTTTTCGGAACTGGTTTACTCTAAGAGCCAAAATGATGTTTGGGAATTTTTGGCGGGAAACCTGTGCGCACGCGTGTCCGACCGGAACGTCCCTTCCTAATAGGCCCTTTGCAGCTAATAAATCATGTGGTCGTACTGGAGAGCAAAAAATAACTGACTTCATTTATTTAAAGGCCTTGTTCGAGATCGGTATTGCCGATCTTTCTGAAACTGCGTTTTTAAAGATAGCTTGCTCTCCAGTATTCATGGCAACGCCTTTCCCATGGGGATCATGAGCTCAATTCATTCGTTAATGAAGTATTATATCAGCACGTGACTGTTAGCTGCAAAGGGCCTATTACGATTGTTCCTAGGTCAACTCCGTCAAGAACCATTCCGTTTTCGGAATATGTAGATGTTCTTTTGGGAATTACAATTCCGCGTATACCGGAATAGGAGAAGTCTCAATAGTTGAAGCCATGTCAAAGACGTGTGGCAATATTGTAGCCTGGGTCATTCTCTGCAAATTCGTTTTCGGATTGGGCTACCTGTGGCGCGCGTTGAAATGGGCACTTACACTTTCACCTCTCCCTTACCCCTTCTCCTTTTTTTCCCTCCTCGTCCCATTTTGACCGCGCGCCACAGGTATCCCAATCCGAAAACAAATTTGCAAAAAGCTGCTAGCAGGCTACCAATGTTGCAGAAGTAGGATCGAGTTGTACTTCTGCAATATTGCGCGTAACAAATTACACAATGTGAACATCCCTGCAACATTGCTGGCAGTGGCGTGACACTTTCAGGCAATACCACTCAGTTTCTGCTTACTGCTGGCCAAAATTACTGTTGCATGTAGCCGCACCTGCTATGCCAGATCAATATCCGGTAAATAATGTTCCAGTGTATCCGTTCTGATTGGGTCAAATGTAGGGAAACCATTATAGTGTTACTGCGGTACTAGACTAGATACTCGTTCTAAGGTTTACCTGCAGAATACCCTGCCACTTGAAAACCATTACTAAGTCCTAACCCTAACCTAGTGCAGACCCAGCCAACTACGTGTACCACGTCCATCCATGTCTAGCCATCGTTAGCCGGAATGCCGGAATAGAAGGTCTAACCCTAACCCGCAGTCTAACCCTAACCCTAACCCTAACCCGCAGTCTAACCCCAAACATAACCCAAACCTAACCCTAATCGTAATCCTTCCTCCTGTTAAACATACCTCAGTTAACTCTGTTTTGAAGTGGATACGCGGATAAACGATACGCAGTTAAGTAGACCACCCCACTCCTCCCCTACTGTTACAGTATCTAACTGCATGTGTAAAAGCTCATAAAAGTATATGATTAACAATTCGAGTGCAATTGGGGATTAATTTGCAGTCATTGTCTTTTTTCAAAGAGAGTTGCACAATGGGCCGCCTCACTGGTTAGCTCAGTTGGTAGAGCACGGTCTAGAGTGCGGGAGGTCAGGGGTTCGAATCCTGGCCGTGTCCTTGGGCAGGGACGTGTAAGCCGTTGGCCTTGTCTCCTTCCTCGTGGAAAGAACCTGTTGTGTTATTTCGAGAAAGAGTAGGAGATTGTCTCCCTACACAACATCCTGGTATTCCGGCTGAGGTATTAACAATCACTCATGATTATAAACTGCACGGCAGCACATTGCGCCACAATAGCAGTCCCTATCACAAAAAATAACCTAGTGAAGTGCATTTGGATATATTCATATAGAATTTGCGCTATAAAAATGAATGCCTTTTTACCTTTTATACCTTTTGGGGAGCCAAGGTGGCGCAGTGGTTAAGCGCTTCGCCTCTCACCTCTGTGGCCCAGGTTCGATTCCCAGACGGGGCGCCATATGTGAGTTGAGTTTGTTGGTACCTCGCCCTTGCTCCGAGGGTTTTCCTCCGGGTTCTCCGGTTTTCCTCCCTCCGCAAAAAGCAACACGCTAAATTCCAATTCGATCTGTGGATTAGCCGGGACCTGGCTTTGATCAGCCGCCATCGTTGTTCAGGTCTCGTTAGAAATTCATTTTTTTTTTTGCAGGAATACAATCACGTGATTGTACTGGGTGGCAAACAAATTCTGACTTCGTTTATTAAAGGCACTTATACGAGATTAGCCTGATTTTCAGACGGTCGAGGAAGTGAGCGGACGACCTCGACCGTCTGAAAATCAGGCTAGTACGAGATCGGAAGTGTTATTAGCAAAACCTGTTTGTAAATACTATTTTTCACCTCCAAACGATTGTCGATCTTTCTAAAACAGCGTTTAGAAGTTTGTTTGCCATCCAGAAAAGCTGGGATCATGAGTTCAATGATTTCATTCGTTATTAAAATGATACATCAACACGTGACTGTTTCCTGCAAAAGGCCTATAATGATAATACTCATTGAAAATTAATCCCAAATTAATCCCAAATTGCACCCCAAACCATATGATTTCCTAAACTAATATGGAATCTAGATCTGGCGTGACTGGCCATTTATTTTCGGTAACTTGTATTTTGTTCCACGATGCTCTATTTGTCATTCGTCAACCAAATTTCCCAAAGTCGTTTGAATCAAATAACATGCAATTGCCACCAGCCAAAATGTTTACTATACCCAAATACTGCATTCATAATTTATTTGTAAAGATACACAACAAATGTATAGCATAACACGCTACGATTTCCCCTTCAGCATGTCTGCCCGACAACATTCCCATAGAGAAGTACGACCAACCCTAAACAGGCTAAAGAACAACCAAGTTTACTTATTCGTCGATCAAAATCACCGGGAGGAACTAGTAGATTATTTTCAGTCTCTGCGAATGAAGGGAATTCTATGCGATGTCACACTTCGGCAGGGAAGTAGAAACTTCACATGTCATAGAAATATCCTTGGAGCTGGAAGCCCGTATTTTAGAGCTTTATTTATCGACAGCGAATCGGGGAAATTCATCAAGAATGTCGAACTTACAGAAGATATAGACCCCGAAGCGATGAATGAAGTCCTTGGATATCTATACGGTGGTAAAGTGTATCTAACCCCGGAGAATTCTGTGGATATTTTTAAGGCGGCGTACAGTTTTAAACTAGAGACTTTAATGAAAGAAAGTATGTTCGCACTGGCTAAGTTTCTTAGCCCGGAGAATTGTCTTCTCGTGAGAGAAATGGCTTTGATGTACGGTCAAAAACAGCTACAAGAATGGAGCTGGCGTTTTATTTGTCAGAACTTCACACAAGTGGCGATGACTCAACAGTTTATTGAATTGGCGGAGGAAAAAGTTGAGGAAATACTACAGTCTGATGACATTCACACTAACAACGAGAAACAGGTACCTGTAACTTTCGGTGAAAAATGTTTTTGACATACATGTAACTGTGCTTCCTTCTGCCAGTGCCGGCACGTTATTTTACAAATCCTGCCAAATTATTGGAGCCAAATCATAAATTCATGTTTTAAAAAGTCGCAAAATATGTGAAACACAATGGACAATTTCCTAATTTAGGCTATTAGAAAGGTAATGCGTTTTAACCTTTTTTTAGCTAAAAGACGTTGTTTACTTAGAACATCGATATACAAAATTGTTGTCATTTCGATCAAGTGCGCAGACAATTGCTTCAATCACTTTCAATTCCTGTTTTTATTTTATTACTGTACATTTTATATAAATCAAGGCCATTCTGCAAGGCACCCAACGAGTACTTTTTGAAATTCGTTTGAAACCAGCTGTCTGCAGCTTATCTAGCCATTTTAGGCACCTACTATGTCTTTTGACGTATTCTAGAAAGCTATTATAGCTGTTCGGATTTTCTAGGTGGAAATCGCGTCAACCGAAAATACTATGGCAAAATATTCCCAGCCTACGAATTTGTTAGTCAAGTAACTTCATGTTGCAAAGTTTTGTGGAGGTACGAATTTTTTAGGGATTCTTTTTTCCTGTTCTGACTCTATTGATTAGACGAATTGGGACGTACGAATATTTTAGGGGAAACCTTTTAGTCTCCCTTTTCTTCTATAATTTTCTAGGGATTGAAAAGAAATTTTCTAGCCAGTATTTCAGAAAACAATTTTCTAGGGACAATTTTTTCAAATCCGAAAGTTTTAGGCTAACTTACTCTCCCAAACAGCTTTTTAACCGAAAACTTCGTTGGGTGCCCTTGATTCTGGGTTATGGTTGCATAAAAAGAAGTCAAACCACTTTCTGCGTAGTGCTCAAAGAAAGTAAATCTAATGTTTACAAAAAAACTTACTACTACATAAATTCGCTTATTGTTAACATGAAAACTAGGGATTGTTTCGTGAACCGCGAGGTGTGTTTATCTTGCAGGAAGTCTTTCGAACCAGTATATTCCTGGCTGAACGCTCGAACATTGGTTTGTAACATTGTTTGTTCCAACCGTGAATGTAAATTAAGCTGTGGTCAAACTATCGAGCATCGTTGGATTGCACGATATAACTTTGTTGGATGAAAATGTTGGGCTGGCGGAAAACGCTGTTCAATTTTTTCAATTCACACATTTGATCGGACAAAAGAAAACTTCATCCAACATTAGATCAGGTTTCAAAAAAAATTGACAAACTATCGAACAATGTTGGTCCAACATGGCCATGGGATGACAAACTACCCGAAGTGGCGGAAATCTGCGCAGAATGATTATGTCGAATGGTTGTCTAAAAAAATATGAAACACGGCACGTAACACTGAAATGGGTTGTAAATCGTGCAGTCCAACATTTTTCGATAGTTTGGACGGGTGTTTAGATTGTTTAGTACCCCATGTGGATAAACGTTTGTTTTCGATCAAACATTTCGCCCAGTAAAAAAATGTTGCCGGGTCCAATATCGTCGAAAGACGAGCCGAGGATAAACGTTGGAACATCGTATTGTACACCAAAATTCAACATTGTTGTATTGTATTGCTGGACAAGTGCCTAAACGTAATCCAACATTATGCACCTATCAGTATTAAGCTCAAAGGGGGGGGGGGGAGAGGCAGGCAAGGGGTGGGGATTTGACATGTCAAATTCCCCACCCTCGGGTCTCGGGACAACACGTTCGGTCAAAAATATCAAATATCTGCCCTATCTTCCTTATGTTTCCTATGAATAACCCCACCCTGGGGCAGGCAGTGTATGTCAAAATCCCTACCCTCAGGGTAGCCCTGCATGTTAAATCCCCCCCCCCCCCTCCCCCTTGCCCTTTCCCCGTCACCTCGGGCTTAACATTGATAGGTGCATTGATAGACCGTTTCGCATTCAGGAGTTACCGCTGGATGCGATGACTACAGACGCATTTACTCAACGTTACTCTCATTCTGACGATGTACAATATTCACAATTACCAGCGAGAAGGTGCAGAAGCGAAGTTACATAGAGTTGTGAATAACCCATCTTTCCGCTGGTATTGATGAGTATGAGACTAACGTTGAATAAATGCGTCTGTAGTCATCGCATCCAGCGGTAATTCTTGAATGCGAAACATTTCTAGTTTGACTGTTGGTCCAACAATATTGTCGAAACCAGTTTGGTCTTTGTTGTCGAACAATGTACAAACTAGCCTGATTTTCAGACGGTACGAGGTCGTCCGCTCACTTCCTCCCCCTCCCCGACTGATCAGCAGCCCTTCACCTCTCAAAACCTTGCATTTTATTGGACCCCAGTTGGACTGCACTGACAAAGAATTCCATTGTTTTAGGGTTAAGGTTTGTATTGTTTCAGGGTTATATAGGCATTGTTTGAATAGCCAGTGCTATTCCACGTCCCGAGGAGGTGAAGGCCGCCCCCGACTGATGGACTTCATAGACTTTCATGTTCCTGACGTCATCAACCTTTGTTTTTACAATAAGCCAATACGAACACGCGTAAGAATTGGAGGCGGCTTTTACTAGTTGGATCTGGCAGCTTTCATGCACTGGAAAAAAACATTCTACAGCTTCAAACTTCTGTAGATTTCTCCAAATGGTATCCTGTTTGAGCTGCTGTGGTTATTTGAAGAGTAGGAACTTTTTAAACGGAAGTTTGCGTGCAGTATTTGCAGGACGGTGCATACAAGAAATATCAGCCTCAATTCCATGCCGTAAAGTTTATTACTGTGAATCTTAGAACTTTTACGCTTTTACTTTTATTCTTAAAACGTTTAGAAGCTTGATATGTATGCCGATTAGTTATACAAGACCATAAAGGTGTCCTAGTCTAATTTTTTGGGTATCAGAGATTGTTTTAACCGGACTTTTTGTGCAAAGTTTAGATTCCATTGCCGTACATGTCGTACATAAACTTAAGTGTGTTCATAATTCTGAAAACAAAAATATTCACCCCGAAGTGCCATGAAACTTTTTCCATAACATACTCAGTATTCCATGAAAGGTTTGGTCTTCTAAGAGCCAAAAAATTAGGGGAGTATTTCAGATCTATTAAATGCATGAGATTTATAAGCGGAGAAAGATTAGTGATTTACCAAAGCCCGTACGTAGATTCACAAACACATTGTTTCGATGAATGAACGATTCCAATGCTTTCTTCTGCTCTGGATACAGCTTCGAAATTCTGAAAAATTTACAACTTCGGTCGACACACTGCTCAAGTTCTTTCCCAACGTCATTTAGAAAAATATGCGAGCACATTCCTTAAATTCCCCTCTTTGCCAAAAGTGTAAAGTTCGCTCTGATTGGTTGAAATTATGACGTCAGGAACATGAAAGTCTATGAAGTCCATCAGACGGGGAGGGGGAGGAAGTGAGCGGACGACCTCGTACCGTCTGAAAATCAGGCTATGTACAAACACGTTTATCCCCAGATTAACGGCATCAACGCACTATTTTTAGTTCCCAGAACTGAGATAGCAGGCCGAATTCTAAATATACTAACTTTTTCCTTGAATTGTTTTTCTATACTTACCGGCTATCGTTCAATGTGTGTAGGTGTTCGACAGTCTAGTTCGTTGGATAGATTTTAAGCGTCGAGAACGAGGAGTTCACTTTGCTAAACTTCTCCGCCTCATCCGTCTACCTCTTCTGGACAAAGAAACTCTAATGAACCATGTAGAGAAAGAACAATTAGTACGGAGGTCGCCAACAGCAAAGGAAATGTTGATGGAGGCAATGCGATTCAATATGGCAGATGAGAAACTGAAAATTACACTCAGAAGCCCGCGGACAATACCTCGGAAATGTTCTAAAATGCTGGAGGTTATTATGTTTGTGGGCGGCCGTGGGAGGAGTCCTGGGGAGAGCAGAGTGACCATGTGCTATGAGCCTGTCAAAGACAAGTGGTACACTTTGTCACCAGTCCCGTAAGTATAATATATATAGTGACACCACCACTACCAGTACTACTACCAGGGGCGTAGCTAGCCAGGGTTCCGTTTTAGTATAGGCACGAGCAACCAATCGAAGCGAGGTGGTCATCAGTGAACTTTATGAACTTGGATTTTTTGTGTGTAGGCACGTGCTTTTTTGCCTTAAGGCAGCTACGCCACTGACTACTACAATTGCTGCTACTACTACTGCTGCTACTACTACTACTACAGCTGCTTCTGCTACTACTACTGCTACTACTGCTACTACTGCTACTGCTGCTGCTGCTACTACTACTACTGCTGCTGCTGCTACTATTACTGCTGCTACTACTACTACTACTACTACTACAGCTGCTTCTGCTACTACTACTGCTACTACTGCTACTGCTGCTGCTGCTACTACTACTACTACTGCTGCTACTACTACTACTACAGCTGCTTCTGCTACTACTACTGCTACTACTGCTACTACTGCTACTGCTACTTCTACTACTGCTGATGCTACTACTGCTGCTGCTACTACTGCTGCTACTACTACTACTACTGCTACTGCTACTGCTACTACTACTGCTGCTGCTGCTACTACTACTACTGCTGCTGCTACTACTACTACTGCTGCTGCTGCTACTACTACTACTACTGCTGCTACTGCTGCTGCTGCTACTATACTGCTACTGCTGCTGCTGCTACTACTACTACTGCTGCTGCTACTACTGCTGCTGCTACTACTACTACTACCACTACTACTACTATTACTACTACTGCTACTGCTGCTACTACTACTACTGCTACTACTACTACTACTACTACTACTATTACTACTACTCAGTACTATAACTCATAAGTATACCCTTATTTTAGTATTTTTCCTTCAGAAATTAATTTTGTGTGTGTGCAGGGCCATCCTGTATGACCACAGTGCTACAGCAGTAGACGGGATTGTCTATGTATGTGGCGGTTCAGTGGAAGGCAAGGCTTCGCTACTTCTTCAAGACGACGTCCTCATGTTTGATCCTCATCTTAATCACTGGTCGAAATTGGCGCCAATGACGGAGGCGCGCGCTCAGTTAGCAACCGGCGGTAACCAGGGACTACTTTACGCGATAGGTAAGCAGCCATTAGCAATTTACTGTAACTGTCTGTATTGAGAATTCCAATAGCTGAAATGCTATTCTACTACTCATTCATTATTTATGAGAGAAACCACCAATCCCAGGGCTGGATTTATACCACGTGCCGTACTTTGAAACCATCCATGAGCGGGATAACTATATACAATAGTCCAACAATACCCTTAATTACAAACAATAGAAACAATGCTTACATAAAACATATCTGTATGCAATAATTAATGAGAAGGAAGACGCTTCGTATATTCGTCACGGGATTCTATGAGAGTTTCAAATGCTCGTGAGAATTTCAAATGTCTCGCCTTTCGGACTCGACGGCCATCCCTTCATGTAGGACGACACGAATTGCTACCAAATTGTATTCTATTGTATTGTATTGTGCTGCGTTCTATTGTTGTATTGAATTGTATTGTGTTGTATTCTATTGTATTTTTGGTAAAAATTCGTGTCATCCTACATAAAGGGATTGCCGGCTCGACATTTGAAATTTCACTCACATTTGAAACCCCCATAGAATCCCGTGATGAGGAGATGAAACATTACTTATTATATCTGGAATACTGAGATTACATTTACTCTAAGGAAAACAATAAAGGATCGGCAAAGGATCGCAAAAAGTAGCCGGAGTCATATTGTTCTAAGTTCTTCTGGGATTGGAGAATAATATGAATCTGGAGACTTTTTCCTCTAGTATAAACGTAGTATTAAAAGAAGTAGTATCTTTTATTTTGTTATGATATTTTGGTCTTGAACTAAACTGGCTGGGAGTCGTGTGCCGCACGTGCAGGCGACTCAAAAGTCTGTCGTCCCAGTTAGCTCAGTGGTTAAAGTGCATATGAGCCCTGGCTAATTATATTTCTTACGAAGAGACTAGAGGCTTAAAGTGCCTATAAAGCTATTTTTTTTATTTTAGATATCAATTCTACATCAAGTGAATAGTAGAATGGTACAATATATCTTGCTTTGAATGCTGTGCCGCTGAGTTATTAAGGACGTTTTAATATCAAAAATGCTAATTACATGACGTCAGGGGAGGCACAATTATTATACATTTTTTTTGTTACAATTAAACAATTTTTTTAAATTGTCAGTGTTGAAATAAAATGATGTTAGAATTTTTTTTTCTTATATCAGTAGAAACGCCCATTCACAACCACTAAGAAGTGATTGCAGATGCCTCCCCTGACGTCATGTAATTAGCATTTTGGATATTAAAACCTCCTTAACTCAGCGGCACAGCATTCAAAGCAAATATATATTTTACCATTATACTATTCACTTGATTTAGAATTGATATCTAAAATAAAAAAATAAGCTTCATAGGCACTTTAAGGCAAAGGATTCCGGAATAAAAAGTTGATTTGATTTATTTGTCATGGCGTATTGGCCGTTCAAAGTTGCCCAAAAACGTGTCTTGTCTAGTTCGGACGTCAACAGAACACGCTCGATGCGCTATTGCATGAAAGGCCTTGCCGAATAAAGCTCTCCGAAACGTTTAGTGTGATATTATCATCTTACTCGGTTATCTATTCAATTATTTTGCAAATAACCCAACGTTTTAAAGCTGCGAAGAGACGAATTCTGTTGATGACGTCACGTTTTATTCTCGTCCCAGTCCCCCCGAAGGTGCGCGGAAAATATTCTACATTTGGAAGTTTAGTCGCTAAAAACATAATGAAAACATTTTTATTTAGAAATTTCGGATTTTTTTCTCAACCTTTTAGGTCTAAGCTTTCAAAAAAGCATAATTGGCCAGGGCTTATATGCACTTTAAGCTCCGGTCTGTCGTGCGGGTGGTCGCGAGTTCAAACCCCGGCCGGACCAATTGACTTAGGGTCTTAAAATAACTGAGTTGAAGATGCTGCCTTTGTGAACGAACTACAAATGGTTAGAACTTCACGTCGATCAGATAAGGACGATAAATCGTAGGCCCTTGGAGACCTAGCCTCCTTTGCAGTCGTTCTTTGTGTCGGTCTTAAACTCCCTCCCCACTAACGCCTGCTCAATGGGGCGCTACATTCCTTTCCCATTCTCTGGCCAATCACAGTTAACCTACTATAATCGGGTAGCTCGGCCCTGATTGGCTGAAATTTTCGCGTTCGTTTGGCAAACAAAATGGCGTCGTTCGACGAAGCAGTGAAGATCGTTTGCGAGAAACATAATTTGAAGGAATTAAACAAGTATCAACGCGAAGCCTTGGACCAATTCGTGCTAAAAAGAAGGGATGTTTTCGTAAACCTTCCAACTGGAAGCGGAAAATCCATGATCTATCTTGCTCTGCCATTGCTTTTCGATAGCATGTACGACACTTCTGGTCATATCGTCGTGGTTGTTTCACCACTGATCAGTCTAATGAAGGATCAAGTGAGTAGCCTTGAGCGGCTTGGTATATCAGCAGTAAGCCTGAGTGATATCAAAGATGAAGAGATAAAGGACATTGAAAAGGGGAAATTCTCGGTTGTGTATGGGACTCCAGAAGCTTGGTTAAAGTGTGAACGATGGAGAAAGTTGTTGAGTAGCAGTACTTACAATTCGAAGTTGTGTGGTATCGCTGTGGACGAAGCTCACGTTATAAAACAATGGTTAGTAATTCTTATCAAGTCATTAAAAAGTTATCTGTTTACTAAGTAAAATCGACGATTAATCGAACCTTATTCAAGACAAAATGGCTTCTTTCAAAATGTGTAATAACGAAACTTAACTTATATTTCCTTTCATATGTTAGGGGAACCTCGAATAATACTGACAAGGCTGCATTTCGGGAGACCTACTCCATGCTACATGAAGTGAGAGCTCTTATAGCACCTTCAGTGAAAATGATTGCTGTAACTGCAACCTCTACAAAGCATACGAGGGAGACGATTATTGACAGTTTACAGATGGAAAACCCTTACATAATTTATGAAAGTCCAGGTAAACCAAACATTGCCTATTCAGTGTGCTATATGCCAAAAGACGAATCAGTGAATGCATATTTTCAATGGTTAGGTAAGGAGCTTAAAGAGTTAGGCATCCATACCACACGCACTATAATATACTGCCAAACAATCAAACAGTGCACCCTTGTATACTCTACTATCAAGGGAATGCTAGGGAATAAGCTGTTTACTGCAGATCTGAATGACAGGAGACATGTTTTGATGGAAATGTTGCATTCATGCACACCTGAATCGAATAAAAATCTTGTACTCAAAGCATTTCAAGAAATCGACTCCGATATACGTGTCCTGGTGGCAACCATTGCCTTCGGAATGGGCATCGATTGTAAAGGTGTTAACCGTACCATACATTTTGGCCCGTCCAAAAATGTTGAATCCTACATTCAAGAAAGTGGGCGTGCAGGCAGAGATGGAGAGCAAAGTTCATCATTTGTTCTTTATAAGGGATTAATGCTCAATCATGTGAACAAAGATATTAAAGAGTACCTCAAGACAGATTGCTGCAGGAGAAAGCATTTACTTAGCAGTTTTGATTTAGCTTGTGAGGTTGATAATCCAAGTCCCATGCACTTATGTTGTGATATATGTGCCAAACAATGCTCATGCAAAAGCCCTGAATGTGGAATTGTTACCAAATTCCCTTATGACCCATAACAGAAGACCTCCACAAGTGACAGTGAAAGATCAAGGGATATTACTGATGAACAACTTGACATGGTTTTGACTTCACTTCATTCCTACCATAAATCATTAAAGCAACTGGTACAGACTTCTACTTTTAATGTTAAGAACAGTAATATGAAATTTCTTATTGGTTTTTCGGAATTGCAAATAGATCAAGTCATCGAGAACTGTGATAAACTGTTTACCATTGATGATGTGGTAAATTAATATAGAAATATGGGATATTGAACATGCACATAATATTTTGAGAATTGTCAACCAAACCTTTGGAGATGTATCTGAGATGGAGTATACAAGTGATGGCATCCAAGTAGGACAAGAAGAGTCTATGGAAGATGACGATGACTTTGGTGACTGGAATTACATCTTAGATGATGATGCATTGTTTGATTTAGCAATGAACAACTTATCTGCTTCTCTACTAGATGTTTCCATGGATGAGACATTGAACTGTTCTACAGGTAATGCTGACCTTCCTAGTTCAGCTTTGAGTGCATTGGACCATATGACATTAAATACATCTTGCGATGATTAAGATATTAATTCATCCCACACAATAGAAAATACAACCAATCAGAAAGCAGAAAAGCCTATTTGGCCATATTCAACAGTCTCTATCCATGAAATTGCAGCAATTGGATGTATTTTCTATGGTGTGTGATAAAATAGTTATACAAGAGTTTCTAATGGCATACTAGGGATATCCCACTCGTCTAAAGGCTCAGTGGTGTGTATACTAGAAAATACAAGTGACTCATGGGATATCCTATGGTATTCCACTCAAAACAATTGTATGACTGAAACTCCAACAGCTACATTATATTTTATACTCCAACAGACATATATTTCATTATAAATAGTTTATTCTATGTACATTACATGTGTAAAGACTGTTTGATCAACTGCAATGGCTGTGTTGGATAGACTTAACAGTAACAAGTTTTTACAATAGGTAATGAATTCCATTCCTCTCAGAAAAAATAATCATGTGATTAATAAAACCTCTACAACTACTGTATAAAGTAAATCCTTTAGAAAATAGAAGTGACTCGTGGAATATCCCACAGTATTCCACTCAAAACAATTATAACTAGTATATATGATGTATTATATAATTTGTTTGTAAAAATTGCAAATTGTGTATCAGTAATTTGCTATAACTCCAACAGTTGCATATGTTTTATACTCCAACACACATATATCCATATGTCATAAATAATTCATTCTATGTACATTACATTTTCAAAGGCTGTTTGATCAACTGCAAAAGCTGTGTTGGATAGACTTAACAGTAACAAGTTTTTACAGGAGAGCATAACTGAGACTCCACGCGCGCCCTAATAAAAACCTTTGGCGGCTGAATTTGACGTGTTGGTCCACATTCTGGCTATTTTTAGAACTTGATTTGAACGCTTTCTGAGACCGAAATGCATGTCAAATATTTAAAATAATTCAGTGCATGCTAGTGGATGGTGGTCTAAAAATAGCTCAAATGCGGACCAACAGGTCACATCACGTGATCCGTGTGTCTCAGTCTCCTGGTTATGCTCTCCTGGTTTTTAAAATAGGTAATGAATTCCATTCCTCTTAGAAAAAGTAATCATGTGATTATTTAAAACTTCTACAACTACTGTATAAAGTAAATCTGCAATTATACATACTTGGCTGTACTCTTGTTATAAATTTATTATTATTCTATCTAGCTTTAATGCCAAGAACAACATTTTTTTTGTGACCGTTGATCCATTTATACATGGAAGACATGTCCAAATCTTTCAGGTAATCCCTTTCAAAGCTTTTAAAATGACTGTAAGGTCTGCTGTCATTTCTTGTGTATATGTCTGTGGTCACTGCTCTTGTTATTAAGGTATCTAGGTCTGTTTCAGTGTCACTATGGGTATGTTTGCCAGAATCAGTTACCCTTTGTAAGCTGTCGTCAAGGCTTTTCAAGAGCTTTCTCATGTCCCTTTCTGCATGGCAAATGCGCTCGACTGCCTTCTCAGTGACATTTGGCCCTAGGTTCTTAATAGCTTGCTTTAGAAATCTATTACTGTGCTCCATGTCAAGATCAAGGGGCACATTCCTTCCAATGCCTCCAAATGTGTTTACTGTTCTGTTCCATGTAAACCGCTCTATATCTCTTGGACATAGAAGAGCATTTACAAGGAATGACTGGTAAAGGCATTCTAGGGCATATTTCGTACTTTGTTGTCCATCTGCCCTGAAGGACAGTAATAGGAATTTATACTGTCTGATAGTCCTATTGCCATCCCCCTCTGCAATAGCATCGAGAAAGTTTAGGAAAAATAATCCATCTTCCAACAAGGCACAGTTGTAGCTGTAAATGTCATCTCTGTTCTTTGTCTCTTTCTTGGAAGAAGTAAGAGGCAAGTTTGGATTCTCTGGTGGTGTGTGACACGAATGACTTTGCTCGTGCTTTCTTCGACTAACCCCATCATACTTAAATGTTGTTTTGCAGCCTTCCATTCTACAGGGATATCGACCATCAGAGGTTTGTGGTTGCTGGTTTGTTCTGTCCTCTTGTTCTTGTGTCAGAATAATTTGGTTACAGACGTCAGTAGATTTTTGTAGAACCAGTTCGTCAATGATTTTGGCTGATGCCTTGTGTAAATAGTGTAGCTTCTGTTCTTTGCTTGCATTTGCTATATCCTCTGGCATTGGACACTCAGTGGGGCTTGAGCACTTGTCATTGATACCTAGGACTTTCATTGCTGCAGCTATAACCCTTGACTTTATCACCAGCACGAAGAAGTCTCGATCTGCTCTGTATGCTGTTTTGGGGTCCTCTTTGACATTTCTCCTATTAATTAAGGTGCGATCCGAGTATAAAGTGCTGGCATCACTCTCAGATTTACAATTGTAGAAGCGTTTGAACATTTGCTGTGAAAAGTGAAAAATATATTTATTTAGTATTTTAACCCCCCACCCCCCCCCCCCCCCCCCCCATTCCCAGTTACTGGAAGTATACACAGGTTGGATTAGGTGAGATGGTATATAGCTTTTATAAAATATTTGAGATAAATAATTGATTGACAATTGACACTGATTGACACTATTATTTTAAAATGAATGGAATAGAGAACAAACACCAAAAGCGTGCAATACTAAATAGCACTAATTAAACAATAGAAAATTAATAGAATTTGCATAAAATACACTTTTAGTGTTTGGGAAAGTAATAATTTATTATTAGAATTAGCAGGAGAGAATTACAAAAAACTTACTGTCAAAATTTTCACAGCTGCATGCCAATCACCAATTTGCAAATTGAAGCCTTCAAGGCGTTCTTCGGCACTAAGTCCATTGCTCACTGATGCTATCACATTCACTGCTCTCTCAACTGAAAGCTGATCTCCAGTGAGAATTTGAGGATCGAATGCATTTTCTGTGATTTTAGGAAGGTATGTTTGGAATTGTTGAAGTATTTCCAACATTTCGGCATTCTCATTTTCATTCTTGAAAATCACACCCAGTGGAACCTACATTTTTAAATGTGATAAAATGTACATTAGAACTATAAACATGTATCTACATTCTCTATTACTAAGTGAAATAAATGAAGTAATGAATGAATGTCTGACTGACTGATTAAGGAATGAAGAAATGAATGAAAGGAAGAAAGATAGGAAGAAATATATGAATAAAGAACTATGGTACTGCAAATGTTTGTTCAATGTTTTACCTTTTCAGACTTTTCAGACATTTCTTTTGTGTACTTATGTTTCATGTGGTGAATGCAGGCCTCCTGCAGTTGGTTAAAGCAATTGAAGTAGTCCACAAGGATTCTTGACACAAGAACAATGTAGTTATGCCTTTGTTGTTTATAGTCATGTACAGATGGAAGGAACTTGATATTTGGAACCTCCACAATTTCTTGTTTTGGCACTTCCCATTCAAATTGGTTTCCAGACACTCTGTTTATTACAATCTTGTGGTTGACCCAATGTACATCTCTATTTTGCTTGACCATTGTCATGTCTTTCCTTTTCATCTCTAGGTCAATGTTGTCAAAAACAATGGAGTACCCTGGATGGCATGTTGCTTTATACAGTGATAAGTTGTCTTTGTTCTTTGCTAAGTTCTCTTTTTCACCTGGGTCATTCCCTTTCAATTCTTGGGCTTCATGGCTTTCCTTTACAATTCTACATTGTGCTTGTTTGAGTTCATAATCATATTCCTCACCCAAAGTATTCATTCTGTCTAATGTACCTTGATTTGAAGTGGTAATCTTCATCTTTGAAAATCTAATCAAGTTGGCCTAAAAGTAAAGTTTATAAATATTGAGATGATGAAAATAAATTAGATATAATTTTTAGGCCCAGAATTTTTTTTGATATTATTCATTCATGCAATTGTTCAGAAATATCAAACACAATTAAATTCATCACCTCTATAGATCCGGTCTTGAGCATAATGCCAAGTGTGGTGGCAGTTGCATTCATTTGTGTATTTCTCTGTTTGAGGAGGACTGACCCTGCTACAGCCACGCTTGGTAGCCATGTTGCAATCTTAGAGCCAGCTACTGCCATTAAAAACGCATAAAAAATCGGCGCTTTCATCTTCCATTCCTCACACAATGATTGGAAACTAAAATTCACAATGTCTGATTTTCCTGTCTTTCTTAATAATGAGGGTGTTTTCCTTGAACACAGATCGGAAGCTTCCGTACAAACAAGGCGAAGAACCTTCTCAATCACAAGTTTCTTGAGATTAAGGCACTTGAGTATCGCTTTTGCAATCCTCTGTGGAGGGCCGTGAGCTAGCGCTTTTCCAAGTAATTCATACTCCTTGGGAAGAGTCTTGTTTACAGTCTTTGAATCATAGTGAACAGATAGTTTGACAGATGACGCTGGATTGACTCTTGAGCTCACAGGTCTGGGAATTCCGATTGGAGTTGACGTTAAGTTCAATAACACGGGCAATGATTTTGGAGGAGGAATAAATGTAGCTTCCTGGCTACTTAAAACATCGCCATCTCTTCTCAATGTATTTGAAGTTGGTGCTTGATCCAGCAAAGAACAAGTAGTTGAAGAAGTATAAGTGGTAGTACTACATGTGCTCTGAAAGCGTAGCGATTTCACGACCTTTGATTTTGACACTTTTGACTCGTTGGAACTGCAGGCATCGACTTCGTCAGTATTCGATCGCAATCTTTTAGTTCGTGTTTTAGGGAATGCCTCTTTCAAGGTTTGCTTTACGCTGTTCAGCTCGTTTAGAAGTTTTTGAAGCTTCAATAAACGTTTGTAACAAATTCTACTGCAGATAAATAAACTCGAAGCGTTGAGATAAGTTGACACGTCGATCTCAATCGATTTCAGCAAACCTTTAAAATCAACGGACGACTTCCCAAAAAACTTTATCCTTTCCTTAATCGGCGGGATACTTGAGCATAAAAAGCATTGGCTATCAGCATCTACTATTTTTCGAGGAGTTTCCATACAAATATTGTATTGTCATGTCAAGTACTTTCGCGGGAAAAACCCTTTACTTGACGAAATATAAACTTCATCGATATAACCTGCATTTTGATTGGTCACTCCAGGACAATAGCTTAAATTTTATTGGTTAAAATATTTTTTCAAAGAACAATGGGAAAGGAATGGGAGTTTAAGACCGACACAAAGAACGACTGCAAAGGAGGCTATTGGAGACCTCGACAGAGGAGCTTTAAGCCTGTCAAGGTTCTCCGTCCACCTAAAGTGGTAAAACAGAATGCATAAATCAACATAATTACCATTAGTAATTAGTGTTTTTGCGCCGGCGCAAACGGTCAGCGATTTGATTGGTTCCTGGAGCGGGCGGTTTTTTCCTATCTCTGACCACGGTCACGGTAACGGTCACGGTACGGTCACGGTCACGGTACTCTTAATTCATTGGAGTTTATTCAATAATTCATCTCTCAAGTCGAATAATAATGCTAGAGAAAATTAAAGAAAGAAAGAAATACGTTATTTACCGGCGGCTCATAGGGTCGATCCGTATCGTACAGAAAAGCTGTGCGCGAGGACTTGACTTCGTCCAGGAGCCCATAACTAGGAGCGTCCATCCCGCATACTAGGCCTATGTCACAGCCCTTTCACAAGTTAGGTTATTTTTAGAACGGTTTCCCGCTATTGTTGAGTTGCAATTATTCCTAAGGGAATAAAATCTCAAAAGCGTAGCAGCCATGTTGTTTGGTATAACAAAAGTAGCTAATGAGGCATATTTTGTTCCGCCACTGGTGCAACACACTAATTGGCGAGTAAAATGATCGAAAAATAGCCCAACTTGTGAAAATCAACTCAATCCCCAGATATTCAAATGACAAAGGGCATGGCGGCCATGTTGGTGTACAGAAGAAAAGAAGCTAACGACTGTACACCAACATGGCGGCTATGATGTCACGTGCAAAGGGTCTATTGGAGATATGGGCTGTTATCGTAGTTCGGCCAACTTGGATAAAACAATAGTTTTGTCCCCGGTAGCCTCGCACTGGTTGGTTTCAGAACGAGTAGTTACCGGACGAAAACAAATATTTTTATTCTCCTGGGACTGGCTCAACATGGCCGCCGTGCGATAAAAGCCCATGGACGCTCCTGGTTATGGGCTCCTGCCTCAACCTGAGTCTACATTTCAAGACCTCGGGCCGAACCAGTCCCAGCCTGTAAATAACTCATTTATTTCATTAATATATTATAGTACAATGTATATTTTTATTAAGTATAATCTTTTTTTTACACCATTTTTTTATGGTTAAGTTAAGCAGTTAGTGGAGAGAAGCGTTGCGTGACGACATAAATAACGGCTGCGAAGGAGACTATCAAAATGGCGGTTTCTAGGTCCCAGACTTCTAAATTGGCACTCTCAACGTCATTGGTCATGCAACGCAATAAGTCACGCAATGCTCCAGTTAATGTCACGTCGCTTTGATTATTTCCTTGTTACTGAACCACAAGGTGGAATGATTGATGGCTATCAATGGAATGCCGCTGAAGTCTACAACCCAATAAGCAACCGTTGGTCCTTTATCCCAACACCCAATATCCCGCGCAGTAACCACGCCATGGTTACAACGGCAACGCATCTTTACGTCATCGGCGGCGAAGGGCATGAAATTGAGCCCGTGATAAGTGTGGAGAGATATGATCCAGCGGTCGATGCGTGGAGTTTTGTTCTGCCGATGAGCTGTGGTAGGGTTGGCGCATGCGCTGTGGTGTGTGATGAGAAGCTGTACGTGATTGGTGGATGGAATGGTTATCACACGATGAAACAGTGCGAGGTGTATGACATGGAGACACACCAATGGACTGCTATTGAAGGTATAGTTGGGAATGCAAATCGCACAGAAACAAATCGTACGGAATGGCCGTTCCTTCTTATATAAACATGAAAACATACTTGTTTTCTTACATGGGTGGAGAGGAACGGGTAATGAAATCTTCCTCCTCCTTAGTTTTTTCGCATTTTTCTCCCTCCTCGCGCTCGCTAGTGAGTTTTAAACATTTCCCCCTCCTCCCTTTATGTTAAATTCTCCCTCCTCCCTAGTTTTTCTGGACATTTCCCCCGTCTCCCTAGACCGTCCTATCCGCTCTTACATCGGTTTTTCTGTCAATGAGTCTAGAACACGTGCATGGAAAGAATTGGGCAATTTTGTTTTATTTGAGTCATACTAATAAAACACAAGAACTGCAAAGCATGTACACCGAGAGCAACCGCTTATAATGACACTTGCATTAAAGCCTTTTTATACAAGAAACATATCCATATGCATGCCTTCACGTGTGCACAGAATATACAACTGCATTTTTGCACTAGAATATTGCCTACGTAACAAGCACTTCTGATTCAGTGACCTAGTCTGCGAACAGGATCCTGATTGGCTTAGCCTGCATGCGATCAGGCTAATGGGAAAGGTGAGGAGAGGGACGAAACACCTGTACAGACGCTACACATTGAATGTGAATTACGCCTCTACATTGATGTATCATTAGGCTTGGTTCAGACGCTGCGCCATGTCCACTCGTGCCCAATGCAATCGAAACAAACTATAATAATTTGTATTGCGTCTGTGCATGCTCTTCTTCATGTCATTGTTTCGGTTGTAGTTTATCGGGCTTCCTACTTCAATGTGCCTTTTGTAGGAATGCAATCACGTGGTTGTACTGGGTGGCAGAAAAGTACTAATTCATATATTTAAAGGCACTTGTACGAGATCGGTAGTGTTATTAGCAAAACCAATTTGTAAATGCTATTTTCCACCTCCAATTGATGGTGTAAAACCAATCCCTAGAGATTCTAATAACAAAGACGTGGCAGCCATATTGGTGCCACTAACAAGAGAAGCTAACGAGATATCTTTTGTTAAAGGAGCAGTGTCACGATTCTGATTGGTCGTTATAGACAATGGAAAAACACGCAATGTCACGCGCCACTGCAAATTTCCCTTTCGATTGAAATAAATAAAATGCTGCTTTATAAAAATATAACATCAAACCTAACCATATAATACTGAAGTATAGTTTTAAAGCAATTTCGGCTCGAGATATCATGCAAATACGCCGATGCAAGCGGATTACTCACGGACTTCTACTTCTGTCACGTCTTTTGATTTCTTGTCCGCCTGACACATTTTCAAAACTTTTCAAACCTCCTTTAACGTCCACCAACATGGCGGTGATGACGTAACGTGCAAACGAAGAATAGTCGAGTCTTTGTTTACGTTTTTTCCTCATTAGCATACATCAAACTTTAAGCGACGTACATACAAACAAACAGAGTCCATAAATCGAAGGAGATTGTCACACTTGATAATCACCGAAAATTTGAGAGTGATATGATAAATATATTTTGAGGAATGAGCGTTTAAAAATCTCAAAATTTACAAAGAATGTATGGCTGTCAGCAACTATTGCAACCCAGCCCATTTTACAGTTTTGAAAAGTCAATTTCTCCGTCAATATTTAATATATCAATCTCAAATTTTCGGTGATTACTAAGTTTAAAAAAACTCTTTTGAACTAATGCAGTCTATTTGTTTGTAGCTTGAAGTTTAATTTATGCTAATGTATAAAAATGTATATAATGACGTCAGCAAGGATTGGCCTATCGATTGTCGATCTGTCTAAAACAGCGTTTTTAACATCCAGCATCCATGGCAACGCCTTTCCCATGGGGATCACGAGCTTCTTTCATTCGTTAACGAAGTATTATAGCAGCACGCACAGAAAAACCTGGACCTCTTCCATGGATTGGAAATATGTTAGAAATTAGAATTTCCAACAAATTGCCAACATATTTCCAGTCCCAACGTCCCGACGAAACACAGTTATTGTCAGCGATGTTGATATGAACTGACGAACCTCGCGCGCACAGTTTTCCATACATTGTCTGTAAATTTTCCCGCGGACTTTGACTCGTTAAAATGTCTGCAAAACTGAAAACACGATTGTACACTTCCCAGCACAGCTACATCCCTCAAATTTCGATCAGTTAATCTTTTACCTGGTATCTTAAGTTTGTATCTGAAGAATATTTCAGAAATTCGATTTTACAGATTTTATTTGATATCGGATTCCCATACTAATAATATACATGAAAATAAATCTCAATTCTGATTGGTTGAGGGCAATGCAATTTCAAGGAAACACAGTGCAGAAAAAAGGAAACATAGTGCCGAAAAAAGGAAATACGATACAAATTTCTTTGGAAAGCAATGAAACATTTCCTTTCGACTTCTGAGAACACTCGAACAATTTGAATGAATTTGTAAGTGTGAACTATTATGATTTAATGTTCAAATTTCGTGCATTGTACAAAATCCAAGCATGTGATTGGCTAATGAGCGTGCATTATTGGTGACCACAGCACTCGACCCAGACCCTCTCTTACCTATAGGGAAAGGGAGACCTATAGTCCTTCGCTTAGTTACGTGTTTGGACGGCTTGGAAAACCTCATCGCATATTAAACAGTGAAAATGCAGACAATTACTAGAAAGGTAACGGCAGGATTGAACTCTGTTGCCTGTGTGACAGAAGATATATATTTTGAGGCGGACATTTGCATAATCGCTCGTTGGAAATGGTTGATTTGCGAGTGCTGGAAGTACAACTTTACAAGTCAACATGTGTCCGAGTGAACAAAGGTTTCTACAACACTCTCGTAGTCTTACTTAAGAAATGGATTGTATTTCCGAGACCTTACTCTGTCAATAAGAGGAGAAAATTAAGCGAGAATTCAGTGGATGGTTCGTAAACCCAGGATATTTGATTTGGAAAATGTTTGCATCGGAGCCGAGCACATGGCCGGAGGCCGGTTTCGAGTCAAGATTTCAATTCACTGCCCCACTGGAATCTGCAGGTTAGTTATTTTCGAATGAAAGAAACTATTAAAGAAAGCAGACTATCTAGGAGTTAAGCCGGCTAAATAATTGATATTTGTATACATGGCTCCAAGAGAAACGTTTTCGAGTTAAATGTACAATCATACTATTCGCCTCGCATTATGTTTTCAGGCAAATATTTGCATAATCGTTCGTTAGAAATGGCTGATTTGCAAGCGCTGGAAGTACAACAACTAACTAGTCAACATGTGTCTGAGTAAACAAAAGTTTCTTCCCCACTCTAGCAGTCCAAACTGAAGAAATGGATTTTATTTCCGGCGAGACCTTACTCTGTCAATAAGAGGAGACAATGAAGCGACAATTCAGTGGAAGGTTCGAAAACCTAGGATATTTTTATTTGGAAAATGTTTGTATCAGAGCCGAGCACATGGAGGCCGGTTTCAAGATTTCAATTCACTGGAATCTGCAGGTTAGTTATTTTCGAATGAAAGAAACTATTAAAGAAAGTAGACTATCTAGGAGTTAAGCCGGCCAAATACTCGATATTTTAATACATGGCTCCAAGAGAAACGTTTTCGAGTTAAATGTACAAACATGTACTCGCAAGGCGTCAACTAAACTGACCGAACGCCAAAGTAAATTATTCTTTGCAAAGTTATCTACTTCTGTTTTTATTCATTGGTCTATTGAAATGACTTTTCTTTGTGGAGATATTTACCGTAAAATGATTTAATTCATGCGAAATATTTGACTTCTTTATGAAATTGTTATTGACAACTGATTGAAATTGAAATTCACGGCTGACAGTGCACTCAGTTTGAATATTAAAAGGGTTAGAGACTTTATGTTTGTGCATTATCGGCAAAATACAGTCACTTGCTGACTGTACGATTAACTCAAAATTTCTTCATACTGCATTCGGCCTTCGGCCTCATGCAGTATTCATTATTTTTCGTTCATCGTACAGTCAGCGCGTGCCTGTATTTGTCGATAAAGAACTCACAAGCAGTCTCTAACCCTTACTTGTTGACTGAATAAATTACTTTGTCACATGAGTCGTCAACGTCACTTCCTGACAATTTTTTTCATGTATATTATTAATAAGTTAATCATACGGTTTTCTCATGCAATTTGGGATTAATTTTCACTCGTGTGTTTTTCAAAGAGCTCAAATTGCACTCGCCCTGCGTGCTCATGCAATTCTGATACTCTTTGAAAAACCCACTCGTGCAAATTAATATCCCAAATTGCACTCGAAACCGTATGATTACCTATACAAACACTGTATTTCGCGCCATGTTTGCACCCCTTGCCAACACCTAACATAGAAGTACAGTTGGACTTTATTTTATCTGTTTAATATAATAGTACACTTCGTGGATAGTAAAATATATGGTTTTGTTGATAAAACTTGTCAAACTTGTTTTCTTTTTTTCCAGATACGAATGAATTTCGTCAAAATGCCGAAGCCGTTGTTGCCCAGGAGAGTATCTATGTCATTGGAGGTCGGGATTTCCACGGCAAGAAATACGAGTCCATCGAACGATATAATGCATTGAGCAAACATTGGGAAGTTGTTTCCCAGCTTCCTTTGCCTAAAACAGGATATAGATGTGTTAAAATACGAATATGGGAAGACCATCTTGTACCAATGAGAACTACAAAATATTGAGCTTTCTGAGCTGGCTTATGCATACTGCATCAACAAAATAAAACGTACTTTATCATTCGACTCCCATCCTGAATTGTGATTCACATGCAATAATTTTCTGTGCATAATTTACTGACCACTATTTTGTAGACAGGGCAGCTCGATTTGCAGCTGTCAGGGGCTCAACGTTTTAGTTTCGAAACTCTGGAAGTAATGTTAGAATTTTTCAAATGATAAAACAATTATTGAACTCATGTTAATACCTGTGTCAGAGGCTAATGTTCAGGCAAACAGTGTTTTGATCATTTCTCGTTCATTAGACAGACCCTGTAAGCCAAGCGTGCCAAGTATGTTGTTAACATGGTCCTTGAAATATCTGAATATTTGGTTACCATGGACACCGATTTTAACGGTACTAGTACTCGAACATTTGAAAGTTTAAGTGAAAATGGGGTGGTTAAAACGATTTTTTCCTGCAGTATTCCTATACATTCTTGAAGTATGTCCACGACAACATTTGTTTCTGTCCGGAATGGTTGTCCACCTAACCGCTCAGCTGATATAATAAAGGAAATATGTTGCTATGGTAACAGTCCCACTGTCACCTGATTCAAGGGTCGACCACCATTCCGGGCACAAAAAGTTGCGGTTGTGTCTGATTGTTTTAATATTTCAAGATTCGCCAAAAGGCAGGTGAGAAAACTAAACTTGGTTCAAGATGGTTTACAGGATGTTGAACCATGTTCAGCTATGTTTAGCGATGTTTAGCCATCTTGTTTAGCCATGCTTTATTAGGTTCGACTGTGTTTTGTTTCTTTGATTTGTTTATTTTTATTTTGTTTTTGAAGGTTGGCGAGATATAATGCAAAGTAAATTAATAAAGAAGATATTTTCGTTAAAATAGAGTATGTGTCGTTTTTTATAATAATCAAGGCGGGAAAGAAGTTTTCCAGCGGTTGATATATAAAATACAACAATAATGATGTCCGAAGACTACTGCAATATACACTGACGCTTGTCGAGGTTTATACGATATTTCGGCTATTTCGATATTTCGATATTTTCAATATTGCCTGCCTTGTGTATTTTTATGTAGTTGGCGAGATGAACCACAGGAAGCCCGAGCTATATGTAAACAAACCTGAGCCACAGGAAACCCGAGCTGTATTATGAGCGTGCGCTAAATCAACACATTCACAGCAGAATCAAGTCAAAAGGTAACAGAGTTTTTCTAGAGAGAACAGCAGCGGCGAAAGAGCCGTGAAGCGGCGATTAGCGAGCTGCGAAGCAGCGAGAAGAGAAATAATAGATTATTAGAACATCAGTGACAAATACACAAAATGGGAGGATGGTTAGCCTGTGTTCAAACTTCGACAACTCAAAAGCTTCCATCTTAGTTTTGAGGGAGTCTGGGACATACCGGAAGTCGTTAGTATTCAGTCGTGCCCAGTTCCCGCTCTCAAAATCAAAACAAGTTGGCGTTGGCGTTGGCCACGTTGTCGTCAGAAGATGACGAGAACTTACAAACCATAGAAACGGTCAGGAGGAAGTCAGTCGACCAGCTGCAGTGCTCACTGATAGCTTGAGAGCGTTTATTTGTTGGAAAACACACGCAAGACTTTATATTGTATGTATTTTTCTTTAAAATAAAAAAAAACTTTTAATATTTTAAACAAAATGAACATAATTTTGAAAAATGAGCATAATTTGAGCATTTTTTTGACAAATAACGAGCACTGCTAGGAGCATAAAATGCCAGTTTTACTAGCACAATCGGGAACACTGAGGTGAGGTGAATAATTGTTTAGTATATACCACACTCCAGGTGAATAGCCAGCACCAAATAGTTATTTTATTTTCTGTCAAATGGACAAAAATTTGCACGAGATGATCGCTGCTTTGCTCGGAGGTGAATATGAAATCATATTCACTGTTTGAGTAGCCAATCAGAGCAAGATTCGTTCTAAACAACAACAAAATGTCTTGACCCCCCTCCAAACAAAACAAAAATTTCCTATCTATGGCAGTGAAATCTGGGGGGCAGACATAACAAAGTCTACAGAGAGAGACCCAATAGAAATAGTGCACACAAAGTTCTGTAAACTTCTACTAGGAGTATGCAAAAGTGCAACTAATAATGCTTGCCGAGCAGAGCTTGGAAGATATCCTCTTTCGGTGGAAGCAAAAACAAGGAGTTATAAGTTCTGGCTCAAGCTTAATAACCCAGAACGTACATGTTTATCGCAGGACACATATATAGATAGCAGAGACGGTAATAATAAAACTGATTGGTATCAGAAAATGAAAACTGCCATATGTACGGTTGGTCTCGGAGACATCTGGAATGATCCTCCGGTCAACCCAGCAATTCAAAAGCCTTATGAAAAATTATTCAAACAAAGATTAAAAGATATCGAATACCAATGCTGGCTAAGCCAAATCAACGACGATGATAGAAAAGAAGGACAACGCAATAAACTTCGTACTTATCGTACTTTTAAAATTAACTATTCGCTTGAGCCATACCTTTGTAATGTTCATAACATTGATCATCGAGTAGCTCTAACTCGTCTAAGAATAAGTAACCACGTCCTCGAAATTGAAAAAGGTCGACATTCTAGGCCCTACCTAAAACCAGAAGAACGAATTTGCCAAAAATGTGACAAACAAGAAGTAGAAGACGAATTACATTTTGTATTGAGATGCCCCCTTTACAATGACTTAAGGGAAAACACAATCAATGTTGTGAATAGAAAATTAAATTTACAGAAACCGAAATATCAAGACGAAAATGTAGTTTTTAATTTACTAATAGATCCGCCTTTATTATTACAAAAAGAAGTTTGTAAATATATACATGACTGCTTCAAAAAACGCAAAAATAATAGTTAAAATAACTACTCCTATACCTGTACCTTACGTTTGTTAGCTTTCTCAGCAGGTCTGAGACCTATGTACAATTTTGTATATGGTGCCAATAAACACATCTATCTATCTATCTATCTATCTAAGGAAACGTGGAAAAATATAAATCGCATCTTTAATATTTCGAAAAAAGTTAACAAATCTAACTCGATCGCAATTGAAGTGTTTTATGAATTTTTCAAGCAACAAAATCAGCTGTTAAACGGAAATTCTGTAAATCCACCCCATGAGGCCACAAACACCACCGCTTCTGAACGCACTTATAATACTAAAGGTCCACTAGACTATGAAATTAGTACTGACAAGAATTATCAACCGCAATTAAGAAATTAAAAATAGGAAAATCGCCCGGGATACATAATATACTGAATGAAGTAATTCTACTTGCTGAAAATCATCTAGAAATACCACTGCTTAGGATCTTTAATAAAGTGTTGAGTTCGGGTCAATACCCAAAGGAATGGTGTACAGGCCTAATTATTCCCCTACACAAAAAGGGAGACCAAGATGACGTCAACAATTATAGGGGAATTACATTGTCACCAAGTCTTAGTAAAATATTTACGACAATTTTAAATGAGACTATGCAATTACTTGGAAAAGAATAATATTTTAAAAAAAGAACAAGGAGGTTTTCGAAAGAAGCATAGTACCATAGATAGCATATTTACATTAAAAACACTAATTGACAAATATGTAAAAAGCAAGCCCAACAAAAGAAGGAATATGCTGTTTACCTGTTTTATCGACTTTTCGAAGGCGTTCGATACGATCCCCCGAAGTAAGCTATTCAAGAAAGTAGAGGATACCCCTGTGAGGTGACTTTTTGTCAATATTGAAAACAATGTACAACAATGACTGTGCCGCTGTCAAAGTCGATGGCCAAATCACTGAAACATTTCAATGCTTTAAAGGTGTGAAGCAAGGGTGCATTCCCAGGTGCATTCTCTTGCCAACACTGTTCAATCTATTCCTACATGACCTTCCTAAAACAATTGCTGAAAAAGCTGATCCGAATGAACCACTGATAATAAATGGAATGAATATTAACTGTCTACTATATGCGGATGACCTTGTTATTATGGCAAACAATGCTATCCAGCTACAAAACTATCTGAAAGGTGTTGAAGAATTTACTAATGAAAACGGAATGCAAGTTAACTTAGAAAAAACAAAGATCTTAGTGTTCAACAATACCGGTAAATCGATGAACAAGTATAAGTTTAGATACCGGGGAAATGAAATTGAGAACGTTACTTCATATAAGTACCTCGGCTTAATGTTTAGCACGATAGGTAGTTTTAACCTTGCTAAAACTGAACTGAAAAAGACAGCGCTGAAGGCTTTATTTAAACTGAAGAAATCCATGGGTAAAAATTTCCGAACGGATATTAAATTAACTTTACGCCTCTTTGATTGCCTAATTAAACCAATGGTAGTGAAATCTGGGGGGCAGACATAACAAAGTCTACAGAGAGAGACCCAATAGAAATAGTGCACACAAAGTTCTGTAAACTTCTACAAGGAGTAAGCAAAAGTGCAACTAATAATGCTTGCCGAGCAGAGCTTGGAAGATATCCTCTTTCGGTGGAAGCAAAAACAAGGAGTTATAAGTTCTGGCTCAAGCTGAATAACCCAGAACGTACATGTTTATCGCAGGACACATATATAGATAGCAGAGACGGTAATAACAAAACTGATTGGTATCAGAAAATGAAAACTGCCATATGTACGGTTGGTCTCGAAGACATCTGGAATGATCCTCCGGTCAACCCAGTAATTCAAACGCCTTATGAAAAATTATTCAAACAAAGATTAAAAGATATGTAATACCAATGCTGGCTAAGCCAAATCAACGACGATGATAGAAAAGAAGGACAACGCAATAAACTTCGTACTTATCGTACTTTTAAAATTAACTATTCGCTTGAGCCATACCTTTGTAATGTTCATAACATTGATCATCGAGTAGCTCTAACTCGTCTAAGAATAAGTAACCACGCCCTCGAAATTGAAAAAGGTCGACATTCTAGGCCCTACCTAAAACAAGAAGAACGAATTTGCCAAAAATGTGACAAACAAGAAGTGGAAGACGAATTACATTTTGTATTGAGATGCCCCCTTTACAATGACTTAAGGGAAAACACAATCAATGTTGTGAATAGAAAATTAAATTTACAGAAACCGAAATATCAAGACGAAAATGTAGTTTTTAATTTACTAATAGATCCGCCTTTAATATTACAAAAAGAAGTTTGTAAATATATACATGACTGCTTCAAAAAACGCAAAAATAATAGTTAAAATAACTACATATAACACATATACTCCTATACCTGTATCTTACGTTTGTTAGCTTTCTCAGCAGGTCTGAGACCTATGTACAATTTTGTATATGGTGCCAATAAACACATCTATCTATCTATCTATCTATCTATCTAACCCCCCCTCACACAATACTGAAAAATATAGAGCCCCCCCACCCCCCAGAGGTTTAAACGCGGACTGAACATTATGTGGATCGGGTCCACTAAGAGAATTATTTTTTTGAAATTAAGGTTTCTGAGATCGCTGGAAATGCACCCAAACCTACCTTTAATGAAGTGTGAGGAGCTTAATTTCAGATGGATCTAGATGATATTTTTTTACTAATGGAGTTTCAAAATTAAGATGAGGCAAACAATTGAATGGTGGTTGCATTAGGTGCTCTGTATGTTTCTCATTGGATTGGCTGATTACTATTTAATAAAGCAAGGTATTTCTCTGGGGGGGTCCGGGGATGCTCCCATGGGGGAAAATTTTGAAAATTGCGGCCCCTTAGATGCCTGGAAATGCACCCAAAAATATAGACAGCCCCCCCCCCCCCCTTCTATGCTTATTTTTTTCTGTGACCCCCCCTCTCATGCTCTTGAATTTTTGATGGCCCCCTCCTCATTCTTGCCAGCCCCCCCCCCCCCCCCCCCCCCCCCCCAGGCATAAATAATGAACGGTCCCTTAAAGCAGAAACGTTAAAATCATGTCATATGCCTGTTGTTTCATTTCAGTTTTCGCGGGAAACTGGGGGCGGCCGCGCGCGGACAAGAAATAGCAAATACGCATGCGCGTGACGTTTTGCCGCGGTGTGGCCGCAAGCATGCTAATAGGCTCTTTGCAGCAAACAGTCACGTGCTGATATTTAACAATTATTCACCGAAGTGGAGGTGAATAGTGGTGGATATTTACCTAGCCGCTTCGGCGAGGTAAATATCCACCACTATTCACCAACACTGAGGTGAATAATTGTTTTAGTATATACCACACTCCAGGTGAATAGCCAGCACCAAATAGTTATTTTATTTTCAGTCAAATGGACAAAGACTCGCGCAAGATGATCGCTGCTTTGCTCGGAGGTGAATATGAAAATCATATTCACTGTTTGAGTAGCCAATCAGAGCGCGCGAAAAGTGATATTCACTGGTGTGGTATATACTAAAAGACTTTATTAACGAATGAATTGAGCTCGTTATCCCCATTGGAAAGGCGTTGCCATGAATACTGGAGAGCAAGCTATCTTCAAAAACGCAGTTTTAGAAAGATCGGCAATCGATTGGAGGTGGAAAATAGCATTTACAAACAGGTTACCGATCTCGTACAAGGCCTGTAAATAAATGAAGTCAGTTATGTTTTGCTCTCCAGTACAACCACGTGATTTGTTAGCTTCGGGGGTAGAAGCGGAATATTGAATATTGAATATCGTGGTTGAAAACTGAGGAATATTGAATATTTGCCTGAAAAATATACTGAATACGGAATATTTCAATGAAAATTAAAAAGAATAAGGAATATCCAAAACAAAATTAGTAGGGAATGGGAATATTTACCTCAGGAGAGCAGAGGAATACGGAATTTTTAGAGTGAAAATATTCTGCTTCTACCCCCGATGTTAGCTGCAAAGGGCCCATTGGACCCCATTTGGATTGCAGCCGACAAACAATTACATTGTTTTAGGGTTAGGATTTATTAGTATTGTTCCAGGGTTAGGCATTGTTTGGATAGCCAGTCTAATGATGTTTGTGGACACGGGAGTGCCATAAACCCATTTTTAAGGGGGTAGGGGAGGTTTATATTTTTAGGTGGGGAGGGGGGTTACTATTTTTTTAGGGGGGGGGAGGTTTATGTGTTTCCGTGACTGACATTATCTTTATTAATGTCATTATTAATAATGCTAGCTGGTATGGAGAGCCTGTCGTTTCGTCAAAATTGCTTCATGCGTTGTAGTGTTATTGGCCATGGAAACGAGCCCCAAATAAAAATATTTTTTTCATTCTTTGTGAATCCCAAATCGTTCACAATAAATATGATACTTCATCTGTCCCAGGTGCACTTTCTCAAGTCCAAAGCTCACCTTCAGTATCAAGCGAACGTGTTTGTTGCCTCGATTTGATGGATACCATTTTTAGTTCGCAAGCTTGAGCCTGTTGGCATGTGTCAAACGATTATGAAGCACCTCCTAAAATTGATCAAGAATTATCTAGATTAGTATAAATCACGTTTTTCCCATCTATTTTAGCCTCGGGGCATGACAGATGACGCGTTAAAACGTTTAAACACTTGCTATATATTGTTCGGAATAACTCTCGCAGAACTAATAGCCTCTAATGAATATTAATCTAATATTCATGACCATTTGAGCGTGAAGCCGCTGAACTTGCGAGTCCTTTCTCAACATTTTCCACTGTCGAAAAATCACCACGCAGTTGCGAATTTTTAGGGATTTTGGTTGCTTTTAAACCACGGTAAGTTAGTTAGAGCACTTTTCTACTTACTTAATGTCAATTCAGTGAGTTTAGACTGGTAAAATCGATGCATCGTTCGAGAACTTTTCGAAAATTTACAAGCATCGGTTCCAGTTCAAACTCCTAGAAACCTTACCTTGTAGTTGTAAGTCTGTTTGCCTGATTTCTGTTAAATATTACTCCATTGGCGCTATTTTCATCGAATTCTACTCCATCTATAGCCCGTGAGAGATGTAATTGCCTTTATTTGCTAGAACAGTAAACGGTAAACCTTCGAAAAAACTTTTGTTGTCACACGGGCTAGCTTGTCTTGCATGTAAACAACTCAATTTCGCGGAGCTGAATATTTTATATTCAAACACTACTAGTTCAGCATTCATGCCGATTTATTCCAGTTTATAAGACTACCTAATGCTTTTATGTATTCCTATCCATTCCTTCTCAGTTTAGATGGCCCAACGCGAGTCCGGCAAAGGTTGTGGATGCCGGCCTGGGTTCTTCCTAACATTCGAAGGTTTCCTAAAAATTTTAGAACTGGTAAGTTAATATATACTTATGTTAAATGAATTTCAATTAGACTTTAATATAATTATATCTAATTATTTGGTATCTTCGATTTTATTCCTCACTTCAGTTCTGTCTTTTAGGAGTTTGATTTTGAAAGTCAATTAGGTTTTCGTAGTTTGAATATTAGTGAACGAGTATGACAAATATGAAGCTATTTGATGGTTTGACATGATAAGCCGCACCCTAATTTATTCTACCGCAAGATTTACTTTCAACGCATTTCTGAACTCTTGAACAATTCTATAGAAATAGAAGAAATACTTTTCACGTTTAGACTGGTAAAAGGTAGAATTCAGCGTTAAACTGTCGAGTTAATATGCATGTACATGCAGTTCCAGTTTTTAGATAAATTTTAAAAGATAACGTTGCTATTTTAAACAGTTGATAGGGGCCTAATATCGTAATGTTAAACTCTTGGGTACTCTTAAATCATTCTTGATTTGTCACGAATCTCATATATTTGTAAAAACTGTAATTCTGATTTACATATATATTTTTTTAATCAAAACTGACACCTGTTACAGCAGCTGGAATTAAACTGTGTAGCCTTGGTGATGAGTAATTTCTCATTTGCATACATTACGTCATTGTCACCATGTCGGTAGACATACAGTTAACAAAACATTAGTTCCACTAACATGCCCACCACAGCTTCATCATTTGAATAGCCCAGTTTGCAGTAAATTCCGACATTTTGAAAGGGGTGCAAACATGGTGCAAAATACAGTGTTTGTATGGGAATCGATGGGAATCCAATGCCAAATAAAATCCGTAAAATCGAATTTATGAAATATTCTTCAGATACAAACTTAAGATACCAGTCTCAACCTTGGGCTAGTAGATTTTGCTTTTGTATCAATTAATTTTCACAGCAGTGTGGGCTACTAAAATCAGTGTCACACTGGCTAGTTACTGGATTTTATCAGTCACTTAAGCTCAGAGACTTATATAAGTTAAAGTTCATGAAAAAGTTAGTTTTGAGCATTGAGTTACAAATTCATGTCCTTTTTTATAATATTAACCCCTCAAATTCTAAAACATTCTTGTTTTTTCACCCAGGTTCTTGGAATCATTGCATTTGCTCTGGTTCTCGGTCATCCCAAGGGTGAACTCTTCTCACATTATGGTTTCTTTATTGTTGTGAGTGCGCTGTGTTGGATTGGAGCCCTCATTCTCCTAATTTTCCATCTCTTTGGCTGCTGTGATTGGTGTTGCCTTGGAAAATGGCAAAAGGAGTACTCACTGGTATGGAAATCAGGAAGTTCTTATAAATTTTATACTCTCTGTCAATTGGCCTAGCTAGGGTTAGATCAATAGGACAATAATATAGTAGGATGATAAGGACAGTATGTGGCACTTTTAATAAAGACCTTTCAATGGAAGGAAACAGAAACCAATTCGACCAAAGTCCTGTCATGTTGAAAAAATAAGGGGGCCATAATTACCATGCAGCTAACTGTGGCTTAGATGGCTCTAAGTTGTTGTTTGAAGAGCTTTATAATTGAATGGCTGTGTGCAAAAAGTTACTGTGTGCAAAAAGTTACTCATGATCATGTTCTAAATTCTCCCTTAGAAAACAAAGAAATTGAAGGAGAAGTAATAATGTGATCAGGAGACACATCCCTTAAATTGTAATCCAACACGTAGTCACTTGTTTAGCATATATAGCACTTTATAAAATAGTTTCGATAGTACGCGCGCTCTGATTGGCTGTAAGCCGTGTTTCTATAACTCTATAGAAACATAGACAGTTGAGCGCGCGCTTGAGCTAGTTGTGAGAATTTACCTTTTGGTTATCAAATTAAGCGAGTGTTTCCGTGCTTTTATTCGTTTATTTTATAAAGGAAATAGAAAACATTTTCCTCTAGACTTGTTTCTATAGAGTTATAGAAACACTTGTGGAAGTTTGGAAGAACTCAAAATAGCTGTGGAAACACTCGCCCTTCGGGCTCATATTCCCACTGCCATTTCTCGTTCTCCCAAACTCCCACTCGTGTTTCTATAACTCTATAGAAACACGGGAAATGTTTTCTATTTCTTAACTAGTACATTGTAACTGTTTTGATGTTCAATATCATTTCTGTTTGCAGTGGATCTTCCTGCTCAGCTATGCTCTGTCATTTTTCTTCTTCTTCCTGTTCGCATCAGCTCTTTTGGCACAATGGACAGAGGGAAGTGCTCAGTTTATCATTGCTACGGTAAGGTTTAAACATTAGTTCAGTCAGGACTGATAGCGATCAACATGTATAGTAAGAGAAGACACCAGTAAATACTATTACATCATTGAGTTAATGATAGCTGGGCCACCAAAATGGCAGCCGAAAATGTACTCTACAATGTACAAATAGAGCTGACTTTCCCATCAATATAATTAGCGTTCACTTCAAAATACTTTAGATATCACTTCTAAAGGTTTATCAAGTCTAACACTCTAAATTGGCCGAAATATATGGACTTTCATGACATTTAGGAAACACGCTGTGCTGGGCTGTCACAAAATTCTAAATACTGTAACTCAAAAACGATCATCATATTTTTTTTAATTAAACATACATATTCTTTACATTTGTCCTAAGAGCAGAAGCTCATCGAGAGGACGTATGTAGACTCATATTGACGAAACATTTTCGAAGAATACTGAGAATACCAACTTATATTCTAAATCATGTAAAAGAACAACTTTATATGGATCTTATAGTTTAGATTTTAGAATTTTGATGATGTCACGTGAAAACGATATATTGACAAATACAGGCACGCACTGACTACCGGTAGGTACGATTGAAGTAAAAAGATAATAATGAATACTGCATGAGGCCAAAGACCACATGCAGTATGAAGAAATTTTGAGTGCAATAAAACACAAACATAAGTCTCTAACTCTTTTAATATTCCAACTGAGCACACAGTATGCTAATTGATCACCAATAAAGCACTGTCATTATTAGCCAATCACCTGCTTGGATTTTGTACAGTGCATGAAGTTGGAACATTAATATTGAATAAACCATTATAAGTATTGCGGTGTTGTTATTATTTCTTAACTAACACTACAAGAAACATGCTAAGATCAGTTAGGAGAATTTGGATGTCATGTTTGGAGCTGAAACGGTTGAAAGTTTACTGAAATTCCTTGGTGGGCCAGTTAACTCGAGATATAACATAAACCAGTTGCTTTAATTTCTTCCAGATTCTTGGATTTATTCTGACCCTAATTTTCTTCGTCGAATGCATCATATACTATCGTCGCATCAGGAAGATCAGAACCACAGAGGTCGCCTGGGAAGGAGCCAAGACTCGCAACATCTAAACATGTTGTTTTTGTATGAACAATTGTGTATAGTAAAAAGGAAAAGGGTTGGTTGGCAGGGAGTTAAAACACTTTACATAAAGGATAACAGTAAATATTTTCATAAAAAATAACGTGCTTGTACAACAAGATGTACATGGCAAGTATTGCTGTTTTGTTTAGTTATTCAGCAGTTTGAAAGGTTTGTTGTACCATTTTGGAGATTTTCTTACATTTCCATTTTTTGATCAAAATCTGATATTATTAAGTAATGTTAATTTAAACTAACATTATATGCAAACCAGTTGGCAACAAACAAAGTTGTTGTAAAGTATTTGTACAAGAATGTCAACTGCTAATATTTTGTAGTTTTAACACAAAGTTCCGGTATAAAAAGGGAGGTCTAGGGGTTTGTCACCTTCAGTTGTCAATCAGCCTTTGAAGTAAGCAAGTGATCAGTCTTCTCCTGTTAGAATACTAAATTGCTGATGATAAAATTAAAATAAGTTTTAAGAAAAAGTGGGAAGCTAGTTGCTCCGTTATTGAGCAGATTTCGTATGAGTGGGACAAACTACGGCATGTCCGTAACCGTGCTGTAACCGTGCTGAATTGTAACTCTGATTTGATTGGATCAGCAGGACAAAAACAATGGGAAACCATTTCAACGTCACGGCATGCCGTACGGTAACCGTGCTGTAGTTTGTCCCACCACAGGCAGCCCAAGCGCAAAGTTTGAAATTATTTGACACTTGAAGTACGAAGGTTCAAACATCCAGAATATCTGGTATTTTATCGCAAAACAAATTCAAGACACAACAACATAATCTTCATCAAAGCAAATTTATTGTGTTATTCATTTGCCATTTAGTACGATAAAATACCAGATATTCTGGATGTTTGAACCTTCGTACTTCAACTGTCAAATAATCTCAAACTTTGAGCTTGGGCTGCCTGTGGTCCCACTCATACGAAATCTGCTCTACCTGTCAATTGGCCGTTAACAAAACGAGCAGGAGACTGGGACCGAGTTTATCAAAATTACTAATTCTAAAATGAAGTTTATGTGACATGATAGAGCAAGTTGAAATTAGCATGTGTGCCAAGTTTGACGTGATTCAAGTGAATCTTGTCTGAATTATAAGCAATTGAAATTTATTTGTCCCTCCAAAATTTTACAATGAATGTATGATTTGGAGGGACAACGTTAAAAAATAAGAGAGTTTGTATGTGAAAATTGTCATATTTGATGCCTTCTAGCATCATCAATATTGAGCCAAAGTTCACCAAACTTTTTACTGACTCGGTTCCAGTCCCCCGCTCGTTTTAGAACCGTTTACAAACTCTTTAGTGTATTTTTAGATATTCAAGTTTTCGATTTGAATTTCGCGCGATACAAATGTCAGAGATCACTACAGCGGAAAACCATATGTTGCAGAGCTTTGAACAGAGATGTTCACTTGACAAAGGCTGATTGACAACTGAAGGTGTTTTCAACCTGGTTGAGGCCCTTTTATAGTGCGGCTTGTGAGACAACTGTAACTAAGAGGGGAGGGGTGCTGTGGAACGCTTTTGCAAAATTCAACTTTTCATTGTGTTTCAGCCTCTTTTTGTGCTTAAAATGTTAAATCGTAAGGTAGTGATTTACAAAGGCGAGATTTAATAGATTTACAGGGTAACACCTACATTTTACGTCGTCAGAACCCATTCTCGTGCCCACTGCCTCCTCGACTTGCAGCAAAACAACCTCGTACCATTTACGCGCCTAGTCCGAATTTCCTGCAAGTTGAGGAGGCACTGGGAACGAGGGTGATCAGACCTTAGCACTGGTCACATTGATAAAGCTCTAGAAAATAACATTTTATAAGAAGAAAAAGTCATGGTTTTATTCAGTAGACATCTTTCCCTGTCACTGAAAGTTTAGAAGATAGGGAAGAAAGAAAACGTGCTGCAAGTTGTGCTGTAATGTTAACAACTACAACTTGGATTTGCTGTAGTTTTGTTGAAGTTCGTGCTGTTAATCAAGTTGTAGAATTTTACATATTCTAGTTTACTAGAGAAAATAAACAAGTTTTGTAGTTCTACTTGTTGTTTTGATTTGTCTATGTAGTGTTTATCAGTGCTATACTTTGTGGAGTGGTGTGGCTTGATGGGAGAGAAGTTTTCGAGACTATTCGATATAACAATAGTAATAAACTCGTCTGCCTTTATTACTTACTTCACCACTTTTATTGTAGGCTAATAAATACATGAATATTTCACGAGGTCAGCAGCTAATCTATTTTGGCCAGGTAAACTATATGTATCTTGATTCCCAATGAAACACCAGATCAAGGTTCAGTTTTGATCTCAGACGGTGATCAAACACTTACATTTAACTAGGTAAAGTAACGGAAGAGAAGTATTGAGTGTCTCGAATCAGCTACTGCTTTGAATAAGACCACCGCGTGGCCCTGGAATCGAAAACATGAAAGCGAGGCCAGTGGATCCCTTGGCTCAACGCATTCTCGCCGTTGAATTAACAATTATCCTGAAATGGCAAACACGCTTGGAACAATGATAATCGTTAATTCTACGACAAATCCTAACCCGAACCACAAACCAAACCCTAACCATCGGACAAGTTCACGGGTAAACGACGGGTTCTCACTCCCCTTGAGCTAGGGTTCACAGGTAAACAAGAAGAGAAGGTAAAGTGAGGAAAACATATTTTTTGAGCGCTCCTACTCGAACTCGAACTCGTAGCCCTTTGCGTGTACTGCAGTGTAGTGCAGACGTCATCACTACTACACTAAGCCGGCCTGCCGCCGTTCGGAACGTAACAAATGTTTATCTTTAGGCCAGATAAAAAAAATTACTTGTTTAGCGTCCAACCGTTTCAATTTTTCCAGGTAGGGGGGAGGTTTTTTTTTTTTTTTTTTTTCTATGTGAAGCTTATTTTGTCTTGACTAGACATTATTCACTCACCTCGTGTTCATGACCTCCTGTTGTAGAAACAAAATGGCGTCGATGTTAAAATATTTAATGCGCCGGCGCATATTTTAAGTGGTACATGTAGGGGTCTGGGTACAAGAATTGGTGTTCGCGGGCGCATTTACACTTTCTAAAGTTTTTTATGAAAAATAAAAAATAAAATAAATTAGAGGTCGGGGACATTTCTCAGGTCGGGCGGGGACGCTAAACAAGCAATTTTTTTTATCTGGCCTTATCCTTGACTGGTTTTCAGAATGTCATTACAATTACGATTATCGTTATTTCAAGCGTGTTTCCCATTTAAGGATAGTTGTGAATTCAACGGGGAGGATGCATGTGTTGCTTGGCTGGTGCCCCATCTTGATTCAAAGCGAGGCAATCCTTTGTTTTTGCTAGATTAGCCTCGCACTGAGGGATATCGAAACGAGTTTAGCCAGGTAAAATTATCATTTATACCGGGTGAATTTTGCAGTTTCGCTATATCTTGGAGTCCCGAGTTTGATTCTTGCTGGGGCCGAACCTCGTTTCCAGGGCCCTTTCCCTCGCTTGGGGGCGGGTCGGGAAAGGGCCCTGGGAACAAGGTCGGCCCATCCGTTGAGGGTAAAGTTGTGGACCGTCTGCTTCCTCGAAAAGAGCAGTCGGTTAGACTGAAGGGGTTACCGCTGTTAAATATAGAACTTAACTTTTACTTCACTAACAAAAAATACCCTTTGCCAGCTTGTATCACATTATTTGACTGACATACAAGCACGGAGATACTTCGCTATATACACGACTTTCATAATGGCCGCCTCCTAATTTGCATATGTGATTTCCCGTTTCGGTAGTTTATCCACATGTATAGAAAATATAAACATTGCCATGTGAAAGAGCATGTTGACATTAGTGAACTTGTGAAAGTTGAGTGCTATAGCTTATAAAGCAATGAAGTTGCATCCAGTTGAAATTAGAGAGATTTGTATGAGAAAAACAACGGAGGCCTTTATAGCCTCGCTTTCATAATTTTCTGCATTACAAATGCTTATAGCTCAACAGCAATTTTCCACATTGCTCTAAAACTGAACACAATTACTAGTTTTAATGTGATCTTTCATGTGGTAGCATTAGTTTCCCCCTACAGTTTTATCTTCCAAATTATGCAAATTAGGAGGTGGCCGGAGGCGGCCATTATGAAAGTCGTGTATACTTTAGCTCTGCTTGCCTTTTCCTTGCCCCATTTCAGACCACGTGACAGCTCTCCAGAGGCCTAGATTCAGTGCTTTGCTTTTCAATAATAGAAATTGGAACTTTTCCTCTTGGGATAGAGAAAAACAAAAATAAATAGACCCTTTCAGCTTGCCTGTTTGTTGTCCCATTTGAGACCACGTGACTTTTCCCTTGAGTAAAGCGTTTTTGTTTTTCTGTATTCCAAGAGAAAATGTACCAATTTCTATAATTGGAAAACAAAGCACTGAATCCTCTGGATAACTATCTCGTGGTCTGAAATGGGGCAACAAACAGGCAAGCTGAAAGGGTCTATTACTCAAGGGAAAATATAGGGTGGTCTGAAATGAGGCTACAAAGGGGCAAGCTGAAAGGGTCTATTGACCGCTTTGCGCACGTCGGATGCTAATAATTTATCGTTCTTAGACCTGTCCACAAGGTGCTCGAAATCTTTTCGGAAACTTTTGCTATTCTATAGTTAAAGGAAACCCAGCAAACTTCAAAGGAGCAAACAAAGGCGCTGCGATTTCTGTTGGAAGGGGGTAAGACAGAATATTATGCACGGTCATATCTCATTAGCGGCCCCTGAATGACTGAACCCACACGTTTCTATTGCTCAAGTATGTTAAGGCCTGGTTCAGGGGTCAAATTTCGGGTAAAAACTGTTTTCCTTATTTCAGCACAGCCGAGTATGGTAAGTACGCCAAGTTTCTCACGATAATAGGTATCACCATTCTTGACTACCTTAAGTGGTTTGTGTGTAGTAAAACGTGTCACGTGGTCTGTCACGTGACAGAACACGAAATCAGTAAATCAAAAACGCGGCTCCGAGTTTAAAACAGCTAGGATGGTGAGTGGATATGTTTAGTTAAGGTTGAAGACTTTTACCTAAATCAACTTAGAAAAGATGACTACAATGTTTCGTTAAGGAGTAATTAAGGCGAACATATGAAAAATAGGTCACGTCACTTTTGTACCCTTAATATCTCCTTATCTTTACATGATAGTCATGTTTTCTAAGCGTTATCTGAAACACTGCGGGAGGAGTAATGTTTTAGCAGGGTTACTTTATATTCATATGTTATTGTCGCAGCCGCATTTCACTTAAACGATTTTATATAATTATGACGTCATCGATCACGTAACACCACAACCATCCACTTAACAAATTTAAGGAAGTTGATATTAGTATTACGGTGTAATTAGTTTTTGTTTAAACTGTTATTTCTGTCAGAAAACAGTTTTTAACGTACTCTATTTTCCGTTAATTGTTGAGTGGCTGATTGATTAACATATTGGAATTTCTATTGTGTTTTTGTTTATGAATGTTTAACTCAGTCAAGAACGAGGTAAACTGTATACATAGAGCGGATTTAATTGAGTGTCGGAAGTGTTTTGGTTTTGCGTTTACTAAGCTCTCCTATTGGCTGAGAAAGTAAACCAACCAATCAGAATCCAAAGTAAGACCAAACGCAAATTGGTTTTGGTTTTGCTTTGGTTTGTCATTGGCTCACAGAGAAGCCATTTATGAGTTACTTGTGATTACTCGCTCCTATGATTGGCTGGCTGTGGGTAATTTGCGTTTGGTTTCACTACACTCAACTGAAAACCGCTCTATGCATCTGTAGTCATCGCATTCAGCGGACTCGCTCGTTCGCGATATGATACGAAAACCTCGTGAATAAAAACGATATCAAGCTCTTAACATGTAATAATCTCTATTTAGTATATACCACACCAGTGAATATCACTTTTCGCGCGCTCTGATTGGCTACTAGCTCAAACAGTGAATCTGATTTCATATTCACCTCCGAGCGAAGCAGCGATCACTTCGCGCGAGTTTTTGTCCATTTAACAGAAAACAAAATAACTATTTGGTGCTTGCTATTCACCTGCAGTGTGGTATAGATACGTATACTAAAACAAGTATTCATGTTAGTGTCGGTGAATAGTTGTGTATATTTACCTCGCCGAAGCGGCTCGGTAAAATATCCACCAATATTCACCTCCACTTCGGTGAATGATTGTTAAATATCCACGCGATAAATCCCTATCCAGTGTATAAAATGAGCTAGACAGTTTGTTAACACTGGATAAGGCCGGAGTTTATCCTGTTGATAGTGTTCAGTATCCACCCTTTGAACAACCGGACCAAGATAAATCTCTATCCAGCTGTGTATATCGGCGAGAGAAGGCCGGCATTGATCATTTCCGGTTCTGAATCTCGCCGATATTTCTGCTAATATTGAATGCAGACAAGGAGAAAAGGCTAATTAGTGTACCTACATCGCTAATAATTAAAATTAAGTGAGGATAAACTTAAAGTATACGTAAGGGCTCTTTCCACACCCCGTTTTGAGAAGTATTTTGGGAAGCATTTCCAGTACCTATCCATACCCAGCATTTGGGAACGTTTGGGGCCATGCAAAGCCAAGCGCTTCCGTTCTTTCATGCGTTCACTGGATCAGACACCACCTCCGAATTCCAGGGAAGAGGGGAAAAGTCAGCCTGGGAAGCGTGGAGTGCTTTTTCCGAATTAAGCGACAGAAGCTTTTAAATCATCTGTATAACTAACAATGTGTTTCACCCCATAACAATCGACTCACCAGTTTTTGCTGTTATCGAACGATTTGTTGTAGTACTTTATGACAAGAGTAGCACTGCCACCAGTGTGAACGCAGCGCGGAGGGAGCTGTTTACAAAGAAAGGCAGAACATTGGAGAACATCCCACCTACGTTTATACACAGGTACGCTGTTGCCCTTTACCGCCACTAGGAAGTACGTTATAGATATCAATTGTTTTTGGTCTTCGTAAGATTCTCTCCTTCACTACTGCAACAGAGCAGCGTATCAGGCCAGCATTTGGGGTTCCTTACATGCTCAACAGAGAGTTCCTCCTTCCGACGAGTTTGGCTGGCAGAAGAGAGACGGTCGCTGGAGACCACTCTGGTCGCAAATTCCAGAGGCATCCAAAGCGTGCTCCGAGTTGTTAAAGTGTGGGTGCAAGACGGGTTGCACAAGCTCTCGCTGAAGGTGCTTCAAGGCAAACCTTCCCTGTACAGAGCTGTGTACCTGCCGCCAGAGACTGTCAAAATTTTGACGGGATGGGAAATTTTGAAATAAATTGTTTGCAGGATCGTCCCATGTAAGGTAATCCAAGAGGGTTTTGGATTCTTGATTCCTAAGGCTGGATTCCGGATTCCATACAATTGGATTCCAAAATCCCTCCAATGATTTCGAAGCTTTCTATCATTGTTTCAGCGGAAAATTTATAAACGTACAACTTGAAAAAATCAATTGAAATTATTACTACAACATTTTAGATAAAAATACCAAAGCATTCAAGCTAAACGCTAACTGGTAGCTGTAGTTATAGCTGGGGTTGTTCAGCCAAAGGCATACAAGGGTAATAAGGTGTTTCAGTTTCATTTTTCCACTATATTTCTTCAAAGTTTCTGAAAAAAGTATACAAATTTATTTTTGCCAATGGTATATATACTGCCCTTCAATTTATTTAGTCGTCTGTTTAAAAAGACAACTGTACCTGTTTTACCTTTGACTTATATCCAAAGTTATTTTGATATGGCTGTGTCAAAGTTCAAAGTTGATATTGTCATATGAAGAATCGAACCTTACAAATATCTTTTTCGAAAGTATCTTGCTTGAAAATCGGCAAAAACAAGGAGAAAAGCCAAGCGCTGTACAGTGAACAAGTGAGCTGTTTCAGACCACCACGTGACCGACGTGTGACGTCACTAGCGAAAAAGATCCATTATTGTTTCATATAAGAAAAGCACAAGAATAATTCAATGCCGTTCAAAATGGGTCTATCGAGGTCTAAGTGATAAATTCATATGGCTGAAGCAATTAAGTTGCTGGCGCACCTGTTAAGAAGAGTCCTCTCGGGTTCCAGAAGTAGCACAGGTAAACGCATACACGAATAAAAGAATTGTAACCGAATTTCCTCTTACGCACTAGCAGTAGAACGTCCAGCGACATACGACTGCTTGAAGATCACAATGCTTAGCCCAAAATAAAACGAGTTGTTCTTCTTCCCTATAATCTCACATTCTCCAGTCTTGGTGGAACTGATTAATCTGCCACTCCAGGACTTACTTCTTCGCTCTCCAACTCCGTCTCGTGATCATCCTCGCTTATAATTATGTCATCTTCGTCATCGCCATTCGCTATCCCGCACAGCCTGATGCCTTCCTCAGGCGATAGACTGACATTTCCAGGATGTTCACCAGTGAAGCCGAATACTTTTGCCAAAATGCAGTTTGACGAGTTTTAATTGCAGACTTCACCAAAAACAGGAGATCCTCACATACATTTCACTATCCGCCTCAACGTGGTCGTCCTGTAATAGAACTGCTACCCAGTAGGGTGACACCTCCCTCCATCGATTGTGTCTTACAGCGACTACATCATCTTTATGACAACTCATTTGGACTCTAATTTACATTTCCACCTCGCACATCATTCCTGCCATCCACTGTGTGGCACGCCGTAGTTACGTCAAGGTCTGCTGACGATGGCGAAATGACAGTTGGGCGCATACTCAGCGCATGCATATGGGAGAGTTCCTGTTAACTCTTTTGTCTTACAACGAACATTTGCTTGCCTGACACCCTTCCGTACTCTCTGATAAAATCCCTCATCACTTAATTCTTCTCTTCTCCTGTCTTCATCAGCATTTCCAGTTCCTTCACAAATGCCTGATTGTTTATTAGGTCGCGAGTTTAGGTTGGTGGGATCGATCACTCCTAATCACTTTCTCAGGATAGAATGAATTCGGCCCTGTGAAATATGAGAAGTCTTCCACACAACGAACTCTCCTGTATGCATAACCTACTATTGTTGGCATGTCATGGTCGGCACGCATACCCATAAAGAAGCTTTCCACACTTAGTATGGTCATGCTCTCAAACGAGATGCTATTAGTAAGGTGCTCTTAACCAATCTCCATCATGGTGTTGCACAGACTTGTTAGGGAATCTAGAACAATCCGGAATTACTGTCTTGTTGTTCTTGGAACAGTCATATCCGAACCGTTGGTATTTACCTCCCCCGTCCTTTCCTTGGCTTCTGTTTCGTGACTTGCGAAGATGCAACTACTTACTGTAACTGTTCCTGTACGTGCTTTAGGTGGACATTAAAAGACGCTGGTAATTAAACTTCTCTTCTTTTGCCTTTTTGTCCAGTCTAAAGATGTTTGCATATTTGGCCATTTCTTTCTGAAGAGTAATGAGTCCCTTTGCTGAAGTTAACATTCTCATGGCTTTGTTTCCTGTATCGTACACAAGGATAGTGTTTCCCTATGAGCACATGGCAGAAGGCATATTCCAAGTGCTATCTATGCCATCGTGATGTCCTCGATCACCACCTCCACAAACTCTTTTGGGTTGACTGTTACCCAGCAGGAGATCTTCTTCCTTTAAACTATAAAAGGAATGTTCATCTTTAGAGGAGAGAAACACATCAGTCTCCTTTTTCAGTTACCGCAATACCTATGGGACCGGGAAGGTTTGAAATTTACCTTAATCTCCGACCTCCTTCATATATATAGATGAACATGTGGCCTGTTTTCATCACTGCTGCACCCTATCATATGATCTTCATCACGCGTTAAAGCTAATGCAGTTAACCCGACTGGATCTTTCTAATGATATCATAACATTCACGTGTCCTATGTGTTATTCTTCGTTATGCTGGATATTGATCGAGAACACCTTATTCAGGTGAACGTCTGAGACAAACAGTTGATGTCCATTCTTGCTGGATGCACATATGGCAAATGGAGAAATCAAATCTGGAACATTGTTTTCCGACATAAGAGTTAAGTCTTCAATGTGGCATGGACTTTCCGTACACGTCGAGTAGCAAAATCCTTTTCTTCATTATCGCTTTCTTCCTTGCGTGGGATCTGGGAAGCATGGAAAAAAGAGATCTGATATCTACCATTCTGATTTTTCGGTTCCCCTGATCGCAAATGTACAATTATTCCTCCACGGCTACAACACCAACTGGAATTCGGAATTTGGCATTTCTGCCATGTCCATTGCTATGGCCAGGCTCAACACCACCAGCAATTAAAGAAACATTTGCTGGGCAGTGCATGTCAACCATCAATAGTGTACAGCGTGACGCAAACGATCGGTGACAAACAGCTTGCTGTGTTTTGGAGAGAAGGCCAAGTCAACTGGATAGTTTAGAAGACATGTTCCATTTCTTTTCCAGTTCTTAACTGATATAGTTTGCTCCACCCTTATTTCCGCAATAGGACACGTCGACGTGAAAGTTTGCTTTGTCATCCAAAGAGGCCACTCGGACCTCTCTTGCTTGCGTAACGAACTGGTGCTCCTCTAGAAATATTAATCATGATTTCGATGTTGGAAACTGCGTTTAGCTCTTCTATATCTCTTCGTACGAAAGTTACTCTAAAACAGGCTTCAGTGCCATTTCGTCTGTAGAAACACAACAAAGATATCCACGCACGTTTTCATTTCCAATTGATAGACTTGCTTTTTCGATACACATATGGATACACAGTTCAACGTCTTCCTTGATTATCCCGCTAGTCAAATGACCAGGAGGTGAGTTTCTTTTTATGGTGCGTGGGTGCAAAAAACTAAGGTTATACGTATTTACGAATTCCTGCATTGTTTGTTGACAGTTTCTAGCGCTTCCATGTTTACCACGACCCGACAGAAGGTAAGACGTGGGTATAGATATTTTCTGGAAATCCACAATAGCCATAGTATCATTGTGCATTATTATAGCAATAATGATATTTTTAAATCAAAGTGAAGTGTTCACTATGTATTGTATACCATGTGGGTAATGAGCATAGGCATTTAACCGACAGTGCCGATATAAAGTATGAATAACCTACTTTTAAATATGTCTGCCTTGAAGTGTCCACAATTGAAGACACGTGTCACTAATTAGAATAATTACCGCAATGAATTTGTTGCGAAATAAAACATTGTACCATTGCAATTAAGTCAAGAAACTATAATCAACCCCTAGCAGAAAGAAAGAAGTTATCGAAAGTACAGTTTCATAAATATCGCTTTATTTGTTCACGAGGAATATTAAAAAATGCAAAAAGTGTCAATAATTAGAGCAGCATACTGTACATGTATCGTGAGAACGCCATGAAAACTAAGAACCAAAGTCATATATATAAAATAATAATGGCCCGTCCCTTACTAGCCAGAATGTGTGATATCTTGTGATATCTTGTGTTATGTTTCTCTCCTTGTTGGGTGGTTCAACACTATTTCTGAGCAAGGAATACTTAATCTTATCACAACAGCAAGTAAGAAGTCATGTACACTTGACCCAATGCCGACCTTACTCTTACTCCAGTGTAAAGATGTCATTTTACCAGTGATTCCGGACACTTCCCTGATTTATGGAAAGAAGCACTCGTTTATCCTCACCTGAAGAATACAGACTTAGACACTTGTTTTCCTAATCTGCGACCAGTTAGTAATAGTCAAGATCTATCTTACGTCTCTAAACTCACAGAGAGAGCTGTATTTAATCAACTGCATGAGCACATGTCACTGAATGGCCTGTATCCACCTCTTCAATCAGCCTACCGTAAAAACCATAGTACTGAGACTGCGCTGCTGAAAGTCATGAACGACATTCTATTGAATCGAATATGAACAAGCAACACTTAACACTATTAGTTCTCTTAGATTTGAGTGCTGCTTTTGACACGATTGACCACCGGCTCCATCTTGCTAAACTGGCGGCTTCAACTGAATCTTGGAGTCTCTGGTACTGCTCTCTCCTGGTTTACTGCCTACCTGTCTGGACGATCCCAACGTGTCTCCATTAACAATGCTTCATCTAGGAAATTTGACCTTAACTGTGGCCTCCCTCAGGTTCCTGTCTTGGCCCTCTGCTCTTTATCATCTATGCAAGTAATTTATTTCGCATAATTGATAAACACTTACCCCACGCTCATGCATATGATACACAACTATATCTATCATTTAAGCCGAAACCGGATACTAGCCAGTACCAGTCAGTGACAGCTATGGAAGAGTGTATCAACGATATCCAGGCTTGGATGCACGAGAACAAGCTCAAAATGAACCATGGAAAAACTGAGTTGATGATTATTGGCACACGTCAATTATGCAACAACTTGACAAAAACTCAATCAGTCATCTCTCTGTTGCCAACTCTGTTGTTACACCCACCCTCTCTTTCAAGAATCTTGGAGTGTCGATGGACCCAAGGCTGTCTCTAGAGACATACATTAATAAAACGTGTAAATCATCATTTTATTATTTACATAACATTAGAAAGATTAGGAATTTTTTAACCATTGAGTCTAGCACTATCCATATCCTTGTCCATGCATTTATTTCATGTCGTCTTGACTGCTGTAACAGTTTATGTTATGGTATTCATGCTTACCAAATAGCAAAACTTCAAAGAGTTCAAAATACTGCCGCTAGAATCATATGTAAGGTTTCCCGTTTTGCACATATTACTTCGGTTCTCATTAGCTTACACTGGCTTCCAGTCAAACTGAAACTAGAATAATCTTTAAGATACTTGCTATCACTTACAAAGCTATCCATGGTATGTGCCCTTCGTATATTTCTCAATTAATTAAAGTCAGAGGGCGCTCTTTTTATAACACTAGATCTAATAATGAGCTACTGCTGATCGTACCGTCCTTTAAATCACTTGCTACTATTGGCGATAGGTCATTTACATCAGCCGCACGTACCTTTTCTATGGAATAAATTACCTGCTAGTATTAGGGAAATCAAATCCTATGACTATTTTATTATCGCTATTATCGACTGAACTTTGTCATTACTCGTAGTAATAGCATTTTATTGGACTGTTATTCTTAATGAATTGGTTAGTTAATTATTAGTTTGTTAGTGTATTTTAAAAGTAGAGACTTTGTAAAAGCGCATCTGAACATTTTCCATATGCTAATTTGCGCTATATAAGCTAAGTGCATTATTATTATGATTTCAGCCGGATCTCCGAAAAGAAAACCCGGCTGAAATCAGCTTAAAACCACCCAACAAGGAGAGAAATATGACACCAGACATCACAGTGGCAAGGTAAGTCATTTTTATTTAAAAAAATATAGAGTATTTCTGGCTAGTAAACGGAAACCCGTTATAAAGTTATATTTTCGTAACTTGAGCTTGGGGTGCCTGTGGTGCCACAGGGTCTCCTGCGTTTTTAATGCAACCCGCTGACCAATGCGTGGATACTAAGCTAAGCGGACGTGTCACAGGGAATGAACAGACAAATTTGGGGACATTTCATGCCTTTTAACCAGGATTTTAATTACGATCGACTTGCTAGTATTTATCTGAGAGAGTTCACTTAGCTCCTTAGGTGAAAATGGACGATATTACCAGGTTACTTGGGCTGTGTGTGTGTATGCTAGCGGGGTGTTACATAGCCGGCGCCATACCTCTAGCCTTCTCTCTTTCCGAGGTGAGTGAAAAACGCAAACGGCATCATATTCCTTAGCATAATTTTCAACAGAACTTATATCCTTCAGTTCTCTAATACAAGTCAGTGTTATATCTATTTTAAGTGCTATACCACTGCGAAAACTCTTATTAGCTTGATTTACACGTGTACATGTAGTGATGTACAAATATTAAAACAGCGATCATCGAATGTTCTTTCTAAATCTGAAGGACACGGTACATTAATTAAATTATCGATGCTAATGATTTAAAGCAGTGCTGGGTTAGAGTGTAGAAATTATACCTCGCCACTCCAGCTCAGCCAGCTAGAATAATTAACAGTAAGAATATATTATAATTTTGTCGTTCTAAAATGTTTTGAATTTGGAGTGATTCTCAAAATATATAGGAAGTTTCATGCCTTACCTACCGCCCTTAGAAAAATTGTTATTCAGTGCAGACCGTGGTAGAACTCAGTTTCATGCCTTCGCAAAATTATTATGCACCAGTCAAAGTCAACTTCGTTTTGGTCCATAAACACTCAAAAATATTACTTGGCCAATATCCCCCCATCGTGACCTCATGCTTGGTCAATAACCCCTATTTATTTAAAGTATATCTTATATGACACAGAGGATCTTCATAGCCGGGCAGAAATCTTCATGTATAGTGATTATGGTTTTATCTTTGAGTGGTGATGCTGTAATATACATGAGTGAGTGCAGTGAATGATGTATGTACAGTATTATCAGGGCAGTTCCATGTCACAGACATTACATCTCAGACAAGATTTTGAACCTGTGTGTAAAACATGTACTGATGTAGGTCCAGATACTGTACAAGCTAAAAGTTCATGCAAATAAGTACAACAGTATGGACATATGAAGGGCTGTGTGCAAAAAGGGCGTAAGTGACTCTTGATCACATTCTAAATTCTATTTCAATTTCTTTGTTTTCTAGGGTAGAATTTAGAACATGATTAAGAATCACTTATGCCCTCTTCATATACCGTACACTATAATTCTTGGTTATGTTTATATATGTACATGCATGACTCATACCTTGTGTAAATTACATCACTGGAAAAAGGTGTGAGAAGTGTTGTTTAACATGGGTGGAACTGATTTCTTGTCTGTATTCTTTAGAAAAGGCTTCACATGGTTAGTGTTCTTGGTGCAGGATTGCTGGTGGGGACAGCACTAGCAGTAATAATCCCTGAGGGAGTTCATGCACTCTATGCAACACAGACTCATGGTAAGTACTACGTAATATAACGAATATATTTAATTTCCCTGCGTCTACCCTCTTAAAGTGCCTATAACCCTTTTGCAATTTTTATTGCTTACGAACCTCCAAAGAGTTTTGAGTACTTCTGTGAAGAACGTTTTGGTTTTGAGTGAATACTCTATGTTCTATGCTTGTTTGAAATCGTGTAAATGTGACCTTACCTGATCCATGTAATTAATTCGGCTTTGCAGTCATTCCAAGAAGTATTTAACATGTTGACTAAAATTACTTTTTTCTTTACTAACAACTCTCAAACTGTGTATATTTTCTATGCATCGATCTTGTTGTGATAGAAAGGCGCCAATGATGGAGAATAATGCATTAATGAGGTGACGTACATGTATACAGGTTTCGACCCAGGATTTTACTTACGCAGTCATGGGTCAGGAAAGGTCACAAAAGGTCACATTTACACGCATAGAACATAAAATATTCACTGTAAACCAAAACTTTCTTCACAGAAGTACTCAAAACTTTTTGGAGGTTCATAAGCTATCAAAATTGCAAAAGGATTATAGGCACTTTAAATGTAGATGACAGTGTTCTCTTTGCATAGACATGTATGAACTTTGTGTACATGTTTGTGTAATACATGTATGCACAAAATGTTCTCTCTTCTAAAGTGGTGGAATATATATAGTGGCCACACAATAATATATGTTTTAAATCATCATTAACCCCCCCCCCCCCCCCCCCCATAAATTATGTTACTGTTGGTACTTTATGTAGTTTAGCATTTAAGTGCCCCTAACCCCATTGTTAACTCGTGGATGCACACATGTGCAGGGATGAGTTATTGGGGTTAGGTTCAAGGCTAATCCACTTAATATTACTGGCAGGTGGATCAAACCTGGACAGACATGGTATTGGGCCCCCACAAATCATTTAGTGGTGATGATGTACATACAGTACCGACCAGAACTTACCTCCAGTTAAATGTTCGCTCGGGTCCGCTTTAGTGAACGCAAACTGAACGCAGGGTTTGCTTCAACCGAACCCTGATATGGTCCGCTCGGGTTCGCTGCGTTCGCTTGCGTTCGCTTTTGCCCGGCCTGCAAAAAAGCGAACCCGAGCGAACTCTGAAAAAGCGAACCTGAGCGAACCCGAGCGAACCCTGCAAACTCTGAGCAAAGCGAATGTATATGTGCAAAAGGAACTAATCTTAGGAATATTATGTAAGGCAAAATTATTACCCACAGAAACGGCCGATAAATATAATATTGTTCGCTTCATTCAGGCCGCGCCGTTCGAGAATTAAGCCAAAGTGTGCTTTATTTCAATCATAAAAGTGTATCTTTTTTGAAAAACAACTTCTGCAAAATTAAAAACAAATTACCATCAGAGAATTCGAAGTGAATTCTGTTTCTTAATTACATCAAACGGCGCGCGATAATCGGAAGAAAATTAATTAGTCTGAGAAGTAAACACGGCCATTTCAGTTCCCGCGAATGTTTATAATGCTGCTCAATAACAGTTTTCCGACACTATTTTCACCGATGAGAGCACAGTCGAAGTTCACTGCTACACAATGAAGAAATTTAGAGACGTAAAATGGAGAAGCGAATAAATAAAGGTCAAGCCGAAAACATCCTTTGAAGAAAGCCGACCTGGGAACGGAAGTCGTAATCACGGCATGAAAGCGAGGCTGAACTTGACACATTCAAAGTCTTCACAAGGTCGGCAAATTATTTGAGTTTATACTGTATAAAACAATAATAAAACCACTCTAAATCGTCTAAGAGGTTCTTCAAGGTGTTAAAAGATAAGATGGGAAGGAAAAGATGTTGAAAGAGAGGCGAAAGTTCGCAAAGTTAAGTCTTTGTTTTGACATTTATTTTAATGTGTTTTCAGCACGTGCTTGGATGCAAAACTGCGTTTGCTCGAGGGTTCGCTTGGGTTCGCTTTGTTCAAGCGAACCTTGAGGGTCTGCTCGAGGGTTCGCTTGGGTTCGCTTTGTTCAAGCGAACCTTGAGGGTCTGCTCGAGGGTTCGCTTGGGTTCGCTTTGTTCAAGCGAACCTTGAGGGTCTGCTCGAGGGTTCGCTTGGGTTCGCTTTGTTCAAGCGAAACTTGAGGGTCTGCTCGAGGGTTCGCTTGGGTTCGCTTTGTTCAAGCGAAACTTGAGGGTCTGCTCGAGGGTTCGCTTGGGTTCGCTTTGTTCAAGCGAACCTTGAGGGTCTGCTAGAGGGTTTGCTTGTGTTCGCTTAGAGCGAACGCAAGCAAACATTGAGCAAACCCTTGAGCGCACCCTGGGTTTGCTCGAAAGCGAACCCGAACCGGACGCACTGGTGGTTAATTCTGGTCGGTACTGTACATGTATAACAATGACGTCATCAGTCACATGATTTTAAGTACATGCCCATACCTCCCTCATTTCTAATGCCCTCCAGCCCAAACTTTGACAGACATGGTATGGGGTCCCTGCGATTCACTTAGTGGTGATGACATAATAATGACGTCATTGCATGGTCACATGTTTTTTAGTATATGCCCATATCTCCCTCATTTCTAATGGCAGGCAGCTCAAATTTTGACTGACATGGTATTGGGTCCCCTTAAATCACATAGTGGTGATGTCGTAACAATGATGTCATCAGTCACATGATTTTAAGTACATGCCCATATCTCCCTCATTTCTAATGCCAGACAGCTCAAACTTGGACAGGCATGGTATTGGGTCCCCTCGATTCACTTAGCGGTGATGACGTAATGATGTCAGTCAAGTGATTTTTAGTATATATGCAAAAATAGCTCACTGACCATCTGCGAGTTGCCCTTGGGGGCCCTATGTTTTTTTTATATCTTCACATAAATTCTTATTCTGTAATTCTGCGAAAAAAGTTTTGTGTTTGCTTAAATCCTTGATTGTCTACAACCTGTTGAAGTTTAATTGCGAAAAGCGACCACACTCTTTTCACTACCGAGTCACAGTACACTTTAATATTAGAAGCATAATGGCCTAGGACATCATGCATTGTGTGTCAAGATCAAGAATGCCTAACAATTCATTTGTAGAGCTTACAACATTTTTAGTGCTGGTGAACAATGGCTTTTTCCCAACCTTACGTCACTCGACCAAGACCTTAAAAATCTGCAGTCATGAAACAAAATGTGTGGAACTTCAATGACAAAATGAAAATCAGGAATTATACCGATTTCACTTTTTTTTTTTCCTCAATTTTCATCTAGTCAGACTAAAAATGAAAATAAATAAAACTAAAATGGGGTGTTAAGGGACGCTTTAATAAAATTGATTGTTTCTGGTAGAAAAGTTGACGACAAAGTTCAACATGTTTACTTTCACTCACACCTAATAGGCAGGCGTTGGTATTAAATTTTTATCTCAGCTGTACGAACAAGTCAGCCGCAGCCTTTGTGATTATCAATGGTGCAAAACAAGGCTTGTACACTGTAGCATAATAATTAGTGTAAGAGTTGTATCTCCTTTCCGCTCCACCTCCCTTCAATCAATCTGTAGGAAATGAAGGTTTAGAACTGTTTTCGATTGACTGTAGAAAAGTAATTGAATTTGATTGGTTAGTTATCCATGATTGCGTTTACTTTGCCTCGTGATTGGTTGAAGTAAAACCAATCATGAATTACATCAGTTTGTGATTGGTTCATTGATGTTTTTACTTGCTCCTGTGATTGGCTCACTGGTTTTGGTTTTACAACACTCAGTTGAAAACCACTATAATGGCAGTTGTAAATCAGATACAAAAACATCCTAATTTACATAAAGTTTTCTTCAATTTTCTCAAGACTAAACTAAGTTGTACATTGTTTTGCAAACGTAACTGAGACACCTGACTCTATACTCCTAATTCATGTTCTTGAGAAGCCACATACCTTAGTTGTTTTATAGTAACCATCATCACTATATTGGATGTAAATTTATCACTTCAATGTCAGTTGGTTATACATGTACATGTAGTATTGCAATACTGTATGCTACAGTACCTTATTATAGGGAATTTTTATGCTCGTGTTAATTAAGGTATTTGAAATTATGTTAATTAAGGTATTTGAAATTGATGCGACTTAAATTAACACAAATAGGAGGGGAAATTACTTCAGAATAAAGGAAATGAATGCAATTGACACAAAGAAACACAGTTTGTGGTGACAACAGAAACAAATTTTATTTCAACACTGAATATAAAAAAAACTGAATAAAACAGATCTGTAGTTCTGCAGATGTTGAGAACTGCTCTTCTGGAAGCGAGAAGGAACTAGAAATAATGTAACCGATATACATGTACTTTTAGGATTTTACAATATTGTAAAAGGTTGAAATACAGTGTGCAAAAAGCAGAAAGCCATTGTTTCCTTAAGACCTGTGTCAAACGTATATGGACAAGATCCAGAATTTGGGGTTATAATTAATAATCCATTTAATTAATGTCACGGAAATTAACGGGCACAAAAATTTACGTGACTAAAATTAATACAAATTGTAAAGATTTGCATTAATTTCATGGAGCGTTAATTCCCTATAATAGGGTACATTAATTTCCACACAATATTGTTTTATTTTTGTATAGGCCATGCAGGCCATGGAGGTGATCGCCAGACGCACAGACATCTTCACAGTGTGCCAGAGAAGAGTACTCTGCTACCTGAAGCACCTCGGAAAGAGGTTGACCATGTACAGATGATCAAAGAGCACATTTCCCAAGTCGAGCCTGACGTGTTTATTGGAATGTCCCTGTGTTTTGGGTTCGTGTTTATGCTTCTTATTGATCACATAAGTGGTGGACACTCGCATGGCTCTAGTTCAGGTATTGTACGTGTATGTATACTGCAAATCAGTTAGTTACATGTTCATGTATTAACAAGCCAGCACACACTGTGAATTACATTTAATTGTAGCCAGAGAAATATTCTAAAGCGAAATATTCATAGTTTAAAATTATACATCTAACTGGATAATGTTTACTTACATGCACAAGCTAGTATGTGTACATACATGTACATGTCTAGATTTACTGGTTATTTCATGGTTTTCTGTAGAATACCAGTGAATATTTTATGAGAAATTTGTATTATTTGGTATGAGTGAAATTTTCATCAGTATTCCATAGAAAACCATGAAATAACCATATTATCCTTACGCTATAAATAACAAATTTACGGGAAGATTTATCACGAAAACAAAGTAACTTACCAGGTGATACACTGTGAATTTTCTCACCAGAAAACAAAAATTCAGAGTGATAGATGCATCTGCAGACTAATTATAAATGTATTAAAAATCTAGAATTCTTATTGGCTGATAAAGAAAGGGCACACAATTTCCTGCTCTGTATTTCACAGTAAGTCTGAGTAGGCTCTGATTGGCTGAAATATATGATTTATGGGATAATGAGTTTTATGTACATGTACCACTAGCAAGTAATTAGTATTATAATCTTTTTATTTTAAGATGTGGAGAACAATTCGCGACAGCGACGTAACAAAATGACTGCAACAATTGGTCTGGTTGTTCATGCTGCAGGTATTAAAGATACATTACGTGTATATGTACTAAGTAGAGCCGATTTCATATGAGTGGGTAAGTTACGGCTATGATTTTTTGCACGGTTACTGTATGGCATGCCATGATATTGAAATGGGTTCTGTAGTGTTTTTGTCTTTATTTGACTAAAATACAATATAAATGTTGTTTATATGCAGACATTGTATGTGGATTATCAGCTAATGAGCCAAACATACATTAAAGAAGCTACATGTATGTCTGTTGAATTGTGTACCAGTAATTTCAGCCAAATTGACAATGGTTATGGTTTATGCTATTATTGTCCTTTAATTACAACCAAGTGGCTAATATATATTGAATATGAATAAATAATGTTTTATTTCAGCTGATGGGGTTGCCTTGGGAGCTGCTGTGTCAACGTCTAAAACAGACATAGAGATGATCATATTTTTAGCAATTATGCTACACAAGGTACAGTGACCATACATTTGTACACATACATATACAGTGTACATATTTGGACAGATATAGCTATTTCAAAAAGGTTGCCAATAAAAAGCTGCATGCCTTCCTTTATATACACAACAAGATCACAAGGGAGTATGGGCATCGATCAATGAATACAAATGTACAATGTCATGTACATACATGTATGTATTTAAAATAGTGATGCTTCAACCTCCATATGGATGGTAGAGTTTATCAGAATCAAATTGAAGAAGTGGCTTGTGCTTGGATGGTCAAGGCATGGATGATTTAGATATTCAGTGATTGCTATTTGTGCTCCCTTTCAGTCTTGTTGCATAGACTTAGTTTTTTATCTGACAACATTTTTGAAATAGCTGTGTTATTACTACATTTACTCATAATTAAGTTAATGCGCTAGCATTGAACAGTGATACCAATACTGGAAGGTTGATGGTGTTTAATGCCTGTGCATACACCCATTACATAAATGGCATCCAATTTGAATAACCATTGTTTAGAAATCTTTAGTCTCACATTCATGTGAAAACCCTTTTGTGTGGCAATGTGAACATAAGGCTTATGTCTCCATGACAATTAATACCTATTTATATTAGACACCATTTATGCAAAGGATCCACACTGTATGCCTGAAACAAGGCTGCTTGTCTCTCATATTGTTATGTTTTCATTTTCCTTGTCAATTAAAGTGCATGTGAGCCCAAATTTGTTATCATTAAAATATATTCTACATCAAGTAAATAATTGAATAGTACAATAATTTTATTTATTAATTTGAGTGTTACACCTATGAGTTGATATTTCGAATATGCTGATGATGTGACGTCAAGCACTGGGAATTTACTGTAATTTCATTCTCCTTGTGATTGAAACTTCTGATTTAGACAAAATATTCACTCAGTGATACATGTACATGTATAAGCTTTAAATCGATAACATAGATGTTTATAAAAGGTCATTTTCAGTGTCTCTACCAACAAGATTCAAAACAAATCGATAACATAGATGTTTATAAAAGGTCATTTTCAGTGTCTCTACCAACAAGATTCGAAACAAGTCATTATAACTCATAGTTTCAACACTCAAATCAAGAAATATTTTACTATTCAACTATTTACTTGATTGGGCCTTTAGGCACTTTAAGGTCTTTTGCGAGTGTGTTGGTTTTAAGCAAGAACGAATTGAGCAAATTTGAAACCATCGGTGGTAGACTATATATATGCTAGATTAGACAGAAACAATGTAGAATAACATGTTGTATGTAAATAGCATAATTTTAACATACTGTATTTTGAAGTTAGCCAAGTAGCCAAGATCAAAATACAGACAGAGGTGTCTTATTCACAATAAATGAGTGCAGTCTGTACGACCCACATTACAATTACAAACGAAGCACCACAACCATCTTTAAAACTGCTACCAACATTGTTGTAAAGGTAGGGCTCGAAATTAACGCTTGCAAAATGCTAGCAGATATTTAGATTTGCGAGCGAAAATAATTTCACTAGCAATTTTTTGGCGAGTCAATAGGTTCAAAGGTTCGTTTATTTCACACAAAAAAACACAATAGGAGATATACATACATAAAGAAAAGTTTGTGAAGGATACAAGAGATACAACCCAGAGGGGTTAATTACAAACTCTTGCACCCTATTTGTTATTTAGGATTAATCTAAGATGGCTGGATAGGCACACAATTACTGTATTTATAATTAGATAATTTTAAAGTTAAAATACGATACTGAGTTCATTCTATTCATGTACAAGAGAATTAGCTTTGTACACAAATATGAATCACGGTGTGGAAATTAGATGCTTTTTGAAGTGTTTCTGTAGCCACGAAACTTTGCTAGATTTTGTTTTATATTTGTTTGCAATGTTTGTTTTATTTCATTACAGTTCGCATTGTTCGTAGCGTCCTTGTTTGCGTGCCAGTTATTTGTTTTGTACCTCCGCGTGTCTATTTTGTTTGTGCATAGTCCTGGTTTTTACTGTTTATATTTCTTGTGCCTGGTGTGTACACATTACGTAATTTCTCAAGTTTTTGTATATTTATATGGCTGTAAACTGTTGTGAATTTGCATTTGTCAGAAGTCAGTCAACGCGTTATGTTCTAATGTTCACCGTTAAGGTAAATATACTTCTGTTTGTTTTGTGTCCAGCTTGTTCGCATTTTATGTTTATGCATATGTATTGACGTAGTTTTCTTTTCTTTGTAGAACCGTAGGTTTGTAATAAATGATGTGGTATAACAGACTTAAGCCTACGTGTGTCTTTCGGGTACAGTTTCTTAAACTGTTTATTTGAAGAACTGTTTTTAATCTCTATTGGAATGTCGTGCCAAGTTTTGACGGCTGCATATTTAACGCCGAATTTGCCATAGTTTATTTTGTCGTGGCAAGAAAAGGTTCTTATTTGATTATGAATAAGGGACACGTCGTTGAAATAACTCGAAAATATATCTGGAAGTTGATTGATAGAATGCCTATGCACTAAATCACCGAGTTGGAAGTCCACTATTTGAAATATATTTAAAATCTTCCTTTACATATAATTAAGGTACAACTTGGAGTCTGAAAACCTCGAACAATCGTGGCATATTTGCAAGAGTTTATAAGCCTATTTCTTACCCAAAGAACTATTGGAAGCACATTAAGCATTTATTGTAGTGGTAGTGTAAATTGTATAAAATATTCGTGTATTAATGAACTTTTAATGAATTAAAGTGATGTTGTGAACGTATAGAATGAGAACTTCATTTTGTCAGTACCCTCCTGATATTTGCTAGTGGAAACAACTCTTATACTAGCAGACCTGTATATGCTAGTGGATGTAGAAGTTAAGTTCGAGCCCTGAAAGTGTGATTTTCTATTTGTGCAAATTTTAAATTATTGGTTTAAATTTTGGTTCTTTCCATAAAGAGCGCAAACTTAAACGAAAACAACATGCGCCATTGGAAATATAGACCTCGCTCATGGTTTCTATAGATTTGGACTGTTTTAACTCGGGATTTCACCCTCGGCACCTCAGGTCTCACTTTATCCCAGAGTGGGGCCTGGAAAACACACATGTTGTGTCAGCGGTGTATCGTTTCCTACTTGCTGTCAATTTCTCTTGTAGACATCATGGTGAAATGTACAATAAAAATATTTGACAAGCGACTTGAAATTTACTTTTTGAGAATCGAGAACCACATGCATTCGCGATAAAAAAAAGCTTTATTTCAGTGTCGTTAAGATGATAGCAGTTACTCACCACTAAATGGGGACACTATAAAATGAATGAATGAATAAATAATTATAAGTTGTACCCTCCCTTATTTACACCCTGAGCTAGAACAGTGAATTTTAAAATAGACAAATGTGGTTACAGACTTTCACTCTAACTACTCCCCCCTCCCTGTAAAATAAAATGGATACATTTAGAGAGAAAAAGATACAAATTTCTCTAGTTGAGAGCGCTCGAACTACAACAACAACAACAATATCTTTATTTATACTCCTAAAGGGTTTACGATATTGTGAGAAAAAATAAATAAAGACATATTAAAATAATTTTTAAGTATGAGCTAACCTAGAATAACCTGCAGGTTAATCGAGCTAGGTAGCACGTATAATTTATTTAAATGTAGTTAATTGGTTAGGCTGTGGACCAAAAAAGAAAAGACACGAAAAGGAACATTGAAGTAGTTACTCATTTACTATTAGGACAAAAACGGATTAGAGAGAATTATAGACAATGAAGCCAGAAACAAACAAGTGTTTGCAAGACAATGACCGGGCAATTAAGTAGAGTGATAGAAAAACAGCTTGTGAATACAGTAGATATATATAATAGTCTAGTAAGGCTGAGAGAGAGATTCTTTAAGTAGTCGTTTGAAACTATTTCTTTGAAACTCTCACTAGCATGCTCTGATCTTTTCCGCAACGGAAACTAATATGTTCTCTCTCTGTGTATTTTCCTCCACATATTTTCCTTAGTTCTTTCTTGTCTTTAAAGGGGCTATGTCATGGTACTGCGCATGTATCGAGTAATCATTCGTTTAGTGGCTGTTAATTGGATACAAACAGTTAAATACTCCAGTTTCCTATTCGAAAATTACCGCTGAATGCAATGACTACAGATGCATGTACTCAGGCTTAGCCTCATTCTGAAGTGAAACATTCATAAATACCAGCGAGAAGGTGGGCTATTCACAACTCTGCGTATTGTTGTAGTTTAGCATTTTCCACCTTCTCGCTGGTATTTATGAATGTTTAACTTCAGAATGAGGCTAAGCCTGAGTACATGCGTCTGTAGTCATTGAATTCAGCGGTAATTTTCGAATACGAAACTGGAGTATTTCCCTCCCTCAATGCTTGATTGAATGGATTTTCAATATTTTCCCTGGAGACTGTTTATACACACTAGTCATTGTTAGTCATTTTTGCATATTTACTTTCATTTTAAGCATCCCACATGGTCGAGAGGTTCGTTAGTTCATATCAAAATCGGTGAAAATAGCTCTTTCCGGCCCGGAAAACGAATATAAAGTCTTACCGTCACACAGCCCTTTAAGTTCATTTCATATTGGTTCCCTCGGGTTTCGCACAATATTTTTTTCTAACCTACGATATTCGAAATCTGCAAAATTAAAGCAAAACTTACACTTTTTCGGCAAATTTTACCATATCAAATATTTATCGATCACAATACCACTTCGAAAGAAAATCAGTTAAGTCCAACCAGTGAAACAGCTTGCACTGACACGTACATGTTTTGGAAGTAGAACTGATTTGAGACGAATGATGCAACCAACGGATCCGAAATATTGTGATGTTTATGTGATCGAACGCTTCTTCCTATTAAACCTTCAGCTTCGAGCCGCCAGTAAATTATATTAATTCCAAACAAGAGAGGATAAAGCTCAAATATAGTTCAGCCTGCCCCGGTATTGTTGTGGATTTAATTCTTGTTATTGATAAAAGCGCTTGTGCCTGATTGAAGCGAACACTGTGTTTATGTCAGTAACTGGAACTTATCACGGAAGCTCTTCAATTTCTTAACAATACAGCCCACTGAGTGAGTGAAACTGATTTTTTTCTCAAAGTGAATTTGAAGTCACTTGTCAAAAGTTTTCATTGTACACTATTTTACGACGGTGTCTCCTTTAGTTGATGTGCCTTCACGATTACCGCGGTGTCCACAAGAGACTTAGGAAACGACACCCGAGATATTGCGAGACCCCACCACCTCAGTCGACAGAAAACTCGAGCTCAAATTCTAATTCTTGATTAAACCAGACGTTTCTTTATTTATTTCAGGCTCCTGCTGCATTCGGGTTGACAACTTTTTTGCTACACGATGTAAGTATATTGCAATTTATATTCAACTGGCCTCGTTTTGAATTTTGAAACTTGGTTATCGAGATTTTAATATCTTGTTATCAGTAATTACACTGGTGGGAAAATGTTCCAAGGTATTTATATTTGTTTATGTGGTAGCTTGGAACTAAGATATAGTTCTGATATGGCCGGACTTGAACTGTTATTGCATCCACACATATTTAAAGTAAGGCAGAAGAATGTTCTTAGAAAGTATTTTAGCTGGAGGCATGAACAAGCAAGCATGCCTTGCTTTTTAAGACAGAGGTAAATCAACAGACGAGTTTTATCTATAAAGTGAATGCAGTCACTTTGTTGAGCTTAGGAAAGTAGAACTGTATCATTTCTGGATGCTGCATTTTCCCCTGGCATACAATAGCATCGTTCCTTCCTTCCTATGTATTTATTTATTTATTTTATTCATTTGCGGGTTCAGCCCTTTGCGAATGAAAGATTTAGAAATTAAGTAATGCTCCAGCTGAGAACTATAGCATGAACGGCAAAGGAATGTAAAAGGTGCTAATTGTCTATTCTTCTTTCTCGTAATTTCATTGCTTGATACTCAGAACAACACAACAGAAACTCATCGAAATAATGCATTTTCATTCGATAATTTGTGAAATTGAATTAATTTTTGATCAAACTATGGTTTAGTTTCGAAGAACATCGTATGTGGGAAAGAACTTTATCAAATTTGAGATTGATAGATAATTTCTTTTCTCCCTTTCCGATTGGATGGATGGTGGCTACTTTGAATTTGCACAGTATAAAAGAACCCATAGCATAATAAAATACTTTATTTTCTGGGTGTAGTTTGGATTGTAGATATCTCATACAGCACTTCAGGCATATTCAAGCAAAATCATTTGTGTTGATATGCTCATTGCCGTAGCCTATTGTCTTTTGCTACAGTTTTTAGCTGAATCATTACTTAACCAACATGTACATATTTAAAACCACAACACTGAATTTCTAACGAGACCTCAAACAACCATGGGGGCTGATCGAAGTCAGGACCGGGCTAATTCTCAGATCGAATTGGAATTTAGCGTGCATGTTAGTTTTTGCGGAGGTAGGAAAACCGGAGAACCCGGAGAAAAACCCTCGGAGTAAGGGCGAGATACGAACAAACTCAACTCACATATGGCGCCGCGTTCGGAAATCGAACCTGGGCCACAGAGGTAAGAGCCGAAGTGCTTAACCACTGCGCCACCCCGGCTCCCCACAGCAAGTATGTTACAATGTATGTAACATGTTTACCACTATGTTGTTGCAGGGCCTCGACAGGACACGAATACGTCGACATTTGGTGGTGTTCTCGGCCGCTGCTCCCCTCATGGCAATGTTAACGTACTTTAGCTTAGGACAGGTATACACATAGCTTACTGTGCTGTCACCTTAGACAACGAGAACCAATCACATTGCATAATGAAAACAAATTCTGACTTGCGGTTATTTGAGCCAATCAGTGTCGAGTACAAGACAATAGCATGTCAACTTGCTCGAGCGTCAATCCGATAAAAGGCAAATGTGGATGTGATAGGATTTGTAATTTAGAATGCTTTAGAGCGGTTTTCAGTTGAGTGTAGTAAAACCAAACGCAAACTACCCACGGCCAGCCAATCATAGGAGCGAGTAATCACAAGTAACTCATAAATAGCTTCCCTGTGAACCAATGACAAACCAAAGCAAAACCAAAACCAATTTGCGTTTGGTTTTACTTTGGATTCTGATTGGTTGGTTTACTTTCTCAGCCAATAGGAGAGCTTAGAAAACGCAAAACCAAAACACTTCCGACTCTCAATTGAAATCCGCTCTATTTCGTTGTGCAATGTGTTTATATGTTTTCTAAGTGGCCATGGTTACAGTCACACAGCGGTCAAACGTCTGCGCATGCGTCAAAAGTCTTGCAACAACAACCTATTCCAAAACAAATTCAAAGCGAGCCGGCGGCCGTCACTGTTCACAAACCCGCTTTCAAACCTTGAGAACTTCTTTGGTAAATTACTAAAATTTTGGGTAAACTTACAGTTTGAAGTTTGTTCAATTTCTCGTCGACTGTGAAAATAAAAAGCTTAACTTTCACGTATTTTTCTTAACTTTTGGGGGTAGAAGTTCACTGTAATAGGTTTTAAGGTAAATTTGCGCGGGAAATTCACGCGGCCGCCCACCAGACTGACCGTAATACGCACGCGCAGACGTTTGACCGCTGTGTGGGTTACAGTAGTCGCTCCTAATGAGATTATTAGATTCGATTGAGTGTCGAAAGCAACAAGTGATTGCTTTGGTTTTGCCTTGGCTTAACTTTTCTATTGGCTGTGAGAAATGTGTTCCAGTTATCAGCTAATCAAGTTCTAAACTAAAACCAAACGCAATCACGCAATCAGGTTTTGTTTTAGCGACAGTATCGACGACAGCGTTTACTTTCCCTCGTGATTGGTTCAAGTAAAACCAATCATGAATTACATCAGTTCGTGATTGGCTCATTGTGTTTTCACTTGCTGCTGTGATTGGCTATGTCATTACTTTGGTTTTGGTTTTACTACACTCAACTGAAAATCGCTCTATAACAGACTGTTTACAGCCCTTTCTTTGGCAAACGATCGTAGTAACATCAAGGGCTGCCATCATTCTTCCAATTTTGGATAGAATGATGTTTACAAGTGGTAAGGAAAACCTACAGTCCAGACTTGGTAGACGTTTCTTGTCGGATGAAAAAAAAAAAACGCAATAAAATGGAAGAATGGACGAGGCGCAACAACTGGTCTACTGAACTATGACAAAGTGTTAATATGCCCAGAAGCGGAAACACAATGGCCGATCTATACTGTCCCAGTTTTACTGTTTTTCAAGCCAGCCAATTCTAAAAAGGGTATAGAAATGACAGTACAGGTTTTGCTTCGACATTGTTCCCCTTCTTCCAATTATCCACGACTTCGAAAAAGCTGGTAACGGTAAAGTTAGACAGGCACCAGTGACTGAACTGAAACCAATTTTTCCGCTTTCTATATCTCTTACAGGCTGGCAAAGAAATGTTTTCAAGCGTGAATGGAACTGGAATCGCTATGTTGTTTTCGGCTGGGACGTTCCTGTATGTAGCCACAGTGCATGTGCTACCAGAAGTTGGAGGACACGATGAAAACGGCGAGCAAGGCAAATCTGATAAACTGAAAAGGACTGATTTGTTTCTATTGGTCTTTGGGATTTGTGCACCACTATTACTCTCGCAAACTCACAGTCACTGAAGCTATTTTAAACTATATATAATGCCGATAGTATTGTAAATACCAAACTGCTCGTTAGTTTGGCGGAGAAGCCTATACACCTGTTTGACGGAGAACGTTTCTGTCGAAGAGAAATTCTCGTCTCATGGCGTTGCTCATAGAAAACAGACAGATTAAACATTAATACAGCAAACGGGATGACCACCTTTAGCGTGCAAACACATTTGCCGTAACTGTCCGTTCAGAAGCAAGAACTCGGTATAGCATGGCATGGGGGAAATTAGTGATTACATTTCTCCGAGAGCCGAGGAGGGGTTTTGTACTGCGTGGGGACTTTTACGAATCCTCCCGAGGCTTGGGATTTACCCTTATCATGCTATTCTTCGATTGCACGTTACGTCAACGCCGCCATGTTGGTGGACGTTAACAAAAGTTTCCTCGTTAGCTTCTTTTGTTAGTTCCACCAACATGGCTCTTTGTCATTTGAATCTCTGGGGATTGGTTGCAAACCGTCAGTTTGTAATACCATGATCTCCGAGAAGTTCAGTTGGGTTGCTTTCGAGAACACTGAATTTCTAACGGGAACTGAAGCAACCATCAGAGGCTGATCAAAGCCAGGACTCCGCTAATTGGAATTTAGCGTGTTGGTTTTTGTGGAGAGAGGAAAACCGGAGAAATCGGATAAAAATCCTCGGAGTAAGGGCGAGATACCAACAAACTCAACTCGCGTACAGCGCCACGTCCGGGAATCGAACCTGGGCCTCAGAGGCGAGAGGCGAAGTGCTTAACCACTGCGCCACGGTTAGGCACGAGAGCCATTGATCAATTAACCCTAGCTTGCCCTGGGGACAAGTATGTTTTTTTAGCGGGGTAAAATACAAAGTAGATATGTGGTAGATTAAATATTTAAGGCGTGGGAGTTTAATATATACGTCACGGTTATGGATTTAAGTATCCGACATGGAAGAAACGTCGTCGAAAGTATGAAGCCAAATTGTTTATCATTAAAATCGATTCTACAGTCAAGTAAATAGTTGAAGAGTAACATATTTATTGATTTGAGTGTTGCGTCTATGAGTTATAGAGGTTTCTATTTCCATTGTGTTAATGGCGTGACTTTAAACAAGGAATAATGGCAAACATCTGTTACATTTGAAGCTTATATTAGTGATTTTACCAAACATTTCGTCAAAATCTGAAGTACATTTCCTTCACAAGGAGAATGAAATGACAGTAAATTCCCTGTTTGACGTCACCTCATTAGCATATTCGAAATATATATATCTATAACTCAGACGCAACACGCAAGTCAAGAAATATTTTACTTTTCAACTGTTTATTTGATGTAGAATCGAAATATTTGGGCTTGTGTACTTTAAGTACTTTTTCAAACACGAATTGTAGTGTTTCATCAGGGGATCCAAATATTGAGAAAACAATTGAAACCCGAGGTTTTTTGTTTTCGAAATACTTGTATCCCCTGATGAACACGAGCAATGAGTGTTTGAAATTACTTCTCATGCGAATGACTAAACCGGAAATTTAATACGCTTCTTTTCAAACATCATTAGCAAGTATTGTTAACCGTTCGGACTGTTGTATATAACTATTCAATAGATGGCTTATTATTCTTTTTTTGCTAGCAGTGATTTCAACTAGCGTACCAGTAGTGAAGTGGTGAATAGTTAGTACAAGCAGTTGGAAGGGGAGAGGTTCGAACTCCAGTGGAGGCACCCTTTTTCTTTCTATGTCGTTTCTTTACTTCTTCACTCCTTACTTGTAGTTTATCAGTATGTAAGTAGTTAGTGGTTCATAAATATGATGATTAAGAACAGTTTTACCACTAGGGATGAAAATCAGTTGAAACACTAGTGTTTCATTGGATTTCCAAACTCATCCACCTGACCAGATGCAGTCCTCTGATTGACTGAAAAGCTCATGAATTATTTATGATTTTGAGAAAGTCTTGTCTAATGGGTAAAGGGGGTATGTCATGGTGTTCCGCATGTATGGAATGATTTTCACTGTAAAGTTTGACCAACTTTGAATCGGCACGGCTGTTAATTGTTAGTCTGCTTCCTCAATGCTTGACTGAAATGATACGCAATTGCTGGTTTGCACGTGACGTCATAGCCCTTAAACAATAGATTCTTTTGTTGGGGCACCAACATGGCCGCCTTGCCCTTTGTCGTTTCAATCTCTGGGGATTGAGTGAAAACCAGCAATATTTTCCTTGAAGAATATATATATACACAGTTTGTTAGTCATTTTGCATACTGCTGTGATCCAACATGTGGGCGGGTTCGTCAGTTCATATCAAACTAGAATCGCTGAAGGTAACTATATCCGTCCCAGACACAGGATATATTAGCCATTTTAGAGTTGAGGAAGGGACTGGAACCGAGTGTCAAAAATTTACCTGATTAAGAAATGAACTCCATCACAAGAAAAAATTAGTAAGTTTACTGAGTATGAGGTAGATTGGTTTGATAATAAACATATGGCGAGCTTTCAAAAAATCACAAAAATAAGAGAGTGTAAGGCTTTCGGGGATAGCCTGCGTAGCAAGCGTTTCTGTTTTTTCCCCCCGGGTTTTTCGCTTTTTGGCCGCGCCCTATTCTCGCCCTATTCTCGCGCGGTCAAAGAAGCGAAAAGAAACGCTTGCTACGCAGCCTATTTCGGGGACGGCGTCCCCACAAACCATACATTCTCTCTTATTTTTGCGATTTTTGAAAGCTTGCTGTTCACTTCGTATTTATGCAAGACTGAACACACAGTAATTTACTAGAGCAGATTTTGTATGAGTGGGAACAACTATGGGATGTCCGCAGCTTACTGTGACTTACTGTACCGTAACTCTGTAATTTGATTGGACCAGCAGGATAAAAACAATAGGGAAACCCTTTCAATGTCACGGCATGCCGTACAGTAACCGTGCAGTAGTCATTGCCGTAGTTTGTCCCACTCGTACGAAATATGTTCTATTCGCCCATGCAATGCAATTTTAGTTTTTCCGTAATTGTGCGCATGAATGAAAGTTCCAGAAATTGATATGTACAGACTGCAATGTCACATTGAACCTTGCAACTTCAAAAATTCCTCAGAAAGAATTAGAACTTTTCAATTTTTTGTGATAGAAATATTTCATTCGCGCAGGTAATACTCGATTCGATATAAACTAAACTCGCGTGGCAGTCGCAAGAAAAAAATATCACCATCTCTCGGTGTCTTTCAAAACCTTCTTTATCAAGTAGTTAGTATGTAAAATATGGAATTCTATAAATATATTTTGACATTTTAATGTAAGGTATTTCAACAGTTCTGATAGTATAAATCCACCTATTACTAGGTAAATGTATTGAAATTATGTATTCAGCGAATCCTAGAACAGGGGCGCTTTCCATTCAACCAAAAAAAAACACGAAAATTCCAGTCGGAAATCAAATGGAACAGTACAATTTCCGGTTCGAAGTTTCGGAAATTGTGGACCACCGCGCGAGGTGGTCTCCTTTTTCCGAAAATTCCGGTTCGACCGAAATTTACTGTTCCATTCAAAATTCCCGGTTTAGATTTGCCGTAATTTGCCAGTTTTGAGAATTGAAATCGAGGCTACTAATAAAGGGTGGTTTCTGCGAATGGAACGCGTATTTTTCCGACCGGTTTGTCTAATTCGAAAAATCCCGTTCCATTCGACATTCGAAATTTTCGAAACTTCTAACCGGTCGTTTTGGTTGAATAGAAAGCGCCCCTGGACTCGGAATCAATGTAGTTAAAGCGAAATTATTTTAGGAGTACAACAATGGTGGGCAAAACTCGTTGAGACCTCCTTGCATTTTCGAAATAAAATTCGCCTAATACACTAACCTGAAACTGAATCCAAAATTATTAACTTCTACCCCCTCCCCCCTAGCCTGCTATGCAGACGTATTTTTTCACTCTCATAAATTCGAAGAAAAAAGTAACGTCTGCTTACCCGAGCGCTTAATTAGTTTCCAATATGCACACCTCATTGTGTTATGGACCAATCAGATTTTACCTTCCTTATCCAAGGAATTCAGACAATACATTTCCCATTGACCAATCATAGGAGAGTGTTCACTGGCGTGCCAATTCACTAAAATTGTAACAATGGCTTTGATTGGGCAGAAAAATATAACGTGCTGACGTCATGCTTGCATATTGGAAACTAATTAAGCGCTCGGGTAAGCAGACGTTACTTTTTTCTTCGAATTTATGACCGGAGTGAAAAAATACGTCTGCATAGCAGGCTACCTCTCCCCATATCAATGTTGTTTTACCGGTTGTGCATTCGCGAGAGGTGTTTGTGTGTTACTCACCCAGCATTTATTTTGGGCGGAAGTTTTTGTTCATTTGACAGAAAATAAATTAACTATTTGGTGCTGGCTATTCACTTGTGTCGTATACCTTACTGTAGGAAATTAACGCTTCACGAAATTAACGCGAATTTCAATAATTCGCGTTAATTGATGTCGGGATAATTTCGTGGTGCGTTAATTTCTGTGTCTATATAAAGTAGCGCGTTGATTTGCGTGTCCGTAATTTGTTATTTGAACCCTAATTCTGAATCCTGTCTCGTTAATTAAACAATACAAAATTAAACCCGCAGTTTTCTCTGTTTGGTATAGATGGGTTGCACATGACTTCGCGGCGGCCATGTTGGTGTACCTTTAACAATAGATTCTTCGTTAGCTTCTTTTGTTCTGTACACCAACATGGCCGCCATGCCCTTTGTCATTTGAATCTCTGGGGATTGAGTGCAAACCATCTATACAAATGTGTACCATGTTACAAGATTTTAAGTTCCTCATCACTCTCATAGGTATATAAATATAATTATACAGAAAATCGTGCAACTGTAAGTTTCGTTCCGTTCTTTGCTATTAAAATCTTGTTACTGTTCTCATTACGAAAAGTGTTTCTTTGTCCCACCGCGTTAATTTCCTTCGTCCGGAAATGTTAGCTTCTTGTTCGCGTTAATTTGCTTTATTTTGGAAGCTTTTGCCCTTCCATTCGCGTTAATTTAACTCTAGTTAATATAAACATAAGCGTTAATTTCCTATAATAAGGTAGAGCAGATTTCGTATGAGTGGGACAAACTACAGCACTGACTACAGCACGGTACGGCATGGCGTGACGTTGAAATGGTTTCCCATTGTCAGTTTGACCTGCTGATCCAATCAAATTACAGAATTACAGTACAGCACGGTTATGACACGCTGTACTTTTGTCCCACTCATGAAATCTGCTACTGTTACTGGTATTAATACCATAGAGGACAAATTAATCCCTAATTTCAACTTGAAATTTCACGCGTAATTTGTAATGAAATTTCAATGGCCTACGCGCGCTTAAAATAATGTTTTTCTGGATCGTAATTTGCCCTCCATAATATTAATGGTAATCAAGCGGCTCGGGAAATTACTTCGATTTTGCCAAACGCGTGAAATTTATACCTAATTTCACTCTTCCCCATTTGATTACCTATACTTATTATATGGAGGATAGTTTTTAATGAAAAATAAACTACTCATAGAACTCATACGAAACTACATCCGGGTATTGAGTAGCGTATTTTCCGTACCTCACAAGTGAATATAACGTCACGCTTGCCGCCTTTTGAACAGAAAGATGGCTACCAGGTTTGTGAAAATCACAGAGGTAGATGTAAACAGCTTAAATGAGCTGCATGACCATGAATATTCCGAGCACAAAAAGCCAACTTAATAAAGAGACAAGAAAACCCCACGAAACTCCCCAGAATAGCTTAGAAAGATCACAAAGAAGTGTGTACTGACAGATGAGTAAGTAAAGTGAATAGATAAGAATTCTTAGAGCATTTTAAGTACTGTTTAAAACACGAACAGCAGTGTTTTATCAAGTTTAAAAATTCGAGGGCGAAGCCCGATAATTTTTAGACTTGATAAAACACGTGCTGTGAGTGTTTTAAACGGCTTCAAAAACGCTTTAAGAATGCAATGAAAGAACGACGCACATCTCAAGGGAATAGTTACTTAACGAACCATTGAACCTTTGTATTCACAACGCCATGCAAAATATTCGAGTAATCACCGCCTACAATTACGAACATCTCAAGGGAATTACATGAAGAAATTACCATACTATGTTGTTTGAAGCGGCATTTCGCAATGCACTTGAAGGATTTGGTGTCGTGGCTTACCTCGATAAAGTTCAAGACTTGGAAAGCGATGTGACTGACATGACGGCAGACTCGAAATTTTTGACTCCGGCACAAAATATGTAAGTTTAATGCACGTTTTTATTATTTTACGGCTTTGAGTTTGGTTTCATAATTGGAACTAAACAGTGGCTCGGTAAACAAGTAATGGTAGTTGGATAACTTCATTTTAAAAATATTATCTGTGTATCTCGGTAGTCTGCTGATATTAGTAAATTTAGTGCAAAATTTATTATCTAGGTACCTTATTTCCGTGTACTTTTTGCTATCTTTGGGTCTTTATCAGTGAATTCTTAATTAGGATGAAACTTTATATAAAATTTCATGTTCATTAGTATTCTTTATATAAAACGTTCATCCTAATTAGCAATTCAATGAGAAAGCTGAAACATCAATAGAAATTCCATTGTCTCAATCATTAACCCCGTTTCCCCCTGGGACAAAATTAAAATCGCTCCGCGAGCTTTTAGAATGATGAGATTTTATCAGGTATAAAGGAGCATGCACGTGACTGATTTGCTTCATCTGATTGGATAACATGCTCATTAATTATTCATGAGTTTTTGAATTGTCCATAAAATAAACGAAAAATTACACGGTGGTTTGAATATATGAAGTTTATCCTCTCGAGTCGAAAACATTTCACTCGTTTGCTGCGCTCACTCGTGAAATGTTTCTACTCTCGAGGATAAACTTCACATCTTCTCACCACCGTGTAATATCCTCTATACAAATCACTAAATGGGGTCCCCTTCGTAGACCTACTAAACTATAGGACGTCTTTATGTCTACTTAGGTCAGAATCTAATGAGCTTCTGGTGCAACCGAGGGCGCGTATGAAGACTTATGGTGATATGGCATTTTCTGTGTGTGCCCCGAGTGTTTGGAATGATCTTCCTTTTAGCATTCGTAAATCGAACATTGTTTAGTCTTTTATGAAATCGCTCAAGACATATCTTTTTTCTAAGTTTGTTGAGCGCAAGTCTTGATTGTTGTGATATATTTTTATTATTGCATTGCCATGATTTGTTAGATTTTTATTGCTTATTGTATATATTTTAGTAGTTATTGTAAAGCGCCATACACACTATGTATAACTCGCGCGGTCACAACACGAAAAAGAGGCCGGTAGGTCCTCTGGAATGTTGAAGTTGAAATACTAGCAGGAGGTGTGAAACGTATTGAACATGATATTGTTTAGTTGAAAAATGTTTCTTTATAGTACAACCAGCCAGGCGCATAGCAAATTAACAGCATTGTTTCACTGAACATTCGTTCAGTGCATTTCACAATCTCCCCGGGCGTTTCAATTTCAACATTCCAGAGGACCGCTACCGGCCTCGTTGACATGCTAGTTACCAGGACTTATGCATAGGTCTATGGTCATGGACGCGCCTCTATAAATTGAATTATTATTATTCTTACTATTACGCCGTGACTATATCCTAAGCCAATCACAGGACATGTTTTATCGAATTCGATATGGTACAAAGCCTACGATTGGTCACTTTGTTTCATTGCATTCCATAGGGCGCAAACTGAAAAATAAAAATGGCGACCGAGGGGACAGTTTTCCGAAGGCTTCTAAAACACACGATCTGGCTGAAATTTTGGCCTTACTCGAACAGGATACGAGAATAGCAGTGTTGAGGGTTCTTCTACACATAACGACTTCTTCATTGAACAATCCAGACTAGTCCAGACTAGAAAAAAAGAAACTCTTTTGAGACTAGATTCTAGAATATGGAATTCCTTGTTACCTACCATTCGTGATACACCAAATTAAAAAATAAATAAAAATAAATCACAGACTTTTTGACCTTCTTTTCAAAGGCAAGAGACCATAGGTGATGGTCTCTTGTCAAAGGTGATGACTATCTTGATGTCTTTTAGATTATTAGTAATTTAAAGAAATGTATATAAAATTATATTAAACTCCTTATTCCTTGTTCTTCATACTAAATCTAACAATTACATTATCACTATTGTATTTTTCCTTTCCGACTTATTTACTTATTATATTGTTACCCCTTCTCTCTTTCTTTTTCAATACTTTTATATCACAGTCAGTTCTGTGCTATACCTATGTAAGTTCCTTATATGTATCTTTTCTTCCTCTGCCTCGATTAGCTTGCCTATTTGCGGGTGCATGGAAGTTTGTATATATGTATTTTTTATAAATTGTTGTAATTGTAATCGGAAATCGGCCGTCAGCTATACGCAATTCGAGCTAAATATTGCGGTAAGAATTCAGTCACAGTAAACACGTGCACGTGGTTGTCATTTAGTGACTCGAAAGGCATTGAAATCACGTTACATTTGTTTGAAACCTTTCTTATTGGCTCAAGAACATGTTTGGATATATCCTTGAGAATATATTTGGAGGATATAATTGTTTTCTCAGCTTGGACCGGGCAAGCAAATTATTAAGGGACGCGGTGAAGCGTACTTGGTGAATTTATGATTTATGCCGAGTCATTTGTTGATATTTTTGGATAGAATCCTGCTCTATAAATGAAACTCTACGTTATATATTATGTTATGTATACTTTTGAGATTATATAATTGGCCTTTCGAGTTTTTATATCTAAAATTATTATTTTACTTACAACTTACATTTATTTTATTATATACATACTGATATTAACTCACTAGGAACCCGCGAAGTAAATTTTCGTTCGCAAACCGGTGTTAACCAGTCACTGATGGCGCGTAGTAGTAGCTGCTATCGTTTTTTTGTCACACGTGAGAAAAGCCTCTACTTCTAAAATAACTCCGTCCAGTTAGAAGTCGCGTATCATGTTTCTTCACTTGTGAGAAATAACTAGTTTTTTTTCATTCAAGACCGATTGCCAGAGTTTTGTGAACGAAGAACGTCGCTGTAAGCTGAAGTTTTCAGCGGGAAAAAAAGGACCGAAGAGATTGTAGGGTACTAGGGTGCCCGAGACCCCCCACACCCCCCCCCCCCCCCCCCTCCCCCCAAAAAAATCAAAATCATTGCACACAGAAGATGACATTTGGTATTGGTCATCGCTTTGAAGTAAATGTGATTTTATTTGAGAGAGATAATAACTTCAGTCGCATTACAAGTTTATATTATGGCTTACCTGTTGATACCGGAACTATACGAAGGAGAATTCTCTGCTTTCGTTTTGACCGCTCCAAAATCTCTCCTACTGCAGCTCCCGCCATTACAAAGGTCACACAAGAAAAAATAGCAAGAAATGAAATTTTAACAGCGATTTGTAACACTCTAAACTCGAAAAACCTCGATAATCTATACATCGATACACTGGAAATTTATTCTCCTCTCTGACTTCAGCGGTAGAAAGTCAGTTTATACATTCGTATTCAAGCTAAATACAGTGTTCCTCTGCTTGGTCGTCCATACTCAAGCATGTTAAGGCCTGGTTCATTTAACAGAAAATAGATATACGCTAAATAATGTTTTCTGACAGAAATAACAGTTTAAACAAAATCTAATTACATCATAATACTAATATCCACTTCCTTAAATTTGTTAAGTGGATGGTTGTCGTATCACGTGATCGATGACGTCATAATTATATATGATCGTTTAAGTGAAATGCGGCTGCGACGATAACATATGAATATAAAGTAACCCTGCCAAAAACATTACTCCCCCGCAGTGTTTCAGACCACGCTTAGAAAACACGACTATCATGTATTGAGGATGCAAAAAGTCAGGTGACCTATTTTGCATATTTTCGCCTTAATTACTCGTTAACGAAACATTGTAGTCATCTTTTCTAAGCTGATATAGGTAAAGGGCTCCAGCCTTAACTAAACACATCCACTCATCATCCTAGCTGTTTTAAACTCGGAGCCGCGTTTTTGATTTACTGATTTCGTGTTCTAAGTCACGTGACAGACCACAAACCACTTAAGGTAGTCAAGAATAGCTATATCTATTATCGTAAGAAACTTGGTGTACTTACCACACTCGGCTGTGCTGAAATAAGGAAAACAGTTTTTACCCGAAATTTGACCCCTGAACCAGGCCTTACATGCTTGAGTAAACGACTCGCGAAAGCAAATTCAAATTTGTTCAGTCAAAATCTTAACACAATCACTCCAAACAGTTACCAGTTGCAGATTAGATGTTACTTAACTTTGATTTGAAGGTAGAATTTTTTTTATTTTTTATACATCACTTTAATTGTTTTAGAAGGCAAAATAGCTCCCAAAACCATGTGTTTTTGAGTGAGATGACTGGGACGATACCGGAAGTGAGTCACCGGATTTCGATATGTAGGCTTTTGTACGCAATAACTTTGATATGAAAAAGGGAAATCCTAGAATCCAGGACATTCAATTGGATTATTCCAGAGACTAGTATCTTGGCGTTGGCCAAACGATCGCGGGCTCTGGGAACGAGAATGTCCAAAATCCTATTTTTCCTCTCGCATGCGTAGTAAGAAACAAATAGGGTCTGGGTATGAAATTAGGTAGTAGCCAATCATATTGCCATAATAATCATATACGTGAACAAATTTCTGATTGGCTAAGAGCAGTGCTGGTCAAGCGTAACGCCAGTGCAAAATTATGTGCCAATTACACTTTTCACAAAGTATCTCAAAATATATATTTTTGCATAGATTATTACGTAAATGTACTCTAGAATTGCATAACCGTATTTCTGGCATATATTTGATAATGAAAGCATAAGAAAGAGAAGGAAGACGACAGATAATCCCATGTGATTTGAGTGAAAAGTTTTCAATTTTAGTTCGCGCGCGCTGCTTCCACCAACATTAATTGATCGCGCCATTTTCGAACAACTGGCGCGCACTCACGACTGACTAATGTGTCGCTTTTGGTTTGAGCGCACGTTTGAATAAGCTAAGCAAAAGTAAAGCTTATTTGTTATTTCTTTCCATGAGTTTGATTAACAAGTAATCATCCAGTTGCTCATTCAATTTGGAATTAATTCACACTCGTGTGTTTTTCAAAGAGCTCAAATTGTGTTCGCTCCACGGGCTCACGCAATTTTGCTTTTGAAAACACACTCGTTCGAATTAATCGCAAATTGAACGAGAAGCCGTATGATTACCTATACTTATAGTTCTATTGTTGTAAGCCTTCCAAAAATTTTGTCAACTAAATTCATTCGACGATTTGTTTACTTTTTCAAAAAAAAATCGTTCGCGCATGTGTAGTAAGCGCATTTGGAATATGTGGGATCCCTAAGGTAACATTAATTAATCAATTGTTTCGTCACCAACAATGCAAACGAAATGCAGTTTTCTCACAGGTCGCATCGATGGACTCATGGAGTATTTTCGTGTAGCACTGATTCCTGAATAAAGACATGAAACGTCGAACATACTTTCAAGAGGATGCTAAAACATAGAAATGGTAAGTAGGAAAACTAAATGACCTTTTTCAGGAAGGCGAACATGTCGTTGTACTGGACGGCAAAAATATCTGACTTCATATCTAAAGGCATTTGTACGAGATCGATAGTGTTATTAGCAAAACCTGTTTGTAAATGCTATTTTCCACCTCCAATCGATTGTTGATCTTTCTAACGGTAGCGTTTTGAAGTTTATTTGCCGTCCAATAAAGCCTTTTCCATGGGATCACCGCGAGCTCAATTCATTGGTTACGTTATTGAAGTGAAGTGACATATCAGCACGTGACCGTTTCCAGTAAAGCCTTTCTGATGTGATCACGAGCGCAATTCATTGGTTGCTGAAGTGATGTTTATATCAGCACGTGACTGTTTCCCGCACCAAGCCCAATCAATGCACACATATTGTGTAGGGATGTGTGAGTTCGGAGGCCAGACTAAACACTACTGGCACTGCAATCGATGTTTTGGACGTTTGTTATGCACTAATAAAACCGTCCACAACCTTTCGGGTTTGTTTACAAAGCTTTGACTGTATGAAAATTTGAGAAAATGAATTATTCATGATCCAAATTGCGGGGTGTTCTATAATTTTTGCGAAACAGATATTCCGTGTTTGCACAGGCTCATGCAAACCGAGGTAAGTTTGGGAGAATTCGAGAACAGAACGAACACGAGACCGCTGGTCTATTACAGCTCTCATAATTATAATATATTTTTCGAATTTCTGAAAACTTTTGTGATGTTTACATCGACCAAGACTCTTGATTTTTGATGTCGAGTACATAGGAATAGTTAATCATTTTGCTTAGACTGCTGTTGGGTGTGTATGCCATTTTGACCGATCATTATTCTATTTTATAATTATACCATTACTGTGCGACCTAACGATATTAGCTTTTAGTTATATATATATTAGGTGATCAGTACTTTTTTGTATGTTTATTTTTGTCATCAAACTTGTAATTCTTAATAGTAGACACACAAAAATCACTTCTTCTTCTTCTTGTTCACAGGAAACCATACCAAACTAGATTTGCAAAGACAGAGAACAAATATTGAAAATCTTTTAAACTGTTAATGGTTACTAAGCAACCTGCCATTCCTCTCTTAGGTAAACCCGTTTCGCAGCCCTAAAGGAAAGGTAAGTATCCCTTCTCCTACCGAGAACTCAGCTGTTGCTGCAGTGCGCAGGTTCTTCTCATCATTATGGCTGATGTTGTCAGACTACTTCAATCGTACCAGCTCTAAACATAACAACACAGGTAAGCAGTATCGAATCGAACTGTCTGAACTGCACGGCCGAATAGCTCTGACTGGTAGTAGAAAGCCGGTCACGAATGCGAGAGGTCGGGGGTTCGAATCCCGACCGCGTCCTTGGGCAAGGACGTAAAACCGTACCGTTGGCCTTGTCTCCAAACGCTTTCTTTCTAACAATTGGGGACGTTAAAGAACCTGCTGTACTCTTCGCATAAGTGTAATGGTTGTCACCCGATTCAGCAGCCCGTGTTCTCCTCTGTACCACGGCCCTCGGTGTGATGCAAATAGCATTACTGAGTATTCATATGGAAGTAGAAGTAGCGATGTGCCACTAAACTATTTTCATGTACGTATAACGATGCAGAATTGCGTGAAATTCTATTGCGCAGGGTTTGGGATTGCATACACTCGAGCTGTACAAAAACGGACGATTTGGCCATTGTAGAACGTTTGTATTCTTGAGCATAAATGCGTACCTTCCTACCGTGCCTATTGCTGGCTTTCACGTGACGTCATAGCCGCCATGTTGATGCCCTTAAACAATAGATTCCTCGTTAGGCTCTTTTGTTGGGGCACCAACATTGGTGCCCTTTGTCATTTGAATCTCTGGGGATTGAGTTAAAACCAGCAATAGGCCATTTTGACGATGTTGCGCACGCATTGAAAACAAAAGCATGTAGCCCGCCAAAAACCAGAATGTGGCCCGCCAAAACTCAATGTTGCATGATACTCTTTTGTTTTCTTGATTGCATGTATGTTGTTCTCAATGCGCGCGCAACATCGTCAAAATTGCCTATTGCTCGTCATCATTTCATATCCAAAACTTCAGCGGTCATTATATTCGTGACACATTTCGTAACCAAAAGTACTAAATAGTACTAATTAAGCAATAGAAAACAAAGGATTTAAGTAATGGTCCGCGCAAGAGGTAGGCATATGTTATGCATGGAATGTAAAAAAGGTGTAAATTGTGGTATTGTTTCAATCTTCCACCTCATTGGCTTAGACATTAAAATATATCGAAACTTGAAGAAGAATATTATTTTTTCTCATTTTGTAAACAGATTTGAATTGCATCTAGTGAAAACTCTCATAACTTTCATTATGACGAACTTTCAGTATGGGGAACATTTTAAAATTGAACGTTTTCTTGGTTATTGTTTTGTACTCTTCTGATTGGACAAAATGCTTTCACACAAAATAACTGTACTTTAAAATGCATTTTTAGTGGATTTAATTTCAGAAATTTATGACTTAAGCTTTGATGAGTTGTCAGTATGAAAAACAGAAAATACTAAAGTGGGGAAAGCAAATTGCACCTGAACAATAGAATTGTGCCTACCTCTTGCACGGCCAGTTACTTAATAGTGTTATACTTAGCGCTATAATAATTTAGTGTAAAACTTGTTTCACGGATAAAACGCTGACTGCTCTCTTACTACGTCAGTTTAATAACACCATTACTGAGATCGGGTAGAATAGAAAACTCTTTCCCTAAGTTCTTTCAAGCTCAACCAACGATTTATTTCGGATTTTTAACCAATAAACTATTAACTAAAGGTATAATTAAAAGCCAAGATATACCAACAAACTCAATTCACATATGGCGCCACGTCCTGGGATCGAACCCACACCGCGGCAAAACGTCACGCGCATGCGTATTTGCTATTTCTTGTCGGCGCGCGGCCGCCCCCAGTTTCCCGCTAAAACTGAAATGAAACAACAAGCACATACCCGTGATTTTAAAATTTCTGCTTAAAAGCATCCATTTGTGAACTGTTTTGTCAAAAAATAAGAAAACTACTTAAAAGAAAAGCCTAAGACTTTAACAGGTTGAAGTTTTCTTAATTTGTAATTCACTGTGAGTTTACTAAGTTATAAAATTATTTACTAAAAAAGTTGAAACCCTCGGTAATTTGTATTTGATAGCAGAGCCTTCGTTCTTTTCGCCAGCGGAGCATACCGTTTTGCCGCGGTGTGGATCGAACCTGGGTCACAGTGCATGATGAGAGGCGAAGGGCTTAACCACTGCGCCACCCCGGCTCCCCTATAGATTAGTGCTTTCATAAATATCACAAAAATAGAACTAGATTTATTTGAATGTTTCTGTTACATTTTAAATGTGGGATATTTGTGTGCTAATTGACTCTTCTTGATATTTTGCGCATATAATTAGCTACTCGAAAACGAGGCTATCCCCGCATCGTTGCTTAGCTTAAAAGCAAAATGGCGTCGCGGACGGAACATTGCAGTGTTCCTCTATGCATAGGAGGCAAAAGGATAAATCCTGAATTGTCCTTTCGAACTAGGATGCACGTTGCAGCATCCTCGATGCGGGAATAGCCTCGTTTTCGAGTAGTGAATTAGATATGCGCATAAATATTAAGAAGAGTGCATACTAGCATGCAAACTGTTTACAACAACACAGAAAGAACAGCGTCGTTGTGTTAAGGTAAATTTACATCCTTGTAAACAAAGTCATTTTTTTATTAATCAAACTCATTAATAATTTTTTTAACAAAATAAATGACTGTTTTTAAATGTGATATTGCTGGGTTGCATGTGACGTCATGGCCGCCATGTTGGATGACAATAACAAAAGATTCCTCGTTAGCTTCTCTTGTTAGTTCATCCAACATGGCGGCCACGTCTTTGTTATTTGAATCTCTGGGGATTGGGTTGCAACCTACCAATGGATACGGTCGCATTCATTGACATAAACTTTTGCTTCAATTTTCTCAGATACAGAATTCGTGTCCGTGCTTTATCGGATTTAACAAAATCTCGCTTTCAGCTATAAATCCGATTTCTGGGAAACTCCCCACCCACCCCTACCTTGGATATGCATCGTTCTATTAATGATTAGCCATTAAAGGTTTAGAGTGAAGTGTGGGGGAGGGGTGGGGGTTAGGTTAGGGTTACGTCCCTACCCACCCCTCCCTTGGATATGCATCGTTCTATTAATGATTAACCATTAAAGGTTAGGGTGAAGTGTGGGGGAGGGGTGGGGGTTTAGGGTTAGGTTAGGGTTACGTCCCTACCCACCCCTCCCTTGGATATGCATCGTTCTATTAATGATTAGCCATTAAAGGTTTAGAGTGAAGTGTGGGGGAGGGGTGGGGGTTAGGTTAGGGTTAGGTCTCTACCCACCCCTCCCTTGGATATGCATCGTTCTATTAATGATTAGCCATTAAAGGTTTAGAGTGAAGTGTGGGGGAGGGGTGGGGGTTAGGTTAGGGTTAGGTCTCTACCCACCCCTCCCTTGGATATGCATCGTTCTATTAATGATTAGCCATTAAAGGTTTAGAGTGAAGTGTGGGGGAGGGGTGGGGGTTAGGTTAGGGTTAGGTCTCTACCCACCCCTCCCTTGGATATGCATCGTTCTATTAATGATTAGCCATTAAAGGTTTAGAGTGAAGTGTGGGGGAGGGGTGGGGGTTAGGTTAGGGTTAGGTCTCTACCCACCCCTCCCTTGGATATGCATCGTTCTATTAATGATTAGCCATTAAAGGTTTAGAGTGAAGTGTGGGGGAGGGGTGGGGGTTAGGTTAGGGTTAGGTCTCTACCCACCCCTCCCTTGGATATGCATCGTTCTATTAATGATTAGCCATTAAAGGTTTAGAGTGAAGTGTGGGGGAGGGGTGGGGGTTAGGTTAGGGTTAGGTCTCTACCCACCCCTCCCTTGGATATGCATCGTTCTATTAATGATTAGCCATTAAAGGTTTAGAGTGAAGTGTGGGGGAGGGGTAGGGGTTTCCCAGAAACCGGGATTGATCCCCGTGTTATATCGGATTAATAGCTGAGAGCGAGATTTTTTAAATCCGAAGAATGGAATGTTTATTGTTTTAATCTTTTCAACCCAATCCTTGCTTCAAAATATTCAGATACACTTACAAACCAGTCGAGCTCCCAATTCCTCTGCTGTAGCGAGAGAATGATGATCTATGAACCCGATGGACACGATGCTTGTGAATTATGGAACAGGAAATGTTCGACCCGATCCTTTGTCATGCTACAGGAATACACGATTCCAGTGTACCAAGGTGAGATATCACGGCATATCTCACAGTTGATTAAAGGAATTATATTTTTTGCATGGAATACTATGCTTGGGTTCCCTGTGGTCGGATTTGGTGTAACGATTGTGGACCGTGGACGTACATTAAACATCGGAACCCTTCGGGAATTTCCGGAAATCCCGAGTATGTTAATCTTGAAAACCGAGTGTTCTGCTTGGCAAGTCGATTGTCAGAAGCCATTCACGCGCTCCCATTAGATTGTTAGTCTCATTACGTCATAATACTGAAGGTATTTAATAGAATGCATATAATATCATACTTGTGCGCGGATAGCAAACATACCTGAACTATGACATAATGACCAGACTATCCAATCAGAGCACTTTCCGATAATTAACTGACCAATTGCAATCTGAACACTCGGTTTGCGAAGTAACATACTCGGGATTTCCGGAAATATTGTTAACATATACACGAAATTGAGTACCTTAATGCACTCAATCAAAAGCCTCATGAAGTTCGATTCCCCGCATTTTGCACTGTTCAGCAAGTAGCACAGGGAGATTGGAGAGAACGGAGACCGAACTCTTATGCTAACGAGCTGCAACCTTGTTTCGTACCGGTGATAATTACATTGGCTGCAGTGTGAAACGTGTAATTTTTAATGTGGGTCAGAAACATCAAAGCATAGACCCATTCGAAAAATGGCGTCCAATTTAAAAAGCTATTGTCCTGGTAACGTGAACACGAGGCTAGTCAGTCCACACAAAAGCTTTTGAACGTGTAAGCGAGGCTAGTCAGTCCTAAACAATAGTTAGTTAAATAGGACGCCATTTTTCGAATGGGTCTATAATGGAACATCAAAGAACCAACGATGATTTTAAACCACACGGCCGGTACAAACTTTCGCGGCTAGCCATTTTACCTGCTCAGTGTGGGTGAAAGCAAACATGTTGAGCCTTTTTGTCAACTAATTTCTAATTCTAACCGAAGCGATCGATGCAAACTACATGAATTAGACAGTTACACGCGTAAAAGATCAATGATTTCAAAACACACGTTCGCTACATATTCCGCCGCTTTAGTAACCTGCGATCAGGCTCTCTTTTCCACTAAATAAATAAATAAAAGAAGGGAGAGAGGAAAAGGAGAGCCTGTTACAAATGCTTGCCGAGTCGTTTTCCGCCCTCTGTCAAGAATCATGTCACGAATTTTGCGTGAGCCGCCCAAGACAATCAAACTGTAATTCAACTGCGTGCGCCAGAAGTCGCACTTTTTAATGTACGAACCAATCAGAATACCGCAATTGTTTTTCGACCAATCAGGAAAAAAGACCAGATTTTGGTCTGTTTACACGCGCTTCGACAAATATTTGTATCAGGTAGTCCTCCATTCCCTTCTCTCCCTTCTCCGCACGCGCTGTGAATTCGTAGGAAAGGATGGCATGATTGCAGGTTACCGCTTTAGTAGAGAGAACATAATTCGTGCATAAGTTCAACCAGTTTGCGACTTTACCCGTTCCGCCGGAGTGAAAAAGTAAGTATGTTGAAATTTGTTGTCAACATTTCTACCCGAAGCGATCGACGCAGAACTAAATAAAGTAGACCGTTACACATGTGAAAGAAAGAGGTCCTCTAAGATAGAAAACTTGCACGATCACATGAGAAGAAGAGTAGGAGATTAGAATCAAAGGGTCAATCATCATACCTGTGACTTTTCTCTTCAGGTAGCACCACAGGCACAGAAACAAAGGAACCGATTATCACGAGAGTAAAACAAGGATTGCTTTGTGCTCTATCAGATGTTGACAAATCATAACCGATTAAGCTATTATTTCATTAGCATAAGAGTTGCGTCTCCATTCCTTCCACCTCCGTGGTAGCACGTAATACTTCGCCTAATTAGATAAAAGTATTTTTCGTGAAGATTGACTTGAGGAAATATCATAGTATAATCTTGTATAACGAAAAGCTAACTATTTTAATTCGTGTTCCAGGACCTACGAAAGACTTCAATCAGCCTGGGATTGATGAGTATGTACATAATTGTCACAGCGACACGTTGTTGTGCGAAGAGCAAAAAGAGCTTGTTGATGAACCCTGCTCATCCTTTGGAGTTAAATTTATCTCAGACGTGATCGCAACGAAGTCACATTCATGGGCGGGAATCACTCCTAGAGAATTCCAATCCATTCACAACATCATCCCAACAGAAGATTCATCTAGCGAGGAAATCCTTGCACCTTCATTGTCCCAACTCAAAATAACAGAAGAAGACACTCGCGCAATGAACCTGTCTTATTCAACCGAGAAGGAAATGGATTGTACACAATACACATCACAAAGGGATCGATCTGATTCAGGATTCTCTGAAGAGGTCAAGTTCCATCCATGTCCTTCTAACTGTAGTTTATTTTCCAGCGATAGCTGGAAAACTTTGTGTAATGCGATGGAGGCACCAAGTGACCATAGCTGTGTATCCAGGTCTTTTGAAATAGTTCCATCTGTGGAATCCATGGATGACCCTAAAGAAGATCCGCGTGATGTACTTTCTTCTCTGGCTTCTTCTCAGTACCGTGACATTGAACGTATCTCGAAGTTACGAAACATAAGGTGTGAAGATGGAATATATTCTGGGATTGCTGTCAACAGCCCCTACAGATACAAGTATTCCACAACTGTTTGAAACTTGTATTTTACATGTATCCAATGTTGACGTATCGCCTGTTTAAAACAGTCTAATCGTTACTTCTATTTATCAAGTTTTCAAACTATGGTCGTGTTTCTTACTATGCTTGTTGCGTCTTCTATCACGACAAAGGTAATTTGCAAACTGATGTATTAAAGTTTCCATGGTAATATTTTCTGGCTTGCAGTTGCTGACTACGTTCAAATATTACTCCAGTTGTCTCTTCAGAATGTTTTTTTATTTCTTTCATAATCTCGAATACCATGTTAACCTAAGTTACTTAGAAATACTACTACAAGCGCACTTATAGGTTCTTCGTGAGTGTTACGTTTGTATATACATTGAAATAAAGCCTTGATTCTGATACTTCTACTTCAAGCAAAGGGTTATTTACTTGATAAAGTTAAAAGCATTTCTTCTTATAGATATCAAACCATTATGGGAAGAGGATAATTGTCTAGATCAAAGTCTGAGGCTGATAACACGTACCTTGTTCTTGAAAATTTCCGATATCATTCGAAATGCGAAACCATTTTGGAATTTGGTTTCTGCTCTCATTTCTCCTGGTGAATAGTGATTTCAACCAAACAACATAGGCCTGTAGTTTTTTATGGCTAACATTTTGGTGGAAACCCCATATCGCTACGACGTTCCCGTTTCTACTGTAAAAATGCGGTAGAAACCGTAGTTTCTACCGTAAAAATACGGTCTAGAGTGCGGAAGGTCGGCTGTTCGAATCCCGGCCGCGTCCTTGGGCAGGGACGTTTACAAGCCGTTGGCCTTGTCTCCTTCTACTTCTAATCAGTATTTGAAGGGCACGTGAAAGAACCTGTTGTACTACTCGGAAAAGAGTAGGGGATTGTCACCCAGTACAGCAGCCTTGCCATTGCACTAACCACACACTCAACGTGGCAACTACTAGCGCCGTAAAGCAGTCCGAAATAATCAACTGTCGGGATATGTCAGTAATATGTAAAGCGCCATGAAACAGTGGTGATATGGCGCTATATAAATATGGCCATTATTATTAAAAATGCATCACCCTTTTGTTTTGGCCGATTGAGGCCTGGGACACAGTTTAACTTTTTATGAAAAAAATTCTCATCTATCAATTTTCAGAACTTGAAATCTTAACAACTAATTAGGTTTGTCATGACCGACATACCAACCAGGTTTTGCTATCACAAACGATTCGATACAAGTAACAAGGACAGTGGAGGTCGATCGAATTTCGATAATCTTCAATTTGGTGCAAACCTCATCTCGCTACAACCCTGATATGGCTTTGTATATGTCATTATTTTATTTAATCATATTTATACACGGTAGTCGACATTCAACATAGTTGGTTTTCAGACGAGCCGTGTGGCTAAAAAGTGTAAAATAAAATAACACATGCAGTGGTCACTAACTATTACAAAATTTACATAATTACTGAATATATATCTAGCTATAATGGAACATGGTAATCTTATAAAATACTATGGATACATTGGCTACTTACTATCTACTTTATATAAACGTTCTTGTTACTAAATACTATACAAACTATTTATAAATACTTTATTTATAATTAATTTATTTATAATTGATGTTTAAATAAATTAATTATAAATAAAGTATTTATAAATAGTTTGTATAGTATTTCACCAGAGGGAACCCAACCAGCAAAATGCTCGTAATTCCTAACGCTCATCATAGCAATAATACAGTCACTAACAAAATTATAATTAATTAATGTTTGTATGCAGCGAATAAGTATAGGAATAAAAATAAAAATCTCAGTTACGTACATTTTCGAGTTAGCCCTGAACTTCAATTGTGCGGGTAATACGGCCATTTTGGAATTGTCATTAGGCCAAAAAACAAGGATAGGATCTGTGACCTAGTACCAACTAAAATTATTGTTTCTTGACTCACTTCAAACCTTTTTAACTCACGAGAGTGCTCTTGTGATGATCGATCAAATTACGGTTTCTTCCGCGACAAATGCGAAATCGCGCATTTACGTCAGTATCGGGGGTGGGTAAACACAAGTTGCAGCGACTTTGAAACTTTAATATAGATATGCAAATAATGAATAAATCGTATATATCAATTGCTACCAATATCACTTGTTTTCAGGATGTTTGGCGTGCTGTTTGACAGATCGAGTGAGCGATATGATTTCCCGTATTCCAATTCGCGTGTCTACGAGTTAACAAGGCAGTAAACTAGGTCGCTCGATGAAAACCTTGCCTGTACTTTTAGTGGTAGTTTCGTTCTTTAAGCTTCTATTGAGATTTGCACTGACATTTTTCCCGCTACAAAATTGTGTGCTATAATATTTTGATCTCAACTGTTCTGCTCTTTAATTTATTTCGTAAACACATGCACGCTCTTTTCACTTCACTCGACTATGATTGAATATAAGTCTCAAACTATTCATAGCGAAATATAGGGACACGAAGATATTTTATGACATATAATTAGTTGGTTAAACGGTATACGACGGTATTATGAAACCATGGGTTAAAGTTATAGATGAGTTTGCGTTATTTATCGTTGGATCAAATATATCACTACTTCGAGCAACGCAATTTTACCCAGGTGTAGATATTACCCTTGGATTGGCGAATTTAACGCTGGGGTAGCGCTTATCCTTGCTTCAAATAACCGGGTCCTGAGAAATAACAAGACTTACTCCAAAGACACTTGACTGTAGCTTGAGCCGTTAATTTATTGGTACAGCTGAATGTTTCATGTCATGCCCAAATATAGACTTGGCGAGGGGAAGAGTTTGGGGTTAGAGGTATTCTTCATCATAGAGGAGCAAAATAAATTTCGGCCTTTAAATTAAAAATGTTTAGAGTAAATTATTTCACAGAACAGGAATATAAATTTCAATTTTTATTTCACGGGGTAAGGAGTCTGGTGCCAAGAGCGTTTCCATGACAACATCATGATGTGCATAATGATGTGTATTTTCCTTAGTACCATACATGTGCAAAGTTTCAATTGTTTTCACTGACTATTTACAGATAATTCTTCATTTTATGGTTACTATGACGTCATATAACATCTTATTTGCATATTGTACAAACCCGAATATTTAACAATTATTCACCGAACTGTAGGTGAATAGTGGTAGATATTTACAGAGCCGCTTGATTTAGTATATACCACACTGCAGGTGAATAGCTAGCACCAAATAGTTATTTTATTTTCAGTAAAATGGACAAAAACTCGCGTGAGGTGATTGCTGCTTCGCTTGGAGGTGAATAAAAAATCTTATTCGCTGTTTCAGTGGCCAATCAGAGAGCGCGAAAAGTGATATTCACTGGTGTGGTATGTACTAAATATATATATATATATATATATATATATACACTGAAACAAAAAAACTCTGCCAAAGACTTATATATATCATATATATATATCCTTTATATTTCCGTCAAACTTTTTTGACAGTTGTTGCTTTGGTAGACACAAAGAAACATAATAGGCTTTGTTTTTCTTTGTCTTTGACGGTAATGAACTAATATGTTTAACCGTGAAATTCTGGCATTTTGGCCAGCAAGGTTTTGATCACACGTCAGTAGCAAGAGCAATAGCAAATTAAAATACAAACCGGTCGCTGGACGCTGTAAATCGACCCAACAAAATTACCGGTTTTTGTATTTTAATTTGCTATTGCTCTTGCTACTGACGTGTGATCAAAACCTTGCTGGCCAAAATGCCAGAATTTCACGGTTAAACATATTAGTTCATTACCGTCAAAGACAAAGAAAAACAAAGCCTATTATGTTTCTTTGTGTCTACCAAAGCAACAACTGTCAAAAAAGTTTGACGGAAATATAAAGGATATATATATATGATATATATAAGTCTTTGGCAGAGTTTTTTTGTTTCAGTGTATATATATATATATATATATATATATACAGTCAATGCCAAAACGGTTGTCCAGCAGAACATAATATAATACTATAATATCCATTGTTTTGGCCTATTGTCTTGGTCTAGACAATAGCCCAAAACAATGGATATTATAGTATTATATTATGTTCTGCTGGACAACCTTTTTGGCATTGACTGTATATATATATATATAGAGCAAGATGAGATATAGACAACGAATTTGCCATCCTTCCTTATTTCGAAAAGATATTCAATATGTACATGGAATTGATAGATACATTGTTTCTTTATCAACAAACAGTTCCTTGTTTTAGTTTTTTTGAATTATTTTACGAGTTCTACACCACAAGAACGCTGTGTCCTATCACAGTGTTACAGTTCTACTTTTTGTAATGAAAGTACATGGTAATTTAAATCAATTAACATGCGCAAAATCATCTGTAGAAAAAAACTCCTAATTTGCCTTATACCATCTACTGAATTTTGTATTCATCATCAAGAGGAGATTCGAGTAAGCTGTTTTTTTCTTCTCTTATATTTCCAATATTGCATCTTGCACATCGTAACCGACTATGAAGAAGAAAAATATACGAAACAGACATTACCATTCCAAGAAGGACACATCCATTGACAATCATTACAATCCAAACGTAAACCACAGCAAACGAACTCCCCAAAGCAGCAAATCTCAGTAATATAAATGACATGGATAACACCAACAGCACAAGTGATTCAAACACATTCTCGAAGGGAAAACTTTGACTGGATGCCTTGTAAGGCAGCAACCGAAGCTGAATCGCTGCTGCCCCAGTAAGAATGAGCCAAACTACTGAGGTTTGTAGAGAAGAGGAAGAAGAAAGAACGGACAATGCAAAGGCAAGAGACAGACGACGAAGAAGTACTAACATCTCAAAATAGAGCTGGTACTTTGGTTTGTAAGGCAAGTAGACCGAACCCAGCCATGAATCCATCTCATTTTTTTCTTCTACACTCATGGAATTCCTTTTCCTGTAGAAAACAAACATCAGAGGTGTGAAAAGAACTAAAGGTACACCAATCACATAGAACACAACAGAGAACCAGCCCAAGATAGTAAGTATGTGATAGGTGTGACTAGTGCATTCTATCCATGGAGTGTGAGGCATGTACAGAACACTGCGGTCACTATGACATGGACGAAGTACCGAGAGTGTGGCCTCGACGATGGGAAAATAAGTGAAGTTCAGGCAAGACATGGTCAACTGGCGACATGTGAAGTGAATCTGCCTCATACGACTCTCTTGAGGCTTAAACCTCTGGTAGATCAACGAGGTCACAAAGTACAGGCCTATCATTATCATACATGTAATTGGGAGAAGAAGCAGGAATGTAAACTTACCAGTAGGGCTAAACAGAAATGACATATCACAGGAAAGTGAAGGAAAGTACAAATTCCAGAAACTGCTGATGTAGTGTTGAGCGGCAAGAACTTGTCGGGGCCACACATCTACTGTGGACACCATGGAATCGACGGTCTGAATGTAAAATACAGCGATTTTGATGAGAGAATGAGCAGCTTTGCCTCTACTGGTCATACACAATACAAAAACAAGAACATCAAACTTGAACACCCAGGCCGGCATGAATTCTAATAAAGTGAAGGTAAACATCAACATAAACTCTACCGCAACAACAACAAAGGCAGCTTCGGGTCGAGCCTTGAAGTAGAAGAATGACCAAAGTAAAACAAGAATAGTGATGGCTAAAACAGGAACAAAAATGTAAAAACTAAAGTTGTCTTTCGTACAGGGGAAGCATAATCCACCTGTTTTGTAGAATCCCTGCTTACAACGAGAACAGAATCTGTCCGAGTTTCCCGGATGACACAGACAGGACGTGTTGCACGTAGTGTTCAGAGATGACACTTTTAGATTTAGCGAAGGGTAGGTGTCATTTTGTAACGTCTCAAGGCGACAGCTGCATTCAGCTGATGGGTTGCATGCGTTGGATACTGGACATTTAACTAGATGAGTGACCAGTAACCATCTTTCATCACCATGATGTTCGGATAAAGGTCCTGTGCTGACTTGATAACCGGTTGATGACACGTGCCCCCTGGCAAGCACTTCTTGCACAAACCGCTGTCTCCATAAAAGCCCTCATCACAGACGCAATATTTCTGTTGATAGAAAGCGGGGTCTAAGCGAACACGACCATTATTAAATGTCAACCTTGCTTGAGGACATGTGAAGTTATCTCCAAAGGGTGGTCTTGTCATTCTCAAAAAGTCCGGTTGAAGGATCCTTTTCGAAGCTCTCATGCCTTGCCGCATAAAAGGGTTACCAGAAATATCCAGGTATTGTAAAGAGAGTAAATTTTGTATTCCTCCCGGTAGACCATGTGTCAGATTATTCGAGGAGACATCTAGATAGCTCAAATACGAAACGTCTCCCAGGTAATCAGGTAGAATGCCATAAAATCTGTTTCCACTTAAATCAAAGGAAGTCACTCGCATAGCTGCCACATATATTATATTAACGAGAAAAGGACTTTGAATGTCACAGTAACTTACATTAATGACAATCAGACGTTCACCATAAGCAGCCCGGATGGAGAAAGAGTGCAAAAACGAACCAAAATCAATAGACAAGTTTCTATTTCCTGCCAAAGAAATGAAAGAAACGTTTGAACGTTTGTTGTGACTCTTGACTGGTTTTCCGCTGTTGAAGGAATAAAATAAGTTTTGTGATACATCAAACATTCGAAGTGAAGGCAGAAAAAGCAAGTTCCCGGGAATATCTCCTGTTAGCCTATTGTTAGCAACATTTAAAATATACAATGATTTCGGGTATTTCTTTGGTAAATTCCCCGAAATTTTGTTTCCAGGCAACACCAGCATCCTTAGTGCTTTCGGAAGGCGTTTCGGAATATTTCCTTTCAATTCAACACCCGATATATACAACTCTATCATTGAAGGAATCGAAAGTAAATCGTCTATGTATCCCCACATCCTACCAGGAGCATTCCTCAAATCAAGGTAAAATAGTTTATTTAACTTAGAAATGCTCCTTGGTATTTGACCAGTGAAGCTATTGCCTCCAATACACAACGGTCGCAGTTCTGTCATATTACCCAGGTCTTTTGGCAAACGCCCAGAGAGGCCTTCACTATCCAAAACGCAAGCTAAGAAATTCTGAAGGTAGCTCAACTTCACGACTGCTTCAGGAATTTCTCCAGTAAATGCTGCACTATTGAAAACGACAGTTAGTAGCTTGCTCATGTTAGCGAATAAAAAGTCGCCGATGTTTCCTCGCAAGCTTGGATTACCACCAGGACACAAGGACAATAAATTGCGCAACTTCCAGAGATTGGTAGGAAGAAAGCAATTCAAATTGTTGTAAGCCAACACAACACTTTTGACGTATGACGTGTTGTTGTGACAGGTGATTCCGTACCAATAACAGTGAGAGGTGTGGTTCGTTGGATTATCCCAGCCACTCTGATTGTACCAGTAGTGACCAGTAGTAGATGTGTAAATATCCAGTAACACTTGCTTTTCTTGTTCTGGAGTAAATGATGTGTCCAGTGTAAAAGTAGGAATCTTGTTGACTCGTTTAAGACAGTCGTAACCCTCAAGGTCCAGGAACTGTTTCAAGTCTGAAAAAATTAAGTCGTATGAACTTATGTAAAGTAAATTATCTATTTACATATTTCGCCTACAATAACACAAACAAAATTTTGGAAAAGAAGGATAATAACGAAATGAAATTACAGGGATTTTCACAGAGACTGGAAGAAATCCTAATGACACAAAACATAGTTAATAGAGTGGAATGGTTATGAAACCCAGCGACCTTCTTTGTTATATGTCTTTGTTAGCTTTTTTCAACCGTGACCCTGCACAAAACACAATAGAAATTCCAATGTGTTAATCAATCAGCCAATAGAAACGTGTGAGTTCAGTCGTTCAGGGGACGCTAATGAACTATGACCCTGCACAATCTTTTGTCTTGCCCCCTTCCAACATAAATCGCAGCGCCTTTGTTATCTCCTTTGAAGTTTGCCGGGTTTCATAACCATTCCACTCTATTAACTATGCACAAACTAGTTAAAAATATAATCTAGGACACACCAAGCTAAGATCAAAGTAGTATTTCTAAAGGTTCCTTTTTAAAAGAAGCAACAGATTTAGTAGTACATAATGAATCTCTAATAAAGCAGGGAGGATGTTCCAGACTATAGGCACATGAGAGTAGTAGCTATTCTGGAAAGTTAATCAGTCCTGCTTACTATAGTTGGTTTCCTAACAGAAATGTGGTTATAGCCGATGAGGTAAGCAAACATTTCAAGAGATAACACAAGCTGTTTCTTCCTCTTCCTAATGAAAGAAATGTCATTAGTAGATCGAGATATGTCGATATGCAGATCTTCGTTTGGAATATACATATGTAGTTCTTTCTGTGTTTGCGAGCGATACCCAAGTAAATCCTTCTAAAAATCTCGAAATATCTTTAAAATTTTCTTTAGAAATTAGCGTTTTTTTGTTCACTTGGGGCCTTTAAAACATCTAGGATTGTCTGCACTTCCTTCTCTCTTTCTTCATCTCTTAACTCAACCAGTTCAGCTGCGCATGCAACTTCAGCAGCCTCGACTGAGTTCGTCATTTTGAACTTACAGGCAAGGCATGCTGGGACTGCATAACTTATGGGCTAAACCGCTGACCGACATCGTCTTCGTCTGAGTAAACATTCACTAAGACTGAGACTTAATTCAGTGAATAATTGTTAAATAAACCACTTTATATCGTGCATGCATGTTATAAATATTCAAAATAACAAATACGAACGGCAGTAGTTTCATTAGCTATACATGAAAATCAGTCCTGTTTGAGATACCGCTGCACTTATGTGCTGAACTCAGTGCCAATGAGCTAACGTTAAAGCTTTACTTTGAAGATAGACAAAACACAACGGAGAAGTAATTCGTAAATATTCACCGTTCAACCTGACTTAAATACTGGAATATCAATTTTGCATTGCATGGAACAAAAAATAGTTTTGTATTGAAATATTAGTCATGATAATATATAACATAATCTGTCATACTTTTCAAAAGTTTAGTTGTAAGAATTAACTTTACTGCATGTCAGCACGTACGACAGCCCATCCGAGAAACCCCAGCTTAAATGTATGAATAACACGAATGTTAATTTTGACAGGAATCAGGTACCGCTTTTAATACTGTCATTGCACAAGAGAAAACCTAGGCTTCTGTTCTTGGATTCAAGGCAGAATTCTGAAGGCTCAGAGCCACATCAATGCCAATTCTACTAGTTTTAAAAGGAGTACACCTAGGTATTCAAGGAATCTTTTTTCCATAAACAAGCATTCTAGGTATAATATGTATCACATAGTTACTGCAACAAAGCACAATTATGAATTAATCCCAATAAATGAGCTACCAATGTCATAAGTGTTAACATTATCTGTGATCTAGTTTAATATAGTTCTGTATATGTAATTGTTTAGTATATTCGAAGTATCATACCTCCATCAAAGTAACCTAGCTATATTTGAAATATTAGCTTATCATAATTGTCTCTGGACGACAAAGCTATATGTTCATACGACGACGTCTTCGAGGTAACTGTAATTAAGATAATTATTCCCAAAATTAAAGGAGAGTGAGACCTCAGGTTCTCCATCTTGCCATCTATAAGCGGCTTGCAACTAATTCTAATGCCACTGTCTTGTTCAGTTAATCATTTATGTATTTCAAGCTTGATTGCGTTGTAAGGTCGTCCTGTTTATGTAGGTGAAACAGTGACTTCTCATTATGTAAAGTCAATGAAGACTGTATAACCAGTCAAGCATATAAGATACGGAAGTTTGATCAATAACAAACTACAACAAAAAAAATATACTTCCTAATAACTGCCAATAAGAAACTTTGAGTTAGGAATAGAATAATCGCTAAAGTAATCACACAACTTTACCTACACAGGAAATTACATGAAGTAGAAAGTTGTGTTATTGACTCTCAGGAATAAGCACAAGGGAAATGTATCTTAAATAACCCAGAAAATATCGCTTTTATTCAGACCATGTTTTGTTGACTTCTCTAATTAAAGTGTTAAGTTAATTCGTCTGAAATAGTTTTCTTTATTTCCCTACACTGGTTAGTTAGTTTTAAAATTAGAATATTTTCGCGTAATTTATATATATTTTGACAGGATATGAAAGTCAACATTAATTTCGGCCATCTTGGCTTTAAGCACATATTTCTCTTTTTTTAACTCATTGATATGCGAAGCACCCGAACGAGTTATTTTGGTCACAGGAAGCCCAATACAGAGCTTTAGATCCGACTCCTAGTACGAGTACGAAATTTGACCGTATTAAGTCTGGCACTACCATCTCGTCCTCGGCTTCGCGGTCGCTTAGATTTGCAACTTTTGATGGCAACAACAACGAGGCGACGTGGGTTTAATTAATACGAGCGGCCATGCTTAGCAAAACGTCAATAAGAGAATATTCAGTATCACTTTTTATAGATGACATCATAGAGGACGACGAATTGCTAGGCATTTACGAGGTGATTGAAGAAAAAAACCGTGTGTACCATACTGGAATTATGAAAAGCTTGACGTGGAACATGTCAGACGATGAGCTGACGATGAGCTTCCCATTCTTGCAATTCATTCAATATCTCAGCCTACGAAGCTTCAAATCACATGAAAACCGAAACTTTCTGTGATGAAATAAGAATATAGAAGCGGAACGAGAGGTATATTAGCTTAAACGTAGCCATTGTGATTAAAAAAACATTTTTAGATTTGTCCTCTCTCCGGCGTCTGTCTGTCCAAGTCCAGCTGCTTGGCGGCAATTATTTAGAGGAGAAAGGCCTGAAACCCAGTTTATATCCCAGCAAACATTGCAGGATTTAGGTTAACACAACAAGATGGCGGACAGAAAGCAATATGGTGACAAATGGTGACGTTTCTCTCCTTTCTCGTCGAGTTTTCTTCGAAAATGTAATCCTACATGGCGTCCTGGCACTAACATTATTTCGACAAAACTCAGACGTCTTTGGAAGTACTTTGGGGGAGTGTTATTGTACGTTTTATTGGCGATTTGGATACATTGAACACTGCTTTATTGATATGGAGGCGACCTTTTTTGCCTCACCAAAGACTTGTCGTACTGTTGTACCTCAAACTGTGCATGGTTTCAGCCAGATTACAGACAACAACATGGAGAACGAGTACATTTGAAGGACGAAATGGACTTCTCGGGGAAGTACTTTGCCGACGATCTGAGAGATTGTTTGTGACCTCAATACACAGCTTAAGCCGTAAGTTATTGGTCTCGAGGCGAACTAATATGAAATGAAACTTTGAAGATCTTCAAATTTGAAAAGTTTTATGTTTCTCATACATTTTCTTATACGAATCGACAGCCATTTTAGACACTGATGCGCATACATGTGCGCCGCCATCTTGTCTCATATTTCTGGCAATGAGTTTCCCATTAGTTAAGAATACAATTTATATTAGTTAATTGTATTAGAGTACGGATTTGTCTGGCGACTGTCCCACAATAAACTATACTTATGAAGTCTCTTGTCAGTGTAGTCAGAATCTAGATGATTTTTGTAGTAGTTTTATGCATTAATACACTAGATAATCACTGTTATTATTGCAAGGAAGGCAGTGTTTACCGAGTTTATTTGATTTTGCCAAATGTTACTTATTTTCACGATACAATAAGTCAGCGCTGTGTTACTGTTTTGTTCATAGAAGTATCCCGTTTATTGGTTTAAACCGGTATGAGTTGTATATTTACTCGATGTTCATATTACACTAAACACTGTTTAGAACAAACAAGGGATTTAACATAAACATCAACAAAGAGAGGACGGCGAGAGAGATTCAATCCGGTGGGTTCTTCCTATATTCGGCTGGTAGGGTGATCGTCGTATTTTTTAGGGGTTGAAATCGGCGATTTAGTATTTTTTAGCGGTTGTCTAAGCGAAATTCATTTTTCAGGGTGATTTTTAGACCATGCATGAGGTTCATTTTAGGGTGGGAAATTTTTCACGGTTTGGAATATTTTAGGGTATTTTTCGAGGTTTTCCGACGGTCGCCCCTACCCTTTTTACCTTGAAGAACCCCCGCCCCCCACCCCCCGGGGATTCAATATTGCAGGTAAACAATGAAGAGGAGTCAGAAAATTCAAATCTCGGATTCTACGAAAGGGGAGAACGAATTCGAAGGCCACATTTTAAGTCGTATATCCGTAGTTTTTGGTTTTGTTTTATAATAATAATTTAATAATAACAAGAGCCCATCTGGGCTTTCACTCGGGCCACATGAGATTGAAGATGAAATACACTTTCATTTGAAATCTCTTAGTAATAACCAAAGGGAAAAATTATTAGCTGAATTTAGCAGTCTTTTGGAGTGGCCGGTAGCGCGGTGACTTTCATAAAATTTCTCTGCTCCCCTAGTAAATATGTAATTTAATATTTTTGTTTTTCTCGTATGTTGACCTTTTAATTTAAACAGTTTAACACACTGCATTTGAGCAGGCATATATTCATTGTTTTGAACCCGAGAATTAACCGTACTACCGTACTTCATGGTCCCTTTCTTTAGTAGTGGGTTGTCGGTCAGGTAATTATAAACTCTCGTCATTTAGCACAGAAAATGTATTCTGATGAATAGGGATCGGGTTGTCGTGAAGAATCTAAAGAATTCCGTCTCTTCCGGTTTGAATTTGACTCATGTGTATGTTGCTTTTGGAGTTTCAAGGATATGTTGATCCAAAACTACAAGCTCTTGGGGTTTTTCATTGACTTGTGAACTTGCAGGCTCTGTAATTTGTTTTGTTTTCTTAGTATAACATAAAGTGTTGAACATGTTCATTTTCTCAAGCATGTCGCGCGTGACCTCTGTTTCTTCATTCGTTAAGTTCTCTACTTTCATCTGTAATCTGGGAAACTCGATCTTTTCCCATGCCTTGGCACATAACTATTCCTGTTGTGGATGATTATAAGTAAAATCCTTCGACAGCTTGTACCGTTTCCGCTAGGTCAATATCCTCGCTGGAACGAAATAACTTGATCTCAATACTCTCTGATCCAACTTACGGTAAATTTAAATCTCTGACAGTTTTTAAGAGACTCATAATATTGGTCTTGAAGTGCCTTCACCCAAAATAAGATGTTCTTCTCGGATGTTTTAAATGCAGCACAGCGAGCCGATGGCTTATAGATTCCAATATCTATTTCTTCGAATTTTAGCTTTCCGGATCCTGGCCCCTTTGCTTCAGGTCGTCGTACGTGTCGTATATAAAAGCACTGGCCATCTGGGTAAAAAACGCGGTCCTTCGGCTCCGACAATAGCGCCAGTTGCAATATCCTGAGCCTGTTGGAAGGCTTTCGCATGAGTGAAGTTAAATAAAACATTAAACTGGCTTACATTTGAGAGATGAGACTCCAAGTTACAGAGAAAGTTGCTCGCGGATTCCGCCATCTTGCTTTACTGTATTAAATTATGTATTCTTGTTATTTTGCTGAACTGCACAGAAGACCTTGAAATTACCGTTCAATAAATCTACCCTAATTTATTCCAAAGAAAGCTTTGATTTTTACCCTCGAAGAAGGGAATGAACAATCTGAAATGTCAGTACAATGTGTATACCGTCTCATTTTTCTCGGCCAATGGAAATCGAGATACAATTATGCCGGTGTACCAGCGATTTCGCCCCCCCGTGAATTCGTCCCCCGAAGGGCGAAATCGCTAGTGAATTCGCCCCCCCTTCCTCGCCCCCCTCTAGCGATTTCGCCCCCCCTCCCCTTCAACCTTTTAAAAGGTTATGAATACATGTTTTCCTTATTATTACTACTGTAATGTATTGGACGTGGAGAATAGTACGGCAAAAAGCTATCAGTAATGTGTATAAAGGCATGTAATTCAATTTTATTTTAAAATTCACGCTTCACTTTTCTTCGACAAAATTCGTTACGGTAAACGTAAAGCTACGGTAAACGCTGCAATTTTCATTCGCGCGAGCAGTGCAACAAGAAACTCGACAAGGGATTCTGCAATCTTCGTCAATCTTCGAATGATTAGTTGTTAGTATTTCTTGCCTGAAGCCAACATGTAGATGATGTAATTATCGTGGACACTTAAAGTTTTTGACAACCCGTAAATCCGCCTACTTTGAAAAGACTTTGCCGAATAAAGGAAGTGTTACCGACTCGCGTGAGAACGTCCTGAATAAACAAGCAGCAATGAACTAATCAGGATCTAAAACGGCGGGAAGTTTTAAAACTTACTTTAGCTTGTAGCGACTGGAACTCATATTTGGAAACAACTGCCAAATAGTCTGATGATTTTTTCATGCATGAAAACCATAATGAAGTTGTCGTAATTATCGTGCTATGTAAGATTTTGATAACCCGTTAATGCTCGCGTCGATCCATCTATTTCGAAAGAACTTTGAAGGAGCGTTACCGACTCGCGTGCTTTGTTCTATTTCAATTGAGCTAACGGCGCTTGTTAATTCGGTAATTAGATCAGTTCTAACTAGGAAAACCTTTCTGGATAAACAGCTTATTAACTATTGAGAAGATAAAACGGCGGTAAGTTTTGCAGTACAGTTCTAGCAGTACAATTAATTCAAATCCGGGAAGAATTTGAAATGACTTTCCGAATTAAGAAAAGGAGTGTTACCGACTCGCGTATTTTTGTAGTCAGTAGTAGTAGGGGTCTTACACTTCATTTTATTAAAAAAATACTTTAGATTTATAGATTTATTTATTTTTTATTCAGTGCGTGGACATCTACTGCCTCTATTTTCTGAGGCGGGGCGATTTCAATAAGAATTACGAGTACAATTCACTAGCGATTTCGCCCCCCCGAGGGGGGGGGGGGGGGGGGGGGCGAATTCACTGAAGGGGGGCGAATTCACTAGCGATCTCGCCCCGGGGGGGGGCGAATTCACTAGCGATCTCGCCCCGGGGGGGCGAATTCACTGGGGGGGCGAAATCGCTGTGACACCGGAACACGAATTAACGACAGTGTCCTTCCCGAGTTTTGAGGGAAGACGGACGGCTGTACACTGGCTGCTACTTTCTGGATTTATTAACAACCATCAAATGCTATCGCTACTTTCGTGGGGTCGTTAGTTTGGGAACTTTACGATAAGTAAATATAACCGGTTTAATTTCCTTTCCCTGTTACGAATCGGGGTTTCGGTAATGAGTTTCAAAGTTTTGCAGTTGAGACAAAAAACCAGCGGCCACCTTCAGTTTCAGTTTCGCGTTTAGAGCGGCTACGTGTGTCTAGAATGAGCATGTAAATCAGAGTTCTTCCTTAGCATATCTATCAGGTAATCAGCTAGGACCTCTCGAACCAATGCGGTAGTCTCTGCCACTATGAGCGATCCAAGTTATGATGTTCGATTAATCTTGAACGATATTATTTAATGAAATCCTTTGCACAGCGAAAACAGGACAGTTCCGTCACTTTTCAACGTTAATATCCTGGATGGAAACTATTTATCCTGATTAGTTACTCAGCTATTTAACTATAAACAAGCTATTAAAGTGCTAATGTTCTCTGAAGTTTCATTTTACCCAGCTTAGCTGACATGCTGTTATTCGACTCATTACACCAAACGTACATATATCAGTACGTCTGATAGTTTTATCACGGCTCGATCTGCATCGCTTACCAAAATTGTCTTTTTGCGTCACATCCATGGATCCATAGGAAAAGGTTCGAGAGACGATAGTTATTATAAGAAATGTTCCAAAACCTGTAGGGCCACGAGACCTCGAGGTCTCCATCTTGACGGATGAAGACGTTTGCAACTGATTTACGGTCTGCAGTTAATATTATGTTGTCGTATCGTAATGTCACGCTTCTTTGGACTCTAAGGTCTTCCTGTTTATACAGATGGAACAATGGAGTCTCATTTTGTATGGCGGTATTCAACGGAGTCGCTTCCAAAAATATCCGCTCCTCACACTAAACTTGGCTGGCAAACATAGGCTGTGGTTTTTAATTGGTTATCTGCTTGCAAACTCGGGTTGAATTACATCACCCCGGCCGCATGAATACACAATACAGTCATTATAGTAGACTGGTAACGATTGGTATTGGTACTGTCTTTTTAGATTGAAATATTTTGTTTTGGTGTCATTTTAAGAGATAAATAAGGCAGATCGGTTCTTCATTGTTTTCTTGTGTAAAGAGAACCGATATCGATACGCGTAATCTGACATTTGGTTTCGATCACGGTGGCCGTTAGTTTTGGTATCCAGTACTTGTGTTCGTTTGCATACTGCGCAAATCATACTCGGATACCAGCCAATATTTCTCGGTAAGTATTCTATCCACATTTTCTGATGTCAATTGAACAGCTTTTGGAACGAATTACAATTTTGTTTTTTGTATTCAACTTTTCGCTCTAAGCTAGCCGGTGTTCAAGTCGCGTGGCTACTCGCTTATGCACGCTTATGCACGGAGTCTACTACGATCATACTCGGATACGTCCGAATATTCTCGGTACGTATTCTGTCCATATATTTTCTGCTGTTAATTGAAGACAAACTACAAATTAATTCATATCATACTGATTCAATGTTTTACTCTAAGGGTACTGCCGGTATTCAGGTCGCGTGGCTTCTCACTCAACGGGACTGGACAGGCACCTGAGCGTGTCTTCTCAGTGGTTTATGAGTTCTAGAGCAGTTTTCAGTTGAGTGTAGTAAAACCAAACGCAAACTACCCACAACCAGCCAATCACAGGAGCGAGTAATCACAAGTAACTCATAAATGGCTTCCCTGTGAGCCAATGACAAACCAAAGCAAAACCCAAACCAATTTGCGTTTGGTTTTACTTTGTATTCTGATTGGTTGGTTTACTTTCTCAGCCAATAGGAGAGCTTAGTAAACGCAAAACCAAAACACTTCCGGCACTCAATTGAAATCCGCTCTATAGGTAGGCTAGTTAAAGTGCCACTACGATCATATTTTGATCTATAAAGTAGAGTTGATATATTATTATAAGTTCAAATCGTTTTTCGATACGACAAAAGGATGTCTTATTATTTTAACTCCGAATATTGAATCTGTAGACACGTCCGCCATTACTGGAGGCCGTTACCTTTGTTCATCTTTATACAAAGGGAGACACAATGATGGCGATCGGCCACACTTTTTATTCGGGAGGACAAGCTCAGTTATACTAGGACTACATCAAGTCATATTCGCCTAACTCTATTCTGGAAGTAGAAATAACGCTGTGCACTAACGATGGGAAGCAAAAAGGAAACAGCTGAGACCGACGATTTTAAAGCTCGTTGGCAGAAAGAACTGCTACAAAGCATCAGGAGGGAAATCAAAATGGAGGTTCAGCTTCTCTCTGATAACATTCAGCAGATCAAAGAGAAGAGTCAGCAGATTGAAGAATCTCAGTCTTTCCTTTCGGAAAAATATGACCAAATCTTAGATGCGCTCCAGACAACCAACTAGCAATGCAAGTAACTGATTTAGAAAAGAAACTCTACTCCCTATAATGGCTATACGGGGAGGCTCCGCCCGAAAGGGGTGCCTTTTCAGGCTGGAGGTTTATAAAAGGGTAGGGATTTTACGAGTTGAAGTATAGAAAAGGGTAGGAAAAACTGTCATTTGGGTATTTAAAAGGGCATTTCAAAATATCTCGAACAGACGCACCTAACGGCTGATTCATCCAAGTATTTTAAGGGGTCACTCAAGTGGGAAGTTTAGTAAAAGGTATATGAAAGGGTTCCCTTTTCTGCCAAAAATGGTATATAAAAGGGTAAGGGTTTGAACCTCGGGGCGGAGCCTCCCTGTATAAAACTTTCTTGAGTACCCCCCACGGGGATGAAACCCTCTACAACCACTGAGCAAGAGGCCACGTATGGAATTGACGCAAGGCTTGATGAATGCCGTATTCGCACCTTCAAAGCTGTCAACCACTTTAAGTTCGTATATATGGACGATTAACGGCAAGATCATGTTACGCGAAACTGAAACCTCGCGGTCTTATGCATTCAATACTCACGAGCAGTTTGATGAATTTCTCGATGCCGGAACCAATTCAAGGGATTAACAGAACTTTGCATACATATTTTGTAAATAATTAATTTATGAGTGCCTGTCCGAATACTCAACCCTACGGCTTACGTGTACAAGTTGGATGCGAATCTTATGTAAGTATTTTCCCATTCTATAGTTTTAATGATCCAGAATTTAATGCTGTTAATGGCACTTGGTTCAATGAATTTAATATTGATATTGATGTTTACAACTTAGTTCCCAACCCGGACAATGAAGCTGATTCAGACTTGATGCTGTCAACCCCAATATCTGAATATTATTCCATTAGCAAACTTAATAATGTTCTAAACATATCCGGATCTAAATCGTTATTTTTTCCACTGCAATATAAGAAGCTTGTCAAATAATTTTGCTCTTCTAAATGACTTATTATATTCTTTCGCCTCTAAACCGAAAATAATTGCAATAACCGAGACTAAGCTGAATGAAAGATCTGTACAGCACCCGAAATGATCCCGTGCCCCAAATGATCCCGAACCCGAAATGATCCCCAACCCGAAATGACTCCCATCAAGTATCTGAGATGATCCCGAAATAATTCTGGGAACGGACTTGGATTGGAGGGTAGAATTCCGGAATAGGCAAAAACAATTTTATACTTTCTTGAAAAGAAGACAAACAGCACAAACAAAGACAACAACAATATGACGTCATCGGTCACGTGATTCTGATGAAATTCGCTAATATCTCGTTCCAAATAAGCAATGTTTAGTACTGTTTACAGCTAGGAGTAGGAGCATTGCAAGAACATATTACTTCTAAAATAAGACTCAGTTTGTGAGAGTCAAGAAAAACGTGTTTTTACTACAGGCCAAAAAACAGTTAAAAAGTTTCCTTATTTGGAATGATTGACAGGTTAGCGGCTTTCGACAGAACAAACATTTGAGAAGCCATGTGTCGTAACACGTTTATTTCAATTGCTCTCTTCTGTGTATTTTTCTGCGTTTTCACGGTAATCGTGAGAGGAGGAGATAATGGTGATACGCCCAAGAAAGAAATATCAAGGTGAGTTATTATTTAATATTATTTGAGGTATGAAGCATGCAAAGCACATGTTTACCTTTCGTGGTGCTACGGAATGATCGGCATGCAAATGCAGTTTTATTCTTAGCTCATGGGTTATTACCAGAGACCATGGTCCCTTGGCTTGTTGCTACTATAAAGAAGACTCTATCGTTGACGTGATAATAGGTCATATTTGAGAATCTTTTTCTCAAAACTGAGGCAGTTTATCTCCATTTTCTTGACGGTTTTGAGGGTCATCTCATTAATTGAAGGTAAAAATTAGCATATTACGATCGTCGCTAATTTGGAAAAATCGCGAAGTAAAAAATGGCTTCTCAAATGTTTGTTCTGTGGAAAGCCGCTAACCTGTCAATTATGGTGTTAAATGGCAATGGGTCAGAACCAGTACTGAGAGGTATTTTCTGGACTAACCCTGCCCCCTGTTAATTTATTGGTACAGCTGATTTTTCCCATTGTCAGAAATTCATGGCACGCGTGCGCACTAGGCATTAAATTTCATCAATAAACAGATCCGGAGTTGCTCAGAATTTTACAGTAGTTTGTATGGAAGTTTTTTTTGGGGGATACATTGGGAGATGGTATTATAGCGAAGTTCATTTGTTCCGATCTTAGTAATTTCTAAATCATATTGCCTTCCGTAAAATTGTATTCTTTCAAGTTATAACGAATAATTATGGCTGCGAAAAGAATCTGAAATGAGTTAATTGACCTGATGTTATGACCTCCATGTTGACAGCAATCTCCTTCCTTTCAGCCGTTATGATCGTTGCTCTGATCAACTTTACAATATAAAACTCGGGTGGTTATTGTTTTGTCCCGATTCAGCCGAGTAGTTTAAAAGACGTTATATTACTCAGATAGATCTAAATATAACTTCACATTATTCTCGAGCTGGGAATTGCGAACAGCAGGGAAGAATGCCGTAAACACGTAAGTCCTTTGCACATCTCTTGCCTCTCTCTTCGAAACGCTTTGTCCGCCATTTCTCTCTCGGTTTGCCTGTACAAGCCTGGGAACTGGTATATTCTTAACTGTTCTTTCATTGGCTCTATTATAACTTTCATATATAAGAGTTTGTCTGATAGGGCTAAAAAAATAACGCGGCATTGAAATAAAATATGCAAAACTAAATCGTGACTGTATTCCCTGTAAACGTACTCGGTTACACTGTTTACCTCCCGCTTGGCTATTAGCCGCTCTACTTATAATAATCCGACATAGCTAGAACTTTCCAACCACGCAGTTCATAAACACTAGAAGCCTTTCGAATTCGACCGCTTTCGCAATTCGCTTCGAGCAGAGTGTTTGGCCTGGAATAATGGCTGAGCGAGCCTGAGAACAAGTAATTTATGATGGGCAGGCAGATTTGCATAATTTTATACCCCGCCCACAATGGCATGAATTTCTGACCATGATGTCATGCCTAAATATAGACTTGGTGAGGGGAAGGGTTTGGGGTCAGGGATATTCTTCATCATAGAGGAGCAAAATAATCTTCGGCCTTTAAAATGGTTTAGAGGAAATTATTTCGCAGAACAGTGTTAGAAATTTTAATTTCAATTTCACGGGGTAAGGAGTCTGGTGCCAAGAGTGTTTCCATGACAACAGCATGATTTGCATAATGATGTGTATTTTCCTTAGTACCATGCAGTCGTTGAAAACAATTGAAATATTGCACATATTTACATACGTTAATTCTTCATTTTGCGGTTATTTTCTTATGACGTCATATATAACATCTCATTTGCATATTGTAAAATCCGAATATATATAGAGGATATACACGGTGGTGAGAAGATATGAAGTTTATCCTAGAGTGTGGAAAACATTTCACGAGTGATCGCAGCGAACCACCGCGTAATTTTAGTTTTATTATATGGACAATTAAACTGCTCTATTTCACGCTACTTAGCTCGATTAGCCTTTAGGTTATTCTAAGTAGCGCTTACTCTAACTTTTATTACTAGTTTCTCTTTTACCCACTTATGTAATTTTTGTAAGAGTATTAATAAAGTGTTGTTGTTGTTTTGCTGACTGTCGGTACAAACTCCTTCGTGATCTTTCTAAGCTGTTCTGGGGAGTTTCATCGGATTTTCTTGTCTCTTCGTTGCACTCGAGAAATCTTTAGAGAATTTTAGATCGTATTTGTTTTTTTGTTCTCGGAATATTCATTGTCATGCAGCTCATTTAAGCTGTTTAGATCTTCCTCTGTGATTTTCACAAACCTATCGCCATTTTTGTAGTTCAAATGGCGGCAAGCGTGACGTCATCGATATTTTCACTAGTGAAGATATGGAAAATACGCTACTCAGTACCCGGATGTAGTTTCGTATGAGTTCTATGAGTGGTTTATTTTTCAGTAAAACATATCTTCCATAAATGTAATAAATGTATGTATCATGGGTTACGTAACCCCGCCATAATAGCAATAGCAATAGCAATAGCAATAGTAAACGAAAAACGAAAAACGAAAAACGAAAAAAAAAATAGTTTAAATTTCACCATATTCGCAGTCAAGGACTGAATTACAGTACATATCACTCGAACATAAATTTAAGCCGTGATGGACTTCGGTTAGGGGAGCGAGGCAGAACTTTAAAGGCGTGATCTTAATCGCGCCTTAAAGGCGCCAACGGGGTGTTACGTGTTGTTTTAGATGCAATACGTCATTAGTGGGACAGTAATATATAGTCGGAGTTGCGTAATATATAGTCATTCGAGTCCTACGTCCGCCGCTTCGTCTTCCAAATTAAATACCGAATGAGCGTAAGTTTATATATTTTCATAAATTCGTATATTTTTCTAGTTAGAAACGAAGTTATGGTTTCAGTTAATGTAATTTGTGACGTTTGAGCGACGCAGGAGCGATATAGTCTTCTCGCACGGTAAAGAGGTTTGGATACGAGACAATAGCATTATGGGTAATGCTTCTAGCATATATGATGCTTCGAGTTAGCCAGTCATTCGGCCAGTCAGCTACACGTTTGTTTCAAATTTATTTTATTTATTGATTGCTTATAGCTAGTTTGCGTTAACATAGTAAGTAAGAGAATAGTCAGTTCTCAGTAACCCTCGGAAAATTCGGGTTGCTGCATTAGGTCGCGGAGTACGTTTCCGCATATTCCCACGTTATTTTGCCACAACCCCAGGGTGTGTTTTTCGTGGTTTTAGCGGTTTTTCGTATCTGGCAGTTTCCCATTAGTTAAGAATACAATTTATATTAGTTAATTGTATTAGAGTACGGATTTGTCTGGCGACTGTCCCACAATAAACTATACGTATGAAGTCTCTTGTCAGTGTAGTCAGAATCTAGATAATTTTTGTAGTAGTTTTATGCATTAATACACTAGATAATACTGTTATTATTGCAAGGCAGCGTTTACCGAGTTTATTTGATTTTGCCAAGTGTTACTTATTTTCACGATACAATAAGTCAGCGCTGTATTACTGTTGTGTACATAGAAGTAACCCGTTTATTGGTTTAAACCGGTATAAGTTGTATATTTACTCGATTTTCATATTACACTAAACACTGTTTATTGTCAACTAGTGTTCATGAGTTCAAATTGCTCTAGATTATCACCATGTATATTGAGTGTAATTTATGATAGTTAATACTAAAGAGGGCTCACGCGTTTCGTGTGGACACACCCCAATAAGTGGTGGCTTATTACATGATAAAAGTTTTGTCTGGTTGAGCGGGAAGCGAATTAGAACATAAATATAAAGAACGAGATGAGATATAGACAAACGAAAATGCCATACTTCCTTATTTCGAAACGATATTCAATATTTACATGGAATTGATACCGAGACATTGTTCCTTTATCAACAAACAGATCCTATTTTTAGTTCTTTGAATCATTTTACGAGTTATACACCACAAGAACGTTTTGTTCAATCACAGTGTTCCAGTTCTACTTTTTGTAATGAAGGTACATATCATCGTAACTTAAATCAATTAACATGCGCAAAATCATCTGTTGGAAGAACGCCTAACTTGTCTTGTACCATCTACTGAATTTTGGAGAGGATAGGACTTTGAATATCACAGAAACTTACATTCAGGAACAAGAGATTTCCACCTGTATTCGCTTTCACAAAGAAAGTGTTGATAAAGCTACTAAAGTGAATAGATAAGTTTCTATTCCCTGCCAAGGAAACATGTAGTGCACTAGAACTTTTGTTTGTGTTCGGCAATGGGCTGCCATTGTTGAAGGAAGAAAATTCATTTTGTGACAAGTCAATCATGCTGATTGATGACATTAAAAGCAGATCACCTGGAATGTCACCTGTTAGCTGATTGTTAGCAATATTTAAAGCCTGAAATTGTGGATATTTCTTTGGAAATGTTCCTGTAATATTATTACCAGGTAAAACCAGATCAATTAATCTATCCGGGAGTTCATTTAGCATCCCACCTCTCAGGCTAACACCCGATACATACAAATACATTATGGAAGGCATCGAGAGTAAATCATCAGTATATCCCCACATCCTACCAGGAGCGTTGCGCAAATCGAAGTAATACAGTTTTCTCAATTTAGTTATACTTCTTGGTAATAGACCAATGAAGCTATTACCTCCGAGACAGAGGCGTCTGAGTTCTGTCATATTTCCGAGGGCTTCAGGCAGAGGACCAGATAGACCTTCACTATCCAAAACGCAAGCTAAAAAGTTCTGAAGGTACTTGAGTTTCACGATTTCTTTAGGAATTTCTCCCGTGAACGATGCTCCATTGAAAACGACAGTAAGTAATCTGCTCATGTTCGCGTGCAAGAACTCTCCGATGCATCCTCGCAAACCTGGATTCCCTGCAGGACACAAGGACAATAAATTACGTAGCTTCCAGAGATTGGTAGGAAGAAAGCCATTCAAATTGTTGTAAGCCAACACAACACTTTTGACGTATAACCTGTTGTTGTGGCAGGTGATTCCGTACCAATAACAGTGTGAGGTGTGGTTCGTTGGATCATTCCATCCACTCTGATTGTACCAGTACTGACCATTAGTAGACGTGTAAATATCCAGTAACACTTGTCGTTCTTGTTCTGGTGTGAAAGTATTGTCCAACGTAAAGGTAGGGATCTTTTTCACTTGTTCAAGACAGTCGTAGCCCTCGTCTACCAGGAATATTTCAAAGTCTGAAACAACGAACCGCAGAACATCAATGAATATAACGAGGCGTAAAGATAATAAAATGCAAAGAAACTGTAAGCATAAATGTAGGGTTAAGTTTTCAAAATATCATTATTTTGTTACATGAGTTAAAGTGCATATAAATTGAAAATTAAGTCGATCTCATTTTGAAAACCCTTTCGAAATGAGGAAGTCGTTTTGTATGACGTCAGAAGATCAGAAAGTGAAGAATATATCTGCAAATGGTCGGTAAAAACAATAATTGAAACTAGCTTTGCACATATATGATGCTAAGGCAAATACACATCACTATATATATCATATATATCATACCTATCATACATATCATAGCTGTTTCCATGGAAACACTCTTGGCCTTAGACCGCTTATTCCGCGATGAAAAGGAGACGAAATTCCCTAGTTTCTTCTTGGCTAGAAACAAAATTTAATGCGGCTTTTGTATCAGAAGATTTGGAACAATGTAGACATTATTTTTGAGTGGCTCAAATTCAATTATTTCGTACAACAGGGACAGAAATTGCAATTTTATTTTCGAGGTGAAAGGAATGTGGTGACAAGAGTGTTTCCATGGCAACAGCATAACGTGTATAGTGATGCGTATTTTCCTTAGGCCCATACATTTGGAAAGTTTCAATTGGTTTCACCGACTTATTTACAGCGATTTTATTCATTTTGTGGTTCGTCTCTTATGACGTCATAGATAACTAAAAGACTTTAGTGCGAATACCGCTTTTTGCCATACTGTATTTGTACTTCTTAATAATAGCCGATATTTAGTTATTATATCTTTAGCTGACTAATTAAATACGTACTGACCATTTAGTCTAGTCTATTGTAAGTATTATTATTATAAGTATTGCTATTACTATCTTTTGTTGTTGTAAATATTAATATTATTTTAGGATTGTTGTATTACTCAGATATATTAAAGCATGGGTGAAGGACTATCACACTCCACTCCTAATAAGTATAGGGGTGGTCTACTTTGATTACATGATATATAATGTGAACCCACCCTTCAATAAAGATGGTTGCCGTGGCGACTTGGAGCTGTGACCTTTGAACTCATTTTTAGGAAAGTACAATACAAAGCTTCGGGAGGAATGTAAAGCGTACAAAATTTAAAAGTAAATGCAGTGTAACTAATTAGACATTGCTGAAATGTCTGCTAATTCAGTGCAAACTTGAGAGGTATCATATTTCATACTAGCCTTAATTAGCCTTGCCATTAAAATATCCAACTTCCCTAATTGGAGCAGCAAAGTGTGCACTAAACTTGACTGAATCACTTGCATGAAAGTACCCACTAAATTAGAACATTTTACGGTACTCCAGGACTGGAGATTTTCTAAAAAAATTATTTAAGTAAAGGTCATAGGTCACGTTGCATGTTTTCATGGAAACTGTCATGCAAATGTGATAAGGTTGTGACTTTATCGAATCTGTCAAAGTATCAATAATATATCTTAAAAGCACGAAGAGACCACCCCTTCTTGATTTGCGGCGGCCATATTGAGACCCATGCCTTAATGCCCCTGAGTTATTGTAAGTCTGTATGTTATTATATAATTAAGTATAAAATATCTTAGCAATACTCATCTATAATTGTAATATTTGTAATTTGTTTTTTAAGTTTTAGTCATTGAGGGCCGCATGTTAAATAACTGTTGCTGTTTAATACGCTTGCTCTCTATCAATAAAGTTATTCTATTGTATTGTATTGTATTGTAAAATGTACATCACTAGCCTTAGCTTCCATTGAGCCAGACCAACATTTTAACCAATGTACCCAAGAACAAATAGGGATTAAACATGAACATTAGGGACCTTACGCAACCAGAACGGCAACGTCTAGGACGACGGCACAAAACAATACCCTTAATTACAAAATACAATAACTGCACGTGAAAATGCACGCAGTCGCCTACATTTCAACCGTTGTCTGGAAAAACACAACGTGAAAACCCCAAAGTTTACGTTTACAAGAGAACGCAAACGTAAGAAAGTAAATCACTCTGTTTTTCGTTCGGCGTGAGCAAAACTTCATATTTTTCGAAGACCTGGATGTGAAACGTAATCATAAGCGAATAAAGGAACTAGTAAACACCAGATTTCGGGAGAAAACACTTTTCTACCTCCCGTCGTCACTGCCGTCGCCGTCCTGGTTGCGTAAGGTCCCTATTAACAAAGAGAGGACGGCGAGAGAGATTCAATCCGGGGGGGTTCTTCCTATATTCGGCTGGTAGGGGTGATTGTCGTATTTTTTAGGGTTTGAAATCGGCGATTTAGTATTTTTTAGCGGTTGTCTAAGCGAAATTCATTTTTCAGGGTGATTTTTAGACCATGAGGTTCATTTTAGGGTGGGAAATTTTTCACGGTTTGGTATTTTTTAGGGTATTTTTCGAGGTTTTCCGATGGTCACCCCTACCCTTTTTACCTTGAAGAACCCCCCGGGGATTCAATATTGTAGTTAAACAACGAAGACGAGTCAGAAAATTCAAATCTCGGATTCTTCGAAACGGAAGAACGCAGGCGACATTTTAAGTCATATATCCGTAGTTTTTGGTTCTGTTTTATAATAATAATTTAATAATAATAACTATATTTAACGAGGGTAACACGTAACAGTTTAAACTGACGAATATGTAGCCCTCAACATAACATAGCATACGTGATAAAATAAAGATAGAAAACAGCAATCAAGCACAGAAAATTGTTAAATTAAGAAAATAACAGTTGAAATTTAAAATTGTATGTAGATATTATAAAATACATTGAAGCGACTCTTCCTAGTTACATCTAAAACGATTATAACCGATTTACAGCCATTCAGCAAAAAAGTTCACTATGAAGGTGATTTAAAAATAAAATGGTTCAAGACCTTATAACTATATCTTTGAAATACCGTAAAGTTCCGAAAGTAATGAGGGTCGTTACTTTCGGTTTCCTTTCATGATCGTTACTTTCGGGAGAGCGCTACTTTCAGAGGGTCGTTACTTTCGATGAGCTAAAACGCATATATAGGCAGAGCTATCCCAATAAAACGAGAATGGCATTTTATATATAGCAGAAACTCTACAGATTAATGTCCGCAAATGACGATAGACAGTAAACTAAAAGGTAAGGTAAAGCAGACTTATTTAACATCGATAACTCTTGATATATTCTTGTAAGACCTATTAGAGGAAAGGTCACTACTTTCGTGGGGTCGCTACTTTCTTAGCTAGCCTGTGTACAGCTGTCCATCTCCCCTCAAAACTCGGGAAGGGACGTCTGTGCTACATTGTCGTTAATCGTGTTCCAGGTCACGTCGATCTTTACGAGAACGCTGACTGATTGGTTAATACGTGATGAGGCCTTTTCTTTGAACTTCGCTACCTATGATTGGCTAAGAGATATGTTGGTTTTGGACGCGTTTTGGTATGAGTTTCTGAAATAATTCAGAAATCTTCAGACAAAAAACTTGTTTCAGGACGTGGAGAATATAATGTGTCCGAGGAACTTTTATTTCTAGACTTCCCAGCTAGTCATTACTAATCTCCATATATGTAGGAAGTGCCTATAGGATCTAGGAACATTGAATCTGCTTTCAGGCGGTGCTGGCGAAGTATTAAAGGATTTATATTGATTCAAAATTGATACGGTTTCTGTTTCAAAACTCCGGCTTTGTCTGACTTCTTGTTATTTTGCTGAACTGCACGGAAGACCTTGAAATTACCGTTCAATAAATCTACCCTAATTTATTCCAAAGAAAGCTTTGATTTTTACCCTCGAAGAAGGGAATGAACAATCTGAAATGTCAGTACAATGTGTACCGTCCCATTTTTCTCGGCCAATGGAAATCGAGATTATGCCGGAACACGAATTAACGACAGTGTCCTTCCCGAGTTTTGAGGGAAGACGGACGGCTGTACACTGGCTGCTACTTTCTGGATTTATTAACAACCATCAAATGCTATCGCTACTTTCGTGGGGTCGTTAGTTTGGGAACTTTACGATAGGTAAATATAACCGGTTTAATTTCCTTTCCCTGTTACGAATCGGGGTTTCGGTAATGAGTTTCAAAGTTTTGCAGTTGAGACAAAAAACCCAGCGGCCACCTTCAGTTTCAGTTTCGCGTTTAGAGCGGCTACGAGTGTCTAGAATGAGCATGTAAATCAGAGTTCTTCCTTAGCATATCTATCAGGTAATCAGCTAGGACCTCTCGAACCAATGCGGTAGTCTCTGTCACTATGAGCGATCAAAGTTATGATGTTCGATTAATCTTGAACGATATTATTTAATGAAATCCTTTGCACAGCGAAAACAGGACAGTTCCGTCACTTTTCAACGTTAGTATCCTGGATGGAAACTATTTATCCTGATTAGTTACTCAGCTATTTAACTACAAACAAGCTATTAAAGTGCTAATGTTCTCTGAAGTTTCATTGTACCCAGCTTAGCTGACATGCTGTTATTCGACTCATTACACCAAACGTACATATATCAGTACGTCTGATATATGTATCAGTACATATCAGTACGTCTCGATCTGCATCGCTTACCAAAATTGTCTTTTTGCGTCACATCCATGGATCCATAGGAAAAGGTACGAGAGACGATAGTTATTATAAGAAATGTTCCAAAACCTGTAGGGCCACGAGACCTCGAGGTCTCCATCTTGACGGACGAAGACGTTTGCAACTTATTTACGGTCTGCAGTTAATATTATGTTGTCGTATCGTAATGTCACGCTTCTTTGGACTCTAAGGTCTTCCTGTTTATACAGATGGAACAATGGAGTATCATTTTGTATAGCGGTATTTAACGGAGCCGCTTCCAAAAATATCCGCTCCTCACATTAAACTTGAGCTGGCCAGGAATTTCAATATGAGAGAGATCCCTGGCTGGGATTTTTTTATTCAGTTAGTGATTCTTTCTTGCTGTCTGTGGCAGTCTGCAGTGTACTTTGGGTGCGTCAGTACTCGGCAATAATATGCTGGCAAACATATGCAGGCTGTGGTTTTTAATTGGATATTTGCTTGCAAACTCGGGTTGAATCACCCCGCGTGAATACACAATACAGTCATTATAGTACGATAGGCAACTAGTTCCTATAAAAACTAGTGTTGGTCTGCGTCGGCGGGTAAGATAAACACTGGTATGTAATCAACTAAAGTCGATTGAGGTATGCTAACCGCCGTGGAAAACGAGTAGCAGCTGACGTTTCGAGCGCTAGCCCTTATACCTCAATCGACTTTAGTTGATTACGTACCAGTGTTAGTCATTATAGCAGACTGCTAACAATTAGTATTGGTACTGTCTTTTAAGATTGAAAAAATTGTTTTGCTGTCATTATATATTAAGAGATAAATAAAGCAGATCGGTTCTTCATTATTTTGTTGTGTAAAGAGAACAGATATCGATTACGTAATCTGACATTTGGTTTCGATCACGATGGCTGTTGGTTTTGGTATCCAGTACTTGTGTTCGTTTGCATACTTCACAAATCATACTCGGATACCAGCCAATATTTCTCGGTATAACGTATTCTATCCACATTTTCTGATGTCAATTGAACAGCTTTTGGAACGAATTACAAATTTATTTATTTCGTATTCAACTTTTCGCTCTAAGCTAAGGTTCCGGAGTTCAAGTCACGTGGCTTCTCGCTTATGCACGGAGTTAGGGTCTACCACGATCATACTCGGATACGTCCGAATATTCTCGGTACGTATTCTGTCCATATATTTTCTGCTTTTAATTGAAGACAAACTACAAATTAATTCATGTCATACTGATTCAATGTTTTACTCTAAGGGTACTGCCTGTATTCAAGTCGCGTGGCTTCTCACTCAACCGGGCTGGACAGGCACCCGAGCGTGTCTTCTCAGTGGTTTATGCCAGTTCTATAGGTAGGCTAGTTTAAGTGCCACTACGATCAAATTTTGACGAATCGATGTTTTTGCATATTTATAAAGTAGAGTCGGATACATTATTACCAGTTCAAATCGTTTTTCGATACGACAACAGGATGTCTTATTTTTTGAACTCCGAATATTGGATCTGTAGATCGTAGACAGGCCGTTCCCTTTGTTCATCTTTATACAAAGAGTTATTCAGCGGAAGTGATATCTTACACTCAACGATCGCCTGCACAACACAACGCCTTGGAAGCATATTTCTACTAAAAACGTCTTCATGTACACAAGAAGAAAGTTATATTTATCTTTGCGAGGTTGGCTACTTTTCTATATGCACACTATTTCGCGCAACGTGGTTGTCGTGTTAAGTGTATGACATGGCTTCCACTGAATAATGAGAACGGCTTCCACGATGATGGCGGACAGGATTTTACCGGTAAACTCTAAAATGTTGTGGTTTAATTTGGCCATTTGGGAATATTTTGTACTATTTCGGATATTTCTAATACTGATTGACCTATTGACACTGCATGAAAGAGTGGCAAATCGAAATGGTAAATTTTCGTCCTAGTGGCACTTTAACTCTTTGTCGACGGACCGTATTTGAGCTCAATTGGTGAAATCCTGAGTGCTAACTAAACCCTCCCCCCTCAGTTCCAGTTTGGCTAGCCCGGGGTAATTAAATACTGCTGACTTGTTAAGCCAAGGGCTCAAACTTTCCCCACAGTGCCATTCGGGAGAATTCTACGTATTCGTCGACGGTAGGTATTGCAACTTCTGTAGGGTTTCCAACGAAATGTGCTCTAGTTTTGGAGAAAATTGCCACTGTCAGAGAGCTTGAGGACATCATTAAGTCTGATGACGGCTGAGAGTAATTCGGTTACTTTGTAGTTTCTTCTACTTTCTCTTCTTAGGCAAAGTCAAGCATTTTCAATACCCAATACTTTCCAAAATAGGCTTTAAGGTTACCGTATACCTTCGCGGGTGTCCACCATAAAAAAATATACTCACATTTTGCGGTTATTCTGACTGATTCAACAGCGCTATATTAATCAGATAATGACAACCTTCAAAAGTGTACGTGGTTTGCAGATCTTTTACTTTGCTTGTACATAAGTCATCCTTTAAGTTTGACTTTGAAACATTTACGAGTGACGCTTTTGTTTGTTCCTTAATAAGTAATACTTATTTTGTCGAAGTTTCTGTCAAAATACAAAAAAATCATCGTATCCATTGCGCAGTAATCGCCGGTCCGAGAGTTTTGAGGCTGTTTCGTAAGAACTTCACACCTCGTGAAAGCTTCTGTCAACAGTCGCCAACCAGCCAATGATCCCTGTGGCTTTTTAATATGAATGATCCAGAAATTCGCGGTACGAGAACAGAGGTTGTATTCGGTAAAACTCAGTATTCCACTACTTTGTAGTGAGATGAAAGTAGCGAGGAGACACAGCAAAAAAACAAACGAGGGCAGCAAAGCGAGAAAGAGAGATAGAAAACAAATTTGAATAAGTTTTCCGAGAATATGAAATTTTCAGGTCTAAAGAAATTTGTAGTCCTTCAAAGTTGAAAGCTACACGGCACGGTCAGCTCTGAAGTTTGCCATATCCTACACAAATTGTTCCTAGCCGGCAGCGGTACAGTAAATCCCTGGCTACGCAGACTAATTCCTTGGGTGTTATATCGGCTACGCGGAAATAGTCATGCTAGAACTTCGCAAATTACAACTTCGAGCGAAGTTGTAGTTGTAGTTTGCAAAGTTGTAATTTGCGAATACATACTGAGCGTCGACCGTTTCTCTCTCTGAGGAAAACGTTTCTGGAAATGTTCAACCGAGGGTGATAAAAGTGACAGCTTCTGTCGGATATTAACCCATAGAGACTAGTCAATCAACACATGTACACTGATAACAAAACAAACTCTGACGTTAAACTGTATATTCATCAAAGTTTTGTGTACATGACAGAATCGAAAATGGCACACAAAACTTTGATGAATATCTCCAAGCATGTTTTCACCATATTTGGGCAATGCTTAGCCTAAATTTCAGCCATATCCTCACCGGCCCGAGCCGGACGTCTAATAATGCCGTTCAGTGACGTCAAAGTGGATTAAATTTTTAACAAATGCAAATAACTGCCATGGCGGCTGTAAAATGAGTTCGTTGGGTCAAGTATTAAAACAAACGCTTGCCTTGAGAAATTATTTGAGATTATGTCAAAATTAAGGCCCTTCTTGGCTGTAACTATTTGCTTCTCAAGTGTCTCTTAATTGTGTATGTTGTGAATACCTTTTTGAAGCAACAAATCGTTATAATATTTGAGGCAATTAAACAGCAGTCTCTCGCCGGAGTTGCCGTTCGGTTCGAGATATGGAGAGAGTTACCGTTTGTAAATCATTCAGCAGAAAAGTAGAAAAGCATGGAAGGATAAAGAAAAACTCTTTTACGGGAAAGAACAGTTCATTGAAGCGGAGTAGCATCCGTAAGACTAAAAATATATGCAAATTTACCACCATTAATTCCAATCACGTCATCATCAGCGTTGCCCGCGTCCTTGGATCTTAAATCTGAGCGGTCGTCGTAGTTTAATAACATATGTTGGTCCGTCGTCCTAGCCAGCCAGCCAGCCAGTCACAACAGTCCTGCCCTCCCTCATCAGCCAAAAAGGTGGTGGGTCTCGGGTACAACCCCCTCTCTCACCAGCCCCAAAACGGTGGTGGGTCTCGGGTACAACCCCGTCTCTCACCAGCCAAAAAGGTGGTGGGTCTCGGATACAACCCCATCTCTCACCAGCCAAAAAGGTGGTGGGTCTCGGGTACAACCCCCATCTCTCACCAGCCAAAAAGGTGGTGGGTCTCGGGTACAACCCCGTCTCTCACCAGCCAAAAAGGTGGTGGGTCTCGGATACAACCCCATCTCTCACCAGCCAAAAAGGTGGTGGGTCTCGGGTACAACCTCCCTTCCTCACTGTCCAAAAAGGTTGGTGGTGGCGGGTCATACCCCACCCCCTAAAATTGGGTCCCTATCGAGTACCATTGTTTTGACCTCGTCCCTTGTGAGGGGATTTCACAGGGTTTTTCCGTTGTGTTTGTGCTTTCAGACACAGGAAAAAATTCTTCAATGAAATCCTTGGAATCCTGCAGTTGGTTGTCTTTTACCCCTGCTCAACCTATTAGGATGTGTTTTTGTCACTTTAAAGCAACGGCTTGAGTCCAAATCACCGCTCTTAGTTGTAGGGGTAAAAGACCCCTACAAAAAAACCCTACCGGAGTCCCAGAGGGGGGGTCCCCTTGTGATTTTTTGTTGATTACCCAGCATGCAATTGGAGGTGGGAGCAGGTAAATGTGGTCGAGTGAAATGCAGTGTAAACATCGGCGTGGTTCACAGTCGTTTGGTGCGTTTTATGCAAAAAAAACTGCTGGTTGGAAAGATTAAAGAAGGTACTGTAACTCCTGAGTGCTGATTTTGTGTTTGCTTTTGATTTCAAGTGCGAATGGGAAGGATTTTTTGAGCCGATTTTCAGCTCCTCAAAATTCGTAAAATCGAAGAAACGAAGTACGATTCTCAAAACAAATGAACTTTTCTCCAAAGTGGAAGAGCCAAGCGATCCCTGTTATAGCTCTAACTTTGAAGTCATTCATCCCTTCAAATAATATCGCAACATCGTCGTTCCAGCATGTCTAGATGTGATGCAATAATGTTTCCAGTTATCGGTCACATAGGACCGATATTTGCAGGGTCCGTCGCCAAAGGGTTAAACGTAACACAGGTTTAAAAAAAATAACTAGGGCAAAAAAAATAAACTAGTGTGTACAAATTTAACCTGAAGTATTTTTGAACCTGCAACATATATAATCGCCATACACGATAGATTGTGACTGTCTGGCATTTGATTCTCCCTGGCTCATCTCCATGTATATAATCACAATCAACTATAGACTGTGCGTTTCTGGCATTTGATTATCCCCACGTCGCCTCCATGTATATCGTCACAATGAAAGATAGACTGTGCCTTTCTGGCATTTTATTGTTCTATGATTACAATCAACGATAGACTGTGCATTTCTAGCATATGATTCGCCTCGCCTCGCCTCCATGTATATGTGTCTTGCTGGCATTTGATTGTTTTTGCGTCGCCTCCATGTACTGATATGATCACAATTAACGATAGACTGTGCGTTTCTGGTATTTAATTCTATTTGCGCCGCCTCCATGTATATTATCACAATGAAACTGATGAGATAGACTGTGCCTTGCTGGCATTGTTTGTTTTTGCATCGCCTCCATGTGCTGATATGATTACGATCAACGATAGACTGTGCATTTCTAGCATATGATTCTCCTTGCACCGCCTCCATGTATATTATCACCATCAACGATAGACTGCCGTTCTGGCATCTGATTGTCCTTGCGTCGCCTCCATGTATATAATCAAAATAATCACCATCAACGAGAGGCTGTGCCTTTCTGGCATTTGATTCTTCCTGCGTCGCCTCCATGTATGTTATCACCATCCACGATTGATTGGGTCATCGTCGTATTCAATTTTTCATTCGTGGCTTCCGTATATAATTTCCGTCAAACGAGATTCTATGCCTTTCTGGCATGTATTTGCCCGCACCTCTGGGTGTGTAAGCTACATCAAGGACAGGCTCTGTCTTGCTGGGATTTGAATCTTCTATCTACGCCTTCATGTTTATCATCGTCATCAACGAGATGCTATGCCTTTCTGGCCTTTGGTATCTTTTTGCATCGCTCTATGCATATAAGCATCATATGAACGACACTCTGTCTTTCTGGCGTTTGATTATTCTTGCGTCATCTCCATATATATGATCACCATTAACGATTGATTGTCACAAACTCGTAATTGTTTTTTTCTTGCATGGCGATGTACGATGCCTTCCCGACATTTGATACTTGTTGGGTTGTTTTCATATTTTATCAGTGTCATCGATAGCCGATGTTGCGTTTCTTACATTTCATCGAAATAGATCAATTATGTTGTTACGTCCAGTTAAATCACTCGTTTTCATCATGTGGTAGTCGTAATATTTACAATATATGGTCTTTAAGAAAATTGGAAGAAAGAAAGTGCTTGGAAAAATATATTGTCAATTTTCAACCAGAAACAAGAAGCGCGCGCAGCCTGTCCGGAAAACAGGCGTATTAACAACAAAACGCACGAAAGAAAGGGGTGGAAAGGAATTCCGGTTGTCGTGCTTGACATACGAATATCTGGTGCTTAATAAGCTTTCTACTGTGCTGCAGCCTATATTCAGGCCGGAAAACGACCGTATTAACGACGAAACGCACGAAAGAATGGCGAAAATGAATTCCGGTTGTCGTGCGTCTGGTGCTTAATATCCGTCGATTAGAGCAGATTTCGTATGAGTAGGACAAACGACAGCACTGACTACAGCACGGTTACCGTACGGCATGCCGTGACGTTGAAATGGTTTCCCATTGTTAATGTCCTGCTGGGTTAATCAAATTACAGAAATACGGCACAGCACGGTTACAGCACGGTTACGGACATGCCGTAGTTTGTCCCACTCATACGAAATCTGCTCTATACCACTACTGTGCGAGTGTTGATTGACCTTCAGTACACATATCTCATTCCAGTGTACATTACGCGAACATACTCCGCCTGATAATCGTTACAGTACGTTAATATCAAGGATTTTGCAGTTCACGCTGCGAGAATTATGTATTTTTATACTTATTTTGGGGTTCATTAATTGGGCCAACAACGCCTCCTCCGCCCGTCGTTTTCAGATAATCTGTATGTCTGACTCTTAAATGCACTATTCAAGCGCATCGAGTGTTGCTCTTTACATAGCTAGAAACATTGCAAAAAGATTCTGCAAAGATTTGTCTATCTTTTTGGTCAATAACAGTTCCTTTATAAGAAAACATTAGATAGTACTATTAGAAAGAAAGTATAAGGATTGAAGTCGTGATGGAAACTTTTTCCCACATCAATAGCATGGTATATACTTCATGGTAGTGTTTCGTTTCATATAGTCTCCCTGCATAATCATTTTCTCTACTGTTTCATAGTATTATGTAGGGAGACTATATGGAACGAAACACTACCATGAGGTATATACCAATAGCACGTGACGGTAATGGAACTGATTTGTAATTTACCCCTTGTGACACATAGAGAACATGTTAAGACTGGTCGAGTAATTAATACAACGCCTTTTCAAATACGTTTGTTTAAATATCAACTAGTTTCAACATTGTATGTTACGGTATTAGCTTAAATATTAGCATCAATACAACAGTTAAACTTGTTATAGTATTGACAAAAGATTAAAATACCTATAAACCCTAGCCAGAAATCATTTGATTCGGACGCGGTAAAGTGTTTAAAGTCTTGTTCGACCATTTTTGGCCGATTTATAGTTGCAATATTGCTTTAAAACGAATTAGAAATCCTTGAAATGGCGTTAATGAGTTGAAAATCAATTGAGTACTAACATTGGATTTCTTCATTTGTTCAGTTGTTTTTAGGTGTCAGACTTTTTAATACTTATGAGACAAAGAAAATGGAAGACGTTAATTATTCTTTTTCCTATGTCCTGTTTTCCAGTTTGACTTCTAAACTAAAGATAACTGGCTATGAATTATAGGCACTTTAATGGTATAAACCTTAAAGGCAAATACATTAAAAGCTAAATGCAACAAGTAATTATTGCTGTTTCAGATCACCGACTCAGCGAGCATTGATATTAGCGATATTTCATATTATATGTATTAAAATATTCTTGTCTCATAAGTACAAAATGTCTGACCCCTAAAAACAACGTACTGTACAAATGAAGAAATCCAATGTCTTAAGTGATATCATATTGTTATGTGCATTGTACCGTCATCGATCCTTTGTTGGTGTATAGTGGTTAAGTGTCTTTAACCCTTCTTGACGTTTTTCTACTTATGAACCTGTGAAAGGTTTTGAAAACTTCTGCGAAGAAATTTTTGGTTTACAGATAATACTCTATGTTCTACGCTCGTTTGAAATGGTGAAAAACTGACCTTTCCTGACCCATGACCGCGTCAGATGGACAAAAACTCGCGCGAGATGATCGCTGCTTTTCTCGGAGGTGAATAGAGGTAGAAAAATTCAAAGAAGGGTTAGAGGCACTTTAAACATCAGTTACAGTGAATGTTTCTACCTATGAACCTTTGAAATGTTTTGAGTACTTCTGCGGTAAAAAATCGGTTTGCAGATAATTAACAATTATTCACCGAAGTTGAGGTGAATAGTAGTGGATATTTACCGAGCCGCTTTTAGTATATACCACACTCCAGATGAATAGCCAGCACTAAATAATTATTTTATTTTCTGTCATATGGACAAAAACTCGCGCGAAATGATCGCTGCTTCGGTCGGAGGTGAATATGAAATCATATTCACTGTTTGAGTAGCCAATCAGAGCGCTCGAAAAGTGATATTCACTGGTGTTGTATATACTAATACTCTTTATTATATACCACACTAGTGAATATCACTTTTCGCACGCTCTGATTGGCTACTCAAATAGTGAATATGATTTCAAGTGCGAATGTTTTGAGCCGATTTTCAGCTCCTTAAAATTCGTGAAAATCGAAGAAACAAAAACGATCGCCAAAACAAATAGCTTTTCTCCATAGTGAAAGAGTCAAGCTATCCCTGTTATAGCTCTGCCTTTGAAGCCATTCATCCCTTCGCATATTATCGCAACATCGTTTTTCCAGCATGTCTAGATGTGATGCAATATGTGTTTCTCATATCAGTCTCATGGCACTGATACCCAAGTAAGTAAGTAAAATCTTTATTTAGTCACGGTAGTTTTTCAGTCAGAGACTGGTTTACATAAAAGCCGTGCATAAAATATAATTTACATATGAATAAAAATATAGTCTCGAGATATCTACAGTGCGTCAAAGAAACAGGGAGTTAGTTTGTTTAGGCCATTCTTAAACGAATCCAACGATTTGCTGTCTCGTAAATTTTTAGGCAGTGAATTCCAAACATAAGCTCCTTTGTAACTGAACCGCTTCTTTCCATAATTTGTTTTTGGGAGTGGCAGCTGAAGTTTAGAGGAACCGCCCCGTAAATTATAATTTGTTAGTGTTTTTGAAATTTTTTGAAGGAGATAAGCAGGTACTAGGTTGTTGTAAACTTTAAACATTTCAATTGTCATGTGCATATGCCTTCGTACAGACAGCTTGTCCCATTCTAATTGTTCAAGCAAAGGGGCTGAACTTCCGTCAAACGGGCAGTTTGTTATATTTACGGGCTCGGATCCGAAAGAGTTATTAATATCATATTGTTATGCGCATTTGATCATTTTATACCGTTATCGATTCTTTGTTAGTGTATACAGTAGTTATATCTTAAGTAACATCATATTGTTATTCGCATTTGATCATTTTATACCGTTATCGATTCTTTGTTAGTGTATACAGTAGTTATATCTTAAGTAACATCATATTGTTATGCGCATTTGATCATTTTATACTGTTATCAATGCTTTGTTAGTGTATACAGTAGTTATATCTTAAGTAACATCATATTGTTATTCGCATTTGATCATTTTATACCGTTATAGATTCTTTGTTAGTGTATACAGTACCCTTACCAAACCAAACATATGGGATTCATATGGGTATGACGTGGGATGTACATGGGTCTGGTATGGGAACTATATGGGTTTGAGTTTTGGTTACATGGGATAAATATGGGTTTACCTACCATTCAGAAACCATATATGGGAAAAGTAAGGGTTTAAAATGATATCATATGGAAAATACATGGGCAGCACATCCCATATGAAACCCATATATGGAAAGCATATGGGAAACAGATCCCATATGAAACCCATATGTATGGGAACTGTATGGGCAGACAGGATAATAGCCATACGGTTCCCATGATATGGCACAGATATGGGTACAAAGTGGAATTTGTATGGGCGAAACATGGCACGCATAGATAGAGGCCCATACTATTCCCATCATCTGGTAAATACATGGGAAGCATATGGGGGATGCATGTGCTAAAATGGTTCTTTATTCGCGTAGATCCCATATGAAACCCATATACATGGGAATTATATGGGCAGAGACTGTAACAACCCATACGACCCCCATGATATGGCAAAGATATGGGCAGTAGATGGGATTTGGATAGGGCAGAATGAAGACACACAGAGACCACACAGACATGAACCCATACCTTTCCCAGCATCTGGGATACACGTGGGAAACATATAGGGGATGCATGGACAAATGTTTCATTGCTCGTATGACTGATCCCATATTAAACCCATATGTATGGGAATTATATGGGCAGAGAAGATAATAGCTGACACGATCCCCATGATATGGCAAGGATATGGGCAGTAGATGGAATTTGTATGGGCAAAAATATGCGTATCACATTCATTGTTTAGATTAATAAGACTGCATGGACTATGCTTTAAGAGCTCACTAAGGCACATGGGAAATATATTTAATGCTGTCCGATCCAGCGTAAGCGCAAAATTTGTTCAACCCAAACTTCACGGATCACGGACTGATATGCTAACTGAACTGCGTAGAAAATTGAAAATCGCTTTGTTTGTTTGAAACATTTTAAGATTTTGAAACAAGTCAAAACAGCGAAGAAAAATCCTCTAGACCACGGCGCATGATATACCGACTTGTACGTTTATATTTTTGTCTGATACCAAGCGGATGTCGAGGCGCCGGTATAACCAGACTTAATTTTCCAACGGAACTCGCGGTGCCTTCATCCGCCTGCATGGGAGGCCAGCTACAGGGATCCAAAGCCACGAGGGAACACCGTCGTGCATTGCGGCTAATTGACATGCCTTCACAACTCGGTAAAACGAGGATGACGAGGGTCACAAGAAGTTGACGTAACTCGCGATTGTCAAATTTGGCGAGAGTTGGCGGTCAAGCGAGAGCGTAATTGAGCAACTCTCATATAACTATTATATAACAGCTGGGACGGTGAATTGGAAATCTTGTTAAAGTGGCTAAAATGACCCCAGGAGTACACAGGACAATCAATAACACAACTTTAAAGAGGTATGTAACCTTTATTTGAGTACTGTATAGCTTTCTTACATTTTATTAATTTCTGCAAAATCTCGTAATAATGACACAAAAATAGAGCTTGGGCTGCCTGTGATGTCGTGTACAATCTCACAAAGCTTTCATTGTAATTCAGTTCATCAGTTCGCTAATTCTTCTCATTCTGTCGAAGAAATAGCCGGTTTGTAATCTTAATTACGAACGATTCTTTAGATCAGAAAATGGGACTGTCAAAATGCTCCTCGAGTGACTGCATGGCTCCGACTGCACGAGTGCATGCGTGTTAAAATATCGAAGCTGCTTTATAAATATTAAGAAAGCTCCAGTTGTATTTCTTATTATATTTCTTCCCAGGCCTTTAGTTACTCACCAAAAGCTTTTGTATTGTATAAATAAACAGAGCTTCTAGATAGAGCTGTCAGTCCTGTGGTCAACTAAAAGTGCCTTAATTGAGTTCATGATCAAGTCAAATATTACATCACTCATCAGGCCAAAGTCTGGTCACATGCAGCTCGTTCAAGTTTTCAATGGTAAGGAAAGTACATGTACATTGTATATGGGCTCCCAGTTGACTGCAGAATACCCTGGCACCCCTTCTAAACTGTGCAAAATTTCTCCATTATAGCTAGCCTTGGCTAGCTCTGGTGTATTGGGCCATTCCATTTAAAAACTGCTCCCCCCCCTATTGAGGGGTGTGGATATCCAGTGGGGACGGGGGGGTCAAATAGCACAATAAATCCAAGGGGGTGTGCAACACACTTGCCTATTGAGGGGTATGGATATCCTGAAGGGAGGGGGGGCAGCCGGTTAAAAAACACAAAATCCAAGGGGGTTCAGCAATATCCGGAGGGCCTTCCATGCTCTTTTCCAAGGGGGGACTACATATGACAGTATCCAAGAGGGTATTCCCACCAATCTATCACAGGGGGCCCAGAAGTGAACCCCTCAATAGGGGGGGAGCAGATATTAAATGGAATGGCCCATTTAGACTCTTTCTATTCATGAATGATTTTGTGGTGGTTAGGTTTTTTTTGGGGGGGGGGGGGGGGGGTTAGTATTTAGAAGGTTTGTATGAGGTTTGAGAACATGCATTATTAATGAACCTGCAGTGGCAGGGTATTCTGCATTTACCGGTAGCCCAAATAAAGGTTTAGAATCAGGCATCAATTTAGTAATAAAAATAATAGAGGTGTACATGTATGTGGTTCTGGTTACACTTATATGACTTTATATTTTTAAATACATTGTAGCTACTGGTTTATTATAAGTACAGTAATACCATGACAAGAGGGAAATTAGTGATTAAATTTCCCTGCAAGCCAAGGGAGAGTTTGTTGAAGTCCCGAGGCCGCTTCAGCCGAGGGACTTTTACAAACTCTACTGAGGCTTGAGGGGAAATTTAATCACTAATTTCCCGAATTGTCATGGTATAACTTTGTAATACTCTGATCACTGAGAAACAGAACAAATCTCTGAGAAGTTTAGTTTTCTCTGCCTAAACTAAAGACGTCATAGTTGAGTTGCTTTCGAAAATGTTTTAATGCTCGATTGAATGACCTTGACTAATTCCCCTGGGGACAAATGTGTTGTTTTTGAGAAGAATAGCAGTCAAGCACAATGTAATTATGTGCTTGACTAAATATTTAAAGGTCATGCGTATATGGTTTTAAGTATCCCACATGGAAGAAGTGGGTTTGAGAAATAAGAGAAGAATGTGCAGATTGAAATACGTGATCCCACATCGATTATGTTGAAGGTTATGATGAAGTCAGGTCAGTTTGGGTTCAATTTTTTCAACAGGGAGCACAGGGCTAGTTGTGCCAGAGGGGAGCAAGAGTTGATGCTTTTCACCCTCTCATGTCCAGCCTGCATTGTCTTCTAGTTTTCCCTCTTTACGATGCAAGTGAAAATTAGAAATATGCATTGTTCTTGCAAATTTCCCTGTTGAAGACAATGCATATTTCTAAATTTTCCTTGCATTTGTATTGAGCCGGAGAATTTAGAGATTAAATGTGCGTGAACAAACAAAGGAATCCGAAGCGATCATGGTATTATCATAATTATGACCTGTAAGCTAAGGGTCCCTGCATGATTTCCTTTCAAAACCATTTACAAAAGTCATGTGATGGGGGCTTTACATATTTGATGTGAGCCCAACCCCTGCTAGATTTTTTGCTTGTTGTTTTGTAATTTGAAAGAGGTCACGTGATAAAAAAACATTGACTCCTTGGGGCCATTGACTGAGTATAAAGGTCAGGCCAGAGAGCAACATATTGCAGCCCCCCTTAATTTCCAGGTCCAATCAGTAAATCATAGTTCCCTCACTAGGGCGCAGGCAGCTACATGTACCGTAATTTCCGGCCTATTACCCGCACGGCGTATTACCCGCACCCGCTGATTTTAGAGTCTCAAAGAAAAATATATTAACAGATTACCCGCACCGACAGATTACCCGCACCTCTCAGTGTAAATTTAGGTAACAATACCAGTACGTCATAGTAGGTTTTAATTGTTGTGTCTAAATAGTAGATATATATAGGAACATCAACATGTTGATAAATAAAGCTGTAAAGCCATTTGTATTCAGTGCGATTTCACAGCAATGTTTAGACGGTTAGACTCGAAGCATTTCCGGCATCAGGCGAAATTGTTCAGACACGAAATGAATATAAAAGAAAAACTTTCAAAACATTATACACTAGAATTTAGTTTCCTCCCTTGCTACTTTCTAACTACATGTATGTAGTTACCATGCGAGATCTGAGTCTGAGTTCTTCTGCCCGCACTGACTTAAGCCCAAAATTAGGGGTGCTAGGTTACACTGCCAGTGGTCAGATTCGTTTGGCTGTAAGACTGAAACTTCTCTGTTAAAAAGGCAGCATGTAAACGGTTGTACTAATTAGGTAGGGTTTTCATTATATTATGAGCCAGTAAACTGGTAAACATTACTGCTGCATGGTTGTTAGGACCATGCAGTAATATTATTGTTTGCTGCACCATTCTTCATTTCCCTCTTGTTGCCATATTTCAGTAGTATTAAACACTCCTGAAGGTGGATAATTAAACATAACTTTTAGATTTTCATTTTCTTTCAGGTCGAGAAAGTTTACTGGAAGCACGAACCATTTTAGTTTATAAGAAGTCATAACCAAATAAAACTACACAAAGGTGATCTTTAATTTAATAGTCAACTTGACAAATTGAATTAGTGAGTTAATTAAGACCTGATCAAAGCCTTGCATGTATATATTTTTTATATTAATTAAGCTGTGAGGCACTATTTGTCGTTATTGTTTATCACAAAATTGTCTTCCGCTCTCAGTGGACACTATTATACAAATAGAGTGTGTCCGTCGAGGAACTATCGGCTGATAGTTGCCTATGAAAATTTGATGTTCTTAAAACAGATATACATGTAAGCCAGAGGACAAAGTTCGAGGGCTTATATGCTAGTATTAAGAACAACAAATTTCCAAAGGAAACTATCAGCCGATAGTTCCAAGACAAACCCAGTCTATTTGTCGTTATTGTTCATCACAAAATCGTCTTCCGCTCTCAGCAGGCACTGATAGTTTGCATCCACGGATGATAACTATGACGTCACATGATAATAATAATATAATAATACTTTATTATTTGCTATAGCGCACTCTCCAGAAATGCCCAAATGCGCTTTACATATATATACAATTCAAATCTAAAAACCTAAGTTAAAGTATAAATAACAATAATAAATGCTAACTATATATAATAGAAATATCGGAACTTATATGAACAGTAAAAAGTTAATAATATACTAATTTAAAAAGATGTGTCTTGAGTTTCTGCTTAAAAATTACAACACTAGGACTACACTTAATGTCCATAGGTAATTTGTTCCACATATAAGGAGCGCAAACTGAGAACGCTCTGGACCCATACGATTTGGCATGATATGATGGCTGGCAAAAAAGCAACTTGTCAGCAGATCTAAGAGCTCTCTTTGGAACATAAGGTACAAGCAGTTCACTTAGGTACATTGGTGCTAGACCGTTAACTATCTTGTAGGTAAACAACAAAATCTTAAAATTTATGCGCTGTTCCACTGGAAGCCAGTGCAATTCTATGAGCAAAGGCGTGATATGATCAGCCTTGCGCGACAAGGATATGAGCCTCGCAGCCGAGTTAAGAGCATACTGTAAACGCTGGATTAAGTAGCTAGGCAGGCCATACAATAAAGATCACTTTTAGCTTATTGTGAGTGCATGCCAAAATTTTCTGGTGAACTATAACGCCTTATAGTTTGCATCCATGGACGACAGCGACTATTGGTGAATATTTACCGAGACGAAGTCGAGGTAAATATTCACCAATAGTCACTGAGACTGAAGTGAATAATTGTTTTAGTATAATTTCATCAGTGAATATCAGAGAAATTAAAACTAGACAGTAATAGTCGGACTTCCCGGCCACCCTTTTATACGTTAAGGTTTTACAAGCGCGCGTGACAGGATAGTTTTGTGACAAACATTTGCATAATTACGTGTCGCTACGGTTCATTGCACAAACCGACTCGACACGAGACTTGCAGGGACGACAAGAATGGATTTTCCAAAACTTTTGTAAAAGGAAAGAAATACCGAAAAAACCCCAAATGCTCACTAGAATTCAAGTTGAAGCAGCAGTCTTGACTTTTGAGACCTCGTACCGTGTTATGCGGGTATCAGCGGCCATCCCGAGGGGGCGGCCCCCGGGCAGCCAGGGGCATTTGTCACAGCAGCCATGACAAATACATGCTAAAACCCCTCGGGTGGGGCAGAAAATTGTGACAAAAATCCCCACCCCTGGGGAAACCTGGGCAACATATAAGTATTAGAAGCTAAACGTTTTTAGAAGTGTCAAAAATCTTAATAGTTTTATATAAATATTATCCTTTATTTCTTTGTTCTGTCTTCGGACAGTGGATGGCTGCATGTAGTGATTGTATGTAAGCATTCATGGGTTAGCTGTGTATGTATACGCTTGCAATGCATTGTGGGTTATTGTCGGAAATACAAAGATGGCTGCTCGAGATTTGTTCGTGTAGTGTGTATGACAATCCGTTGTAATCCGGGCTTAGTTTGGGGGTACAAACATTATAATGGCTTAATTTAATCTCTTAATTTGAATGATAATGATATGACTTACCTCAAGGACAAAGAAGTCGAAGAACGTCGATCGATCGAGCGAGTCCTGTGGCGAAAACCGCTGAACGTTGAGACAGCAGATTACGTCCCCGGGGTAATTTGACGAAAACGCAAAAGCGCTCTAATGCCCCGCGTGTGGGGCATGTTTATGCTACAAATCCCTTGCTAAGCCCCTGGGTTGCCCGTGGGTTGCCCGGGGGCCGCCCCCTCGAGATGGCCGCTGATACCCGCATTACAAAGAGAGGAAATGCAGCGAAAATGAGTGGAAATGGGAAAAACTGAAAATCTGCCACGGCGAGTGAAAATTTATCGAAAGGAACCACTTTCATGAGTTCACTTCGAAGGGCAAATGTGCTGGAAACTACGGACTAGTTTTGTGGATTATAGCCATCACAGAATCAAAGACAATGGTAAATCAAGAGACAAATGATTTCGGTATGAGATAAAGCTCGAAAACACACGGAGAGCAGCGAGAGAAGAGCATAACAGCAACCGGCTCCCAGCATGAATGAAACTAGAACTTGTTTTTCTATCAAGAACAACGAGGAAAATAACTCAAGTAAGTACACTCTTTTTGAGTCGAACCGTTCCCAAATTTGTAGGAAAAGGTCTCGTTGTGTTATTTGTTGCTCTAAGTAGACGTTATTTCCTTGTGAAAGTTTGTGATTAATGAAGACACGAGGACCGAATAAACTCAACCCGAAACTCGTAAGTAAACTTTGTTTGTGAAGGATTATCGATTTAAAAAAACCTTCAAGTTTAGCCATACTTATTTAGTTGCTTCTTTTGTAGGTTTTGGAAAAGCTTTTTCTTTCATATTATTTATTTCTTCGTGAGAAACATCGGTAAATATGCGAGTGGCCATTTTGGTAAATGCCTTGTATGTTATATTCACCTCCAGGCGCTCTGCAGGTGAATATAGCGACATATGACGTAATTCTCGACCAATCAGAGCACGGGAATCTCTATATTCACTGATGAAATTATACTAATAGCCGATAGTTCCTCGACAGATGCACTACTTAATTGTTCATGTATAAAGGTTCCTTGATGGACACACTCTATTTGTATAATAGTGCCTGCCCATCATTTGATCAATATCCAATCATAATTGGAGATAATTTCCTGGTGAACTATAATGGCTGCAGATACATGTATATGAAGTTAGTGAGGGAATTTAAGCCCTGAGTCAACTACATTATCACACTTATCATAGAAAGCATGCAAGATCATCAAGTCTGTTAATTTAAGCATAATAAAGCTACATGTATATGGTTCTTTCCAACATACAGTAGATTCGATTTATATACAATTATAGACATGTTAGATCTTCAAATCAATATTAATAAGTCATAATAACTTATTATCTAGTACAAGCGGCTTAATTCATAAATTAAACACATTTTAAAGTAACTGCCTGCATGCTTATAATCACGGAAAATGGCACATGTAACTGGTGTATTAAATACCAACGAAAATAATGCTTGGTACAAGATTGTAACAGTGTTTAGAACAACAGTACTTTGTATATTTGCTGTTGAAAATATAAAACGTACTGTACATGTATGTCACAAACTTTAAATATAGTAGTTTGATGCACTCAAATAAATTTATAATAATTTTCTTTTGTGTAATACATGTTAGACATCTACATGTATGTGTTTATACCATGGCATCAATGAAAATATAGACATCGTTAATTGAATTATGGTTCAGAGTTCTAATATTTATATGAATTAAGACATGGCAACTGCATGTACTTGTATAGCAAAGGATTAGGTACATTGCACAGCTGCTAGAGTATACTGGGGGTGGGAATCAAAACAATTTATGGATATCATGGGTACATTTTTGTATGTTACTACATCATGACATGGAATTTGTATGGCAGGTGTATGGTAATGACATGGGTATTGTATGGATAATGTATGGTAATGACATCGGTATTGTATGGAGAATGTATGGTAATGATGTTGGTATTGGAACTGTATGGTAATGACATGGGTATTGTATGGTAATGCATGGGAAGTGTATGATAATGACATGGGAAGTGTATGGTAATGACATGGGAACTGTATGGCAATGACGGGTACTGTATGGCAATGATATGGGTACTGTATGGCAATGACATGGATACTGTATGGCAATGACATGGGTACTTTATGGTAATGACATGGGTACTGTATGGTAATGACATGGGTATTGTATGGTAAAGACATGGGCATTGTATGGTAATGACATGGGCATTGTATGGTAATGACATGGGTATTGTATGGGGGATATATGGTAATGACATGGGTGGTGTATGGTAAAGGCATGGGTATCATGGCAAAGGTATGGGTAAGATATGGTAATGATATGGGTAAATTTGCAAGGAATGGGAATAGAATGGAAATTGTATGGGTATACTATGTAAATGGTACAGGTTTAATATGGTATTTATATGGGTTCTGTATGGGAAACGTATGGCAAGTGTGTGGTTTTTATATGGAAAAAGTCTGGGACAATGGCTACTCCCATATATTCACCATATCACTCCCACGCTTATCCCATATGCTACCCATAGTATTCCCATTCACAACCCATGTATTACCCATCCCTGAATATTAGAATTAATTAATCTTACCCATATACTCCCCATATATGAAAACCATATGGCCATATATGGGAACCATCTGGATTTTAGACAAATCCATACTTTTCCCATATACTTTTATATGGGCAATGTCTGGACCAGATATGGACCATATATGGGTTTGAAAATATTGCCATTTAGACAGCATGTAACCCATATATGGGAATCATATGGCCCATACAAATCCCATGCACAACCCATCACATACCCATATATGGAACTTGAATGGGCCCATACAAAACCCATACAAGGGACATATATGGCCCATATCAGGCATGTTTGTAAGGGTAGTTATATCTTAAGTAATATCATATTGTTATGCGCAATTGATCATTTTATACCGTTATCGATCCTTTGTTAGTGTATACAGTAGTTATATCTTTGGTAATATCATATTGTCATGCGCATTTAGATGGTAGCATACATACTACATAAAATATAATAATGCCCGCTACCTTAAAATATTTTGTTGTTGTAAATAGGTGGGTAAATATTGCATGTATCTGTGGCTTCCCCCAGGGGTTGACTCCTGGGAACCCAGGGGTGTTTGTCAGATGTTTGTTGCCATCGGTCAGGGGTAAAAGCTCAATTTGGTTACATGCACAGGAGCTTGTGTACTAATATGCTGTCAGATCTCACACTGGTATTGGCTTTGTTGTTGGATGCATGCAATTGCACTTCAAGCGCCAAGATTTTGAAATGGTTTTACTGAATTTCTATGGTTGAAAAGATCTTCGATATTGTATACAAAGCTATGACAGGAGTGAAAATATGTTTGCTAAGATATTATTTCAGCAGCATTTTGAGTTTTTGCGCATCTTAATTTATCCTGTTTCTTGTCCCTTGAGTAATGCTGAAATAACCCAAGAGGAAATGTACCAATTTCTATAATTGGAAAACAAAGCACTGAATCCTCTGTAGAACTATCACATGGTCTGAAATGGGGCAACAAACAGGCAAGCACAAATCATGTATGACACTGTCAAAAATATGCTACAATATTTACATTACAAGGTACTAATTTATTACTCATGAGAATTAGTAAAGTCAGACGGGCTGATTCCTACATAAGATGGCACCTTCCTCTTTGAGTTTCTGTTCAACAAGCTCATTATAACGATCAATGATGACGCTAACAAACCGAAAAGAAGTAATTCCTTCTACTACAGTAATGCAAAGGCATTTGATGCACGCACTTTAAATCTACCCCTGGAAAACTAAACAAGTACATTGTTTCTGCAGCCAAATTCTTCTTGAAAAAGCTAGAGGAAAAAGAAATTGGCACTGTGACATCAGCGGGCAAAAAAGCTCTCCATTTCAGTAAACGAAAGTGGGAAGAACTAGATGAGTCGGCAATAGGGATTCTAAAGATATATGGAGTAACATCAGCGGCGTACGAAAAGCGTAAAAGTTAATTACGAGAAAGCGATAGTGTTAGAATATAATCAATTTCGTGTATGAATGACATGTTTAGTTGATATTTAAACTTTCGCATTCACTGGACAATCGGTAATTATAAAAAAATGTGGAACTTTTCGTACAATATATGATTGCCACTTTTATTTGCGATCTTCCGTTTGCGGCATCACGTGACAAACTGTATTGAAAAGTTTACATTTTATTAGTTTAGCCACAGTTTTATTTTGCTTTGCATACGAAACTTATTAATCATGTGGTTAACGACGCGCAAAGTGTGAAAACTGTTAATATCACGTCTTTTGAAAATGCGACAGTTCGCCAGAATGCAAGTTTTCGTAGCTAACACTTGAAGTTAGAAAACTTTAATTTCCCAAACAGTTAGTCGCCTAATGCAACTGAACGGAAGAATAACAATACTAGTGTCATATTGAAAATCAGAAATGCTATTTAAAGATGGTAGTTTCTGGGATTTGACATGTGACAAATATAATATTTAATACATATTAGAGGGCCATTTTCTGTGATTGCACATTGCCAAAAGATATAAGATAAATATTGGAAAGTAGTTACTTTTCTTTAAATTGACGTAACGAAAAAAAGGAATATTGGATACATAGTATATTGTAGTTTTCTGTAATGTCATACAACAACAAAAATAGAAGGTTGGTTTCTGTAGTTGGATATACGTGATATGAGCGAAAAATTAAATATCTGATACTGATGTGTGATATTACATTTGTACGTCTCCTTTTAGACTGACTGCTCTGTCGATCTTGAGCAAGCTAAGTTGTCGGTTGAACGCTGCGTTGGCAACATTAACTACTGGATGAGCACAAACTTCCTTAAATTGGATTAAGACAAAATTGAACTCATAGTTATCAGCTCTAGATATCGTCCTAGGCTAGAACTTGAGCACATACTAGTTGGTAATGAGCGCATTGCACTACGGACCTCTACGCGCAACCTAGGAGTAATTATGGATCATTCTCTCAGCATGGAGGAACACGTAAAGAAGATTTGTAAGGCATCGAACTATCATCTAAGAAATATTGCGAAGATTCGCAAATATCTAAATCAAGGCACTGCTGAAATTCTTATTCATGCTTTTATTGGTTCTAAACTTGACCATTGTAATTCTCTTTTATATGGTATCCCAAAGAAGTAAATTACAGTCCGTCCAGAATGCGGCAGCTCGTATCGTAACGCTTACTAAGAAATACGACCATATTTCTCCTGTAATGATCCAGCTACATTGGCTACCCGTAGAGTTTCGTATTATTTTTAAGCTATTGTTATTAGTGTACAAAGCTCTTAACGGGTGGCGCCCTCCTATGTTACCGAACTATTGAGTTATTGTAATTGTAATTGTATAGTCGTAATGTATTTTTTAACTTACTCTTGTAAAGCGCTTAGGACAATTAATGGTGGATTCAGCGCTATATAAATAAAGTTATTATTATTATTACATTACTGAGGTGTTAAATGTAAAAATAGAATATCGGATAAATATCGGACACTAGATTATTGAGATGTGAAATGTAAGAAAAATATCGGATAAATATCAGATATTAGATTACTTGGACGTAATATGGAAAAATAAAGAAAGAAAAAGAAAATATCAGATAAATATCCGATATTAGATTCCTGGATATCGGATAAATATCTGATACTAGATTACTGATGAGATCTGAGATGAAACAAAATAAAAATATTCGTAGCATGGGAATATTTTTTGATATTATCGGATACCAGACAGATTCGACGTAAAATTAGACAAGGGAAAAATATCGGCTAAATCTCCGATATTCGATATTCCGTCGATACCGCTCCTTTATGATCATTCGTGTGTAGCGGCCATGCCAACGAAGAGAGGCTCAAAAGCTACGCAACACGGCCTTCAGAGCAGCAGTTTAATACAACGCTGTTCATTGGGATGAAGAAAAAATCCTTCTTCAGACCACAGAATCAGTAATCAGTGTCAACTATGCAGTCGTTGTACAAAATAGTCGGCAATCCTCCGACTCACGTGTCCAATTCAACTGCCTCTAATTCGCTAACGTTTCCTCTGTGAATGCTTTTCCATCAGGCATTTTCAACACCTTGCACTATCACAATGTGCAGATTAACCTCTCCTGTGCTGACCAGAAATTGTAAAAAGAAAGCAACAGTTTTGACCAGATGACAATATTACAACTCAGTTCATTTGCCGGCTCTTTTATCGATTAAAAAGTTATGTTCTTAGCAGGTTACTTCATCCAATAAGAAACGAGCTTTCAGATCAATGTGAAGCTGTCACAAATGAACCAATCAGCGACGAAAAATGTTGTAAACAAGTCAAGTACATTAAAATGGGGTTTCGCTGTCGTCAGTTTGCTTTTAGATTTTTAGGCGGGTTCTTTTAAAGGGATAGCCGAGTGAAAAACACATTTGGGCTCAAAAGCATCTTTCAGATGTACTTTGTTCAGAAAATGTGGCAGAGCCATTTCATACTAGAACAAAAATATGATGAAGACGATATTGCGAGAGAAGTTCAGAAGACTGGGAGGACGAAGAAAAGCATGTGGAAGCCAAGAAATATCAGACGAACAACAAAATGCGACTACCGAGCTAGTGCTATACTGGTGTTGTACTATGATGTAAATATTCGCTGTGTATTTTTGTGTGGAACTTGTCAGCCTTAAACACAAGACCAAAGGTAGATTATGACAATATTGATATCGGCATAGCAATCGAAACCCAGAGTTATTTACTACTCAGATAATCAGGGTGTAGCAGCCACATAATTTTTAATTTCGTTTACCTAACTTATATAATTATGTGTTTCACACAATTAAGGGAATGGAATTATTCTTGCAATAAAATTGCTCCGAGTGTCTCGTTCTTGTGTCATTGCCTATATTCTGCTATATGTTGGGCTAGTTGTGATCGGATTTTACAGGGAAGTTTTAACTTTTCAGGTATTTCGTTTCAGTAGCACAAAGCCATGCACTCAGTACAGATCGAACCGGATAACTCGCAAATTATAAAGCGCCATTACACTCGTTCTCAATAACACGTGCAGGTTCGAAACGAAACTCCTGACTTCGAAGTCGTTTCTGGTGGATGTCAATCAAACGGTTTCCATGGAGTTTGAAGTGAACCGTTGTGTGAGTAAATTCGGGAAACTAGCATTTTATAAACATGGCAAAGTCTTTCCCAAGTCGCTTAGATGGAGAGTAATCATGCTTAGAGCCAAGGGTTTGCAAAATAGGGAAATCACATAAACTTTATGTGTGAGCGAGCGGTTTGTGTATAAGATCAAAATAGGGAAATCACATAAACTTTATGTGTGAGCGAGCGGTTTGTGTATAAGATCAAAATAGGGAAATCGCATAAACTTTATGTGTGAGCGAGCGGTTTGTGTATAAGATCAAAATAGGGAAATCGCATAAACTTTATGTGTGAGCGAGCGGTTTGTGTATAAGATCAAAATAGGGAAATCGCATAAACTTTATGTGTGATCATGAGCGAGCGGTTTGTGTATAAGATCAAAATAGGGAAATCGCATAAACTTTGTGTGAGCGAGCGGTTTGTGTATAAGAAATCTGATTGTTTATATAGCTTCAAAGGTCTTGGAAAAAGAATTATATAGTTATTTTTATTCATCCAGTTGCAGATATGCTCCTTATAAGAGGTTTTATCGAGCAATACCCTCGAGCTCTACCTCGACGAGCTCCAGGCATGGATACAACATTCGACAGGGCAAATATATTTTTTAAACTCTCAGGACATGGATTATCGGCAATGCTCTCCACTCTCGACTGACATTTCGGTGAGGAATTCAAGCAAATAACAATCGTTTTTCGGCTTAGTATCCGCCATATCTCTACCTATGTCGCCTCAAATTACTTACGATTTCGTTGACCTCCTACACTATTTATGTTTCCTCCACATCTGGGAGTTGTATGGCGACGTTTTATTTAGCATGCAGACCAGTGTTGCCATAGAAATATAGTTGAGTGACATCCACCAAATTGACGTTTTCCGTTGGAAATTCAATTTCGAACCTGCACGTGTTATTGAGAACGAGTGTAATACCTAAGTTTTGAAAGCAATGCCAAACTGGTAAAACTGGTATTTCATCGATAATTATATATTAAACAGAACATTACATGGCCGCTTGGTGATACGATTTTATTTTCTCCTGTTCATGAAATATCTTACTCGTTCGCTGTGCTTACTCGTAAGTTATTTCATCAACACTCGAAGATAAAATCCGTATCTCCGCGTGGCCATGTAATATCCTCTATATTATTAATCGATAGACGGAATATCTTTAAAAAAATCAGCACCAAATCAATTTTTGAATTCTAGCAACTCTACAAGTAAGTTACGATTGAATCGAAACTCATCGCGCGTATTAAACGTCAATCCTGTTACGGAGGCTTTCGACTTATTTCAACTGTCGTAAATTTACATACACCTGCACTAGGCTTTGATATTTGTGACGGGTGTCGGAAAAACTAAGACCGGAAAATTGAAGACCGAAGTACGAAGACCCCGGAAAAACAAAGTCCCTGCAAAAATTAAGATCCCTCAAATACAAAGACGCCGGCAATATAAAGACCCCGGAAACAAGGACCCCCGGAAAAATGAAGACCCCGGAAAAATGAAGACCCCGGAAAAAAGAAAGCTCTGGAAAAACAAAGACCGCGGAAAAAACAAATACCCAGGAAAAACGAAGGCCCCGGAAAAAAAATCAAATCTCACATGACATGTAACACTAAAAACGTAATACATGATTTTTGTCACTATTGTAATTCACAATTCATCGGAGAAACTAAACAACGCCTAACGTTTTAACGAACACAGACAACCTGTAGATAAATATAATATTAAATCTAAACTAACAGCCATAAGCGTTTCTGAACATTTATAGATCTTATAATTACTGTGAACGGATTTTTTTATAATTCTTAGAATTATCATGTGACTTGGTGTACATTGAGTCAAATAAACTCTATAAGCTTGAAACATTTCCACTTCCCTAACCATTCCAGTACTGACATGCTCCTTATTCTAAACGTGATTCCGTGAGAATAGCACGCGAATCATATATATATATATATTGATCGATCAATCCGCTAAAACCCTATAGAACCACTCGGAATAAGATATAACAGATATAATTTGACTGTTTGACCTTTCAGTTGTCTGCTGTTACCGTATCAGCATAATCTTTTCAAACCTATTTCGTACTGAATTTCCTTTAATGTGTTTTGTTTATATACCTATTTCAAAAGAGGTTGTCCCGGATAGACGGCAAACGACAATCCCGGCCCGGCATGGTTGTGGTTATAAATATCCGGTCGCACGGAACGATAAACTACGATGTAATTTGGAAAATCGCCTCGCAGTAGACCATTAATATTCGTCTTAAAGTTTTGACCCCAAAAGCAAATACATTAACCAAACTTAAAACCACAGTGCATTTCGGTTAGTGAATTCGCTTGTCGTTTACCGCTTGTCCGGACAACCTTTTTGATATAGTTATATGCAATCGATTTGTAATTTCCGTTCATTACATAATTACCATTTATATAAGCCGTGTATCCATTTGTGACCTCCACTGTAAAACAAACCTGAAGATGGCTAGTAGTACTGGCCAGCCGAAATATCGTATAACTAGGCCTAGATACAAATATCATGATTTTTTTTTAGATATTTAGAACCTTCCATGATATTTAGAAAACAATGTGATATTTAGAAAAAAAAAGGGATATTGTTGGGATATTTAGGAATTTTGTTGAGGGTCTAGGCATTTTCAGCGTAGTTTTTGGTGATTGAAACTGGTTAGCTCAATTCAGTGGCAACAGTAATCTGGATCAGCGGTTTCCCACTTAATAATGTATCCCATGATGCTTAGTGCAGTCAGTACAGAGGTCAGGCTAGACTCAGAGCAAAATGGCGGATCCACCAATGGTTGTAAGCTTATTTTGTGAAAAATGCGAGTACGATAATAAAAAAGGTTGTTATATTATAATATTTATTAAAACTGTATTAACATTATCTTTGTTAGTGGGAAATTTAGAAAATTTTGCCTGATATTTAGAAAATTTTGCCTGATATTTAGAAAATTTTGCCTGATATTTAGAACTTTTTACGTGATATTCCGGAATGATATTTAGGCGATTTTACGTGATATTTGTATCCAGGCCTACGTATAACCCTCAACATGCGTTGTATGATCAACATTGTAGTAGTCTTCGGACACCAATATTAGGCAAAACGAAGACTCGGAAAACGAACATTGAAGACCCTGATGACATTTAGGAAACCGAATTAAATTTGCCTGTTCAATCAGAAAAATGCTATTAAAATCCCAAACAAACTCTTAATATAAAGGCGCGGCATACAGATATATTACATGGCACTTCTGGATAAGAATACATAATATTTCGAAAATACAGAGAAAGGCTTGTCACAATAAGGTCCCTACCCCTTAACGTTCTCCTCCTCGGATTGAGTAATTGAGATGTATATCATAGTTGTACCTAATTCGAAAGCAAATTGAAGACGCGGTTTAGGCATTTAATGCCGATCAGGTAATATTTCGAAAATAGAGAGATGCTTATCACAATACGATATCAACCCCTACGCCCTACTCCTCGGGTTGAGCCATTGAGTACGTTATTGATTGGGCGAACAAGCCATGAATCTGAACTCATGTTTAAATCAAAGACCAATTGGAGATGTATATCATAGTTGTACCTAATTCGAAAGCAAATTGAAGACAGGTTAACGTTATTTAGTCAAGAGCAAAATAGACGATTTTAGATCTCACTTCCCCCTCTCCATTTCAATGAGGAAATCTCTTTCTGACAGTTGTGATAAAGTAGTATTCCTTTCCGGCAAAGTAGCGCACTTTCGAGCCCTATATAGTGTCTTAGGTATTTGATAGCTTGTAGAGACATTGTAAACCATACACATTCATAACCCATTGTTCCATATGTATAAATAGGAAGACATTAAAGCCCAAAGCAGCGTAATATTACGATACGACAACATAAGATTGATTGCAGACATAAATCTGTTGCAAACTTCTTCATCTCAACATGGCGAGCTCGAGGTCTCGTGGCGTTACAATGTTTGTAACATTTCTTATGATAACTGTCGTCCCTCAAACGTTTTCCTATGGATCCATGGATGTGATGCCAAAAGACAATTTTGGTAAGCAATGGTTAGCTGGGAGTTTATAAAGTTGTGATGCCAGACGTAGATGCATATACGTACGGTATAATGAATTGATAAAGCATGCTATAGTCAACTAAGCTGGGTGAAAATGAAATCTCAGAGTACATTAATTTTGTTTATAGTTGTACAGTAATTAATTAGACAAATAGTTTCTGTCCAAGTGATAAGTTACATTAAAAATTCAACTGTGAATAATTTTTGCTGTGTAAAGGCTCCCATGAAGTAAGCGTTCAAGGCTGACAGTAAACGTTAGGCTCGAATAAACTTTAAGCTATATATATAGTGACACTGATATGGCTTGGAAATTCAACGTCTTAATTTCTGCTTTCAGGGCCGTCTCTGAGAAATCAGACTTTCTACCGAGTTATCATTTTCTAACTCCGATTTATTGTTTACCTATAGTTACGATAATATTGTTTTTGTTGATCCATCCGTCTGTACGTTGTGTTTAATATATGTTATCCCTCGTTTCGTTTTGTGTTTGTCCGTTAAAACTTTGGTCTAACTTAGTTAATTAGGCTTCATTCACGTTACAATATTTTGAAAACTTTAGACCACACTTCTGCTAATATTTACCCTCTTTTTAATATTGGCATATTAAACGAGTTGAAGACCCCGGAAAAACCAAGACCCCGAAATAACCAAGACCCCGGAAAAACCAACACCCCGGAAAAACCAAGACCCCGGAAAAATGAAGCCCCAGAAAAACTGGTTTCACTCTTGCTCTTTCTGCTGTGCACAAATGGGAACATTCATTTGTACTAAAGCCTCCGAGAGCATTGGTCTTTACAAGATCCCAGCCAGAGTCTTGAAAATTGTGTCTGATGTAATTGCACCTTCACTAACTTATATCTTTAATCTTTCACTGTCAACTAGCATTTTTGTCGAGGTGTAGAGAAATGCGAGGGTAAGCCCTATTTACAAAAGTGATGATGGTCGAAAATTATCGACGGATTTCAATATTACCAATAATTAGCAAAGTTTTTGAAAAAGAAGTCTTTCGACAATTAAATGGTTACTTAACAGACAATATTTTGCTTTCTAAATTCCAATCAGGATTTCGTCCACTACACTCAACTATCTCTGCATTGATTCAGATGTGCGATGAATGTCTTGAGAGTATGGATGATGGCTAACTAATAGGGATTGTTTTTCTTGATATTGGAAAAGCTTACGATTCAATAAATTACTCGATATTATTAGGTAAAAAGAATTTTTTAGGAATTTCCGGCTCTGAGCTTAAATGGTTCAACTTTTACCTCACCGGAAGACAGCAAAGGTGTTTTGTAATACAATACGTCAAACCTGGTACGCCAGTCTCAAAGGAGAACTGAAGCCTAAATCAATCCGTCGACTATACAAACTTGTATTCAAGAGAAATAAGTTCTGCTATTTTATTTCTTTGTGGGGCACGTCTAAAAAGAGGAAATACGTTTTGAAGATCGAAAAATTGTCGATTCTCCGCTGATAAAGCTAGTTTGTGTGGCGGCTCAATTCAGTGCTTTTTTCCCCGTATCGTACGTCATACATACCAAGGAAAAACAACCACACCTTCAACCTCGTAACCAGGGTCTTCTCGGTCAGGTCCAAGATGGCGGCTACTCCGAGAAAAGACCCTGGTAAACCCTGAACTGTCACGTATTCTGATTGGTTCTTCGATTATGACACAAGGGTTGTTCTAACGATGCTTTTTATTGGCCAAACGGACTGAGTCGAGAGAGATGAATTTGTATATAGATTCGATTGCTCAAATTTTATCAATAAAACGATTTTAAATAACCTTAAAACACGTTGTGTAGGTAGAGCAATAGATGAAGTGCATTACTGGGTAGTTTTCTGGTAAGTTTCATCAGTGAGAAAGCCAGGAGAAGCCGTTAAATCTGAACATGTGCTATCGATCTCTTCGCTTCAACGCTAACAGAAAATGAACGGCTTTTTAGGATTAAACGTGTTAAACATTTCCATATTTAGCTTGGCCGCCATATTGGATGCCCACATCACGTGATTAAAATCTCCAGGATTTCTGGAGATTTTTGGTCACGTGATTCAGCGTTTACCAGGGTCTTCTCTCGGTGTAGCCGCCATCTTGGATCTGACCGAGAAGACCCTGGTTACGAGGTTGCCACACCTTCAGCACAAAGAAAGCACAATAGTGCGCAATTATGAAAACAACCTGACAAAACTAATTTATTCCCCGTATCGTACGTCCCAGATTACAGGAATTGAGCCGCCTGTACTTAAAAAATAATGTTTAATAATAAATACTGTTTTACAACCAGGCACTCCCCGTGAGGGGCTATTCCGTACTTAGCGGCGGCTGGGAGGAAGTTAGCAGATTTTCTTTCCTTTGACGCAAAACACAGTAAAATAAATTTGGGTATGAGTCTTTTCACGTTCAGATCTAATCATTGAGCTATAGTTGATTTTAGGCTTCAGTTCTCCTTTAAAGTGACTGGAAGAGAACGTTCCTTGTTTTGCCCTGTAGTGCATTGCAATCTATTAAAAGCTCGAGAAATGACGCCACTTTGAAGTTTAGGTTAAACAAGATGAAGCACGTTAACACAAAAAGAGCCTTAGACAAGCTGTAACATGCTTCATATATATATATATAGCGAATTGCAAAAATTATGACGTCTCCAGACATATCAACATAATTATTGGGTGCATTGTGGGAACGATTTCCCTTTACTGAGCCACACAGAGACCGACGCGACAATGGCTACATACCGTTAATGTACATCTAAGGGTTTTTGGATGTAGTAACTAAAAGAAATTTTCCCGGTGCTAAACAACTTTTAAAGATTCGTGACTAGCGCGCTCGCTAAACCTGAGAGTACTAGACGGAAGTACATGTAAACAAAGTCGTGGTTTCCCACTTTAACATACAATGTTCAAAGGTTCAAATGTTATTTCTGAAGTTAAACGTTTGTGTTTTAGTAGCTATAAAAACGTCAAAACTGCAAAAGAAAAAAAATTGCATATTAGCGAAATCTAATATCAACCCTTCCAATGAATCATGATTTGCAAAATTTACAAATGACTTCATTTTTCACGTTGCTTACTATTTTTCGACAAACATTGGCTTTTTAAAATGATTTAGAAATAATTGCTTCCTAATCGTAAGTCCAGAAACTCGCACGTGCATTGAATTTACATTTCAGTAGCTCCTTTGTATGTTATTGTTTGTTGAACACGGCCCGTTATTCTCAAGTGTATTAAGGCTTGGTTTGAACATAAAAACGAGGCAAAATCATTTCGTGTTTTCTTGACCACTTTTCAAGTAAAAATCATAAAACTTTACAGAATCGTAGAAACTGGCTGCTTAAACCCACGAGTGATACGTTGCCATAGAAACCACCGTTGCGAAAAATTACGTGGGAAAATACAATGCAAATTTGCATATGACGATCTTTTCAAAACGGGGTGTGGAAAGAGCCCTTACCTTAAGTTTATCTTCACTTAATTTTAACCAATAGTGATGTAGGTACACTAATTAGCCTTTTCTCCTTGTCTGCATTTAACATCAGCAGAAATATCGGCGAGAGAAGGCTGGAATTGATCATTTCCGGCCTTGATAAAAAAAAGATGATACTCCAGAATATATATATATATATATAACCCCATATGTGTCTTTGCTGTAGCTATACATTAGCCTTCAACAATATATATATATATGTATATACAGCCGCGTGCAAACATTCTGACCCCCCATGAAAATTATATACGTATATACTTATATCGGTTGCATCATGGGTAATCCAAAAATGTGCTTTTCACACATCTTTCTAACAAAACATATATCAGGTAGGAATGAATAATGTACGAGTAAAACATGTTTTGATCATATGGGCCCATCAGTTGAAGAAAACAGGTTTTATTTTCAGTTTTAGTTGTCCGGTCGTCCGAAACGCTGCTATGACTTCAAGGAACTCACAGTATTCTGAACTTTACTTTATCCACGTCACACTAGCTAGGTTTATTCTATTTCCCTAAACGAGGCTGAAGTATTCACTAAATTGTTTTCAAGTTTAAGTTTATTATCAATTTGAAACACCTTCTTTTATGTTATCAATGGTAGTTCGACCACGTTTGCAATTCTGCCAAACAAACTGAACCAAAGCCAAACGTAGCTAAAATATTTGTGCCGTTATGAAGTCTGCAAAAGAGCTAAAATTTCACTGGGAACGTTAACACACTTCAGTTTTCAGAATTGAATGCGGCCGGTTTTCGTACGCGTTTTGCTGTTCGCGATGCATATTTAATTAAATTCTGACATCTTGCATTTAACATCTTTAGAACTCTATGCGAGATAAATTTTAAGTTATATAAAATGGTTAAGATATAATCAAACTGTGTATCAGTTGATTTATTTTATTACTAAAGATTATCTTTGAATGATTTTTGGGAATACCAATAATTTTACAACCTAGTGAGGCCAAAGTAACTAATATATTTACTTATAAATAAGTCTTAATGTGAGTTTAACTGATGACCAATTGTAAAGTTTATGTAACACGCAGGAGAAATTATTTTTACACAAGACCAAAACTTTTTTTTTATTCTGGTCCGATAATTTAAACAGATTAAAACAACTTCGATTCTGATCTTTCTTTCCTTTTCAATAACTAAATGCGATTTTTGTAACCGCATTTGCGGACTTCATAAAAAAAATGTTTTTTAGCTGCGCTGTGTTTAATTAATTTGGTTGTTTGTTTGTTTGGTAGAATCGCACACGTCGAACTATGTACCATAAGATAAAATAGAACGCGTTTCACATTGATAATATGCTTAAACTTCGTCTCCAAGATTTGAAATAAATGTAGTGAATACTTTAACTCATTCAGGGCAATAGAGTTAAACCTAGCTAGTGCGACATGGAGAAAGTAAAGTTCAAATACAGCAGCGTTTCGGTCGACTGGCCCAGTGGCAAACGCATGGAATAAATTAGTTCAACTAAAACTGAAAATAAAACTTGTTTTCTTCAACTGATGGGCCAATATGATCGAACAATGTTTTACTCGTACATTTTTCATTCCTACCTGATATATTTTTTGTTAGAAAAATGTGTGAAAACACATTTTTGGATTACCCATGATGCAACCGATAGACAGACAGACAGATAGACAGACAGACATATTTTATTTGGTGTTTTGTACATGCAAGTACTTCGACATGGGTCCAATAAATTTCAGTTAAATTAGGTTATGTATATCTCTGTTAGTTGGGAACAGGCATCATTGCGTTAGGGAGGGGTCAGAATTTTTGCACGCGGCTGTATATATATATATAATCTCCAGACTAAACCTTTTTGCAAACGGGTGTATAATAAAGGATATTTGTTGTTGCCTTTGTATCCACACGTTCTCCATTGGCAGAATATGTTATCTTTATGCCACTTTATATACATTGACGTTGTGCAGTTCTTTGTTTCAGATTTTGAATTATTCCTGATCAAAGAGGGCTACGATTGTCTTAACAGAGTGAGAACATTCCCTACATTCACTCTTGATAAATCATTTACACCGTTACAAGAAACACAGGTCTTACTGGATATTTACACGTCCACTAATGGTCCCTTCTGGTACAATCAGAGTGGCTGGAGTGATCCAACGAACCACACCTCACACTGTTATTGGTACGGAATCACCTGTCACAATAACACGGCATACGTCAGAAGCATTATGTTGGCTTACAACAATTTGAATGGCTTTCTTCCTACCAATCTCTGGAAGATACGAAATTTGCTGTCCTTGTGTCCTGCCGTTAATCCAGGTTTGCAAGGAGACATCGGAGACTTCTTGTTTGCGAACATGAGCAGGTTACTAACTCTCCAATTCAATGGCGCATCGTTTACGGGAGAAATTCCTGAAGCTATGGTGAAACTCAACTACCTTCAGAACTTCTTTGCTTGCGCTTTGGAAGGTGCAGGCCTCTCTGGTCATTTGCCTGAGGATCTGGGAAACATGACAGAACTGAGGATGCTGTGTATTGGAGGCAATAGCTTCACTGGTCAAATACCAAGCAGTATTTCGAAATTAAGGAAATTGTATTACCTTGATTTGCAGAATACTCCTGGGCAGATGTGGGGATACATTGACAACTTACTATCAATGCCTGCAATAAAACTGTTGTATGTGTCAGGTGTTCACCTAAGAGGGAGTATGCCAGAAAGTCTCCCAAACACAGTAACTACACTTGTTTTGTCTGGCAGCAACATCTCTGGAAAATTGCCAAAGAATTATCCACCAGGGCTAGGTACTCTAAATGTTGCTAATAATCGCCTTATGGGGGATATCCCAGCGAGGCTGCTCCATCTTCCAGTTATCCGAATGATTGACGTGTCCCAGAACTTATTGACTTCATTCAACAACGGTAAGGCACTGGGCAAAACCAACGGTTCTGCTGTCTCTTATGTTTCTTTTGCAAGAAATAGAAATTTGGCTATTCACTTTGGAAGCTTCTTCAACGTTTTTACAATCACATCAGTTTATGGGTCAAGGCTTACGATCTTCAATGTAAGTTACTGTGATATAGAAGCACCTATGCCTCTAAATATTGTTTATCTAGCAGATATAACTATGATGGATTTGCGAGGTAATAGATTTTATGGAATTCTCCCTACTTACTTAGAAGACATATATCTAAGCTACCTCGATGTCTCATCAAATAATTTGTCTCAAGGGCTACAAGGAATAGGAAGTTTAAACTCCTTACAATACTTGGATATTTCTGGTAATCCTTCCATGCGAAAAGGCATCAGACCGTCGGAAAAAGTCCTTCGACCAGATTTCCTAAGAATGACAAGACTACCCTTTGGAGATAACTTCACATGTCCTCAAGCAAGGTTGATATTTAATAATGGTCGTGTTCGCTTAGACCCAACTTTCTATCACCAGAAATATTGTGTCTGTGATGAAGGCTTTTATGGAGACAGCGGTTTGTGCAAGAAGTGCTTCATGGCGAACAATTTCGTACAGTCAGCGGTTGTCATTGCGGGCGCGTACGTGAAAATCTATTTTTAAAAAGAAAGCCGTTGATGAGTGTTTATAGAATGAGGAGAGGTTACATGGACATCGACAGTCAAAATGGCGGACGAGCTGCTGTTTTCAACGTCCTGCGCGAAGGGAAATGTAACAGCTGAAAAAGTCGGGTCTGTCCCTTTAAACTTTGTACGTTTGGGAAGGAGAGTTTTGGCGTTAAAATGCAGTTATTTACAGGACGTTTGGAACCACCAAAGCAAGTATTTCAACTCGTTTTTCTGGCGTTAGAATCTACTTTAGTATCTGCAGAATAGATTCAAACTTGTGGACCTCAAACATGAACTACTCGGAAGTCTTTGTGATTGAGCTTTCTGACTGTCCTTTACAGTATTTAACAGAAGATGTATGGCGGCTCTAGCTAATTTGGGTCGTTTTTTAGCAGAGCATCGGGAACCGGTTTAATCATCCACAACTTGTTAGCAATCATAGTCGAGGGCAGGAGCAGGCATGTTAACTGAATTTAAAACTTGTGGACCTCAAGAAATATAAATATTAAAGCAGCAAATTGGAAAATTGCGAAAAGGTAAGCCTTGTCTTCACTGTTTTCACTAATTTTGGAACGACGTGTAATGCATTCTACGCATGCGCGGCGGCCATGATGTACGATATTGTTCGCCATGTACCAGGTGGCACGTGTCATCAACCGGTTATCAAGTCCACAGAGGACCTTCGTCCAAACATCATGACAATAAGAAGTGGTTACTGGCCGTCACCTATTGCTTTTAATGTAACTCACCTTGTCAAATGTCCAGTATCTAACGCATGCAACCCAACAGCCGACTGCGGCTGTCGCCTTGAGACGTTACGAAATGACACCCACTCATCCCTAACTCCAACAGTGTTATCTCTGATCACTACGTGCAACACGTCCTGCGTGTGTCATCGCGGTTACTCAGACAGATTCTGTTCTCGTTGTAAGCGAGGATACTAAAAAACAGGTGGACTGTGTTACCCTTGTACCAAAGGAAACTTTAGTTTTTACATTTTTGTTCCTATCTTTGGTATTACTGTTCTATTTTTGCTCTGGTCATTCTTCTACTTCAAGACCCAACCAGAAGTGGCGTTTGTTGTTGTTTTAGTGGAGTTTCTTATAATGTTCACCTGCACATTGTTAGAATTCATGCCGGCCTGGGTGTTCAAGTTTGATGTTCTTGTGTTTGTATTGTGTATGACCATTAGGGGTAAGGCTGCTCATTCTCTCATCAAAATTGCTGTATTCTACATTCAGACAGTCGATTCTATGGTATCCACTGTAGATGTGTGGCCTCGACAAGTTCTTGCAGCCCAACGCTACATCAGCAGTTTCTGGAATTTGTACTTTCCTTCACTTTCCTGTGATATGTCAGTTCTGTTTAGTCCTACTGGTAAGTTTTCATTCCTACTTCTTCTTCCCATAGCGTGTATGATGCTGATAGGCCTGTACTTTGTGACGTCGTTGATCTACTACAAGGTTAAACCTCGAGAGGGTCGCATGAGACTGATTCACTTCACGTGTCGTCAGCTGACTATGTCTTGTCTGA